>JAWIIS010000008.1:0-2400000 GCA_033682625.1 Helicoverpa zea x Helicoverpa armigera
GCCCTATAAAAACACTAGTACTCCTGATAACTTTTTCAAAAGGAGACCGATTTTGATGCGGTTTTTTGCGTATAATAGCTACAACAGGCTTGTAAGCACGCGATAACCCTTCAAACGCGACATCGAAGCGGTGTGACCCGATTTTTTGACACCCCCACCCTTCTCGACCTGTAAAAAACACAAAATTAATTATTTATCAAAATTCTGACTAGATTTTTTCATTGTAAAAATTTTACTAAATACTTACCACTCCGACCTGTCTTCCTGACTGCATTTTGCACGATTTTGGGTAGGTTTGGACGTCGAAATTAAATTATTTCTATTAAAAAACACTAAATTTTTCAGTTTTTCGGCCAGATTTTTCAAAATTTCTATTAAAGCTTATTCTAGTTTCTGGACAGCTGGCTAGGGCTCGCCGAGACGCGTCTTTTGACGTATCGCACGTCCCTCTACGCCGCACCAAACGTCAAAAAATTCGCGAAACATCCGTTTCCATACAAATAGTAGACGCCCGAAATCCACCTAAGGCCCTATAAAAACACTAGTACTCCTGATAACTTTTTCAAAAGGAGACCGATTTTGATGCGGTTTTTTGCGTATAATAGCTACAACAGGCTTGTAAGCACGCGATAACCCTTCAAACGCGACATCGAAGCGGTGTGACCCGATTTTTTGACACCCCCACCCTTCTCGACCTGTAAAAAACACAAAATTAATTATTTATCAAAATTCTGACTAGATTTTTTCATTGTAAAAATTTTACTAAATACTTACCACTCCGACCTGTCTTCCTGACTGCATTTTGCACGATTTTGGGTAGGTTTGGACGTCGAAATTAAATTATTTCTATTAAAAAACACTAAATTTTTCAGTTTTTCGGCCAGATTTTTCAAAATTTCTATTAAAGCTTATTCTAGTTTCTGGACAGCTGGCTAGGGCTCGCCGAGACGCGTCTTTTGACGTATCGCACGTCCCTCTACGCCGCACCAAACGTCAAAAAATTCGCGAAACATCCGTTTCCATACAAATAGTAGACGCCCGAAATCCACCTAAGGCCCTATAAAAACACTAGTACTCCTGATAACTTTTTCAAAAGGAGACCGATTTTGATGCGGTTTTTTGCGTATAATAGCTACAACAGGCTTGTAAGCACGCGATAACCCTTCAAACGCGACATCGAAGCGGTGTGACCCGATTTTTTGACACCCCCACCCTTCTCGACCTGTAAAAAACACAAAATTAATTATTTATCAAAATTCTGACTAGATTTTTTCATTGTAAAAATTTTACTAAATACTTACCACTCCGACCTGTCTTCCTGACTGCATTTTGCACGATTTTGGGTAGGTTTGGACGTCGAAATTAAATTATTTCTATTAAAAAACACTAAATTTTTCAGTTTTTCGGCCAGATTTTTCAAAATTTCTATTAAAGCTTATTCTAGTTTCTGGACAGCTGGCTAGGGCTCGCCGAGACGCGTCTTTTGACGTATCGCACGTCCCTCTACGCCGCACCAAACGTCAAAAAATTCGCGAAACATCCGTTTCCATACAAATAGTAGACGCCCGAAATCCACCTAAGGCCCTATAAAAACACTAGTACTCCTGATAACTTTTTCAAAAGGAGACCGATTTTGATGCGGTTTTTTGCGTATAATAGCTACAACAGGCTTGTAAGCACGCGATAACCCTTCAAACGCGACATCGAAGCGGTGTGACCCGATTTTTTGACACCCCCACCCTTCTCGACCTGTAAAAAACACAAAATTAATTATTTATCAAAATTCTGACTAGATTTTTTCATTGTAAAAATTTTACTAAATACTTACCACTCCGACCTGTCTTCCTGACTGCATTTTGCACGATTTTGGGTAGGTTTGGACGTCGAAATTAAATTATTTCTATTAAAAAACACTAAATTTTTCAGTTTTTCGGCCAGATTTTTCAAAATTTCTATTAAAGCTTATTCTAGTTTCTGGACAGCTGGCTAGGGCTCGCCGAGACGCGTCTTTTGACGTATCGCACGTCCCTCTACGCCGCACCAAACGTCAAAAAATTCGCGAAACATCCGTTTCCATACAAATAGTAGACGCCCGAAATCCACCTAAGGCCCTATAAAAACACTAGTACTCCTGATAACTTTTTCAAAAGGAGACCGATTTTGATGCGGTTTTTTGCGTATAATAGCTACAACAGGCTTGTAAGCACGCGATAACCCTTCAAACGCGACATCGAAGCGGTGTGACCCGA
The DNA here is from genome assembly GCA_033682625.1 of Helicoverpa zea x Helicoverpa armigera. NCBI lineage: Eukaryota > Metazoa > Arthropoda > Insecta > Lepidoptera > Noctuidae > Helicoverpa > Helicoverpa zea x Helicoverpa armigera. The sequence continues at coordinate 2,250 of JAWIIS010000008.1, forward strand.
TTTTTTGACACCCCCACCCTTCTCGACCTGTAAAAAACACAAAATTAATTATTTATCAAAATTCTGACTAGATTTTTTCATTGTAAAAATTTTACTAAATACTTACCACTCCGACCTGTCTTCCTGACTGCATTTTGCACGATTTTGGGTAGGTTTGGACGTCGAAATTAAATTATTTCTATTAAAAAACACTAAATTTTTCAGTTTTTCGGCCAGATTTTTCAAAATTTCTATTAAAGCTTATTCTAGTTTCTGGACAGCTGGCTAGGGCTCGCCGAGACGCGTCTTTTGACGTATCGCACGTCCCTCTACGCCGCACCAAACGTCAAAAAATTCGCGAAACATCCGTTTCCATACAAATAGTAGACGCCCGAAATCCACCTAAGGCCCTATAAAAACACTAGTACTCCTGATAACTTTTTCAAAAGGAGACCGATTTTGATGCGGTTTTTTGCGTATAATAGCTACAACAGGCTTGTAAGCACGCGATAACCCTTCAAACGCGACATCGAAGCGGTGTGACCCGATTTTTTGACACCCCCACCCTTCTCGACCTGTAAAAAACACAAAATTAATTATTTATCAAAATTCTGACTAGATTTTTTCATTGTAAAAATTTTACTAAATACTTACCACTCCGACCTGTCTTCCTGACTGCATTTTGCACGATTTTGGGTAGGTTTGGACGTCGAAATTAAATTATTTCTATTAAAAAACACTAAATTTTTCAGTTTTTCGGCCAGATTTTTCAAAATTTCTATTAAAGCTTATTCTAGTTTCTGGACAGCTGGCTAGGGCTCGCCGAGACGCGTCTTTTGACGTATCGCACGTCCCTCTACGCCGCACCAAACGTCAAAAAATTCGCGAAACATCCGTTTCCATACAAATAGTAGACGCCCGAAATCCACCTAAGGCCCTATAAAAACACTAGTACTCCTGATAACTTTTTCAAAAGGAGACCGATTTTGATGCGGTTTTTTGCGTATAATAGCTACAACAGGCTTGTAAGCACGCGATAACCCTTCAAACGCGACATCGAAGCGGTGTGACCCGATTTTTTGACACCCCCACCCTTCTCGACCTGTAAAAAACACAAAATTAATTATTTATCAAAATTCTGACTAGATTTTTTCATTGTAAAAATTTTACTAAATACTTACCACTCCGACCTGTCTTCCTGACTGCATTTTGCACGATTTTGGGTAGGTTTGGACGTCGAAATTAAATTATTTCTATTAAAAAACACTAAATTTTTCAGTTTTTCGGCCAGATTTTTCAAAATTTCTATTAAAGCTTATTCTAGTTTCTGGACAGCTGGCTAGGGCTCGCCGAGACGCGTCTTTTGACGTATCGCACGTCCCTCTACGCCGCACCAAACGTCAAAAAATTCGCGAAACATCCGTTTCCATACAAATAGTAGACGCCCGAAATCCACCTAAGGCCCTATAAAAACACTAGTACTCCTGATAACTTTTTCAAAAGGAGACCGATTTTGATGCGGTTTTTTGCGTATAATAGCTACAACAGGCTTGTAAGCACGCGATAACCCTTCAAACGCGACATCGAAGCGGTGTGACCCGATTTTTTGACACCCCCACCCTTCTCGACCTGTAAAAAACACAAAATTAATTATTTATCAAAATTCTGACTAGATTTTTTCATTGTAAAAATTTTACTAAATACTTACCACTCCGACCTGTCTTCCTGACTGCATTTTGCACGATTTTGGGTAGGTTTGGACGTCGAAATTAAATTATTTCTATTAAAAAACACTAAATTTTTCAGTTTTTCGGCCAGATTTTTCAAAATTTCTATTAAAGCTTATTCTAGTTTCTGGACAGCTGGCTAGGGCTCGCCGAGACGCGTCTTTTGACGTATCGCACGTCCCTCTACGCCGCACCAAACGTCAAAAAATTCGCGAAACATCCGTTTCCATACAAATAGTAGACGCCCGAAATCCACCTAAGGCCCTATAAAAACACTAGTACTCCTGATAACTTTTTCAAAAGGAGACCGATTTTGATGCGGTTTTTTGCGTATAATAGCTACAACAGGCTTGTAAGCACGCGATAACCCTTCAAACGCGACATCGAAGCGGTGTGACCCGATTTTTTGACACCCCCACCCTTCTCGACCTGTAAAAAACACAAAATTAATTATTTATCAAAATTCTGACTAGATTTTTTCATTGTAAAAATTTTACTAAATACTTACCACTCCGACCTGTCTTCCTGACTGCATTTTGCACGATTTTGGGTAGGTTTGGACGTCGAAATTAAATTATTTCTATTAAAAAACACTAAATTTTTCAGTTTTTCGGCCAGATTTTTCAAAATTTCTATTAAAGCTTATTCTAGTTTCTGGACAGCTGGCTAGGGCTCGCCGAGACGCGTCTTTTGACGTATCGCACGTCCCTCTACGCCGCACCAAACGTCAAAAAATTCGCGAAACATCCGTTTCCATACAAATAGTAGACGCCCGAAATCCACCTAAGGCCCTATAAAAACACTAGTACTCCTGATAACTTTTTCAAAAGGAGACCGATTTTGATGCGGTTTTTTGCGTATAATAGCTACAACAGGCTTGTAAGCACGCGATAACCCTTCAAACGCGACATCGAAGCGGTGTGACCCGATTTTTTGACACCCCCACCCTTCTCGACCTGTAAAAAACACAAAATTAATTATTTATCAAAATTCTGACTAGATTTTTTCATTGTAAAAATTTTACTAAATACTTACCACTCCGACCTGTCTTCCTGACTGCATTTTGCACGATTTTGGGTAGGTTTGGACGTCGAAATTAAATTATTTCTATTAAAAAACACTAAATTTTTCAGTTTTTCGGCCAGATTTTTCAAAATTTCTATTAAAGCTTATTCTAGTTTCTGGACAGCTGGCTAGGGCTCGCCGAGACGCGTCTTTTGACGTATCGCACGTCCCTCTACGCCGCACCAAACGTCAAAAAATTCGCGAAACATCCGTTTCCATACAAATAGTAGACGCCCGAAATCCACCTAAGGCCCTATAAAAACACTAGTACTCCTGATAACTTTTTCAAAAGGAGACCGATTTTGATGCGGTTTTTTGCGTATAATAGCTACAACAGGCTTGTAAGCACGCGATAACCCTTCAAACGCGACATCGAAGCGGTGTGACCCGATTTTTTGACACCCCCACCCTTCTCGACCTGTAAAAAACACAAAATTAATTATTTATCAAAATTCTGACTAGATTTTTTCATTGTAAAAATTTTACTAAATACTTACCACTCCGACCTGTCTTCCTGACTGCATTTTGCACGATTTTGGGTAGGTTTGGACGTCGAAATTAAATTATTTCTATTAAAAAACACTAAATTTTTCAGTTTTTCGGCCAGATTTTTCAAAATTTCTATTAAAGCTTATTCTAGTTTCTGGACAGCTGGCTAGGGCTCGCCGAGACGCGTCTTTTGACGTATCGCACGTCCCTCTACGCCGCACCAAACGTCAAAAAATGCCCCACCCACCCGCCCTTTAGTCGCAATTAAGAGCATCAAAAATTTACTATAGGAAAGGGTGTGACTTTGGGACAAAATCTTTGAAAATTATTTTTTGACGGTTTTGGCATCCCAGTAGTCTCCTGACTCGGATTACATAAAATTCGCTTCAATCTAGGCTCTTTTACTCAAATTAAGCGGTTTTTAGCGTAGGTTGAAGTACTGTTTTATCCGAGAAAAGTTATCAGAACAATTTTGACCAATCAGTTGACTGGGGCGCAGTCCCCAACATAAGTTATCTTTTCTCACGCAGTGTAACGTGTCTATTGACCGCTGCACTTAGATTTTATTCTAAAAATTTGAACCCACAGCTTTTTTGGCTGCCCTTATCTACTCTAGTCAACTGTGACCGAAATTTTAATTCGTTCTTTTTATCTATGCCTATTTATTTAATTATTTTATCTTTTACTATTATATTTGACTGTTTCACTAAACTATCTTAAAATATATACAATCATCACAAAACATTATTAGATCTTTTGATCCGTTCTGATTTTACTTGAAACTGTTGACAGCACCTTCCAGCCCTATACACTGGACGGTGCATTGCACAAGGACGAGCACGCGACGGCAATTAGCTTCGTGAAGTATCCACAGGCTAACCAGGGCCCTTTGGACCCTTCTTCTTAGCAAGAAGAGTAGCCCTGCTAAGGTGCCCACACAGCTAGCTGCTCGGACGCCGCCATCCATTTCAAAAAATCGTCTTTTTGGCCTTCGCCAGCAAACAAAACTCTTATCTAAATAATGTTTGGAATCCGAACGCCCGTTAACAGGAAGACTGCTCCTCCAGCCCAAGATGCTTCTCCTGGCAGTTCTTCAAATGTGAGCCCGGCTCAGCCGACAAACACAAACGTCAGGAGGAGCATCGAGGTGTTGGAGTCCAGCCAAACCCCCTTGCCCAGCTCGGCACCTGCCGCCCCAGTGAAACCTAAAAAGATTACAACACTAAAGAGCGTGTCACCAGCTCCAGAGAAGCCCGCTGGGGCGGCAGAGGCCCCAAAACCCCCAGCCTCCGTCAGCAGGGTGCAAGAAGCCAGAAACTTGGTGACTAAGGCCAAGATTGCTCTTGGCCAAAGCCGGAACCTCCGGACCGACATCAAGGAGGATGTCACGCTGGCTATTGACACCCTCTATCGCATGGTGAGGGATGGGGAAGCGGACAAGGGGAGGGGCCTGATTTCCTCAAAAAAGGAGCAGCCAGCCACTGTCGATGCGGTGCCACCGGAACGTTGCAGTCAAGAGTACTCCCAGCTGCTCTCCTCACTGGCGGACCACAGTAGGCTCGTGAAGGAGAGCGCCGAAAAAATGGAGGAACTCCAACAAAGTCTGTCCAAACACACGACAGCGTTGGACGCGACCACATACGCGGGAGTGTTAGCGGCACCAAAGCCGCTCGCAGCATCGCCGCGACCAACACTACACTCGGTTGTGGTCGCCTCCAACGATAAACAAGAAACTGGCGAGCAGGTGCTGGATAAAATCCGCACTGCTATTAACGCCAAAGAAGGTGGTTACCGCATTGACAGGGTCAGGAAGGCAAAGGACAGCAAGGTCGTCATCAGCTGCAGGGACGAGGAGGAGCGGAGCAGGGTCCGGGAAAAGCTTAGGTCGGCCGGTCAACACCTGACCGTCCAGGACGCAGCAAACCTAGACCCGCTCATTATCCTCAGGGACGTCCTCAGCTACAACACTGACGAGGACGTCACAAAAGCCCTGAGGACGCAGAACACCAAGCTCTTCGCCGACCTTGCGGCTGAGGATGACCGCGTCATAATAAAATATAGAAAAAGGGCTCGGAACCAGCTGATGTGCCACATTGTTGCGAGAGTTTCCCCCACCCTCTGGAGCAGATTGACGGGGGCGTCTGCCGTGTATATAGACATGCAGCGGATCAGGGTGGAAGACCAATCTCCCCTGGTTCAATGCTCCCTATGCTTAGGATATGGGCACGGCAGACGCCTTTGCACTGAAAAAGAAGAAGCCTGCAGCCACTGCGGTGGCCCTCACTTACGCAATTCTTGCCCAGAATCGAAAGCCAATGCGCCCCCATCCTGTTGTAACTGCACTAGAGCCGGGCTGGAGGGAACGACGCATAATGCGTTCAGCCCGGACTGCCCGGTGAGACGCAGATGGGACGCATTGGCCAGGTCAAAAATCGGATACTGCTGAGGGCGCCGCAGTGGACACCAGGTCATACAAAGTTCTGCAGGCCAACCTTCAGAGAAAGCAGCTGGCGACCGCCGAGCTGCTTGAGGCCGCTTCACGGTCGAAGGCGTCCTTCGCTCTCATCCAAGAGCCTTACGTGGGCTCTGTCCGGAGAATGCGGAGCTACCGGGGGGCGCGGATCTACCAGGCTTCGGAGGAGGGAGAGGGCACTGTAAAAGCTGTCATTGTAGTGTTCGACCACGACCTCGACGTCATACAGTGCCCAGAACTCACCACCCATAACATCGTCGTGGTGAGGATCCGGACCCAAGCCTGGGAAATCGCAGCAACATCGGTGTACTTCGAGCCGGACAAGCCCATGGACTCGTACCTGGAGCACCTCAGAGCGGTCAGGCGGAAGCTGGGAAGTCGCCACCTTCTCATCGGAGGCGACTTTAACGCGAAAAGCTCATGGTGGGGGAGCCTTACGGAGGACAGCAGGGGGGAGGAGCTATGCTCCACACTGGACGAGCTGGAGTTGCAGGTACTCAACAGCGGCACCCTGCCCACTTTTGACACCATCCGAGGGGGCAGGAGATACTGCAGTCACGTCGACGTGACGGCATGCTCGGCGGATCTTCTCTGCCTGGTTGAAGGCTGGGAGGTAGACGAGGGACTGACGAGCTCGGACCATAACGGCATAAAATTTAGGATAAACTTGCAAAAATCTTTAGGAACAGCAATAAAATCAACTACTAGGACGTTTAATACCAAAAAAGCAAACTGGGTCCAGTTTCGTGAGAAACTGGCCCAGTTTAAAATAGAAGAAAACATAAATAAGTCAAAATTCGAAGAAATTGAAAATAGTCAAAATTTAGAAATAATCATAAATAAATATTTAGAAGTAATACAAAAGTCTTGTCAAGAAACTATACCGAAAAAGAAAAACTCGGAAAAAATTACCTTGCCGTGGTGGTCCCAGGAGCTCGAAAGCCTGAAGAAGGAGGTCGCCACCAGGAAGAGAAGAGTCCGCTGCGCCGCTCCAGTCCGAAGGCAGATCGTCGTCGAAGAGTACCTGCAACACAAAGAAAAATATGAAACAGAAGCCATGATAGCCCAAACGAGGAGCTGGACGGAGTTCTGCACAAAGCAGGATAGGGAGGGGATGTGGGAGGGCATTTACAGGGTGATAGGGCGTACCGCAACACGGCACGAAGACGCAACCCTAATTAGAAGTGGTGTATATCTGACTCCGGCAGAATCCGCATCGCACCTGGCTGAGACCTTTTATCCGCAAGACCTGGAAGAAGAGGACACTGAAGAACAAAAGGACATCCGACGTTTAGCCATGCGGGTAAACGACCCGGATCATGATGAAGAACATGACCCGCCTTTTACTCCGCATGAGCTCATAACAGCAGTGTCCTCCTTTAACCCTAAAAAGGCGCCAGGCGCGGACGGTCTCACCGCGGACATCTGTCGCCAGGCAATTCTCCAGGACCCCGAGGCGTTCCTTGCCCTGGCCAACAAATGCCTCAGTCTGGGCCACTTCCCCAAGAAGTGGAAGGAAGCCACAGTTGTGGTTCTGAGGAAGCCGGGCAAGGACAACTACACAAACGCCAAATCGTATAGGCCGATCGGGCTCCTGCCCGTGTTAGGAAAGGTCCTGGAGAAGATGGCTGTCACGAGGCTCCAGTGGCACCTAGTGCCGAGGCTGAGTACCCGCCAGTACGGCTTCATGCCCCAGAGGAGCACCGAGGACGCCCTCTATAATCTAGTGAACCAAATTAAGGTTGAAATAAAAAACAAAAAGTTGGTCACCATCGTCTCGCTAGATATAGAGGGCGCCTTCGACAGCGCCTGGTGGCCAGCCATAAAGGTCAGACTGGCGGAGGAAAAGTGTCCGGTCAACATTAGGCGGCTACTTGACAGCTACCTTGGCGACAGATGTGTGCGACTAAGGTATGCCGGAGTCGAACATCTAAGAAACACACAAAAGGGTTGCGTCCAAGGCTCAATAAGCGGGCCGATACTGTGGAATGTCCTCCTAGATCCCCTTCTCAAGAACCTACATGACCGCGGGGTTGTGTGCCAGGCGTTCGCAGATGACGTGGTTCTGCTGTTTGCCGGGGATACTGCGCTGGAGGTGCAGCGACATGCCAATGCCGCCCTCGAATTCGTTCGGGAGTGGGGTGTCAGGAACAAACTCAAGTTCGCGCCACACAAGACTTGCGCAATGCTGCTGACGAACAAGCTAAAGCATGACACCCCACTTCTGCGCATGGGCGGGGTCGACATTGGCATGTCTCGCGAAATAAAGATCTTGGGCCTGACTATAGACGATAAGCTGACCTTTAACACCCACGTCGCCAACGTCTGTAGGAAGGCCCTAAATATCGCGAAGCAACTCCAACGAGCTGCAAAAATAAGCTGGGGACTGCACCCCGACGTCATCCGCACAATCTATACGGCAACAGTGGAGCCCATCATTCTTTATGCTGCGGCCGCATGGTCGCCCGCCGCTCAAAAAATTTGTGTCCGCAAGCTCCTAAACACCGTCCAGCGGGGCTTCGCACAGAAGATTTGCAAATCCTACCGCACCGTCTCCCTAAACTCGGCCCTACTACTCGCCGGGTACTACCTTTGGACCTACGCATCAAGGAAGCAGCCGGCCTATATGAGGCTCGCAAAGGGTCAACCCGGCTAGTGCTAGGAGACCGGGAGGTCGAGCGGGTGGTTGGATTTGCAGAGCTACCACACCCCGCCTTGCGTATGGACCTGAACTTCAGGTGTCTTGATGACCGAAGCCTGGTGGACCAACACAACGTGCAGTCGCTCAGAATTTTCACAGACGGCAGCAAGTTCCAGGGCAAAGTCGGTGCTGCGTTGTCCATATGGGACAACCAGACCGAACTGCGAAGCCGAAAACTGAGCTTGCCAGCGTACTGCACAGTCTACCAGGCTGAACTTCTGGCCATATGCAGGGCCACTAGCGAAGCCCTGAACAGCGGAGCGGAGAGCTGCGGCATTTATAGTGACTCACGGGCGGCCTTGCAGACTGTAACCAATCCCGGGTCGATGCACTCCCTCGCAATCGAGGCGCGCCGAAACCTCAGCGTGGCCTTGACCCTTGGCAAAGCTGTGACCTTGTTCTGGATCAAGGCCCACGCCGGCATCGATGGCAACGAGCGCGCCGACGAGCTAGCAAAAGAGGCAGCACTCTCGAGCCGGAGGAAGCCTGACTATGACCGGTGCCCGGTCTCATTCGTCAGGAGTGAACTTCGTGGAGACTCTCTTGACGAATGGAACCGGAGATACAAAACGGGCGAGACGGCCTCCGTCACGAGAGTGTTCTTCCCGGACGCGAGGGAGGCATATCGCTTGGTGCGGAAAATACAGCCGCAGGGAATTTTAACTAACATCTTTACAGGCCATGGGGGGTTCTCCCAATACCTGCACCGCTTCAAGTGTCGGGAGAGCCCGTCATGCGTCTGCGACCCTGCGGTTGATGAATCCGTTCAGCACATTCTATTTCAGTGCCCTATATTTGAGAGAAAACGTTATGACCTCGCCCAAAGACTCGAGACAGATGTGGCAGCCAGTAGAGCCTTCGAGCTCATCGCAAACAAAAAATTAAGAGGCGATTTTCTTACGTTTGCCGAACAAATTTGCAAAATTGTCGTGGACAGAAACGCTTCGGATTAATCCGGAGCGTCTTTGTCCACAGCAAAGAAAATAAAACATCAAAAAGACAAACAAAGTCTCTGATTCCGTCAGAGGAACTTAAGCGGTACCCATGATGGCGGGTGCAATATTTTAAAAAAAAAAAAAAAAAAAACCTAACCTAACCTAACCTAACCTAACCTAACCTAACCTAACCTAACCTAACCTAACCTAACCTAACCTAACCTAACCTAACCTAACCTAACCTAACCTAACCTAACCTAACCTAACCTAACCTAACCTAACCTAACCTAACCTAACCTAACCTAACCTAACCTAACCTAACCTAACCTAACCTAACCTAACCTAACCTAACCTAACCTAACCTAACCCAAAACTAACCTAACCTAACCCAAAACTAACCTAACCTAACCCAAAACTAACCTAACCTAACCCAAAACTAACCTAACCTAACCCAAAACTAACCTAACCTAACCCAAAACTAACCTAACCTAACCCAAAACTAACCTAACCTAACCCAAAACTAACCTAACCTAACCCAAAACTAACCTAACCTAACCCAAAACTAACCTAACCTAACCCAAAACTAACCTAACCTAACCCAAAACTAACCTATTCTAACCCAAAACTAACTTAACCTAACCAAACCCAAACCTTCACCACTTCCTATACCGTATATAAAATATGAAAAATATCATTCAAAATTATACACATAAATTTATATAAAAATAAAAAACAAGTCAATATACAGGGTTACTGGTAAGTAGACCGCATCCTTTCAGGAGGTGATAGTATAGGTCAATACGGACAAATTTGACCCTGGGATACACTGGGCAAAAGTTAACCCGTTTCAAGATAATCGAATTTCAAGATCAGTCGTCTAGGTACAAGTATAAATTTTCATTATTAGTCAAAAGTCTCGTTTTTGTGGATTTTTGTGTGTTTTTGGATAGAAGATGAATCATGATATAATAACAAACCATAAAACTGTACAAATCACAGAGGAAATTATAGCGAACAGCAATTACTTTTTTGGTAGATATTTTCTCAAAAATATTACTCTTCTTTTTTTTGTGCAGAATCCTTAAAAAACATCTACATTTATCTAGCTATCCAAAAAGCCACAAAACACACAAAAATCCGCAAAAACGAGACTTTTAACTAGTAATAAAAATGTATACGTGTACCTAGACGACTTGTAAAGAACAGATCTTAAAATTCGATTATCTTGAAACGGGTCAACTTTTGCCCAGTGTATCCCAGGGTCAAATTTGTCCGTATTGACCTATACTATCACCTCCTGAAAGGATGCGGTCTACTTACCAGTAACCCTGTATAAGCATGTTGGCTAGCACACACCTTACCCATAACTACCTATTACTTAAGCAGCTACAATAAAGAAGTGTTAACAAAGAATGAATGCAATTAGGATTTACCTCTTGAGTGTTGCGTTGTATGTTTAAGAAACTATCAAACGAACTAAGAGACAGCAACTGCATAACATAGAGAACAGAAGAGGACAATTTTTGGATACCTCTGTCACCACTAGTAAACACATCGTGGACGGGAAGGTCGAAAAAAAGTGGGGGGAGGGCTCGCTCGAGGTATAACTTTACTAAGCAAATTATGGAGAAGCTGAGGCGGTAACTTATAGGGATATTAGAGGATTGGCACTCGATAGGCGAAAATGGAGGAAGCTACAACGACAAGGCATTCAAATGATAGGTGAGGGCTTTATTTATGTTTACTAAGCGGGATGGATGGAGATTATTTTATGATTTCTTGTGCAATCAGAGCGATGCCTGTAAGTGGTCCAAGCTCGCTCGCTTGCAGACAGGTGCAGCGGGGCGGTGCGCGCGCAGCGGGCGGGCGCGGGGCGGGGCGGAGCGGCGGGCGCCGGGCCTGCAGTGTGGCGCGGCGTTACGTCACGGGAGCTCGTCCGCCGCCACTCGCGCCCCGCGCCCCGGCCGCGCGCTACAGTGCAGTGACTGATAGGATGAGTGAGCGCAGGTAGCCCGAGTGCCGCGTAGACCCCACCTGCTGGTGCTCTACTACTCTAGCCGACATGAATGACTGCCCACACTTCCATGGATAGTATGTACTTTGTAAAACTTCCACTTTTATTAGAAATGCACCTAATGTTAACCTAAGATCTAATTCATAGTGCTTCCAGTAGCTCACGAAATTATAGAATATGTACGTCCAGCAATAATGTACGCACATTCAAGATTGATTATGTAGCACGTATCATAGAATATGACAACAAAAGGAGAGTCGAGTAAGATAAGGTCCGGGCCGCTGAGCCCGGGCGCCGTCAGTCGCGCGGCACACGTGCGCGGCGCTCGTGGCTGCGACGTGGCGGACGTGTGGCCCACACACCACCCACCATTATGCACCTCTAGGACGGAAACTTTTTACTACATTTAATCAGTTAGTGTGAAACCTGTGCTAAAATATTTTTAGGTTAGTTAGTTGAGAAAGTGAGTGTAAAAGTGCATTTTTGTGGTGAAGATTAAATCAAAACAATGATACGTAATGGTACGTAACCTTATCAGGATAAGTTTAATTTCTGCTATTGATTTTCATGATTGACCTCGCAACGAACAGAGCAATATGTACAATATTAATGGTATGCAATAAAATACACGTGAAGTGCGCGCACGCCTGCCACAGTGTCGCGAGGTGTCGTGCTAGTGTACTACGTGGTGACGTTACCAAACACCCGCTACCTTCGTCAAGAGTTGGTCGCAGCGTCTAGTCTGCGACTGCAAGGGAAGATGTCGACGTTGCCAGAGTGATAGTGTACATTGGAACTCATTAGGCTGTGACCGTGTGCGTGTCGTGGGCAGTGCAGGCCGCATCACAACAGGTGGTGCGCCGCGCTGGCTGCATCACCATGTTGCTGCACTGCTTCAGGCTGTGGGCTCCTGGCGATGGATGTCAAACTTCATTTTGTTTACTAGTGGTTGCCCCCGACTTCGTACGTGGTTTTTATAAGTTGTAAAATGGATGTAGTATGTCAACCTTAAGAGTACCCATAAACTGCAAACTTTAAATCGGTCGATAGTTTGAGCGAACTCCTAAATCAGTATCCTAAGAAGATAAATGATGATGGTAGTAAGTACATAAAAACAATCAGAGTTTTGGGCGGTATCAGACCGACTTATAACTTTGATTGAATTCACGATTTTCTTAAAGAAATTTTTTTTTGGCATCTGGTCATCTATCGGTCGACTATCGTTTAGTTTGCAGTGCAGTTTGCAGTCTGAGAAATAGCATATGGCATAATATCGGGTGTTTCGTACCTAATCACATTCAATCAAACACGTTAAGATTAATATTCATTATGTCGATTAGCACAAAGAAAAAAAAATGCAAAAATAATGCGAGAGTTAGAGCACCATTTATGAGTCAGTCATTACAAACAACGGAAATTCCTCCTTGAAAACTGACAGCTGTCAATTGGTCAAAACATTCGATACTCCTAACTTTATCTCTGCTTTAGGGTCCGTCTGCGGGTTTTTCGAAAGAGATACCGCGGCCCTGGTACATAAAAGGCCTATGACACGACACGACGGTTTTTAGTCAGTAAGAGTCTGACACTCCCTCACCGCTGCTAACCCACATCAGGAGGGGTCATTTGATGATTTTTAAAGGCGTTAAAAAAAAGGTCCGTTCAGATAGACCGGCTCGGAGAGCATCGGCGCGCATTTTTCTTTACACACAGACCGGAGTCGGCTCCGATCGGCTGCGTGAGATGCAATTGGAGCCAAACGTCTGCCGCCGGTCGGCTTCTCTTATTATTTTACACCGCGCGCCTACGAGCATTCTTAATGTCAAAAGCTGTGCACATACAAAAATAAACCTTACTACAAATACTTACTAAGTGCTCGATTTTCAACGTGTTAAGAATTTGCTCTCCTCTCCGAACCGGTCTGTCTGACTGAACGGATCCTTACACATGACGTTGTAAATTATGAAAACGAAAAATGACTCCTGTGGAAATGACAAACCACTGAATGAATTAGCTTATTTTTTACAATTTGCCATAAAATATCATATTACTTATACACGTGATAGAATTTGATGTGATTAGGTACGAAACACCTGATGTGATAAAAAATCGGTGCTGTAGTTTTTGAGTTCATCGCAAACAAATACACGCGCTAGTGAATTTTTAGTATGAAGTGACATCACACAGAGGAACAAGAGTCACTTGACGAACGAAAGATTTTCTTGATAATACAATACTTGTATATTGTAAGTTCATTTAGTAATTCGTTGTTCATATTGAAGAGCTCGTGGCTAAGTCAAAGGCGCGCGAATCGATCGAGCATAAGGTTAAACAACGGCTGGCGCGATCGCTGCTGGTTTGCTGTTAGGGCTCGAAGATTCTTCCTGAACCCTGATAACTGAGGAGATGAAAAACTGGATTGCCTTTTAGTAAACCCATCGAGTTTGGGCTCGTTGAATTTATCTTGATTAGTTCTCTTCATGTTTGCAATTGACGAGGACCTGAGGCCGGAAATGGGATATGGCGGATGAAACCCTGCAATGCCGGAATGAAATGGATAAACCGATTTATATTTCTGCTCAAAATCTAGAATGACCAAAGTTTAATCCTTATTGTTTCGAATCTGTCCAATTCTCCCAGGGCCAGTTTGGCATGATTATTAAGCAGCTTCGATCCAGATCCCACAAGCGACCGACCGACCGAGATCGACCCCATCTTAAAATAAAAGGAATTAAAAATTTAAACATAACACCCGACCCAAAAAAAGTACACAATTATTATGACATGAAAAGGTAAAAAATTGTAAACCCTAACAAAAAAGTGCTAACCAACTAAGCATGTCAGACTATTTATTCGGAAGATGATGCCATTTTTTTTGTGAAATTTTGTTAAATTTTGGCGTGTCGGGGGACCGAACGAAATCGACCTTGGACGCCATTATTATACCTACTACATTGTTCTTTTCAATTACCGGTCAATTATGTTTTTAATCAACTAGGTACTTGTGATCCTTTATTTGTGTAAGAATACACTGAAATATTAATATTTCATCATCATCATCATAACCACTTTCCATCATCATAACCAACGTCATTATCATAAAGCACAGTTGTTATCATCATTACCATCTTCTGTCAACCATCATCATCATGGCCATAGAAGTCATCACTATCACCTTTTCTCCGTCACCATCATCATGGCCACAATGACCAATCACTACTATTATCAGCACTGCAATAGTAATCACCACTCGTATGTACAAATACTTCGTGTTTATGTCAATGTTGCAGCGCCCATTCAAACGACGTCAGCGCAAGTGACTGACTTGCGGGTGTTATGATATCTTACTACTTGAACTTATTCAATCCCTACCTACTATAAATGCGAAAGCAACTCTATCTGTCTGTTACGCTTTCACGACGTTTGAAGAGTTCTCTTGGAAACACGATATAACCAAACTTGACGCGGGCGAAGCCGCGGGCGGAAGCTAGTTAATTATGAATTTTGATTGACTGAACTGATTTAGATGAAATAAAGACTAAGTTATAGCCCAAAATGCGTAATTTTTTACATAATATAAACGTTGTTAGTATCGATTTTGTAGATTTTACTTGATGCGCACACAAACAAGCAGATAAACAGGGATAATTCCAAAAATGCTAGAACATGGTGGTTTTTTTTTTTTTCAATATTTTCTATGTACAAAAATGACTTCTTCAGATGTATTATTTGTATAGATATTGTAGTGTGTCCTAGTATTCATAAAGGTAAGAGTAGAAAGTCGAGGCCAACATAAGGGTGAATGTCAATTAAAACATTGTTAATGCAAATAAGCATCGGCGCTCCGACGCAGGATGAGCGGCGCTAATGTCACGCTACTTGTTATTCGACACTTATCCTATATGAAAGAAATGGCTGTACTATTTGCAAGTTATTTAATTTCCGCGAAAAACAATATGGAAGCAGACCCCAACATACTTAGTTGGGAAAAAGGCTCGGAGGATGATGATGATGAAATACACAATAATTTACAATTAATTAATATACACAACACGATCAATATCTTTAAATTATTGTGACCTAACTATGAGAGCAACAAAACAGATGTAATTAATATCAAGTCTCTCGGAGCAATCGTTTCGTCGTAAAAAGTTATTGAGATCTCATACCTAGGAGCCAAGTTCTGTTCTTAATCAGTAGTTATGATTAAATTATAATTATAGTGAGTTGGCATTGAGCACAACATCAGAGTTTATAGTTGTATTTGTAGTAATGTGTGAGGTTTCATATGTCGTATTGGTGGGGGCGGTGGGTAGTAGACCACCGCTGGGCTCTACGGAGGACCGTAGCGGTTGCGGGAAGATAAATTGGTCAATGAATAGGCGAACCGAGACACAGTATGAGTGAAGCTAAGGGCGTTGGTGAAGGGAAAATGGACTTGCATGTGCTGGATAGTGGAGGCGCACGCACTACTTGTAGGTTTGATGCACTGTCACTCACGATAAGTTCTTGTGTGCGCCGGATACACTACCACTGATTTAAATGCGATTTTTGAGTCGAAGCGGTGCGGTTATTTAATTATTTCTACATAAAAATGTGGAGCGTTGTTGCGGCGATTCGAAAAGTTTTTGGAATGTAACGGCGCAGCGGCGGGAGCGTTTCGGCTGTAGGCGCGCCGCGATCGTGTGTGCGGCGCGTGTCTTCCATCTCTTTCTGGTATATTGTAGCGGGATAGGAGAGAAAGGGAAGGATAGCAAACTCATACTGTGCGGTTGCAAAAGAATGAAACGATAGATAACAGACGTTCGGAAACTAATCTATACTTATAATAAAACTGTAGTGAGCTCAATTCTGTACATTAAATATATACATATAAGATTATATCTTATAGTCTAGGATTCAAATAAACTCATGTGTTGCTTCTGAAAACAAAGAAACGACATTCAAAGTTTATTTTTCCACCAATTCCAATCGTTTTATCACAAAATATATCTCACATAAAGTTTTCTTCTCGTAACACCACATGCCAATTTTCATAACCTATAAAACCAACTATAGACAAAAACTTTGACTTTTTACCATAGATCGCGCGAAGCGCGCCAAATTCAAAATTAAAGAAATATATTTTCTTTACATCTTCCCTCCCGAGGAAGAAAATTCACCTGAGAATTTTCTCTCAGGCTCTCGATTAGTTCTTCTTTCATCTATCATCACTTGTTTCCTCGTCATCTTCATCTTTTGTTATATGTACTGGAATTAATTTAGAAATGTGAAATAGGTTTGACTCTGTTTTCCTGTGTCCTGTATCTATCTCATAAATGGTATTTGATTTTTTTTCTACTATTTTATATGGTCCAATTCTCAGTTCATCTAGCTTTTTACGATTAAGTTTATTCCCATTTTCTACATATACCATATCTCCAACTTTAAGTTCTGTATTTTTTCTTTTTCTGTCATAGAGCTTTTTATTATAGTAGTGTGATTTTAAAGTATTATTAAGCGCTTTTTCCTTATCTTTGATCCAGTCACTATGTATGCATTCTTGGCGTAGCTCATTTGGTAATAGTGTAGCATCTGTCCCATATAACAAATAGCATGGTGCGTAGCCAGTTATCGAATGATTAGTCTGATTATATTTTTCTACACATTCATGTGCAATAGTAGTCCAAGCCTTTTTTCCTCCACTTCCATTTATTCTGCACCTTATCTTGTTTACTAATGTTTGATTGAGTCTTTCATTTAGGCCATTTGAAAAAGGCGCGTTCACCGCTGTAAATATCATTGTTATTTGCTTGTCACTAAGGACTTTCTTGAATTCTTTTGAATTTATTCCCGGGTATTGGTCGGTGAGAAGCATTTCAATTTCTTCTGTTTCGGTAACTTTATTTATTAGCTTTATAAAATCATGTGCACTCTGGGTCTTTGATGTTACAATAAATGCGTACCTAGTGAAGTGGTCTACTAGAAGATGTAGGTATTTCTTGGTTGATCTCGAACCACCAAATCCTCCAATTGTGTCTATTGATACTATTTCAAGAGGTCTTGTCGCCGGACCTAAATGTGACATCAATCCGTATTTGTCCTGTCCTCTTGTTTTGTTTTTTATGCAGATTTCACAGTTTCTACAGAGATTTTTTATATTCTTTGTTAAATTCTTTGCTACATACAATGAACTTACAGTCCTTAGCATTTGTCCAACTCCAATGTGACACAAATCCTCGTGTATTTTTTTTATAAGTCTAATACTGAGTTCTTCTGTTATAATTATTTTTTCTTTGTTTCTTATTTTTTTGTAGTATACATTATGTTTTTCAATTATTTTGTTTTTGTTTCTCTGTATTTCTTCATTTTTATTCTGATCTATCATAATATCTTCCAAAGTAATCAAGTTAACTATTTTCAATTGATCTTCTATATTTTCTTCTGGTTCCAACACAGGATTTCGACTTAAACAGTCTGCTTCTAAATTTTCTCTTCCTGGGGAATATTTTATTTTAAAGTCGTATTGTGAGAGGTAATAAGTGAGATCTCCTAGCTCGTCATCTGTTCTTGCTTTAAAGTTTAAATTCTCCAATGGTTTGTGGTCTGAGTAAACTGTAAATGATTTCCCAATTAACCAGTACTGCCAATATCTCAGGGCTTCTTTGATGGCCAAACATTCTAAATATATAGCTTTTTTCTTCTTTTGAGCTCCAGTTAGTTTTTTTGAAAAGTAGGCTACTGGTCTTTCTCTACCATCTTTTTGTACCTGTTTTAAAATTGCTCCAACGCCCTTCAGTGATCCATCGGTATAGATATTAATTGGTAGATCTTGATCAAATATTTCTAGTATTGGTTGCGAATATAAGAGACTCTTTATCTTCTCAAATGCTTTTTGGCATTCTTCAGACCAAAAAAAATTCTGATTTTTTCTAAGTAAGTTATGTAGTGGGTCTAGTATGATAGCGCTTCTTGGTATATATTCATGGTAGAAATTTATTTTTCCTAAAAATTGTCTGACATTCTTTTGTGTTTTTGGTACTGGGAAATCCCTTATTGAAATTAGGTTGTCCTTCACCGGTTTTATCGAATTTTTTTGAATAATATGTCCCAGGTATTTGATTGAATCTGATGCAAATGTACATTTTGTAAATTTTAATCGGAATCCTTCTGTTTGAATTGCTTCTAGCAGCTTTTTCAGGTGTTTTATGTGATCTTCAAATGATTTTGAGAATACCAGGATATCGTCGATATAATTCACAGCAAAATCAGTAAGTTTATATTTTCTAAGTATGTTACTCAATATCCTTTGAAATATTGCTGGTGCTGTCTTCAGTCCGAACGGAAGACACGTCCATTGGAAGTGTCCTTCTTGTGTTACAAATCCTGTTTTCTTCCGGTCTTCTACTCTTAGAGGTATAGACCAAAAAGCTGAGTTTATGTCTAAACTTGTAAAATAGTTACAATTCCTAGTCTTTATCATTAGGTCTTCAATTAATGGGAAGGGTTGAGCCTGTGGCACTACTATTTTATTTAAATCTCTAAAGTCTATACATAGTCTCGACTTTTTATTTTCTTCCTTCTTAAATGCCAAAGTTACCGGTGCTGCAAATGGACTGTAAGACTCTTCTATAAGCTCATTATCCAATAATTTTGCTATCTGTACTGCTATCTCTTCTTTGTCTTTTAAAGTACATCTATATGGTCTTTTGCTGCAGTATTTATCCACTAATAAATCTATTCTTGCTTCATATCCTCGAACTGTTCCTACATCATACTTGTCCTTGGCAAAAACCGATTTATATTGTTGTATTAGTTTATAAATTTCTTCCCTTTTATCTTCTTCTAAATGATTTACTTTTATTTCAAACTCCTTTTCTTTAATATGTTCATTAAAATTTATCTCATATTCCTTTTCATATTCTTTACTTTCATTTTTTTCCTTGTATATCTCTTCCTCTTTTTTTATGTTTTCTTGATGTAAGTATTGTTTTTGAGTTATTTTTAACTCCTCATTTTGTATCAACTCGTATGTCTTTATCATGTCTAATCCTATTAAAAAATCATATTTGAAATTTGGTTCATCAATGACGTAAACATTCACATTTTCTTCTTTTTCGAAAATTTTTATTTTTAGATTTGTCAAACCGCTGGTCTTCTTCACACCATTAATTGTAATTAAATTTTCTTCATTTGCATTATTTTTCTTGGTTTTTAATTTTAATAATTTGGAGTTAATGAGAGAAACATTCGAACCTGAATCATATACCCCATATATTTCTAATTTATCATTTATTAGTAGTTTGACTCTTATTAATGGTGTTACTATTAGTTTTTTTGTTCGGTTTCATTTAACTCTGTTTCAATCACTGAATTATTTACATGCCTTATAGATCTTCTATCGAATTTATCATCATCTTTAATCTTAAACCAGCATGCAGCTTCGGGGTGGTAACGAGTACCTTTATTTAGCCTTTCGCATGTTTTGCATGGAGCACGTTCCTCAATTTTGTTATTTATCTTTTGATTTTCGAATTTTCTGTAGGCCCCCTTCCTATTTTTATTTACCAAATGTTCATACTTTCTCACTTCATTGAATAAGTCTACTGTATCCTTCATTGCTTCTCTATTTATCTTCTCAAGTACAAATCCAGGCAAACCTGCAGCAATTAGATCCACCAGAGTACCTGTATCTATTGATCGCCTCATGTCCAGTATAAGTTTTTCCTTTTTTATAGCATAGTCCACCAATGAACCATCCTTGTATTTAAATAATAGGGCATAAGTCACTTGGTTCCAGCCTTGATTCGCAAATGATTCACAGAACTTATTTTTCCATATCTGCCAGTCAGAGTTTAGTGTT
Source organism: Helicoverpa zea x Helicoverpa armigera (assembly GCA_033682625.1). Classification (NCBI taxonomy): domain Eukaryota; kingdom Metazoa; phylum Arthropoda; class Insecta; order Lepidoptera; family Noctuidae; genus Helicoverpa; species Helicoverpa zea x Helicoverpa armigera. Next base: position 22,472 of record JAWIIS010000008.1, read on the forward strand.
AATTTTATAATCATAGAACTGTACCAATCAACACAACTTTTATCCATGAATAGTCTTAATATTTCAATTTTTTTCTCATCTTCCAAAATATCAAAACGTAAACATTCCTTTTCAAAAGTATCAATCCACTGGTTTGGGTTTGTATTTTTACTTGTAAATTTTTCAATCACAAACTTCTCTGCAATATATTTTAGATTCTGTTTTTTTAGATCTTGCGTGTTCTCAATCAATTTTGCAAATAATTTTTCCAATGAATCTGTATTTTTTTCTAATCCTCCAGATGCTTGCTTTTGTTCAATTTCTTCTAGATACTGCTCTCCAAATTGTACATTACCATCTTCATCTATGTACACTTTTCTTAGTTCATCTGTCATTGTTATCCAAACTTTTCTTGTCTGATGTCTTTTCTTTAAACTATTTTTCACTTTAGTGAACGCAGCTGTCTGTATTAACTCTTTATGAAGACTAGCAGGCTGTAATTCTTCTGGTATAACAAACACTTTTTCATCTTTTGTTGTTATTGAGGTTACACAACAGACATTTGATTTCCCATCCTTAGCTGGTAATATAGCAAATTCGAAACGTAGCTGATCCATCGTTTTTTCCATTTAGGTATTTCAATAAACGAAAATGTCGTTTTATAAGATTATATCTTATAGTCTAGGATTCAAATAAACTCATGTGTTGCTTCTGAAAACAAAGAAACGACATTCAAAGTTTATTTTTCCACCAATTCCAATCGTTTTATCACAAAATATATCTCACATAAAGTTTTCTTCTCGTAACACCACATGCCAATTTTCATAACCTATAAAACCAACTATAGACAAAAACTTTGACTTTTTACCATAGATCGCGCGAAGCGCGCCAAATTCAAAATTAAAGAAATATATTTTCTTTACATACATATGTATAAGACAATTATAGTGGGAATCTTCGAAAAAATAAACGATGTGTTGCTCTGAAAAAGCAAAGTTTTATTTTAACATAAGTTAACACTTTTTAACCACTTAAACAAAAGATATCAGGTTTACAATCCTACCTGAAAAAACAAAGAAACGACATTAAAAGTTTATTATTTCACTTGTCGATTCCTCTTCCACCAAAGTATAATAGTTTATTGTTTACGTTCACTTAGGCTCACTATCGCCATATTTCAAAACCTGCTCTGCTTTATCCACAGTAGTTCACAGTACCGCCATGACACTAGTATTGACAGTAACGCCCTCTAATGATAATGAAGATAAACAGGAACTGTTTTTATACACAGAAAAATAGCTAAAAAAATCTAATTTCTTTACATAATATATTTCCAAAATATTTATCTATGAGGGGGTGATTAGTGCTCGATACTGATGCTAAAAATGCAATCAGTAAAATTTTTGTCTGTCTGTCTGTTTTTCAGTTTTTCTGTCTGTGTGTCTGTCTGTATGCTCGTTATGGAAACAAAAACTACTAGTCGACGGATTTTAATGAAACTTGGCACAAATATTTTATACTCCTGGTCAGGTTATAGGATACTTTTCATCACGCTACGATTAATAGGAGCAGAGATCAGAGAATTTGTATTTTATACATGTACCAAGATGAAGACGACATATTTACGTTCGAAGATAATATAATACTTACCTACCTAGTAGGCATTCTTGCTTACCTACTTAGTGTTGAAACTGAAGTTGTTCCAGGTCTACTAATACCTTAATAGGTGGATGCTGAAGGCATTTTAGCGTTCTAAATGCGATGGTATATAAAAACGTAATTGAATAGGTAGTGTGGTGCGCAGGCGGCGCAGGCGGCGGGCAGTGAGCGGCATGTGGCGCAGCGCGGCGCTGGCGGCGCTGGTGCTGCTGGGCGCGCGCGGCGCCGCGGGCGGCTGCGGCGTGGCGCAGTTCGCGTGCCGCAGCGGCGCCTGCGTGCGCCTGGACGCGTACTGCGACGGCGAGGCGCAGTGCGCGGACGGCAGCGACGAGCCGGCGCACTGCACCGTGTGCAACCGCACGTACTACGGCCGCGTGGGCGTGGCGTACGCGCTGGCTCTGCGCTCGGCGCCGCGCGCGCCCTTCCTGTGCCACCTGACGTTCACGGCGGGCGGCGCGGCGCACGGCGACCTGGTGCAGCTGGCATTCGACGAGTTCCGCGTGGGGCGCTACGAGCCGGGCGCGCTGGACGGCTGCCCCGACGGGTACATGCAGCTGTCGGAGCTGGGCCGCCCCTTCACCGGCGGCTCGTGGTGCGGCGAGGCGGACGGCGCCGCGCTCTACTACAGCGAGACCGCCACCGTCACCGTCTCCGTCAAGCTGTTCCGCGCGAGGCTCGGCGAGTCCTTCGGCTTTCGGTTGCGTTACAAGTTCTTGGCCCAACGGGATGCCGTCGTCAGGTGAGTGCTGCACTTAAGGGTTGATCGGAATGATCTCTGTGGGAATAGCCAGTACAGCAGTATGGCGATGCTGTGTCAGGTTCGGCGCGATGGAGGCACCGCTGGAGCGAGGCGCGGTGTCGCCGGGCACCTACTGCACGCGCACCTACGAGGAGTGCCACCGCAAGCCCTGCCGCCTGCAGAGCCCCAACTACCCCGGGATGTACCCCAGGTATCGCTGGTCTTCACTTGCTAAGATTTCCTTAGATCACATCGTGATGGTCTCTATTAACATGTTACGTCGTTGCCAGGAACGTCACCTGCTACTGGAGTCTGCGTCAGAAGGATATTCCTACGTGTAAGCACGCGATGATCTCTGTGCGACAAGAATATTCTCACAAAATGCAAATCAAGCGTTCGATATCAATGGCGAGGTGAGTACGCGTCGGTGGCGGGTGGCAGCCGCGACCGGCGCCGTGCTCACGTTGTGGTGTCCGCAGCCTCAACAAGACGGGGCGCGTGGTGCGCGCGTGGCGCGAGTGCACGGGCGAGCGCGACCGCCTCATCTTCTACGACGGCGCGTCCACGGACGACCCGGTGCTGGTGGAGTACTGCGGCGGCGACTGGCTGCCGCGCGTCACGTCCCGCGGCCCCGAGATGCTGGTGGCCTTCCACTCGTCGCCTTTCAGCGCGCCGCTGCGCCCCCCCGCGCCCGCCGCCCCGCTGCGCGGCTTCGAGCTCGACGTCGACGTCGTGTTCGCCGACTCCGATTCGCTCGACTACGCAAGGTACTACTTAACATATTTCCCACCGTCGCGTCGTGGTCTTTCCCGGCCGTACATATGCATGATAAAGTATTATGTTTGAGTAAATAAATTATATCATTATATTCTTAATACATTGTTAATCGAAGGGTTTGTCGTTTTTAATGGTATAACAACAGAGAGGCGCGTCGTTGCGAGTTTCATGTGAAAGCATCCTCTTCTGAGGAGGAAACGAACTCAACAGCGGCGGGCAGCGGGCGCGGCCGGCGCGGCAAGCTGCGAGCACCCGCGCACACGCTGCCTCCCAACACCACCTGCACCTGGACCTTCCACGGCCGCCCAGGTACCCTCCCCGCTGCTGTCATCCATCGTGTGTAGCGCAAGCGTGTGACTGCTCACGTCTATGCTCTGTGCAGGTGATCTCGTGTGGATCTACTTCTCGAGCTTCACGCAATACTCGCTAGTGGAGCCTCGGCGTGCCGAGAGCGGCGAGCGCGACGAGGAGAGCGGCGCCACCCCACGCACCGCGCTCGCGGCCGCCGGCGCCCGCGCGCGGCCGGCGCTGGGCGGGGCCGCCGGCGCCTGCGCCGTGGAGCTGCGCATCTGGGACGGCGGCGGGGCGGAGGAGGCGGGCGCGCGCGCGCTGGGCCGCTACTGCGACACGGCGCCGGCGCTGTGCGCTCGCGCCGCGCTCGCCAACGCCACGCGCTCGCCGCGTCCCTGCGCTCCCCCTGACGGCTACGTGTCAGCCGCGCCACTGCTGTCCATGGCGGCCACCTCGCTACCCGGCACTGCCACTCATCCACTGGAATTCGCTCTCCATTATGAATTTGTGGACGCGCGGCTGGAGGGCGTGCCGCTGGCGGACGACGGGCGGCGGGCGCGGTCGGTGCCGCGCGAGTGCGCGCGGCTGCTGAGCGCACCGGGCGCGTTCGCGTCGCCACGCAACGCGCTCTGGTTCGGGCGCGGCGGCGCGCGGCGGCTGCGCTGCGTGTACCGGCTGCAGGCGGAGGGCGCGCGCGTGGCGCTGGAGCTGCAGGCCGCGGTGTTCGGGCGCGAGCCGCGCTGCAGCACGCGCGCCGACCCGCTCACCGGCCGCCTCGTGTGCGCGCCCGACCCGCCCGAGCCGCGCCCGGACGACGCCGACCTCGCAGATGACTCGCTCCTCGACTTCGACGGCGAGGACGATGCTCCGCTGCGAGTTCCGCATCTACGAATCTATGAATCCCCTTGGCCTGGATACAGAGTAAGGAATAACTTAGTTCACGAACTTGCTCTAGAGTAATGTCTCGGTATTGGGTCGCAGACATAAGCTGTATTGGCGCGCAGGTGCCGGTGGCGTGCGTGTGCGACAACAGCAGCGCGCCGCTGCGCGTGGTGTCGGGCGGGCCTGCGCTGGAGCTGGAGCTGGTGGCCCGCGCGCTGCTGCCGGGCGAGGACCAGCGCCACGTGCACTTCCGCGGCGCCTGGGACCGCGCGCCCGCGCCCGCGCACTGCGCCGCGCGCCGCCGCCTGCAGCCGCCCGGCACCAGGGTGCAGCTCGTCTACCCTTACAGGTCTTTCATCAATTAGATGTTTTGTAATTGGAACACCTGGAGATCTCAATAAATGGGTAGAGTCGCAATAGCACATCGGATATTAAGTGTGGGTATTTGGACTGGCAGTGGCAACAGAATGTCGGAGTGCGGTGAGACACCGTTTCTCCTGGAGGCGAGGGGCAACCGCTCGGTGTTCCTGCGCGTGTGGGGCGAAGAGCTGCCGCTGACGGGCGCGGGGGCGGCGGGCGAGGCGCCGCCGTGCGCCACCAGCAACCGCGTGCTGGTGTACGAGGCGGCGTCGCGGCGCCTGGTGCGCGCGCTGTGCCCGGGCGGGCCGCACGCCGTGCAGCTGTTCTCGGGCTCGTGGTGGGGGCGCGGCGCGGGCGCGCTGCTGGTGGTGTGGGCGGCGCGCGAGCCGGGCCGCGCGCGCTTCGCGTGGATGGAGGTGTGGCGCGCGGGGCCGGCGCCGCGGGCGCTGGCGCCGGGCGAGGCGTGGCCCAACGCCAGCGCGGCCTGTGCGCACCCGTGCGCGGCGCTGGGCGCGTGCATGGCGCGCGCGCTGTGGTGCGACGGCGAGAGCGACTGCCCGGGCGGCGGCGACGAGGCGGGCGCGTGCGGGGCCGGCGCGCGGCTGCTGGCGGCGCTGGGCGCGCCGGCGGCGGCGGGCGCGGCGGCGGCGGCGGCGGCGGGCGCGGCGGCGCTGGCGCTGCTGCTGGCGCTGCGGCGGCGGCGGCGCGCGGGCGCGGACAAGCAGCTGCTGGGCGCGCTGGCGGCGGGCCGGCGCCTCACGGAGGAGCTGCTGTTCGACGCGTCGCGCGCGTCGTCGGCGGCGTCGTCCTGACGGCGCGAGCGCTCCGTCGAGTACATCCACGTGGACCGCGAGACCACGGTGTGACGGAGCGCTGCCGGACGTTGCGCGGGCGCTGCTCGCTGTGTGATACTGTGCACTGGTTCTCCTGTTCGGTTGTTCGGTTTGGTTGGTTGCGTTGCTGTCGCTCGGTGCGGACGTGTGACGTGTTGCGTGTGACAGGGCGGACATCGCTGGGTTGTGAGGGTTGGTCCGCCGCACTGGTGGCCGCGGTACTATAGTACGGTTGCGTTGTGAGCGGGACTCAATCGTGCCATGTGCGCAAGCGCACGGACGAGGTTCTCCTTCACGTGTTTATTGATTTGAGTTGACATATATTTTATTGACGAACTGTCCCGTCCCTCGTTTCACTTAAGTTATGAAGCTAAAATAAACACATAGTTCAAATCTAAGAACATAAACTTGTTGTTTTACTCATGCTTCCCTGATGGTACGCGATCCCCGTTAGCTGGACGGCAGTGGCGTTGTATGTAAGTACAGTGTACACAGGGCCTGCCGGGGCCGCAGGATTTTTCGAAAGATTTACCGCGGCCCCAGAACACACTAAGGTCCAGAAAGAATATGGTGAGTTTTAATGAGTGAGAGTCTGACTCCCTGACGCTGCACCCACACCGGGAGGCATTTGCATTTTCACAAAAAAGGTCCGAAACACTGGAGGGAGACACGTCAAATAAAACCAAATTTCAAACAGTACGGCAGAGGTATTGTTTATACTATAGTCACTTACAAAAAATATACATATATAAAAATGATATAAGCTGTAATATTCATAAATAAATCAGATTAGAATTTATTCTGGTCTCATTACCCCTCACTGTGGCCAAGACAATAGTAAGCTCTCTCAATAGGAAAATGTCCCCCGATTTTGAAACATTCTTCATTGGTGCTCCGCTCCTTTTGGTCTTAGCGTGATAATGTATAGCCTATAGCCTTCATCGATAAATGAGCTATCTAACATTTAATAATAATTTTTCAAATCGGACCAGTAGTTCCTGAGATTAGCGCGTTCAAGCAAACAAACAAACTCTTCAGCCTTATAATATCAGTATGATAAAAGTGGTCCTTCCCTTGTTTCCAATTGACGATCAGTCGTCAAGAGTTGACATGATTGACTCATGCAATAGTACACCATGTCGTTTATTTTACCCCTCATCCTCCCAGTAGCGCCCAGTGTATTTAGACAGACCGTGGTTCTAGCTTAGCCAGATCGTAGCAATATTGTAGCCACAGCATACCACTGTTGTAGCCAGATCGTAGCACTATTGTAGCTAGTGCGTAGCACTATTGTAGCTAGTGCGTACCACTGTTGTAGCCAGAGCGTAGCACTGTTGTAGCCAAAGCGTAGCACTATAGTAGCCAGAGCGTAGCACTGTTGCAGCCACAGCGTAGCACTGTTGTAGCCAAAGCGTAGCACTGTTGTAGCCACAGCGCGAGCGTAGCAAAGTGTAGCTTGGGCGTGGTTCTGCTGTAGTCATAGCGTAGTTCTAAAGCACTGTTGACTGTATATGCGAAGCATAGAAATTATGAGATGTAAAATATGTAATAAATCAGTACATGATACTTTAAAATAAACGAAATCTGTACAGGAATTATGTAATTTTATCCAATGCGCAAACTTTGTCAACTTATAGTTAAATAAGTTTTATAGATACGAATATTTTTATTTTGTCGTGTTTTAGTATAAAAGAAAAGTTATTGATATCGAAAGATGTTTATTTTGTAACCGATTGTACGGTCACAGTCGTCATAGTAGGCACGGCGGCAACGCGAAACCGGTTTACTGACGCGAGTGCTGCTCCAAGCGCGTAAGAATAGTTGGTATCCATATTTTTCTGATTTTAGGGCGGACAATAGAATGAAATATTGTTTTTTACTGATGATGCAGATTGTTCTGTTAATGATTCTGGACCACCAGTTTTTTTTGGGCACTGCTTAAAATTCATTCCTGTATAATGTAATAAATTCAACTCAGAGTACGTTTATTCATGATTTCATATATTGATATATTGATTAGATATTATGTCACTTACTTTACTACATTGTCTACTTTTAACCCATGTTCGTGAAGTAGTTTAAACAGGTCGCAGGTAACACCGAGGGTGAAAGTCTGAAGAATCTCTTACGATATTTATTTTTGGTTTTTGTAGGGGCTCTGAAACTACTGAAAAGATTTTGAAACTTTCACTGTTGGGGAGCTACCGAGTCTCCAGGACACAAGCTGTATTTATATTCGGGAAGTAGTTTAGGCGCGGGTTAAACTGACATGACAAGTACTTACCTATTGTATGTTGATGAGCTATTTGAAGAGTAACGTGTTCACATGGTGAGACATGAGTTGTGTATATGTGTGTTTGATCAGTAGGTGCGGCAGGCGCGTGGGGCGGGGGGGGGGGAGGGCAGTTGACACATCGCATTAGCAATCAGTGGCGCGCACTGCACGCCGCGCCGCCCGTCGCCTCTGTCGCAGCTCTACTTCCAATCTCACTTACATATTTATGTGATCTACACCAAATTGCATATTCAAATAATGTGAACAAAACACCCCTAATTATTATAATAACATTACAATTATAAATGAACGCGGCTACCGGGCAGGTAACGTGGACACACGGCAGTAACAAACTCCTGCTCGCACCACTCTACGCCATACCTACTAAATGTTGATATAAAACAAGTCGTGTTGGTTGTTAATAACTCAAGAACGGCTTAACCAATTTCACTGAGAATTGGTCGGGAGGCAGCTTAGAAGGGAAAGTAATTTCTTAAAATTCTTACAATTAACATACTTATGCTAAACATAAACCGTCTTACCACAAAAACTTTTAAACGTCAGTTTATGCCTTGTCTAAAAAAATGTCAAATTATGACGTTGACATATGGTTCATTTTGCAGCCAAAATTTTATTAGACAAGTGTAAAACAGGGTTTAAAGTTTTTGTAGTAAGGCCCAAATGCTTTATTGCTTATGCTAAACATTAAAAAATCATAAAGGGTTTTCAAAGAGGCTGAAAAACAGCACTTCGTTCGTCGCCTTCGTTTGTGGTTCCAAACGACAGAATTACATCATTCAGCCCCAAAACCGCCTTCTCTTCACCACTTAATTCTATTATGGATAGTAAAGATTATTCAAGATAAAAATGCTTGAAAACTGCTGGTCCTGCTCCATAGGACACACCGACAGTATCAGATTATTGCGAATTAAAATTACACCAGCTAAGTAGTAAAATTTTGTTCTTCTTTTGATTGTTTGTTTGTAACTTAGTACCAAAATATAAACCAATTTGTAAAGGTAGCATTTTAATTTTGTCATTTTATACTCATATTTTTTTATTTGATGATGATATTCGCATGTTATTATCGTACGTATCAATCAATACACACAAACTGTAATACTTATTATGTTTTAAAAAGAGTAACCTTGGAGTTCCTTGCCGGTTCTTCTCCATAGGAAGCTACTTTTGGAATGGACAACTAGAATCAAACCTATTTATAATTTTTGACGTTCGTAAGTGCTTGTAAAGGCCTAAATGAAATTTAAATGATTTGACTTTGACTTTATGGTTTGGCGAAAACAGCGAACGTTACAATCTGCACACTTTTGCTGCTATAATAATTTGTATACTACATAATAATAAATATGTGTGAGGCTGCTGGCGCGCTCCGGTTATTAGAGCGAGATGATTTAATGAGCGCGCTCACCGGCACGACGCGGCACGGCGCGACACGACGCGGCACGGCGCGGCACGGCGCTGTGCGGTGCAACACGTCAGCAACACGCGCCGCGACATCGCGTGCCGTACACTGTCAGAACGATGTCCCACGCGCCCAATGTTAGAATGCAGAATCAGCTCGTTTGTTATGGTTGCATTAAACAGCTTTATTTCTCGTATATGTGTGACTAAGACAGAGCTCACCGACGCTTGTCGCCGATTGAATTATCGCGTTGTAAGCAGATAAAAAATATAATAGAGCTGCGCATAGCGTCGTGGAGCGGTGAGGACGGCCAATTTAACGGCTGAAGTGTGCCGGGGCGAGCGCGGGGTGCGGAGCGGGCGGGGGAGGGGGGGGGATGCTCGCCGCCGGGAGCCGCGATATTTAGATAATTTCACGCGCCACTTGAGCGGCTCAAAGAGCGCGGCGTCTGTCGCCGGCCACAGCGACATGTCAGCCCCGCCGCCCCCCGCACCCCGTGCCTCACGCCCCGCCGCCCGCAGGTCTTACACACACTCACAACTCCTGGCTTCTGACTACCCCTGGGTTACGTCTGCCTCAGAGAGCTGTATAAACGTCAACCGGGACTCTGCTGTGGTCATTACGACTCACCAGTCGCTATCCAAGGGCCGCCCGCACCAAAAGTTGCTTAACGTAAAATGGTTTATACACATAAAAGGTATTTCTTTGAGGGGAAATCGTATACGTCTGGACCCTAATTCTAGAATTATCAGGAGACTGAATTAAATTACTTATATAAACTGTATACTTAATAGGTATTCTGATTACCTATCTAGTGCCTGTGTGTCGACACTTGGTTACTGTCCTGGTTGCATCCACTTCCCGTGATTGGTCTGTGTCCTGGTACTTATTTTTTTGTTTCGATCGTTAGTTTTGGACAGAAGCTTATTAGTCATCCCGGGGAAATCCTTTCTCCAATATGTATTAAGTATAGAAAAGACGTTCTTTATTAAGTATAGAATACGTGAGTCGCGTTTTTATTTATTCGCCAAATATATACATAGTTTAGCTCTAGTAGTGGAATTCGATATTAAAACAAAGGAGATAGATGCGGCCAGGGCGCGCGGTGAGGGGCAGAGATACGCAAACATTTCATAAAGGCATACGCGCATAAGTGCCAGATAAACAGACGTTTTTATTGGCAAAGAGGGGCGCGGCGGGGCGGGGGGGGGGGGGATACACTTCGCGCTGCCTGCTTCCCGCAGTCGGTGCAGCCCGCGACCTCATCGATGCTTTGGTTGCAGAGCAGCCTTCTAAGAAGTGATCACGTTTGATAGTAACGAGTGTCTCATAGTTGAGAAGTACGAGCTATTATATATTTGAGCCGATGTTTTGCACAAATACAATAGTGACTAGTGTGGCACGGGCGCGACGTGCGGCGTGAGGCGTGTGTGCAGTACCCGCATCCCGCCGCCTTTAACTTCTATAATATTTCATAGATCATACATATATTATACTCAAACTAAGCCTTCGTTCTATTTAGTAGTATTAGTTCCCATGGGACGCGGGCAAAGCCCCTGACGCAAGCTATCCTGACATAAGTATATCTGTGGGCCATTATTGAATTTGAATAAACTTAAACTACTCGTGTTCATTGAGTTATGGTTAAAGGAGACTGCGTTGTGTTCCAAAATGCGATTACTCTAATTCAGCTTGTTTGACAATTTATTATGTTAATGAGAGAGGCAGGCGGAGCGCGTCGTGTAAATCATCTCGTCACTTATCGCACTGTATGTAGTCCTCAAGCTCGACACACGCGATTGTAATGCAGGCCTTACATCAGCCTTAAACAATATTCATTTTCTCCTGTTTAAAAATAATACAAAGGTATTGACTCAAAGGTTCAATGTTTTTAAACAAGTTAGTTAACAATATTAAAGTCAACAGGCCACAGGGTAAGAATAAGTAGACTCGGTAAGCTGCGTATGGCATGAGTTGCGCTGACCGCGATGCGGCCTCGCGGCGTGTCACACGACGAGCCGGTGCTACACGGCGCGCGGCCCGGATCCACATTGTGTGGGTAAATAGGCCACAATTCCATTTGACGGCAACAACGAGGGGCAATTTATAAACACGGCGATGCGAGCGCCGCGCGAACAATGCCGCCCCGCGCACTAATCAGCCGCCGCGCACACACACACACACGCGCACACATACGCGCACACACGCGAGCCGGCACTAGCCGTGGTGCTTCAGCTCCACCCAGACCAATACACGGCATTTCTTCATTTTTTTAAGTATTCACAGAGTGGAGGTTAAGGAATGCGGAACAAGCAAGCTAATTATAAGTTCTAAGTATATCTTATTTGTACAAAATTTTTAATCGTTTTTTTTTACCGACGTCAAAAATCATCAAATGACCACTCCCGATGTGGGTTAGCAGCGGTGAGGGAGTGTCAGACTCTTACTTAATAAAAACCGTCGTGTTCCGTCGTAGGCCTTTTATGTACCAGGGCCGCGGTATCTCTTTCGAACAACCCACAGTTAGGGATCGGTCTTGGGTAGAATCAGTAATTGAGCACTGCCTCTTCTGGTCATGGGATGCAGGGGGTTGAGAGAAACACGGTGTTCGGATACCTGATATATTTCGCGTAAACCCCCAGATCGAACCGTTCACTCGGACCAGTGCGCAGTAACTGTCCGTGCCTCGCATACCTGACTCTCTCACACGTTTTTGCTTACCTTGCACAATGCCATACATACTTATATGTGTCCCTACACTTCCATTCATCTTTATACTGCTTTATGAGCGCATACCAAGTATAGGCCGACTAAAATCTTGCAATGTGCGCGTAGTCTTCGGGACATAGTCAGAATTTAATTTGAAATTGCGGATGATTTTGTATGAATGTAAGATAGTGCGGCATGCAAGTTGTGCGAGCTACATCCAGGAGCGATGAGAGCGAGTACACTTGTACGCGAGCGAGCGCAGAGCTCGGCAGTTCATCATCGAATTAGCCGCAGTTCATACAAGAGGAGCCGCGAGTGCGTGCGCGACCTGCTCCCGTCCTTAATTTAATTTGCAAGTTTAATTAATTTGAACCTTTTGAGAGCGGCGCGCTAAAGCCGTGCATAATTGATGCGGCAGGTAGCGGCTCGCGCCGCGGCTCTGCTCGCGACAACTTGCTGAATTAACTAACAACACTATTTGTACGGAACCAAATGTAATTACGCGGCCGTCGTTTCGCTCGCAAAAAGTTAAAGCAATTCCGTGGAGCGGCGCTGCCCTCATAACAATTTCATTTGTCGGCCGGCGCAGTGCGCGCCGCGCTTTACAATACATCTCATTACTATCAAGAGGTCACAATCTCGTTAGACGCCGCTTAAACTTAAACTTATTACATAAATAGCGACTCGTTCGGCTTTGCCTGGTGTACATTAAACACCTAAAGCTCATGACTTGTTCAAGAAGAGATGTAAGTAAATATTGTTTGTTATGAGCAGTGTTCCTCGAGTACCTCGAGCGTTTTCTGTGCGAGGCGACACATAACGAGCTTCGCACAAAACTATCGGATAAGTATACCTACTCATGAATGTTGCGACGTCATAAGTGACGCGAGGTGTCCTCAAGAGCGAGATGAGAACATCGCATGACCGCTCGCGTGCTAGTACCCTCCCCCCCCCCCCTGCCCGCGCCACTGATCCTGCTGTAACACTCATTACACAGGTGCTGGCGCTGAAGAAGCAGCTCATCATTTCAGAATCTATACTAATATTATAAAGCTGAAGAGTTTGTTTATTTGTTTGCTTGAACGCGCTAATCTGAGGAACTACTGGTCCGATTTGAAAAATTCTTTCAGTGTTAGATAGCCCATTTATCGAGGATATACTTTTTATCCGGGTTCGTGCAGAGGTTCCCACGGGATGCGGGTGAAACCGCTGGCAGAAGCTAGTAATAAATAAAGTTTGTGTATCTATCTTCATAGCTAGACACGATTCTTTGCTTAGGCTTGTAAGTAAGGTAATTGTTTGTTATGGCTCCGTCCTTCATTGTATAAAAGCTAATGTGAAGTTGCGTCAACATCAATAAAACATCATTGTGAAGTGTATACTCGCGAGAGTTTAAACATTCGCAAACTTATTGTTGTAAGTATAACATATTATATCGGCGGCTGTCAGAAGTTGGCGGCGCGAGGCTCGGGAGGCGCGGGAGCGGACGCCGCGTTCGCAATGCATACTTATATGTTATGTACCTATTTACTGAGCATAAAAACATTCGGGAAAGTGCGAGCCTTTTCCTAACTATGTTGGGGTCAGCTTCCAGTCTAACCGGATGTAGCTAAGTACCAGTGCTTTACAAGGAGCGACTGCCCTATCTGACCCCCTCAACCCAGTTACCCGGGACCTGAGTGACACTATCTATCCTGCCGAGTTGGTCGTGAGCGCAGGCCCCCGCCGTCCCAGCAACATAGCCAATAAACTTCATACTAAATATACTTGCAGGAACTTGGTATATAATATCTATTGTAATAACGAACATAATTTTATTTGTATTAATATTAATTTAATATTTTGCCCACTTATTGGCCTACTAAAATTCCTTGCAGACGAAGTTTCGATAAAACAAACATGCTCAAGAAAAGTAGCGAGTGTAATAGCAGCTAGTGCCTGATGTACCAGTCTGTGGCTGAACGTGATCACTCACGCCGGAGGGCGGCGGTGAGGCTAATTGGCTGGAGATGAGGCGCTGCCTGCTTACAAATTAAAAGATATTAGTAAAGCTCCAGGTGAAAAGTGTCGCTTCCGCGCGGTGTGGCGGTTATCGTCTGACCGTCGAGTAACGTTTCAAGAGGAACGTGAATCCCATCACACAGCTGTGTAATGGGATTAACGTTCATCTCACGCGGAGAGAGATGACTATTTTGAGCCAGCCATGACCAATGTAAATATGTGGCGCTTGATGGACAGAAACTAAATTGACCCAAGGCAATATTAGATTAGGAGCTCTCTGCAAATTAAACGGATTTGGGTAGCGAGCGGTCGAGCCGCCTAGCAAGTTGTTCGTCAGCGTTTACCCAGTTATCTAGTCACAAATAGAGCGCCTGTCAGTCGGAGGATCGGCGCGGGGGGCGCGGGCGCGCGGGGGGCGTCAATTATAAATTAGTGGAGCGGAGGGCGCGCGGGGGGCGGCGGGGGATGTTTGCTAAGATAATTGTGTGGCTTACCGTCGTGCTCGCCACACTCGACTGCGATCACACGCCGTAGGATTGTCGGTAGCATGCCTTGATATAGAACGGTTGAACGTCAATTATTGGAAAAAGGACGATATTGGTCCTGGACCGACGCACGGCCGGCGCAGGGCACGGGGAGTGGGGGCTCGCCAATCAAGGGCATTAATTGTGCGCTGTCTCAACTCTGCCCTCACCTGCAACTCCATTTAACGTTCGAGGCACTTGTCACTTGTGTGCCGCGCGTCGCCGTACCGCCAGGCGCGTGGCCACACAAGGTATTAGTTATCGGCAATAGTTGTACCAAACAACAAATGGTCAATTCAATCAAAGTTCTTAGTCCGTCTGATACCGAACAAATGACTAATCGTTGTCACGTGAGTACTTCCATTGATCTTCATACTGATTTATGAGCAAAATTCAACTATCGGCCGACTAAATCTTTGTACATCCTAATCCTAACTAATATTATAAATGTGAAAGTAACTCTGTCTGTCTGTCTTTTCTTCACGAATAAACTACTGAACCGATTTGTGTAAAATTTGGTACGGACATAGTTTGGAACTTGAGAAAGGACATAGGATAGTTTTTATTACAACAATATATATATATATATATATAATATATATCGCATATAGCGCCATCTATTGGTCAAACCAAAAATCTGCTGGAAGTCACTATTCTACGCGAATTACATAGTTTAGAGTCCCTTACAAGCCGAGTATTCTGCAATGAATGAAGCCAATGATGAACTGAAACATCATCAGACATCTAAATGTCTGTTTTTACTAGGTTTCAGTTCTTTGAGAGTTTCTTTGAAGGTCAGATAGGCAGTCGGTTCTTGTAAAGCACTGGTACTCAGCTGAATCCGGTTAGACTGGAAGCCGACCCCAACATAGTTTGGGAAAAGGCTCGGAGGATGATGAGTTCTTTGAGAGTTTCGGGTCAGGTCGATGACATGCTATTTCAATAGGTGTATCCCCTCTTAAAACTACATATAAACAACATCTCTCAGGAGAACTACTACGCGGCGACTACGCCGTAGCAGACAGCAATGCTACGAAAGCTACGCCGTCGTAGCAAATCATCATCGTCGACTCCAACACAACGCACGTACGAAGCGAACGGGGTCGACTGGACAATCTGCCTCCAGTGTACAGTGAATGTGCTAACCATCACCTCAACCTTCAATCAACGTCTACTATAGTACCTACTGCTTCGAGACATTTTGAAACTCTAACGAACATATTCTCATATATTTTGATGGGTTAAATACCTAATTGTTAATGTAACTGAATATGAATGCACTCAGTGCTATGAACGTACTGGGTCACCACTAGTGATGTAACCCCTCCCCCCGGAGCAGGCAGCGCGCGCCCAATGGTCCGGCAAATAGCAGATTTGTGTAATCCCACTGAACACCTACTCCTGTACTACACTATCAGCTTGGAGCGTACGTACAGCACGTGCGGGTAGATGACGTAAGCGATTGTGTTCCCCGCGCACGCTGACGTCTGCCGCCGAGCAGTACGACGTGAGCTGCTCCGGGATGCTGCAGCGCTGTCAAAGTCAAAGTCAAAGTCAAAGTCAAAATCATTTATTAAAATAGGCTAATACGATTAGCACTTTTTAACGTCAAAATTTTACATGAATGACAGCACCCCCAAAACGCCCCCCTTTCACCACTTCCTAGTGTTATGGCTGGAAAGAAGAAGCGGTGAAGAACAAACTTCCCAGCAACACAGCTGTCTATTACAATTTAATTATTATTAATTTATTTTACAATTATACAATTCAATTTCAATTTCATCAATTATTAATTTAAAACACCGAAAACTACAAAATAAAATACTGATAATGTCTGAGACACAGAATGATACGGTGACGCGAGAGCGTAGAGAGCAGTGAGTGCGCGGCCTCATGTCTCGTGCTCGCTCACTTCATAACCTACTTATATTATAATTCTACTAATATTATAAATGTAAAAGTTTGTGAGAATGTATAGATGTATGTTTGTTATTCTCTCATGCAAAAACGGCTGAACCGATTTGATTGAAATTTGGTATGTACAGTCAACTTCAGGTCAGTGGTAACAGTTTTATAGGAAAATCGTACTTATTACTATTGAGTTAAGGTGCATGACAGTTACCACTGATGTGCGGTCTACTGTACCTAGATAGGTAATACCCTGGATTACCACATAGGCTATTATTTATCAACACACCACGCGGGTGAAGCCGGAGCAACATTGATCATCTCGTTGCGGGCAAGACGCTAAAAATAGTTGTTTATGGTGATTTTTGCTGTGTTCGTTTGTTCCTTTGACGTGTGTGCTGATTTTGTTATGATTAATTAGTATTGGACAGCCATTGAAATAAATCGTTGTCGGGAGATAGCAATGCCACACTTCGCGGAAGATTTTAATAAAAATAAACATGAACTCGTTCCTCCGGCGCGTATTAATCGCGCCCTCGTCACCCCACGCCCCGCACCCCGCACCCCGCGCCCCGCGCCCCTCGTCCCTCCTTCCCCGTCTATGTGTGTGTGTGATAATAACACTACATATATCAGCCGCTGACCGTTTGCGAACTTGTTTCTTATAAACACTTTGAACAACTTCGCACGAGTGTAACATTCGCCTTATTTGAAAACATTCAAATAGAGTATCTGACATGCCACATCTACACAACGTGGTGCGACGCTTAGTAAGATTTCTGTAATATATTTATATTCATAAGTAAGGAAGTCGTGGTGCGCGCGCGCCGCGGGTCGCTCGGTCCGCAACGCTTCAGCTGGGTGTAGGTAGGTCCCTGCCCATTGACCCCCGTCATGTATCCTGTGTGGACTAAATATACAGTATAAAGTAGAATCATCTCGCTTGATAGTTATATGTTCTTTCTGTGAGGAGTGATTATTTCCTAACATCGCAAACTTTAATTCGACTCTTTATTATCCTGGATTCCATTTCAGGGAAAGTGTTATTGACTTTTTCAAGGAATGCTCAATAGCACCCCGGGGGCTTCGAATCTTGTCCGGAAATTGTCAATAGGCTTGCGTCCATTACGTGACTACCGCGCGGACGAGTAGCGCGGGCGAGTGGTGCGGGCGAGTAGCGCGTTCGAGTAGCGCAGGTGAGTAGCGCGGGCTTGATATTATAACTGGTCTAGAAGTGGATTACAACTTGCAATGAGATACATAATAAGCAGACCTTACTTCACAACAATATGAGGTGATATAAAATCCTCTCGTAGGATATAATTAATATCGCAATTATCTGTCAACTTAATTGCCCCCTAATGGTCAGTGGCAATTGATGGGCACTGCCAATGATAGCTATTGGCAATTGAGACCGCTATCCATCAAACTAGAGTGCAATTTTATTGACCGACCAATTATCAGCTGGATTTAATGGCGAGTATCGTTGATCTAACACGATTATACATCTATTCGGATCACTTCACACTTATGTCAATTCTATCGGCAGTGAGTGTAATATCCGTCGTGTTGTTCGTGATGAGCTCAGTTCTGAAAGTGAAATGTCTGCGAGTTCACAAGGGGCCGCACTAGTCGTCGCCCGCGGCGCCGTCCGCAGAAACGGTTGCTTTCAAATGTTACCTTTAGTTGGTCTGCTGTCAGACTGAGCTGTTATAGACCTTGTTTAATTATAAATATCTGGTGCTGAGCTGCTGCTTCATGATGCTGTATACAGTTACAGAACATGTAACACTGTGTAGGTGCCCCCCTCCTCCCCCGGCTCACTGCAGCCCGCACCCCGCACCCCGCACGCCGCCGCAGAACAAGTGGGCTGTTTGTAGAGCGCAAACAATGCACGCGGGCGAGCTAGTGAGTTGTCAATACACCGCGCATACACCGCCACACTCGTCCAACGCAGCGCACACTGCCTTCTACAGGAACGAACACAATATCCATAGTTTTGTAACAAACTGCTTCATTTGAACCGTGAAGTATTAACGAGTGCAACAGCTAGTGCGTAAATCTGCGGCAGCTAGGCTCGGCTCGATGCGGCATCGATAACAATAGTAATTACATCTATGTTAGCTGTAGTACCCCCCCCCTCCCCCCCCCCCGCGCCGCACGGTGCTGCGCCCTTGTGCTCCTTGGAACTAGTATTAGGTACCTACTGTAGAATTCTTCAGAAATGGCGCCTGTATTGCCCTATGAATACTAAATAGTCTGCTGCAGTGGAGTGTTGTTTGAGTTCCGCAAGGCTCGTCACCACTCACTGTGACCAGCAACACAAGAGAAGCACGGATACTAGCTATAACTAAATTACACAAACTTGTGATTTCTACCTATTATACATATACATACGAGTAGCTGATTGTTGAGGAATCGCAAACAGTCGGTGATTGGTTGAATCAAATTAAAATTGGTTCTTTGGTAAATAAAACGTTGTTAAAATACAACTGAAAGTAATTATAACGTGTTCACCGAACAAACACCGCGGGACAAGTTCCACGACCGATGTTTGAGTTTGCCTTCACACTCGACTGGCAAGTTTAGCGTTACTTCCAATTAAAAGTTGACAAATATGTAGTACCTACCTGGCAACTGGCTTGTACACGTGTACACGTACACGCCCACAAACCTGGCGTCGAATATTCCTAATGAGATCAGTTGGCGATGTGGAACACACCCGCGAAAGCAAACAGTCGGCCGAGCGCCGCGAGCCGCGGAGAGCGCTGCCATGTCGCCACCGCCGCACCACGCGCCGTGTGTTCACGCTTATCTGCTCCTTCACTTACGTCAGGTCATTGTGTTAGTATGACGCTGTCCCAGTGCTCCGTGTCATTATTGTAACATGTTGAGAGCCACCTCTTGCATATGCTTTCACCGAACAATATGTCGCCCATATTGTTCTCTGGGAACTACTTCAACGCTCAGTATGATAGGTATCTAGACTTTTTATCGACTTTGGCTGATGCACTGTCTGTTTCCTGCGGTTTCTCTCGCATGTAGAGAGAGCTAGTTACATACTTTATCTCATCATAAAGGGCACGCGCACTTTCCTATTTATAAATATAGCAGCGGATGTTCGTGTGATGATATTAACTAAAAACGTATAATGATCATTATTGGAAGCACAATGTCGAGAGCGCGCCGGACCGCGGCCACAACACGCTGAGTATCGAGTGCTGCTCGTTAGCCGACCTCATCGGGGGAAGTCGCGATGTTATCACAACAAGCCGGCAGCGTCGCCGGCGGTACATACGAAGCATCTAAATTCAACAACAATTGCAGAGACGGCATATTCGCGAGCTGCAAGTCGTGTCGTTTTGTTAACAGCTCACTACCGCCTGCTACTGGCTAGTCTCAAGTTTGTTCCTACAACTTGTTTGTTACAGTTTTGTATAAATCATTGAATTAGCAGGTAGCTATCGATTATCGCGTCATCTTCATTTGCAGAACGGGCTTGAGCAAACGGAGCGAGCCTTTCCACCTCCCCCCTCCCCCCCGCCGCCCTGTTTCCTGACAAAGTTAGCGACGTGACCGCAATAAGTCGCACCTCGCACCCGCGCCGCCTCGACGCCGCGCCGCACCGCACCGCACCGTACCGCGATTCGTTTATAAATGGAGTCGTCATGTAAAAGCCCGCACTTTATGAAGAAATTGTTGCGAAATACTACCGAGCGAATGTTGTAAAAATTAACGGTTAATTAAGCAAGCGCTGGAACGGCCGAGCAATTAATTCAGGCCGAAAGGAGTTATTGTAACACAAGCGAACAATTTAATTCCACAGTACGAAGTCAATTACTGAACAATTATTTTATATTACATTACATAGACAATAGGCTGTCCAAAATCTTTGAGGATAATCCCAGTGCGATGGTGTCCCCCCGCGCCCCTCACCCCGCAGCTCGGCGCCGCTCACGTCCGCAATTTATTCGGACAACATTATATTCGGCGCTCGCGATAAAAACTCCGAGCATTGTGCACACATGTGCCGTCACCCGGCGTCGCCCGCCACGCGCCGCCCTTGTAATACAAAACTTGTCGCGTTATGTGTGTAGTCGGACTACGAGAGATACCCTTCACTGATTTATTGGAGCCGGACGGTACACATCTGTGACCAATACGGTACTTGTGCCTAAATCATTATTATCTTAGCCTTTTCCCGCCCGGTATGACGTGACCGAAAAACTAAATAATATTTGTTCTCACATACACAAACTGCGGATATCGTCATAGTTCTGAAGTTGATTGTTGACAACGCATTAAACATGGCAGCAATACTCAGCAGACGCGATCTCCTATTATCTGCGGCTTAGAGTCAAAGTCAAAGTATTTATTGGCACATGAATACAGTAGGTTCATAAGGTTTACAAATGTCAGTGTGTTCAGTTATCCCTCGATCTCTAGCTCGATGAGAGCGAGCTCGCCAGTAGAACCGCGCAAGTCGTCTAACGTGCCGACTAGTTGTGCTACCATCAAAAACAAACTAAACTGCTTGCGATCAAAGAAAGATCAAAGTCATGTAACCTCATCGGAACTTCTAAATAGCTTTAGTAGTACAGCAATAAAGCGGATATAACTGAAACTGTGTGTAAACTACGAGTTGATATAATATTTATAAGTGGCGGCGTGCGCCAACCCGCCACATAAATAACGATGAATTGTCTCACCGCCACCGCGCCCGCCACCGCCTCCGCGCCCGCCACGTGTCGCGCCCGTCCAGTAGCAGGGACAATCTGAGTCGGTGCGAACAGCGTTCTCTATACTCTATGAAGCGCATTAATGGCGGCTATAAAATAAAGTTTTTAAGTCACTTTAACGTCTGAAGTTAGCAGTGTGAAGTCTGTGATCCTTTACGCTATAATGCGTACAGTTTGTTTGCGTACAGACAGGGTAGGCAGAGCAGGTGGCTGGCGGTACACGAGCGGTACACAAGCGGTACACAATCAACACTTGCTGAGACGACATTAAATAAAGGAATGGAGCGTGTTGTACATTTATCACGGCATAGGAATAGAGAGGACAGTGCTAGAACGGTTACTCAGCAGCAAACGATATCGCTTCCACGAAGATATATGATCAATGTGTATCACCTCCCCCGCCCCGCCCCCCGCATGGCCCGTGCACTGAGCGCCCCGCGGTGTCGCCCGCTCGCGGTCGCGTACATGTAACCGTGATGGTGTATGCAGCATTGCAGAATGGAACCTACGTGATGTTATCTATCATTGTAATAGATGTATATGTTACCGTAAGATTACAAATATCGTTAGATTACAATCTAGCTCGAGAGATTGTAAACTGTCGAATTATTGTGAACCGTAACATCTGATTGCAATTTAACGCATTATTTTTCGCTATATTATAATCTATCGATGAGAAATTGTCAACTGTCCGAAAGCTCTCTCTGATTGGTCAGTCTTTTTGTAAGATCGACCAATCACGACCAGCCGTTCTGTTCCCATGGAGTTCCCGTAGAGTTAGGAATGAAATAGAGGTGTCAGTTAAATAAAATAAATGCTCTTCAAAAATTCTTCTAGTATTAAATTTATATAAAAATCACCCTTATAAAAATACAGTTAGGTATTTTGTCTTCAAATACAAACTAATATTTAAAAATAAAATAAAAGGGGTGCTAATTAAACAGCATTGCAATCAGATGTTACGGTTCACAATAATTCGACAGTTTACAATCTCTCGAGATAGATTGTAATCTAACGATGTTTGTAATCTTACGGTGACATATACAATTAAATGGAAATATATAAGCTGCACATGAGTACCATCTGTTCTCATACCAGGTTTTACTAAAATCAGTTCAGCGGTTTACTTTGAACAAACACACATTCATTATATTAGTTGGAATTTAAATGAAATTATACTGGGAAGATCTCCAAATTGTGTTGCAATAGACACATTCACTACGAGACATCAGCATCGGTCGTGCTACAAATTAAAACTAAATAAGTTCAAAAACAAATGTTATAATGATACGAACATGTAAACCATAGACAAGCAAATGTATTCTGTGGAAAGACAACATCCAACACATTTCAGTGTTTGAACTTTCATTTGAATAGAATATCCTGCAGTTTAGCACAAATAGCTCAGCTATTTGAGGCCTCTGCCTCGAATTTTGCGGGCAGCGGGGCGGACAACGCATACCTGTTCTTGAAACGAGCGGGCAGATCGCGCGGCACTATAGCAGTGTAGTGTTGTGTTCTGTTCTATTTGCTGTTCCATATGGGTGTCCTCACTAAGATGGCCGAAATAATTAGCTCTTGCACCGCCGAAGACATTTTGATACGTCACAAAAAAAATGTATAACACTATGCCTACAATGCAGACGCCCAACGCGGACGGTCACCGCTTGACGCGCGCACCGCTCGTTGCCCGCCGCCGCGCCGCTCCCGCGCCGCTGTATTCGAGGGCCGGTCCATTTGATTATACGTGTAAGATCCTGCCGCTCCCGCGCCGCCACCGCCGTCGACCCGCTGCCCGCAAAATTCGAGGCAGAGGCCTGAGTGGTAGCGCTACGCCGACTACGGCGGCTACGGCGGCTACGGCGTAGCGGTGTTGTCGTAGCACTCGGAGACGCGTGCCCCGGGCGGTTACTTCATAACTTTGCTCTTGTGCTTAAGATGTTCTCTTTGCACATTTTACTTAATT
Organism: Helicoverpa zea x Helicoverpa armigera; assembly: GCA_033682625.1. Taxonomy (NCBI): domain Eukaryota; kingdom Metazoa; phylum Arthropoda; class Insecta; order Lepidoptera; family Noctuidae; genus Helicoverpa; species Helicoverpa zea x Helicoverpa armigera. Next base: position 45,537 of record JAWIIS010000008.1, read on the forward strand.
AAAGGATAATATTTGTCCAAGGAGAAGTTTGTGGTCTGTAATGTTATCATATCACGTTAACACAAGACGAAAATCGGCCTTTTAGTAATTTTCTGTAGATCATTCATATTGTTGAAATCGTGGATTGTAGTAATAGATAATATATTATGAACCTACAATCAATGAGTACGTATTTTAAAATATGTAATCAAATTATTACGAGACCATTCTCCATAAAGAATGATGACGGTGGGTAAGACGGACTGACGAACAGCGGTCAAGCAGCAGAGGTCAGCGAGCACACGAGCACACGAGCACGCGAGCACGCGAGCATGCGAGCATGCGAGCACGTCGTTCTCACTCAGAGACACGACACCGACAGAGCCGACCCGTGACGATTGTCGCCATAAGTACTGTACAGATCGGAATACAACTGTTTGCTGTTTATCCGCATAACCCGAGAGATGTGCCGCGCGCAGGAGCGCGGGAGTGCACTCGATGCATCGCGTGCACATTGCATGTAATTAGCGGCGAGCACACACTCGAGCTTGCAACATAACGATATGTTTTGTATTGTCTGGTAAGAGTGCCAACTACTCAAATATTAATTAATGTCCACATCTTGCTTAAACACATCCATAACAAAGTAATATATACTTTGCGTTGTCATTGACAGCAGTATTTGTTACATCAACGTACACAAATGTCTGTTATTGAGCTGAAGCTCATACGCTGATGTGTGCGAGCGCACTCGCGCGGTGTGCGCGGTGTGCGTGGTGCGCGCGCGGTGCACCTGCAGCGTCACGCGGCGACAACGCGACAGCCTCCTGATGAACACAGACCTCTGTGTTGATGACAACCATTCACTTGTTTGACTTCTGATCTGATTCCAGATATATTGTACCGACTGGATGTTCTAGTTCCGCCTGCAATATGACGGGACGCCACCCGACGACCTGACTTACGGCGCCGCTGCCACTTCCAATCGTCTGTTTGGCTGATCGGATATGAATCCTTTGCTCGACGGTTACAAGGTTGAGATTTCCTTGCATCCGTTGTGAATATCTTGCCAAAAACCGGTGCAAGATTACAAAGCTTCGCTGGCAATGGGAGAGAGATTTCGATCAGTCGCCGGGCGCCGCCCCCGAGACCGACTTCCATGGAACTGCACTATTTCAGACTTTCATGATCGTACGTACAATGTAGCTCGGTTTTATATGAATTTGTCTTCTTTAAGTAAATAGTCGACTAAAACCGGTTTATTTCTGCGAAGACAATACACATACGCTAACCTCGTTCCGCTTGGAACTTCTGGATACTTACATTGACTTGTTTTGATATTTTATGATCGATATTTTTAGGGTTCTGTACCCAAAGGGTAAAACCGGACCCTATTGTTTTCGCTGCTCTGTCACCAGGCTGTATCTCATGAACCGTGATAGTTAGAGAGTTGAAATTTTGACAGATGATGTATTTCTGTTGCCGCTAAAACAACAAATACTGAAAACTAGAATAAAATAATATTTTCGTGGGCTCCCATACAACAAACGTGATTTTTTTGGTCGTTTTTGCTAAATATATAATTGGTTTGGATGGTACGGAACCCTATGTGCGCGAGTCCGACTCGTACGTGGCCAGTTTTTTATGTTCATTACTGATAAAATACTTTTGCAGTTTTGGTGGTTTGACATACAGGAAGTAATTTTAAGCAGAGCAAAAAAAAACTGGTGGTCCAGAATCATTAACAGAACATATCTGCATCATCAGTATTTTTTTTTTTTATCCGCTCTTAAATCAGCAAAATATGGATAGGTACTAACTAATATAGAATATAATACGTATGTTAGTTAATGTATCTATGGGCCAATGCAGCATGAGAATAAACCGTTTTTTGATTTGATTTACAACCTGCAACAACACATGGTCGCCATTGCTATGGTTGCAGCGGCAGTGCGCAGCGCTGGTGGTGGTGAGGTCAGGAGGCGCATGTCGGCAGGGCAGCGGCTATGATCTATTCATACATAATGTTCTGAAATGTCCATATTTCGGCAGTTCCCGGCGGCGCCAGCATAAAGTTGCCATTACGCCTCCACGCAACATTTCGCGAGTCGGCCTCATAAATCTATGAATTTATAAAACGGCTCACAAAATATGCGAGTTAGTGTGGGGGTCACGTGGGCCCGCGCCGGCTCCAGCCGCTCGGAACTGGTTAAAACTGGTTCAAACCGGTTGATGTATAGTGCGGACGAGCTCGTACGTTCTAGCGCCAACTGTATTCATAGTGTCGTAAAAGTGTCGTTAATACCGCGTCCCATCGAATAGCGATCGGACAAAGTTTAGTGATGCCCGCGGCGCCGCCTGTGCCGGTGCAACCGACACCACTGTGATACGGCGAGCCAAACGAACTTACGTATTCCGCAGAGAGACGCGCACTGTGACAGCCCGCGGCACCGCCCGCCGCAGAAGTGCCACTCCGGCGAGCCTCCAGCCTCACCACTCGACCAGTCGGATAGACGAGTTAGTATCTCCTGCAGCACGTCAGGGTGTTGCAGCGTCCAATGCTAGTCGGAGACGTGGCTGAACAGCTGCAAGACGTTTAATATGTGAGGTATCGGTGGTATGTGGTGGATTGGCGCTTCTGGTCGGCTCTGAGACGTGGCTCGAGTGAATAAGACGTGTCTCAGAGCTCGGCATTCATATCTACGCGGAATGCAAACATTAGGAGCGACGACGCCGCGACGCGCGCCGCCCGACGCACGCGGCGCGGTGCGGCGCGGCGCGGTGCGGTGCGGTGCGGTGCGGTGCGGTGCGGTGCGGTGCTTTCGTATCGGTATGATACGCGTTTCATCATTGCAATCAATTTCATGTTCTAGTAGCGTGTATTAAGAACGTATATCTTTAATGCGTTTGGTAGCGTTATACAAAAAATTAAAGTAGGTTTGTATTCGTGTAGATATTATGGCCTGTGGAACTGTGTTTGCAGCAATTTGGTATACCTAAGTGACAAAAATTACAGCTTCTCTAAGCCCCGTTTCGTGCCTTCGGCTTCGGCGGACGTTTGTTTATTTATAAAAACGAAGGAAAATGATTTAAAAAAGCCTTTTTTATATAGGCCAAATCACAATTATTAGTCTAGGTATGCCGAGTGTAGATGTACTCATGTTCACAGCAGTACACTCGAGTCTCATATCTCTTGTATTGATACAAAATCAGTAACAAACCTTGGCGGTATGTGGGCACACCTTAGAGCAAATATTTATTTTAGAACATATTTACAATTCGCCGCTCTGCTCCGGTCCGGTCCGGTCGGCTCCGGTACACTCGGGTACAGTCCGGGCCAGTTATAAACAAGTGCTAACAATACGTACAAGTGTGATGCAGGACACGGTATGAGCTGTGCCGAACACGTTGTGTTCTTGTAACCTCACGAGTGTAATGTCGACTCGCGGCTCAGCTGTGTGTGCGCACTATATATTAACTACAGTTAACTTTACGCTCAATTTCGGGGAAAGGATAACAACACACAAACTTCCACTACCTGAGTACTTAAAAGTTGTAAGTAGGAGCGCAAGCCGGGTCCGGTAATGAGCGCGGGTCGGTCCCCACGGAGCTGCTTTTTCAAAATGTTCCTTAGAACCCCTCCCCTCCCTCCCCCTACCTGCGCCCCCCAAATCAGATCGCGCGTCGCTAATGATTCGTCTCGCCCTGAGAGCTAGTGAACGAAGCTGAAGATAAGTCTGGAGAGCCCAGCAGACACGCCGGCGTGCAGTCGGGCAGCACCTCTGATATACCTGACCATTACATATGACATACTCATGCGTAACAATCATACTTTATCTTTTAATGGCAAAAATCATCAAATGACCCCTCCCGGTCTGGACTAGCAGCGGTGAGGGAGTGTCAGGCTTTTACTGACTAAAAATCTATCGTGTTTTTTGTAGTACTTTTATTAATTTATTTATTTAACCATTTATGTAGACAGTGAGATTATAAAAGAAGTAAAGATAGCATAAAATAGTATAAAGGTACTGCTTATTTCTAACGAAATCACTTCCAGCAGACCCGTAGTAGGAGAGTTAGAATAAAGAGAAGTAGATAGACTGTGTAAAAGGACATACCTTAGGGCCTTAGTTTGTTAGTAAGGGTCTTTAGTGCATTAGGGCCTTTTATGTACCAGGGCCGCGGTAATTCTTTCGAACAATCTCGCAGCCCAAAAAAAAAACCCTTTCCGTAACATTGTCGATTAATTAGCTCACACGTACACGCGACTCGCTTCCCTATTCTATTAATACTTGTAAAAACTGTACTAAATAATTACCTACAGCGTAAAACAAACCTTTCAAAAGTAGTGTGTGCGTGCGGGACAGGCGAGTGCGGGGTGCGGGACGCGGGGGAGGGGTGGGGGGAGGGGTGCTTACCCTTCGAGAGGCTTTTATTCGAAGCGTGCCGCCGCCCGCGCCACCGCGCACCCTCCCGCAGTAGGCTCACTCTGAACATGCTCGCCTGCTAGAAGCTCCTCACTGATAAATATCACATTGAATTACGCCATAGTCACGGAGGACAAAATAACTAGGTCTTAGTAATAAGTATACTAATAAAAAGAACTTGATAAGCGTCACATTATATTTATACAGGTGATAACAAACAACAAAACATAAATATTTTTCCTATCATTTCAATGAGCGAGTTTAATAAATAAGTGAGTTTGCCTAAGCTTTCGTGTACGTTTATGTTCTCTGGTTTGAGTAGATTGGCGGCGAGTAGACCTTCTGCAGCGCGCGCGTGGTGGCGCGGCACACTGACACGGCGCGTCGAGCCCCGGACTGTGCCGCGCGTTATAATTAACTAATGACACCATTCCTCTAGCCGATATGTTGTACAACACAACACCTATTTGTACTCTGTTGACACGTTACCAACAATAATACACTCCAATATAAATATGTTGAAGTATGGCGAGCAGTGGCGGCGACGTGCACGGGAACGGAGACGGTTAAAGGTCGCCACATTAACATTGTCCTGAATTTTACAGTGTAACACGGTATTGTACCGGCTTAACGTGTGACAGCAGTTCATTACGCACGGAAGCACATAATTGCAGAATCAATCTGAAGATTTGTTGTGGTTAAGTCAAAGCCACCTATTACTTGTAAAAATACAGAAACCGTATCGTTTTGTTAACTGACGTTTAAATACCCTTAAAAGCAATGCTTACACAAGTTTTGCAGCACAACTAAATAGAGTATCAGGACTCGGGACATAGATGTCGACTGGCAGGAACCCAAACTACTGGCGTCCACCGGCTCAGCCAAATGTACATTATAACATTAACATTATTCACTTGTGCACGAAAATCAATCGATGCTAAATATAGCTCAGGTTGCACAGGTCCGCTTACAGGCGAGACTCCCTTCCGGCATCGAGTCGCGGCTCGCGTCATAAACAACATAACTTATCCGACATACTCGGGAGTAGAGCGCGAGATATTGTGCTTCGCGTGTAAAAACTTGTGCAACTTATCACGAGCGTGTCAGCCGCGTGTCAGCCGCGTGTCGCCGGCAGCTGGGGGCGGCGCTCGCTGCTCACACAGCGTCCTGCTGGTCTGCTCGCAGTTATTGCTAAAAGCGAGCTCCAATCCGAATATATCATTAAAAACGTGTGCTCGTTGCTTGTGAAAGCGTTGCGTTAGGCATCGCACACGACTGGTAGAACTCGACATAACGTATGCTACACTCACATAGTTGAAACTAAACAAACGTATTGAACTGAACTGTTAATAAGTACAATTTGTAGTAGATCCACATAAGGCCGCTGCCTCGAATTTTGCGGGCAGCGGGGCGGCAGCGGCGGCGGCGCGGGCGGTCACCGTTTGACTCGAGCTCACCGCTCGTTGCCCGCTCCCCGCGCCGCTGTATTCGAGAGCCGGTCCATTTGATTATACGCGTAAGATCCTGCCGCTCCCGCGCCGCCGCCGCTGCCGCCCCGCTGCCCGCAAAATTCGAGGCAGCGGCCTAAAAGTTCGATTAGATAACATGAACGAGGCCTGACGCATGATAAGCTCGCGTAAGATGAATGTTATTGGCTACAAAGCGGAGCCGTGAGGAGGATGTCGGAACACGTCTGCCCTCTCATTCCGACATAAAAACTAAATAGTATCTCATAAATCCGCTGAAGCCGGCGGATATAAAAATAGAGCAGCGGATATAACTGATTGCCGGGCGCCGGAGGGGGGCGGCGGGGGGGAGGAGGGGGGCTGCACTATGTCAGTGCACTCGTCTTCATTCTAATGTGATCCTAGCAACTAATAATGATAACTGCGTTTAACTTGTGAGTTTGTTACTATTTCAGGAATGGCTCAGCCGATTGAGATAACATTCCGTGTAAAGATGTACCTACTTTTGATTTTATTTACTGCTCCGTTAAATATCGCCGGTACCAATATTTATTTATTTTAAATAATTTCTTAAGCACTACAGTAATACATGTCGGCGCGGCCCACAGCGCGGCCCAATATTGCTGGCTGGTTCCTTGTTTGTGGTCGTCTTGGTGACGTGAGGTGCCAACGTCAATTGAAATAATCTTAAATGGAATCTCGAAGAGAAACCAAGTTCAGGCTATGTGATCTTGGAAATGTATCCGATGTATTGTAACCCATGTGATTATTGAAGTACTAAACGATAATAGACGATGTGAACGACTACTGTGGTATTATTTCATATCCTGACAAGATGCAAGTGTATCAAAAGATTCTAACCACTTCTGGTGCTCCGACATCAGAAGTGGGATGGATGACCTTGCCCACTGATTGCTGCCTTGTTCGCATATTGGCTGTCTGATGTTGGTGCAGCGCTAAAAGACGAATACTCGTACTGCAGATGCAGTCGCTAATGAGAACACGTTATAAGATATCGATATGGTTACGGATTGCTGAACGCAAGTACTACTGATGATGGAGTGCAGCATTGAATGAAGTGTGTGACGACCGAAGCGGATTGGTTTAGAAAAAAATTGTTCATGGAATCGTCATGCAATACGGAATATCATGTTGAAAGAAATTGCGAGAAGGAAACTGACAACCGCCGTTCCTTTGTTTGCTAAAATTAAGTGATCGAATTCTGAAGGCACTGATTACAGTCCTCCAGGTGGAACCGCCTGAGTTCAATGATATGACTGTACGCACGCATTACGAAGTTTATTTGTTGCGAGAGCGTTCTGACCAAGTATTCGTTATGGACGGTGTTGAGAGCTTTTGAAAGCAAGATTAATGGTGAAAAATGAACTGAAGATATTCGGCGTAGCAAGCGAGATGATATTCCTCTGGTTTACACGTTTCTTGTGATTGTGTGTAAAAGGAACATTACACTTGGAATTTGTCACGTCGTAGAACAGGCTAATTCTAAGGTTGGGGGAAGAAACACCGGGATGTGCCTTTGATAATGCTATCAGAATCCTATCCTAAAATGATACCCTAATCTTAACAATTGTTGCAAGAATTTGAATGATTTGTTCCGTTGAAGGAATGCGTTTTATGGCATTGAGTGCTCGAAGAGCTAAAAGAATAGCATCGCACATCGATGTTTCATAAATTGCATTGTTGGGGAAACGAAATAGTGGATATTTTCATAGTCTCAACGGAAAATAACAGGACTTGGTTACCATGGTTACTAAAACAAGATTGGTTGCTATGGTGACAATATCAGAGTTGTTATCAAAATGTTGTGATAAAATTAACCGATTTATGATATCTTTTGCATGTGATGATCCCGTGAGCCTCTCCTGCTTCCTGTGGAAGAAATGTCTGCTCGCTCTTCGCTGCGGGGTCCGCGAGCGCAACGCATGACTTCTACCGCGCGCTGTCTTCCAGCGTGATCAAACACGATACGCGATGTTTGTTACGTACAAAGATACTAAGAGCAACATGAATGTTGAACCTGGTGAGATCAATCCAATTTTGTTTTGCGTCTTTTATAAAGTCGTACATCCGTAACGTTGATAATTGTCGACTATCTCCTTGGTTTAGTAGTGATATCTAAGGACTCGGGTTTGATCCTCGGGCTGCGTCATATTGCTTGATGGACCTAGCACCTCATTCATTGCTTTCAATGACTTCCAATTCGTACACGCTAGTTTTGCCGTAGGCAGAACATTGTATGTAGCGTTTCACCGTTCAGGTGATACTATTACCCTGTACGATAACGAAACTATTATAGCAAGACTATAGTTAGCCTCGTAGGTCTAGCTGTCATAAGCGCGGCTGCTCAGCACGAGGTCTCGGGTTTGATTCCCGAGTCGGGTCGAAATTGCTTTGTTGGCTTAGAAACTTTCACAAAGCATTCCGGAGCCTGGAAATTGTTAATTGATGCACCCGTGCATCGGAGGGCACGTAAAGTAAAGGCAAGTAAAGGTCCTTTAGTATGTTAGGTCCTGCTTGTGATCTCTCTCCGGTCGTGTCGCATTGCCGTCCCATCGGACTACGACAGTGAAAGAATAATGAGTGCACCTGTGTCAGCGCGAATGCTTGTTCACTATAGTATGTCCTGCGCAGTTGGCTAATCTCCTTACATGAGAATAGCCGTCGTAGCTGGTAATCGGCTAAGAGGACATCTTAGCTAGTAAATAGGAATAATATCAATCACATGTTAGCTTTTTAGGTGTCTGTTTCTTACCTTATTGCGTAGCCATAGCAATTAATTTCCTACCTTGGAAAATAGCTTCAAAATAGCACGCTGTTGTTATTTATCGCTTACTTTTTGCTTATCTGACTTACTTTGACTTAGAGTCCTATGTCCCCTAGATAGGGCAGAGGGCATCCACAGTGCTCCGCCATCGCGTTCGGTCTTGAGCTTTGCGCTTTATTTCGCTCCACGTTCTGCCTATAGTCGCCGCCTCTGCAATGATCGACCGCCGCCAGGATTGTTTAGGGCGGCCACGTTTCCGCTTCCCTTGGGGATTCCAGTCTAGGGCTTGCCTCGGGATGTGATCGGGGTCCCTTCGGAGCGTGTGGCCGATCCAGTTCCACTTGCGTCGTTTGATCTGCTGGTCGATCGGTGTCTCTCCGCAGCGTTCCCACAGTTCTATGTTGGAGATTTTCTCAGGCCAGAATATACCGAGAATACGACGAAGGCAACGATTGACGAAGACCTGGAGCTTACGCTTAAGCTTTTGCTTATCTACTTGCTCTATTTACTTACATTGAGTTGCTCAGCTTTACATTGTGCGTCAGACTTTACATTTGCTGGTAGACTGTACATAATCTACTCGAATAACCATTTAGTAATTTCATCGTGTTCAGATGTACCTACGATGGATAGGGGTTGATTCGGAATAAACCCATGTAAAGCCTGTGTGATGGCATAAGGGTCGCCGGGAACAGACCTGAGTAAAATCTGTGGTACAGTTGGTGTCATGTCACTGTGGTTGTGATCGTGTACCCTACAAGGCCGGAATAGGCTGTTGGCACTGTCAAGGGACACACCGACGGTGAAAATCCTGAGTAGAAGGTTTGATGTGAATTAAACGACAGCCGTAGTTGTGACGGTTCCTGTAATTAACGTGTTGAAAGTCTGACTACCAAAAAGAGCAGAAGCCACAAAGTCTGATAACTAGTCTTACCGAAGTGTGACTGGTTGCCTAGGTAATTGTGTTGAGAAATCGCTCCCTATAAGGCACGTATGCCCAGCTACATTCGGTTAGAATGAAAGTCAATCCAAACTTATTGAGAGAAGGCTAGGACTGGGCTGGATGTAGTTAGTTAACTTAAGCTCTCATCTCTAACAATAACGGATGGTAAGTCTGAAGTCTAATGTTTGGTTACCGATGCGCATGTTTGTCTTATCACTACAGATGTTGATGGCCGAGGCTGAAGGAGAGAAGGTGATCAACTACGTACGCTAACACCGTGTGAGCTGATGGCTCGCAGCTGCGGTTGCTGACACGCGCTTTTGCAAGCCAGGATACCGTGCGATTCTGCGGTGGTAAAGGCGAACCAACAGTGAACTGTCAATTCGACACTTTACGAGTTTTCCCTATGCTAGTTAATCAGGTGATCTGTTTTGTTGTTAATGTATTATGAACGTCGCGTTAAAACATGAAGCAGTAGTGTATTTAAAAACATTGCATTTGACGTATATCGATTGAATTAGCAGACTATTGAGATTCAGTTTTACGTTTGCTAAACGTTTAAACGAAGTTTTTAGTTTCGACGTGCTATTTGAACTTGATTATTTATCAGATACAGTTGAAGATAATGATACCGATAGTGAGCATTTAGTTTTAGCAGTTGAATTGTTGATAGTTACTGTATCGAATTCGCTAAGCTGTAACGAGTGAAGTCTATCCCTGATGAATTGTCTGATGAACATCAGATAGAAAGTGTGTTGTAATAAGACCACTATTGGTTGTTTGATAAAATCAGATCTAAGCTTGCTTTGATCAATGAACTAAGTTATTGAGTAAAAAAAAAGAAGAATTAATGGAAGTAGTCTAGTCCTATTACACTTGGTATCATTCTACGTTGTAGCCGTAGCTCATGCAGTAACGGTCTTGGCTCCCCCACATTACTTAGATTCGTTGGGAATGTGTAAAAATGGTTACTGGTTAAGTGACTAAAATCGTGTCGCTGGTTAAGTGGCTACGATAATAAAAAAAAGAGATTAAAAAAAAGTATCCCCTGGGTTAAGGGAAGTCTCCGGTTAGGAGAAGCCTCCGGTTAGGAGAAGCCTCCGGTTAGGAGAAGCCTCCGGTTAGGAGAAGCCTCTAATTAAGAGAAGCCCCTGGTTAAGGGAAGCCTCCGGTTAGGAGAAGCCTCTGGTTAAGAGAAGCCCCTGGTTAAGGGAAGCCTCCGGTTAGGAGAAGCCTCTAATTAAGAGAAGCCCCTGGTTAAGGGAAGCCTCCGGTTAGGAGAAGCCTCTGGTTAAGAGAAGCCCCTGGTTAAGGGAAGCCTCCGGTTAGGAGAAGCCTCTGGTTAAGAGAAGCCCCTGGTTAAGGGAAGCCCCTGGTTAAGGGAAGCCTCCAGTTAGGAGAAGTCTCTGGTTAAGAGAAACCCCTGGTTAAGGGAAGCCCCTAGTTAAGGGAAGCCTCTGGTTAAGAGATGCCCCTGGTTAAGGGAAGCCTCTGGTTAAGAGATGCCTCTGGTTAAGAGATGCCCCTGGTTAAGGGAAGCCTCTGGTTAAGAGAAGCCTCTGTTTAGAGAAGCCCCTGGTTTAAGGGAAGCCCCTGTTTCAGGGAAGCCTCTGGTAAAGAGAAGTCCCTAGTGAAGGGAACCCTGGTTAAGGGAACCTGGTTGAGGGAACCCCCTATTTATGAAATGTCCCTGGTTAAGGGAGCATTCTAGTCTTAACAAATGTTTTAACAAAGTTTCACAATAGCTGAGCTTAATGATATGGTCAGGTGTGGCCGAACGAAAAGATGTTCCTTGGTATTATTTCTGTTACAGTGCTACTTACACGAGGACGTGTAAAGCGCAGGATGGCCGTGTCGGCGCGGCCCACAGCGCGGCCCAATATTGCTGGCTGGTTCCTTGTTTGTGGTCGTCTTGGTGACGTGAGGTGCCAACGTCAATTGAAATAATCTTAAATGGAATCTCGAAGAGAAACCAAGTTCAGGCTATGTGATCTTGGAAATGTATCCGATGTATTGTAACCCATGTGATTATTGAAGTACTAAACGATAATAGACGATGTGAACGACTACTGTGGTATTATTTCATATCCTGACAAGATGCAAGTGTATCAAAAGATTCTAACCACTTCTGGTGCTCCGACATACATATGGTTTAAAATGTGTATTCCCGATTACAATTTAAACATTTACACTGGTAATGAGCATTTAGAATAACTGCTATTATTATATTATCGAAATTGTAACGTATTCATGAATGCGGACAGAATCTGAATAACAATATAATCAGCGGCCATTATTCATTAATTCATTACAATATCGTTGAACAAGTATGTCGCGCCGCTTGCCCATACACCGAGTGAGTACAATCACAGCTTACTATATTACTTCTATCAGTATCGCAGGACGCCCCCCTCGCCCCGTCGCCCCACCCCGGCGCCCCACACGAGAGCACACGCGGCCGGCAACTCGTTGTTTTTATCAAATATTGACGCTTGTATATTTTATTCAGCGCTTGCTCGGATCGCTCCGTGCGCTCGGTGCGCTCCGAGTGCTCGCGGTGCTAGCGGTGCTCTGTAACGCCGGAAACATAGAGAAATCGATGCGAACAGCAAAATGTTTTCCGCATCGCATTGAATCCCAGTGTTTTATTGTAGGAGGCGAGTTCCCGCCAGTAACGAGCGACCTCACTGCGCTCGCGAGCACACAGCGTGACGCTGCTGCCTACTGATCATATACACCTCACTACATACTCATATCTATACACGGATAAAACAATGTTTTAAACAACAGCTTTGAAATGATTACACTTGGATGCAGTGGCTCAAGCTACGTATGAGGCAATCAAAGTGTAATGTTCTATGATCTCAGCTGCAGCGAGCACAACAATGGCGGGTCCATTAGGCGCAGCATCCGCGCGGCGTGGCAGAGGTGTCTGCTTAAATAAATATCACCACTTAAGATTTGAGCCTCATCTCGAAGAAAACGCGCGATCCTCCGGCAATAGCGGCCCTACATAATGTATGAGCCGCTGAGCCCGGCCGAGCGACGCGCCTGCGTGCCGAATGCGACCTTACGGCGCTGGAGATAGGGTCGAGTGTCGGCTGCAGGCGGCGCGGGCGGTGTCCGCGCTCGAGCCGGGTGACTGATCGTTGCGTATTTATGAGCAATCGATGTTATTCATCGCGCGTGACGTCACGCCTCAGACTCGACCTAAAGTTTTAATGAATCATTCGCAATTAACGTCGCCTCCCATTCAAATGTAAAAATATGGTGAATTTATTCTCAGGTAATCAGAGCTCTTGTGTCCGCCGCCCCTCCGGAACAGCCTTTCATCGTTTAATTATGTTATTCAACTGCGATACTATAAAATGTTCTAATCCGACTTTAATATTGAAATTAACAAGTAATAGGCATTAGAATAAAACTCTGTTACTGTAGGCACTACTTGATGAACGATCAAATAAATGCTGCTAAAATGTATTTTAGTAAGCATTATTTTATTACAGATATTCCATAACAACGTGGTCTGCGTATAATGCGAGGGCATGAAGTGACACACTACAGCTGCAGAACTTAACATATAGCTGCTCTTATTATTAGCAAACTACGGCCACGACAAAAATATACACATACATAATGGATAATAACAAAACGCGTATACTGTCAGTCGTACAGCTAAAGCGAGTGTGAGTAGATAGATAGATAGATAGATATTCTTTATTAGGTACAGATTATTTATTATTTATTAGGTAGAGACGCGAGTACTGGGGTATCGGTTAACTAATAGAGTAGATGCGATCACGTGTGCCGCTACACAACCACCTCGCACTCATTACGCACTCACACTCCTACTGAACGCGGAACGACTTCCAGTCGCACGACTAATTAGTCGCACGCTGCTCACACTGCTAAAAAGCTCCGACGCATCACTTTTACTACGACGCGATAGCAATTCGTAGCGTCGTAGCCGTAGCGCTCTCGTAGCGATGACCTTGCGTAGCTCGTAGCACTTGCTACGATCAACGTTTGCGAGACGAAGCGGTTATTTACTTTAGTGTTGTATTGAAATATTGTCGAATGGTTGAATATAACATGAATAACAATGTCTATTGTAACATATAAATTGTATTCTGTTACAAAATATTTGGTTTTATGTCTGTGTGTTTATTGAAGTATATTGGATGGAAGATATCTTTAACATAAAATGTTTGAGCGCGCTCCTAGCAATAAAACTATCTGAGTGAATTGTGTTCTTTATAAAACCCTTGGCTCGTAGAGAGTAACGTAAACCTTTTAAATAAACATTGCGAGAGCAGGAGCTTTGCTATTTAATTAATATATGTATTTGGAAGTGCATTATTTATAAAGTCGTACACAGACCTGTGTACCTTGTTAATATTAATGTGTGCACAACATTAACCGCAGTGTCGTTAGCACACCCTGTACACGCTCCACACACAGGGTGCGTCGGCGGCGAGCGTGCGGGGCCCGCGGGGTGCGGGGCCCGCGGGGTGCGGGGCCCGCGGGGTGCGGGGCCTGCGGGGTGCGGGAGGCAGGTGGACCGACCACGTTACATATTCATGCGCCTCGCCCGGCGCACTATGAATTATTCCGACACATTATAAAACTGAGCGACGTGTTCGAGAATTTGCAAAAACTCCACCGAACTTCTCCGAAGTGTCCCGAAGAGCTCCGAAACATCCCGACAAGCGACAACAACCTTCCCAGACTTGACGACACTCACTTTATGGTAATACACATTAAAACTCGCTTCCTTTGACATGACATTAGTCTGTGAAGTATGTGCGGCGTCCCCGGGGGACCCTGGTCACCGCCCGGACGGACACTTTGGCACACAGCTGCAGTTCACACATTGTTGGAGCTAAGTTTAGCAATCGTCGGGAGTCGCGACGCTTTCAATTTCAATACAATTGTGAGAAGTACCGGAGTCAGCTGTCAAAGCGTACCGGTGCAGACCCCGCGTGACGTCCGCGCGAAGCCAAACTATGAAGCTTCTTATTGAACAAAGATATATAGTAAGTGATACTATTAGTGCATACTTATGTTACGGCTAGAGCCCGAAGTGCAGCTACACGTGGTTCTAGGCGGGCCCTCGGGAGTCTATATACTCCCTTATGTACATGTATGTATTTATAAATGCGATGCAGGGACCATCTCGCAAACATTAAGCCTGAACGAGATAGTAGAACAGGTAACAGTATTCAATGGTTTACAAGGAAATGTGTAAGTTACAGACAAGCAGAATAACAAATACACAGCAACAGCGAGCGGGCTCCATTACTAGCTCAGCTCTGTGAGCGCGCGGGGGAGGGGGGGGGGGAGCGGAACAGATTACCTGATCTTGAGCTCATGCGAGGCTTCCGAGATTACAGGATTTAGAGTTACAGATAAATTAGATATGAGCGCGGGAGGCAGGGGGGGGGGGAGTTCGGAACACTTTTATGGCTAGTCAACTCCGAGATCAAAAATACACGAAACTGTCTTTCATTGATAATAATTGCGCCTGTAAGTTCAGCTACTTTAGCCTCAAAGGACCACCGCAGGCTTCTCATATGGCACATTTTGAGAGGATAAATTAATATTTTTCTAAACATTATAACGTATAGGTACTTTTTAGGGTTCCGTACCCAAAGGGTAAAACGGGACCCTATTGTTTTCGCTCCTCTGTCCGTCCGTCCGTCCGTCTGCACCAGGCTGTATCTCATGAACCGTGATAGTTAGAGAGTTGAAATTCTCACAGATGATGTATTTCTGTTGCCGCTATAACAACAAATACTGAAAACTAGAATAAAATAAATATTTTGGGGGGCTCCTATTACAGGAATAAAGTGATTTTTTTGCTCATTTTCTAAATAATGGTACGGAACGCATTTGTCCGGTTTTTATTATTTAGTCAAGTTAGCTAGGTCTGCAAATACTCAAACGTAAAAGTAAACAGTATAATGTTCGTAACAACAAGTCGTAGCACTGAAGCACAACGAGAGGAAAGTGCACGCAGCCACACTGGCGCTGGCGTACACCAGCCGCGCGGCGTCAGTGACATCGCGTCAGGCTTTACCTAGCATATTGTTATGTAAATAAAAACACCTACATTTTATTGAATATGATCTAAGTGGATGTTGCGAACACATAGCGACACTTTGCGGACGAGGCGAGGGCGAGGCGCGAGGCGTCACGATGTGCCGATATTGCGGCTCACGGCGGCGCTCGTAAATCTAAGAGGAAATAAAGAGTGACCCAGTTACAGCTGCAGTGGCTGGCGAGTGCACACTCACACGCCTCACACTGCGGGCACACCGCGACACTGTGTGCGGCGGTGCTGGTGAGCACTTGCAATGTACAGCTGACGGTGTAGTCATCGTGCTGCGGGTGACTCACTGTCAACTCTCATCATGATTTTGATCAGAATCTATTAATATTGGAACAGAGAGTCGGCTTATCGCTTTCCCACGCGAAATATAAATGTCAAGTGTGGGAAGTAGGTCGGTGGGCGGAGTCGCTAAATAATATCACCAGGTGTGTCAAGTGTCAGCGAGAACAATTCGATCATGATAAAAAAAAACATTGCCTATAATATGATAAGGTCGATCGTGACTCACACTTGAAATAATTTTATTTGATTGCTTTTATTTTATTTGATAACATCCTCATGTAACATAAATGTATCACAGGCAGTGTACCGGCAGCGCTGACACAACTTCAGTGATGATGAGCGCGGAGTGCGTCGCGAGCGAGGCCGCGGTGCGAGTGCACATCACTTATAATTAGCGAAAGTATTCGCTCATGTTCGCGTGTCGTGTAAGGCGAGGAGACGCGGCAGTGCTCGCAGGGAGCGTATCAATACGGCGCGTCGCGACGCAGAGTCAACACGGCGCATGGCTCGCCCCCCGGCGCCACTCGGCTTTGAGAGCGCGACTCTTTCACGGCGGCCTCCGCGCCATGTTTTTATTACTCCCCTATTGCACCGCAATTAGAATTTAAAAGCAAGCTCGCTTACAGCTTACTGAAGGCGGACGCTAACGAAAAATACGTTCGTTGTAATTACTGCCTCACAGCCTTAGTTAGCGAATTCAAAGTGAATTTCACGAACCTGCTAAATTGTACAGTTTTTCATTTAGTAAATTATGGGCTAGTTAGAACTAGTTTTAATCATTTTGTTATGGTAAATTAAGTAGATATATTATAATCTTCAAGGATTTATGTAAACAAAAAACATTAAACAGCTAATCATTTTTAAATACCATTCAACAATATATCACACGTTAGAGTTGAAATAAAAAAAAAACAACACTTCTCGCTACACGTGTGCCCTAATAAAACATTAAATTTATAGTCGACGTGATTAATATACACATTGGTGCCCAGCCTTCTAGTGCTAACGGTGGCTGAGATTATCCTATAAGGGTTATAAGAGTTCCTAGATGACTACGGAACCCTAACTCTTGTAACGTTTTTAATTGTACACGTTATTACATATTAATATCGATATAAATATCACTACGATATAACACAAAAAGTCATAATAATTTGTAAAATCGTCTTGAGCTCGTATGCTACGGTGCAGCAACACTGAGTAGCACCGAGCGTGTCTCGTCAATTTGTTCTCTAATCATGATACTGAGTTGACAATGTTACAGTATAACAAGTTCCGTGTGATGAGCAGCACAGAGGCGAGCAGACAGCCGCGCCACAGCCACGCGCCGCCGCGCCACACGAGCACGCGAGCGGTGACGTCACTACTTCAACTTATAATTGGCGCAGAGTTACTCGGATCTAATTAGCTGCCTCACTGCTCTGTTTTACAACTTAATCATTATTAAACCCACAGAACGTGATCATGTTTACCTTACAACTCCGACTTCAATGGAGCAGTTACGCAAATCTTGTAGAAGCCACGACTACCAGAACATGTTGGATGCTGAATTTAATTGATATTGAGATTAAATATGAATAGCATAGGAGGTACATAACAGCAAATACAGGATGTACTGAGCGCGCAGGAATGTGCTCCGCTGCGAAGTGCGGACGTGGGCAGCAGCTCGCCGAGTGACTCGCGCGACCGAACTATCAGCAAATCGCGAGTCACCACGTCAAATGAGCGGCACATTGGCATGGCACAAATCGATGCTACAATTATCAGTAATTACAAGTAATGGAGTTCTTCTGCAGGAGGAGAACCTTAAGCAGTAGGTCACCCACATGGTGCAGACTCAAGACTCCTGCGTTACGAACGTCGCAGTTACAATATTTATTCACGACCACGATAAATATTTCCCGTCACTCAGTGAGTGAGTGCGTATCGGAAACACATTAAAACTGTATATGTATATTGGGCAACATTCGGCAGTACAGCTGAGCACATCTGAATGTAAGCCACTCGTAAAATGCACGTCCTTTACGACAAAAACGAGGCTTTCTGACACACAGTGAATTATTGAGATGACAGAGTGCGCGGGCGATGTGACGCGCGCGGGGCGGCGCGATGTTTCCCGCGTAGCCACACGCTACATATTTACTCAGGTTAAACTAGTAACTATACATTCTTAACAGAACGTTCATATAATTACAGACTCCATCTATTCGAGTTCGCTTGTCATAAAAACTAAAAGTAAAACCTTCGCCTCTCTAACCCTCGTAAACTGAAAGCGAATGATCGATTATAGAGGAAGTTATAATTTGTGTGTGCGGTGGTGTACAGCGAGTCACACGCTCGCTGCGTGTCAACCAACACAAGACAACACATGTGAGTGTTCGCCTCCCTCACTGTAATGTCTAATGTTTTACATCACACTTGTGGTATTTGCACTTGTTAATACTGCAGTTATTGGATTAAATCAAAATGAAAAACGGACGAAAGTTTGGACTTTAGTATCATTGTGGTATAATGTAGTACCTACCATCCACATATAGTAGTTAACTATTTAGGTATCTGTGTAATATTTAGCAGGTATTACGATGGTGCTGATCAGCATTGCTAGTCACGACGACGTATTGAAGGCTACCTGCGAATATCGCCCATTTAGGATATCGTGGAAAGTGTCGCATTATTGCGGCTAATATTATCGTAGTACCGACAGGGCGCGAGTCCCGGGGGCCTCGTACATAACCCGGGAACATATCCCGGGCTGCGCGCTGCGGCACCGCGGGACACAAGGGCCACTCCATGCCGTGCCCTCGGCGCGACGGCGACGGTATTAAATGAATGAGTACTTTTATGTGCAAGTTTATGTCATTGGCACTGTCACCTAGTCAGCCCTTATTTAAGGATCTTTAAGGATCTAAAAGTGCCTAGTAGTGTGGAGTCCATATGTCGGGAAAAATTTGTCATTTTTGACTTGAATACGAAGATAATTATGGAGAGAACGTCATGGCTCAGGAACGGTCTGCAGCTAAGAGTGAATCAATGTGACATAGTCTGATGAAAGTTATTACATAGTGAGTGTCCCGCAGAGCAGTCAGTCGGTAGCGCCGCCTCGTGGGATGCAGCACTCACTGATGCTCTTTGCAATTTACGCCGACAATCACAGCCGCCAGATATCTGCCCCCAGTTAACTCTCCAGTTCGTGAGACAAACTGTTTGCAGGAATTGCACGTTTGCTATTACAAGTACTTACGTACCTTCATACCCAGCTCATATAGTGACTGTTCTCAACTCATTGTTTAGGTCTTCTGAAAAAACGTTATCGATCATGTTTGAAGACAGCTCAATGTCATGAAACAATAAAGCCAGCTTTAACTCACATCGGAGTGCCTCACCGCATGCACCCGCGGCTGCAGTAATGCCCCGAGTATTTCCAAAGCACGTCGCA
Source organism: Helicoverpa zea x Helicoverpa armigera (assembly GCA_033682625.1). Classification (NCBI taxonomy): domain Eukaryota; kingdom Metazoa; phylum Arthropoda; class Insecta; order Lepidoptera; family Noctuidae; genus Helicoverpa; species Helicoverpa zea x Helicoverpa armigera. Next base: position 64,967 of record JAWIIS010000008.1, read on the forward strand.
CCGCAATCTATTCGCTCCTACAGATCTGAAACGAAAACCGCTAAGCTATTAGTCACTAGTCCAGGTATTACACCACACACACACACACACACATACGAGGCATGTGTACATGCACAACAACACACAAACACACACAAAACATGCCAGTGGAAAATTTACGCGCGCAAACGACAAACCTTTGTGTAGAATTCAATTATAGGGCAAAAAGTGTGGCGGGACGTTCCGCAATGCATTCCCGATGAATTCGATACGCACCGGCGGCCGGTACCTGTACACTACACACTACTGCACACAGTGGGTACCACTGGGCGGCTTTATTTGTCACCCACAGCGGCTTACTTTGTGCTCCATGTTTTAATAAAACGACATGTCCACTGCTATTCTGCCAAGCCTGCTAGCTAACTTTTGAAATAAATAATGACGTGGTACGTATCTGAGTCATCGGGAAAATTAATTAAGTTAGATATTTAATATGGAATAAAACTAAAGCAATTTCATGTTATCAAGGGTGTCTTGTAATAAATGCGATTAGTAAACGGCGTACAGGCGCAGAGAACACCTCGCAGAGTTTAATATAAGTTAAGAACTCGAAGTCATAACGACGGTGTCACGAGCCACAATGCTCCGACACGCGAGCGACACGACGCGCGTGACGTGTCGGGGACGCGTCGCGCGCATGTCGGGGACGCGTCGCCGCACTTCGCAATAAACTCGGCAGTTCGTCACGGCGCGTGTCGCTGTGTGTGTTGTCTTTTGTCTCGAGCCACCGCCTGCTAAATCAAGTTTACATCCCAACTAGCTCCGCCAGCAGTCTCACCGCTTCCTGAGAGCACTACTGCACAGATCAAAACTACAATGTATGTTCTATGTATAAGCTATATGCTGCCAAGTTTATGGTAGTTAGTGGTTCGGACCGCGGTGCGAATCGCCTAAGTAAAACTTTTGTATGGGTATGGGGCCATTCGGACCGCAATATTTGTTTTTTTTCGGTGCGAATAAAAGATATGGGGCATATCTAGGTCAATGTTTATAAAGGTCGATTCGGATTCGGACTACGGAGCAAAATATTTGATACTTAAATTCATTTCAATTACATATGTAAGTATATTGAGATTACTTATTTGTACCTGACGATATGAAAATTGCCATCGTCTACCGAGCAGAAGTGTATTGAAAATAGTTATGTACTTGTTGAAGTTTACGTACTCACACACTCAAGCTTTCGCCTTTATAAGACTAGTTTGACATAACTTACTCATGTGTAAAGAACTTGCCCACGTTAAAGTACAAGTTATACTTCTGATTGTGGCGGTGCAGCGGTGGGACTGCTTCTACTTGTCTCGACACAATTGATGATAGATACAAGTATTTATCTGTTCGTTAACACAATTAAGTATTTTATGATTAACATTTTAAAGTTAGGTTAGTAGGTATAGTTGCTAAGTAATAAGATGTATTGCGTGCACTGATTTATAAAATAATCCTCTATTTTCCACACACATGTAATCAGTATTACAAGATTCTATATAAGAACACGAAGGTTGTTCACAATGTGAGTGTGACGCCGCGCCGCAAGCCGCGCTCGCCGTGCCCGGAACACGAGCGCCGCGCCTCAGGCCGCGCTCGCGCTCTCCTGCCGGCACACTTTACTGCATCTCTACTGCCAGTAAGCACACTCGCCGAGACTTATCATCTTCATATAAAACCACTACCAGTGAAATACCACTGAAGTACTAGTGCAGACTAAGTGAGGGTTAGAAAGTTGGCAGATCCACACTACAGTAGGTGAACTACAAAATCGATGATCGATAAACACACAAACTTGTATGAGCATTCGGAGCACGAACACTCAGCTCGCGCCGCCGCGCCGCTCGCTCGCGCGGCACCTCAAACTTTGTTTCATAAGGACACTTGAACGAGCGCCGCCATTTCAATCACTGATTAATTGCACTCGAATCATTTGCTCGTTACCGATGTCACACACCTCGCGAACGTGCAAAATGTATGATTTAGGACAAGACATCTTTTTGATGTTAACATATCGTGAACATATCATGTGCGTGTGTATCATATCCCACCCAAAACAAAAATGTGAAAGGCTGCCAAGTTCGATAATATGGGAATGCTTTGCCTATAAAAGAAGTGAGATCTGAATAAGTAGCAAGTTCCATACACATATTATGACGCTTTATAATTGACGAACTGATTAAAAAATGTTATTAATAACAACCTTATCTTAAGCAGAATCCAAATCTATCCGTCACACACACACAAAGACACGCATTTACTTCTCCAAACCCTTTGAAGCTTTTCTCAGTAAGTACATAAATAATTTACGAAGTCACTTAAGGCGAAAACGTCGGCTCACCTTAAAACAATAAACTTGTGCGGCGAACCTAAATCTTGTAAGAAGTTACGGCGCTGGGACGCGCTCGCACTTACCATCCATCTTGCCCTTAACAGCGGCCGCGTGCGTCACGCCACCGCCACGCGCCCGCTACGCCGCCGCCACGCCGCCGCCACGCCTGTGCCAGGCGACACCGCACGGTAGCTACATGTGGCTAGTGACGCACAATGGTGAACCTTACAGCTTTACAAAGTGAACACTATCCACATAAAGTTCGCCAGTGTTGTCGAGGAAAGCTGTGAAAAGTCTCAGTCAACGTTGAATTTAACTTAAACCCAATCATGTGTTAAGTGACCATCCGAATTCAATTTTTACAGATAATTATAATAATTGTCTCAGTGTAGTTAAGCACGCAGGCTATGTATGAGCCTTCTGTGTCGGTGCATCGCGCGGTAGTACCGAAACTGTTTAGACACGGTAAGTGGTGTGTACTGAACTCGAAAGCTATCTCAAAATGTTAATAGCGCTATAAAGTGTGTGTTCTTTGAGGTCGCCGCCGCCAGCGCGCTCTGAACGGTTTGAAAGTTGACGAGAAACCGCTTTGTTCGACGGTGATTACCGCCCCACGTTAGCGGGGCCCGGGCGGAGAGGGGAGCGGGGGGAGCTGTCCAACTAATCCGAACGAAGCATTAATCAAAGAGAGATGACGAGCAGATTCACGGGCAATGTTATCATCCATCAGACACATCCGGAAGCTTTCCAATATAAGCACGCACATAGCATCGTTCAAAATAACATACGGTCTGGCCAGTGGCCAGCTCGAGTGAAGACATCGGCGGCGCCGGGCGGCAACACTAGTCGCCGGAACATTACCGTAACAGTATCGTGGTCCGGCGCTGCCTCTGTGAAACGGTTATGCAAAGTGGTGCTCGTACAAAAGGTAAACAATTTTGCATATATTTGAGGGAAATCGTCTCGGTGGCGCTCAAGGGAAGCTCAAAGTGTACTCGTGTATACATTCTGTGAGTCCAGCGGAGTGCACGAGCCCGAGAGACGTCCTCTGTGCCGCACTCGTGTGTACGCCGACTTCATATTACATAATGAAATATAAGAACCGGCTATCCCCTTGAGTGGCTCTTCTGAAAACCGATAACGATTTTAAGTAGGTTAAGTATGATGATTTCATGTTAAGTTTATTAGGTCCCTTGTTGTTCCGCCGCTCGCACATTTACGGCGAGTTAAAGGGCGCCTCGGCCGTATCTGTACCTCATGTGATTATGTTTTGAATCTAGAGGATATATGAATGCGATGTAATGAGAAGTGTGTGTATATCAGTAGACACACGAGTGGTGTGTGGAGGCGAGGCGCGAGGCGAGGCAGTGAGGCGCTCGGCGAGGCAGTGAGGCGCGCGACTCGCTCACAAATAATCAGCGTTTTGTACCGACTTCACGGCGATAAACCTGCCTCCCTGTTAATATTAATAAGTTAGACGCGACCCGCCAGCCCGCCACGTTCTAAACGAATACAGTAGCACTACTTCACACAACAATATTTAAGTATTCTAAAAAGTAAAAACCGTACTTGAACTACAATGTGCCTGATTATCGTGTATAATCTAAATCAAAAGATGACTGAATGTCACAAGGGGATACTTGGCGCAACTATTTATTTGGATATATAGGTACGAGTTATGGATTTGGCTTAGCATGAATAGGCAATACCATACTTCAGTAGGCACTTGTTCAGTGTTCGCGCTAGAATAGCGAGAGCTACTACAAGTAGCGAGTGGTTCTTCTGCAATGGCGATATTGAGATAAGCCGGAGATGGAGATTAAATCTGGTCGTGATGAGGAGCGCTCCGATCAGCTGCACGCACTCACACACACACTCGCACTCGACGCGATAACATACTAAACACGACCAAGCGAGGGTATTCACATTGTAACAAAAATAAAATAGGTTCATACTTAACACACGGTTATACTTTCAGCCGCAATCAGGTACATTAATGAGTAAAACCTTTGGAACTTTTAACATTAACTAAATAGGCGAAATCACTTGTATCCACTTAGCAATAGAAGAATTTTATGTAAATCAAGAAATGTATGATATAATAATACCAGCACGTAAGCTTTGAATAGACGTTTTTACATAAAATCGTGTGAGCATGACGCGCCGGCCCGCGTGACTACCCCCCCGGCGTGGTCGATGGCTCCCGCAAGACGCACAGTCTCCGCCGAGCCTCACTCACCATCACACTCACTTCAGGAGATCGCTTTTTCCAAGCGGTGTGTTTCCTCTCGTTTCCCAGTCAATGAATTTGAAATTAGGGTAACAGGTTATTTTGAGGCGCAGTGAGGTGAAGCGACGGAGCCTCGCCCGCTTACAGTATCTGACTCGTTTATACGAGACCGAGTCACGACACGATTACATTGTGATAAGCCATCGGTTTACAACGGTATACAATTGTTGCTTACCTTCATTACAATCATAAAGGTACAGTGAATATCTAGCATCTGTACAAGCAGTGGCATCGATCAGTCTCACTGCTCTCGTACACGGTCGGCCCGTCGATGGAATATTCCCGGTTGTATTTAAACTTTACTATTAAGTACAGTTCCCTGTGCCTTATCCCTTCTTCTTCTAACTTTACCTAACAATTATAATAATGGGTTAATTTATACTGTTCTTCATAAGTACTATGATATGCAAATTAAAACTGTCAAATAATATAAAGCTCAAATCAGCCCCAGATAAACTACATAAGCTTGAATACGCCAGTAGCGTGTCTCGATTAACTTCTTGCAATCAATCTCCAACTAGCGATTGAATTGGAGCTCACCTCTAAGAAAGGAAGCGGTTCTAATGCCTGACATACGATGAGTGCACAAAACAAACATGTGTATAATATTACATTGTATAGTGAGCTATTGCTTACAAAATGAATAAGTTAAAGTTAGTGAGTAATGACAATAATTGTAGCGGCAGGGCGTGGAGCCGCTAATCCGCAGAGCCAACACGTCCCGGCGCCTGCAGCTGCAGGTAGGCGCGCCCTTGTTATTTGTCGTCGGTACACAAATTAGTCGCTCGGCGACGAGGCGACGTTTTGTTGCCTCGCCCCCCTCCCTCCCCCCGCGCCGCCCCGCCCGCACCCCGCCCGCACCCCGCCCGCGCCCCGCGCGCTCCGATGTGCCAATTAACGTTGAACGGTGAAAAGATTTGCTTTTCCTTTAGATATTCACAGGAGCAAGTTTTACAAGCCTACTGTGTTCGGATATCTTGGAATTAAATCTGCACGGTTTATTTTGTTCATTATTTTGAAGAAGGTTTGATCGTGGCAAAGTTCACAATTTGTTGGCGTCCCGATTCGAATGTTGTAAGAGCGGAAATGTAGGGAGGTACCGAACCGAGTTTGAGTTTGAACCGACCGAAAAATGTGAGCGTTATTATGTTTGAAGCGGCGTCCCGTAAATACGTTCGGGTGGCTGCAAACGTGATTACATCAGGAACCCTTCCGCAATTACGCGCCTGCCGACCCTCCAACATTTTTATAACAAACGGGAACATTCGTATTCCTCAACATAAAATACTGCTGAAGAATTCCCCCGGGGAAGTGAATAGTCGACGGAGCTGCTGCTTACCATAACAAAAGCAAAAGGTTCGGCGTTGGAGTCCCGGCGACCACAAAACCTCCGCCGGACAATACCCGGAGTGACGGCAGCCATCGCTCACTGTTCCGCAGCGGCGACACGAGCAGAAGCACCGCTACCCGGCACACCGCGCGTCGCTAGCCCGGCTGTCAACCACTCCGGTGCCACTCCGCCACGGAGCAGGTTCCATGGTTTGTGCACTCAGCGATGTGAGAATCCGTGGAACTGATACATGGAAGTAAGGAAAGCAGGCCACAACCCGGAGTGGAGCTTCTATAGCTGTCTATAGTGTGAGGTTAGTTTTGTTTGCGCCGGCCCCTCCCCGCGCACCGCGACCCTCGCTCGCCTCCAATCAATGTAACTGGCCGTCGGAAATTCCCTCGATAAGTCAGTCGAGATTGGAATTTATCGACGAAGTTGTCCTCCTCGTGCAGTTGTTCCTCTTGCAGGAGTTGAGCTCTGCTGGCTGAGCGACGCCGCCAGACTGATGTCTTGTGCCGCCGCCGACGTTTCAACTGGCCACACCTAAGAAAACGAATAAATAAAAAATGTACTTATCCTATAAAGCAGAATGCGAGGCTGATATATTTGGAGAAAATCAAATAAAGTTTACGATGAAGTCACGCCTGCGTTGCGTAAACTCGTAAAATGTAGAACAAGTGAGCGGCGACACAATACGTGGCAGACTGTCAGTACCGCGACACCGCCACGAGCCACGAGCCACGAGCCACGCGCCACCCGCCACGAGCCACGCCGAACGCTGTTTATTTAATTCCATTGCAGGCTGAATATGTCGCCTCTGTGAAGCCGACGCGCTACAATATACACGATTTCTTTCGTATAAGTAGAGGTACTTGTGTTTACTGAGACTCGTGTAGCACTTGTTGAACTGTAACTAATTATTCTGACATTGTATCATTAGCTAGAATGCACTCTGACATTTGAACACACAGCTGGCCCACAAATTTGTTTGGCAAGTTGCAGCGAGTACATTAGCTATATAATTAGAAACTTGCTTAATTGTACTAGCCGAGAGTGGCATTAGGCAAATACTACACGGATAGGGGTGTCGGAGGCGAGGACGCCCCCGGGGGAGTGGCGGGGGCGGGCAGGGGAGGGAGGGACGCAATTGAATAAAAGGTCAAACATTTACATGTCCCCGACTGCTGCCTTCTCAGTATATTTGTGTCATTTGCGAGACTTATATCTTGTTAAGATCATTATTCTTAACTTTGGGAATTTGGGAAGGCACATACTCGCGATGGAGAAATATAATAGATACGGAAAAGGTGCGGAATATAAAGAATATTCTTCTGTTTGCCGCAGTGTCTGGCAAATTGTATGCTACAATGAACACTAAAACGTTGATAAACCACAAAAACATCTTACAATAGCATTCAAGAAGAAGAACTCATGACATCAGAACACAATTGCACCAGCACAGATGCAGTGCTCGGTCCACCAGTAGCCTGCAGGTGAGAGTCGCGAGTAGTTCAGCGTTATAGGCGCAGACGTTCAGCTGCTCCGAGTAGTTCGCTTCAAAAATTGTGTTGTTATTCACCGAGTGGGTATTTGTGCTCGGAGCACACAATGGCGGACTTGCATTATTTTACGTTGTTTACAGCGCGCAGCAAGCACAGCACTATGTATAGCAAGTAAATTGTTGGACGCGGAACAATGGAACAGCTCTCCACTGCATCGGAGAGCATTCACTCAGCCTTTATTACGACCGGACATTATTTTAATAAGCTCGGTTCCCTAGAAGAGAATATAACCTATTTTATGGGAAGTATAATGTTCAGTGGTAGCTGTACCTCGACGCGTCGTGACGGTTTTCCTCTCTGAATGAAGAAGTGTTCGTGTTCGGATCGGGTCCAGTTGTGCGTCGTTTGCATGTGAAGTGACACCGGTCAGTATATGAAAGTGGATCGTTTGTCGTGTTCGACGGAGGAGGCAATCTCCGGCGTCAGTGGGGTGTCAGGCGGCACTCGCTCGCGTCACTCGTCAGCTCCCGCACTACATGAATATAAATCAAGTCACATTCGATTTAAACTTTAGTGAATTTGGTGGCGGCGAGTGGCGATCGCGTCACTCCCGTCTTGTGAGCGAAGTTGTTCCGGCGGCGACCAGCTCACTCGCAGCAGAGCAGAGGAGGCGGGTGCAGGGTTGCACTGCTAATTCAATCTATACTAATATACTACTTGGTGTTGTTGTTTTATTTAGCGACAGAGTTTGGCAAGTGGTGCGTAAAGATAAGTGTAGCTCGTCAGTACCCGCATCTGAGTGACAACTCACAAAAATACTATGAACTATTCTCAACATTTTATTCCTGCGCTCTAATTAATGTCTAATAATCGAAAATCAATGTTTCAACTTCAGTTGCTTTCTTTTTATTTAATAGATCAAAGAACAAAAAATAGAATTAGTTTCTATTCTGCGATTGAGGTTCAAAATGTATTTCAGGATAACCATTTCTTGAATGACGTATGTAGGTATATATGCATTCACCTTTTACATAAAAATGCTCGATAACAGCAACCTTTGTCAGAACTAAACTTGATAATAAAATCACATTAGAAGTTTGCGTGAAGTCAAAGCTCCTCTACAGGATTTCCTCAATCGACTTAAAAATGCAATTTGCCCAAAATTGTGGCGCGGACGGAAGGTGGCAATATTTTTTACTGTCTCTTTTACAACATAAAGGAAGCCATTAAAATATATTTTTATTCCTTGTTTAATTTGTAAAAGGCAGATCCACGGCGCGTCATAACATTTTACAGGATTGCTCGTCATTCCCACAGAAGTACAGAATTGTTCGCCTCAAGGATTCGACTGAGCGGAACAGTGTCGTCATATTCAATGCTGATGTCGAACAATGTTAATAGGTGGTGATAATAAGTGTCAGGCGGTCTCCGCGGTCGGCGCGGTCACCCGATGTTTCTGTAGCACTGGATGAGCATGTCTTGTCGTCATTATCTCAGCTAGATGCCTGTTTACTGGCCGAGTCGTCGGCAATCGCGCAACTCACTCTAGTCATACAAGTAGTCGACGCATTTTGATTCTGCGTGCAAAGCTTTTTAGAGAACATTGTCTTCTCGAAACTACGGCCCTCTGTCTACCCTTTATCAATCAGATTGACAGGTGAATAATGCGAGTTACTTAACTATATCCTTTTTTACCCAACTACCCATGTGTGGAAGTACGTGTACGAGTTTACGGCCGGCACTGAACTGTTGTAAATGAGTCCTGCTGTATAAATAAGCGTGTGTGACATGAACGTGTGAATAACAAAACATGTCGGCTACCCCTATCCCACGGCCGAGAGGCGGCGGCCACACCTGATGACGTCACCGAGCGTACTTTAGCATTCCGCGTCATGTCTCCCACTACGAGTACTAGTTCACGTTGCCACAGGAACACACCACACTCTACGCTATGCTATATCAACAAGTATATTCTAGCAAAAGCTCCAGTTGGAGCTCCGTCTAATCATGAAATAATGTTACTATATCTTAAAAATAAACAAGTTATAGTTCCCATTGTTTTAGTTTGTTACCACCAGTAAGTATTTTCTATACTTATTATATGAAACTGAAGCTCAAATATAGAGTTCGTAGTTAATGTGATCACAAAGAGATAACATGTACCTACAGCGAGTGATCGCGTAGCAATAGCATGTAGTGTAGACGTCATACCTGTGAGACTGGCCACGTTCATTAGGAATCACTTTATTAGCTGTACCCGGATTTACTCACGAGCGGCCACAGAGACGCCACAGAGACGCCACAGAGACGCCACGGCGCAGCGACACGGCCACAGTTGCAGCCACAGGGGCACGGTACACGATCAGTGTTTATTTAAGCAGCAGTTACAAGTAAGAGGTGGGTTGTTAGCGAGGGCGATCAATAATGTAGGTGAGTGTGTGCGTCCGTCGGCCGACTCGTTACATGCACGGCGCGGGAGATGCGACTACCCTCTGACATCGCACTGCTAAGTACCGCTATTAATGCTCACTCCGCCGTAACACCTAACCTTGGATAATCATTCATTCATTTACAAGTAAGTACACTTCTTAATTTTAACACAGGAGGTATTTACATGATTGAGTTTAAGTATCTATCACTACACGGAATCCTTGTCGAGGAAAACATGAAACCAAAATAAATTCCAAACTAAATTAAATTATGGTTTTAATTTACACTTAATTAAATACCTTTTATAAAACTGCAAAGTTTGTCCGCTTTCTTGAACGCCCTAATCTCAGGAATATACCTAGATAGTATACCTGTTGACGACGGCTTTCTGGGTGCGTCAAATAGGAAGCTAGAATATAAGTAAGTGTAAAAACAATGTACCTAAGTGTATGTAATGTATGTACAAAATGTAAATTAATACATCGGGTTTAAGACACTTTATTCTCATAAAGAATCACATTCACTTACATGAGAATTAAATATTAAATAATAACATAGCAATTTGCCGAGCGGCGTACATATTATGCAAAAAAAACTAACTAAGTGGGTAAGTACACATGAATGGCAAAGACATTTTTTATTAGTGGGAAGACGGTAGATGTGAATACTTTAAAACATGCACGATTTGTACAGAAACAAATACACGGATCAACGTAGACTAGATGTGGTACGTGTTATGTTAGTGAGCGTAGTTTATCTAAGTTAGTTTATTTGTATTTGTGACATAATTCTTTAGTAATTTTTTAAATGTTTGCATGGTTTTTGCATCTTTTATATTTTTAGGCAATTTATTGTATATTTTTGCACCGTCGTACATGATATTTTTTTACCATAGTTGGTACGAGGTTTTACTAGTTTTATGTCATTAGCATTTCTTAGTTTAATTTTTTGTGATTAATTTTTTTTATTGAAGTGTACATGCTTCATTAATACATCATGTCACATGGCATTTAAAATGTATTGATAGCCGCAAGGCGCTCCGTAATAAATAATAACAATCTATCTAGGCAATAGCAATGCGCTCGCAAGCCTCACCGCTAGTGCGCGGCGGTCGATGCCAGGGATGAGGGATCACTGTACAATTTCCTATTATGAGCATAATAATGTACGAGTGTATTATGTGCACTCAACAACGGTATCATTTTATCAATAAAAACAAAATATTGGTTCAAGTGTTTGCCAGTATTAACTGAATAAGAGGTATCGCCGTTGGCAATAATAAAACACAATTTATCTGTTATTAGCAGGCGCCGGGACGTGTGCCTACAGCTTATGTAATAATATTGTGATGTTACTCCAAACCCTTGAGTATAAAAACAAATAATTAAATAAATTAGGCGCATATGTTTCCTTCCTTTTTTAAGTCCAGTATCTGATTTAGCAAATGTTGTATTTCTTTAATTGAGATTAAAAAGAACATGATAACAATTAATGGATACCTACGAATGTATGCGTAACATATAAATACAAAGTATTTGACCATAAACAACATACAAGAGCACGTCTCTAAACAACCGTTCAGGGCATAAAACCAATGTAGCCAATATAAAAACAGTCCAATAAAGGAATAACGGCCAACTATACCATCAGACATGAACCCCAAACAGCGACATAACAATAAAGAGCTTCATAAAGCGCGCACTACACGCGTCACGTGACGTCACGCCGCACGCACGCCGCACGTCTGCCGCACGTCTGCCGCACGCACGCCGCACGCACGCCGCACGCCACTGCAGGGCCCACGCGCTGCCCGCACGAGCGCCGGATATTCCCGTCAGACCAGTGAGGGGTACAACTTGCACAATGATTCAAACAGACTGACTGATATTCCTGAAGCCGTACACACCTCAATAAAGTCTAACGTAATCCAATATGCCATCCATCCACCAAGTATCAATGATACGTGCTACAGCGCTGCCCTAACGTTCTCGAGACGCATGTAACGCTTACAACCATGTAATACTTACGCTGCGTACAGTTAATAGTGGAGCGATTTAGAATAATTAATCTCTTAATAAATTGGAGCTGTTTGAGTGCGGTGCGTGGCTTCCCGCCGTAAATAAGCTATTACCTCGTTATCCGACGATTTTACACAAAGCCGACTGAGGAATTACGCATAAATAGCGAGATACACTTAATGTAAGTACAATTACAACGCATGTCGGAAATGTAGCGGAAATTCTGTCTCTACACACACATCCATTTCAATATTTGATGAAATATCTGCTACACCAAATGTAGATGTACTTAAGAGAATAACTTGTACCTAGGAACAGCGGCTAGTTGATCGAGGTCACACGCGGCTATTTGACTGGCTGCTAATGTGCGCGAACACATGGCGCCCGTCCGTCAGCGGCGTTCAGCAGATTGCTCACAACCCTCACTCAGCTGTAAATCCACTGAGAATTACTCCCACACACACACACACACACACACACTACGTACTTTCCTTTTCCTTTCTTATCAATTCCTAAAGGTTCGACAAAACGTAGGGATCAGCTGCTTACAACTAAAATAGAAAAAGAATAGAATAAGATCAGAGTTTCAGATATAATGAAAAGCGTACAATGGTAACTGAATAAAAACAATAAAGTATTGCCAAAAGCTGTCATACACGTAAATCGCGCTCGAGAAAACATATTGAAAATAAACACAAAACTAGGAATGACACTTTGACATTTCGAATAATATGAGAACGGCTTACCTCCAAAAACAAGAAAATATATTCGAGTTGTCTAAATATAAAGTTCATGAACCACTGCGATTTTCAGCTAGGTAGACGTAAAAAGGTTGCAGCAGAGTGTTACACCATCGAAGCGATTTATTTGTCGGGGCGCGTCGCGTCACGTCGCGTCGCGTCGCTGCAAATGTGATTTGCGACGTTGCGCACGCCGCCGCCGCCGCAGCCTCCGCGCAAACGTGATAAACTAGCGGCTCCCCGTACATGCAGCACCTAGCTAGATAATATCATGCACTAGTTGTTTCCCACGAGTTCGCCGCATCCCAAGAAGCCCTTCCTGTACGGGAATCAATATGTTTTGAAGGTTCTGTAAATGACTTGTTCTGAATTTTTTGTTCATAAATATTTTTATATTAAGTATGTACCTAAGTCTTTTTATTTTATAAATGCATGTTTTCAGTGCCTACTAAGTAAAAAAAATATCAAAAGCTTTAAGTATAATTAAACTCTTATCTTCACAGTAGTGGCACTGAGCATGCAACTCCAATTTTCTCGTGAAATCACAATTAGTTCTTCTTATTTATTTATTTACTCCGCTTTTACTAACCCTCGTAGTCCCCTATGTATGTACTCCCTCATGTTTGTGAATTTTCATCCGTGTCGGTTGGATGTGCTCGGCGCCCGTAGCTACCTTCTTTCTGATATTCGTTCAATCAAACGCCAGAGTGAATTCAAGTCGCGCCACAGCGTGTGACGTCACGTGCCAGTCCACACTCACTATATGCTATAAATAAAACCTTTGATTAAATTATTTATCTATCTATACATAAGACAAATTCCCCCACTGCGTCTGTCTTTTTGCTATAAACTCAAACACGAATGCATCAATCTTCTAGCGTGATTCTCGAGGAATGTTTTAGTACATAATGTGTAAAGTTTTTGTAATGGTAGTAATGACGTCACTATGTGCAGCAGTGCTTACTGCCTCTAACAGCGTGTGTCGCTCGACTGCGACAGAGTGATCGTGTTCGATCATTATCTCCGCAAGTAACGAGATGAAGCTGTGACGTGCCGCCGCGGCATAATGACTACAGCTGCAGTTTATTGTCTAGTTACACAAAGTTGAATATTATCTCAGTACCATATAAATTCATTTTCTTTTAAGTCAAAGTCAAATCATTTATTTCATAAAGGCCTTTACAAGCACTTCTGAACGTCAAAGTCAAGTCATTCTGAAAATAAAACGAAACTTCATAAATCCAACAGATTGTTGCGTGAAGATTGTTTTATTTCAGACCCTGAAGAGCACCCGCGCGGCCTTGTGAGCTGAGTGAGCGTCTGAGCGACAGCTCGCGGCGCGGATAAACAAACAAAGTAGTGGAGTATCCGCGGATGATCTCACGCGTCACAAGCCGTGTGACGTCACCCGCCGCGCCTGATATACTGTACCTACTCACACCAGTACATATTGCCGACTAACTAGTTCTGACAACTGACCGATTGCTTGCCGCTACTTACTACTCCATACATATACCTATTGAAATACATATTAACAAGTATATACAAATGGAATTAATTAATTATTTTTATAATTTTAATTTAATTAAACTTCACCAAGAAATCAAGAACTCGAATCGTAAAAAAAATCTACCAAAGAATCCACATTTGCTCGTAAAACTATATAGTTTGTAAGCCCTTCTAACGAAATAAGTGAGTTTTTCATTGGACAGTCCCCCAACGATGATTGGTCAAATTATTATGCCTTGTCACTTCGTTAGTTAAGATGTTTCACCTAGTACCTTGGCAGTTTTGTTTTGGCTATGACGATTTAGTACAGCCACATAATGTAACTACTAATCATCATCAGTAAAAATATTTGTCGATTCGTGTAAGTTCTAGAGTGAATGCTCGTAGTATACAGCGGTGGTGGTGAGACGCGCACGTGAGAGCGGACGAGGCATTAGTCCACGTCTCGCGGCGACGATCAATACGCTCACATACTTTCGCGTGCATCGCTGTTTATTGACTGATCAAATACTTAAGTCTGCACTTGCACCGTCCTTTATCTCGTTCATAAGCACCGAGAATATCTATCCACATCCAAGTAATGGGATGCTTAAAACTTTGAGCGGCCAATATCTGCGAGGTTGCAATAACGTATTAAACGTGTGGTCGCGTTATTAGCGGCGTGTGCGGCGTGTCGGCCGCGTGACGCGCACACGCTGCCTGGCTGCCGCGTGGACGACGCGTGGCCGCCGCCGCTCCGTCGTCGGTCGGACGCAATCTGCCCGCGCTATAAACATTTATTTCACTATAACATCTTATCGCTGCCGTTTCATGTTATCGGTCGGCTTTATATTAAAACTTAAGTATGTAGTACTCTAGTTTTGTCCCCTGACATTCACCAGGCGACCATTACTTTAATTTTTTAATAAAGTTATATGTTTGGAAAAATGGCTCAATCTGAATGAGCCTCTCTAAACAAAGCAACAAAGTAACAAACACATTAAAAGCCACCGCATTTTACCGTGCTCCCTAACATTCACATGTGCAAAGGTTAATAAAGAGCGCGTTACATGCATCCCATGCCGCGGCTGTTTGTCAGAACACTGCGTTACATTCAGAGCTTTTCATTTCACTGAACATACTGCTTCTTTTATTGCCGGCCGGAGGTTATTTGCTAAAAATGTTGGCGAGCTTCGAACAAACAAACTACTACCTCATAATGAAAATATCCCCAGAGTTACAGAGTAGCAGTAAATGAGTTACAGAGTAGATGGATATAGCGCCAGACATACGGACAGCTGCGAGCGGTTAGTATGTATGAGCTCGCACACGATGCTGGCGGTGGGGCTGGCGCTGCTGCAGGCGGCGGCGTGCCTGGACGTGCGCGTGGAGGGCGACCTGGCGCTGGAGCTGCACCTCGCCAACGAGAGCCGCGGCCGCCCGCGCTGGTTCCGCGTCGGCTGGGAGGCGCCCGCCAGCCAGGCGCACGACCTCAAGCTCAAGCTGCTGCAGACCAACCTCAACATGACCGCGGCGCCGGAGGTCGAGTGCCTCTACCAGTACCCCGAGAAGGAACAAGTCAACGCGCTGCTCAGCAACATGATGAACGAGCTCACTAAGGCAAGCCATTCTTTGCATAACCCAGTAATACATTTCAGAAGCGTATTTTTCGATTAAATGAAAGGTGTCTATCTCTAAATCAAACTATAGAATGTCGTATAAAGTCAGCACTGGAAGTAAACCCTAGCTATTTTATCGATACACAAGAAATAAACCCAATACTTACTTTGGCACTGGTAACTTTCAATTTAAAATACTTGTTAGTAAAATTGTGAGTGGAACAGTTCAGCGCGGAGATTTATCTTTCAGTAGCTAGCGAGTTTATCTGCAGTATAATCTAGATTTATCCAGCGAACCAATCACGGTTTGTTTGAACATTACGTTGATTGATACTGGTCGGGATTAGTTTGCTCATATTTTGAACCAAAATCCTGAACCAAGTGGAATGTTGTAAAATTAATTTAATCGATTGCTGAGCGAAGACTTCGAGTGAATGCCGTGATATTGGCGCCTGCATAATACTATGTTAAAACTTTGTTTTGAGTTCTTTCACATAGAGCAAGCGTGTTGATTGACGCTTAATCCTCTGTGTGTCAGAAGTATGCCTGCGCCCAGCAGTGTGACAGTCAAAAGGCTGATGGATGATATTGATGTTTTTAAGGTTTCTTTTTATAGGTGTTTGTACGAGCCAATGACTTTATAAACGGCGTGGAGACGCGGCGCAAGGGGGAGAGCCAGCAGGAAGAAGACAGTTCGAAGGGAGACAGCCACGAGGAAGAAGACAGTTCGAAGGGACATTACAAGGGGGAAAAGCTAAAGAAATACTCTAAAAAAGAAGTCACTCCAGATATGAAAAAAGGTGCGAAAAAGGGAGGCAAGAAAGATATTATTAAAAACGATGAGTCAAAAGAAAACGAGACGAGTGCAGTGACGCGTGCGGGGGACAGGCGGTTTAAGGTGGTCCACAAGAAGCAGAAAGAGTTTTTTGAGCTTATCTACACCAACATGACTGAAGAATACAGGTAATGCTGCTGATAGGGATGAAGGTAACATTTGTTAGATAGTGTGAGTTGATGAGGGTGTTACGGCTGCAGGAAGTTCTCTGCGTGGGCGGCGGAGCGCGTGCAGCGCGCCGGGCGCGACGCGTGCGCGCACCAGGACGAGGTGAAGCAGCTGTGGCGCGAGCTGCTCGCGCACGCACTGCGCACGCTGGGCGCGGCGGCGCGGCGCACGGTGGCGGCGCAGCTGCGCGCGCGCCCGCACGCGCCCGGCCTGCGCGCCAGGCTCGACCAGTTCCTGGAGCACGACCTGGGCAAGGTGCGCGCCGCGCAGCTCGGCATGCTCTGCGACACCTACCAGCTCTGCTACAACGATCTGCTCTGATATTGCTACTGCTCTAATACATGTTTTTACTAGTATTTAATTAAATAATCACTTTTAAGATCCCTCTCTCCTTTTAGCTGACCTCAAATAAAATTCGGATCCTTCAATTAATAAAAATATAGGAATCCCACTGAACATTAACATGAATACCATTTTTTTTTATAATGATCTCGAAAGCAAAACATTTACAAAAACCTTTACCCTTAATTTATAATTTAGGAGCTTTTCCATTTCCTCAACGCAAGTAGCTATACATTTTCAATAATACCAACGTTATAATAAATAATATCTAACGATATTTAATTTCTTATCTCACGAGCTGGTTAATAGCATTTTTACAGAAATTGGCGCACGTAGTAACATTAATTCGGCGGCAGGGCTCGGGTTCGCTTCCCGAGTAATAAACAGTGATGAATCGCGTGACCGGCGCCACGCGGCCGACGCTACAGAAGGCCTCGCGCGTGCTCAGGCAGGGCCAGCGTCCAACTCACACAATTGCCAAACATAGGTATTATATAGTCGTTCTTGTTGTATCATCTGCGTATTTAACACCTAGTTTCTTGTTTTTCTTTATGACAGAGATTCGTACTGGAATATTCAGGACTGGAACAAGTTTAACTGTAGATAAATACTGAAGCGGTAGGTCCAACAGGACGACGAGCATTCTGCATGAAGTGGATCTTCTGTAAGGAGTGGCGAGTGTTCAGCGTGGGCAGCGGTCGTGGCTCGTTAGGCAAATGATTAATTTGTCGCAAGAAATAGTGGCGCTTCACGGCAACTTATTGCGGCACGACTGCCACGACACGCCGCTAACGCTTTCATTATTACTACATTCTCTGGGTTTTATCTACACTAATATTATAAAAAGTAGAGATTTGATGGTTTGTTTCATATGACTTAAAATATATAACAATCTAAGAGCTCCCGAACGTCATTCATCTGTTTATCCGATCGACAAAGGATATATGAGGCCGGTAATTCGTCTCAAATCAGTATTACATCAAATAAAAACATTATGTGCTTGATAAAATAATAATCTTCTCATTTATTTTCAAAGCTTTAATACTTATTCAATTAGTTTTAGGGACTTATTCAATTGTAAGTACTTATTAACATACAATAAAATATTAATAACAATCACTTCAACATAAAAGTTCCAACAAAAATACTTTTTATTGCATATTAATACATAATTTCGTGTTAAAATACACATAGATAGATATGTTGTAGTTATCCAGTCGAGCAGTGTGAGGCTGTGCGGAGTATTATTAGCGGGCAGCCTGGAGGCCGGCCAGGCGCAGTGACCCGCGCGCACACAGCCAGGTCACTCCGCCCCCAGCACCACATCTAAAGTTCATGCCTACACTTATTATTAGTATAACTTATTATTATTGAGCTGACTCTCTTCTTCTTTCGCATTCGCTCTGGACGGTTCACTTGCTCGAGGGCTCAGGCTAGGAGTATCGCTGCAGGAAGTCGTGGTGGAACCTTCGGATGCTGTCCATCATGTGCTGGAACTCGTCGCGAGGATGCAGGATCGTGGTGCGGAAGTGGAAAGTGCCCGGCAGCTGACCGAACCCGGTGCCCGGGATCACGCACACACCTATAACGTTACCACTCAGTTCATAATTGCTCAAACATTCCCCTTTAGTCTAAAAACGTTTTGGACTAAAACCACGTGTTCCGTTCAAAACGATAAGTTATCAAAACCAGGCTAATGTAAAGTAGAACAAAGACTAATAAGATGTGAGCTGGAAGTACAAGGTTAACAATATGTATTTGCTATATTTATGTGAGACTCAGTGGGTATCGCGCCGCACCGACGCGGCCCGGGCGGCGGGCTGCAGCGACGCGGCGCGGTGAAGTAGTTGGACAAGTTGCACGTTAAGTATGCAACTAGTGAGTCGCGACACATTACGGCTCCTCCGCGCGGGAATTAACTAGTGTCAGCCATTAGCCCCCCTCGCCTGCTGCGCTAAACGTCATGTTTTGCTTGGGGTGTCACGGGGGACTGTAAGGGATTTTAACTGTCTTCAATAGTTTGACAACTTTATAATGGAAGGAGTACCCCTTGAGGCCCTCGGGGGTCACTAGTGTCATCTATGAAATATGACTATTATGATAATTTGGGAAATATGCCCTTATCAGCTATAATTAGCTTTAGCTTATAGTTTGAGGGTTTTCAGAATCCTACCTGCGTTGTATTTTGACGTAATATCATAAATAAGTACGGTAGGCACCTGTTTCCTCAAGCAGTCGCAGACAGTAGAACTCGTCGGGAGACATGTGCAGCTCGCGCGCCGCCGCCTGCGCCGCCTCCGGGATGCTCACACGAGGGTACGCAAACATGGAACCCTACACCATATCAATAAAAACTTTAGTTTTGGTTGTTTGTAGTACTGACCAGTAGTAGTTAAGCTCAAACTCACTACCAGATCAAAAGATTCAGTCGTTCAGACTACTCACATCAATAGGGTTGCAAAAGTATCCGGGAATGGAGTTGAAGGTCTCGTAGGCAGTGTGCGTCCTCTCGGCCAGCACCTGGCGGATGTCGCTGAGCTCCTGCGCGAACTGCGGGTAGGAGGGGTCGCCGGGCGCGGGGCGCTGCATGACGCAGTCGAGGATGCACTGGCCCAGCACGTTGGGGCACTGCATGACGGCGCGCGCCACGCGGAAGGCGGGCGCGGCGGCGGCGGCGCGCAGCTCCACGAAGCCGGCGCGCTGCCCGCACTCGGCCGCCCAGCCCTTCGAGCACGTCACGAAGCTCGCCAGCTCCATGCTGCTGTACGGCGCGCCCATCTCGTGCATCACCTGACACATCACAACCTGCTGTAGCTTCTGACACATCATCGACAGCCTCTTTCATTGTCTTGGCCCACTATTGGACATGCGACATTTATTCTATTGGCAAACGGCCTGACACATTTAACTTCTTTATCATTAAAACCGGTAGTTTAGACTATTTTTCAAGGTGGATTTCTTGTATATGTAAATCGTAAAATACTCAACAACTATGTTATTACCTTTTTGAAAGAGAAGAAGGGCTTGCTGACGATGTTCTCCTGGTAGACTTCGTCCGCCAGCAGGAACAGGTTGTGTTCGTACGCGAACTTCACGATTTGTTCCATGTTCTCACGAGTAAGCACCTGGAAGGGATAAGCTCTTTCATTTATTTATTTTCAGATATTCCTCAGACTTTTAACATAAAAATTATAGCTAATTCAGAGATAAGTTTATGTAGAACTACTAAGTTGAACTACACGTGAATATTAGTCGTTACATAAGGTAAGTCCGTCATCACGTCGACCACAAAGCAATAAATTAGAGCTATTTGTCGCGCTCGGTGTTTTCATATCCCATTTAGTGTCGCAATCATCTCGCTTTGCAATAGTTTCCAATATTTGTGATGGCGGCGGTCGATCAAATTGCGCTCGCTGCGCTCAATGGCGGCTGATTAATACATGTCACCACAAACTGCCGGCTAGCGCACATGTTCTATGAATGTCCCCTAAATATAGTTTGCACGAACATTTTTCGGTTTATCAATTGGGACGGTATTGTGCTCGTTCAATACAAATATTGGAAACATCACACGTTTGGATAATCCAATGTCCAATGTTGATTGCTATCTACCGCGAGACTTAGTCGGTCATTTAGATAGGAATTTCATTCCTTACTGCGATTGTTTTTGAAATATTGGAAACTCATTTTTTCCCTCCTCCTGCAAACTTCCAATAACGAAGATAGTTAAAACTACCATAAAATGCATTTCCTTTGCAGTCACCAGTTCGTTCTAAATCCTTAACACGTTACATACCTACCTATCAAGTATTTTTTTGCTAATTGAAATGACGGAGAAATTCGTTTTTCTATGAACGCATGAATAAAGTGACCTGTCCGGTGGGGTTCCCGGGGTTGATGACGACGAGCGCGCGCACGGCGCAGTCCTGGCTGGCGCGACTCCAGCATCGCTGCAGCTCGTCCACGTCCAGCGCCCACTGCTGCTCCTCGGCCAGGAAGTACTCCGCCTGGCGCAGCCCCAGCTCCGCCAGCGTGCCCGAGAACAGCGGGTACTGCGGGATCGGGATCATCACCGCTGCCGAACAAACAAATGTACATTCAACATAACATCCTAGGTAGTAGGTACATGAAGTAGTTGGCGGTTAACCGCAAGAAATAGCTTGTATACATATAGAAACAAAGCATTACCTACAGTTGTATAATGAAAGATCGATTTTATGAAATGGATAAATATTATTATTATAAATAACGTAACAATTTAATGCAAAACGATATAAAGTATGGACATAAATAAACCGAACTGCAATTGGCTAGAAAATGGCACAGCAGCCATCGCGCTGCGGTCACACGGAGCGGCACATCTGTTCACGAATACTAATTTTAAAATAGATTGCTTTTGTTATACCGCATTCAGAATTATAACCCTAAACCTCTTAACCCTCGGCTGGCGGCGCGAGGGCTCGCACTCACAAGTGTCGCCACACGAACACACCCACGGAACCATTTGTGAAGAAAGTCACGTTTACTGTAATTAAGTTTCGGGACTCACGTTCGCGTCTATTTATCTTTGTATTGAAGTAAGAATGACTGAACGATTCTTGAAGCATAATAACGACCTAATTTACTTTAGTAATAACACTAGTTATAAGCACAAGTGACTCATCGGATATGCGACCACAATACCTTAAAATAATATTGGCCTCCTAGCCGATTTACCTACCGATTAAGATAAATCCTGCGTTGCTGTCTGATATTCTTATCAGATTATCATTATTTATTACAATCATTTGCTCAGATACTGGTGCACTTTCCATTCCTTCACTCGCATTTCCCGATGGGACGGCAATCCAACACCGAATAGAGATCAGGTGCAGCACCAATATCTTCGCGCTCTCCGAAGCACTCTGTACTTCGGGCTGCTTTGTTAGTTTCTAAAACCCTCAAAATTTACCTCGACCCGGAAATCGAATCCGAGACCACGTGCACAACAGCCAAGCTGAGCAACGAGACAGATTGTTGCTGTTCCGTAAGATGCACCAACAAATTAGATTCCCAACTCGAACAAGCAGTGTGTGTGAGTGTTTCATCATCGTCAGCTATTTTGTTGCAGTTACCTGGTGGTTTCCCGTCGACGTCCTGCACGAACATGGTGAGCACGGCCTTGATGACGTCCGAGGCGCCGGAGCCGAGGTAGATGTCGTCTGCGCAGGCGCGCACGCCGTCCCGCGCGCTCAGGAACTGCGCCACGCGCGCGCGCACCACCTGCAGCCCCGCCGACGGCGAGTACGCGCCCACCGAGCTCTTGCTGACGATCATATCATGGGAAAATTAAGTTCTTCATTCTTACCATCTGTACTTAGCTGTGTCCCAAACATTCATTTGCATTTTAATGGAACTAATTAATTCAAATCTGAGCTCAGATTGAAATCTACCTTTTATGCTGGCAACTGCCTCAAGAGTCTATTCAATCGTAATAGTCACAGCGTCAAAGTGTCAGAGACAGATAGAGAGCTGCTGTCGTACTTTTACAAATAGCTCGGATGAAACTGTGGGACTGTGTAGGAATCACTGTCACCATCCGTTCCATTTATCGTGCTTGTAAAGATATCCAGCGAACGTTTATTAGAGGCGCCGACACGATGACGTCACGCACAGGTGACGAAGGTTCAATAAACGTCCGCTTAATAAACTGCCAGCCGGCTGACCACTCGCTAATACTCAGCTAATTTACACAAGACATTGTTATGTGTTCCATTAAGCCAGGCCTAACTGTCGCCCTAATTAAGTATTCACTAGTATAGGCACACGCCTTAAGTGCTTCCGATCACTCCTACTTAAAAAATTCTGACCACTATTATGATCTCTCTATTACGCTTCAGTAAAATTTTCAGAGTATACACACAGACTAACATAATATAATAATCTACCGAGGATCGCAGTAGCGGTAACCCCCACTCTAATTATATAAGTAACTCGTAAAAGGCAGACGACACGGCCGATTAATTTTCCCAAACAGAGAGTACACGGTAACATAGATTAAGGGCATTAAAAACGAGTGAGGGCGACGCCGACGCAGCGCACATATTCCATTTGCTATAATCCGAGCTGAAACAATAATATGATTGCGCCGCCCGTACGTGCCTGTTATTTGAGCATTCATATCAATTGGATTTGAAACGCTAATGCGCTGCCTGCCATAAACGTCGGAGCGAATCAATCTAAATCGAATATGGATGTCAATCAATCAATCATCGGAATCAATCAGTGCAGGTAGGTGTGTGTGTCTGCGTGTCGCGTGACGGGCAGGTGCTTCGGCTAATGACGTGTGTTGTGTAATTAGGAACTCATTAGCGAAGGATGGCGCGTGCCGCTGTACTCGTGTTCACTCCAGATTTATTCCCACGAGCTTGATTTATTTGTAGCTAACAGTCACGTGGCGAGGATTGTTATGAAACCTCTCAGGAAACCTTTTCAGAAATAAATGCGGTTCATACAAGACGAGGTAAAGTAATAATGTTTCACATAACAGTCTCAGGAATACGACAGCACATTAAGAGCCTTCCGAGAATAAAGCTCGCTCTCAAAGAATGGTATGTGTCCTGTTCATTAGTACTCCGCTTCAGAGTGAAGTAATTAAACAAACTTCAGCGTATTGAACAGGTTTAATGTTATTTTGTACTTTATGTGTCTAACTCGAGCTCGTCTCGTGCGGAGTCTGCCACTTCGAATACTATACTACTAAACTTTTATAAATGTCAGTTAAAATCAGTTTGTAGAAAAATAGCATCTAACTACTACGTAAGTAAACGAAATGTGGTTTATCTAGAATAAAGTAGTAATAGTTAAAAGGAAAAAAATAAACCGTCACGATACAATTTTGGTTTTTTGATGTGTAAGTCTAGAGTAGGGTGTGTTTCGTATTTAGTTAGGTGTACTCACGTGCAGTCATCGAGTATCTCCTGCGCGCGCTGGCGCACGTCCTCCGGCACGGCGGCCGAGCTCGCCAGCGCCGGGCACGCCGCCAGCGCCTGCACCTGCACACACAGCCTTCTGTCACTCACAAAGCACTATGCCGAGGGATCACTTCGCTTACCCTTATGGCGAGTACATCCAATTCAAACATAAACAAAAGCTTTCTTCTCTCCCTAAATGTAAATACATGATTCATCACTTTAATATATCCCAAAATATATGAGAAGACGTATTGAATGAATTGATCATCGTTCCGCATAAAGCCGGGCACTTTCCGACGCCTTTTAGTTGAACAAAAATCCGTATCTCATTCGGATTCCATTTGTGTATAAACCGGCTCCCATATCCTCTATGCTAATACAATCATTAAACCCGAATTCCGATCCCATCGCATTTACATACAGAACCCTTTCCATTCCCTATAAGAATGCGTCGAGTCGTGAGCACTCACTCGGCGTGTATGTGTGGCGCCCGCTACACCCACGTGTGCTCATTAAACAATCTCTGCTCAATACACTGCGGCCCTTCAAACCAATTAACTGGTAATAAGCGAGCCCTGCGTGACCGCCACGCGTGGGCGGCGCGTGGGGGACATGCCGGCCCTACAGCCCACGCTACATACTGATGAAACTTATTGACGGCTTATCGACTGCTTTCGAAACATAACGGATGTGTCGACATTGAGGAACTTACGAAACTCACAAGTTAAAGATAGCCACAAAGGGAATCAGTAGTGGATACATCGACTGAGTGAGCTTTTGATTTCTACGTATGAATGTCTGTACTGAAAATCGAATTGTTCATAATAATGTAAATGTCAAAATATGAAGTATATCTTTGTATAGGTACCTGTCGGATGAAGGTGATGGGCTTCTGTCCGAGCGCGTGGCAGTCTCCGATGTTGGCGCGCACCACGCGCTCGAACGGCTTCGGCACTCCCTGCCAACAATATTACATATTAACATATAGGTGTATTCCTATGCAATGTTATGCCTTAGCCTAACACGCTTTTGGTTGATAAATCTGCCTCCATTATTAAGATTAGAACATAAACTTTATTCAAGTCCAAACTCTGGTAAGTGCGACGTTGTGAACCCCGCGATAACTGATAGCAGCAGTTATTTACATTGACAGAGCTGCTGTAAAAGTACGACGAATATAAATGAGAGTAAAGATCGTCCCTCGGCGGAGTCCCGCGGGGGCCGTCCACGACAACTCACGAATTATACCGATGGGAGTCGATTTAATATGGCGGCAATTACTCTCAGAGACAATCGCTCGGCTGCGATAAGTTGGGAAGGTTTGCGACACAAGTTGGAGAATATACGTGATTACGTCGCACCCCAGCTCGCGCATCGATCCCGGCCCGGGCACGTGTTACCCAACTAATATAGCCTGAAACCGGCCATACGTTGCTCAGTAATAGCAATCATCTGTGTAATTCATATAACATTGAATAACGAACATTATAGATAAACATCGCACATCAACTATTCATTTTCTTCACAAGATCAATGGTTGATCAACTTCTGGGAATGCTGTATCTATGTGGCTATTTTTTTCTTAATTATATATAGGTATTTTCTACATGACATGCATAGTCAAAATAAATAACACCAATCTTTCCTGTTGAAGCAAATACCTGGAGGTAGAATAAACAAAATAACGTTTGTCGATGTTTCCTATACAGACAATAAATAAGCCGGGGATCTCGTAACACGGCTATAAAACGAAATAAAGAAAATAAAACGTTTCGGTCCTTGGATCCCACTTCATACATGAGTAAAGCGTGGCCGGGTGACTGCCGTGCTTACGTGAAATCTGTGCCATCATAGTTCAGTAGTAAAAGTGACATTACACGCGCACACGACAGATAGCGTGGGGTTGCGCTACACCACACACTTGTGTCCTGTGATTAGTGGCCGCTGCGTCAATGGAGATAAACCTGAGGTCAATGCAACTGGCTGCAGATTGCATCGTGTTTGTCTAAACGTGCGCAGATACAAATACTAATGTATACAATAGTTGAGGTTGAAGACTCACCGCGTGCTACGTTAGAGGCAGGCTGTCGGCATTACTGCGTAATTGTCTATAGTCTACACACAATAGAGATAGTGAGGATCACAGAGCTTTCAAGCCTATAAATATTTTTTATCATGTCTTCGTCTCTTGTGTATGTATAGAATCAAATTAGGTACTTAATTAGCTTTGGCAGAAAAAAAACAGCCAAATATTTTGAAACGACTAAATACGAATTATCATTTTGTCAACCTCTAGTTAATATTGTGTACATGGAAGATATATTCATTAGTAGATACTCGTGATCACCGACATGTTCCGCGGGTACAATTATGCTTAATTTGGGTCGATTTTATCACGTTCGTCATTAGCATTTCCTTACGACGTGATTATGATGATGTAGTAAACAATGAAATTGCAATAAAAGCGAGTGGTTCAGCATTCGCAGAAACATGCCATTATTGAGGAGAGATAGGAAAGTGCGCGGTAAGCGCGACGTGCGTCCTTTACATATGTAGATGTACCGGCGCGGTGCTATATGTTATCTGCGGCGCCGCGGCGTCTGGCGCACGCGACGCTCACTTGACCGATCATGTGCCAAGTGTCCTCATAGGGAAAACTTATGGAAATAAGCTAAACTTTCACGAAAAAACGTCTCATTCTGTTATTTTTATTTTCTTTTCAACGTTATCATTACCTACAGTTAAATTGGAAAAGCGAATTCATACAAATACAGATAGATATACTTAAGTAGGGTCTATGTATAAAAACTGATGTCTTATAAAGGTAAAATACATTAACCTACATACATACGGAATAGCGATAATGGTCACAATTTAGCTATGGTTAACATTTTGGTGGAAAAATATCTTATTACAGAAGTTGTTCTTGCAAAGAAGGAAATATCGGCCGCAAGATAGTTCGCAGCATCCGTCTGGTTGCAATAAAAAGTTATCATTGCTCGAAGCGGAGATGTGTCGGCGCGCGCCAAACGACGGGAGTAACGAACTGAGCTGGACAGCTGCCCAACACTGCCGGCATTAGTAGTGGCCAGCGTCCGTCGCCGCGTCCAGCGAAACGAGCAGCTCACTCGACCGATACCGATGTACACCTGAACCTGAGCATTAACCTCCTGAAACCTGCGATGTTGGTAAAACCATTCACCACAGTGTTTTAAATATGATTTGGTATTAAGTTAGCTTGTTTCAATTTGAAATTCTCTAAAGGAAAATTACATGTTACTTAAATGCCATAGAATATGTGGGTACCGCGGGGCGGTGACGCAGGTGCAATCCGGCTGTTCGTAAGTTTGCAGTTGATTTATCTTAAAACCTTAACAAATATTGTGCCCGTATAAGGTTTTATGCAAGCCGTGTATACCCCTCTACTGTTCCGCATATTCGATCCGCATTATTGAATATTCCTCAAAGCATTGAATTTTACCAATCAAGGCTTTGGCTTCAATTATGGAGATGAATGCTGTTTTTTACATAGGATTCTCTCAAACGAGCCATTTGATTAGTGGCACAGTAAATATTCGGATGATGCAAATCGTTGCACACAAATGATCAGATAATATCCGTGTATCGCTTTGTTTACACGGTTTCAAAGCTCAACAATAATCGAGTGCGCGCCGCCCGCCGTGCCGCTGTCGGCGCGAAGCAAAAACCGCATTACGTAGCTGCCACACACAGGCTGCCCCCCTCCCCCCTCCGCCTCGAGCCTCGCCGCCTCCCACGCCCCCTGCACACCCTGAACTCCGGTTTTTGTGAACAGCCAGATAGGATAATGGAAATACACGGCACACAGGTGCTCGCCAGCCAACAGTTTTTGTAAGTCAGCCGCGGCTTGTCGCCGGTAATTGCTGCGCCGTGTGGAAGCTAGCCAGAGCGCACTCACTGCTGCTCACCACGACGCTGCTACAAGCACCAATGATATTACATATATTAAAATAAAGGAGATGCTGGTCGACCAGTTAAAAAAATGTCGATGACTATACTTACTTACCGGGTAACACCACTTATCTACATTTAGTACGACGGCAGCTTATAAAAGTCGAGGTTACTTCAGAATGTAAGCTACCCTCTGAATGTGAACTATGCGGCTCTGAGAATGCTAAAAAGTAGTTTTACAGCTAAAATTGCAAGCGTCGAGTTTCGTTCGTTAGTTCCGACAATTTCTTTCAGAACACATGCACTGCTAGAGTGCAGGTTCTCTTTTTGCGTTACTTTTTATTCTAGTGAAATGCTGTGAAGTCGAAACCTGGAGGAAATACTGCGCTTGTTAGAATTCCTGCATTCCAGCTGGCGTGTGCCGCGGCCTAACTACATGCATGCTGTGTGCTCCTGTCTTATATTCAGGGCGAGTTCATAACCCGACATTTACGAGTGTTGTCATCAACTCATTCTCCTCACAATATGGAATAGCTCGCGTATAGCCAGTAGAGGTCACAGCCACTCCTGCAGAACAGATCGGTCTCCGCTCGACTGATCGGATTTCAATGCTCCTCGTTACAGAATGAAGTGCGATGATGGATGCCGTGCAATATGCAGCTACCACGTGTTCACACATATTCATGAATCCACTTGTGATTATTTCAACACAAATCACACCGCAATAATGTTATTTGTTAGCAGATATAAGTACCTAATGCTAACTCGAACTATGTCACAAAGGGTTGTTTTACGAGCTCGTTCATGTATGAGTGATGCGTTTTATTGCGTTTGGTGAACCCGCGGCTGCCCGACACATGCCCGACGCATTAGTGCTGTACCGAACGACACCTGGCTAACAGGGCGACACCGTCATGTGACCGAGTGACACTGGGACTTTTTGCATTTATGTGGTTTGTATCTACCAGCTATTCTGATACAACCGTACCTGTCTCATTACCCAGAATAATTGCTTTCTTCCCAATACTATATTATACAAAATGCTTATGTATATAAGTATTCTACGTTTTTTTTTCTACGTAAATAGGTACAGTATTCGGCAAAAAAACTTATTTATCAAGTTTCATACATTTCAAGATAGCTTTGATAGCTTTCACTTTCCTTAGAAAATAGAAAACCATTTGGAATGTTATCCCTATAAAAATATCTGCGATATGGAGCCAATAAGTAAGAGAAATGTGTTAGGATTGAGCCCTTCGCCTGACAACACATTACTCGCCAGCCCCATGTAAATCAGCTGTAAGTACGACCAGCTTCTGCCGCGCGCTGTTTACTACTCACTTGATTTACGACTTGGCTATTCACAGAAACTCTACTCCGTACAAAAAATTAAAATCTATTGTTACAGAAGAAATTACAACGGTCTTCCGAAAAATCTTGAACCGATTGCCTGTAAGCACCTTCGTCAGCAATGCAAATGAAGATTTTCGCGGGTATTTTCATCCGATGGCGGTGTAATATGAGTTGTCTTTCTGCGGCTGGTGACAGCGCGTCGCTTGTTGACGAGCGCCGCGCAAACGGTTATTGCTAACAAATAACAGTGACGCTAGCTATAGGCTCGTCCTTGTTTTGATGTTATCCGCGAGAGGCGACTGACGTCACGGCAGTTACGTCAAACTTATCTACTGTTTACTGTTATGTGTTTTCTTTTGTTGGTTTCCGGAATGTTCAGAGTGCTCTCTGTAACAAACGGAACCCGAAGAGTACGGATTTAGTTATTTCTAATCTCGATTTCCTTTTGTCTGAACCCTCTTCTAGTTTCTATCTTTTTCAAGTACCTAGTACTATTTCCCAATTGCATTATGTACAGTAGTACCTACATAATAATACAATGCAAATAATAATATAATGCAATAACAAGTACCTATGTTATTGAAATTTTAATGGCTCAAAGAAATATTCATAAAATGCGAGATTGTTGATTTCTCCGATAAGATAAAATAGTAATAAAATAACAAAATGGTAGTGAAACACGTGTAGCGTTTAATTTCACCAACTCTTGTAAATGAAAAGTTTCAGCTTGCAATGAATTGAAGAAAAGCAAGATCGAGCTGTGTATCGTGTCAGTAGGAAACCGCTTCACTTGAGCAGCAGCACTAACGACGTGTAAACTAGGCAGCCAGTGAGCTCTAATGTCTCAAAATAATAGCAGGCATTGTTCACGTGTTGTAGCGTGTTGTGTGTTGTGTGCTGTGAGCGGCGCGGGATAACATTCCCTTTTGTGTCGTTATCGCGCCGGCGGCGGCGGCGGCTGCACGAGCCTTCAAATGTTCTTATTGCCCAACAACGCTTTACACTTGTATGCAGTGCTCAGCAGTTCACTTGTGAAACTATTTTTTATAAAACAGTTCCTACCTATAATACCCCAACAAACAAAAAATCCTCTCATAGTGGCTAAAAATGCCAAAAATAAATTTCTTATAGAAGCCGTATTAACGCTAATAAGGGTGCGTTTGGGCACAAATTACAAGAACCATAACCTCAAACCCCCCTTATATTTGCTTTATTGTCAGCTTCTTTTTCTTATATGTACTTTATTATAGCAAGCGATAAGGGAGTCAAACTAATAAAAGCAAAAGGATTTGCTCTTAAAAAGCCAACCAATCTTATACATGTTTTATAATGGCGAGCAACAAGGGAGTAAAACTTATAGCGGCAAGACAAATACTATTTTATAGCTATTCGCCTTAAAATCAGTGTTTGAGATTCTGCAACAAGTGTTTTGTTGAGTGATTTTTTCAGTTTGGCAGCGTCAACGAGTATTTTAAAGAAAACAAGAACCATGATTAATTTCATTTATTTTTTTTAGTGTACCTGAATCCGAGAGTATATTGTGCTTGTTTATTGAGAAAACTGTGTGGGAATTCAAACGTATGATAAAATGTGGTACAAAAAGTGAAATTATATCAACGCGCCCTTGAATTTGAGTAGTTTTGACGTAAAAATGGGAATAATTATTAAGGCATGTTTTTTATAACGCTTTTACAAGGGTAATATCATTCTCACAACGTCTATTAGAAATGTATAAGATTATAAGCTCTGTAATGGCAACATTTATTCCATCTGCTATCGCCATTTTATCTACCGTTAGGGTTCCTTTCATCATTCCGTAGCTGTATTAATATTAGCTATATTACATTTGAGGTATTATCACAATGGTTGTATTTACGGAGAAGATCTCAATTTATGTCTTCTTCACTACCACTACCGTTATATTCTTCTTGACTGATTTCCTGTACTTCATTGTAATCTTCCATAAAATCATTGACGGAACCCTCAAGTGATTTGTTGGTATCGGGTTGTCGTTTTGTAGTATTATACTCTTAGCAGTAGAAGTGGTGTAAGAATATTTTAATATGACCATCTAGAGAATAAAACCTTTTTAATGACTATATAAGTGATTATGGATTGCATTCATTCTTGTAAAGACCATATAAAATGCAGAATATTGTTTGTTGGGTAGACATCTTATGAAATGCTCCTATGAGTGTAAAAGTATCATAGTTAGCTTATGCATTACTATTATAAGAACAACTAGCTGTTGCCCGCGACTTCGTACGCGGATCCTGTCCCTTATGCCAGCGACTACGGGGTCAGCAAAATCAAAGATCTAAATAGTCTGAAATTGAATTTTAAGGGACCGAAGAGAAACGTTCTATATACTTAATTTTTGTACTTTAACAGCAAACACTGAGCAACAAAACGCTGAGAACTGAACCGCAATAGACGTGACCATAGGGATAAAAGTAGTGATTCTAATTAGTCCGCATTTGTGTGTGGCAAAAATATTACACAAGTATTATTACGTAAAAAAAAATTAAATAGATGACAAAGTCGTGGTGACTTAGTGGAAGTCGTGGTGGTTTAGTGGGTAGAGAACCAATCTCCCAAGTATGAGCGTGCGTCTTTGATTCCAGGTCTGGTAAGTGCCTGCCAATGCAACTTTTCTAAGTTCATATGTACTTTCTACGTATATTTTGGATACCAATGACCGTCATTTGGAGGGGATGTTAAACTGTAGGTTCCCGCTGTCATTGAACATTCTTGGCATTCTATAGTCCCGAGGTCTGGAAGAGACATACAATATAATAATGAGATATAACGCAACAAAGTCGGAGAGTGGGGGCTCGTGACGCCACGTCTAGGTATGTAAAATTTATACTAAGCAGTGAATTCAAGCGTTGTTGTATCTTTGTTTTTATTTGTTTGTGAGAGAGAGAAAAGAAAAATACGTGTCTAAAAGACGGACTAATTACTTTTTTGATTCACCATACCTATTTCATAACATTCATTTCTATACATTTCAAGTGTAGTATTGCTCCTGAAGTTCCACATCAGGTGTTCCAGATTTTCGATGTTTATACGTCAATAGAGAGTGCATCAGATTGAACCACTTTTGCTAAAACGTCATATCTTCATATGCTATAGTCTAGCTGGGCTCCTGGAGTTCCACATCAGGTGTAGGTGTGGTTCAATTTTTATAAGTCAACAGAGAGTGCTTATCAGATTGAACAACTTTTGCTAAAACGTCATACCTCTTTAAGCTATAGTCTAGCTGGGCCCCTGGAGTTCCACATCAGGTGTTTTAGATCTTCAATTTGTGTAAGTCAATAGAAAGTGCTTATCAAATTGAACAACTTTTGCTAAAACGTCATACCTGTATATGGTATAGAGAAGCTGGGCTCTTGGGGTTCCACATCAGGTGTTCCAGGTCTTAAAATTTATTATCTCAGCTGAAAATGCTCATCACATGAAACAATTTTTGCCATGGCACCATTTTTGTATCTGTAATAGTTTTGTTGGTCTGTAGGAGTTCTGCATCATGTCTTCAAGTTTCGAAGATAAATTACAGCCTATATGTTGACCAGGCTTAATACTGATACAACAAAGAAAAAATCATTGAAATCCGTTCAGTAGTTCGGAAGATTAGCGTGTACAAATCTAAGAAGATGTATACAAACTTTCATCCCCTATTTTATCCCCTTAGGGATGGAATTTATCAAAATCCTTTCTTAAGGGTTGCCTACGCCATAGTAGCTTTATGCATGCAAAGTCTCAGTCTGATCGGTTTAAAATTGACAAAGTTTCATACAAACTTTAATCCCCTATTTTATCCCCTTGGGGGTAGAATTGATCAAAATCCTTTCTTAGCGGATGCCTACGTCATAACATCTACCTCCATGCCAAATTTCAGCCCGATCCGTCCAGTGGTTTCAGCTGTGCGTTGATAGATCACTATGTCAGTCAGTCACCTTTGAGTTTTATATATTTAGATTAGCCAAATGAAAAGCTTTTATAAGGTTTTGAATA
Source organism: Helicoverpa zea x Helicoverpa armigera (assembly GCA_033682625.1). Taxonomy (NCBI): domain Eukaryota; kingdom Metazoa; phylum Arthropoda; class Insecta; order Lepidoptera; family Noctuidae; genus Helicoverpa; species Helicoverpa zea x Helicoverpa armigera. The sequence continues at coordinate 98,341 of JAWIIS010000008.1, forward strand.
TTATAAGGCTTAAAAGCATTGTAAATGCGCTTATGAGAATAACACATTTTCAATCCTTATTATAATCATGTAATTTGGACTTGTTATGGTTAACCCAACCAAATTATAAGAGTAAAGGTAATATTAGCCAAATCTTCTTATATTATGCCATAATAAGGAACATTGACATAATGAAAGCGATTTTAGAGCAACTATAAGAAATTAGACCTTAAACATATAATTTTATAAGAGTAGCTTGTTTGTTGGGACTACCTATTACGATTATGGATAAATGCTTCTTAATAAACATTACATGACCGATTTCTTATCTAACTGACTCGTAGTACCTATCAAAGTGCCGACACTTTAGCGAGCAAAACCTAAAATAATATCAGAGATACGAGAAGCATGACCTCAGGTCACAGTTGCGTAATAACAGGAAAAAGATTACTTAAACTAAGGATTGATATTAATTTACATTTCGAAGCATAAATAACAGATAATGAGTGGAGATCGATTACATTGCAAAGCTCTGTATGATACCTACCTACCCACAAATGAATCAAAGAGCACAATAGATGAGATAGGTGAAATGAAACCATCACAGTATGGGGAAGAAGGTACAACTCGCTATAGGAGGAGCTATGTGGAGCACCCATTGTGAACAACTGTAGCCATTAGAGCCACACACACACACACACGCCGCAGAGATACGAGCCAGTGCCGTCAACGTACTCTAATCGATCAGGTTAACCACATTTCATTAACCTTATTACTAATTACATTCTATAATGAGCTTGTTTCATTAATTAATTATCTGACTGGTGGCTTCACTAAGCAGTAACCGGGTTTTCCAAACGATCAATTTAGAACCGAGTTCTCCAAATGAACTATTTCGAAAAATCTGTTTGACTACGTGCTTAATTGAGCGTCATAATATTCAGTCATTCATCGACTTGACCTGCTCGTAGTTTGTATCGAATTGATGAGAGGCAGGCAACATCACTAGTCCCCGCGACCCTACCCGGTAGTGCGGGTAACAAGTAACAAACAGTGCGATAAATCTCCCTTATTGCTGAACACATGCGAGACAGCCCTGGACGAAAATATGTTTTTATTGCCCACCGCCAGCCCTGACGACCAACAACAGAGCAAAAAATAATCCTACATCCCCTTCGCACGACGAGGGAAAACAGAAGGCACACTTTACATGCTGCTAGGAAGGACTATTGATGATATTCTTCAATTTCAGACGCAGAAAGCTGCCCGTTGTCATTAAACTTGATGTCAGCGGGATCTACGAATATTAGTGGAGTTGGATGTAATTTGTCGAATGTACGAGCATTGTCATGAATATTTCGTTTCGTTTGAGTCCGTAGAAGTGGTCATTCTGGGCGAGGTGTCGGCGTAGCTCACCCCTTCCGCATTTCCCGCGGTATCATATTACATCACAGGATTCACAGTGTTGCCAGTCGCGTTAATTTTGTTATTTTTCAGCTCAAATTGCCTGTTCACTAGTGTGTCACGGTGTTGCCTTGTAATCTGGGTTTTAGTAAAATAAACCAACAATTTTGGGGAGAGGCCTTCGCGGTTTCTTTTCGTTTCATGAATACAATTATCGGTTCATTTGTCGAGTCGTTTACGCTGTTGTGAGTTATTGTTTATCACATAATGTGTGCAATGCTAGTCAATGCTCTGGTAACGAGTGTCGCCGCGTGGCGCTATATATAGCTGTGAACTTGCGTCACACGAGCTGGTACACTAACCCTGTTGGCAGATGAATAGGTACATCAGAGACTAGCCAACACTGTTATATTTTCTCAATTTATATTCAGTTCCTCCCCCACACATCGCATCTTCCCTCAGCTAAGACGAAGGTCACAGCTAGTATAAACATACACCATTATACAAACAAATATGTTGTGACGAGCTGACAGCTCAATGGCAACAGTCCGAGGACACGAGAGTATTGTGGATGTCCTTGAGAAAACTATTTTCATTCTTCTAATCATTTTCTGTAGGGAAAAATAATATTTTATAGGTAAATTGTTTTCTCACTACAGTCAGACAATAACATGTGTTTAAACGTCATGACGTTGAAGGTAATGTCTCATTTAAGGGAACTAGCGGCGTCGGGCATCGGGCAGAAAGTAACAGCTCTTTAGGTATAAGGGAATCCAATAAGAAATAAACATATATCATTGGTGGGCACACGCGCCCCCGGGACCGACCCGACACACAGATTAACCCGTAGTAACCCGTACCTGGTGTTTTTATGACGGTCCCGGCGATCACACGATATATTTTTTGTATAGCGCCCAGTGCGCCCTTTACTAAGGAAAGTGTTTAACTTAGTAACGCGTTTCCCGAGCATTATTGAAGGGAGTTAGTGAATGGTGACGGAGGTCTTAAAGTTTCACTGAACAGACGCGCTCGACGGTGAATCATAGATAAACTTGCGAGCGGCGAGCGCGAGTGGCGCAGTGGCGCAGTGGCGCAGTGGCTGTGGGTCGCGGGTTCGGTTAGTTCTCCAATGTGACTAATGATGATACGAACTGTTGATGTTAACAAACCAAGTTGGAAAATGGCCAGGAAGATACTCATTGTTTTCATTTAGTTCGGTGCCTACGTTCAAGGAGTACAGCCTGTGGTACAGCTAGCTATGTCATGAGGCGGAGGCTCGCAGGTCAGCGCTGTCGTCTCGCGCTTTCGAGCGCAGACGCAGAATTTTGACAATTTCGCGCTAAACATGACGCTTTGTGGTTTTTATTTTGTGACTAAATGGTTTATCTTTCTTTCTTATTTACTTATTTATTATTCTATCGTCCAATTTACTTGGGTTTGCAATACTTATTGCTTATGCTAAATAGGTACAAGAAGTAATGAACCGAAACATGAGCGCAACGAGTTTTATCCGCTAATTTATTAGAAAACGGAACATAATTATGTACCTACAATATGTACATATGTACGTGCACTGGACTTATCGCTAAGTTATCGACATGTTTAATGTTCTGACTAAACTAACCTAATACAAAAATATAAAAAAACAGGAATTGAATAAGTACTCAATTATCGTGTTTTTTTTGATAAGCCTGACCTAAGACACATTCGACTGGAGTGATGAGCACGATTTAAATTAAACAATTATTATCTATTACCTAATACTATATATACGGTATGCGAAAAGGACGAAAATTGCCTAAACAGATTGAGATAAAATAGGTAAAGGGTTAGTGGTAATCGTGAGAAAATTCAAGGTGGAGGATGATCTGCATCGGAAACTACCGCACGATGCCAGGGAAACAGAGCGTATTATTTAGCAACGTGCCGGAAAAATTCACAGTATGGATTAGTTGTGCAATATAAAACCAACATTATAGAAACTTCTCTTGCTTGCTTCGATTTCAGCACGGAATATTAGACATTATAATTTATTCACAACTACTTGCGATTCTGTAGATATGCTTTATTAACGTTAGACCTTACTTAAAATTGTTTCGTCTCTTTCGGTTTGTAAAACACAATATTTTTTTTTATTATTTAAACATACATGTATTAATTATTGTATTGCTAAAAATTATAAATTTAAAAAAACCCCCGACCCAAAAAAAGTATGCAATAATTATGACAAAAGGTTAAAAACGCTAAAAAAAATAACTTTTAACACTACGTAAACTAAATTTTGTCGTGTCGGGGGACCGCTCTAATTCATTACTTTAGATACGTGTTTTTTTTAAAACGAATGTTGTAATTAGGTAGGTATCATTTGATTTATGTAAGTATTTATGAAGGTAAAAAGCGGTCCCCCGACACGTCAAAATTTAGTTTACGTAGTGTTAAAAGTTATTTTTTTTAGCGTTTTTAACCTTTTGTCATAATTATTGCATACTTTTTTTGGGTCGGGGGTTTTTTTAAATTTATAATTTAATTTTATTTCATGCTTTTTAAAGGAGCTCCTTAATTTTTCCTTCTTTTATTTAATTTATTTTATCTTAAGATGGGGTCGCTATATGCGATCTCGGCCAAAGGAAGCTGTTTAACAATCCTCATGACAAACTGGCTCTGGGAGAATTGCACAGATTGAGAAACAATAAAGATTAACCGTTGGACATTCTAGATTTTCAGCAAAAATATAAATCGGTTTATCCGTTTCATTCCGGCATTCCAGGGTTTCATCCGCCACATCCCATTTGCAGCATTAGGTTCTCGTCAATCAGAAACATGAAGAGAACTCGTCAAGACAAATTCAACGAGCCCAAACTCGATGGGTTTACTAAAAGGCAGTTCAGGGTTACGTCTCCTACCTTCGTGCCCTAACAGCAGACCAGCTCAGTGGTTCCAAAAGATATTAGTGTTTCAAATTTCAGATCCCACATATGCTTGCAAGTAAACTGAGCGTGTAACATTTCTATGACATCTAGCAAACGAGCTGATGACCTTGAAGACCTGAACCGATTTCCACCAAACATAGCTAAGAACACTCCCGACTGACATACCTTTTAAACAAAAAAAACCGCATCACAATCGGATCATCCGTTTGGGAGCTACGATGCCACATACACACACACACACACACACACACAGACACGTCAAACTTATAACACCCCGTCGTTTTTGCGTCGGGGGTTAAAAAAAAGAGTTAGTAAGATACCATTGTGTAGTATACATAGGTGTAGATTGAATTATACATAAACAACAATGATATTATGTAGCCAGCCGATATCCTTCGCTAGAAGGAAATCATTTGTAACTTTCATAGAAAGTGACCAATATTTTCCACAGCCTATCAATTTCATTGACCGTGACGAATCAATTTCACGGACTTCACGTGCAATCTTACCTAAATGATAATGGCCGACCGTTACGAGCCCTTCAAACGATTTGTGATTCTAAATCATTAACATACCTAACTGTGCCTAATGTGTTTTTAGGAAATTAGTGGTGTGATGGATACAATACCTAATTAGTAATTATCACTTCATGATGCTCTCTGCTCCTTTGATGCAGAAAGCGGGGCTTCTAGGCACTGTTCGCAAGGTCGGGAGGTTACTCTCTACGGAGCCCTGACCGCGGGTAGCTTGGACCATGTTCCCGATGCCGTTGATACACTAGGCACTTATTGAAATTAAATATTTTTCAATTTATTTTTTAACAATATATTTTTTAAGTCGAGTTTTTTAAGTTGTATTAAAGTTATGTTGTCGTGAGTAAGTATGTATTTGTTTACCTACCTTCTGTATCTCCCTTTCGATCTGTATGGCCCTTTCTAGGATGGGTCCGCGCACTGCATACTTGATGTTCAGCAGGTTCTGGTTGATGTTCTCGGCAGTGAGACTGTTGTCCAGCTTCATCGTGACGCGGTGCACTAGTGGGGCGCTGCACAGTCCGGCGCACGCGCAGGCGACGCATACACAGCATGTACTGCCCAAGCGCACACACCGACCATATAATATAACCGTACCCCCGCGCGACACTCAGTTTAATCACTATTCACAATGCCACTTAATTTCTGCTCTGAAGGATAAAATGATATGACTTAGAATCTTGTTTTCCCTCTTTCGAATAATTTGGCATTTAAAGACCATAAATCCATTTCCTAAATCGAAATACACTCTTTTGCAAAAAAAGCGGGCACCTATGCGAAATCTTAGTTTTAAGGACCTTACGTGTATTTTAAAGGGTTTTAATGATTGTAGTATGTTTCTAGCATCAAAAGGGTTAGCCAAGCATGCGTGAGAGTGTATTCTAAATTTGAATTTTGTACAATTGCTAAGAAATTGGTTAAACCTTGTTTTGGACTAATTACTGGCAGAAAGTTCATCGGTGTTTTGAAAAGTTTTTGAAGTGATTTTCAGAAAACTGATACTGCAGTTTTAATTAATGATTGATGTACCTTTTTGTTAGATCAAAACATTTTTGAAAAACTATGCGTATTTGATAAAATTTTCACCTGCTCTAAATGGGCTATACTAATGATTGATGGCAATGTTAAGAGTTTCGGTATTGTAGTGTAAAGCGTTCTTCTGTTTAGATATTGTACCCACGTGTTTTAAAATATCGCTTTTTCATAATCAAACACTATTTAGAGGAGTATCAGTACATTGCGCTGCGACAAAACCAATTTAAAGTAAGCAGTGCCGATCACAACTCGTCTCCTTTCGGACTTTAACATTTTTAAAAATCTTGAAATTCTACAAATACAGAAAAGAGGTCTTAAGGTCTCGTAATCACTGATTTTCAAACAACCTCGTCTCTTGGGAAACTCCGTAGACCTCCGAAGATCTATGAGTCTGAGCGTTCAAATAGCGTGTTTTCATCCCACTGACATTTTATTAAATAAAGTTGCCTGCACCGAGATTTTCTAGCATCTACAGCACTTTTCTGCTTAAATCATAACAATAATTGGCTATCTGCTTATTTCTTAAGAAACATACGTTTGGTCAATACTTTTGAATTCTTGACTCCCTTTCAGCGAAATCGTCGTTTAGTAACCCGATACCTATGGAGTTATAGAGAGTTTCAACGCGGCAATAATTAGACTTTTTAGATAGCTTAAGCCCTCCTCATCATTTTTCCTGTGGTTAATTTTAACATTTATCACAAAATTTGGTATTTTTTAATGTCAAAGTCCGATAGGAGACGAGTTGCGATCGGCACTGCTTACTTTAAATTGGTTTTGTCGCAGCCCAATGTACTGATACTCCTCTAAATAGTGTTTAATTATGAAAAAGCGATATTTTAAAACACGTGGGTACAATATCTAAACAGAAGAACGCTTTACACTACAATACCGAAACTCTTAACATTGCCATCAATCATCAGTATAGCCCATTTAGAGCAGGTGAAAATTTTATCAAATACGCATAGTTTTTCAAAAATGTTTTGATCTAACAAAAAGGTACATTAATCATTAATTAAAACTGCATTATCAGTTTTCTGAAAATCACTTCAAAAACTTTTCAAAACACCGACGAACTTTCTGCCAGTAATTAGTCCAAAACAAGGTTTAACCAATTTCTTAGCAATTGTACAAAATTCAAATTTAGAATACACTCTCACGCATGCTTGGCTAACTCTTTTGATGCTAGAAACATACTACAATCATTAAAACCCTTTAAAATACGCGTAAAGTCCTTAAAACTCAGATTTTGCATAGGTGCCCGCTTTTTTTGCAAAAGAGTTTATGTCCAATTTCTTGTGACGTTTCGGTGGGTAATGTGATAAAAATAACTAAATAGATAAGTACCTGAGTTTTTAGTTTAAATATTGATGATTATAATAGGATTAGTTGTCATTTAATGCTAATTATATAACTAGCATTAGACCCGGGGCGACCTGACCGGGACGTTATGGCATGTAATTACTTGACCGTACTATATTACTTATTGACTTTTGAGGGTACCTAGGTAAGCGAGATCATAACATAACATTTTCATGAACCGGTCTAAAATACGAGTTACTTCACAAATACACATTATTTTGAAAAAAATATAATTATATTTGAGTAAAGAAATCGATAGGTAATTTATTGTACCTACAGCGAGCATCCGTAATATGTGAGCATCATATTATCGACTGCAACACCGGTAGGATTTAATGATCTGCTGATGGCATAACGCCATTGTTGGCGTATCAGCCCCCGATGTTCACAGTGAAGCGTTTCCTACGACACGCGGGAAATTGGTAATGTTCCCGGAGTCAGGACATTCCGCCATCGCAGATAAACCTTCACGTCAACCATAAACTTGCGTCAAATTATTTTATTGAACACCGTTGCTGTACTTGCGATAACAATACATATTTGGTGCAACTTTTGGTTAAAAAACTCTGGCGTAATTTGAATGAATCGAAATGTTCTTTTCTCACAAAAAGGACTATTTAGTTTCTTGTTACAGAAATGCTTAGGCAAAGCACAGCAGTTTCTAAACGATCCAAAATATAATTGGTTTATCTTTAAACGCCAGAACTTGGGGATTTTTTATTATAGCCGACATTTATAAATGAGGTTTTATGAACATTTCGCTTGCATTCTTCCAGCTCATTCGATGTGAGGCTATCCTGCGCCATCAGTCAGTCTGACAGGCGGGTTCGCGCACTTTATCAACTGCGGCTTTACTGAGGAGCCGCATTTTTAACCAAATCGCACGTGAAGCTAAACCCAGCACGAGCTCCCGCGATAAGTGCCCTCATTCCTCATTCTACGTCAATGTGAATTTTATCAATACCTCGATATTTTATTAGTGAATGCCATCAATGACGTGCTTAGATACAGTGTGCACAGACACGTGACCGCCGTTTCCTACTTTCTAGCTTTTGTTTTGCTTACTAGAGCTAGGAATTTGCACGAATATCAACAGATAGATAGTATATTGGGTTTAGCTGTAAGACGTGAGTTCCCGCGTTATCAGCGAGCGAGGTGATTCCCTGATACTGTTGACTTATTATATTGTAATTGCTACTTCGCTGCGATAAACTCAACGCTCTCGGTAGGATTTTGTAATTCCCTACACTTAGGAGAGTCTTTGAACGATATTAAGATGTATGAGAGTATTGATAATAGGGATTCACCACTTTTAGGCAACAGCGATAAGGAAAACCACAAAGTTTTCCTCGCTTTGTTGTATGGACCATAATTGATTATGCTGACTGCATCCACGGGGAGCCCCTCATGTTTTGGCAGACGTGACGTCACTAATTCTACAGAAATACTAGCAAAAACGAATACATACTAGACTGATAACAAAAACCACCGCTAGCTCTAACTTATCTGCTAAAGTGGAACGGATTCAGTAGTTTCCGGAAGTGAACCTGCTTTGATGGGAAAGCTTTTACTTCAGTCCGGTCAAAGCTTTCTTTGTACGTACCTACAACAAGGCTTCTCTCTATATTTTATTCTTAAATAGAATTCTTTCTAGCTATACCTATCTATCTACCTGCCTGTTTATTTTAAGCCCTTCTTGTAAAGAACAAACTTCGTAATAGTCTATAAAATAACGAAGGTTGTGCAGATGCTGGCTCTTTAACTAAGAATCTGGAGCTTTTCCGACAGTATCGTGGCTGTAATTCCAGCGTAAAACGATATCACGAAAATAATACAAATACAGCCGTGTGAAGTGTGTACTCCTTAATGAATTCTTCATAAAAACATGTTGCGGATTGCGGTCCCTCTTGAGTGAACAGGAATTTGTGTGTAATTCGTGCGGCGCCGAGTGCGACGCCGGAGCCTGCTCGAGTGTCGGGGAGCGGCTATCAGACATCGAGTGCCGCCTTCTCTGAGTGCGGCCTCGTCTCAAATAACATTATTGTATGTAATTATGAGGTTAATTTTAAAGTCAAGTGTAGAAAATCCAAGTAGTTTAAGCCAAGTGTTCAGCAAGCGCCTACTCAGGTATGTGGAGCAAAGCTTGCGAAAGGTCTACGTCCTGTAGTGGAGAAAACAATCTTGACCTGCTTAACTATTAAAAAACGGCGGCGGTGCGGGACGTACCTACGTGCCCTCTTACCTGCACAGCCAAGTACTTACTTACGTTACGTTATAGAATAATAATATAACCTTTACCTACCCAGTCAGGCAATTCTCGTAATTTCAAGTACTTACCCAAGTCGTAAATCTAAATAGGGTTCTAGCTTTCTTTCTCACTTCAGGCGACTTTAATCCATTTGCTTTCTATTTCAAGGAAATAAATGTAGGTGTGGGTTAAACCCAAAATATAAATGTTTGGTGTTGAATTAAGTTCTACAAATAAATACTGACAGACATGCCTAATTTTTAATAGGCAATGCCAACTGTATCCTATGAGTTTTCTCATAATACCTCTCTCGTAACTGTGCTGCAGGCACCCGAATGAAAACTATCACTGACCTAAGCGTTTGATTTTGTGTAGCGATAGATATATTACCTTGCATATAGGTACCTAAAAATTTAAATTCAATTCGGATATTTAACGTTCTGGGATTCACAACGCAAACGATTTCAATGTTTTGTTAGTTCAACTTGGGGTACAGTCGGAATAAATCATTAACGAATCGATCAGGCTGACCTACTCGCTCCACAACAGTTGAGAGAAACAGATTGAGTTTTGGCACGATTGCAGCCCGCTGAGAACCGAATGTTATTTTATAAAACGTACCTACTGGCGCCATCTGTAGGTACGTACATACAACGTTCATATTTCTGTCGTCCTTCATCAGGCTGCCGGTTACTGCCCCGCCTGAGGTCCTCATACCCTGCTTTCTATACAAAGCTACCTCTGACGACTGAACTTAGATGGCATTCCTTCCTTCTGAAAGTGGTAGCGCACGGATTACAAGTAATAGCCGACAGATGGCAGCGCCTGCACTATTTTAATTATTATACAGAATATGCAAATACGTAGTAATGGCTCAGCAATGTATGTAGTAATGGCTCAGCTTGCTGTCTGTTTTTATGGGGCCTTCTGAACAACAATATACTCCCTTATGTATCAAAGTCTATATCAAAATCGGCGCAGTTCATCGGTTATAAAAAAATCCGTCTGCAGGCCCGAATACCAGATTCTCAATTTCATTCATATTGGGTGGATGTTGATGCAGCAAAAAAGGCATCAATTGCGCGACTACGACAGTAAGATCTCTGGCAAATAAAATAGTTGGTTGCCCTTTGATACTACTGACTGACCATGTACTTACTGCACGATGCAAGAAAGCCACTTTCTGTTGCCATGAGGACCACAAAAACTTTAAGGGCCTTACTACAAAAACTTTAAACCCTGTTTTACACTTGTCTAATAAAATTTTGGCTGCAAAATGAACCATATGTCAACGTCATAATTTGACATTTTTTTAGACAAGGCATAAACTGACGTTTAAATGTTTTTGTGGTAAGACGGTAACTGTTTAAGGCTCCAGCAGACCGGATGCGTATGCGTAACCACGCGCGTAGTCACGCGCGTAGTTACGGCGTAACCATGAGTTGTAATGTATGGAAATGTATGAGACAGGCCACACCGCTTGCGTAACGTAGACACGCGCGTCGTTACGCAAGCGGTGTGGCCTGTCTCATACATTTCCATACATTACAACTCATGGTTACGCCGTAACTACGCGCGTGACTACGCGCGTGGTTACGCATACGCATCCGGTCTGCTCGAGCCTTTAAAAGTTTCCTTTCAGTTAGCAGCAATCTAAAGAAGGTACAAATTAAAACTATATTGATTTTTGATACCTTTATTCGATTAATAACAACGAAATAACAATCACTTAACTACATGCAGTAACGCAATCACATCGCTTCACTCGCGCCCCTGCGCGGAATGTCACCTATTCACTGTACTTATTGCACTTTTGATAACGAATCGTTTCTAATTAAATTATGAGAAACCTAAGCTATATCCAAAAGCATTTTTTTGAGGTAAAAAAATAAGTTGATCGCCATAGTGTTGGTAGGTTTCCATTTAGAATGAATTTCATAAATTGTAATGTCTTTTCAAAACATTTTATACATAGGTACATCCAGAATTAGCATATAAATATTTATAGATAAATTAATAACAAAAAACAGGAAAAATTAAGCTTAAAGTTAATATATCCGACTTAACAACAAAACACGTTGTTACTTGATCACATATTGATTATTTAGTAGAAAAAAAAACAAGTATAGTTGTTGATAAAAAACAATATTGTACAAGAAACGTTGCGGGACCTGTGGCTAAAGGTTAAATGCCTAAACTGATCGAAAAATGTTCGATAAGTCTCAACAATGTGCCATCGATGTAGCTGTGTAGGATCAACACCTTTCCGAGTGCAAGCAACAGATTCGATCAATTTATTGTAATCTATGTCCCGCCTCGTCAATACATGCGAAGAAAACTTCGTGAGTAAAACAACAAAAAAGATTAGATGCAAGTAAAAGCATTCGCTTAGTATAATACAAAATAATAATATACAATAGTACCGCCTAGATATAATCGTTTGTGTGTAATACATAGAGTATCCAGTGCGACTAGTGGGCATGGCACGCGACGCCGAGTGACGTCGCTTACTCTGCAGCTAGCTAGTAAGTGTACATATTATGTAGCTAGCTGTACTTATCAGTAACAGAATATTGTGTTATCCAGACATTAGAGCCTAGCCCTGCGGAGATTGGTGTCTCAATACATTCTCTTACAAACAATACCAACTCTGTTCCCTACAGCGGGTGTGCAAATGTCACTCGCTGTAGTGAACAGTACTACTAGCTGAACATAACGCTATGTTTGCACATACTGACTGTTTGCTTAACGAGTTTGTAACTGCGATACAGGGCACAAACACTTTCGCTATACATATTTTAGTATTATTTCATCACTTGATCAGATAATTATGATAGTACATAAATATTCCGTTTATACAAGCGAGACAAATATAATCCTTACATTACGATAAGGTAATAGCTGCACTACATTACAGTCACGGCATTTAGTTAAATCGCTATTACTTACTATAATAAACCAAATTATCAGATGATAAATATACGAGATATCGAGCATTAAAAGCATAAAATATTTAATACAGAACCTATTGACGGCTTAGCTATAAATGTTTTCCATACAAAGCCAGTTAAAACGATTGAATGGCATTCGTCTCATGTTGCAATGGTACTTAGCTGCATTCGATTGATTGAAGCTAACCTTAAGTATAAAATGATTTCCCTACATCGCAGCTACAAACGAATCACAATAGGTAATACATTGAGTGCGGTGACTATCACTGCAGAGTGATGCCGACCGCGGCGGCGTCGTGCAGCTCGGCGCAGTTACGCGTACTCCTTGGTGAACTTCTGGTGGAAGGCCTGGAAGATGTCCAGCATCTCCTGCAGCAGCTGCGGCTGCGGCAGGATGGTGGTGCGGAAGTGGTACGTGCCGGGACGCTGCCCGAACCCGGACCCCGGGACCACGCAGATACCTGCACACATATGTTATACATTGTAGAACTAGAAGATGGATGTATGAGTAAAATAAATAGGACAGTAAAATGGTGCACAAGTGCAATCAAATAAAGACTTCTCGACGTTATAAAGAGTATTAGAATATTTATAGTAAATGGATGAGTGTACCTGTCTCCTCCAGCAGTTTGAAGGCGTAGAAGACGTCGGGCAGCTGGTTGGCCGCCTTGGCCGCCTCGATGGCCTTGGGCGGCAGGTGGATGCTCGGGAACGCGTACATCGCACCCTGACAATTATTATTATTATAATATGATTCAAGTCAAAAATACTATCGGAAGTGGAACCAAACAGTCGTGCGGCCATAGATCTAGGATCCCCCACTACTGTTTAATAAATTGGCAATGTGTGAAAGATAACTGTATGTGGTATGAGTCAAAAAATGGCCACTCTAGAGGACTGTAGCGGCCCCGTATGTATTTGACACTAACTCACTCTTACCAGTAACTGACATAGCTTAACCCAGCATAAATAATACTAAGCAAAGACTTAATAAAACTTAACAATGTTGCAACTGACCTGTACAACATTACAGGAGAAGCCCTCCATGCTGTTGAAGGTGTCGACGATCATCTTGGCTCGCTTGTCCAGCGACTGCAGCACGGCTGTCTTCTCCTTCAGCCACAGCTCGTACGACGGCTCGCCGGCCACGGGCGGACGAGCCTGAACAGATACATTATTATTACAATTAGGTAGTGCCCATGAAAATCCTTTCACTATGTTAAAGATCATGTATCCTAAGGAAAACATGACGTACTTTTCAGTAGTTTTATAACTTTAATAAATAAAAGCAATCTCAGAAAGTCACAAGTGAGTACACTAGGAGATTTAATTTTTGAGAATTAAAAAAATTGTTCCTAATAATGTTCTAGATGGCATTATAATTACTAACTACATGAACATTATGTGAGGTTGATAAGATAATAATATCGGTCAGCGCTATTTAGTCATCATTCAGAAAAAGGGTGAAAAAGAAAATCCTTCATTGTACAAAAGTTTTCAAAAACAAATGAGTGTACTAACGACGCAATCCACGGCAGTCTGGCCGAGCGTGGTGGGGCAGAGCATGGCGGAGATGGCCTTGTAGAGGTTGGCCTGCACGTCGGGGTCGAGGTTGCAGAGCTCCATCCAGCCGCCGCGCAGCCCGCACTCGCCCATGTAGCCCTTGCTGATGGACATGAACGACGCCAGCTCCACCGTGTTGTACGGGGCACCCATCTCCGTCATCACCTGGGAATATCGTGCGTTTAATATTGTTTTAGGTATTCTACATCGAAATCTGATAAAAACATTTATTTTAAAAAATAAGTGTATATAGAGTAGGATTACATCCTGTATCCATGCGTCGCTTTATTATGCTAGTAAATTAAAAACTGATTCCATTAATATATAAATGGCAAATGTATGGCTTTGAAAAATGTTGTCTGCAAATAAACGGCAGTTTACGTCACAGCTTAAAACGTTATTAGAAGAGGTTAATGCTACTTTTAATCCGGTATCAGAAGCGGTCCAAACCGCAAGAAACAAATACATTGTATAGTAGTTTTAATTCCAGATTTTATCTCAATAATCTACGGTTTGAACATAATGTCATTAACGAACAGATTACATCTGAAAATGAAATACAAAAAAATAATCGGTTTGTTTCTGTTACTTTGGAATATCCATTATCACCCATAATGCACACATATTTAAAACAAACTACAATTGAGTATCATAAGAAGAAGTGTAAATCAAAACGCTTGTTTGAAGCAGAAGCATTATTTACGATAATCTTGATGTGAATATCGCGTGACTGAATGAGGAGATTATCGAGGATTTTCATCAGTATTTGCAAATAAAAAAATCATGTTATCAAAAGGTTTCAGTCAAAGGCATTTTAATGATCTCTGGGTTTTAGTGATACAGTGGAAACATGTAGAAGTGAGTGTGAGTGTATATGTGTTACCTTCTTGAATGAGAAGAACTTGCTGTCCTTGTCGTAGACGTTGTCCTGGTAGACCTCGTCGGCGAACACGAACAGGCTGTGCTTGTGCGCGAACTTGATGATGCCCTCGATGTTCGCGCGGGTCAACACCTGGGCGATACATAGCAATATTGTTACTATACTCAATGCAACTTCATTCATTTAAAGTTGTCTGTAAAAGATTGCTTATGGGATAAGAAATATTTGCCCATTGTCATTCTTTGTAAAGAAAATACACCGTAAATTGTTTTGTCGGTTTAGTAAAGAATTCTATTCAGTATGGAGATTCAAATAGGCTGACCCACCTGTCCAGTGGGGTTCCCGGGGTTGATGACGACGATGGCCCGCACGGCGTGGTCGCGACTCCCCTCAGTGTACGCGCGCTCGAGCTCGGCGACGTCGAGCGCCCAGTTGGCGTCCTCGTTGAGGTAGTAGCCCACCTGCGCCAGCCCGTACTCCGCCAGCGACGCCGAGTACAGCGGGTACTGCGGGATCGGGATCAGCACGCCTGCGAACACACGTTAATACGTCACGGCCGCCCCCAGTCTAACCAGATCCAGCTGATTACCACCAACAACATAGGTATCCCGACTGACTGTTATCCCTTTTGAGAGCCCTAGGCATATGCAAAAAGGACCCCCATATTGTGTAAAATTACTTAAATTACAGAAACAATAAATGACAACTTAAAATCTTGCCAGGCCTCAAAAGAAGTCCTCTGAAGGGTGGGCATTTGGAGGGCTGTCTTTTGTTTTGGACGTTCGAAAAGTGCTGATTTTTTAGTTTGAGTTCCAAAAGCATGTACTTAGGCTCTAGACAGACGAACTGCATTTCAACTGCAATCGGACTGCACTTACGATTTGCAGGTCTAATACAATCGTATCAACTGCATTCAAACTACCCTTGAACTGCAAATTGCAGTTAGATTGCAGTTGAAATGCAGTCCGTCTGTCTAGAGCCTTAGGGAGCCGGTATGTATGTTAGCAGATGTAGTGTATCATCAACAAGTGCTAGGCGCCGCGATGCCTATATGTAGTTCTCGAATGACCGCTAAACAATTGATCGTGCTAGCTAGGCCATTGGCCATTAGTGTACTGTATCGTCAGCATTTAGATTTTCAACGGTTTACTAAGAATCGAAGTTGTGTACTTTTTTACACGCTTTTTTTTTAAGTACAACTACGAGGTATATTTAGAAAATAGTAACATGTAGATACCTCACTGAACAACTGCTATTTATATACTACATTTTGTATAAAACAACAAAATTATAATAGGGACTTCCATAAACTTTGACTATCGATATTTTAACGAACGTTATTTCTGTATACTCGTAAAACCAGATGCGTAAACACAATGAGAGGCAAATCGGGAGCCTCACTCATACTGAAGTCAACGTACAATGCGTTGTCTGCATTGCACCGTGGTTATCAAACAATCTACTTATCAGTCTGTAGTAATAGCACAATGTAGGTGTAATATCAGATGATAACGCAGAACAGTGACGTGTCTTCAAGGTCGCGTGTGGTTGCTAGTGATTGCAGAATGTGTGTGAACACTGCATTACCGATATTCCGCTACGCGAACACCAACATCTGGAGGGAATCTGGAGGTTGTACGCGAACATCAAAAGAATCTTGTTTACCTACGTAAGCAACAGCGTAATTGAAGATCAAATAACGAGAATATTAATAAGTAACTAGGTATAAGTAAAATTTCCAACCATACCATAAGGGTGTAGTCTGGGCCCGACGTTAAAACTCTTTACTGTACTAGTAAAGAGTTTACTACCTAATTCTAATATACAAAAGGGAATACTAAAGCAGTTCTCCCTGTTATTATGCATGGAGACATTGCACAGAGGTAATGAATATGAGTAATTATTTAGACCTTGAGAGTTATTAGCAAACATTTCTAGTCGTATGTTGTACAACATATAGTCGGTGTGTTAAAGTTTAATGGTACGGTACGGCACTCGGTGCCATGTAAGTTGTGACGTAACTAAGGCAGTTAACACAATTTTGGTCTAGGAATGACGTTGCAATTTTATTGTCTATTGTCACGATGAAATAAGCAGAAATACTGTTGGTCGAGTCGTAGCAAAGAAATATTGAAGTTACTACAACAATCGAGATGGCACATAGGTAGGTACATAGAAATACCTATCTCATAAAACTTGCGTGTATACGATAAACATTTAAACGTAGATACTCTTTGCAAATTACCATGACTTTGAAGTTGTGTTTCGTTCTTCTTACGTGAAACAATGAATTATTATTTCCTCTCATTTTAATAAAAGAATTATGTTATTTAAGTAGGTAGTTACTATATAAATAAAAATGAATTTTTGTTCGTTAGTCTGATTAAAACTCGAGAACGGCTGGGCCGATTGAGCTGATTTTGGTTTGTCGTAGTCCAGGGTAGGTCTAAACGGTCAGCAAATAAGGAAAGATTGCGAGTAAGATTTTATTTTAGTAATTAGGCGGTATGAAGTTCGCCGGGTCAGCTAGTCATAACATAAAAATCAAGTTTCTTATTTGTGCGAATTGGGGAACGGTAATTTACATACAAATACATGAATGTTAGCAACCTCGCTATTCGCTATCACAGACTAGTTTGTGCTGCTAGCACGGCTAGAGTTTCGCGTACCTAAGTACACATTAGTTGTAGTTGTAGACGACAAAGTACGCACCACGAGCGGATTTCATCTAAATCAGATATCATTTTCCTCATTTTTTAATGCTCCAAACAAATACTGTCTTCTGATAAATTGTGATAGCGAAAATAGATTATATTATTTAATGATAGAATTGCTAATATTTCACTGGTGTACATTTGACATCTGTTCTTTATGATCTCTGACATCAAACAGCTGTCATTGATCAGTCAATAACTGTAAAGTTAGCCGATTGCATCAGCGCGGTGTAAATAAACCATGGTAGTGCCTCTGGTGAGTTCACGTAACTACACAAATAGTACGCTAGTGCAGCGGAACCGTAAACAAACCTACTCCAACTGTTTATTTACAGTACCTTGACGTCATTACGATACTGCACTATAATAGTGGAAAATTAATGCATAGAAATGCAGTACCCGAAAATATAGTTTTGATATAAAAATATGATAACCGTATACGATTTACGTTTCAGGTCTGGACAGGTATACATTGAGCTTTAGCCTTGAGCCAGAAAGCTCAAGCTTCAAGAATAACGTGGCACACTTGACGCATTGCACCAATTTCACCTGACTGCAAACATGTGGTCACACTTCCAAGAACTACCTATTAAATAATATACTACCTATGCATTAAATATCAAACTACACGTAATGAGCTGACCTGAAAAAACTTTTGCGGAAATATGTAATGGTGGCGCGAATCGATTGAAAGGTTAAAAGCAAGGCTTAGCGCTGTCGTTCCGTGGATGGGTGACCATCTTGTCTAAAGCCAGAAAGTCTGACAACCAATTTTACCAAGGGGTATCGGGTTGGCCCGGTAACTGGATTTAAGAAGTCAGGAATAGGGCAGGAGGAAGAAAAAGATAGGCTCGCTCTATATAAAACACAAATTCTCAGCAGCATCAGGTTATATCCGACTGGAAGACGACTCCAGTATAGTTAGGAAAGGGCTAAACAAGTGATGTGTGATTCATACCGGAGTCCTTGCCGCCGACCTGGTTGCAGAGCAGCTGCAGGCAGTTCTTGATGCCGTTGGAGGCGCCGCCGGTGAGCACGATGTCCTGCCAGCGCGCCGCGTGGCCGTCGCGCCGCTCGATGTACTCCGCCACGTGGCGCCGGATCAGCTCGATGCCGTGCGACATCGTGTACGACCCCACGGAGCTACCGCTGGAATATGCCGTTGCCTCGTTAGCTTTACGAATAATTAGAACGTTGTGATGCCACAGAAAGTACACTAGCAGTGTAAGTAAAATATCTGTAACCTCCGACAGTCTCAATGTCCTCTCTGTGCCGCCATGCTTGGAGTTTACAATGTTTCCCACTTTGTGGTTATGAACTCACCCGCAAGCATCGAGGATGGCTTGCGCCCTCTGCTTCACATCGGCGGGGAATTGGTCCGTCTTGATCAGCTCGGGTTGTACCACGCAAGCCAACACCTGGGAATATCATACTAACATCAGCTATCTCGATAAAAAAAAACTGAAATTATACCAATGTGAACTGGCAAAGTAAATTACTAATAACTTCAAGCAACTCAGGTTTAATTAGAAAACCTAACTTACTCCCCTCAATAGCATGATAGTATAATCGGCAAACAATTAAATAAAGAACACAAGTATAGCTTTATTTACTATTCTGCAGACACTAGAAACTGATGACAAAACCTGGTCACTGAACACTAACTATCGATAAGAAGCTAATTGCCTGTCGTTATCGCTGCGACACGAGGCTTACAATAAACAATCATAATTGCGGTCTTCAACTTCAAAAGGCCTCTGTTTATGCAAAACAGATCTATTGTTTAGAAACGACCCCAATAGGCTAGTTTCCTAAAAAATAATAATTAGTCCGTCTTGTAGATTGGCCAAAATTAAGCGATACGTATTTTTTCTTTTTTAAATTGGATCAGAACTTGTTAAGATATAGCGTGTTAAAGTTGAGTGTGACGTCACAAGTTGCTACAATTTTCAGGACACTGTGACGTAAAAGGCCCCCACTCCTAATTTTTGAAGTGTATTATCTTTGTCATTTTATGTTTAATTAAAAAAAGAAAAAATACGTATCCAATATTTTTTAATTATCTAAAAAGCGGACTAAATATTATTTCATTATTTCGACCCTGGAAACTACCCTATTGCAAAAACCTTTTGAAAAAAACCGGCCAAGTGCGAGTCGGACTCGTGCACGAAGGGTTCCGTAAATTACAGTTAAATCAACCTATCTCAAAAACTATAAGAGATACTTTGATCAAACCAAAAATCGTTGAAAGAGTTAATTAGCATGCATCACCTCTATTTTTTTTAGAATTTTATACCCCGTAGTTATAAAAATAGAGGGGGGGGGACATACTTTTTACGACTTTGAGAGCTGATATCTCAAAAACCGTTCACTTTAAGAAAAATGTTTTTTAGAAAACTTTATATCATTTTAAAAGACCTTTCCATTGATACCCCACACGGGTATGTACATCGAAAAAAAAAATTTCATCCCTCAGTTACATGTATGGGGGGCCCCACCCCCAATTCTTTTTTTTACTATTTAGTGTCATATTTTTGTAGCGGTTCATACAACACATATTCCCATCAAATTTCATCACTGTAGTACTTATAGTTTCCGAGTAAATCGGCTGTGACAGACGGACAGACGGACAGACGGACAGACGGACAGACGGACAGACGGACATGACGAAACTATAAGGGTTCCGTTTTTGCCATTTTGGCTACGGAACCCTAAAAAAACGATTGTGTGCGATATTAGTGCTGTTATCATTACCAAACATTCCCCTGCTTGACAACTCAGTGACAGTTGCAAACAACGGAAAACTTTATCGGCGATTACATCTCTTATCAATAGATCTCGTAATCTCGTTGCGCTCATTATCTGACATCAATTAGCGAACATGTTCTTCATTAGACTGTCCATTATCACGGCATTTAACTTTCAGCATGTTTTTGCAAGATTAAAAACTGGGAAGAATATCACGAAAGTCAAAAGGTACTACTTAGTCTTACTAACCTGTCTGATGAAGGTGATGGGCTGCTGCCCCATAGCGTGCGCATCTCCGATGTTAGCCTTGATGACGCGCTTGAACGGCTTCTGTGCGCCCTGGAGACAAACAACACCAATTAATATGTACCACAGCCAAGCTATCGAAACTTTCCGCCAATATTCAGATGAAGTTGACGATAGTGGGCGCTGTTGTCATAAATTCTATGTACGTAAGTTCATCTTGGAGTTTGTGACGCTATTGGAAATGTAACTCAGCGACTTAGATATGTCAGTAATTAAAAAGAGAGAGATAAGTACTTCATAAAAATATCATTCACTACTTAGTATAATTTTGGCCTAAATCACGACACAACATGGTGCGGTCATAAACTTCCTCAGCAAATGTAAATACCATAAGATTGGATTATCACCTACTTGAGCGTCTCTTCACTCTATTGCACCAAATAAAATACTTTTATGACTTGAATGTTATTTAGATTAGCCAGTATCATTAGTTTGGAACATGACAAGGCTACGAACAATGATGAACAGCATCACTGTACTTTTACAGTTGGACTTGTGTTTGAAGAATGCGACCTTATCAAACGAAAACAACGACTTTTGATAGAAACCTAAATGTTCCAAGTTAGTTGCTCAGATCAATTTGATCTGAGGTTAGTTGCATACATTCGGTCGAAGTCATTTGCAGAGTGTGCAAACTTATCATAGCTATCTTCATAGGATTTCTGTACTATTTTCTAGATTCTATTCCGTAGACAAAAGAACGGAATTGAAAGCAAAATAGTGGTTACAATACCAAGTATTTACTGCAGCCGCCATTAATCATACTACTAACGCAATAGAAGTCAAAATCGGTTGAACAAACAGTAAAAAAGGTTTACTTAAATTTCTAATGTTATTTTGAATGGAGTATAGAAGAAAATGATATTTAGTCTCATTGGTATCGGTAGTTACTTTGGAGTTTATAAAATACTCAGTCTTTACAAGGCTCCCAAGAAACTATCGCAGAAGTTTATCAACAAAGTATTTGTTGACAATGAATAATACCTCGTCAGTTACGTGTCCTACAAAAAAAAAGTGATAACGGATTTTTAATGCCCAGGACTGCCAACAAGGGCCAGACAGATCGGTTCCCAGTTTAGAAGATAAGTCTTGACTTTATATGTTAAACCATTTATTGTATAATTGACTGAACATCACGAATCACGATGAGACTTGGGGCACGTCTTTGTCCCAGTCCGTGCAGAGTTCGCTTTCGTCTCATTGAGCGTTGCACTTTGCACTGCCTACTTACAATTAATCATTACGATGGCAATGGCTATCTATCGTGCATCTTGAGTTGCCACAATCATTGTTTATTGCTTTGTCTTTCTTATATTTAGCAAAGGACACGTGCTCCAACTGATGGTTTATAAATTGCCAGGCAGACAAATGTTATGATTATGCATCGCGGTTGTGGTTAAAACTTGTTTCTATTATCGGTGTATGATGCAAGAAGTATCGTCTACTTATTGTAAGATATTTCAACAAAACATGATATTCTTCTTATCATTATTTGTGCGCACTTTGTACTTACTCTATAAATGCCGCCTAATAAACATGTCCGACAATGAATTCGATGTTTAGGAAAACCTAATTATCCAAAACAGTTCAGTAGAGAGACTCTATTTAGTAAGTTGTGATGATTGAAAAAGATAGGTTCACGACTACTACTAGAATCGAGAATGGAATCCGTCGTACAACACTCTGCAAATACGTAGTTGTGGCGACTCCTGCGCACCTGACCTATTTTAAGGACAGTCACCAACACCACATGCATGATAGTTAACAACGAACTTCCGGCACTGAGCTAGTGTGCTCACCCATCCTAATATTCGCGACACTCTGCGATTGGAATTCACAATGCATACATCAACTAGGTATGTTTCTGCAGTATCTGTGGAGTGTTCCAAATCTCCCATCTTTCCATTTTCTTTAACGGCATTATCAGTTGCTATTGATGAGGATTCATTTCTCAAAGGCATAGATGAATAATAATCTCAAAATTGTAGAACTCGCACAGGAAACAGGCTTCACCGCCAACCGCGAGGCAGCACCGCGACCGCGCCCTTGAACGACCTTGGCGGCGCGTTGACTTACAACTCTCGGAGAGGTATCCCCGTGTCAGTGTCACGTGTGACGGCAACACGCGTGTCTTACATTCGATACCTCATACCTGTGCGCCAATCAACAGACCGCAACTTTTCACACGACAATGTTTGCAAAACCGCGTAACCGCAGACAGGTAGGAACAAAAACAACCCATACAGTCAACATACTTACCTGGTTAATTGACGTTTAGAAAATGTATTGTTAGTTACTACAGTTATTTTCTAGTAGTATAATGATAACGATTATATGTGACTGTATATTGTCCAATAGGTATGAACAACTGATGATAATGGTGATCCTTCTCATGAATAACTATTTGTTCAATTGCGTTAACCAAATAATTAAACCATACGTTACCTATATTTCTTTATTTTTAAAATCACTGACCGTGCCGTAAGGCAAGTTGCTGAAACCCTGTCGAATGGTGTGCAATCGATATTACTGTGAATTATTAAAGGGAACTATATTTTTTGTCACCAAAATTTATATCTGTCATCAAGTTGTATCACCTAATAAATAGATCAATCGCCACGAAATATTTTCGTTCTCAGATAAACAAAGAGTGTTCCCAGGTATGAATTACCAAATTATTGTTAATATAATGTGTAAAATATGAGATGGATTACCAATAAAATTGTAGTGCATTACATGAATATAAACTTAGTTCTTATAATAATAGTTTTATTACTTAAATAATAGCTTGGTGCTCAAAATGGTAGATCTGTCACCAAATAAATCGATTAATCGATCCCAGACTGCGACTTCTTTTTATTTGTATTTTGTCACCAATACAGTAGTAACATTTTATTTCGTTCAGTTATTAAAATAATGTATTCGTTACCAATTTAATACATCAGTTTATAATTTTAATGAAAATATGTTCAAAGGGAAGAGGAAGGGAAGGGAGAGTGATTTTGATGACTACAAAGTTCAATGGTTCAGCAAATGAAGAGTGGGTCAACCGCACAATATTGTTTGGATACATGAAAATGCAACTGCCCTGCGTTTTACAAAAATTATATGTGCAAGCATATTATCGGATTAGTCATACGCTTAAAGCTGGCCAACCCCCCACCAGAAAATTTACTTATCGGCCAGAAAATGAAAGGGGGGCGCCCTTCAAAATCCAAACCTGCGCTGATTATTCAGTGATTATTATTTTTAACAATGAATATTGATTATTTTGACTTTAATTAATTGTTTTATTTACTATTCAGCTAGAAATTTAATTAAAATATATTTATACTACCTGTGGAAATTAAGACCCTTGGGGGAGGCACATGGCCAGTTAAGTAGTAGACTCTTTTGGTTGAAAGGATGATGACGACCACCATACATTTTTAGACGTTCATGAAATGTTCTAGTGATATAATATATGATTTATTGGTGATCTCTTTAAATTAGTTTGCTTAAATACTTTTAGGACAAACCTATTATACCTAATACATACAAAACCATTCATTTGGTACTTGACCCCATATCTCCGTGATTTTCGGTAATTTATTGTGGAATTGTTTTTATATTGATTGGTGATACATTTTGGTGACAAATCTACTATTTTGAGGGCAAACCCTATTATTTAAGAAACACAAAATGAATTAAATTGGTGACAGCTTAAATCATACCCATTATTAAATAGCCGCATTGTGGAACGACCCATATACCTACATGCAATAAACGGCCGAATTTATACACTGACTGTTGATTGAAAATTATAAACAAAATTTTTTGTTACTTTTGTTTTACAAATAATAAAGACTGATTTTGAAAATGTAATTTTTTTTTGGTAACAAGTTGTTAAGGCAACTGTAGCTGACTGCGTTTTACAGATAGGTATTTGAAATATTACATGTAATTGTATTGTAGTACATAAAGATTAGGGTGTCCCAAGACATAAGGGGGAATTTTTTTTTCTCGAATTAAAGTACGCATACCCTCTAATTTTTTTCGTTTTGACCTCATTATCTCCTATAATAAATATTATCTCGATCAGACAGTGGTAACCCGTGCCGACTTAATGCCAAAGTTTTCACATGAAAATTTGTACTGACTTACTATGGAGAAATTTAGATCTTAATTATTATTAATAAAAATAAACCTCGAATACATCCAAATAATGTTTTATCTTCTCATATACGTTGAAAAATAATTTCATCGTTAAAATTTTCATTTTAAAGTAGTATTTTTTTACAGTCAGGATAAATTTTCCGATGTTCTAGGACGGTACCTAACAATAATTGTTTTTGTTCCTCATCTACTGTGATTAATCAATAAAAGTCTTGCATGAACTTCACCGATCTTACGGCCACATCGTTCACTAACTCTCAGTGATGAAACTTTGGCTTCTTGATACGAAGCATTATTTGACTAGAAGGTAGGACACATTCATGTAGAAAACTGTCTTTAATTTTAAGGCGATCGATCAAAGAACTCGTTTTTTACTGAAATTAAGTTAGAGGTGATTTTTTCATACAACGTACCGTAAAGATCTTCTTTAAAAAAAAAATTAACCAAAGACAAAATAACCCCTGAAAAACGATACATCCAATCGGTTTTCAAGAGTTATTTCCTCTTTGCTCCTCTGAGGCGCGTGCTTTCTGTAACTCGCGCTAACTGTAGGCCGGCTGCTCTCCTGGCTGTCATTTAATATCTTGGACAGTCGTTTCGGGTAGTCAGAAGCCAATAAGTCTGACACTAGTCTTATCAAAGGGTATTGGGTTGCTGGGTAACTGGGTTGAGAAGTCAGATAGGCAGTCGCTCCTTGTAAAACTCTAGTACTCAGCTGAATCCGGCAAGACTGGAAGCCGACCCCAACATAGTGGGAAAAGGCTCGGGACATGATGATTTATTCTTATTAATCAAAATCAAACAAATTACATATCTAAGTTGCTGAAAAAGTCGTGATGGCGTTGCTTAAAAACGTCTTGTGTCTTTTGTCCCTCCAAACTTGATACAAGGTGACGAGTTTCGTCACACAATTAGGCAAAGATTTTGTTGGAATACGCGCCTTTTCCCAGTAGATAATGCATTCGCGAATAGTAAGATTTACGTTTTCATTCACAATTAAATTAATTTCCCGAATAGCACTAAGTACATAGTATACAACAAAGTCGCTTTTTCTGTCCCCGTGTCCCGTTGTAAGCTTACCTAATTCTTCAAAACTACGCAACTGATTTTCATGCGGTTTTCTCTAATAGATAGAGTGATTAAAGAGGAAGGTTTACATGTATAATAACAAACATTAAATAGTGGAGAAATACTGTTATTCCGTGCGAAGCCGGAGCGGGTCGCTAGTTGTACAATGAAACTGCCAGTACTTGTCCATTAGACGGAAGTTTTAAGCCCGTCATTTGATGCTTTAGGTCCCCTAATTAAAAATATATCCTTTTTATAACTGCGTAAGTCTAGTGACATGTTGGCTGTTTGAAAACAATGATTCGATCACTAAATAACAAGAAATCACAAGCACATCGACGAGTTAGATCGCGTTAGTCTTAGAGAGCAAGTATGACATACATTCAAATGTAAGTCGGCACGGGTTACCGTGGTCCTACCATCATAAAATTTTATTTATAATAGTTTTGGACCAAAAGGAAAAAAATAGGAGGGTATGCGTTAAAAAAAAATGATTTTGATTTTTTTGGGACACCCTAATAAAGATATAATATTTGTAGTTTTGGCCAAATTTCAAACTACCGATTTGCGTAGTGCACGCCGGTTGTGATTGTGACTAATGTGTTCCGTTACTCCAGTCACTGTACTGCAATTAGGTAATTTATAGAGGACATCTACTAGGTCATTTGTTGCTATAAGAAATTGATTGGCTGTATCTGATTATCTGTACTAATCAACCTAGTAATTAGGAAGTGAGTTTTTTTTGTAATTCTAATGGCACAATTTATTTAACAACAATGAAACATTGCTATCTCTCTCAGACAATAGGGTAGTTTCCAGGGTCGAAATAATGAAATAATATTTAGTCCGCTTTTTAGATAATCAAAAAATATTGGATACGTATTTTTTCTTTTTTTAATTAAACATAAAATGACAAAGATAATACACTTCAAAAATTAGGAGTGGGGGCCTTTTACGTCACAGTGTCCTGAAAATTGTAGCAACTTGTGACGTCACACTCAACTTTAACACGCTATATCTTAACAAGTTCTGATCCAATTTAAAAAAGAAAAAATACGTATCGCTTAATTTTGGACAATCTACAAGATATGAAAGCATTGACAGCGAATGTTCTCATATCACATCAATATCAAAGTGCTATCAGTTCACTTTCATAAACATTATGTAAGTGATTGCATTAGCTTATCATCTCATTTAGTGTAGGTAATCATAATCTATTGCTTGTCGATAAGGTACGGCTATTTGAACAGGCCAGTTATTGCACATATTTCCGTTGATTGGGTCTAGTAATATTTGATGTAAATTAATTAATGTCACTTTTCATTGTAATTTAGTGAATCAAGGAAGGGCTCTTAACCAAGGAAGGGACCTTTAAATTCAAAGGGCCTTACTACAAAAACTTTAAACCCTGTTTTACACTTGTCTAATAAAATTTTGGCTGCAAAATGAACCATATGTCAACGTCATAATTTGTCATTTTTTTAGACAAGGCATAAACTGACGTTTAAAAGTTTTTGTTGTAAGACGGCAAATGTTTAGAACTTGTTTGGACCTTTTGGGCAATGTTTCATAGTAGTAAAGTACATATACTGGGCTGTGTGTTCAATATAATTTGATAAAGAATAGAGTGATCTCATGTCTGCTGTATGCGGATTTTATTACCAAAATAATTGACTAGTGCGGCAGGTGAGAATGTGTAATTGGTTAATGTCTATACTTTGAACCCATCAAAAAGCTGAGTCTTAAAGATTGTCATCCAAGGTAACACATGTCCCACTGCTTGATGACAAGTAGAAATATTTTTGAGCCATTATTTAAGGTAAGACCGCGGTAATAATAAAAATATGAATAAACTAAACGGACATGTAATACAAGGTTTGTCAAATTATAATTTAAAGTTGTAAAGCAATTTGAACATTATAAAGATAAAATCATATATTTACTCTAACCTGACCTTGAAGACTCTTGAGTATTACAAACATAAATAAGCACATACAATTGAAGATTTAGAATCTATTGTAGAGTAAGTTGCTTAGAGCTATGAATGAAAACATCTTATTACAGTCACAGGTTCCTAAAACTATATTTCAAATATAAGAATTCTTGGATAAACATAATGTTTCTCATAAAATGCTTGGAAAACATTGTGCCGAAGTGAAATAACTATTTAGTGGCGACCACAACAGGATAACTAAATTCAATTGATGACTTAAGCTATTCAGTGGTACTGCACAGTCCACATTTAAAATATGAACATTGCTTTTGTGTAATGTTTCAAATATGCCAGTGTATGCACACTTATTTCCAAGCCTTTACTTGACATTGGAATAGAATAGTCTTGACTCGCAAATTATATCACAATTTAAGTTATTATATAGACATTGTAAATGAAAATTAAACCCTTCCACAGTTGTCATACTATAGGTCCTTGTAACACTATGATATAGAGTTAACATGTGTTCACAGAGCTCAGTGTGCATTGTCTGGTGTTCTATATGGTAGAGTAAGTATACAAGCTAACACCAATATCATCATTTGGGAATGTTTACCCATAATATACCTTGAGTATATTCATACCCATTATTATTATACCCATGTATTGCAACTTTAACCAATCTACTCTTGCTCACTGGCCTTGTGTTACTTCATCAAAATCATGAACATGTCAATTTTAAATTATGACACAACTTTCACTCATGAATACTAAAATCAATAACTTTGTTGTACCTGTCAAAGCAGCTGACTAGTGGGCTGTGATTTAATCAAACTTGTTTTTGTTGCCAATATCCTTATAAATAGTAGGATTTTACTAAATAATATAGGATTACATACCTTTTCTAGCTCCTTTTCGATTTCACCGGCTCGAGCGACGAGAGGTCCGCGCACGGCATATTCCAATTTCTTGATGTTGGGATTTAGTGTTTCTAATGTGAGGGTTTTGTTCTGTGTGCTAGCCATGGTTCGGATAGTGGTGTGTCGTGGTTGCGACTGAACAGAGACTGCCTCGCTGAGCTCCGACCGCACTGCTGCGCCGGACAAAACGCGACTAGCGCGGCTTATCAACTTTATTTGAGACATGGTCGAGGTCGGTAATCAATTGAACTACTATATAAACGTCACCGTTGTTGCGCAGCGCAACAAATCTCGCAAAATACACTGATTAAAATGTAGAAAATTATGTAAGTCTTGATATATAATTATTGAGCACAATATTACACACGAGATGCACAACACAAACCGGTCGCGAGGTCCTTCACGCGAATGGTCCAATGAATCGATAGCACTCGGCACGGCAATTTATAAACAAAGATGTGAGTTCCACTGAAAGGCGAACCCGATACTGATTGTGTCGTATTAAATTAATAGGCTATAATATAACTGTTATACATGCTTATGTTACAGACGATAAACTTAAATTGGTGACCCCTGGTGTGACGATAGGTTATCAAATCAGTTTTATCTATCAGAGATAACTAACACAACAATTACTTGAAGAGATAAATAGTTCCGAATTTAATTACTTTAGTTTCACAATAAAGAACCAGTGTGCGGAGCCATACTACCGCTCAAAATAAAGTAAAAGTATTAGATAACAGAGGTTACGTAAAGAATTTGAATCATGTAAAAACTAAATATATCGGCTATGTAAATAAAGAAATCTCGCTAGTCAGTCGTAGTCGCAAGTGCTGAGTGTTGCCAACTCAAGTATTTCGTTTCCCTCCCATTCCACCTCTTTTTGCCCGAAGCAAACTTCAAATAAAATAATATTCCACCAACCACCACATAATACAACTTTCACTGGGGGAATAAGAGATTTTCCAAATTTTATTTTTCATCTTTTCCTAGCAGTTGCCTAGATGGCGCTGGTCTTGATACGTTACTGAAAGGAACGGAGCGTCATATCTAACGTCATAATTATTATAATTTTGAGGTCGTATAACGAAACGTAGTTGTCATCAACAATAAAAAAAATGGAAAATAGGGAATAAAAATATGATAAACTGAGAAAAGAAGTTATAGGCGTTTCTTAGAAGATAAACTAATTTGCGTAATAATACGCATGTGCAAAATTACAAAAAAAAAATGTTTTACCTAAGTTAAGAGGCTGAATGTATCCAAAAATCCAAAACACTCTCTTTCTCTCGCATACATAAATACGTACGAGAAAGAAAGAGAGAGAAGTCTGTTGACGCGACGTTCGTAACGTTCGTAACATACATATTTATTAATAGCTTTAAAATGAGTTGAGTAATCAAAAATCAAAATTATAGTTATCGGCACGGATATTGAGCTCTCGGTGGAAGAGTGGGGATCGCTCTTTAATGTTACAAATTTTATCAATGTACGTTGATATAATAAATAATAGGTACAGATACATATTTTATCATCCCACCATCTCGGAAAGAGTAGTTTTACCCTTTGATATTCAGATCGCTCAGGCGCAAAAGCCGTTTTTATCCTTTAGAGCGGCAAAGTGATTTGAATTTAGAACATCGTGCAATACTCCATTTGTGACAATCTTGATAAGACTTTTCAAACAAATACATATTAAACAAATAAATACTGCTTAAAATTATTATTCAATTAATTAAGTAATTTTTATTATTGTTTTTACATAGATTTTTAACCTCGTTTCATTTTTAAACTGAGTTATCAAATAAATGAACTTTAATAGGCACTTCTTTTTAACTTGATACTCATATGCGCGCCATTTTGTTTTTTTGCATTTAGTAATTTCCTCGATGAGGTGGGATGAAAAGTTACGTGTTGCAATCGAGTGCAAAGATTTTTCACCTTGTGCTCTTTTGATTCCCTCGCTATCGCTCAGGATTCTAATTACTGAATTAAATTTGAAATTACATTTTAGAATCCTTCGCTTGCTCGGTCATCAAAATTGAGCACGCGGTTAAAAAGCAACTTTGCACTCTTGTATAACAAATAACTATTGTTGGAAGATCATTTTAGAGGTAAGTTTTCTAATTTTTTTTTATTGAGATAACTTTTCGAAAACTTATTTTGAAATTAACAGAGTTCTCATAAATATGTTCAAGATTAATATATAGGTATTTTTTTCGTCGTCAAAAACTGTATAGATCCGGCCAAAAAATTGTTTGAGACAAGCCAATTGCTGCATTCAGCCCGTTAACATTCGATATGAGGCGTAACCTCAGTCTGGAACAAAATATAACTTTTGACATGACTCTAACGCCGATAAAATGTTTTATTTTTACGTAAAGTGCGGGGTGATTTGTAGGATAAGTGTTGCCTATAATCATTTTTGGAAATAATTCCCGCAATCAAACTTTTGAACGATACCTATGTTTAAAAACAGATGTCGCTGTACTTTGAGCTTGTTAATGTCGCCCTGAGAATTTTTCTTCACTTGAAGAGCTAGTGGCTAAAGTCACAGCCGTGCGGATCAGTCGATGATAAGGTGCAGCGCTTGGCTCCGCAATCCATCCCTCGCAATTCCACGAATGAAGCATTCAAAAACGCAGCAGCGCCAAACTTTTCGCTTTTTAGAAAAGTTTGTCTTACTTATATAAGCTAGGGTATGATCTCCTAGCCTTAATCAGAAATAAAACGTCAATTCGTATCACAATAACTTCTTGTATTCACTTTTAAAACACAATTTAATATCAATCGTAAGAAAACATAGTTTATCAGTCCACGAAGGAAGCGCATGTCAAGCGCGCGCTCTAACTGTCAAAATATCTTTTTAGTGTTGTCCTCACAGTAGAGGTAGTGTTGTCCGTATAAAACTAAAATGATTTAGTATACTTCGGTAAATATAGTATAGTTCCTTAATGTATGAAAAGAGAATATAACATACAGAACAACACAGGATAATATTAGTCTAACATTCGGCCATTCTGACCACTAAGTTTGTCCTCAAACTTCTCAAAGTCAAAGTCAAATCATTTATTTCATTTAGGCCTTTACAAGCACTTATGGACGTCAAAACCATAACTAAGTTTGATTCTAGTTGCCCATTCCAAAAGTAGCTTCCTATGGAGAAGAACGGGCAAGAAACTCCATGGTTACTCTTTTTTAAAAATAATATAGTATTACAATTTGTATGTATTGATACATACAGTAAAAGCATGCGAAGATCATGTAGAATCGCAAAGACAAATGAGAGTAAAGTGACAATTAAAATGCTACATGGTGTTCACATTTACAAATTGGTTTATATTTTGGTACAAAGTCAAGGGGTTATTCGCCAGCAAGAATTCATGACTGTGCCACCTTTACAGAGCTGCGTTCCTAGGACTGCCTCGAGGCCTTCACTCTTACTGGAGCCATCCACGCCTTCCAGCCAATCTAAACTCACGACATCTGCATTTGACCCCTCACCGCAAAGCCAAGAGGATGTCCACCAACAAGGCTTCACGATCGTGCCAACCTTCCAGAGTCGTATCTTTAACTAGGACGGACTGCATCGTGGCCTTCACTCCAACTGGAGCCATCCACGCCTTCCAGCCAATCTCAACTCACGACATCTGCATTTGACCCCTCACCGCAAAGCCAAGAGGATGTCCACCAACAAGGCTTCACGATCGTGCCAACCTTCCAGAGTCGTATCTTTAACTAGGACGGACTGCATCGTGGCCTTCACTCCAACTGGAGCCATCCACGCCTTCCAGCCAATCTCAACTCACGACATCTGCATTTGACCCCTCACCGCAAAGCCAAGAGGATGTCCACCAACAAGGCTTCACGATCGTGCCAACCTTCCAGAGTCGTATCTTTAACTAGGACGGACTGCATCGTGGCCTTCACTCCAACTGGAGCCATCCACGCCTTCCAGCCAATCTCAACTCACGACATCTGCATTTGACCCCTCACCGCAAAGCCAAGAGGATGTCCACCAACAAGGCTTCACGATCGTGCCAACCTTCCAGAGTCGTATCTTTAACTAGGACGGACTGCATCGTGGCCTTCACTCCAACTGGAGCCATCCACGCCTTCCAGCCAATCTCAACTCACGACATCTGCATTTGACCCCTCACCGCAAAGCCAAGAGGATGTCCACCAACAAGGCTTCACGATCGTGCCAACCTTCCAGAGTCGTATCTTTAACTAGGACGGACTGCATCGTGGCCTTCACTCCAACTGGAGCCATCCACGCCTTCCAGCCAATCTCAACTCACGACATCTGCATTTGACCCCTCACCGCAAAGCCAAGAGGATGTCCACCAACAAGGCTTCACGATCGTGCCAACCTTCCAGAGTCGTATCTTTAACTAGGACGGACTGCATCGTGGCCTTCACTCCAACTGGAGCCATCCACGCCTTCCAGCCAATCTCAACTCACGACATCTGCATTTGACCCCTCACCGCAAAGCCAAGAGGATGTCCACCAACAAGGCTTCACGATCGTGCCAACCTTCCAGAGTCGTATCTTTAACTAGGACGGACTGCATCGTGGCCTTCACTCCAACTGGAGCCATCCACGCCTTCCAGCCAATCTCAACTCACGACATCTGCATTTGACCCCTCACCGCAAAGCCAAGAGGATGTCCACCAACAAGGCTTCACGATCGTGCCAACCTTCCAGAGTCGTATCTTTAACTAGGACGGACTGCATCGTGGCCTTCACTCCAACTGGAGCCATCCACGCCTTCCAGCCAATCTCAACTCACGACATCTGCATTTGACCCCTCACCGCAAAGCCAAGAGGATGTCCACCAACAAGGCTTCACGATCGTGCCAACCTTCCAGAGTCGTATCTTTAACTAGGACGGACTGCATCGTGGCCTTCACTCCAACTGGAGCCATCCACACCTTCCAGCCAATCTCAACTCACGACATCTGCATTTGACCCCTCACCGCAAAGCCAAGAGGATGTCCACCAACAAGGCTTCACGATCGTGCCAACCTTCCAGAGTCGTATCTTTAACTAGGACTGCATCGTGGCCTTCACTCCAACTGGAGCCATCCACGCCTTCCAGCCATGCTAACAAATCGTCAACAATATAATTGCATAAACTCTCACTACGATAAACAATTTCTGCGAATATTTTCATTTCATTTCATTTTGAATCCAAACTGTGACTTGTGTACATTGCCATTTTAACAAATTGGCAACCATATACTTGTACAAATTCTTACTACGGTAAACAACTTCACGTCTAGTATTTGGACTTGTATACTTTATCAAAACATTCAAGTTTAACAGAGTAAGTTAATCTTACTATCACTGTGACTGCAACGAGGAATTCACTCCTATTTGGAGCTATCTACGTCTTCTAGTCATGTTAACAAATTGACATCAAGATCCTTCTATCAAGTCTCTCGACTTATGTACCTTATCAATACATTCAAATTTAACCATGACAAGTCAACATCAACATATTGGCATCTATATACTTATATATTTTCCTATTTAAATAATCGACTTGTTTTATATCCAGTCTTTGGATTTATTTCTTTATAAATACATTCAAATTCAACCATTACAAGTAAACATCAACATATTGGCATCTATATACTTATATCATATCCTATTTCAATAATCAACTTTATTTATATCCAGTCTCTGGATCTATATTCTTTATAAATACATTCAAATTCAACGATTTCAAGTCAACATCAACATATTGGCATCTATATACTTATGTCATTTCCTATTTCAATAATCGACATGTTTTATATCCAGTCTCTGGATTTATTTCTTTATAAATACATTCAAATTCAACGATTACAAGTCAACATCAACATTTTGACATCAATATACTTTTATCATTCCCCATTAAATAAACAATTCTCTATATCCAGTCTCCGGACTTGTGTAGGTACCTTACCAATACATTCAAATTCAAGCAATACCAGTCAAAATCAACATATTGACATGAATTCATTTATATAGTTCCCCATCAAGTAAACAATTCCTTATATCCAGTCTCGGTTCTTATCTTACACATACTTTATCAATACATTCAAATTTCAATATTACAAGTCAATATGAACATATCGACGACAACATACTTATGTATATCACTAAATAAACTAAAGTCACAAACAAATATCATTAAATAAAGAATCCTATGTATCCAGTCTCTGGATTTGTGTACCTCATTCAAATTCAAGCAGTACAAGTCAACATCACCATATTGGCATCAAAATACTTATCTCATTTCTTATTTCAATAGAAAACTTCTATTATACAAAGTCTCTGAACTTATGTTCCTTATTAACACATTAAAATTTATCACTATCATAATTCAAAGTGCAAATCAGTATTTACACATTGCTTCTGCTTATATAATTCTCATTACAGTAAACAACTTCTTTCTATCCAGTACCTGGACTACTGTACATTAACAATACAATATACAATTTCTTAATATCCAGCCTTAGATTCATAAACTGCGTCACTACACTTGTATTGATCTTCAATACAATATACAATTGCTTAATATCCTGTCTTATTTTATATACTTCACAATTACACTTTATTGGCACAATATATACAATTTATTTTTTAAGGACTTAGTTTCGAAGAATTGAGAGCTATGAAAAATATACACAGCTTTTTAAGTAGGTATGTGTCAATGAAGATCTCTATAAATATTGATTAATAATATTATCACAAGCGGCTCCTTACACAAAACCGTCCTTACACAATTCCTTTCGTGTATTAAATTCAGAATCATAAATGACTCGTAATTGTCAATATCCTCAAACTGGACAATATACAAATCTCTCAATTTATTACATCTTCTATCTCTGACTACAATATATATGTATACATATTTTATCTCGTTTAGTATCCATTAATCATCAATATGATCAAAGTAGCTAATACAAATTCTTTAGTCAGTTTCTCTGCCCATCTCTTATTTATATTCGTTATCTCACAACTAGTACAATATATCTTGTCTATTCAATACTCAATTCTTTATTAGCATTCCAGTCGCTAGTTTTTAATAATTAACAACATAATAAAATGAGAAATGTACAAGTAATTACATTTTTCTCTGTCCATCTCTTATTTGTATTAGAGCAATGCCTATGGTTGAACTAAATCAATACATGTCTTCTATTATTATTATTTAACAACACAATCAAACTCAATCAGACCACTACAAGTTACAATTGTTACAACATTACAATTGTTTCTGTTAATCCCTTATTGTAGTGGTTAAAATATATAAATACATAATATTCATTTTCTTCCTCGAGTCGTTTGTTTTCAGCAACAAACAATAGAACCAGCTAAAACAGTACATAGTGCATACCTTCCAACCTATGAACTTATCAAAAGTTTATTTATGTAGTCTTATTTCAATAATTCAACAATACAACCAAACTGAATTAGTATGAATCTTTCAATTCATTTCACATCTCAATACAGAGGCTCGTAAGAATTAATAACAGATAATCAAGGTAAAAATTGTACAAATCTTTAATTTATTCATTCAATTTTCTTCGTCTGGTATTGTTTTATTAATTAACAATTCATTAAAATCACTACACTTCTCAATTTAAGCTTTTCTTTTTAGTTAATACCATTTAATCAAATTATAACTCTACAAGTTGTAAAGCGTGAGTGGAAAAGCTTTCTGCTCCTTCGGAACTATATCCCTGATGAGGGATACGAAAGCAGAATTGAAGGTGGTGCCGTAGAAACAATTTTAATACAAACAAAGTGACAACAAAGTACCCCTGAGCCTAGTTTAATTCATGGTTCTTTATTTATGGTGCCTTAAAGTATTGCCTTCTTTAGCTGTGCCCTAACAGGGCCTATAATGGTACCTACTTAGTTTTAAGCCTCTTCAACATCTATTGTAACATTATGGAATGCAAATAAATATATATGAATATAAACATAACCAGATGTCATCATCTTTAAATATAAGTTCCAATCACCATATAAATTGTTCTTTATCAGTCAGTTTTTTTTCAATTAATGGTTCAAAACTAATAAATACTAAGCAATGCTCTTTCTTAGTTGTTGACTGTAAAACACTTGTGGTTGTACTTACTGACTTGTTAAAGATGTTGTTGACACCCCACTGAATTCACTCCTCTGATCCACCACAATCTTGGTTTCTATTTTATAAGTGGTCAGAATAGACTCACAACATCAATCAAGAAAATCATCATAAACTGTACATGTAATTTTCTGTGAGAGAAGGTCTAACATACAATATGTGCTGAAATTTAGTCTCAGAATAAAATGTCTTACCTCCCAGGAAATTACAAGATTTCCTGTCATAAAGAGAGTATAGAGAGAAATGTTAACTCGTATGGTTACCATCCATAAAAGTTCAGGTTCAGTTTATTTATAATAATCTATATGTTTTACTGAGTGCCCTGGTATGCATTCAACTTTTTAATGGGCTAGGACAAATTACTTATTAATTGCCTAGTCTTTTATTCTTTAACTGTCTCACATACTTCTTTTTCAGTATGGTATAATGTATTCTGATGGTATAGCTCCTGTGTAGTATCAGACAATTTTATGTATAACTAATGTTGTTTTGTTCCAACTCAAACCTATCTCTTATTGACCCAATTTATAATATTCATTTATTAAGTTAATAATATATAGACTGCTTTCGATTCAGATTTCAAAGCCGAAATTTCTTTATTTTGTATTTATTTGATTCTAGTATACATATCTTTAAGCAATTCGGGTTATTTTTAATGGTTGAGAAAACTGGTCTCAGCATCAAGTGGTGGATTCCAAATTAAAATGAAATCTTTCAAAAAGAACATATCTGATCTGGCTACTCAGATTACTGACACTACTGAGTTATATTTTCTTCTGATTAATTGACACTACTGATTTATATTTATTTATTATGCTTCAGTCTGTAAAATCCTTTAAGTAAATAATATTTACTACAATTGCTGCATCTTTACTGTGATTAAACTATCCTTAATGTGTTACAGTCCTATAATGTACCTGTTAGCTGTAATATCATCCAACATTCAGATAGAATAAGCAGTTTAACTTTTTCTAGGTGAGGCAATTTACAGTTAATAATATGGAAAAGATCATTTAAAAAGATTACCATTTTTATAATTTTCACTTTAGATACTCTTTAAAATAATAACAAGCAATGATATTTGCTTGGAATGAAGTTTTACTTAACAATGATGTATGCTATTGGCAGTACCAAGATATTGGTAAAACATACTTACTGTCTGAAACATACTGGCTTGAAGCATTTAGTTTCATAGTTACTTTATTAATAAAAACCAGTTTAGTGTTTATAGTACTTTAAAGTATTTGATTATCCATTATTAATACCTGTTATCACCGCTTTGGATGTACATAGAATAGTCAAGAGCTGTGTCGCACGGTTTTTGTTGGTTGTCAATTAACCACTTTATTTTCTACCTCTATTTGTAAGTGATTATGACTATTTCAATTTTAATTATTGTAATATTGGCTTTATATCATGAATATCCTATTGTTATATCCTATTTACTTATTTTTATAGGTACTTCCTTTGTCTATTTCAGTAATGTATGTAAATAATGCATTAACACCAAATCGTTTGGCCATCATCCCCATGAACTATGCAATTAGCTTTACTTGCTTTATTTACTCTTTTCTCATGAATATTTTATGTATTCAATGTGTAGCAAAAATAACACCATACATAATTACTCAGGATATAAATGTTTACCTCAGAGTATCTGTCATGTTCCCAGCTGGTTTATGGATGTCTAATGAAATATATTGTTGTACATTTACTCACCTTAAAAATGTATGCATCAAATAGATCAATAGCAAACTCTGTTCACATCCATGTAAAACTGCACTTATGTGCTAAATTATATTTTGAATGGCACCCATTATGTACAACAAAATATCTATAACCTAGAGAAAACTCAGTACCGAAGCTCTGAAATGTCAGCTCAAATAGTTTTTAGTATATAGAGCTAAATGTTTCTGGTTTTATATTTGTATGCCATGACAAGTGGCAAACATGTTTTAAGCACATACCTTTAATAATTGTATTATCCTACATGCATGCACCTGCGTGTGTATGCATGTATACACATGTTTGGGCAATTAAATGATTGTTTTCTATTCCATGGATTAATTGGAATGAGAAAAAAAATATTAATGCTTATACCTGATTGTCCAATGTCTCGGGTACCTGTTGCATCGCGGCGGAGAAGGTGTCTAATCGCCATCAGGCGTAGTGTGTGTCAAGCAGTAATCTACACACAAGAATCTTGTCTGGTCGTCGTCATTATAGGCTCCACAAGTTGTTGACCATGTCGCTTTGTTTTCCTTGAGTAGATAAGTCCTTGATACATTATTGCGGTTGAGCAATCAGTGCTGTGGTCATCTCGTCTTCGTTTAAGTGTTTCGCATAGTGTGGCGTGATCATTAATTTTATTGTATTCGGAGCATTCGCGCCCCATTGGTAATTAGGCGTTTTCTGTTCTTCCCGCTTCTGATATAAGCTAGGGTATGATCTCCTAGCCTTAATCAGAAATAAAACGTCAATTCGTATCACAATAACTTCTTGTATTCACTTTTAAAACACAATTTAATATCAATCGTAAGAAAACATAGTTTATCAGTCCACGAAGGAAGCGCATGTCAAGCGCGCGCTCTAACTGTCAAAATATCTTTTTAGTGTTGTCCTCACAGTAGAGGTAGTGTTGTCCGTATAAAACTAAAATGATTTAGTATACTTCGGTAAATATAGTATAGTTCCTTAATGTATGAAAAGAGAATATAACATACAGAACAACACAGGATAATATTAGTCTAACACTTATCGCAAAAGGGCACACAAAGTAGGTACCTACTTATGTGGCAAAAAATGTTTGTTCCTTGTACTGGGGACTCACATCACACAAAAACGGGAATATGTTTTCGTGTGATTTCTTACGCAAGTTCCTGTATTAGCCCGCGAAAGACGATTATTATTATGTAGTACCTATAGACTTTTCTTAATTCATATATCTATTTAATATAAATACTTCTTTATATTAGCAGAATATCTCGGACGTCACTGTCAAGAGATTCATAATTCTTTTGTCAAAAAATAAACAAAATAAATACATGATTTTGTAAGTCGGTTGATCTACACCCGTTCGTTTCATGTTTATATATATTTATATTTATTTTATTTAGAGTTTTCTTTTATTCAGATTTTTCTTTTATATATTGCACATATTTAAACATAGTAGATTAGAAAAAAACTTTAAAATTAAAGTGTTGGCTGGATATATAAGCAGCTCGAGGTTCATTTTTTGGTGGAGGAGTAAGGTGACGCGAGGGTATTTGATTAGTTAAGTTGATTAACTTAGCATGTCACAAATAAAATTGATGAGCCGCGCCGGGCGCGTGGTCTCCGGCGCCACGGCGGAGCTCGGGGAGACCCTGGCGGTGCAGTCACAAGCGCGACACACCCCTATCAGGACCATGTGCTGCTCAAACGAGAAGACCCTCACTATGGAAACCCTAAATCCCAAGATTATAAAGCTGCAGTATGCAGTGCGTGGACCTCTTGTAGATCGAGCTGCAGTCATTAAAAAGGAACTTGAAAAGGTTAGTTACATACTTATTAAGAATATCATTATCCTCATGTATTTTAGGCACCATTCAGTTGTGAATATTTCGTTGAGTTAAACTTTGTGTTGCTAGACTTAGATTTTGCGTTTTTAAATAGGGAGCGAAGAAGCCATTCAAGACTGTGATAAATGCAAATCTGGGAGATGCGCACGCTATGCAGCAGATACCCATCACCTTCATCAGACAGGTATTATATATGCTAGATTGAAAGACAAAGTACGCATTTTATCATAGGCGAAGTTTAGCGTTGATTAAAGGGTTAGTTGTAGGTCAACATGAACTGGCATTCTATTATGAATGCTTATACAAAGCGCGACAAAGGAACCGTGCGCTTTATGTAACCGATAATTATAATTTATTTAAGCAGCAATGTACTTCATGATATTTTAAATAAGGACAATAACAATAATGATAAGGTGCATATTTTGCGCAGGTCATTGCTTGTGCGGTTTACCCTGACCTGATAAAAACTGCAGACTTTCCAGACGATGTTAAAGAAAGAGCTCAGTCGATACTGAAAGCATGTGCTGGGTAAGTTGATTACAAGTATAATTCATTGAAAAACACTCAGTTTTTATGCCTACGTTGATAGATTCCTTAGAAAGGACTAGAGGATTAATCTGTAACGCTATCAAGCCGATGTAGAGCTACTTGTCATGATTTTCCAGTCAAAAGTCAGTGGGCGCATACACATCATCGTACGGCATGGACATGATTCGAAACCACGTTGCGGAGTACATCGAGTGTCGAGACGGTCACCCCGCTAAATGGGAGAACGTCGTCCTGTGCGCCGGCGCATCCAGCGGCATCAAGCACTGCCTCGAACTGTTCTGCAACAAAGTCGACGGCAAGGACACCGGTCAGTGTATTGACTATTATTGTTTAGCCAACATAGTGCTTTTGCTTTCTTTCTTGCTCATATTTACCTATGGCTTTGTATCTACATATAATACCATTCAAACCATTTATTTAGCCACACATATATTATAATCATTGAAAAAGAACACAGAGTACCTATACAAAAAAAGAAACAGTGTGGAAAAAAAAAGGCAATTTTTAAGAAAGCTTATAGCTGTATGTAGAAAAAGGTTTACACATCCAAGATAAATAACAATAAACGTTGTAAGAGGTAGCATGACTGACATTACATTAGGTGGACAATAAGTACAGTAAGTTCAGGTTTGCAAGAATAGCTCAAGACGTGCGATGTATTCTAGGAGTGCTGATCCCGATCCCTCAGTACCCGCTGTACTCGGCAACATTGGCGGAGTATGGACTGGGACAGGTGGGCTACTACCTGGATGAGAACAATGGCTGGGTACTAGATGTGGCGGAGCTGGAGCGGGCTATGTGCGATGCTAGCGACAAGTATGCAGTACGAGCCCTCGTCGCCATCAACCCCGGGAACCCCACTGGGCAGGTCATTGTTCGCCATCATTATTTCCTATTTTCCAGCTACGTTGATGTCCGCTGTCTGTCAACCAGATGGAATTTATTACCATGAGGCTACTGAGGCAGCTGCCTATCGGTCGCCTCATGTAAACTCTGTAAAGTAATCTCGGCCCCATAAACCTATAAAAGTAACCCGCAAAACAACCACATCGAGAGTAACTTGACCTTCGATCCGTGCAGCTTTTACTTGGCCACGAGCTCCTTGCAGTAACTGCCAGGCGAATGCCAATTTGTGTCTCTCGTCAAAGGAGACCAACAGATTATATCATAACTTTATTTGGTCTTTTGCTGAACATGTCTTTCTCATTTATACCTTTTTTTTCAACAGGTGTTGAAACGAGAAAACATAGAAAAAATCATAAAGTTTGCCAAAGAGAATTCTTTGATGATATTCGCAGATGAAGTGTACCAGGACAACGTATACGCCAAGGGCAGCAAGTTCTATTCTTTCAAGAAGGTAAACAAATTATAATTAAATTAAATTATAATGAGAACTGACCTGATTTGAGTTCATATTTATTTTTTCTTTTTGACTTCACCTACCTGGAAAATAAATATATTTATAATCCGATTTCAGTATTCTAGCTAAAACAATATTAAACGCATGCCATTCCCAGGTGATGACGGAGATGGGTGCCCCGTACAACACGGTGGAGCTGGCGTCGTTCATGTCCATCAGCAAGGGCTACATGGGCGAGTGCGGGCTGCGCGGCGGCTGGATGGAGCTCTGCAACCTCGACCCCGACGTGCAGGCCAACCTCTACAAGGCCATCTCCGCCATGCTCTGCCCAAGCACGATTGGACAGATTGTCGTCGATTGCATCGTAAGAACTACTACCAAAGCCACCTAGCGTTCCAAATATGTGAAACGCTTGTGACATGTTACATGAAATGACAGGCGCGGACGCCGGCTCCGGGTGACCCTTCCTACGAGCAGTTTGAGTGCGAGAAGTCCAACACGCTGGACTCGCTCGCCAAGAGAGCTAAGATGATCGTCGAAACCTTCAACAAGATGGAAGGCTTCAAGTGTAACGTTGTACAGGTCAGTGTATCAGTCACGTGACATCACGACGAGACGGTACACGCAACCAAAAAAGTTTTATTGAAGTACTCATTAATTACACCTCATTTGATATCCTCTTAGCTGATTATCGGCCATGGCGGCTGTTCTCATACATGTAAGGAGATTAGCGAACTACGCAGGACATTTTTAGTGCACAAGCATTAGCGCAGCCACAGGTGTGGTCACTATTCCTTCACTCTCATAGCCCAATGGGACGGTAAACATACACGACCGGAGAGAAAATCGTGAAATAAAAAACATGAAATATCGGTCCTGCACCTGATTTGGTGCAGGACCGATATTTCATGTTTAGAGTTACCTATTTATACCTTTACGTACTCAATTTGAATTGAGAAAGAAGGCACAGTGAGCGTGTGATGTGGTGCAGGGCGCGATGTACGCGTTCCCGCGCATCCAGCTGCCCAAGCGCGCCGTGGAGGAGGCCAAGAAGGCCGGCGTGCCCGCCGACGGCTTCTACGCCAAGCGCCTGCTCGAGGATACCGGTCACTAACTAATACTCATTACTATCGCACTCAGTGCTGCTCTACAAAAACTGCCACTATACACCTACCACTACATTCCAAGTCAGCATGACGTGCATGGCATACGTTTTTATTCTTACGTTATCATCACTTTTGCTCAAGTCGGAGGGGTGATTTCAGACTTTCTAAGCCCAGGCTTTTTGATGATGTTTTCCTTCACCTAAGTCATTGAGTCATTGATGTTCAAGATAGGCTTAGAAAGTACTTATAACTTATTCAAGTTATTTTTCTACCTGCGGCTGCTTGACATGG
Organism: Helicoverpa zea x Helicoverpa armigera; assembly: GCA_033682625.1. NCBI lineage: Eukaryota > Metazoa > Arthropoda > Insecta > Lepidoptera > Noctuidae > Helicoverpa > Helicoverpa zea x Helicoverpa armigera. Next base: position 142,083 of record JAWIIS010000008.1, read on the forward strand.
AATTGAAGTCGCACTCATTGGGGTGCTTTAACCACAAGCCCTGTCATGTAGAATTTTCTACAGGTATCTGCATAATCCCCGGGTCTGGGTTCGGACAGAGTCCCGGCACATACCACTTCCGCACCACCATCCTGCCGCAGCCGAAGCTGCTGAAGGAGATGCTCGTCATCTTCCAGGCCTTCCACCAGAAGTTCACCAAGGAATACGCGTAAACGATTATCTTGTTCACCTGATGAGAATATTTGTATAGATGAACGTAACCAGAAACACGTAGGTAGGTATTTTAACAGGTCTGTGAGTTTTATACGAGAAGTATTTGTCTATCTGACCGCATTAACCAGGTTATATTTTACATATTACCCCTTAGTGAGCCTGGTCAACGGAATACCACACCAACTTTTACTATAAATTTGTTAAAACATAAAAAAGTCAACTAGATACCTAACTGAAATAATTTAAGAAGTACGTTATGACGTTTAAGTTTAGGGTTGACAATTATTGATTCCCGATTTCCTGATAAATGAATTCACGGTAAAATATATTATGCGAATATCGAGGGTTAACTAAGAAAAAATACAAAAAATAACTATTTATGTGAATTTCCCGCTGTCAATAGCATCTCCCGTTGCGCTCTCGATGCACACTGACCACTTCATCGCATCAATTCTTGAGTTAAACTCTGGTGTACCATCACTTGAGCTATCGTCTAACGCCAGGCATTATTATAATGCCATTGTCAAATTATCCCGTTAAGTTGTCGCTTCACCTATGGCCAATGTCCATTATCGCGATAATGAATGGCATTTCCCGTTAGTATTGCCCCAGCATTAAGATGTCACTCAAAAATTGAGAATTATGCTAATTCAAACTGTGACAAGATTTCTATTCCATATCTTGTTTCAGGAGTCAAATATAACGTACTTTTTAAATTATTTCAATTTATTGTAAGTTGTGGGCACGAAGGTATCTCCACATGACCGCGGACTGATGAACGCTGCGGTACTAAATCATTATTTCGTGGATGCGGCGTCATGCAGTGACTTAGCCATGAGGTTCTTCTTGTTGGCGGCAATGCAATATTTTTCTCTAGATAAGTGGTCGTCACACTTCTATGATAATGTGTGGCATCACTGCGAGTACCTGCTGCCCACACACTTTTAGACTGTTTAGTAGACCACAAGTAAACAGATCTGACTTAATTAATATAAATTGACAAAAGTGATTGTCCCAAAGATAAATCAATTTTATAATTTTTATTTATTTATACTGAATTATAGCTAGGAACAGGCGTGAAAACATATCTTTAATGAAATAGATGATAAATGTATTACCTACATCGTATCTATAATGAAAATATGGGAATTATATTATATAAACTTACCATTGTTTTTCATTTTGACTGACTTCACAAACATTTCGAATAGACCCTTCAAAATTAACTTACACTCAGCATTTACTTCAATGATACCGGTGTCACAGTTCCAAAATCTCAATCAGGCTTGAGGAGCCACTTTTTGTTTATGATTAAACGAACTTAGGTACCTGTAAGTGAGTGAAGCTCTAACCTAATTATACAAAGAGCTTTGTCCGAGGGATTAGCATAAGGTATACATGTATAGTCTGTTTTTTAATCTCGTAGACTAAATTGACACTTGCAAAATGTCAAACTTTCTAATAATTTTGCTAGCTCTGTGGTGCTGTGTTGTACTTACGATACCGGTTCGTTGAATCGTAACTTTTTACAATAAGTCATCCTGAAATAATGGGCTTATCCTTGATGATTACGCATGGCTTTGCGTGGTCAGATATCCCTGGCAGTTTGTAGCACGTCGTACAGCCATGTGTACGTACGTGAATTTTAAATATAAAACTTTGAATGAATATTAAATTCGTCTATTATAGATAAAAAGTTACGATTCAACGAACCGGTATCGTAAGTACAACACTGCACCACAGAGCTAGCAAAATTATTAGAAAGTTTGACATTTTGCAAGTGTCAATTTAGTCTACGAGATTAAAAAACAGACTATAGTAACACATACTGTGTCGCATATTCGCACTGATTTTGAGGTCGTTTTTTTGTTATGTGGGTATCCTTACCTATCTTGCCCGAGCGCAACACTCGTCATTTAGTTCGGAGCATCACCCCTGTCGCGTCACTTATTACTAATGTTGATATTTGTATGACCATGGGATAGGCCTAATGGACCGGGTGCTAATCCCTCGGACAAAGCTCTTCGTATAATTAAGTATTAGCTGCCGGTGGTAACAGAGGCAGCATAAACGAGCGACCATAGACACCCCAACATTCAGCCGTGCATCTATGCCTATGTTTGGAGGACTCTTTTTTTCGAACGTCATTGTGACAGGACATGCTATAGTTTGACGGGATACGATTTTGCCGCGCTTTTGACCAATCTTAGTTGATTTTCATGTTAAAAAAATATTTCTTGTTATTTCCCCGCTAAACGAACCTGCTTCTGGTTTTTAAGATAAGATAGAACTACACTTATAGGTAAGTTCGTTTAATCATTAATTTGATTATACTTGAGCTTTGTACTCAGATGAACTTTTTTATGTACTCCTCTCTTGTATACTCTGATGTACCTACTCCTCTTATGTACGCTCTTATAAACTCTCTTATGAACTCCTCTTACGGACTCTCTTATGTACTTCTCTTATTTACTCTTCTATATACTCACTTATGTGCTCTCTTATTTACTCCTCTAATGAACTCTCGTTATGTACTCCTCTTATATACTCTCTTATGTACTCTCATATGTACTCCTCTTATGTATATACATATATAAGACTCAAAATTACCAAATCTGATAAACCAATACTCATTTCGCGGCGGAAATTAGGAAATGCTCTCCGCTGCGCTTCCAGCGGCGGTTCTTTACACAAGAAAAGTGAAGTAGGTACCTATACATTATAATTATGTTATATGAGCTTGACTTTCGTACGTACCTATGTATTTATTTTGTGTCACACTTCTCCATATACTGACGAGGACGTGAAATAAAAAGTTATCGTATTTCATTATTAATTTATTTTTACACAATATTTTCATCAAGTAACCTCAGACGATTGTCTAATAGCTATAATAGTCCCGATATAAAAATATTTCCTCTCTTATCCGTAACATTGTAATATATTTATAATATTGACACGTTTATACTTTTTACACTATCAATTCGAATTCTTTAGTCATAATAACGTGATGCTTATTTTATTCACAGATCAATTTTACATAGTATAGTACATATTTATAATGTCTCAAATAAATATAATATGTATATAGAACATTACAATTTCGCCTATCAAAATGTACATCACAAGTGCGAACGTTCGTATTTATAATAACTACAGTTTGTAATGTAAACAAAGTGATGACAAAAACATAATTCATAATTAAAAACAACAGAAACATTATCTCACACGTTTATGGCAAATCGTCAGAGTCCCACAAAATTATAATATTTACTTTAATGATTAATAGACAATTATAAAACACAACATAGTTATTTTACATAGTCTTAAACGAAATAAATAAATTATTCTCTAATATAGTGTATTGCTTATTGTCAAATCAATTTAAAAGCCTATAAAATGGCGCTCTGGGCCTTTACCAACAACAATTCCTAGTTTCTTATTTATGTACTAATTATTCATTTATTACTAAGTCAACATCATTTATACAGATATTTAGGAATACAGTTATAGTTCGGGCCTGGAACGCTTAGCGCAACCAAATATTAGCTCGATCATATCCGAGTACACCTAGGCTGAAACGTTAGTCTTTAGTCTCGAACTACTGGAATGTACAAGTTCTACGCTACCTTTAGACATCTCTTCATACTATAACATACGTATCACGCTATGATATGGTTTATTTAGATTTAAAATTATATACTTTAGCACAAAATATTCAGAAGAGTAACAGATAACTTAAAAGGAAAATACTGACATATAAGTACGTCCAGAACTAGCTGGGATTGCTACAATAATAACTTTGTATAGAAGATACAACAGGAAACGTAACATAGACAGAGTAACATACATAGTTAGCGGAATATATCAGTAACATATATGAAAATAAATTATTAGCTAAAACTAGAAGGACGGATAGAACGGGGAAGATACAATAGACTTAAAAAAAGTTCCAGTCCGGCCGCGGCCGCGCGGAACACGCGGGCCCGCATGGCCGCGGTCCGGACCACTTAGTGTTACGTCATTTACAGTTTCATTAACTTTAGTTTTTTTACGAAGTAATTTAGCTAAGAATGATCTGGGCCATTGTTGCGTTCGTTATAAAACAATGCGCGCGGCAGTGCTGCGGGGCGCAGCAGCAGCGCGCGGGACGACGGCGGCGACAGCGGCGCGCACGGCGGGCGCTAGCAGTGGTTGTCCTCGCGCACGAGCGCCGCGGTGTCGCGGCCGGTGTCGGCGGCGGGGTCCAGCGCGCGGCCCGCGCCCGCGCCCGCGCCGCGCGCCGCCGCGCCGCGCGTCTCCGTCGACGACGGCGAGATCACCGCCGACACCACCTTGTCCTTCAACTCGTCTGGTACTTCGTAAATGCCGGCTGCACCAAAAAATAAACAACATTTCATTATTTGGATCAACGCTTCGACATGTAGCAGGAAACTCAAACATACAATGGTGTTTTGATGTTTTTCGTAGGTTAACTTGACATGCGGCGAACTTAATATTATGCGGCTATGGATCAAAGTAATGCAGATGCAAAGTAATGTTTAGACGAAATTACAGCAGAATCTTATGATAGATAGAACTCATGAATAATTTTGAATTGTACATAGAATAAGATTAGGCGATACGTGTAATAGAGCGTAGCACTCACGTATAGGCGGCTCGGGCTCTCCCTGCGCGACGGCGCGGGTGACGGCGTCGTACATGGGGTTGCTGAAGTCGCGGCCCTTGCGCGGCGCCTCCTCCAGCGTGTAGGCGGGCTCGCCGGCGCTGCCCACGCCGCCGAACTCCACGTTGGAGCCCTGCCGGAACGACACGCTCTGCGACGACGCCAGGCTGCTCAGCCCGCCGCCCTTACCGCTGCAATCATACAACAAAATCTCATTTAAATTAAGTGTATCGACTTAGCGTACGAGCTTGTCGCCTTACGCAATGTCGATTCTGTCGCGGGTAGGTCGATTATCACAGTTTTTGACTGTGATAATCGACCTAGTGCAATTGCCGAAAACCGGTGCAATTGCCGAAAGCCTTAATGAAATCTCAAGGAAAAGCTGTAGTTAGGCGCCTAGGGCGAGGTACTTATTCGGAATTAACTTTGAAAAATAGATATATCGACTATAAGGTGGAGGTTTCGAAGACTATAAAAGATCATAATAAGATGACTCACAAGGGTCGTTTCCTAATGACGAACCAGGCGGCGGCGCCGGCCAGCGCCAGCAGCAGCACGAGCAGCAGCGGCACGAGCACGGCGGCCGCGGTGCCGGCGCGCGCGGCGGCGCTGGCGGCGCTGGCGGCGCACAGCGGCGGCTGCAGCGGCGCGCGGCAGCGGCACGACAGCGCGCCCGCCGCGTCCCACGCGCACGTGCCGCCGTTCTCGCACGGACACACGCGCGGCAGCGCGCGCGGCGCCTCCACGGCCGCGTCGCACTGCCGCTCGTGCGCCAGGCGCTTGGGCGGCGGCTGCAGCTCGGGGCACACGCAGCGCCGCCCGCCCGGCACGCGCAGGCACAGGTGCGAGCACGCCGCGCGCGAGCACTCGCCCGAGCCCGACGCGTTGTAGCGCCGCGGGTGGTACACTGTTACAGAAATACACAAATACATTCCAGACTTATTCATTTAAAAGAAGTAAATGCTGAATAACGATCGTCTGTCCAAAATAATTCGACTCACCTTTCACAGCCGATGGGTTGACTAGATCCTTGGATATAACCGATGGCACTCCTCTTCCGAACTTGTCCTGTCTGACGAGTTCACCCGTGTCCCGGGTGACCCAGTACAGCGAGGACTCGAACACGTCCAGCGACAGCGGGTGCTTCAGCAGGTCGCCCTTCAGGATCACCTTCCTATTAGAACCGTCGTGCCTCATCATCTCGATAGTGTTCAGTTTAGTGTCGGCCCAGTATATAGCATGGTCCATCAAATGGTCGATGGCCAAGCCAGTCGGATGTCTGATGTTTTCTGTGACAATTGGTCTCCTCTTTGAGCCGTCCATCCAAGCTATTTCGATTTTAGGAGCGGAACCAGCGTCAGCCCAGAACATCCTTCCCATTTGAGGATCAAGGACCAGTGACGTGGGGCTTTCAATTCCCGCAGACACAATAGCTCTTCGGTATCTTCCATCAGTTCTTGCAACCATGACTCGTCCTCGAGGTTTCGACCCTGTCCTGTCGGTCTCCGTCCAGTACAGATTATCTCCGACGTAGTCTACTGCCAAAGCAGTCGGTTTCGAGTTACCCTTCATGTTGAGATCTTGGGCAAATCCACTCTTGACTTGTCCGTTCAGTGCGTTGAGCATGTAGGATCGCTTGATGGTCTTATCGTAGCTGTCTGCCCAAAATATCATCTCTTGCTTAGGATCGTAGTCTATGGCTTCTATTCTCTTCTCGGCTGTGATGACGTCATACTCTCTGTCTTCCTTTTGTGCAAAGGCGTGTATTTCAGGTCCATTGGCGAATAGAAGAACAACGTCATCATCTACTACTTTGCACACTCCTGATAAGTTGTCTGCCAGTCTGTAAGTAGGTAAGCGATTTTTATTTTGGAGGAGTTACATAGGAGAAAAGTTTGCTTTAGAAGTTAAATCGAGAAGTCGTTATAGATAGTTCAACTCAGATTTGCGCGCGGCCCTATGTGTGCGTCGGCTTGTAAATATACAACTTTTATTCGTGTGACAGTGACGTCGTCCAAGCATGACGTGTTCTTATCGTTTTTTGTTATGGGTACAGTCGTTTACGAAAATGTCTAGTTCTTCACGGAGAAAATGTTTAAGGAGTCAGGTAGCGTTTCAAAAAATGAAACATCACACAAACAGCTTTTTATTATTACATTTTACAGTTTTTCATTATTTTCTCATACGTTTTTTCAAATTGACATTGACAGTATCTAAGAAATAAATGAGATGAAATATCTAAGATGAATTAAATACTTCTTACATAAAATATTTTCTAGCTCAGGGTACGCGGACAATAAATAAAAGTGTGGACTAAGAATGTAAAAAGACTTATAACCTAGTATAATAATGTAAACAAAATGTGTGGGGTTTTTTAAAAATTATATTGCTTCGCATAATGGCGACCAAAATAAGATATATAAATAAATTACGTAATAACTGTTTTTCTTTAAACAGCAGTATCCAACCCCTAAATATCTTTATTTGTACCCGACTGTACCTCTTGTCACGCACACAAAGTCACTGTATATGTACAAGGGTTACACACACATAAGGCCGCGCGCAAGACTGAGTTGAACTTACTATAAAACTGTACTTTTAAAAAGCCAGATTGTAATATGATAGTAGTGTGAGACTAACTTGAATCCTTCTGTGCAGTCACAGCTGTAGCTGCCGTTGAGGTTGTTGCATATCTGCGAGCAGTGGTGCGTGCCGGCGGCGCACTCGTCCACGTCGACGCAGCGCTTCTTGTCCACGGGCGAGATGATCCAGCCCTGGAAGCACGTGCAGATGTAGCCGCCCGCGCCGCCGATCTGCGTCAGGTTCGTGCAGAAGTGCTCGCAACCACCTGGGGAACAAAAGTTGCTGTGATGGGACCCGCTCGATAATACGATTGCCTTTCACTACCATTAAGAGTTGTCAACCATTTTGGCTAAACACGCTAAAATATCAGGGTCAGGACGTTTTAGCACAGATTACTAAATAGTTACTACGGTTTTAGTGCAATTTTGCCAAAAAATACCTTTTATTGTTTTTTTTATGATGATGACGATGATGGATGATATTATTTACTTTAAATGAAAACTGTTACATGGACCGTTAAAAACACTTTTTAACACACGTTTCTCAAAATATCTCCTTATAAGTCTTTTCTTCCATTTGGAGTACAACGTAGAACTCCCAAGTAGTACCTTTATCAAGATGCGAGCATGTGTGCGTGTGGTGGCAGCCGAGCTCGTCGGAGGCGTCGCCGCAGTCGTCGGCGAAGTCGCAGAGCTGCGTGCGGTCGACGCAGTGGCGGTTGGCGCACTGGAACTGCGCGTACGGGTCGCACGGCTTCACGCGCGCCGCACACAGCGTCATGTTGTTCTCGTCCGAGCCGTCGCCGCAGTTGTCAACTCCGTCGCATACTTGGTAGCTGTTGTGTGTTATCGTGGTTTAGCAACAGACTTTATTTTGGTTTTGTTAAGGGTATTTTTGGATGCAGAAGTTAGGCTAGTGTTTTTTTAAATATAAAAGCAAATATGGTTCTAAATAGTCGTGCAAAATTTTACAAAAGAACCCTTCGCTTGCTTGGAACTTTCAATCTGTACTCGCAACAAACAACAACTTTGGTCAATTTTAACACTTTTTTATTTAAATTGTAAAGTATCACTTACCGAGGTACACATCTGTGGTTATCGCAGTGGAACCGTCTCAGCGTGTCGCAGTTGAAGTTGGTACATATGGAGGCAGCTTCATCAGAGCCGTCGCCGCAGTCGTCAGTACCGTCACACAGGTCTGACTGAGACACGCACAGGTTGTTCGCGCACTGGAATCTGTAATTTGGACTCGTAAGCAATCTAGTAACAATATTTACCTAAATAATCAATGTATGATAGGTATGATAGTTACAGTTATAAAGTTATTTATTTATTTATTATTTACCTGCTCTCCGGGCAGTATCTACCGCCGGGATAGCGTGGTGGGCACCCGATCTCATCGGACAAGTCTCTGCAGTCTCTGTCGCCGTCACACCTGAAGTACGCAGCGATGCAGTGTCCGGACTTGCACTGGAAGGTTCCGTTCTTGCACTTGAAGCCGCCGCAGTCAGCCTCGTCGGTGTTGTCGCCGCAGTCGTCCTCGTGGTCACAACGCCATCTCGATGAAATGCACTTTCCATTGCCGCACTTGAATTCTGATTCCGAACATTCTCTGTACTTATGCTGGCAAACAGTTTCCGACTCGTCGCTACCATCTCCGCAGTCGTCCGTGAAGTCGCACAGCCATTGTTTTGGTATACAACGCTTGTTGTCGCATGTGAAGTCAGTCTCGGCACTGCAAGTGGGACAGTTCTCTGGTAATTCATCCGATCCATCTCTGCAGTCGTCTTTGCCGTCACAGAACAACCATTTCGGAATACATCTATAGTTTGCTTGTCCGGGACATCTTCTCCATCCAGTGGTACAGTTCTTTTGCCTACACATGTACGCTGGCTCATCAGAATCATCTCCGCAGTCGTTATCGAAATCGCACATCCATAATTTCGGGATACATCTTCCGTTCTTGCATGCGAATTCGGTGTCAAGATTACAAGGTCGGTTATGACACATTGCAGGGTCTTCGTCACTATTGTCCTTACAGTCTGTGTCGCCATCACACTTCCAACTGTCAAGTATACACCTGCCACTGGACTTGCACTTGAACTCGAGGAGCGGGCACTCGTGGGCGCACTCAGCCTCGTCACTTCCGTCTCCACAGTCGTCAGTACCGTCACAGATGGTGGCGGCAGGCGTGCAGTTGGTGTTCTTACACTGGAATGAGCCAGCTCTGCAATGACGAACAGGGCAAGTTTCAGGCTCATCAGAACCATCCATACAGTCTTTCTCGCCGTCACACTTCCAGAACCATGGAATACATTTCTCATCGTGACCGTTGCATCTATGTTGACCGTCTGTGCAGTTGGCAATACATGTTTTCATATCTCTGGCTAAGTAGAATTGGTTCGGGCAAGCACACTTGAACGTTGTGGCGCCTTCTTCTCCGTAACCCTCGATGTTCAGGTAGCTGGATGCATGGGGCGGCGCTATCAGACACAGATGAGAGCACCCTCCGTTGTTATCTCCACAAGGGTTGGGATACGGCAGTTGTCTCAGTGGATGAACGACGTGAATATCATACGGTCTATGAGTGGTGTTTCTTAGTACAGTCAGATTTTCTCCCGAGTGTTTGTTTGCTTTGCTAATTGCTTTGAGATTCCAATCAGTCCAGAATATTTCGTCATCGAAGAGACTGAGAGCAAACACATGAGGTACTTTTGCACCAGATAATACGACATGCCTGTGCCTTCCTTCCAAATCAGCTGAACCGATGTAGTCCAAATGAGCATCAGCCCAGTAGATTCTGTCAGTGAAATAGTCTATTGTCAAAGCATTCGGCCAGGCGATGTCATCCTCCCAGTTCAGAATAGAAGTGAAATTGGACCCGTCCATACCCAATTTTCCTATGTAAGCCTGTAGATGCCACGATGTGAAGTAAAGGTAACCTGTTCCAGGGTGCACGACTATTGCTCTAGGGTCTGTTACGCCAGTTTTCAAAGTCTTTCTCCTAGTACCATCCAATTCTGACACATCCAAGTTTTTAGAATGTCTGTCAAGCCAGTAAAGTTTCCTTCCAATCCAATCAACGGCTATACCTTCAAGACCATGCGAGTCATGTCTGATAACCACTTCTTTTGTGGGATTGGGGTCGGTGTAGTTTGATCTGTAAATGGTCTTAGCGGAGACGTCAGCGAAATACATTCTCTGTTCTTTGAAGTCGAAGTCGATTGCGACGACGTTCATCAGATCTTGATGCATCAAGTTATATAAACTGGCGTCGGTGGACATGTTCCTCACGTAATACTTGTTCGTGAATATAATCCAGGCGGTGGTGTTATCCTTGCGCTTACAAGTGTGCTCATCAGGTTCTCTTTCATAATATTGGTCGTTACATTTACAGTAATAGGATCCAGGGGTGTTGGAGCAGTACTGCGAGCAAACTCCTGGCGTTTCTATACATTCGTCTATGTCTGCGCAAGCTTTACCATCTGCGAGCAGCTTGTAGCCTTGATTACAGTCGCAATAGTAGCCTGTGAGAGTGTCGATACATTTGTGGCCACATTGATTGATTTCTAGCTTAGCACATTCATCGATGTTGCAATGAGGAGGTTCATCAGAGTCATCGGTACAATCAGACACTTTGTTGCAGACCAGTCTGTTGTCGATGCACTGATCATTATTACATTTGAACTGGCCAGCAGGACATGTCTTATTCTCTTTAACACATCCAACTTCATCAGAATGATCACCACAATCATCTTCACCATCACATCTGAAGTGGTTTCTTATACACTTGAAATTCTGACATTTAAACTCTTGGTCGCTACATTGCTTGTATTGAGTGTTACAACGTTTACCTTCGTCTGAGCCGTCTCCACAGTCGTTGTCGTGGTCACACACCCAGCCTTCGTTGATACAGCGGCCGTTGTTACATTGGAATTGGTCTTCGGAGCAAGGTGTGGGTGTGGCGCAGTGATGGATAGTCGAGTTTTCATCAGCTCCGTCAATACAATCTGGATCACCATCGCAGATCCATTTCTTGGGAATACATTGCGCTCGTTGCCAGAATTTGTTTTCTTCACACGTGTATTCTGTTTCAGCATCACACTTGCGTTCATTGCACTGATGACGATCGTCTTCGTCACTGTTGTCCAGACAGTCGTTGTCACCATCGCAAATATAGATTCTAGGTATGCAGTTACCGTTGTCACAAGTGAAGAGGTCTCCGAAGCACGTGCGACCTTCTGAGCGGCAGTATTCTGGTGGCTCGTCAGCACCGTCACCGCAGTCGTCGTCTCCGTCGCAATACCACGTGGCAGGGATGCATCGGTGGTTGGGACAACGGAAACTGTTTTGAGGACACGTTCTCTGGGCACAATGCAGAGGGTCTTCATCAGAATTGTCACCACAGTCATTGTCACCATCGCAGAGCCAATAGGGTTCAACGCAAATATTCGTCTTCTCACATTTCAGATGGTTAGTCGGGCACGTTGTGTTCATCGGGCAACGTTCATGTGTCTCGTCCGATGTGATGTTGTCCTTACAATCGTTGATTCCGTTACAGACTTGCGACATTGGTATACAACGAGAGTTGAGGCAGGTAAACTCGCCCTCAGCGCATGGTGGGTATACGCATCCTTCTTCATCAGATCCGTCTTTGCAATCATTTTCATGATCACATTTCCATGACTGGAAGATACACCTGCCATTGTTACAGCGGAACTCGCTAGGCGAACACGAGTGGTACGTGCAGTAGTTCTTGTCTTCATCTGAGTTATCCCCACAGTCGTCATCTCCGTCACATGACCACATCTTACTGATGCACTTGCCGTTGGCACAGAAGAACTTGCTAGGGTCGCAGGTAATGTTCTTAGCCACACACATTCTGCCTTCGTTTACCAGTTTAGTGTTATCATCACACTTGCACTCGACAGTGTTGTTAGGTGCGGGGTGACAGCTGTGTGCGCAGCCTCCATTGCTAATCTTACAGGGATTCACTTGACACTTCTGTCTGCTCGGGCTGTAAATGTGAATGTCACGAGGAGAGTCTTCCAATCGCTTCACCATCTCTATCATGTTAGCACCAGTATGTTTTTCTGCTCTGTACACACCGCGAAGCTGAAGGTCAGTCCAGTAAATGTAGTTACCGAAAACGGTGATGGCAAATGGATAGATGGTTGCACTGATCAGTACTTCTCTGTCAGAACCATCTAGTTTAGACCGTTCAATCTTCTCTCTGACAGCATCGGTCCAATATAACATGTTTTCATCAAAGTCAATGGTCAAGCCACTAGGTTGCGATAAGTCCTTGTCTATGATTGCCTTCTTCAATGATCCAGCCATGGTTGTTCTATAGATCTTTCCAGAAGTTCCAAATCTACCCCAATCTGTATAGTATAGAGTTCCGTTGCATGGGTCAACAACAATAGCTCTCGGGCGTTCGACTCTAGCAATCATTACAAGTTCTGTACCATCGAGGTTCATGGCGTAAATGGAATTGTTCGAACTGTCTGTCCAGTAAACTTTCTTTTGCGTCCAGTCATAGGATATACCTTCGGGATTGATGCCTTTGCTAATGATGTTCTGGATGGTCGATGGATCTGGGTTGTTAGCAGACATCCAGCCTATTCTAGCCCATGGCCTGATCTGAGTAAAGAACAGCTTATTGTCGGTGTAATCAAACTCTACACCTACAACATTTGTAAGGTTGACAACAGGTTTAAAAGGCACTCCTGTAGATTTCGGATCTAAGTTTATAGCTCGAATTTCAGTCCTTGTGGTGAATACAAGATACTCCTCAACCACGTCACATTTCTTCGGATTCGAAGCTGAGATTTGTCCAGTAGCGCAGTCACATCTATGAGTATATCCCTTGTTAGCTTCCGGTGGGTAACTGAAGCAAAGTTGATCACATCCACCATTGCCTAGCTTTCTGCAAGGGTTGTTTTCGTCCGTAGGCTGATTGTTCACATCAAATATAACGATATCTCTGAGCTTGGGAAGGTTTATTCTAACTTTCTCTGGCATGGACATATTGCCAGGCAACTTGGATGCTTTGTAGATAGTTTGCAAGTTTCTATCAACCCAGTAAACGCTACCCGTGTGTATCGCGATGCCCATAGGATTTGGTAAGTTTGATCTAATCAGTTGTCTGTTACCGCCATTGAAGGAGATCTTTTGGATTTGGTCCAATTTGGAGTCAACCCAATAGACGTCATGAGTCAACATATCGATAGTTAGGTCTCTCGGGTTTGATATTCCAGAGCTCACTACGGTTTGCCAGTTGCTACCATCCAAATACGCCTTTCCAATTCGTGGGTACTGACCATAATCGATCCAGTATAGCAGTCTCTTTAGAGGGTTCACAGCGAGTTCTCTTGGAGCATCCATTGTTGTTTTTACCAACACCTTCCTATTCGAGCCGTCAAGCCAGCACATTTCTACATAGTTTTCGTGAGGGAAGACGTTGGTGAAGTAGAGATTTCCAGCGACCCAGTCTACAGCTAACCCTCGGATGCCATTGCTGCCAATACCATCCTTAACAATGTGCTGTAGTTCCGTGCCATTTGGTCTGATGCGGAATATTCCGTTCCATTGTCCGCGGTTGAACTCCACCCAGTAAATGTAGTTTTCAGCGAAGTGTACATCTACATGCAGGATGTGGTGTCCAACACCAGTGACGGGGACCATGGCTTCGGCACTAGAGTCGATGCTGTACCCGCGGATGAGGTCTAGCTGTGACACTACCGCGAACGTCTTGTAAGGCACACAGTTCACTTCATTCTCCTTTCTGTAGCCAACAGAACAAGCGCAGACCCGGGACCCACCGTCTCCAGGGATACAGATCTGTTCGCAGCCTCCATTGCTCTGCGAGCATGGGTGGTGAACCATCTTCCTTTTTTGGAATATTGTAAACGACTTCAAGTCACTTTCATTGTCTAATATAGCCTTGATGTTATCGCCGTTGGGTAGGTCAGCCTTAATTATCTTTTCGTGAAGAGGATCCAAAGCATACAGTCTCGAATCCAGTACGGCGATTACTTTGGGATAGGAGATAGCGTTGGTCTCAGACAGTATGGTTTTCCTGTCATTACCCTCAGTGTTGACACTGTTGATGCTGGCCGGGAACTGAGTGCTGAAGTAGATGATCTTCTTCTCAATGTCAATGGTGACAGCTTCAGGTCGTTCGATGGTGTCCACCAGGATAATGGGGTTAGTGCCGTCCATATTGGCTTTACCAATCTTCGCCGGAACTCCGAAGCCTCCTTCGTCGGACCAGTACATTTTTCTGTAAATAAAGTATAACATGAACATTATTGACATAGACATAAAACATTTAAATTGTGTTTTATTTATTTAAATTCCATTTATCTTTGTTCAAGCAGCAATATTCGAACAAAAAAATTGTTAATATAATAATGCAACTCACCCTTCAGTAGGATCCAAACAGATTCCTTTCGGTTTAGCAACAGATGCCTTGCTGCCATCGTTAGCCATCACAATAGACCGGTACTTCACTTTACCGTCCACTCTGACAAGTTCGATGTTACTGGCAACCCTGTTGGCCATGTACAAGTTCCTGCCGAGCCAGTCGAAGGCAATGGCCGAAGGTGCTCCGACAATACCGGTATCAGATCCGAAGAACTCGACCTTATTACCACCACCGTAAGGCATACTGTAGATTGTACAGTTTTCATCATCATCGCTATCACCAGTTATGGATTGCAGCCAGTACAACATGTGACCTTGACGGTCGTAGTCCAGCTGTACTCCACCTAAGAATAAAAAGTACGTATGTAACACATCATGATAAGATTTTGGTAGGAATATTTTCATTCTGTACTAGTGGCTAAGTAATAGTGATTTTGTGTTTTTTTATTATAGGTACCTTGAATGCCAACAATGGGCGCGAGTTGTCCCGCGCGGCCGGATCCGTCCATCGATAAGTCAATGACTTGACTTCCCTTCAGTACCATCAGGTATGCGGACTCCTCTGCAACAAAAATAAATAATGTAAAGTTCTAATGTTCACTAATAAATTCTATTAAACATCATTATTACTATTTCAATAGTAAAAAATCGTACCTTCTATACATTTTCCGTCAGGTAACAGCTTGAACCCGGGCTTGCACATGCAAGTGTAGGCAATAGTCTTGTTTGGACTGAGCAGGCACAGATGTTGGCACGAATCCTTCTTACAGGGTGAAGTGTAGAGGGGCTGTAAGGACGGGTGATGCACGTGGATGGACAGCGGCTGCGATATCAGGTGAGACACCACTGTCTGGTTCGTTCCCTTGAATTTATGAGCCGACAGTACTCTGTTCAGTTGACGATCGGTCCAGTACAACGTATCTTCGAAAAGTGTTAGTGAGTGAGGGTGGAGGAGGTAGTGGCTACCGGCCAGGACCTGCTGTCTTCCTGTACCGTTGTAATAACAGAAGTCGATAAAATCTAATTTCGAATCAGCGAAGTACACTCTTTGTGTAGCCGTATCTAGTGTTAAACCATTAGGCCAGTAGATTTTCGTCGTAATAATAGCTGATCTCTGTGTACCATCCATTCCAACTCTTTCGATACGAGGGTTCTCTCCCCAGTCGGTCCAGAACAGCCATCTTGCATTTGGTGCTGGATCTAGACACATTCCTCTAGGCTGTGTGATGTTGCCGCTTAACAAAGCTGTCCTAGCTGAACCGTCTTCTTTGGCTACTTCGATAGTGTTCAGTTTGCTGTCTAGCCAGTAAATGTTACCTCCGACCCAGTCATAGGCAAGTCCCTCGACGAGGTCCAGTCCAGTGGATATGATGACCTGCGGCTCACTACCGCGGTCTAACCGGGAGATCTTCTTCAGTTTCATGTCCGACCAGAATATTGTTCCTGTGTGCATGTTAGAGGCGGTTGCGACTACATTTTCGACGTTGATTGGAACTCTTTCGAGGCCTTGTTCATTAAGATCTGCCACCAGGATGGAATGTCTATTGGAAATGATGAGGAAGGCGCTGGAGTGGTTGTTAGCCTTGCATGTGTGGTTATTCATGGTTAAGATGTAGCCGTCCATACAGGAGCATACGTAGGAACCCTTTGTGTTGGTGCAGGTCTGCGAACAGAGACCTGGCGGATCACATTCGTTGATGTCCTTGCAGTTAGAGCCATCCACATCCAATTCCTCGCCAGGTGGACAAAGACACAGCGGTCCATTAGGAGTCTGTTTACATCCATTGGAACAGAGACCGTCTTGATGTTCACATTCAGCAAAATCACAGCTTGCACCTGTAATATAGCAATTAATCATTGATCAACTGAAACTAAAAGAAGGCACTTTCCGTTTGTAAATAAGTGTCTATAAATAGTATATAAATAAATAAGTGTATACCTTCGTCAGCTCCATTCGGACAATCAAACTTGGAATCACAAACTTGAGTGATGTTGACACAACGGCCTGTGACGCCGGGACATTGCCACTGGTCAGCGGGACACCTAGGATAACACAAATAGGCGCATGAGTATTATCAGCAGAGACGGAGAGTTAAGCAATAGGTAACAGGACAAGTGGTACCTGAAGGCGGGTGGTTTGCAAGCATGCTCGAGCCCCTCGTCGGAGTTGTCTCCGCAGTCGTCGCGGCCGTCACAGACGTACGCTTTGAAGACGCAGCGGCCGTTTTGGCAGCGGAAGTAGTTGTGAGCGCACGACACCGCGCCGCAGCTCGCTGGCTCGTCTGACAGGTCCTCGCAGTCAGGCGTACCTAACAAATTCATACGATGTCTTTCAAACCATGTTTCGGCCACATCGGCTATTTTCAAAGAGATTGGTCATCTGTCCGGGAAATATTATAGTGCACAGGTAGTCTCTCCCCGCATTGTGGCAGTACTCACCGTCACAGTACCAGGTGGTGGGGATGCAGATGCCGGAGGAGCGGCACTGGAACTGCTTGTCGGGCTGGCACTGGTGCGGCGCCAGG
This sequence comes from Helicoverpa zea x Helicoverpa armigera, assembly GCA_033682625.1. NCBI lineage: Eukaryota > Metazoa > Arthropoda > Insecta > Lepidoptera > Noctuidae > Helicoverpa > Helicoverpa zea x Helicoverpa armigera. Next base: position 159,497 of record JAWIIS010000008.1, read on the forward strand.
GACGGACAGCCCGCCTCGTCGCTGCCGTCGTTACAGTCCGGGATGCCGTCGCATTTGTATGCTTCCTGATGACACAATATACGAACAAATTTGGTAGTTTCACTTCAACAACACTCCCGCACACTCAGATTAAAAGGAGCCTATGTGTTTTATCTAATGTACAACAGTACAAGCAGTAGTTTTTACATGAAATACTAGCAAACATCTACATATATTTTAGAATGTATATTTGAGTGTAATGATTTACCTGCACACACTGCTTGAGGTCTGCGCACTTGAACTGGCTGGCGAGGCAGGAGACGGGCGGGCAGTCGGCCTCGTCCTGCTTGTCGAAGCAGTCGTCGTCGCCGTCACACACCCACGACGCCGGGATGCAGTGCCCCGTGCGCGGACATGTAAACTACAAGTCACAAATACATAATATCATAACTTACTTTCAGTAAACATATCGACTACATTACATTTTTGTAGACTAGCAAAATATCAACAGGACAAAAAACATAAAGTAAATAACTATCATTTTCCTGATGTGGAAGAAACATTTTTGTCACTGACCTGGAAGTAAGCACAAGTCTTCTCGGCACAATGAGATCCTTCATCAGAACCGTCTCCACAGTCGTTCTCGGAGTCGCACTTCCAGGTGTTGGGCACACAGCGGCCGTTGTCGCACTGGAACTGTGAGGAGGAGCAGGTGACGTTGACGCAGCCGGTCTCGTCGGAGAAGTCGCCGCAGTCGTTCTCCGAGTCGCACTTGAACGTCGCCGGGATGCAACGCCCAGACTTGCACATGAATTCTGATGCACTGCATGTTGTTTCTGCAATAAGCGGTTAATAATTTAGAAACTGTTCTAAATGTTTCTCATCTTCATTAAGAATTGAAACTAAATCTTTACTTACTAGTACAGTTCTGTTCCTCGTCACTGTTGTCCAAACAATCGTCATCTCCATCACACACCCAGGAGTTAGGAATACATCTCTGGTTGTTACAGGTGAAATCCCAAGAATGAGGACATGCCTGCATGGGTGGTTCGGAGCTTGGATCAGGAATACAGCTGGTGCCATCAGGCGCCAGTTTCTCTCCATACGGACAACCACATTTGACGGTTAGTAGTTCCGTGTTGTTCCTAGGTACAGCGAAGCAAAGTTTTTGGCAGTTTCCATTGTCTCTTGCACAAGGCTGCATAGGATCTATCCTCTGGATTTCCTCGCTGTACACCTTGACACCATAAAGCCTGTTTGTTTGAGGTTCCCGGACCATAATGTCTTCTTGTTCTCCAGTCAGTTTGTGTAACCTGACTATCGCGTCGAGTCTCCAATCTGTGATGTACATGAACTCTTTGTGTATAACAATTGAGAATGGATGTCTGATGAGCCTGGAGTTAACAGTCTTGACGTCCGTTCCGTCAAGTTTGGAATGTTGCACATGGTCGAGTAAGGCATCGCACCAGTACAGCCTGTCAGCGTCAAAGTCTATGGACAAGCCGTTAGGCCAGCCAAGAGTTACGTTCTCGAAGACCAACAAGTTGGTACCGTCTGTGTATGCTCGGCTTATGTTGGCAGGCCGATCCCATTCCGAGAAGAAAATAAAACCTTTGTTAGGGTGTACTACAATAGCTCGCGGCCTCTTCAGGTCCTTCAGCAAAGTTCTCCTGTAAGTAACGTGTCTTGTCGACAGAACATTCAGCGTTCCTTTCCTTGAGTCAATGTAGTACAGATTCTTGGAAGCCCAGTCTGCTGCTAGACCTTCCACTCCTTCATTCTGTGACGCAAGAACTATTTCCTTGGTCGTTCCATTTCTATGAACCCTGTATATCACATCTTGTAAAACATCTGAATAATAGATGTGCTCGTCTCGAGCATCGAAATCTAATCCTACAAATCTAGCCCTCTTAGAAACTACTGGCAGGATGGCGTCGCTGAACCCTTCGATGACCGGGTTAAGAACCTTCCCTTTGATAAACCTCTGTTGGGAGTACATAAGGAACTCTTTGACAAGGTCGCAGTTCCGGAGGTCGGTCTCGAGCCGGTAGCCGATGTTGCAGGCGCAGCGGTAGCCGAGGCCGCCGTTCTGCAGCGCCGTCACGATGCACATCTGCGCGCAGCCGCCGTTGTTGGTGCCGCACGGGTTGTTCACCGACGTCTGCTTCAGCGAGTGCACCACTGTGATGGCCTTGGGCTCCCTGATGTCCTTCATCTTGTAGATCGCTTGTATGCTGGAGGGTCCCTCATATTTGTTGACGGAGCTGATTCCTTGCTTGGTGTTATCCGACCAGTATACTCTGTCTTCGATAAGCGCCAGTCTGGAGGGGCTAGGTACCTGTTGACCTCTGAGCACCAGGAAACGATGGTTTCCATCATAGTCCACAGTTTCGATATAATCCAATAAGGAGTCACACCAAAACACTCTTCGCGCAATAATGTCCACAGCGATACCGGACGCCTTGTAAGCTGCTTCGGAAACTATTGATTTTGCGTGGGTTCCGTCCATGTTTGCTCTGACGATCTGGAATGGTCAGAACAGAAATAAGAGGGGGAAACACACTTTAAAGGTTACGAACTATTCGTGTCGTAATTATTCTTATTACAAAGTTGGCGCTTAAGAATGTTCTTACCTGACTACTATCAGCAACGAACATCAACCCAAGTGTAGGATCAAGCGCGAGATCAGCGGGACTGGTCAGGTTCGAACCGAGCACCACAGCATGCCAGCGTCCGTCCAGCTCGAACACGTCGACCTTCTGTCCGATAGCATCGGCGACGTACAGCTTGTCTCCCACCCAGTCCACCGCCAGCGCCACCGGTGCCCAGGAGCCGGCCACTGTGATGTCGGTGCCGGAGCCCAGCGAACTGCCTGAGCCGGCCGGACCACCCATGCTCAGTGGCTGTGAGTGGATCTGGAACACACATTACGTATGACATACAGATTAAAATTTAAAACTAAGAAAGTGTGTCTGGTCAAATAGGTAATTTAATTTTTTGATCTCTTTATCTTCTGATAGATAAAAATAGGCTGAATGATTTCAAGAAAAGGTCAAGCTGCAGATAATGGACTCACCTTCCTCGTCTTAAGATCAGACCAGAAGAGCAGGTTCTTCCTGTAATGGTAGTCGAGGCCGGCGGCGGCGGTGGCGTTGGCGACGTGCACGGGCGCGCGGCCGTGCAGGTCCATGCGCAGCACGGCGGCCGCGTGCGCCAGCAGCAGCGCCGGCGCCGCGCCGCCCGCGCCCGCCGCGCAGCGCCCGCCGCCCGCCAGCGAGTAGCCCGGCGCGCACAGGCACTTGTATGCTAAGGAACCGAATAGACCACTGTTACCACATTGTTATGAATAAAGTACCCTTTTCATGGAAACAACACGCCCCTTAGTTGGGGATTTAGATTCTCTATAGCCTTAAAAAACACATGGTCATTATCAGAGTAGTCTCAAATCCGTTCTATGTCTTCTGAATAGGATGTGATATTGAAAATATGACTGATCTGATCGATAAAGTCTGGTCTGAAGAATCGAAAGCTAAGCCAGCTCCGGGATAGACTGAGCTAGTTATCATTCTCGGGATCACAGGGATATTATTTCAGTACCTACAAAAGTAAATGATGAAAACCATAGTGATTTGAATTGACAAGTAGGTATAATGGATACAAACATCCAGGAGTGTTGATGCAGAGCTGGTGACAGTATCCCCACTCCTTGCACTCGTCTCGGTCGACGCAGGTGCGGTTGTCGGCAGAGAGCGCGAGGCCGGCCGCGCATGCGCACGCGCCGCCCGCGGGGGACGCCACGCACTTGTACTCGCACTCCAGCGCAGGACATGATGCAGTCGCTGAGGAAACACAATATATTTTGATTAAGTTATATGAACACTTGAAGTGAAAAACAGTAAATCAAGACTTGTCTGATATATATGGAGTTTTAATAATACTTCTCAGGTTATAACCTACTAAGCCGACCCCAACATAGTTGGGAAAAGGGCTCGGAGGATGGAAGTAATAACCTAGTAAGTAGTACACCATTTTATATTTTCGAGATTGTGGCCGCATCTATCAGATACGGCCCAAAATTCACATTCATTCAATTCAGGTACAACAAGGAGTATACATATAGAGAGAGTAAGTATATAAGGGGAATCAGTAACAGAGTACACAATCATATAAGGGAGTAGGTACATAATGAAGGGAGAATATAAAGGGTAAATAAGTGATTTTGTGTGTAAGAATAACAAACACAAATTCCATTCTTACAAACTTTCGACTCACGTGGAGTATTCATCATGGGAATAAATCTGACAACACATTATAATCTTTTCGAGTTGCAAAGCAATAAAGAAAATGTCTTGAGCACCACTTTTGGTTATGAGCAATGAGCATTATCTCCTGGGCTCAGCTACAATGAGGTCGTGTGTAGTCACGATACACGCTCGGTAACAACGTCACGTACTTACATTCAACGAATTGCATATTTTGAGGTGACTGGATTTTAATTGAGTTACAGTCGTTTAAATAAAAGTTAAGTTTCAACCCTCAATAAAGCTCTCTGTTTTTATTATGGTTCAGACATATTCACGGGATAAACTTCTATCTATCTATTCTATTCTATCTATTCGCCGCAGTATTGGAGCTCAAGAAACTTTCTTGAATAATCAGCAAGAAAAACTACTATCAGCACAAAATATTCCTCTTCCTTAATGTTAAGAATACTCACAGCAAGCAGTCTCCTCATCAGCATTATCCTCGCAGTCCTTCTTTCCGTCGCAGAGCTGTGAGCGCGCGATGCACTTGTGCGCGCCGCCGGGCCCGCCCTTGGGGCACAGGTACTTGTTGTCGGGACACGCGATGGCCGTGCAGTTGGCCTCGTCAGACCCGTCGGAGCAGTCCTTGTAGCCGTCGCAGTGGTACGTCGCCGGGATGCACAGAGCGTTGCTGCAGCGGAACTGCCCTATGTGGCACGCTGGGAAACCTGGAATGAGGATATTTATGCATTAGAATTGCACTGTTAGTTGAACCTAGCAAAGAAACTTCCATTAAGTGATTTGAATTTGAACGTTAAGGGGTCTGTTATCTCTGACGTAGATTTAAAATACATTTTGACGAATTCAGAGCTTATTTCCCGATTCGTAATATATTTTCAGGTAGTATGCAGGTAGATGTTAAGTCTGTTAGGTTTTCAAACTCGTGTTATTAGTCAGCTGTACTTACTACAATGTGCTTCATCTGAATTATCTCCGCAGTCATCTTTGTGGTCGCACTTAACGGACGAGTCCACACACTTGTTCCCGGAGGCGCATCGGAACTGGTCCAGCCGACAGGCTAGCGGCTGTCCAGGGCAGTCTTGTTCGTCACGGCCTGTTCTACAATCTAAATAACTGGAAAACAAAAGATATATTGCTTTTTATTTATTTCTCGTAATGAGGAACTATCTCCTTCATAGGGTGTTAGAAAAGGTATGAGGTTCCTTACCCGTCACATTTCTTTTCCTTAGGTATACAGGGTCCCTGTGCTGAGATCTTGCCAGGCCCGACGCCTTCCATCCCGCACTGGAAGTCGTCTGTCTGACATTTACGATATGCTGTAAAAAAACGTTTCCATTAGAGATCGAACTTCTATGCATTCCATCCTGTGTCTCGCATAATTCAGAAAGAGCGCCCAATAGGTACTTTTTTTCTAAGTTTACTCAAAATCCGCTTATTCAAAACAAACCTTAATTGCCAACCAGAGCTATATAATTCCTATATAAACCTTGTCTCGGTAACTGGGTTGTTTGTCACAGCAGCGCGTTGCTTACGCAATGTTTGTTCGGCTCAGGCACACCTAGGCTCGCCACCAGCTAATCTAATCCTCTCCGTATTGGTAACGAGATGCAAAAACGCCCGTGTGCGCCTTTTTACGACAAAACCGTTCTCTAACGCAGTGGTGTCGTACAGAAGTACAACTCAAGTAGATGGAATATTGATATGCCCAGTTTCAGAAATAAGAGTCATTGAAACAGTTTGTTGTCGACTTCCCATGATCCCGTGTGTTTCATATCCATGGTATTCTTCAGGAATAACCCTTTTGAAGGGCACTTATTATTGTTGCATCTAAAACTATTGAAATGCTTAAGTTGAATACGTTTTTTCTACGAAGTATAATTTGGAGCCGGGACTGAACCGGTCAATAAAATATATGTAAGTACGGAATATTTCACGGCCGTGGAACTTCTGGTTTTGCACAATCTGTGTGTTGTTAGCCCGCCCTTGTCGAGATAATGCGATTTTCATATAAAGTTATGTAAAAATCCCGCGATAGAGGGCGCTCGGAGCGAGTGGCTCGACCGCGTCAAAGCCGATGCTGTTTATAAGAGTCTCGTAAGCCTTTCTAAACAGTTTTTTATAGAAGAGTGTGTCTGGTATATTGTAGGTGTACTACAACATTCCTGTGTTACTTTTATAAGTTCAATGAATAATGCTTTGTTTGTACAGCTGTAAAATATTATGTTGGAGTAAGGGGAATTTTGATTAAAAATATTTTTTCCCACTTCACACTAAGGTTTTAATCAAGAAATTCTTAATAAGGTTTTAATTAAGTCTTGATTACGTACATCCTTCTTCGCTGGATCATAACCGTCACCGTGATCGTGTGCGAAGCCGCCACTAACATACCCATGCTTTCCCCGCATTCAGTACAAATGGCCCTGCATTACCGACACCATGGCACATCCCATTCACAGCGCGACACGCTATTCACCGCGACTTAATTCCCACGTACGCGCTAACGATATCTTTCGGCCTGACCGCTGTAAATATGAAGTGTCATGGCGCACTGACACGTGTCCGAAGTCCGACAGCGTCCGATGTTGTGTACGACAATCTAGCAATATTTGAGGCTTTACTTAAAACCTTTCATGGAAACTTTTTGTTTAGCTTTAGTTTGCAAGCCAATGATTCACATATTTTAGGCGATTTCTTAAAATTACTATGTAAATGATCTTTGAAATAAGTCAGCGTTTCCTCGCTAGATATAGTTACATATAAACGCGAATGATATAAGAAGCGACTCAGCACTTTCCTGACTAAGTAATAAATCTTGAACTGTTACGATGACCTCGGTCATTTATTTTCATTGATTTATGTATTAAGATTTCACATGGCTATGAATACATAACTTTAGCTAACTTATATTTTATGATCTGAATTATTAGTCAAAATTAAAAAAAAGTCAAAGAAAACAAATTAACGACTCAAGTTATATGCAATTTGTTTGTTGTGGCAACTTAACCATTAAATAAATAATTATCTTCATTTCTTTAATCCGTCCTTGAGCCGAGGTTCCAATATTCGTTAAATAAAATGCAAATTGAAGGCAAATAAAGCGGTTATTTTAGACTGGCTGCACTCAAAGGCGATGCAAAAACTGCGCAATTTTGCATTCATAGAAGAATTTCTTTTACACTTTTGCAGACTTCCTCGAGAAATCACTTTCATTGTGAATATTGGACTTTTATCCTGCTTGCGGTATCAGGTCTGAGGGTTCAAAGTTATTTTGAAAAATGATTCAGAATTACGAACAGTTCAAAAAGCTGCTAACCTTCAAAGTACATAATTATATTGGGTTGTAGTTGCTTGTATATTTTATTTCTACTCGTTATTTTAAAGTTAATAAGAAACAAGAAAAAAGATCATTAAGCAAACGTTTAAAGCAATTTTTACTTCGCTCAATCATCTTTTTAACATTCTATTTATTTCATACCACAAAAAGGTTTCTAACATTTTGTTAGAGTTGTCAGTATGTCCGTGTACACAGGTGTACGAACACGAAAGGCGTCAATCCGGGGCAATCGGCGCCTTCGCCTTCAATATAGTGCTAACCGGCTTTGTGGAGCCCCGGCAAGCCCCGGCAAACCCCGGCAAAGTCCCGGCAAGTCTCGGCAAGCGCCGCCGGGACACGGGAAACATGTGAAAGGATTACATAGACCGTTATACCTAGCGCACTGCACTCAAATGTTTCAAGAATTTATAGCTGCTTTAGAATTTTCCAAACAGTTTTTGCAAGAAATCGAAAGCATTATATGGAATGCCGATATTCTCTTATTATTGGCTTTTCCACACAGTTGATTATAATAGCTTCTGTCGAAGTACCTAATCGAGGTCCCAATTTGGGCCACTTTCAAATCGTGGGAAGCGTTCAATCGAAAATCATCGATCGATGCTATCGTCCGCGGATATTCTTATTTCCAAAGGAAATTGAAACATCGGTGGACGGCAGTGCGAGCCAGTAATGTGATAGGATATCCTGATCAAACCAGTTGTTAGCGGTGTTTATGTACCGAACAACGCGGTTACATAAATAGGTTTAATTATATACCTAGTCCGCTGTGTATGTTTCTTGAGTAAGTTTCATGGGAAAAAAATAATCAAAGGGAAAGGAAAAGTTTTTACTGATTATTATTGCAGTATTAAGAAGACACTGAACTGAGCCCATCCTCATACTGTCCTAAATAAAACCATGATCCCTGTATCGATTAAAAATACTAAGCAAATAAAAACGTTACTAAATCCATGAAGCAGTTCTATAAAGTTTCCGTCCATAAATCTCCATCGGGCAGTGTGAAATGTTTACGTAGTAACAAAGCGACTCAAACAAAGTGTCCAAATAAAAAGAAAGAACGTTATAATCGCGGACTATTAAAACTTCTCCACCGAGACGCCCACTCCGCGGCCACTCCGCGCGCCGCACATCGCGCGGTAACGTTGCGGTGTAAGCATATTACAACTTTATTTTCATCTACAAGTGAAATAAATACTTTTTGAAGACGTTCGCGAAGATAAGGCTTTCTTTATCGTTGGAAATATTTTGTTGAGGAAGTCGAAAAAAGTTTATTTTCCACAGTCAAGTTTGAGGACATAATTGCAGAGACAATATTGAACATTTGTTGGTAGATCTAGATAGGTAATTGATATCTGACAAAAGAAAGTCTTGAATATTTACATCAGAAATTGAGTGCTTGATAACTAGGATGAATAACGTTATTATGTCAGGAGATAGATAGACACGACGTTGGGCCTTAAGCCGAAGTTAGAGAAGTGTTCAGGTGTCGGTGACGGTCCGGCAGAGGAAAGGGGTTTAATTAGCCAGGCGGGACAAGTTGCCGCGTGAGCCAGTCGACTGGAATTACTGCCATGGAGCACTTCGCTTTTAAAACTTTATTCAAATGCACTGACTTAATAGACGCTATTATGTTAACTGTAGAAAAACTGGACGTCAAGTTTTATATTCCTGCATCGCAATGTTGAAACTGTTACACTTTGTATTTCTACGAGAATTGGATTTAAATTGAATTTAATTATGCAGTTCCACATTTGGAAAAACTTGGAAGTTTCTGGATATGAAACCTGTCACAAGCATAAACAAATTGCCTCTCGTTACATGGAGGCGCACATTTTGATATATTAATTGAAAGAAAATATTCGAGCCCTTTCTCAGATAGCGGAGCATCATCTAAAACTTGAGAGACAACAGATTTACATGAAAACAGGCACATCACAGATACGAACACCAAACAAAAACGCAATTTCCACACCATTAAAACTTGCCCACTTGTTGGGACTTTCCGCACTTGCAGCCAATTAACCAAGACCCCTGGAATCTCACGCAGTCACCTCGGCTTCACCCGCGATGCTCCCGCGAGGGGCGGCGAAGGGGTTCTAGACAAATTGGCCCTGGTACTTCGTTTACAAGAGTTCTCTTTAAAAGAAATGGGACGGTGTATTTTGGTGCCATGTTTATTTAAGTATTGCTCGGTAATAGGTGGTACGTAGTAGATGCGGGAATGCGAATGAAAATATTTTTCTTGTTACCCTCAAAGCGAGCGCAGTTACCGCGGGTTTGTGACGAGGGATGAGTGCGAAACGGAGGAAAATTAGCACATAGTTTAAAATTTTGCTACAACACCTTTTATGTTCTTTAAATATTTTGGCATTCAAACAAAGAAAGTTTCTTCTCAAAGGACAGACCTGAGTCCACTGAGGTCGTGCAAAAGTGATCGAAAAACATAAATTGCATCTGTAAGGGAACAAATAAAGTGCATTAGATGACAGCGCGAGTCACCCGGGAGACGCCCGGGACCGGTTCGTACCCGTCACACACGTAAACCAGTTCTAACTTTTAATACGATCGCAATCGGATCCGAGTCGTACGCGTGCCGTCCAACTTGCTGATAACTTTTGTGAATAATTTCACGCCTGATTTACCTACATTAAAATATTGCTACGTCTATTTGGAGAAAAAAGAAAATTTTGGGTTACCAACTTTAATAAACTGTTAGATATTTGAATACGTAGTTTTTATTGATCCTCTATTGGATTGCTTACGGTATCATATTAGTTTACTTTATGAGACGTATTTAATTTAAAAAATAATGTGTTTAGGTAGTGTAGATGTTACCTCAGCTCATTAAACTTATCTTTGACAATTTAAAATTAAAATGTAACCTTCCCAGAAATCGATGCCAGCTTTATTTCTTAAGTCTCAGCTTTCAACTTTCTTAAAACACGGCGACTAAAACTTTAGTATTAGACAAGTTCACAAGAAACAACAATAAAGGTATTAAAACTTCCTGAACTTAATTATCGAGACAAGGATTATTATGGAGTACAATATCTTGGATATTGTTTGGAGTAAATCCCTATTGTTGGTCAAGCTATGACGTGGACACACGAACATACCACATACTCGTGTAATATAGCGGTAATCCTTCACATACAATACCGGAGCATGTAGCTACCAGTGAATAAAGGTGACCACGACATGGATATGCCACGTTATCGACTATGATTCTCCTTTGACCTTTATTTTCACACGGCAGTAAAGTCTATGTGATGATTGAAGCTTGAGTTATTATATAGCACACGAGTTTTAAATGGTATATACCTACAAAAAATCTTTCTAGGCAAACGTCTTATAGGATTTCCTGCAATCCGACAATTTGAGTAAGCTAGCAGGCAGTGGATAGATGCGGGCTGCTCATGACCGGGATGGCAGGCCTTGCTGCCAGGCCTCTGCTGGGCCCCGCTGGGGTTTGAAGTCTGATGTCTGAGTTCTGCATGAGTTAGGGCAGGCCTGTTAACTGTAGAGGTAAGGTAAGACATAAGGGCGAGTACTCACTGCAGTCGGCCTCGTCGGTGCCGTCGACGCAGTCCACCTGCATGTCGCAGCGGTAGTGCGGCGGGATGCAGTACGTCTTGTTGAACACGTACTGTCCGCACGTCAGCTGCCCCGCCTCGCATTCCGGAGGAGCTGCGGACGAAATAATCAGTTTATTAATATTACATAAATATACATAAGTATACTGAAAATAGTGTGATATAAAGAGGACAATATTTTCCACAAGTGCTTGCTAATTTCTTAAGGAATATATTTATATAAATACCTAAATATCATGTAATATCGTATAACCTAAGGGAAAATATCCAAACATCTATGTATGTATGGATCGGCCAGAAAGAGTGTCTTAATAATTTTGGTAACAACTTATTGGCAAGAATACTTTAGTAATCTAAGAAGTCAAGTATGACCACAAATCTAACACAACTCTCTTAAACTAGGCTCACGGATAAATCACTAATTTCAATAAACTGTAGCTTAACAAATCATTTAACCGCACCCCATTACACGTTATCACGGAGGCCTCGATCCCCACAGGTCTACTCACAAAGGTTACAATCTCGTGAGATTCAATCCCCTCATTAGAAGAAGGTTCCTGCAATCAACGTCCTCTATCAATCAACACGTGTGTGCTTAGGGAAAGGGTCAGAATATCTATTTCCTATTGACTATTAGGAAATCTTTGAGTACGGGTTGTCTTTCGGGTTTCTGTCACAATATATAGGAACAAGTTTTCAAACATGTACAAATAAAACTAAACCGTGGTCTTTGTTAGCTTTATCTTCACATAAAATTGTATCTTAATCGGTTCAGTCGTTTTGTTATTAAAGCATTACAGCACGTGACATTATTTGATGTGATTAAACAGATTTCCAGTAACTTGTACTTATGAAACAGATAAACTATATTACCTCTACAACCTGATTACCTCCTAACTACAATACGTACTAAACGTCATCAATAAGCCTTCTGTAATCAGGTGAGGCGCCTCGCCGCCTCGGCCTCGTGCCTCGCCTCGAGGCGCGTGTATAATTGCGGCCGAGCAAATCGAGTTTACGCTCAAACGCTCAAATAGTTTGATTGAGCACTCGCATCGAAATGAGCTTGTCGCCACGCTGCACTCAATTTAACTTTATGTTGGAGAATCAACTTGTTTATATTAGTTAGTAGCTTTATATATTATTGCCGTTGAGCTAATTACAATAAATTTTCTAAAAACATATCCCATGATATTGTATTTCAATAATTAAATTGAAATATTGAGTGACAAATGCCATCACGTCAACACTAAAACTCAATTACCTAACTAAAACTAATTACATCAACTAAATTCGCAATACAAACTGCAATCAAACAGACAAAAGCATATTTGATCGCGTGCAGACAGCTTGTGAAGCTGTCGTGACGTCACTGTGAGCTACGACTTATAAGATTATACACACTACTGTAAAGTAATCAAGCTACCATATATTCAGATAATACAACTGTAGAGGGACTTAACATAGAAAACCTGTGAAAAACGTGCTTAAAATAAACTAACAAGTATATATTTTAAATCTCATTGTCTAACAAAGCTACGAATCGCTTTCACTGCCCCGTGGCCTACAAATCGTAAGACGTATAGTTCGTAGCACTATTGCTACGAGGTTGCTACGACGCGCTACGTCATTGCTACGCGGCATACGATACGATCGTAGTATTGTTTACCGACTTCAAATTTTTATCGGATTGTAACGGAACATTTAAAATGGATTTTGTATATTCAAGTATAATAATAATTTAAAATTTTTCTCAGTGTCTCAGTAAACAATACAAGCATATAAAATTGCACTTTCATAATATTACGTGCTAACATATTTCTGTAGTCTCACGATATATTACGGTGGGCGATGTTTTTCTTGCAAGTTATAATAGAAGCTGCGAAGCCGTGTGTTCGTGTCAGCGGTAGTTACCCGGGTGGAGTCAACTAGCCGGATGCAGTCCACCCGGGAAATCTACAGATGGACGCGAAAAACTGCACCGCCATTACTCACGTGCAGTAACGAGGAAAACTCGCTGTTCACGCCGCGATCACACATGCGACTATTGGTATAACTTCTACGATGTACTGGGAATATTTGTGTTAATAACAACATAGTGTTACTTCACTTTTTTCTTTTCGAACTGAATCTACTTTGATGAAACATTTTTATTTAGAAAGACAAAAATCTTTTATCATGACCAAACATTCTGTACATGGTTTTAGACAGTAACGTGTTTTCTAACTAAAACGAGCCAATAAAGAAATACTTTAATAAAAATTTAAATATTGTATGCATAGAATCTTTGAAATTTTCAAATAACATTAAGTCGACTGGTCTAGTCGCGGCGTGAACAGCGCGCTTTACCCGGCATGGGACAATTATTTCTGTTGAGTGCGTCTGTGCGACTGATTGATCGCGGCTGCGTTCATTGCGATTGTCTGGACGTGAATGCCAATTATCATCGCCGTGTTGCTGTTAATTACCACTCTTTTTGCATTCCAAGTTTTTTATTAAATTGGGGAGTTGTAGGATGAGGTATTTGGTGGCTGTTGGATACGTAAATAGAACTATTATATTTCAGGACATATTTCTAAACAGTTGCAGTTGCAGTTGATATGAAACTATATCCCATACAAAGGATATTCCTCACTCTAAGCTTTACTCCTAGCTTTATATCTATCTGCACTAGAGAAGAATAAAGGCACAGATGCGACAAAGCAATCGTCGGGCGTCGCGCGCGCCACATAAATACACACTTATCTCTCTCTCGTAAATATGTGATTTATTTTAAATTGTTTCCGATAGAGATCTGCTGGCGTGCGTCCGCCGCCTCATGCACCCAGATGCCAAATGTCGCGAACTTAGTGCTGATGCTCAGCATAGCCAAATCCTTGAGCTGGCAACACTGGCGGAGGAAATGCCTGACTTTGTGTTACTGTAAGAATGTGTGTGATTGATGGAAATTGGATCCCTGGCTTCTTTTAACTAGTCGGACAATTAAAATATAAAAAAATATTGTCATGTTGTAATTAACAATGTACATAATGAATCTCTCCATTATATTGATGGAGCAATTGTATTTTGTTCCGGAAATAAGCTTTCATATAGTTGTGAGGTTTTACGTTACGTGAATAAAACACATGTCGTATAGTCGTAGAATGAAGCCCCTTTTTATTAAAATAACAACTATTTATAGCTCACAAATATCTTAACTCAGCAATCCTTTAGTGCGACTCAAATTATCATTGTATGTTGCAGCTAGTATGAAATTGTTACGGTAAAACTACTAATTCATACATTACACCTCCCCTCAAAAAGTTCACATCTCACCTCCCTTTAAAAGAAAAAAAAAATGTGTCGCTCTAAAAAATAGCTGTTAACAAAATAACTAATTAAAAACAATAAAGGAACATTTTTTTTTTACATAATTCATATTGAGTCATGAAACAATTTTGTATTATTTTTATGCACAATGTACTCTCTATTATTTTTTAAAATTTTTACATTTGAATCCAAATCTTCAATAACTTCAAAAGGTCCTTTATAAATTTTATCTAATTTATCGCCTACTTGGTTTTTTAACAACAATAAATCTCCTGGTTGATATTTAATTGGATTAATATTTTTATCAAAAACATATTTTCGATTCTGTTTACATTTCAAAAGATTTTGACGTGCATCTGATTGTGCTCTCTGTAATCTATATTTAAGTTCCAATGGATAATTTTCGTAATTATATAATGGTTCAATATATTGATTAAGGTTACTTGGTAAATTACATTGTTTTCCAAAGACAAGCTCGAATGGTGTATAATGTGTTTCGGAATGAACTGTAGTATTGTATGAGAAACACCAGTAAGGTATCCAATCACTCCAATTAGTTCTATTGTTACCAATCTGTATTCTAAGAAAAGCACCCAAACTTTTATGGCTATTCTCTAAGGCTCCGATAGTTTCGTGATGGTAAGGCGTAGAATTTAATTTCTTAATGTTTAATAATTTGCAAATCTCAGACATTGTGTGCGACATAAACTCTGTACCTTTATCTGTAATTATTTCTGTTGGTATGCCATATCTTAATATAAAATTATTAACCAATTCTTTAGCAACTATAGCGGTTTCTTTTGTTTTTAAAGGATACGCTTCTATGTACTTAGTCAAATCGCATTGTACTGTTAAAATATATTTAAAATTATAATCATCTAACTCTAATGGACCCATAAGATCCAAACTAATTCGTTCAAAAGACGTATTAGGCGTGGTTGTAATAACCATAGGCTGCTTAACATTCTTATTTGAAAACTTATTTACTTGACAATCTTTACATTTTCTAACATAATCTATGACGTCATTCGTTATTCCTGTCCAGAAATATCGTCTCTTTATATTGTTTAGCATCCTATTTACCCCAGCATGGCCACTGGTGGGTAACAGATGAAAATCATTCAGTATAATTTTTTTTTCATCATCATTTTTAATTCTTATGACATTTTGTATAATAAGAAACTTCGGTATATCAGAGATATTTTTCATTTCTGATAACAAACATTTTATAAAACCTGTATTCTCTTTATCTTTACAAACAACGAGCTCTTTAATATTATATTTCTTACACAAACGTTCTAATTCTCTCGCTAACACTGGCATAGTAGATAACGATCGAGCTATTAGAAAAATTGACGATTTACTAGGTACGTAAATACAATTACCGGTGTCACTAGAAATATTCAGTTTATTTATATTCGGGCGCCTACTGCACATAATTAATTCATTCATGTCCGACGGTTTTTTCAAAACTTCCACAATGTCAGGTTGATCAGGCCTGAGACATGTGGGAATATTCGAAGTAGATTCTGAACCACTAGCTAACTCAAGTTTTCTCTTTTGGGCACGAGTGAGGACTGAAACTACTTGTTCTCTCATTTCTTTCAAATCCTTTATTGACATCGGAAGCCGACTTAATGCATCTGCAGCTGCATTACTTCGACCACAAATGTATTCGATTTCAAAATCAAACTCTTCTAAACAAAGCCTAAACTTAATTAATCTGCTCGATGGGTTAGTCATATTAAAAAGATAAATTAATGGTTTATGATCGGTCTTGATTTTGAATTTTCGACCATATAAGTAGGGCCTAAAGTGCTTAATTGCCCATACTATTGCGAGTAGCTCTAGCTCAATAATAGGGTATCTAGTTTCAGCTGAGTTCAAACTGCGACTCGCATATGCTACAACTTTCCCGTTTGCATTAGACAAAACGGCGCCTAAGCCTGCTTTACAAGCGTCTGTCTGTAAAACGAAAGTATTATGTTCCGAAAAATCAGGGTATTCTAGAACAGGTGGACTAATCAACGCTTGCTTTAATTTTTGAAATGCTATTTCACAGTCTTTTGACCACTGAAACGACGTATTCTTTTTACACAAAAGGTTAAGTGGGTGTACTATATTAGCGAAATTTTGTATAAATCTTCTATAATAATTGGCAAATGCCACAAATCTTTTAACTTCATCTGAACTAGTTGGTTTAGGATATGACTGTATCGACTTTATTTTTTCAGGGTCTGGAAGAATTCCTTCTGACGTAATTTTATGGCCTAAATACATAATTTCTTTACGCAAAAACTCGCACTTGAGTGGATTTAATTTTAGATTTACCTTACGAAGTCTTTCCAGTACCTCAGTAAGGTGCTGACTATGTGAATTAAGTGAATTCCCAATAACAATACAATCGTCAAGATATATGAAACATTTTTTATAATTAAGGCCTGACATAGCAATAGTCATTAACCTTGAAAAGACGCTTGGGCTTGTTTTAAGTCCCATAGGACATCTTTTCATTTGGTACATTTTATCTGTGGTAAATGCAGTAAGTTTTCGTGACTTTTCATCCAGTGCAATTTGATACATCTTATCTACATTAAACGCTGTATATTTTCGAGAGTTAGGCTCTAATGACAATTGGTAATAACTTTGTGATAGATCCAGCTTAGAGAAATAAATGCTTCCTGATAGAGAATCTAAAATGTCTACTATGTTTGGGAGGGGGAACTTATCATCCAAAATTCTATTATTTAACTGTCTGTAGTCAATAACTAGTCTCCACTTCCTTTCACCAGATTTATCAGATTTTTTAGGGACAAGTAAAACTGGACTAGACCACTCAGAAGTAGTCTCTTCGATGATGTCATTATCTAACATTTCCTGAATTTGCTTTTGTAGTTCTTGTTTCAAAGCATGAGGAATCCTATAAGGCTTGGTATACACTGGCGTAACGTCGTCTTTCAACTTGATGGAATGTTGTAATAAATTAGTCACGGATAACTTATCGCCTGGCAAATGAAACACATCGGAATATTTTGCGCAGATGGATTCAATACTAAGCCGTTCTTCTGCATTTAAATAATCCAAGTTAAGAAGATTAAATAAAGTTTTGACACGATCAGCTGATATGTTAGCCTGCTTAAAATCGCACGACTCATAACAATTTAAACTATGAGTCTGTATATTAGAAAAATCAATATTACACTCATCGTCGGTGGTATTTAAAATACGTAATGGAATAAGTCCATTTTGCGGTTTTACAATCATACCCGCTATGAAAACGCCTTTACAAATTTCATCCGCTAATATTACGCAATCGCCACGTTTATCAGTGGGAATTTGCCTTAAAACTTCGCATCGCGGAGGTATATTATAACAATACTTTCTTACGTCACTGATATTAATAACAACCGACTGACCATCGTTTCTCAAACGTAAAGTATTTCTTTCATAATCAATAACTGCTTTGTACGTCTTAAGAAAATTACTACCTAATATACCGTGAGCAGCACACGACAATTGTTTAAAAACATAAAACTTAACTTTAAAACTTAATCCCTCTAATTCTAAATTTAAGTAAATATATCCCTCAGATACTAAGTTTCCGGTTATTCCTTTAACATATACCCGATCATTAATTATTTTATCAATCAAATTACTATTATATCTTTCTAACCATTCATATTTTATAACACATAAGCTAGCTCCGCTATCAACTAACACATTAATTCCTACATTATTAACTAAGTAACCTCTAATAATAGTATAGTTATCAAAATTCAAAACATATTGTTTAATTACTTTGGGAACGAAAAAACTTAGAATTGTGCGCATTGGTTTCAATTGCATCGCCTTGACTATGCTGAACCCGCGAAAACCGAGGACGCGTTTCCTGTGCACGTGCACGATTGTGCAATGGTTTCCAATTATAATTGCGCGACATCGGACTATTTTTCCAATGATTAAATTTAGGTAAATAAGTTTTATGTGAATTATTACGGTTATAATTATTTTGGAAGTTATGACGAGGTTTATTCCCATATGAATTACTGTTATAGTATTTCTTATGCGTTACCTTCATGACCGAATGACTGGTAGACATCGATTGCTCATCCAACGCAGTTCTAATAGCTTCTGACAGAGAAGTAAATTGTCTCGAGGCTATAATTGTGCTCAACTTCTGGTCAGATAAACCATCAGCAAAACGCTTAATTGCTATCTTCTCATTGAGAGGACGCAATATTTCAGACTTACTGTCATCTCCGTCAGCTTGAGTTAAGGTCAAGTCAACGAAAAGTTCCTCTAATTCAGAACCAAACGCCTCAATACTCCTGTTACCTTGTCTTGCACGTTGTAGTTGCGTCTGAATACAGACGTCAGACTTTCTCGGCAGCAAGTGCTTTTTCATATCAGTAACTAGAGAACTAACTGTACTATACCTTGCTTGAAGACGTAGTTTAGCGCTCGGAGACAGTCTGGTTTTCAGCACAAAGTTAATCAGCTGCATTTTGGATGCACTAGTAAGCATATTATCATAAAGCTCTATAGAATCTATTAATTGCCTAGTAACGCTCTCCTTATCTGTCATTACGGGCAATAAGGCTATCGCCGTTTTAAGACTAAAATCCTCGCCAGCCATATTTACCGAGTCTGGTTCAATGCACTTTACTAACGATATAATCTTATTATACACTTCCTGAATGTTACCTACAATCTTATTGATACGGCAAGTGTCTTCGGTGCTTATCTCAGAATTATCAATTAATAATTGGACCTTAGCTAATATTGAATTTAAATCATTATACACACTTCGAGCTTCCTCAAATTTTTTAGTTCCTATCTCTTGACTTCTACGTGTAGGACCAATCTTCGTTAAATAGGTTTTAATATCAATCAAGCGCTTATTAATTGCATTTAACTCCGCTAACATAATATAATGACATTAATTGAGCGATTCACATAATAGGTGCAAACAAAATACGTAAGAGCATACATAATTAGGTACTATGAATATAATAAAATAAAATAGAGAAAAAAAATATGCATATTGCTAATAATAAGGAAAAAACCTGTGCATGCTCAGTTTTCTGGATTCGCGCCGCGTGCACGTTGCGCAGCGTCAGCAGCTCGTTCAACAGGATCACGTGTTTCTTTCTTGTTCGCGATTTTGATGGTTGGGCCGGGCTATACCCTGGACTCCGTGGGCCGGGATATCCCTGGACACCGCTCCTTACACCACAGCAGACGTGTTTGGTTGCAGCTCCATAGTAGATGTAGCATTCGACAGCATTGCGCGATTCATTTCTCTTCTGAGAACCTGGACAATATTGCTGCGGCACTTCTTGTAGCAGTAGTACACAATAGAGGCTGATATCAGCAGGAGTACGACAACGACGAGGGTTTCTGCCAATGTCAATTGTGTTTTCGAGACTGACAAATCACCAGTCGCAGATTGGGCGACGACAATCTCGTCCTGATGTGACTGCTTGTTGCCCATGGTTCTTCTATAATGATTCTTCTTTCTTTATATCTTCTGTAATGTGTCTTCTTTCTTAATATCTTCTATAATGGTTATTCTTTCTTCATATCTTCTATAATGATTTTTCTTTCTTCATATCTTCTATAATGATTCTTCTTTCTTCATATCTTCTGTAATGTGTCTTCTGTCTTCATATCTTCTGTAATTAGTCTTCTTTCTTCATAACATTTTTGACGTGGTATCAGGTAAGAACTACGCGAAGCGCGCGAGGCGTGGCAGGGTCGCCATGTGAGGTTTTACGTTACGTGAATAAAACACATGTCGTATAGTCGTAGAATGAAGCCCCTTTTTATTAAAATAACAACTATTTATAGCTCACAAATATCTTAACTCAGCAATCCTTTAGTGCGACTCAAATTATCATTGTATGTTGCAGCTAGTATGAAATTGTTACGGTAAAACTACTAATTCATACATTACATAGTTAACTCCTAGCTAACATTTCAGCTCACCAATTTTTATTTCAGCTTCATTCTCAAAGCAGAATATATCACGAAAAAACTCCGTACGATAGAGACAAAATCTAGTGGAGTTTAGCATTAATCTAATAGTGAGTAGTAAAGAGTCGAGCTAACTGTCGCCCATCCATTGTGCGGTAACCGGCCAGTAACGAGTTCTCGGGAAAAACTGCGCACAAGATGCATGGGAGCGCGCGGCGACGCTCGCTTACTGCACACGTACTAGTGAAGCTTACTGATAACTGCACCGATGTGTCGAGTGGGTTTAATTCGTTTTTAATCGTACCAGTACTGTATGATTTTATATTTAGTAGAAAATGTTTGAAGACTATTAGTGTGTCGTACAACAGCGTCGGAAGTATATCCGTCGACTATGTCTAGAATTCCAAAAGAAAGCATTGAAGGCCTTTTCATCCAACTTGAAAAATTACAGCTTTTTGGTAATTAATGGTACTTTTCTCAGCATTTTAGAGAATACATGAATACTAGATCAATAGGTCGATGTGGTGTAGGATAGTGAAGATTATCAGAATAATGCGTCGATTAATGTCCCACCGAACTAATCTGGTTTAAAGTAGACTTAGCTAGAAATATAGCTGCGGCACTTCTCGTGAACTATCAATCAACAAGCTTAGCGTCAATCCTCTTGTAAACTAAACCGAAATTTAATTATTTGCTAATTCATTATAGCTGTAATCAATCAAGGGCGTAATCGAGTCGAAATTGGTATTCAAAAGCCTCCAAATATTGCTTTATAAAAATTAAAGACGAAACTGAAAATTATTGGCACTGCGAAAAATCTCACATTTGCCAAAGTTTAAATTATTTTCAGCACAATGTTTTTCTTTCAATGTTTTCAGCACTATCAACTAGCAAGTTAACTCATTAATATGTCTAGTATTCGCACACAAAACAAACAGTTTTCCCGTGCTCCAGCCCACTGCAACAATTCGGCGCACGCGACGGATCGTGACGGGAATTAATGCCGCGTGCAGATTGTCCTAACGCCGTCATTATTAATAGCCACATAGGTCTGTGCATACTTTATACACTTATACCGCTATATCGGAAATGATACAACCTCCTCTGTAGCACTGTTTCCAATTTTGTACCATTAATTATTCTTTTTGTCAGCATTTTGGCCAATTCTGTTTTGTTTCGGCTTTCATTCAATCAGCAGTTTCAACTGCGCTCTAAATTCATTAAATATTGTACCCAAATAAAAAATTCTCTGTCCTACCTCAAGCTATTACAATGGTAGATAGTATCTTAATCGCTGCAGTCATTATCCCGTTATCAGACTTATAAAGAAACTTTAGGTACTTCTTACCTAGTTGTTATAAGAGTATAATTATTTAGCACAGTATGTATGACATACTCGTATGTACGTATGTGTATATGAAATACAATGATTATGCTAAATAGTGGTAGAGCGATAGATAACACTGCAGTGACAAGTGTCACGCCGCTAGAACACGCAAATATTCGTGCCGGGAATTGATTAATTGCCGCCATTAATGATTCAAATGGCGTAATTACACCACTCTGATACAACCAAGTGTTCAGCTTCCACCAAGTGGTGGCATATCATATCATAATCTATCAGTTTTGATTGTAATGGAAGGAAATGTCACGTCATTAGAACATTCACGTCTTGCAATTCAAAAATTGAATATTAGCAATATAATTAATAGAACTTCATTTGTTTTATTACGAAAGCGACTAAAGCGTGACTTATTCAAATGAATTATTGGATTTTCCCAGTGGAATTTCCGTAGCAAAAGGCGCTTTAGTCCTAGTAACAAGCACTTCAGTTTAACCTCCCAGTGTTAACCAGAGTAATGTTATGCCTGTAGAACATTGATGTAAGTGTCACGCAGTTAGAACACAACAGATCACGCGACAAATTAATAGTGTAACAGTGTGATTATCGATGACGTGATGACGTGTCCTCGTTCAAGTACACGTCTTTGTGTGCCCGGCCGAGTGCACTGCACTGTACTTAGCTGTCCCACTGTTACTGTCCTCGAGTGTAACGATTCAATTAGCTTTACTGAACTCGGTGTAATTGCTGATATGAGGAGAATTTAATTGTTATGAAGTGTAAATATTATTAGTCTATTTAACGCATGATTTCTGACCGTAATAATTTACACAAAACTAAGAACACAAGTTAGATGTTGTAATACAGTTTTGCTATTGACACTAAAACATTACGAAACTTGTAGCTCTTGGGAATAGATGTTCATAAAGTTTTTCTAAGAACAGTAGTTTTTGTACTCACGGGAATACAAAGTTCCTCTTTCATCTGGCATATCATATCATCAAAATAGACGAAACAAGGCCTACTATTGTCACGCATAACAGAATTTACTTAACACTTCGAGGAAATAAACCTTACTGGCCTCATCAGGGAATTATCAGAACTTCTTTGTTTTATAAAAGTTCTGACAGTTCTGAGTCACGTAGTAAAATCAATAGCACCGGTCTGAGCACGGGGGTAGCTAGTGAGGTGAGGACACTAAAACAAGAGGGTACTTCCTAGGTGCTGTGAGGGACACGTGTAGGACACACGTGGACAGTTTGAAGGATATGAGGTACACTCATGACGTGAAAAGCTTTGTCAGTTCTCAAAGCTTTCTGTTGCAGATTCATATCCTTTTGTTTTAAATGGTTAAAGTGTTCCACGTTAGCTTTTTATTAGTGATACATAGTTTTACTAACGAAATTGTAATGATAACTACATAAATAAAATCGTCTTCAATATCAACTTAAAATCCGGAACCTTCATGTATATCACAACGTCTACTTCATAACATAGAAAACGTTATGAAAATATACACGTACAAAAAGTATACGCAACTCGTCCACAAATCGTCAATAAATAAAATAAGGCTGTGTACTCACGGCACGACTGGAACTCGTCCTCTCCCTTCTCGCAGTCGCGCTGGTAGTTGCACACCCACAGTGACGGGATGCACTTGCCCTCCGGACATCTGAACATGCCACTCGGACATATTGTGTCCCCTGTGGAGTAAAACACATGCTTTATGACTTGTTTACTTTATTGTGTATGTAGAAGACAACCCGTTAAAAAGTCTGATAATATTAAAATTAAAACACACGTTATTGATAAAACAAGAGCCCTCTAGTATACGTAAGTGCATAAAATAATCATAGGTAGTGAAATACAAAAATCTCAAGAAATAATAAAACTAATAAAGTCTAATCTAACCCCAAAACAAATAACTAAATAAAAACACAACACGCAATAACCATCTACATAAACATTCCAAATTGTGGTTTAGACGCACGACACGGCGACAAATCGCGCGTGTGTGGCGCGCCTTACCCCAGCTGCTCAGGTAATGTAATCAGCTTACGTCAATTTGTCGTGTTACCGTCACAATGGAGTTACGCGCTGCACGTGATGCCGTGACGTACAGTGGAAACACACCCTTAGAGGAACGTTCGTTTTCGGGTGTTGTGCCTGCCATAATTTGTTTATAGGAACTGGTTCTTGGAAGGGTTGGTTTTGAACGAAGTTGCAGTTCGGTCATACTAAAAGGTTTGGATAAGATGGTAAGTTGGAAAAGGCATTTCCATTATCAGTGAATGCTGCCTTTAAAATCATTTTCCCAATAAATCTACAGTTATCACCAATTTACTGAGAAACTTTTGACAAGTCGCTGTTCCCAAAGAAACTTAGTTGTGGTCAAATATTGCAAAGTTAAATGTTGAGAATGGAATTAAAGGACTTCTGAAGACAAGACTTTTAAAATCTGTTTCATCTCACTTTGCCCTTTGTGACATTATTTGGTAATTTGATACAATGTTATAATGACGACAAAAGTTTACCTTGAAGTAAAGCCTTCTGAAAGTATTGAGAATAAGTTCAAAGTTTGTTGTGAAAGAAATAATTATTTATATTTGGTACTGCCCTATGTATAGCTACAATGCTAAACATCTACTAAACAATACAATAAGTTTTCTACTCACCACATGTATGATGAAACAAAAGACTAACTTTCCTAAGCACATCATGTATGACACGAAGTTTCATTGACTACTTCTCTAACTTATACATACATAGATATGGTTATGTCAGTTGGCGAGTCCCATGGTGTAAATCCATTTGTTAAGTTTTGTTCAGCACGCTTAGGTACTACAATAATAATCCATTTCAAAGTAAATTGTATTTAATGATCATTATTAGTGCAGATATTTACTGAAATCCACAAGCGGAACGTGCACCTCATTACTCGTAATTTTAGCGAACTATTTTATGAAAATCGGCATCCACGAAATCATCTAAGTACATTTAGAATTCACAAAGCCAGTAAGCGTAGCTTTTTCCCCACATAATCCCGACAAGATTGAAATACCGCATAGATGCAGAGGGTTATTCCCCGACTAGCCACATTTCGGGATTCCCGGCGCGGGCGGATAATTCCTCGCTCATCGCCGATGGAAACAACGCTGCTATTAATTAATGCGAGTGTCGATTTACTGGAACTAACGAGCTCACGTGAGGTGCTCGCCGCCGCCAGGGGGGGAGACCGGCCGAGGAGGGGGGGAGAGCTGGACGTGTTGAAAACTACCTAACTGTATGATTTCGTTTACTATGATTACTTTTGTATTGTTTGTTGGGGAGGATATGCAATAAAGGTAGTACTTTCAGATGCACATTTTTATAGGCTTTAAACGGTTTCCAGAAATTACAAATAAAGCCACTTTCTAATTGAATTTATGCTAGAACAGAAACATTAACATTAATTTATGAAACATCTACGTTTCATAAATTATGTTCAAAACAGCCCTTATCCAGATTCAATTTGAAAACGATTATAATCAGGCAAGCCCAGTAAATACGTTTTGATGCCACGATATGCGTTCGCAAATTGGTGGTTTTCATATCGGCTTAGGTCGCTGATTACGGCAACGCTATTGGGTAATTAAATGGCAACACTGCTGGAGTTGCCACGTGCAATATTTTACTTATTGAATGAGCGTTATTATCTGTTTGTGTGTAATACGATTTGGTATTGTGTTGGACAATACGGTGCAGTAACAATGAGCTAATTATGTTCGGGAATTTGATAGATTATGCTTAATTTCATCTTACGTTACTCATATTCATATTCATATTATTTATTTGCATTCCACAATGTATAAAATAGGTGTAACAATATGGCTTAGAGCTAGGTACAATTGTGGACCCTTTAGGGCACAGCAAAATAAAATTAAAATTAAACTTACAACTAACATAATAATTAATAAATCTATAGAGAGAAAAAAAATATATTTAAAAATCCAACAATTGACCTTATTATTAAACATAAAAAAAATTGTGTAGGAACAAGCATAAGACTAGACAACTAAACTATAAAACTATAGGCTATAAACAATTAAGTAACAGGTATTCACTAAAAATACTAAACAACAAAATACTGCAAGATCGGAAAGTGTGATGTGTTATGTACTGTGTTGTGTGTAGACAATATTGTTATCGTTCATGTATTCGTTTATTGAGTAGTAGGCTTTGTTAGTAAGGATGTTTTTGAGTGCGCGTATGAATTTATTTTGGCTTGTTTCATTTTTTAAAGATTCTGGTAATTTATTGTATATTTTGATAGACATTACATAAGGGCTATTGGTGTGAAGTGTCATGTGTGAAGAGGGAAGCATTAACATGTTTTTGTGTCTGACTGGACGATCGTTGTGTTTATTTCCGTTACAATGGCTGTTTGTGGACAGATCAAGTAAGCTTATCCCGGATTATAAAGAAACAGCTTAATGTTTTTATTAATTGAACAAAATATGTAGTTAACAAACAAGTCTTAAAACATCTTAAATGGCGATCTTAAAGACTCACTAAATTAAGTTAATTTAAGATAATTCTGTCGGAACAAAAGCACTCAAAACATGAAATAAAAATATAAAGGGCCAATGTTTACGAGACAGACGATAATTTACTTTGGCGAGTAGAACATAAACCGTCTGAATTATTATAAGATTTCGCGAACATTAAGACGAAATTAACTTGAATATAACAAAGTTGAGGATTTCTTACCAACTTGGTCCGAGTAAGAGATATCCCTATGTCCGAAGACTTTCCGCAGTTTTTGTACGCGGAAATTAATATCGCATTACAGCTATGTAATTTGGGAATATTAGATAGCATCGAGTCTGTTTCATGTTTATTTTCCTTTTACGAGCAGATAGTTCAGGAATGTCTTAATATATTACTTATCCTACTTAAGTATGAATTTTACCACTTAAAGAGTATGTAATGTAACTAGAACTCTGTGTTCAGTGAGAAAAATATATTTTTGTTGTTACAATTTAAGCTCAAACCCTTTTTAAATAATACAGAACCATCTGAACATAAAAACCTTAGGAAACCTCTCTCAATAACAGCTGAAACACAAATATTTAACTTGAAACTTGAATGTACAGCATTTTCCTGGAGCGGCCGCTTTACGAAGCTTATAAAGTGAACACGATACTGTTTAGTGCGTGTAACGGAACGCGCTCAGGGAATAATAATGGCCGACCTGGAGTGGAAGGCGGGAAACGTTACGGAGCCCTGCCATCACCAACGACCTCATAACAAGCGTTTTGGTTAAAGAAGAAAATTGTCCCAGTAACATTATCTCGTCGTTGTACGCGGGTCAATGCTCGCCTGTCAATCCTATACCATTTATTTGTATCACGAGTACATAACTGAATAAATTAATGGACGTTATTGCTGCCGACGTTTTGACAGCCACAACAAAAGCTTTCATGTCCATATCAATGTAGGTTTTAGGATACCGATACGGGATAAATGTTTTAAAATAGGGACTCATTTTTTGTTTTGAAGATAACTGTCACTTGCAAATTTTAGCCTACCAGTAAATGATAACAACTAATAGTAATATTTGACTTGCACTACTATTATTTGGGCAGGGGATGTAAATCCACACGTCCGCAGAGGTCGCGGCGGCCAGCGTTGAATAATGGCGCCAATCTCACGCTGTTCGCGCCACGCAGATTTGAATTCAGAACGGAGAAAACACCGATTGATTTACAGCCAGTAACATTTTCTAACGGTTTTTAAAACGCGTGTTTTAAAAGATACAAAAAGTCCGCACAGGCTCCGGTATTTCAGGATTAGCTCTGTGATTTATGACTATGTGAAGCGGTATGTGGCAATTTCAGTTAAAATATTTGATTACAAAAACAAAAAAAAGTTAGTCAAATATTTATCTAAACTTACTACCTTCTCCAAAAAACCTCGAAGGTATACCTACAAATTATGTAAAGGTTAAAACATTCACCTTGGCGCAGTTCACGAAACCCGAGCCCAATATCTAACTTTCCGAAAGCATCATTGTAAAATAACGTGTAAAATATCGTTATTAAAACAGGTCTCGGCTAACACGGCCGTTATTGCTCTGGGGTCGATCCCGAGCCGACATTTATACTGAAACAATTCCCTCCCACTACTTGAAAATTAACTTCTTTACCGTCTCCCAACGTCGCACAGTTGTCTCCCAGTTAAATGAAATTCATTGTGCTGATTTCATTTTCTTATGCTTTTTTACAGTGCAGATTTTTCTTAGTCTCGAGCACTAAGAAAACTTTTCTAAGAAGAGCCTTGAGTTTTAAAAACGGTTAATAAAAAAATATTATATAACGTGGAAGAAGCTACAACAAGTAAGTTTTCCAAGCACGTCCTGCATCATAATAACATCCGAATTTCCTGAACAAATAAGACCGAAATAGCGGCCAGCCAAAACAAATTTGGCGCGAAAGAAAAAACATTACTAATACATATCAATCGTTGTTACCTGATGTAATGAAGCGTCCCGACACGTATACACGCACACACGCGCGCCGCACGTGCACACACGTACGCTGCTCACGTACACACACGCCAGTAATAAAGTGTGTAATGCGGTACACAATTATGACACATGGTCGGCAAAATTGGTGTGTTCTAGCATTACGAGTCAAAGAACACTGTTTATTTGGAGTAAATTAGACACGATACTGACACGTTCCCATTTCGCCACGAAATGTGTACGACGACGTATGGAGCTTTTCTCGGAACATTCGCAGTCCGTGCGATATTATATGAACTGTTGTTGTACTTTTATTATGAGTTTCTGTCTTTATTACATCTGGATTATCTAGTTATCAGTGTTGTTCTCTATTCTACCTGACGGCCAAACTAATTATTAGGTACTAGCTGTGCAAATTGTGAACGATGAATTTCAACGAAAGACGCTTCTCGTTCCACAGCTAGTTACGTAGACAGTACTCGGTCATTAATTCAATAAGGCGAGTATCAATGTAAGTAGTGTCTATTTACCTTAACACCGGCATTTTGCTGGCTCGTTAGCTCGCCGGGACCAGCGCCATCTTTTATTCAACAGACCGATGAACGACTCAATGTGAACGAATGAACGGGCGCGGATTGACGAGCGTCACAACCCTACACAACTACCACTTACAGCTTGAATAAACCTTCTTTATTCGCCATTAAGGTCGGTTTTACTGTAAATTAAAACAGTAATAGGGTTGTCAATTTTGATGAGCGCGACTTGAAGTAGTTTTATTTATGTTTAGAGGAGCGTGAATGGGTGAATTGACTTTATGTGTCCCGTCTATTGAATTTCGTAAAGATGTAAATTGAGTCGCAGAAATCAGACGTGAGAATCAATTCAGCAATATGCATTTGAATAAGGGTTTTCGGACAGGTACTGGAATATCAGGATTATGGAAATTGGGGGTTGACTATGACTACCATTCCAACCTGTATGAATTCACGAAAATTTAATAGTTTTGAAAAGGCCGTTCTGTCCCACAACCTGCAAAAACAATAAAGAGTTCTCATGTACTTTCAAACCCCTTGAAACCAAAGCTTCTGAACAACGTTGTAATCAGTGAGATAAAACATTATCTTGGCAAAAACTCCGCGTTTTGTAACGCAGCCTGCGAGGGGAGATGTTTTAAATCTTTTTATGGTGTTCGCGATTGTTTGGTCGTTAATATCAACATAATATTTGGCAGAAAGTCTGTGAGCGTTACTGAACAAATGTTCGTCACGTTAAACGGTTTACGAGTGAGACATCAAACTTTTTATTGCGTGTTTACGTCGTCTTTAGGCAATTTTATTGCGACAGTGTTGCCAAATATATTATCTATTTTCCCTTACTTTTATTCCCTACTATATAGTGCGACACGCTTAATACAAGTACGCGTTTTACAGAAAAGGTATTCTAAATAGAAAGGAAAAGATAAGTAAAAATATACGATGGTCCCGATATTTCATTAATTTCACATAACTTTTAAGATTTATCAAAATTGTGACTTGTAAAGTACCTAATAGTACCAGACAGAATTCCAGTGGATATCAGAGAGATAGACTAATATTACTATTATAATTAAATCACAAATTATACGATCTATTACTGGAATATTTATTCAAGACTGGCATTGAAACCATGTACTAACCTGCCAATTTAATTGAGGAACAAAGTATCATAAATATAAGCCATTAAGGTTGATATTTCGTTTTACGACGATTATAGCTACTCTAGAAACTCTAAGTACTAATTCTATCTAAACAATTAGTCAGACAAAGATTGTTCCTATCGTTTAGAAACAGAATAAGCTGACAGATGGAGCCACTTGAGGTCACAAGTGGGCGTCCAAGCAAAATACAATTAGAGACTTAGCAGCCAGGATCTGAAGAGAGCAAACAATCCGAACAGAGCTAACTTATTGTGATTTCAACACTAAAATAGAATTTCAAGATCCTTCTAGGATTCCTTATTAAATTCCGAATACTTAGGTACTGATTTCATAAGAGAGTTAATCTATGTAAAATGTTATGTTGGATGTAAAACCAATGACAATTAGTTTAAGCACCAAGAATACGTTGCCTGAAAAAACAGATCCTCCTACATAATCTTAATTCTCCTCAAAACGAGTTTTTCTAAACAAACCTAGTCTTCAACATCGAAAGCAAAACGCGGAGAGAAAACTTTGACTTCTAAAACAGTCCCTAATTATATCCTTCGATTGAATAATCCGGTTAAGTGGGTCTCGTGCAGCGGTCGCGATAAGAATCGCGGGGACTCTAATTACCACTTTGCACTTAATGCCTTAAGTCCTGAGCTGCCGATGTCTATCGGGTCCTCCGAGCGATCGGTAACGACCCGGCTTTGTCTCAGATCCACATTAACTTTTCAGCTAGCTTCGAATAGCTTCACCTAATTTACTTGCGAATAAATTAAACTATTTAGAAAAGTTTCAACATGAATAAAAAGTAGTTGTCCTGTATTCTGAAATTGTACTTGAAACTTGGTCCGACTGTATAAATATAGTTTCAATCTTTTTGAATGCGTGAGAATAATATTTTCAAGATATCGAAAGCACCGTACGGTTCTAGAAATAAAAACTCAAAAATATTGTAGAAGTGTTCAATTCGTCGCAGGCCCCCAGGCTATGGCGACTGAGCTGCGGTTCATTTCTACATATTTTCTCAAAGAGTAGCTGAACATTATGGGATGCAGATTTTTGAAGATAAACTTTCGTTCAAAATTCAAATGTGGATACTTTGGCAAGTGCGATATTTTGTGTAACTGTCAGCGAGTCATATGGTGTAGAGCTGTGCGAGGGGGGGGGGGGCTGCGCTGATGGCGGCGCTCGTCACGCTGATAAATGAGCCGCGTGAACATTAAGGCGGCGCCACAGGTGGCGAGGAACCGCCGCTACCTGACGCCCGCAGCCACTCCTCGCACACTTTATTTATTCCTATTAATTAACATTTTCTATGAATAATTTTAACTATGCAGTGTTAAGTTTTACGGAGAAGTAGTTTTCATCAAATGGTTTTGTATTAGGGGAGACCGGGGTTGGTTGACTATAGGGGTAGGTTGACTAACTAGCAAAAACTCGTCCAACGCAATAGCCGTTCCTTCTCTCAAACGACGTGCGTGCGCGACGCCGCGTTCCCGGTGACTGAGCGGGGGGAGGTGTCGAACGTTCGTATCTCACTGGTTAGCTCAAGGCTATTGCGTTGGACGAGTTTTTGCTAGTTAGTCAACCTACCCCTATAGTCAACCAACCCCGGTCTCCCCTATCTCGTGTAGGACAGACTCGATTAAATCGATTTTTGAGCCAGAATAACAACGCCAACAGGTTCAGTTTATAGCAACTTAAAAAATTGTACCAAGATTTTCTAACACGAATTTTCGGCTAGATTGTGAAATTTTTCGAAAAAGTCTAGTGCTGGATTTGCAATTTATAGAGGCACCAAATTCCCAGCACATTGACAGCATTCAGCGCATTTTCGAAGTAAAAGCCCGAGGGCGGAGGCTCCGCCATGTTGGCGGAAGTTCTGGAAACGCGGGAAGCGTTACCGGCTTCCGCGCCGACGCACTTCCGGCCTGCACTCGTTATTGCCAGCTGGTACAAGGGCGAAGGGTTATAGTCACGTTATAGTCTTCGGATCACTTTAATGTGTCGGACTCAAACGACTTCAAGTGTTTCCGTCAGCGCGCCACGTCACAACGACATATCGATTCACCCTCGCATCTCAGAAGTATAGAAAATAATTACTCAATTTCAGGATTTACTATGGCGTAGTGAATTCAAAAAACAAACAGAGTGCTGTGAATAAGAAAGGAAATAGCGATTTTAGTTAAAACTAAAAAAATCTCTCCCAACTGAAAATCTGGCAGCGTAAATTACCAACGAGAGAATTCTAAAATGTTTTGCTTACAGATTTAACAGTGTTTTTAAATGAAGGAAAAATGAATAAGTGTGCGTCGGTGGTCGCTCGTGGCTCGCGCCGAGCCGGCCAGCCGGCAGCCGCGGCGCGTCGCCAGCGTCGCTAATTTATGCGATTGTTCAGCGTATCGCCCTGATTCCAACCGCGCCAAAAATAAATACTGCCTTTAAAGAGTTCATTCCTTTTAATTTATATCCCCCCGTTATGGCGCGGAGATTAAAATGCTCGTGTTAAGTAAATACTTTTGTTCCTGTAATTTTAAATTTAAATTCTTTTAATACTACAGCCATTGCACGATTGAAGTTGGAATATAACTTTTGTGCTTACGTGAATATAAATGCGCAATTGCATAAATAATTCCTCAAGTTATTTACTCGCATTTTAATTACCTCTTTTCTGTACAAAGAGAATATGACTTAGGTATCTTCAAATCATTGCCTAGATTTAAACTTGAATCACCTCACAGCTGGTTACAATCGAGATGTAATCATAATTACAGAACTCGCTCAAACCGATCCGGATAGGTACCACCATTACCGAGAGATTCGCCTTGAAAATGAGCCCTAATTACTTAGACGGCTCAGTATTATCACTGACCTCAATTGTTTCCATCATTTCACTCGAGGTATTTATAAAACTGTTTCTGTTAGCAAGTGTGGGTATCTCGGGAGCCCAGGTGCTTCAGATAAGGCCAGTAATAGAGCACCTTATTTCCGAGTGCCGTTTTGCCAGACTGCCGAGTCTCGGTAGATAGTTGTCTGATATGAACAAAGATTTACAGAAATAATGAACTTGAGTAATTGAGTGTGATTATATGTATGATGCAGGTGCTTTCATGTAGTTTATCAGCGTTTTATACAGAAAGAAAGATGTACTTATTATGTAGCTGCCTCGTGTATGAGAATCTCAATAAAATGAGAGACATTAAAGAGAATGCAGAAATAACTCACTCCAATAAAATGAGAAATAAGTAGCGCTGGTTGCGTTACTCATATTGCACAGACATAATAATGTAAGAATGAGAAGTAATGGCGCCCAAACGTGGGACTGCGCCGCGCTACTAGGACACTCTCATTATTTTCGTATTAAGGCCTAACATATAAATTCGTAAGGTAATTTTCAAAATTCAAGACGTTTTATTTGTTATTGGAGTATATTCGCGTACGAAATGTTGACATCGCAAATGGCACCCAACGTGGGACTCGTACAACTGTAATGTATTGCTAGCAAATGTTGACAACGACAAATAACATTATGAAAATTGAAGCATCTTTTATTTCATTTGGCAAATGAGTAGCGTCAGCAGTTTAAGTGAATCTATACTGCTTAGTAGTGTCCACGTAGCAGAAAAAGGTTCATATTCAGGCTTTCAGGGTCGATCTCATTACGAAGTTCAGGGCTGCAGACGTCCGCAGAGTCTCTATTTAAACAAAAATGTATGAAAATGTGAAAAATCTGGTAGATGAGTGTCGACGCGGCGTGTTATCAGGTGGCAGCCGGAGATGTCAGCCTTATCTGTGTTTCAATCCGCTCGAGTGCGGCCGAGTTATGATTTCGTTGTTCAGAAGCTCCGGGGGTGTGGTACTGACGGGAAACAGTCGCGGAATTGAAATAAATCAAGGCAACATTGCTCGGTACAAGTACCTATAAAAACCCTTAATATGGATACCGATCACCTTTATTTTCATGATTTCGATTATAATTCATCAAATAGATTACATAAGTTGTCTCTAACGATATAGGTCACCCATGTCTTATCCCAAATATTACTATGTTAAGGTCATAAAACTTCACAAAGGTTTATCAGTTCCTCATCTACGTCAGGAGGTAAGTAGTGAGTGATGTTCACCCCGCTGGCTCTCGCACATTACACTGTGTCACACAAACACAGCGGTGAACAATCTCGCAGACAACAAAATAAATTGGCGTCTCGCGGGGATTGTTTTTAAATTTCGTTACACAAACACCCACTGTGTCGCACGCTATATGAGAACGAGACAAACTTACACAGAAGTAACCCTGCGAGAATGAAACAGAGCATTTCTTTTGTAAATGACGTGTTGGTTGTCGGCGGAGTAATTCGCATGACAGTAGTTAGGCGCGGTGTCAGCGCTCACTCCCGGGACACGCTTTACAATTTGTTTTTGATTCACACTCATTGATACTTCCAGTGAATTTGCATCGCAAACGAAGGTACGTTTAATGAACTTTGATGAACCCGCACAAACTCTCCTTTTGTTTGAAAATTACGAGTTTATTCAGATACTTTAGTTAAAAGATTAGCAGATTATTCATGATCTTTTTTAGATTCCATCATAACATGGAGATTTACTAAATGAGATTGAACATCATTTACTTAATAATCTTCTCTGCGAGTGAAATACTGATTTTTTATTCGTTTTAAAAGTCTTTGAGGAGCGTGTCATAAGTTAATGATATCGGGCGTCTCGATAATTCGATCTGCGGTGAGGACGCGCTAAGTTCGCTCATCGATCACAAATTGAATCGCTCATTTAATAGCTCCACCAAGCGCCACAACGCAACGCCACGCCACGCCACGCCATGCCACGCCACCACACCGCCACGCCACGACGTGCCGCACCAAACTTACTTCATACTCTTCTACAAGACTTTCAATTTGCTTTGCAAGCGGCTAGGGGAAATTAAAATGTTCATCCTTTGTTGTTGCTATTAGATTGACTATTATCGAACTACAAACGATTTAACTTTTAACTATCCATAGAAGATTATTTATTTAATTTCATGAAAGGACTAGTCATTTACCTAATAACTCAAAATATCAAGATAACAATCAGCTAACAATGTATAAATATTTATATTGCTGATACTTTAATCATTTGAACTACTGTAAGATACTTTCAGTGGCGAAGTGAAACTGCAGAAGTTAGATCGAGTATAAAGAACTCGGGCGCATCACTTACTTGTCGCTTTTTAAAGAATCTTCGTAATATTATGACATTCTACATATTAAGTTTTAAACGAGCGCATTTGCTTCGTCATTAGCTTTAAAAAATATCGGAGATTTTTGAAGGAGACGTTAGTAAATGTTTGAAAATGCTTTGAGAGCCAGTTCAAATGTTTTTATGAAGAATGTCTGCTACCTCAAAGTAAAGAATTGAGAACTTTAAACAAACAGGGTTTAGATTGTTTTTACTGACAGTCGGTAAATACTTCACAAAAGATTTAGGTACTGATAGAACTAAGGACAGTTATACTATAGAAATAGCTGCAAATAGCGTTATTTTGGTTGTCGTAATTGGTGAAAAGCAATGCACACGAAATAAAACTATTCGATATGAATCGGCAGCTGATTGCAAACGTTTGACTAATGAAAGTGTCGTGAATGCTCGCGACAGACGACTCTGTATTAACAAAGTTTTAAATTACACATGTTTATTGCAAAACCGAACAGTTTCGTATAGGTTTTACATTTTTAATGAATGGGTGGAAGTGGCAGCGTGTGCGGTAGTCGCCAAATAATCATACAGCACGAAGTTATCGATGTTGGTGAATAATTGCTACCTTTGGACGTTCGGACAGCTTACTTTGTGTTGCTTACATTTTTACTTTAATCATTTATTTATACAACACATTAACATTTACTTGCAATACAACTCTAAACTATGTATTGTTTTATAAGTATATCGTATTTAAATAATTTCAATTTGAGAAAGAGCTGAATAGGAAAACTTGATTTACATAAAAATATTGAAATAAAATTTAACTGGCCATATGAATAATTTTCTCAATGAAGCCTCACGAGACATAATGAGGTCAAAAATTTCAGCGCCTTTCAATAGACGGTCATTAAGAGTCATTGAACCTCCCTTACCTGCCCCTATCGGGTGCTAATGTAAAATTGAAAAGGGCCCATCAATAAAACTGACAATTTCTATCTATTATGGGCGACATTTCAGGCCATAACTCGACTCTAGCAACCCATCGCCGTAAATTAAGAGAGGGCTTGGACGAGCAAATACCCATAAAAAGTATTTAGATCGTCCTCCATATATCTTTACTAGGATGCTGTGACTTATGTCGTGGCTAAGTGTGTGTAAGCAGAGGAGGACAACATATATGAACTTACATATTATATTTTATACGAGGACATTATATTTCTTCAGATATTTCTAGAGAGATGAAGTAATGACTTGGTCTTAGTATAAATATGTGTACAACTTAACATGTATTTCAATTAGGATCACAACACTATTCAGTGGTCCTAAATGAGGCTAAATCTCGGTATGCTTAGGGCTAATTATGCCACATCACAGCCTCGGCTTGCAGCAGTATCGAATTATGTTCGTTCTGTAGAAAACACCCATTTGATCTCGTGATGCCCAAAAACCACAATGTTTTGTGTGTTTTTATGATAGAGAGGGCGAGGTTATCTTCTAAAACTAATCCTACGTACATCGACAGATACACAATTTTAATATAGTAAACAAATATTACCTACGCAAACTCTCCAAATAAATAGTGAATCTATCAAAACTGTAAGCAATTTTACATCGGCATCGAACCGCTCGCCTGTTTGTTCAAGGCGCATCTTCCCCGCAGTTTCGGCTTGGTTCGCTCGTACCGACTGCACGGAGAGAGCCCTTTCGCATGTAATACGCATGCTCTATTTATTCCGTCAACGAATTTATAAAGCCAGTTGAATATGTTCCCGTGTGTTTGCGGTAAACAAACCTCCGCAAATATTTTTGCGAAAATATCTCTTCAAGTAATAATTGGAAGTTTGTTTACATAACGCTGAAATAAAGTGTTGCTTCTGTTTCTAGGAATGTTTCTGTTATTTCAGCTAATAGATATTTTATTACCATATTAATTGTGATGTATATTTTTCCGAAAAGGGGATTAATAAATGGGATTAAATTGATTTACACGTAATTTTCATAATAATCAAAATATGCCCATTTCCACGAATTTAATATGATTGTATTTTGCATATTAAAACAACACGTATTTTTTTCCATAGTTTTTCATAACAAATATTTTTAACCCTTAACTCACTAAAGTCAATCTCCATTTTTCGACTCAAAGAACCAATTTGATACATTTCCGATGACCGACAAACTGCACGTGCACATGAAACACGGCACGGCACGATGCGGCACGGTGCGGCACGGACACGACACGGTACGTGCCGTCGATGGTACGGCCAATATTTACTCGCCCAGTTAACCCTCTCACCGCTCATGCTGGTCACCAAATTGATTTTGTACCGAGCGATATATTTTTAATGTATGCTAGTAAATTACTGTGTTTGTATGTACATATTTTTGAGGTATCTAATTAATAATTTGTATTGTAATAACAAGAAAATGGGAGGACCTACTGGTTATTCATATCTTTTTTGTGATGTTCAGACAATAAATTAACCTTAGCGTTATTTTTATTATAATAACGAAAATATTAGCCTTAATGAAAAGCCACACATTCGTGCAACTAATGGGTAACTGGGAGCATGTACTGATGTTCATTGTTACCCAGTGCACTACAATGGCACTAAGTAAAAAACTCCTAAGCCGGAGGTGCGATAAGGAACAAAAGGAACAATGTTCCCTAAGTAACACTTTATTATGTGGCGATTACGTGAGGGCCCAAGATAAGCCACTACTAAGGTCTGCATAAATTACGACACTTTTCGGCCACATAAATCTTAAGGCCTTAGCAATATTTCATTACCCTGATAAATTGTATATTGTTTATCAGGTCGATGATTACACAAAATTAAAATGAAAAACAGAAAAAAACGCTCATGAATATTTTTCTACTTGGCCGATTGTTTGTTTCGCGAACGTTTCTAAATATTTATGACCTAAAATTTCAAAAGATAAGAATGAAATTGAAGTTGCGACTTAAATTATTGCTGTAGTTCTCACGGCCTTACAAACAAAAGATCCCGCAATAAAATACTCTAACTACGTACCAATTATATTGAAGATAAAACATACTAGAAGATCTACACACACACTTAACATTACAGACAGAAAGAATAACTTAAACTAAGTAATAATACAAAGACACATAATAAAAGAGGAGAACACACACTACGCTAGATATAAAAGAGTTATGCCCGATTGGTCATTTTAGTGATTTGGCATCCATAAAAAACGTGTCTCAGTTGGTCATTCAATAAAGTATTTTATTTTGCTTAGTCCCAATTGGTCATCCGTACTTTATTTTGTAAAAAGTACTGTCAACAAGATAAGCTTTACAATATTGTAATATGTTTTTTTTTTTATTATTTTGGTTATGTTTTTTCCGAATATGGCAAGACACTATTAATAAAATCGCGATTTCAACGGCGTCACACACCGCACGGCCAAAACCAAAATACCAGGATCGCATAAATCAGATGAGCAATATACCAATCAACGAGTGTCCATGGAACTGCCCACCGTGTACTAGGACCGCATAACTTACAGGAGTATAGCAGTCAAGAGTGTCAGGATTTTACGTTTTTTTCCTAATTGTAGATAAATATACCAATTTACACCATCATTCATCATTTTTATGTATACAATGTCTTTGCTAGTTATGGGCCCCTGGTACTTTTGTTACCGGCACAAAAAGTATCGAGTCACATTTTCGGGTTTATAAAATGCCCATGTTGTCTTCACCTGTGTTTTAATGTAAATGTTATTATATTTACCTATATGAGAGCTATACCTTTACCTACATCGAAGTTTTTCATTTAAAATTTCTTCTAACACTTTTATTTCTGACGGTACTCTGATACGTGAAATTTTATGCGGGGACGAATCGGAACTCAAAATTTAAATATTAAATTATTTATTTTGCTCGAATGACCAATTGGGATTTGGTGTATGGAAAAAATAGTTGGTGACCAATCGGTACTAATGACAAATTGGGAATAACTCATATAAAAGTATCCCGACTACAAAAACAGTGGGAGTTTGTATTGAAACTCATTTGTATGTAGATATAAAACCAACAGGAACAAAAGTGCTGATGTCCGGAAGTTACAAACTCTTGTTACGTCTGTGTGCGTGAACACACAAATACTGGATACAGTATTCAAATAGTTTTAGCATATCAAATGAGATCAGTTTATTAAAAAAATGTCGATATAACTTTTATATCGTTTCGCCATACTAAAACTATGAGAACAATTCTTGCATTTTTTAACTGCAAAAATAAATTAGCGCACGACCAAATACTTATAAAATAAAGAAAAAATCAAACATCAAAATAGACAAAACAACTAAATACAGAGCAAACTCGCAACGCAAACTATAACCCACTAGGTGTGCAGTAGAAAGGCTAAAGGATGCAAAAAGAAAGGCCCGCTAGGAGCGACCCCAGTGACGTACCTTTGAAGCGAATCTTTTTAAGGAATTGCTTTGGCAGGCGAGGCTTCATGCGCCCCGTGCGCCCTGAAACATACGCAGCCGCTCAGGGATATGAACTATACTGGTTTTACATCATGTGGGAGGTAACTGTTACTAAATAATGTAGAAGTAAAAGGCACCTCCTTATTTGCTATGTAGCTACTGTGATATTCTTGCATATAATCAGATTACAATGCTACATTTATTACAAAATATTACACTTATTCCAAGCTTAATATCGTTGTTTTATTAAAACCACAATGTTTTAATAAAAGCGTAATGGTACATTTATTTATATACATAAGTAAGTATTAAACGCCGAGCTGTCAAGAACATTAGATCGCTGAACATTAAAATAAAAACACAAAGCTCAGAGCTTTATCCCTTTCGTAAATATAACCTTTGTATTGTAAACAGAAGGTATTTTGTTTATTACAAACATACGTGAAACAAAATGGGAGATTTAAATGGTGACGCTGAGCATTAAAACGTCAACTGGCAAAGATTAAACAGTAATGCCTTAAGCCGGAGGAATCGGAAGACAATTTCATTTTAATCTAATCGAGTCGAGCGCGAGATCGAATGCGCCTCGTGCCTCGTGCCTCGTCATAATCCGCGACTTAAAGATGGCACTCACTTGAGCCTTTGTTTGTGTTATATTTTGATTTCAGCAAGCATGTTCCCTTTTCTTGTTTCAGCGCCGTAGGTACGTGGACTTCACCACATCTCAAGTAAGTCCGCTCTGGTTTTTGATAAAGACGAGAATTCCTTTTTAAATGTGAACGTGTGTCTCCTTGTAGGATTAGCTTACTCTTTTAGACAAACATAGATCCATAAAGTTGCATATTTTCACAGGAGTACTACATACATAAGTAATTGGGTGAATACATTATGTGAGACATTCCCCGCTGGGTTTCTACACCTGATAGTAAGGTAGACATTTTACAGCCGCGTAAAATCCTAGTTTAAGGTAAAGCTCGATGATCCCACTTAATATTAAAAAGGAGGTTCTACGTCACGCACCTAACGACGAGCCGAGACAAATTTTAATATAATTACACAATTTCATAAGCAATTTCCTTGTGAAAATTGAATTTATTTTTGCTTCGTCAACGTAACTTTATAATTCACGGCTTATTATGGAAATAAAAGGACCAAACTCGATTTGTTAATACTCGGCGTGTTAACATATTAATATTTGTTGAACAATGTTTTCATTAAATATTTGTGTTGAGAGCCTCGAATTTTTCGAGTATAATATTTAATATTAAACGGTAGTTAATATATAATAATATGACATATTCAGCGGCATTATGTAGATATATAAAAAATATGCTTACGAACATCTTGTTAGGGAATCGGATTACGAGCCGCTCGGTAATAGCAACAATTTTCCGACATATTTCCATTTATTGCTGGGAATCATAGGATTTTTCCTTTCCGAATTTGTATGTTGATTTCTTAGAATTTTGATCGATCTGTTTATTGGACAATAATCTTTACCGAGAACAATATACTTGAGTAGGTAGACGTCATTCTTTCTTCAAAGTTTCCACAGAGCGACATGAAAATGAAATCAAATGGCACTTAATTATTAAAAGTAACTTTTTCTTTAGAAACGTTGGAGGAGCTCCACAATAGCGACAGTGTGCAGATTAACTCGGCGCGAAGTCTGAGATGAATAGCCTCGTGTTTAATTAATAAGCAAATAATTAAGCATTCAAATCCCGGCGTCGGAGAGATGGTATCGTTCAATATTAACGCGGCTGTCGAATTAGCGGCGTCTCGCCATGATGCGCTAATCTCCTCTCGTTTGTGACGTCACTACGTAGCATATCATCCGACATTGTTATTCCCAAATGTTGAGCATTTATTGTCGATCGCAGGTATTCACAGCATTTTAAACATAAAATAATCGAATGTTCCCAGTATGTTTAAAATGTTTAATATTTTAGGGATTCGTATAAACTTGTTGTTTGCCGATGCCGTTATTATATATTTATTCCAAGAATCCGTTTAATGTAATACATTCACATGCCGCTTTTATGTGAAATTCTTTTTGAAATATTTATTTTATTTAATTTCCTCTGGACTTTTTTCTTTGTCCATTCTTATGAAAATATATGAAACCGAGAATTCGATACATTTATCGTATTATATTTTACTACATTCAGTTATTGAGTACATATTCACATTGTTTCAGCAAAACTCTACAGTTTCAAATGATACAAACGCTGTAAAATTTCGTCAGCTTGCGAACATGGCCGTACAACGTTATAATGATGTTAACACTGCGTACCTTAGCACCGACGTTACATCCAGAATGTTCCACGTGGCTGTCGGTCACACAAATACTAAATAAAATGAATATTAAAGCACACAATATTTACATATTCGCCGCGGCTAGACTGGCTTGTCCTTTGAATTATTTGCCCATAAACTGTGACTCTGTGGCGCGTACCTGAAACAACATTGAGAATAACATTAGTGGACAGTCCGACGCTCCCTGCGCATATATTATATAAATAAAACCAAATGTTTGGGCCACTTTCGCCTTTCGAATTTGCAAAGTGTTGAATTTCATGAATTTCATCTTTAGCAAATTCCTGCCGAATATGTGAATTTTAACATTTTATTCCGACATTAAAATTGTAATAAATAGGAACAAGGGTTTTTTATTACAGCTGAAAACCAGTGAGTTTCAAAAAGGCGTGTTTCAATTACGAGCGAAGATCTGGTAACAATACGAAGATAGTGGAAAACATAAAAGTGCAACAAGACGCAATATGACGACACTCGGCGACTGCTGGCCGCTGTCTGAGAGCAGCCATCACTCGACCTCCGCGAACAAATTACACTTTTGATACGACGGAATATTTCACTGCTATTTTAGTGAGATACTTGAAAAGCTAATCTCACTGAGGATATTTGAAGTTTGGTTTCATTTTAGATTTATTATGAATGTGAACTTTTTGATGTTCTAAGAATAGCACACTCTTAAATAACGTACATAAAACACAGAGCGATGTCAAGAAGCGCCATCAGGGCAGCGATAAAGAGTGCCGGCAGATCGGTAGCCGTTCGACGTTTCCAGCACATTAGGTCCGCGGGAGAGCTTTCCGTTCAAACAAATATCGGAGGAGCTCACTAATACTGCTTCCAATGCATACGAACAAACAATTTAAATGCTCTCTACGAAAGTAGGTTACGTGAAGTGTGCAGCCGAGTGATATGTCAATATGTATGCGCCGTTACTGGTCGCGCAAATTAACTACCTCACCTTTTAAATATAAAATAATCATTCACATCGCAATACGGCCAGGAGCGAGCAATTATTGGGTATTAGGCGACTACGATGAAGCTAAAAGGATTATTATATCGCTGTATAAATTCTTGCTACTTATTCTGGCTTTATATCTGTTTTGGGCTTCCAAAGATCTGATTTATGTACATAAATATGAAACATCTAAAGCTTTAATGATTAACCCTAATTTCCTTTCATGTTTCCATAATTTAAGATGTAGATAATATTAACGGAAATACAAAAGCAACATTTCCTAAGCCATATAGCTTGTATCGGAATCTGGCACAGTCTGACCGTGGTCCGAACAAATCAGACGGTTTCCAATAAGCATTCACTACAGCTAATACATTCACAAATCGGTACATGTTACAAAAAGGTTGGACCACACTAATGAATTGGGTTCCGAAATCCACTTTAAATTCTATTGGAAAATTCCGTGTTTCCCAAAGATTCGGAGGTTTTTGCTAAAAAAGGGTACGTTTTATCAATTCGGGGCTGGTGAGGCGTTCTAATTATATTATGTAGATTGTCTGAGCTTGTAAACGGCCAGGCTGGTAGCTCTTACCTGTCAATATAAGCCCGTTTGCTTTATAATCATTTTTGGGTTTAGGTCTAACTCTTGCCTACGCAATTTCTTATCCTTTTAGGCTTTGTCTGCAAAATAATTAAACTACTTAAAACTAACTTCAGATTTCAAGTTGTGAAACGTTCACAGCGAAGTGTCTATCAAGGTTCCTGTAGCAGGACGCGGCTCAGACGCTCTTAATAATCTTAATAGTATTCGACGTCAGCACAAACTACATAAAGGTATATTTTTGGAGCGCATTTTAAAATAGGGCCTCGGTGACGTCACACACGCGCCGTGCAATTACCGGCGCGCCGACACCGCACGCCGTATGACGCGACACAATGTGAATTTGTTTACTGCAAGATTTTCTAGACTTATCGAAGATAGCTCTGGACATTGGGGTAATTTTAAGTCATTCTCGTCCTTTATTAAGAGAACTTAAACACACAATAAGAAACGCTATGAATATTTTAATGCCTGCCCTGCATATAATGACAATGACCTACCGGATTATTTTGAAATTCAGTTATTGATTGATATTCTCATGCTATTGAAATATTGCAATAATTCAATACATAAAATAGAGCGACATAACACTAACGACACATCAAAACCCGCCACAGTTTATACCTAAGCGATAAATACGTTAACATCGCAGTTCCGAATACCATAACATCGGACATTTCTATCGAAGCAGCATTCGCTTATAAGCTGACATTAGCTGCGAACATAACTTGCATACATAGCATAGTACATAATTAATGGTTGTAAATAATGTATGAAACATTTTAGTGATAGATCGCGCGTGCGGCCGGGAGTCGTAAGCGTCGCTTCTATACGTTTCATTTCTCTGGTGGCACGGTAATGACTGTTTCATGATGTATTGAGCTAAATTGTTAACAGGACTTATGAATGTTTGGAGCTATCTATAATGTACTTAAGGTTCACTTATTTCCTTTAAAAGCTAAGCATTAGAGGCGATACAAAAACAATTTGGTTGTTCCAAAGAACAAATGCTCACATTTTATTTAGCTCATAAACAGCCTGAAGTGACAATATAAAAACAAAAAAGCACAAAACTGGACATTCGCAATAATTAGCATCCCTGGTGTCGGGGAGAGCTATTTACATTTTTATGAGAGTGCACCGAACGTCTAAATGAAATGCGACGATGTACCGGACTGACGCAAAAACATAATACTCCGCCATATTAGAATATTTTGCTCAGCGAACATTATTTTAATCTATTTTTAGGAATGTGTTGATTGCAGGCGCCTTTTGTTTTAGACTTAATTAGCAGGCTATGGAACTGTCTGACTGCATATGTGAAGTGAGATGA
The DNA here is from genome assembly GCA_033682625.1 of Helicoverpa zea x Helicoverpa armigera. Taxonomy (NCBI): domain Eukaryota; kingdom Metazoa; phylum Arthropoda; class Insecta; order Lepidoptera; family Noctuidae; genus Helicoverpa; species Helicoverpa zea x Helicoverpa armigera. The sequence goes on from JAWIIS010000008.1 coordinate 204,352, forward strand.
TTATTTTCATGAAGATCGCCGATAGTAACGACTTTGAATACTCATATAAGAAACCGAATAGTGCTGGCTTAGTAATCTATTTAAAGGACCTTCTTTTTTCTATAAAACTTTATGAAATGCCAATTATTTAACTTCAAAGACATTAATATAAAAAGGAACTTTAAGTCCATTTCAATTGCTCCCAGTAAAAAGGCTCACAATTTAAAGTCACAATGTTCGTGCAAAGCGGTACAAATAGGAATTTTCCCGAGGAGGCTGGTTGAAAGCAATCGCCGGATCGTCCCGCGAGGCGAGCGTCTATAATTGAGCCGCGTTCACCAGCCTGGACGATATCTCGGCATTATATGACGGAGTGGCTTCCGAGGCGAACACACAGTTTTCCCCACCGACGATATAAGGACCAGTTATGTATTTGGTCTTTTTGAAAATGATCATATGTTGTGTTTCATAGCTTAATTATTTCATAAAATTGTAGAGGTGGTTTGAAATGGCAATAAAAGGATTTTCTGCAACAAAAGATAAAGTTGAGAAATTCCTGCAGAGAGAGAAGATAGTTTAAAAATAATATCATGTTATTTTTAACTTTGAACGCTTTCTACCGTTACCGTCCACATAGGGCACGTGGAATTAAACTATCACGTCTAGAGACACATTCCGCTAACGTTAATGACATTAAGAGGTGCTCTCGAGGATAAAAGAAGATTGCCGCCGCGATATTGCAGCCTCCCGTGCTGTAGCAGCGATGTTTCTCACTATGTAATAGGGTCTTAAGCCTTAGGATCAACATAGAAAGGATTATGGACCTCTTATAAAAGTGAATTGAACTGTAAGAGCCTGTGGTCTTAAGGACCATCGCAGGTTATGGCAGGTAGTAAAATATTACTTGGCTTTATGATCGAGATGGTTATCTACCGTCCAGGCATCTATCACTATAGTTTATGTTAACAATTCATACATTATCATAAAATATCACTTAGAATTACGATTCCTGTAGTCTCAAAAGTGACTTTTTGCAAAGCAAATACCACAGCTGTTATCATTGTTGAAACACGAGCCAAGTTAGTGGAAACGTTAACTGACTCACGTATGTTTTATCGAATCACTTAGCAGTGGGCAGACAGACGGAGACGAAACAAAGCTCCTATCCGCTAAGAAACCAATAAATAAAATACTTTTGTGCACTAAAGACTTATTTTGTAGCTATTTCCTTTTTTCTAACGTTAGGTTTAATTTGCAGTGAAATAAAAAATAATGGCGTATCAAAGTAAATACGATGCATGGTGTCAGTCTTTTTAGTTATTGGCCTAGAAAGATACATTTTGAAGATCAAAAACACGTAGATACGTATTTGAATACACAGAGATAAGCCGGACATTTGATCCCTTTTCGCTCATCAAAATATCACAATTAATTTGATTATTAAGACCCCATGTTTTTCAACCACTCTTGGCGACTTACAGGCCAATGTACCAGGAGTACATATTAGCTAGCAGATAGCCAACAAGCAAGTCACCTACATACCGGCGCATGCCGTGACGTAGTGCAGCGGCCTGGTCGTGTCGTGTGTAAGCCCACGAATTATGTACACCGACCATACGTTATTAACTAGAGTAAAGGTAACTGGATTTAGATATTGAAATATTTTTGCAATACGAAGTGTGCTGAGTTAGTTCAATGGTAAAAGTTCTGCAGCTTAGCAATAGGAAAAGGGTACACATATAGATGTAATTTGAGCTAAATATCAGGATGGAATTGTAAAATACAGGGCTTAAATTGCTTCAAGAAAATCACTTAACATGTAATCACTTATAACTCAGACCGCTCCATAATTTGCATATTTATTTACTCAGCTGTGATCCAAGCTTCAAAGATCGGATTTTAATTTCCATTCTAAAGATAGAAAGCTCATCTGGAAGAACTAATTGAGTGTGAAACTGTCTCCAACAGATAGGGTTGGCGAAAATATCGACAATATTTATGGCTTATGGGGGATAGTATCGAGAATTTAACATATTCTATGGGAGGGAAAATTTATACCAAAGCGTTATGGAGACCGTGAACGATGGGATGGTCGATGCTATCTTTACTGTTAGTGGTGTATTTGTGAATAAACTTGCAGGTAAATGGCGTATTTACGTGCCATAGTAAAATGAAAGTGGAGAACCAGAGTTATAGTTACGGGTTTTTATAGCAACAGAACTGTTTAAAGGTTTTAATGTTTTGGTGTAAAAATCTAAATCGTAGTCCTATAAGTACATGTCTACTTCTACCCATAATAAAACAAAAATGATTTAGACACAGGACGTATTTCTAAGCACTTTTAACTTCACTTACAGTACCTCAGTACCTACCATCACACTCGGTACACATCATACATACACTGCCATATAAAGAGGGGAGACGCGGCATAACTCAACCACTGTTGAAATATTCGCGTTCACTACAACAAAGTGCAGAATATATCGGAGGCGCCATTACACACAGTACTCGTGTTATGATGATTGTGGGAAAAACTAACAGCGCTCACTTGTACACAGGGGTGTGGAAGTGTGGACGTTTTTTGTCTAGTATGATTTTTATTCACGAAAATATTGCTGACGAGAGCGTTCCCAAGTGACTATGAGATTAAGGAAAATGTTTGAGATTGGATGTAATTTGTAAAACAAATAAATAGCAATCACATAGTTAATAATTTGAAAAAGTACAACATCGTTAGAAACCAATCATTTATGATGTTACATTTGACTTTCAAACTCAAGTGTGGTCTAATCGTTTAAAAGTCACATTGAAGAATACCGATACGCGCACACATACAACGTATCTTAACTCCGAGATTGACTTCCAATTAAAACTTTGTTTAATTTCTTAAAATAACTCAAACACACAAAGTACACGTTACAGATGAGTTACTAAATTGTTGGCTAACAGCCGTTTAATGAACGCACTGATAAATGGAGTAATGAGCCGAGTATTTATGAGTATTATAAAGAAGATAGCCCTTAGCGCAAGCTGGGCTTCCAGCCACTACTTTCAACCAGTCGTTAACATAAAAATGCTCCTGTAACCACACTAAGGTACAAAAAATATGGACACAGAAAAAAACGTTGTTAAGGTATTAAAAACGTACCTACGTAGATATTACAAAATCTACTATTCATACCATGTGTGGCTTCAAGAATCTCTTGTGAATATTGTCGTAATATTAGAAGTAGAAACATGTTGCGGTATTAAAAGTAGACGTATATGAAGGCAATACAAACAAGGGCCCAGATTTCTTCAGCTAGAATTGTTTGTAAAAAATTATAAATTTAAAAAAACCCCCGACCCAAAAAGTACGCAATAATTATGACAAAAGGTTAAAAACGCTAAACCCTATAAAAAGCAAAAAATAACTTTTAACACTACGTAAACTAAATTTTTGTCGTGTCGGGGGACCGCTCTAATTCATTACTTTAGATACGTGTTTTTTTTTAAACGAATGTTGGTCCCCCGACACGTCAAAATTTAGTTTACGTAGTGTTAAAAGTTATTTTTTGCTTTTTATAGGGTTTAGCGTTTTTAACCTTTTGTCATAATTATTGCGTACTTTTTTGGGTCGGGGGTTTTTTTAAATTTATAATTTAATTTTATTTCATGCTTTTTAAAGGAGCTCCTTAATTTTTCCTTCTTTCATTTAATTTATTTTATCTTAAGATGGGGTCGCTATATGCGATCTCGGCCAAAGGAAGCTGTTTAACAATCCTCATGACAAACTGGCTCTGGGAGAATTGCACAGATTGAGAAACAATAAAGATTAACCTTTGGACATTCTAGATTTTCAGCAAAAATATAAATCGGTTTATCCGTTTCATTCCGGCATTCCAGGGTTTCATCCACCACATCCCATTTCCACCATCAGGTTCTCGTCAATCAGAAACATGAAGAGAACTCGTCAAGACAAATTCAACGAGCCCAAACTCGATGGGTTTACTAAAAGGCAGTTCAGGGTTACGTCTCCTACCTTCGTGCCCTAACAGCAGACCAGCTCAGTGGTTCCAAAAGACATTAGTGTTTCAAATTTCAGATCCCACATATACTTGCAAGTCAACTGAGCGTGTAACATTCCTATCACATCTAGCAAACGAGCTGATGACCTTGAAGACCTGAACCGATTTCCACCAAACATAGCTAAGAACACTCCCGACTGACATACCTTTTAAACAAAAAAAACCGCATTACAATCGGATCATCCGTTTGGGAGCTACGATGCCACATACACACACACACACACACACACACACACACATACACGTCAAACTTATAACACCCCGTCGTTTTTGCGTCGGGGGTTAAAAATAGGTACAAAGGCAATAATAACAAATAGGATTTCCTAAAGAGCACTTACTCAAAGGTCTTGAATACTGAAGGCTTTTGGAAAAATATCAATATGTAAACCTAGGTATTTTTAGTACAAAGCAATAGAAGCAAAACTTAGCCTACACTTAGATCGAATTATGGAAACTTGGGAACTACAATAATCTGTTATAATAAAAGCCGTCATTGTAGTGAGCGTCAGTCCGCGAGAAACACTTTAATTGGTTCACCCTGTTAAGAATTAAGTGTGCTTCGTCGGACATACTTCGACAAACTCCGGCGAACTTCGGCCAACTTCGGAAACGAGTTCGAAACTCGCTGGATTTAAAATATTTGCGCTATCTAGTGAACTATTTCCATGCTATCATCGCTTTTCCCCCGTGTCCCCTATATACGCGTAGGTACTAGCTACATATCCTGACATTGCTTGCATTTTTATTTTGATTCTACTTGCACTGAACAGCCTTAAATAGTTCTAGTCTGACACGGGTTAGAGCGATTTAATGGAAATAGAATTAAAGTTTTAAAATGTATTGTTAACGTAACAAACAGACAATTTTATTTTTGCAGAGAATTTAACACGGGATTGATGCGGTTTAATACAGTACTACCTAAGTGGCAATCTACATTTAAATAAAAATGTCTGCACAGAGTTGAGCCAATCAGTCTGCATAGGAAGGTCTGGGCTGCTAATCAAAATGTCGAATAATAATGGAAAGTTCAGTCGATATAAATTTAATTTGAGATGAAGTCGTGGGATCGTGACTTACATCGACTTATTGCATTTTATAAAAGAAACGTTCGCACGAATGTGGTGTCTCGCGAATAACAGTTGCCGATCATGATTACGGAATCGCAAATCGAATGAAAGTCGAGCGAATCTCAGGATCGTTCGAATCCGTCCCAAAAGAGCGAACTAACACAAATCTAAGACATGTAAAAGAAATGGGGAACATTTGAACAGTGTGGAAGGGGCTGTAATTCACGTAAAATCGCTGGTCCCGGCTGATACATTCGATTCGTATACGATAAACAACAAAGTCGTTTCATTAGGATTCGGGCCGCGCCGCCCGCGACCAAAGGGTTCTCATTGAAATTCTCCGTGCTGCGTTTACATACGCCACTCTACTGGAATATCATTTGCTAATTAGCCAATTTAACACCATCGTAATTTCTCGTTACTACGTTCGTACAAAAATGTGCCTATTTTAAAAGCTGATATTTTATCTCTCGGAAACAAAGGCCAGAAGTCATTGGAATTCAAAATGTGTCACACACTAACGTTAGTTTGTCGGGGAAATAGCTCAGATTATCTAGTAAAGCTCTATTAATAGCAGTTACATTATTATCAAGCTAGTCAAACATTGGAATTGTCGGTTTTGCATATAACTGTCCTTTAGTAACTGTTTCATTTTATTGTATCGGGTTGATGACTTATTAAGATAGGGTTTCAATGCAAAGCGTTTTGAGTTGCCAAACTTTTAAATGGCAAAGTTAAGTTTAAAAGTAAGTTTTAATACCCAGACTAAACGTATTTTTAGAAAATTGTTTTTGCTAAATAATACATTTGCCACTAATTATTGCAATAGAAAACCACAGTTTTCAATTTAATTCTTACTTTTACGATTGTAGTTTTAAAATATATGAAAACTCATCAACCTCATATTCATCACTGCCCCGTTTACTCTCCGGACAGTAAAAACAAACGCTCATCGAATAGTTCCCTCAGGACTCGCGCAGTTACGCAGAGATTTATCCCGGGCGCGAGTTACGAGTTACGACCGATTGACGCCTACTGTGTACTTAACCTGATGTACTCGACTCGCGTAAACGCAGCACCGCTCAGAGGTAATGAAGCTATTGAATATTGCAGCGAATTATGAGCACAGCTAGAATTAAATCGACGTCAGTTAGCGTAACTAATTGAGAATCAGACGATTTGTATATTAGGGAAGTTTTTAATCAAAACAAATCGCTACCTGGGAGGTTTAATAGGAACGTTTGTTGTTCATTTTAAAATCCGCGATGAATAAGTTTAATTAGAGCAAAACTTCGCAAAAATAGTTGAGTGAGTTCACAAAGTTTTGGTTCAATTAATCGCTTGAAGTGAACTGATTAGTTTTGTTTAGTTGGCATTATCCGCAGCACTCGCTTTTGTTCTTAAAACTTGGCGCGCAGTGCTTAGGCACAAACTACGGGCTAAGTTCCGACCTAGAGTAAACTGCAGACCGACGCTTGCACCTGAAAAATTCAGCTAAGTTTCAACTTAATAATCACGAGTCCTGAAACAAAGCTGTACTTAGCTGAAACTTTTACATTGATATTAATTAAGGAAGTTTTTATGTGGTTCCTAAGAAACTAAGTTATTAATTTATTTTATTGCTGTCACGTTTATTATTGACATTGTTGATTCTACAAGTACAGACAATTCTTTTCACTACGGAGTGAAGTGAAGTGGTAACCACAACGATTCAATCAAACAGTTTCCTATAGGAAATCATTATCATAAGAATCGCGCGCAGAATACAATACATAAACAACAACATTGATTAATAATGTACAAGTGAATGTACATTTCACTTACATTAAGTGAAATGTAGGTACATATACCTTATGTAAAAGTGAAACAATTCATTTAATACATTAGTCCACGCACAAGGAAATAAAGGCATAACAAAGGAGCGAATATTAAGCATAGATAGTTGCTTATAATCGACATAGGTACATTCCCATTATTCAATGGGCAATCATTTTTGACAATAAAATATTCCAAGCTGCCTTTTGTACGTCTACGAGGTAGAGCTCCATAACATCAAAAAATAATTTCCAGTTAAGTTCCTTATTGATAGCAGCACTAAAATAAAAATCCACTTCAAACAAAAGACGATAGTTTAGCTAAAATAATTCTATATTCAGAGCGATTGCTCCTGAAGCGAAGAACTAGGTAATGTAACTCGCGTAATAACATCCATCTGCTGGAGCCGGCGCCAGTCACATTTATTGCAGTTTTTAACCCCCGACGCAAAAACGACGGGGTGTTATAAGTTTGACGTGTCTGTGTGTGTGTGTGTGTGTGTGTGTGTGTGTGTGTGTGTGTATGTGGCATCGTAGCTCCCAAACGGATGATCCGATTGTAATGCGGTTTTTTTTGTTTAAAAGGTATGTCAGTCGGGAGTGTTCTTAGCTATGTTTGGTGGAAATCGGTTCAGGTCTTCAGGGTCATCAGCTCGTTTGCTAGATGTGATAGGAATGTCACGCTCAGTTTACTTGTAAGTATATGTGGGATCTGAAATTTGAAACACTAATGTCTTTTGGAACCACTGAGCTGGTCTGCTGTTAGGGCACGAAGGTAGGAGACGTAACCCTGAACTGCCTTTTAGTAAACCCAGCGAGTTTGGGCTCGTTGAATTTGTCTTGACCAGTTCTCTTCATGTTTCTGATTGACGAGAACCTGATGCTGGAAATGGGATGTGGCGGATGAAACCCTGAAATGCCGGAATGAAACGGATAAACCGATTTATATTTTTGCTGAAAATCTAGAATGTCCAAAGGTTAATCTTTATTGTTTCTCAATCTGTGCAATTCTCCGAGAGCCAGTTTGTCATGAGGATTGTTAAACAGCTTCCTTTGGCCGAGATCGCATATAGCGACCCCATCTTAAGATAAAATAAATTAAATGAAAGAAGGAAAAATTAAGGAGCTCCTTTAAAAAGCATGAAATAAAATTAAATTATAAATTTAAAAAAAACCCCCGACCCAAAAAAAGTACGCAATAATTATGACAAAAGGTTATAAACGCTAAACTCTATAAAAAGCAAAAAATAACTTTTAACACTACGTAAACTAAATTTTGACGTGTCGGGGGACCGCTTTTTACCTTCATAAATACTTACCTACATAAATCAAATGATACCTACCTAATTACAACATTCGTTTAAAAAAAGAAACACGTATCTAAAGTAATGAATTAGAGCGGTCCCCCGACACGACAAAATTTAGTTTACGTAGTGTTAAAAGTTATTTTTTGCTTTTTATAGAGTTTAGCGTTTTTAACCTTTTTGGATTGTGCACCACGCCTGATGTCGTAATACTAGAGGGTTACCTATGAAGATATTTTTTATTCCTAAAAGAAATATACGACCAATTATTTTTCTATTTGACCTGAAGGTAGACTGGTGGAGAACGCCTAAGGCGTTAAGTCCGTCATTGTACGTTGTAATGCAAAAAGAAATAAATATAAAATAAAAGCCAGCTTTACAATCTGCCACGTAAGAAGAAAAAGAATAAGATCTTTAAGGATATGTTGAACTATTACCAGTTCTAGATATCTCATAGTGCTTAAATAAAATAGCCTAAAGAACAAAAGCAGTATCCATAATACTAATCGCCACATCTCCAACCTTGCCATTTCAAACAGATAACGATTCAATTGTGATTCAGATGAAGGTCACTAAATACTATCCCTCATTTTGTGGTCTATTTGGTTCATAACCGTCCCGCCCGGGTCGCGGGTCGCCCCAAAACGATTCCCGTTGAAATGCCATCGACTCCCGGGTGATTGATTGCACAAGCCATTTAAATATGTATGTACAGGTGGGTGAAGGCAACCAGTTTTCGTTTTTTAGCAAGTCTTTCGATGATAGACACTCCCAAAAAAATTTAAACTAGGTAAACCAGGATGTGGTTTCCTAAAACGCTAATACATACACTGCCTCGTTGGTCTAGCTGTAGCAAGAGCGGCTGCTGAGCACGAGGTCTCGGGTTCGATTCCCGGGTCGGGCCGAAATCGCTTTGTGGGTTTTAGAAGACTTTCACAAAGCAGCCCGGAGCCTGGAAATTGGTGATTGATACACCCGTGCATCGGAGAGCACGTAAATGTCGGTCCTGCGCTTGATCTCTCTCCGGTCGTGTCGGATTGCCGTCCCATCGGGTTATGAGAGTGAAGGAATAGGGAGTGCACCTGTGTCTGCGCAAATGCTTGTGCACTGTAATATGTCCTGCGCAATTGGCTGATCTCCTTAAATGAGAACAGCCGCCGTAGCCGATAATCGGCTAGGAGGACATCATCAATACATACAGCATGAACTTAAAAATTTTTTGGTCAATATTTTATTAAACGTATCTTCATCTAGGTACGATAAGTCGTGGTGGCCTACTGGGCAAAGAACCAACCTCTCGAGTATGAGGGCGCGGGTTCGATTCCAGGTCAGGCAAGTACCAATGCAACTTTTCTAAGTTTGTATGTACTTTCTAAGTATATCTTACGGCCCTTTCACACGGCAGTCCAGTTTTGCGGGACCGGCATTTTACTGTATCCTGCAAAACTGTACTACATGTGAACACAGCGTCCGTTTTTGCAAGATTCCCGCTATTTACTGGACGAACGATCCCGTTTCAAGTGACAAAACCGAATCGCACAAATCGGCGGGAACAGCATTTTGCAGGATCCTGCATGCGGTTTGCTCGTGTGAACACTAGCATATAATATCTTTTGCGATCAAACGGGATCCTGCAAAAAACGGTATCCTGCAAAAAACTGGACTGTCGTGTGAAAGGGCCGTTAGACGTCAATGACTGTGTTTCGGATGGCACGTTAAACTGTAGGTCCCGGCTGTCATTGAACATCCTTGGCAGTCGTTACGGGTAGTCAGAAGCCAGTAAGTCTGACACCAGTCTAACCAAGGGGTATTGGGTTGCCCGGGTAACTGGGTTGAGGGGGTCAGATAGGGCAGTCGCTCCTTGTAAAGCACTGGTACTCAGCTACATCCGGTTAGACTGGAAGCCGACCAAAACGTAGTTTGGGAACAAGGCTCGGAGGAGGATCTTCATCTAGGTACTTTTTACCCCAACTTTAGTTTGAAAGTAATTTTCAAATGATAATTACCCGGTGACACGATTACGATGTGTCCCACGCGCCTCATACACTACGTTTTAATTTAACGCCACTTCCAGTTTCTAAATCTCGTATTAATATGAAATATTTATATTTGATCGTACACAGGGGGAATGTCAAAACGTTCCGGGGGAAAGTTATATCATTACCGGGGACTCGAACGGATCAGTTTTTTGGTATGCACATACTCGTACATCAGATATTTTCAAATGATATAGCTGTTTTTGATAACTTTTGTAATATTCCGCCGAGTTTTGTTTGAAACCAACATATAATATTTTGTAGGTCACTCGTCTATTTTAAAATACTAGATTCTGCTCGCGGTTTCACCCGCTTCGAGGGAACTACTTTGAGCATTTTAAGTTCGAGGACTAAGTTTCATTAACATAAATATTTTAAGTTCGCGCACTAGGTTTCATTAACATAAATATTTTTGTGTCAAAGAGTAACAAACATACATCATTACATTTGCATTCATAATATTAGTAGAACGTATGTTTCTCTTTATGTAGATAATTTAACACATAGGCGTAAAAAATATCTCCAAAAGATTTCTTACAGAGTTAATTGTAAATACATTTTTGCGAAGTGAAGTCGTGCCAAGAGTGAGAGGTGCGGAGAGGCAGTTAATAGCTCCGCCACTTGCACAACTCTTGGGCAAATTGCTCCGAGTGCCATCCAGAGACAGAGGCGAACTGTACATAATGGGTATCGCTTATTGACGACTTTTATTGAAACTTATGAAATATATTTTGTTTATAATGTCAGTGAAGCTTTGTACGTCTCACCATAGACAGAACTTAGCGCGCTATACTTATTTTTAAGATCTACATTTTATTTTTACCTTTGTTTTACAACTTTTACACAGAAAGTCTCAAAAGTTCGTTCACAAAGATATAAAAGTCAAATGAATTGGATCTCTCCATAAAATTAATGCTTGGATTGGCGTGATTCTAAACCCCTTTTAAAAGTCTTTATTCGGATTCTAGGTCCCACTCAGTTCTTTACAACAAAGGTAGCACTTTCAATCAACTTTTAGCCCCAAAGTCAATTTGCGAGTTGCAAAGCGCGTGAGCCGTCTGCGCATGCTCCGACAAATTGCTCAAAGTGCTGCCGATAGACAATCACCCGCCGACATTTTATCGCTCGCCGTCGACATCGACTCCCATCCATAGTCACGATCTATACTACACTTTATACTCTAACATTGTTAACAGTGGACGAGTGGGTTCAAAGTTTTTGTTTATCGCGACACACGGATATATCGGTCAAAGCGAATAGCTACACGAAAACAATTGTTGTTATATTTCAATGGAACAACTGTATTTTTTGACACAAGTTTACAAAACAACGTTACATTTTGTTCAAAGCTGTTATTGTCTTGGTTTCCATTGCCAAAAGTGTTCGCGATGTCACAGCGGTATTTTTGAATAAAATATTGGTGTCTGTGCTATTTAAATGTAGAAAATATTAATACAAGTCTAGTAGAAGCCTGTGCCTTGTTCTCAATGTTCTCATTATACACCCGCCACTTCCAAAAGTTGCGGTTGAACAAATGTTCACAAGTTCGGTCATCTCCGGCACAACGTCTTGGCGCAGACACCAACACTATGAATATTTCTCATCCATTAGTACATTTGCATAGGAAAGGATCATCAGCTATGCACATTCGAAATTATTGCTGTAATTTACCTGAAGTTTGAAAGTGGCGGGACCGAGATTCGTGATTTGCAAAACCACTTCATTTGCAGCATGTACCTACCTATTAAAGACTGTTTAGTTTGTTTTTTAGCTTGGAAACAGCCCATCAGGTGCGTGTCAGTCCCTGTTCCCGCAAGCAATCAGCCCGCGGTTTGCAGCCAACAAAACAGTGCAGTGGAACGACAGCCCTCATTAATGGCTTCTTTTAATCAAGATTTATCATGTATTAGGAAATTATTTTTGCGAGAAAAGATTAAAAAAATGATGATTTTAATGAAATTCAACACAACTTATATAATTACTATACCTACCTTTCTACTACTATCATTCATATAAGCAAGCTAGAACTACTTACTACACAGCACGAGTATCAGACTAACAGCCAGTTGGAGCATTAGTAATTTACCTGAAACAATAGAAGAAGAATTAATGAATCGTTTAGCCTAGATTACGACAAGCGGGCCTGACGAGATAAATAACTGGCTTAATAGGATAACACTGCGTTTATTCATGCAGAAGGTCCACTGAATACTTATTGGAATTGCTATATTTTCACGGTATGTTTTTTTTTGTAACTATATCGTTCAGTTGTGCGTGCTTTGTTAAAAGCTTTTATTTTTTAGTTAACTTTTCAACTACAAGACTAAGAATAGTGTTTCACACAAAGGTGTTTCACATTAATACATGGGAAGACAGACATATTTTCAAACAGTAACGAAGGAATTCAATTTCCTATGCCTTCTATAAGGCTTGCTTTGATGTTAGCTACATAAACAACTCCGTTGTGAAGTGGATATTCTGTCTATTTTTGTATTTAGCGTCAAAGAGACGGTAGGGCCATCATTTCCTTTATCTCATCTGGCTCATTGACAGCTAATTATGATGAATATCCCAATAATACGGGATAATAGTCCCGCTCCAACGAGATCTCGCCAATCATATTTGAATTACAAGAGAGTTAGATTACTTTGTTAATGATACCTGAATTTACAATTTAAAGGGCTTTTAGAACTTAATTTTACTTATTTCGGAAATGACAAACTCGGAAGATAATTCTAAAGATTTTGTTGTTTTAATTGCTGTATGTCTTAAGTTGTCTTAACTGGTAGTTTCTCGTGGCAGTATTCTGAAGAAACTACGTTATTTAAAAGCTGTCTCTACACCAAACAACAAAGCCAGACAATTAAGTATCGATACGTGCCCAATAAGACCTCACACCGCTCATTATAAGCTCGACAGCAGCTGTAAGTCGCGCCAATTTCATTAGTTCCCATACCTCCCGCAACGAGTCCGCATTACATGTCGCCACCGTCGCACCATGGCCAATGACGTCACGACACCCTTACTTCTGCAGAACAAAGTTGTTTGGCAAGCAATAAGTCGGAACAAGCCGTGAAAAGACTGTCATTTATAGTCTGTGCAGGTAATGGAAACTTGTTGGACTATTCGCGGACATAGAAATTGCAATTCCAGAAGAATACTTTTCTTATTTTTCTTGGAGTTTAAAGTTTGGCTTGTAAGTTGGATATCGCGAAAAATGATAAATCTATCAAGCAATTACTTTTTGTTAGCCCACGATGTACATTCACAGCTATAAACACGGCCTTTACAAAACATGCTTATTACAAAAGTTAAAGTTTTTGTGACACTACAGAAGGTTGAATGTTAGTTTTTGATCCATGATCCAAATCAGATAGAAATAAGTTACATTATAAAATAGGGAAACCTGCCTCAATAGGACAATTCTATCCCGCCTCAAGAAGACACAATCAGCATACAATAACCGTAACAATATAAATTGAGGCATCATCCGAGCGGCGCGGCGCATAGCATTAGCAAGTTGTGCGGCAACTCCGCGCAGCCGGAGAACTTCGCAGAACGTGCGAGAACTAACGAATTTATAGCTTAGACCGTGATTCCAGATAAAGCTATTGTTTAGTGATACCGACGGATTTGCTAGCTGATGGAGCATTGTCGAATTTGCTAACGTATTGCATTCTGATGGGATGACTTATTGGAGAATTTCAGATAATACCGATTCATTGGTGCTGACAGACAGTATTGAACAAATTAATCATCATGAGATGTTGTCATAGATAACTTGAAACCCTAGAATAATAATTTCAATACAATTTAAATGAATAATTAAATACGTCTCCACAAAGCGGAGGTTTATTATTTGTAACTAAAGGAATGAAATAGGAGTAATCAACAAGGAAGCCACATGTCGTCATTACGATTTAATCAGTGCTTCTGAATTGATCTGAGTGGGGTTTATAATAAGTTCTTTATAAGTACTCTTAACATTCAGAGCAAAAAATATGTTTTTGTATGGTTTTGAGATATTTTCCTTCAATTTCCAAAATTCATTTTTTGGTGTATTTACCGAACATGGTGAATTTCAAAAGATAAAGTTTGTTTCTTTAAAAATGTGTGTGTAACATGATTTTAATGTAACCATGTCATTGCTAACGCCTCACTCTGCGCAGTCGAGTGAGCTAACGCGCTTGATATCATTATCGCCTCCAATGCATATTTAACGAGTTTTTACTTTGATTACAATCTGTGAAACGATGAAAAAGCCGCTCCGAAAGTGTTCAAGAAAACCTGTGATCATCGGTTCTTTAAATAAGTAACGTAATATAAAGTCACGTATTTTGTTAATTTAAATATTTTTAAAGTAACATAAAGAGAAATTAAAATTAAGCATCTAATTATCCTCAATGTCTGTCATCTCATCAATATCTGCTACAGACAAGTTTCATTAAACGCAATGGTCATTACTTTTATCATTCATTCATTTTCTTATATTTTACTGAACATAATTCCCAAACACACAGTCTTGTTTCAACCATTACAACAACAAAACCTCATCAATAAGTTTGTTGAAGAAAATTCCCAGGATCCGAAGTAAAAGTAGTGCGTCTGACAGACAGACCGCTCCATCATTCCGCCTGTGTTCTAGTCTAGAAACCAATGCAATTTAAACTTGCCAGCGTTACTCTGAGGCTTAGAGTGTCTGTTGTCGGCTTACCGAGCCACGGAGGATTGTCTGGGATTCGATGCCCGGGTGAAGCGGTTTGTTCCACTCGCTTGGTGGGATCGGTTGCTAGTTGCAGATTTTTGCTTGTTTTAGGGTTTTTGTTATGGTAATATGGTTAAAGCAATCAGCGATATTATCCCAAGACTTCTTCTTCATGTTTGAATTGGCGTTTAGTAGTTTATCGAGAAGTTATTAAAGGAGACGACCCCGTTCTGTAAACAGAAAGAAGATCGGGCTTTTGGAATCAACTCAATCAATGAAAAACTTTTAAAATATGTGTTGGAGTTCTTCCTACATTCATAAATACTCTTTAGTAAAGTTATGTAACATTCGACAAACAATTGAAAGGCGTCGAAAACCACAAATTAATTTCTCAGATAACTTGTAAAACAAACATACGGAAATTAACGTTTGGCGCATACAACATCTCTCTATATACACATAGCAAGTTAAGCCGGGAGTATGTAAGTGTAATACTAAGTTATTGGCTCGCCTCGCCTCATCGAGTTAAGTTAGCTAAGTACAACTTAACCCGTAACACAATCAGCCGCGTGCAGCTACCATTATCCGTAATTAGTGTGTTCTGACTTAGCTTTGTACTTAATTATAACTTAGTGTATTTCGCGCTCGGGGATTGGTGGTTCCATTGATGCTTACATTGAAAGCTCTGAGTACTACGCCTTGTTAACAGTTATTGTTTTAGTGAATGAATAAGTTGCTTTTAAGTTATGCTCTATTAAAATTGAATTTATTTTAGGGCAAGCAACATTCGTAGGCTATTACAATAAAATTAGTCTTGGAATCATTATTCCATTACTTAATATTTAAATAAAAAACAACAGTCAGAAAAATGTATCTGACTATTATATTAAGTTAGTTATTTCAAATTAAAATACGACTGCTAACTATTTGAAGAACAAGAGCCAAATAAATAGCGGAAAACATTAAGCGATTCAAATAACACAACTATAGCGAGACGAAACACTGACAATTAAATGGTAATGTGTTTGTGAAGACGGCGCTACACCGCTCTACGTCTCTACATAGAGACTCTAGGTAGAGACGACTCTATGTAGAGTCTCTACGTAGAGCACCTACAGACGAACATCCGGCTTAGTGACGCTACGACCAGTCACTCGCACTTTATGCTGTGAGAATAAGTGCAACTTAAGTTTAATAGCTTCGGAGTTGGTTTATTGCGAAAGCGTCAAGTCGTCCTTGTGATTTGTGAGAAGACATTTGAAAGGGCTGTTATTGTATGCATCAAAAATATCTTATACACTATACAGTGTAGCTAAATAAAAAATTAAATACATATGTGTCTGTATGACTAAACATGAATGAGTCAACATAATTGAAAGAAAGTAACCATCCATGTAACTTCATTAATTTCATTAAATTAAGAGATGTACCTACTCTGCAAACTTTTAGTTTGCCGATAGTTTGTTTGGGCTCATAAATCAGTATGAAGATAAATCGTAGTACGCACATTATAAAGATATACAACTATTTAACCGGTACAAAACTGGTTGAAAACTTCGATAGGAATCAAGATATTAAAAAAAAAATGTCTCCCATGTGTTCTCGTACTTCAAATATAAATATTAACAGAAAAATCCTACAGACAACTTTGTTTGTGTTTAAAGGCAAAACTCTTAACGCCCTGTATTGGGATCGTGACAGTGAAACCAGGCGACAGCTTAGTGAAGGGATGCTCCCGGCGCATGCTGCGAGGAACATAATAGGATGATGATATGGTGTGCTTATGGGGGCCATACAGTCAATAAGTCGACTAAAATTAAAGACAAAAACTTACAAGACAATATATGTATGTACGATCACAATAAAGCACTGACTACAGGGGATTAAACTGGGATTTGGTCTATTTATACATTGTATTACTAACAATTGGCCAAAAAGGCCTGCTTTTTCTAAGGTAAGGCAAGTACAATTCATAAGAAACTAACAGCGGCTCGGTAGAAACTAAGTACCTTATACGAGCGTACAAGAGAAGACAACAAGTCTCACGCAATAAAACAATAAACAAACGCAATAAACAATTGAACAACAAATGGTAATCAGCACGGATCTGTCCCCACAATGCAGATCACCTGCATTTTCATATCGTTAATAATGAATGTCCTACCCGGCTGCCCGCCCGGCTGGCCACCCGGCTGGCTTGCCTACCCGGGTCACCCGGCTGGCTTGCCTACCCGGGTCGCCCGGCTGTCTGGTTTACATTGTAAATGAAGATATTTGCTTACAGGGGTAAGCGGACGATCAAATTAAGGGACTATCCAATGTTATACGTGTTCGGTTTAAACTGGACGAATTGCTGCCTATTTAATACAGCCTACCGGTAAAAACTGATTTGATGAATCCTAATTAACTTTTAACTCCGCTTTTTAGAAAGAAAAAAAATCTGCTATGTACCAGTAAATATCTCCTAAACAATGTCTCTGAAAATCTCTAAGTGACAATTTACAATAAGTGACTTTACTCATAAACAAAATAAAGTGAGCCTTCAACCGAAAAGCGTGGCCCACTCCACTTGCAGCTCCATTGAAAATAATTAAATGGCGGAAATCTTCGAGCTCTATTGAACATCAAGTTTTCAATAAACGCGGGTGTACATCGGTTGGCGGTAATTTGCGCCAATCTGGCCAGGTTGCCGGCAACCAACCGACCAACAGGCCCCAACCAATTATGACAGCGTAATGACTTTTACGTCTATTTTCAATATCGTGTGTGTTGGCTTGTAATTAGTGACGAAGAATTATACAACTATTTTTGCGTAAATTGGGAAAGCTTTCCTGCAGAAAAAAAAGTTAAATTTTTAGTTAGGTATACATATATTGGCATCATACTCCCTTTGATATTTTGCTACATACACTAAAATACTAGATTTCAGCTTCAGGTAACTCATTGAAAATTGCTCGTATGGCAAATATGAAGTCCTTAGTTCAATGTTCAGACGTTATTAGATATCCCGACTCGAAACTGTAGCGTATGGACCAATAGACAGACCGCAGTGTGATGCGGTCTCTCTGTAGCTAATATACACTAACTATACACGTTACTAGTGCACAACGTCCCCTGCCCGCCCCCGGGGCACTCGCCGTGAAGGTACGTTACAAAAGCCAGCTAATTAAGTATTTGAACCGAAGCAAAAGCATTAATCCTAGCTTCTCTGATAAAATAATTAACATTACACTCGCTTCCGGCGGTACCTACTGTACAGGACGATACGAAAATCCAAGCAGAAAATGTCTGTAAATTGCAAGGCTTGGATGATTTAACTGAACAATATGTATTATACCAATGTACCTTATAAGAAAACATGAAAGAATTAAATATGTATTAATTGCTGAAACTTAATGACAATTTATAAAAACCGATCATTGTTTCTACCACATGAGCTGCCGGTCCATTTACTAGTCATTATTGACCTTCTGTATTTACTTTTATGGGCACTGTATACATCGCCAGTGTTGTAGGAACTGATGCAAAAAAGGGGTATAACAAGTTGAATTTTTCTTTCAAATTATTCACCTTCCATAATTTATTATGAAAAATATTACAGACGTTAACAACACTTTTAATAATGTATAATTCTGTACATGGTTTTACAATCACAAACAAATATTGAAGGTTCCTAATTTAAAAGGGTAGGCTAAAAGGTAAGGCTTTTAAATTAGGAACGTTCCCTGAATATTATTAGTACTCAAAAATGTATAATTCATTAGTCTAAGTTCCTCTGTCTCGAGACACAAGTTCGAGCAATATTTCTGCGTCGTCACCGTCTCGACGATGTTCTATCTACATCTCCTCACACGACGCCCCCGGGAGGAACACACCGATATATCCAGCTCGAAACATTTATTTATTTCTATGGTTTTCTGTGTATTTACCTGGTTATACATGCAACAAAACAGGCTTCGGTCGTTGTAAAGTGTACGTCGTTTGCAAGTGTCCAGTCGCAGTTTATTTTATTTTAGAATCGTATCATTAAAATATGATGCCTGACAATAATATATGCAAGTAGACACCTAACGCTGAAAGTCTAAACCTAATTAATTACTACTCCACCGTAAAAAAACATGTCCCAGATAACATAAGCGAACTCTCGCCGCGATAACTTTTAACACAATTAAAAAATAACAAGTTTGCGTTATATTAACATAGTTTAAGGAAATGCCAGTAGATGGCGCTTATTAAAAAAGCGGGTCACCTGCGCGTCAAGTTTCTTCATAAAACCTCGACTCAGCGGTTATAGTGAAACGTTTTGCTCGACACACACACACTGACAAAACACCTGTCTATACTAACGCACACTAGTGCACTTATGTCTGTACATAACACTTTAGTGTCGCCCGGGAATCGAACTTTGGTCCGTCATAAAATATAAGGGCTTTACGTAACCCGCTTAAATCATGTTTATGATGGGAAGAATGTTTTCCTTTTTGTTGAGGAATCTCGCGTTGATGGAGTTTGGCAGCTCTATGGCAGGGTAGCAATAACTGTTTATAACATTTTGCTTGAATTTCATACACAATGGAAGTTGAGTTACTATGCAAAAACTGCAAAACTGTTGGCCAAAAACGAGTCTTTAATACCCCAACCAAAATCATCACAGCATTCACCAAACAATATCTAAAATCTTAATACTACTAAGTTACCTGAGCTTAATATAAACCGGGCTAACGCGACATAAAGGCAGGGACACAGCAGCGGATCCGAGAGATATTAAAAATTCGACCAGAAACAAAGGCGGCTATAATTTAGCCGTAAGCCGGCGGCACCTAAATAAGTATCAAGTATAATACAGATGATAATACCGCGGTACGATGCAGCATTGATTAAGGGATTACTTCGTCCGAAGGGCTATCAACGGTTTAAGACTTATTTTAATCTGTGAGGAAAGTCAGGCGCTTTGATTTTCAGAGGATTGTGTGGGAAAATAGAGCTGCAATTTTGCTGGATATGGTTACTTGATTTATTCTGTAAGCTGTAGTATTTTGGTGTTTTGGTAAATAGTATGTGTATAAGACTTTTTTAGTACCTACAATCGATATGTGAAGCGTGTTTAAATATGCCATTAGTCAAAGGTTACTGTTACAACATTACGTATATTGGCGTGTTTATTTCAACAAATTATTTAAGTAAAATAAAATATCAATAAAACTGGCTATTAATTAAAGTATCAATGTCTGCTGTAAATTGACGCAAATGCTTGAACTAACACAGATGTATAAACACAATTAAAAATAATTATTTAATACTCAGGATTTATGTAAAACGCACACTTGAAACGAGTACATAGTACAGAGGTTTTATTTAGTCACGGAAACGTAATTTGGAAATGTTATTAAATAAGCAAACGAGATCTTACCTTAGTATCCAAAATAAGATTATAAGCGGAAGTTCTTTTCGTGTAAAAGTTAATACGATGCTTTGGGCGAAGTTTAAATTGGATAAAATTGGCGCGGTGCAGGGAGCATACTGTAAGCTTAGAATACATTTCTTGTTCTTGACTGGGCCACACATGGCTGGTTGCACTAACCTAAACTGGGTACCTGGGTCATAAATTAGTGAATAAATATATCCTTTCCTCCAAATATGGATAAAAAGTATGTAGCCTGTCTGCTATTCGTCGAAATCAATCCAGTAGCTTAGCGTGGAAAAGTAACAAACTAGTAGAATTTTATAAGAATTAAAGGAAAGCGAACATTTTCAACAGAAAAACGTATTAGAATATATTTATCAATTTATGTTTATTCTCACTCACAGAAGTTATTTCTGAACAAGTTTTCTACGTATGTAGGTATATCTCAATAACTCTTTGTGGTTATTTCTAAGTCATTTGTAAAGTAACACCTACACGGGATTTATTTACGGAACTTTCACGTGAAACTTATTTGAAGACATGAAAATAACTTCGTATGAACTTCTTCACTCATCATATCCAGGCACTTTCGAAACGCCTTGAAAAGCCAATGAAAAATAAAAGACAATCTCTTGACTATCTGAAATCTTTCTTTGGCAATGAACTTGTTCGATCTCCTTCCTCTATCATGTCAGTCAAGTTGTAAGACAGTCAGGAGTCCGAACTCCAGAGGTGTGAGTGTGAGGTGCACATCAGCGCGGTGAGACGGGTGTTGTTTAGCATTCTGCCGCCGACAGGTGGTCTAAGTTAGTACGCTGTTGACCCACTTGTCACGCCCGGCTCCATTGTACACACCCTTCATTTAAGTAAAAATGGTTAATTTGTAGTATTATGGTGATGGAAAATAATAGTGTTGATTATTGAGGAATTAATAAGGAGGCTCTAATAATCTTCAGCAGTAAAGGGCACAAGATTTTATTGAGGAACTTTTAATTGGGTACTGTTTTTTAGGTTCCGAGAATTGTAGCGGACGAGGACGTAGCTCTAAGAATCAATAAAAACCAAGAAAAATACTGCGTAGGTCAAAAGTGAAAATAAAGGTACATAAAAACAATTTAACCGTTTTATCAAACAAAACGTGACCCCAAAACAGAAATTGGAAGCAAGTTCGCATTCTATCACCTTTTAACAGTATGAAATCGCAGCGAGCTCAGCAACACAAAACTGACAAACAAAGGCTTCGGCGCCGGAAGCGGACAATGGACACGTACACTTCCGGTGGCACGTTGCACTCTACAGATCCAGTTATCTCACTTGAGATACGGCTCTATTTGCCAAAGATATTGTTCTATTTGCGAGCACCCGATTGTTAATTGTTCACAAATATTTGCTCTTCAGCGAGAAAATTGCGCGATATACTTTTAGTGTTTAAAGCCTTCCTAAGATCAGAGAAGTCAGCTGTGCAATGTGGACAGAAGCTGGAGAAATATTGTTTTACTTTTAAAGTTTGATCATCCATTTGTGAAAGTGTTCGCCATGTATTGCCAACGCTTGTCCCCAAAGGTAGCAGCATACGTGTATTTAGACCAAAACATCCATGTATTTCCGAACTTTTCCAGGAAAGTTCTCTTTACAAATATGAGTATCAAAACAGTATTCCGGGAAGCGTATCATGAGAGGTATCACATCGTATCATCGGCAGGTATTGTCTTCTCATGTAAATCAGACAGCGAGCCCACAGGTGCGGTCTGACGGCTTTGTTTCAACTCCTTTGAGGGCTGGCGTCAGACTATAGGTGCAAATACGCAATGGATGCTGTATTGAGGTTTTTGAAACAGTTTTAGGTGTTGTTGACATGTCATGTCATGCTAGGTGCAGTAGAAAAGTAATGCGGTTTGAAAACTGTTCACAACCTTAATGGAATTGTTAGAAAATTCCACAACCATTGAAACTAAATATTAAGTTTCGAAGCTCTTAGAAAACTTTGTAGAGAATTTAGAAGTTAGTGGAAATCGTAATGCAATGAGGGTTTTCGATACTTTTTCTGCCGCCAGGCGGCGCTTCGTATGCGTCAGGTCTAAACAGCTGTCAAATAGTATGGAATTGTAGGGTCCGAACTTATTGTTTATTGAAATTCTGTTATATTGGAAGTGTTATTGATTTTATTATGGACTACGGTCAGAATAAGGTTTCCGAACTAATAATTGAGCTAAGAGAGAGGATGCAAAAGTCCCTGGTACTAAGGAAAAGCTTGTTGAAAAAGGACAATGCTCATGAAGTATGAGAAAAAAACCCAGGCCCGGCGCAAAAGAAATGTATCTCAAAATATAGGTAAAAATAAGTAATTAAATATTACATAGGGGGCATTATCGAAATCATTGGCTATATGTGTGAAATTGCTATTCGAATGTTAACATTTGCGGTACATTGCTTCTCGAGATTTTAGAGGTAACATAATGTATGTATTAGTAAAAGGAACAGCAAACAGATACAGTTGTGGTTTAAGAGTGTACTTACATAATGACATGTTTATGGCAACTTTTCCACTATTCTACCTACTTTTACAAGATAATAGGATGATAGAACTAAAACACGATATGAATGTACTTTTCATTTTAATAATAATGCTTAAATGTCATCGATTCTTTATTTCTAACACGACATGATCCAAAAATGTTGCGGGATGTGCGAACTGTTCCTCATGTCTTGCTCACCCTAAGTAATGTAAAACGCTCATGACGTGATGACGTGGGCACTGCAGCCCAATGTTCTCCACCATGAGTACAGGAGCAGTAATATCCTGATATGCCAATCCCGCCATTTTCCCTCATATAAAGAATTTAGGTGTAAAAGAACACTGCTAAAGTGAAGTTAACCCGGTTTGGACAAGGCTTGCGTCGCATCCCAAAGTCCCGAGCTGTACTTCGGTATTGACTTATCTTTTTGGAGACGCTTATTACTTGCCATATTACTTGTTTGTTGTTTCAAATAGCACTTTAATTAAAGTATAGGCCCCAGCTGCTCATGTTATCCCATTAAAAATCAAATAGCAATTTCACACATATAGCCATTGATTTCGATGATGCCTCCTATGCAGTGTTTCATTACTTATTATTACCTATAATTTGAGTTACTTTTCGTTTGCGCCGGGCTTGGGTTTTTTTTGAGCATTGTCCTTTGTTAACACAATATGATTTAGTTTTTTTTATTTACTCAACCTCAATAGTAAAACAATAATGCAGTGCTTTAATTATAAAATAAAAAAACACTAAAATCGTTCACTATTCATAGTAAAGATAAGCACTTTGACAGTTACCTGGACCTGACGACTCGGTGCTGCCACCTCGTGGACGCCATTTTAGAAAACCCTCATTGCACAGTGACGAGTCGTTTCAAGTTATCTGCGATTGTTTGTGCAAGACAACAAGGCGACCAGACATTATATTACTTACAGAACTTTTACTTTTAAGCCCATTACATTAGTTCTCGTACATTATTGAGACAGTTCTGGAAACTTCGATAAATGTGATGCATAAAATTCCTTTGTACACGGAATATATTAGGGATTTGGTTGAATAATGAAGAGGCTATTGTTCATTAAGAACAAAGTCCCCATTAGTTAATCCGCTCGGAGTTTGTGAATTTGGACCGAGTTGCTTTGGGACTCTCTTTGTTAATGTCTCTATTTAATAATGTACGAATAAAATGTACACGCTGTTTAGTGGGATGAGATAAATTACTGCTATATTAATTTCAAAAATATTCAATCGTATATCTGCTTTTAGGCATCGATGACCAACTTAAACAGGATCTTTAAAACAAAATAAGGCAACAAAAATATGGGACAAACGAAAAATCCCAAAGGACGGCAAAGCAATGACATTATGTTATACATGTCGCTAACCTCAAAAACTTGTAAGTCAGATAAATAGTGCAAAGTGCGAAGAAGCAACAAGTGAGACAGAAACACACATTTGTCTCGGAGCAAATAAACTAAGGTGACATTATAGTCGGACCGAGTTTATAACAACTATTCGTCTCGGTCCGGCCCCAGACAATATAGACCAGGGAGGGATTAAAGGGTCCCATCAAGTCCTAATGAAGACATTACTTGGTTTAATATCTATAGACATCGATAGTTTTCAGATTACATCGTAGAAGGATGATGAAGAAGGTTGTTTGAGAACCAAAAATAAACACTAATTTTTCACTTGATGAAAGTCTGTAGAATTCATACGTGTCTGACGTAAATTAAGCTAACAAATAAACATAACATATCACGAACAGATTCTGGACTGTAGGTACGTATTTCTAGAAGCAGTCTCACCTTTACACAAATTAAACTTCCCAAGTCCCATTTCCCCATTAAGTACTTAGACGGACACTAATGACGCTCCCCAGGTCTTATCACCGTCACATCGGGCCCCACTCGCAGTCCGTCCCTGTATTACATTCAATACGAGGGCGCGTGAGTTCACAAAATTGTACATTTGTACATGCGCTCGACTTTTGTCTTCTGCATGATTTACCTGTGTCCCTACGTGTTGGTACTAACCTTGGATGTTATCGAGTGTGAGCATCTTTTAGTTTTTTAGTTTTGTGTTAAGAGTTTAGGCGGTCTTTGTAAATCTAGATATTACGCACTTCAATGCGAATTTATGAGATGATCCGGATGTGGTTTACTTATTTCATTTCCATTCTCAGGTGGTAGTTTTTGTTTCTCTTATTTGCACATTATGTACCTATTCATCATGGTTACTTGAACAATGTCATTTTTAAACGGTTTTATTTAGCTTACCCTGTTTGTTTTATTATTTATTCTTCTTGGGTCAAATTTAGTAATTCAAATTTAAGTACCTTGCTGTTGTCAGATTGATCTGAAATTTGGTACACACCTTTAATTCCGATGACAATACAATATACTAATATCAATAACATTATAAATCCAAGATGGCCGCCGGTACAAAATGGCGGATTACATATTTTTTCCACAACCCCCTCAATATAAATAAAGCGTTACACGCTGCGTGCCGCATCCGAGCTAAGGAGCTCGGATATAAGTTTGTCTGGGTGCGTAACGGCAGGATATTCTTGAAAAAGAACGAAACTTCGGAGCGAATAGTTATCACTAATAGGGAACAGCTAAAGTCTATTACTTAAGAACCTACTTTTAATGTAATTAATATCTCACACTATTGTATGTTTTTTTTTTTGGACTTTAATTATTTTCATTCGATAATTCACTAAAAATTTATTACCAAAATGTACGTGGTTTAAAAACCAAATTAAATATATTTTATCATAACATGTCTTTACAAGACTACGACATAATTGTGCTGACAGAGACTTGGTTGAACGGCGGTGTTTATGACGCTGAACTATTTGATGATAGATACGATGTCTATAGGCGCGATCGTGAGTCTAGTCGTTATTCCAAGCGCAAAGATGGCGGTGGCGTTTTGATAGCGGTGTCTAAGGGCGTTAAGTCATGTAGACAATTACATTTGGAGAGTTCTTGTGAGGATGTCTGGATTAGTATTGAAAACGATGCACGTGGAAGTAAAAAACGAAAATTCTACATTTGCGGTGTCTATTTGCCTCCACCTATATCTTACGAAGTCATGGAAATATTTGTCAACTCTGCTGAGCGCGCGATGGAACACGGTGACAACACATTAATTATTGGTGACTTCAATCTTAGTAGCGTATCTTGGAAAAGTGACGAAAATAGCTCAGAGTATATTCTCCCTTACCCCAGTACCAACAATGAGATAGTAAAAAAATTCTTAGACTTCATGAATTTAAACGATTTAAGACAATTTAATAATATTACAAATACAAAATCAAAAACTCTTGATCTCGCTCTCTGTAATAATAAGCTACAAAAGTTAAACTCTTGTACTTGGCACCTCGTTCCTGAAGATCCACTACATCCACCATTCGACCTTGAAATCCCTGTTATTACCAACGCGAAGCCTTTACAAAGCAACCCCACCCAGAAGCCTAATTTCTTCAGAGCTGATTATGAAAGGATTTTGATATCATTGAACTCTATAAACTGGGAAGCAGAGCTAAATAATCACAACACAACAGATGGAATGGTCGAAGCTTTCTACCACATATTGCAGCAGATAATCAAGCAGCACGTTCCGCTGAAAAAAAAAACTAATAATAAATACCCAAACTGGTACACAAGGAAACTTATATATCACCTTAAAGAAAAAAATAAATATCGCATTAGAGTAAAAAAATATCACAACCCCTTGGACATTCTATCATTCGTGGAACTACGTGAGAAATGTTGTAGACTCTTACAAAGTTGTTATACGGAGTACATAGCACGGATAGAAGAAGCACTTGCCAAGAACCCTAAGATTTTCTGGTCATATATAAAGAGTAAAAGGAATGGCTGTAGCACTCACCCAGCCGAAATGCACCACAATAATAAATCTGCATCAAACGGTCGCAATATTTGCAACCTATTCGCTGAGAATTTCGCTCAAGTCTATAACACCCCAATCACTGTAGATGAGCCAAAATTTAAACCTATGATGTCAGGACTGTGTAAACTAGAATTCAGCTCTGAGGAAATACTTCGATCCCTCAAAACCTTAGACGAATTTAAAGGTGCTGGTGAAGACGGTATTCCTCCGTTATTCGTTAAGAAATGCGCGAGAGCTTTGACATCACCCCTTAAAATTATTTATAATAAATCTATGACAGAAGGTGTGTTTCCCAACAAGTGGAAGCAGGCTCTAGTAGTCCCTATTTTTAAATCAGGCGATAAGCAACAGGTGTCAAATTACAGGCCCATTTCTATCCTTACCATTTTTGGAAAAATACTGGAAAAGCTGGTTACTAAAAATCTTACCGCACATGTCAAACAACACATAACTAGTCATCAACACGGATTTATTAATTGTAGATCGACGTCTTCGAACCTTGCTTGTTATGTTACAGCAATCTCAGAATCTCTCGATAAAGGAATTCCTGTGGATACTATATACACAGACTTCAGCAAGGCATTTGACAAAGTGGATCACAACGTGCTTTTGTCAAAACTAGATCAACTGGGAATTGGGGGTTCTCTACTCAAATGGTTCCACTCCTATCTCGTTGGCAGAATTTTCCAAGTAGTCGTAAACGGTTATCACTCAGATTCTTTACCAATGACTTCGGGTGTCCCTCAGGGCTCACATTTAGGGCCAATCCTATTTAATATATTTATTAATGACATAACAACTTGTTTCAAGCATTCCGATTTCTACCTTTTCGCGGATGATGTAAAAATAATGAAGCCCATAGCCACTCACCTAGACTCATACCTCTTACAAGCTGATTTGGATAGAATGTTGGAATGGTGCAGTGCTAATAATATGTCCCTTAATGTCACTAAGTGTAATTACATGCAATTCTCCCGCAATAAAAAATGCATAAGTAACAAGTACACTATTTACCATCAAACACTTCAAAGAGTCGACACAATACGTGACTTAGGTATTATTTTCGATAAAAATCTGAAATTCGATAGTCACATACTCAAAATAACAGCAAAAGCATTTAGGGCACTCGGATTTATATTACGCAACAGTAAAGACTTCGTTAAATTATCGACCAGAAAGAAATTGTACAATTCCATTGTTCGGCCAATACTCGAATATAATACTATCATCTGGAACCCGCACTATAACGTCTACGTCAAACGCCTTGAATCTGTACAAAAACGTTTCCTTTACCATCTTTGTTTTAAAGATCGTCTTGCAAAGAAGATAATTAGTTACAAGCTACGTCTGAAACACTATAATATGTCCGCGCTTGAAGACAGGAGAAAAGTAGTTGACCTCTTATTCCTACACAAATTATTCCACGGGGTTGTTGACTGTAGCGAACTTCTCAACAAACTGCGGATAAATGCACCATCACGCATACCACGGAAACGTAGCTATAATTTCTTTCACGTGCCGGGGTCTAAGACAAATCTTGGGCATTATTCTATTCTTCCAAGACTCTGTCGGCAATACAACGAATTGTCCAAGATTAATAATCTTGATATCACATGTACAACATCAAAATATAAGAAAGAGCTAACAAAGGACAATGGGCGATTTCGGTCCAAATGTCCACCACGAACGAGACCTATATGGCTAGATAGCCCGTTAAATGTAGAACATTTTTTGTTACGAAAGTAAAAAAAAATATAATGCCAGAAAAAAGTTATAGCAAAATCAAATACAACATTTTACAGATTTTTTCAATTTCATTTTTGCAATTACTTTTCGTGATATTCGATTTTCGTACTTTCTGTAACTTCTGACAAAATAGAATTGTTCATTATTAGAGAGAAGACACCACCAGTTACCGCTGGAACCAGGAACCGCTGAGTATATTCAAGAACTTCTGGCGCCTCAATTGGTTAGTGATTCGTACATCCATCGGGCAAAAATATGGGCTGTTTATATGCAAATGTGTCTTACTCATCTTAGTTTTAGATAAAGTGCGGAAATGGAAGTGGAATAAAATAAAAAAATATAATGATAACATACAAAAACTACCGAAAATTAAGAATACATTTTTGGCTATAACTTTTTTTTGGCATTGTTTTTTTTTTTTACTTTCTTAGTAAAATTTCTAAATTAAGTGGACTATTTAATTATATAGGTCTCGTTCGTGGTGGACATTTGGACCAGACTTCATACATTCTTGCCCAATCTCCTTTATATTATGGGCAACAACTACATAACATTAAGTAATAACTTCTTGCAGTCTGTGTTTGTTTGTTCACACGTTTTTATTTTTATTTTCATTTTGTTTTTATTTTAGTTTTTCATTTTAAATTTCCCTTGGCATTTTTGTTTTGTAATGCTCCTAAATTTTATTATTTTTCTTGCTGTGTAAATTTATGTCAAACTTGTTTGAAATCTAGTTCATCCTGCAAATGCTGTGATCTCCCATAATTGGAGAAGCACACAGAAATGTTCTTGTTGTAAAGGTAACAAAATGTAATTGTGTATTCTACGTTGGAGATCCTAAATAAATAAATAAATATATAAATAAATATGGGTATCAAATGAAAGGGCTACTCAAGTAGAATACTGTCAGCAACCCCAGCGGGGCCCAACAGGGCCAAGGCCTGCCTGGGCTGCGGGATTGTCCTAGTACATACAAGGCCTACGACGAAACACAACGGTTTCTAGTCAGTAAGAGTCTGGCACTCCCTCACTGCTGCTGACCCATATATAGAATGAGGAATATTCGGTAGGCATTTTCATTAAATACTAAAAACTAGAAAATAAAAAATCGGTAAAAAAACTTTTAAGTTAAACGGTTTTATCTTACGTGCACTGAAAACTAGAAAATAAAAAAAAACTGTTACTTACCTATAAACCTACATAGGTGGTCCCGGTCATATTAGACTAAAAATAAAAACGTGGGGGCCCTCTGAAATCCTACCTATGGCAAAGCATATCTTTATACTTTGGTAGATCGTGAGCTCGGCGTTCGCTGGTGAAGCCGCTACGGCTGATTATTGATTGTCAAAATCTCCAGTTACGATTATAGTAAGTCGATGCAATCCACACCTATTATACCTCTAGAAGAAAGTATTACAGCAATAGTTAGGTAATGGGCCCCACGTTTTTATTTTAGTCTAATATGACCGGGACCACCTATGTAGGTTTATAGGTAAGTAACAGTTTTTTTTTATTTTCTAGTTTTCAGTGCACGTAAGATAAAACCGTTTAACTTAAAAGTTTTTTTACCGATTTTTATTATTTTGAAGTTACATCTAATGCCTTCCGAAAATCTTAAGAATAATAAGAAAAAATCGTAACGAAACCCTTAATATTCGAGGTTCGAGGCGTCATCAGTCATCAATGAACACAGCCTCCAGAGCTAGTAAATCAGGCTCCAATAATCAGCGGCAAGTATCGACGGCGACCGGAAATGAGGTGGCGCTGCGTCACACGTCGACGTCACTTCCGGTTCGACGCACGCGCCATTATCCGCCGTACTTACGGCTGCAGCGTTAATACTTGTCTGTGATTGATCGAAGCTGCTTTTGTGTATTTGTTTATTAAGGTATTATGATGATTTAGTATAGTAGTCATTTGTTAAGAATTATTTTCTTTTGATATTGTAATTTTGACGTTAAAGGCTTTGGTCCTTAGGTACGGACGAAGATATTATTATTGATGGCTTCTCGGGTTACTTACAATATTTTCCATTGAACTTATATATGTCGCTCTATTTATTACCTATACAAATTATCGATTTAAAAATCGAGATGATATTTGGTATCGAAATAAACCTACCGCAAGTCGAAATCTTAATTGAGCTAGAGCAAATCAATTTCATGGTCACATTACTGCAGCACATTTCAACTGCACTTAACTAGAAAAAATGTGAATTTCCCAGTAGTTAAACTTAACATCTAATACGTGCCTCATAATGTACGTCCTTGATCATGTACCGTGACGGTGCCTGACGGTGGACAATGAGCCGCAATCTGCGCGAATTAGCGTGATAGCCTGATAACTGTCATCACAGTGTACAATGATAGGCTGACAGGTTTTCCCGTGAGACGAGGAGAAAATTGTGGAGGAACACTTTTACGAAGGCAGCTAAGAACTTGTAAGTACTTAGTTTTTATGCGTGAAGTTAAATACTATGTTTTATTATTGGTAAAGTATAGGTCAAAGTTGTTAACTAATAATATAAGGTACCAGGGGGAAGCGAGGGCAGAGGTTTTGGGGAGATATGTAGGTATGGCCCAGGCCCACATACGGATACTTTTATGAGGAATTTTGTTGCAGACAACTGAGTTTTGCGATAACATAAGCCTCTTTGCAGGTTTCGTTTCAGCCGAAAGACGAGCACTTCTGCACAAAGACCTTCCTGCAATTGTAGCTATCTTATTGAAGATATAGATTGTAAACTAGGTTCTAAAGATAACCAGCAAAATAATCGTGAAAATAAGTTTCCAGTAAATAAAGGAAATCTTATGGAAATGCAAACTGCTGACAATCACATCCGTGTGATCAGGCCACGTGAGCGGAAGCTGTTACCTGCTGTATCAATTACCGATAAACGTACAGATAAACATGGTGATTATATCGTGTAACACGTAGGTTACCGGCGAGGTTACAGCTCAAATATTGTCGCGTCACGCTCCGATGAAAATAAATAGCAATAATATACTGTACAACTATAAGCTATAATGGTATTTGATTAATGTCATGAACAGTGCTGATTTTATTACATACCTACCTTTTCCCGGGGTTTCACCCGCGTCCCGTAGGAACTATTGCTCGCATCGGAATAAAACATAGCCTATGGTTCTCGGGATTAGTCTAGCTTTTCAACAGTAAAATAATTTTTCAAATCCGTTCGGTAGTCTCAGAGGTAGGCTAGGTAAGTGTAGAAAAAGAATATCATAAAATGTTTCCTTCTCATTATGGACGTAAAGATAGACTACTTTATGACTGAACATTCTTATAAGTATAAAGGTAGGTTTTCAAACAATATTTTCCGCTGTAGTCAATCAGAGAAACGCTAGGAATTTCCATTACTACGTAGTTATGGTAATGAATGTCGCGACACCGTGTTGCACCCGCGGCCTGCGATTACCCGTAAATGTCTTAGGGCGAGTATATATTACTAGCTGGTGCCCGCGACTTCGTCTGCGCAGGTTTAGTATTTCGAACAATATGTTTACAAATTGTAGCCTATGTGTTATTCTGATGTATAAGCTATATTATTGTAAAGTTTCATTAAAATCCATTCAGTAGTTTTTGCGTGAAAGAGTTACAAACATCCATACATACAAACTTTCGCGTTTATAATATTAGTAGGATGACGAGTATGTCTATCTCACGTGAGGAAGGATATGCCATAGAGAAATGCAGTCAGTTTTTATGTGCTACAACACGCCTACAAGCTAAACAAGTGACATACAGAGCGCATTTCGGAACCGTATGCACTAGAATTGCGATGCAGTTGTTTTACATGAAGCAGTTACACTACTTCTTATTTCAAAATCCCAGTTTACGAGTAATAGCGAGACGGATTTTCCGATTTTTCACGTCAAACATTCAATGATAAGTAAGAATGTATAAATTGCACTGCACTTAGACTACATTTAGCATAATAATCCTGATTAAACAAACAGCTCAACAACCGCTTTCAAGGCATTTACAACACAAAAGGAGTGTTAGTAAACCATCGGTATTTCCCATAAAACCGTCTATAGTGCACGTGGACATGGTAATGAATGACAGGACAAAAGAATGCAATGCATGGCGTCGCCGGAATGGCTTCACCAGCGACTCCACAAGACACGGCTATGTCTCGCCCGAAACATGGTGATAAGCGACAGCGAGTTACGGTTATAAGCGACAGCGATTTATGTACAATGTTTGTGTCGTTGATAGATTTGATTTCATGAAAAGGTTCTCTATTTAAGTGGTACTTCGTAGAAGTTTATTCATATTGATAACTCAATTACATTTTTAGGAGTAGATAAGGAAAATTGGTGTTCCAATTAATAAAGTTTACGGAGTTCTAGGAATATCACAATTTCCTACAAGATAGGTAACTACTTATTACTTGTCACAAAGGAGGAATTAGTTCGCGAACGAGGAAAATATGAAAAGTTTTAATTGATCGTGATATAAATAAGTAGACTGTTTTATGTTTTGGAATCAAAGTAGTCAAACTGATACTCTGCTGTAAAACTTGCAGTCTTATTTGACATTTTGTAATAAACCGCTGCTTATCCGTCACTAAGCTCACTACCCTCGAAGTACAAGGAGCGAATATTAAAACCCATCCATGAAGAAAATGTTAGCAAAATGCGGTGTGGCGTCTTGAGTCGCGCAATTTTTAAAATTGTCCCGAGTGCCTGAGTACAGCGAGTATCCGTCGATATGAACATGCGATGTTTGTCACTCGTTTGTATGCAGCTTAATAGCTTTATAAGTAGACGTGCGCTACTATTTGTTGTGTTTTGTCTGCTAAACGTTTTCTTTGAGGGAGTTCGTGTTTCTTGAAAGGACTTTTTTCTAGTCGATTTGTACATTGTCACGTCTGTGTATGCCCTTATAAAGATAGAATTGGATAGCATTGTAACATGGTTTGATGCATGAAGCAATTTGAACACAAGCCAGTGAGATTAACAAAAACATTTCTTCTTCTCCACTCGGTCCAGCAAACATACAATTTTGGAAAATCTCGCCAAAAGGACGAATTAACCTACACACACTAAACAAACATCCCAACAAGTAAAACACTCGAATTTCTTTCCATCAAACACGAAACAGACCAGTACACAGTACACAGGACATAAATCATTTTCTTAGCCATGTGCAAAAAGTGTGGGTAGTAAGAAAAGTGCATTAGCGCCGCATCCGCCGGGAGTTGCGAATAAATCTGCTGCAGATGCGTCTAACATACACACAGACATACAAAGCTGGAAGGAACTTGTGTATGATCTAGTTGACGGCAATACGTGTAGTGTGTAGGAAAAGTGTTTGGTGAAAGGGTACGTCATCACTCACGTTTTATGACTGTGTATCATTATATGATGAAGTCTTACTATTACTCTTTTATGTTCAAATTACTGAATGGATTTTGATGAAACTCGAAAGTAAAATAGCTTACATATCAGAATAACATAAAGGCTAGTTTTTGTCCATGTCTAATAAGTAGTTCCCTCAGCAATCGAGTGAAACCATGAGAATAACCAAATACATATCATAAATACGCAATTCCTTCTTGTACTGTATTAATCGCAGTAAACGATACTGAAGGACGAAGGAAAATCAATTTCCTCGAGTGATTCAATTTACGCATAAAAATAATCCTTGACACACTTGAGTACGACAGCGATAGCAAAACAATCATTATGTCTATGGTTCATTAAACTTTCATATCAACAAACAAATGGAAAACCATGTTCCAAATACTGTTACATAAAGCTTTATTGTATAGAAATTGATATGATAAGGGAATAAATAGAATTTATAGTAAAGGAAACAAAAATAACAATTGAGGACTTCCTTTTTGAGAAATCGGTTTCAAATTTATCTAGATCCGTATGCTTGCCGCTATAATTAATCAATTAAAACAGTATTAACAAGGAAACAGACCGTTAGGAACAAAAATATCACAAAAATTGGTCCTTACGACTTCCAGCAGCTTTAAAGCATAGTGCAGCGGTTACCCGGTTGTATCGGACACATCGCTGCAGCTGAGTTATTGTCATTCGGCAATACCATGCAATCCCATGCAACACCATGTGGGTATCCAGCGCCGACAAACTGAAATATTGCTTTTTGTACGCGCAGATTAATATACTGACGGCTCTCCGATTGTCAAGCATCACAATACACGCGTGTTCGTCTGTTTTTATTAGTTTTTAAAAACTGTGCTGGACTATTTATGATATAGTTGAAAAGTTGTTTCATCATTTTGCATTTTGCCAACTGTTTTGGGGTCGGCTTCCAGTCTCACTGGATGCAGCCGAGTACCAGTGTGTTACATGGATGACTGTCTATCTGAACTCCGCAGCACACTCAAACGCAACCCGATACCTACTCCTCGGTAAGACTGGTTGTTGACTTTCTGTCTCCTTGTAATGTCTGCCGAAGATGTTCCATTATTAGCCAGGACCTACCTATTTAACGTGCCATCAGAAACAAGGAGGAACTCGTCATAAAATAGATGGTAACCCTATTCACGGACCAACCGCGCTACACGTTGCTTAACCTTATGATGACCTAACCACGAGACCCTCTCTAAATAAAACATCAAGTTGCCACATACAGTAGCACATATAATTCATCTACCACAAATCCCACAATCAACTGACTAATGAACGTAACCAATCTCCTAATCCGAAATTCGGAAACGCAATCACCAACGTGCTAATCACATATGAGATCTGTAGCCAGAGCCTCCGAGAGATGGACCACCGGGATGCGTCTCCGGCGAGACTGAATTATCTACGAGGAGTAAGACGCCCAATAATTGGAAACTGGAATCAACTGTGCATTTTGATTGAGTGGGAATTTTGAATAGGATGGATTTTGAATAGTATTCAATGTGAGTGAGGATATTTTCTTTTAAGAATAGGTTTTATAACTGCTCCTATATCTTACATACATAGTCAGTTTTGAGGTTCACATAGATCCATTACAGGTTCATAAATCAACTGCCAGTGTTTTTACAGCTGTCCACACTTTTATATGACAAAGCGCAGAATTTATTCGCAATGAATGTTAAACTGCTATATTAATATACATTTAAAATTACAGTTCGTTACCCAAAAAGCTTTAAGAAAATTAACTACAAAGACTAATTGTATTCATTTCAAACTAAGCTCAAAATAAATAGACGCTATTTAACAAAAGTAAGTATTTTGACAACCACTTACAAGTTAATGTTATTTGAGTAAAAAAAACCCCCGACCCAAAAAAAGTACGCAATAATTATGACAAAAGGTTAAAAACGCTAAACCCTATACAAAGCAAAAAATAACTTTTAACACTACGTAAACTAAATTTTGTCGTGTCGGGGGACCGCTCTAATTCATTACTTTAGATACGTGTTTTTTTTTAAACGAATGTTGTAATTAGGTAGGTATCATTAGATTTATGTAAGTATTTATGAAGGTAAAAAGCGGTCCCCCGACACGTCAAAATTTAGTTTACGTAGTGTTAAAAGTTATTTTTTGCTTTGTATAGGGTTTAGCGTTTTTAACCTTTTGTCATAATTATTGCGTACTTTTTTTGGGTCGGGGGTTTTTTTAAATTTATAATTTAATTTTATTTCATGCTTTTTAAAGGAGCTCCTTAATTTTTCCTTCTTTCATTTAATTTATTTTATCTTAAGATGGGGTCGCTATATGCGATCTCGGCCAAAGGAAGCTGTTTAACAATCCTCATGACAAACTATCTCTGGGAGAATTGCAAAGATTGAGAAACAATAAAGATTAACCTTTGGACATTCTAGATTTTCAGCAAAAATATAAATCGGTTTATCCGTTTCATTCCGGCATTCCAGGGTTTCATCCGCCACATCCCATTTCCAGCATCAGGTTCTCGTCAATCAGAAACATGAAGAGAACTCGTCAAGACAAATTCAACGAGCCCAAACTCGATGGGTTTACTAAGAGGCAATTCAGGGTTACGTCTCCTACCTTCGTGCCCTAACAGCAGACCAACTCAGTGGTTCCAAAAGACATTAGTGTTACAAATTTCAGATCCCACATATAACTGAGCGTGTAACATTTCTATCACATCTAGCAAACGAGCTGATGACCCTGAAGACCTGAACCGATTTCCACCAAACATAGCTAAGAACACTCCTGACTGACATACCTTTTAAACAAAAAAAACCGCATTACAATCGGATCATCCGTTTGGGAGCTACGATGCCACATACACACACACACACACACACACACACACACACAGACACGTCAAACTTATAACACCCCGTCGTTTTTGCGTCGGGGGTTAAAAAATAATCCCGAAGGACCAAGTATTTTGAAATAAGTATAAAAATATACATCTAGTAGAATCCTTTAAAGGGTGCAATTAATTGAATAAAAACTTTCTTCGCGGAGTAACCTTTGTGAAGAAAAAATCTTTGAAAACTACAAAAGGAATAATAGAATTTGGCGCCATTATTATTCACAAGGGGGGAAGTGAGTTAAGATGGCCGACTGTTTTAGTCTCGCTTTATAATTGTACCTTTTTATTTATTACTTAAACTGACAGTTATGAGTGGAAAATAACATTTACAAATTATTCCACGAATTATATTTTATTCTTGTGAGCTATAATTATGTTCGCAAGGTCATGAACTGATTCAAATTATTTTATTTTTGCAATCATATCGTATACTCAATTACCCAGTACGGGCACTTAGTTTCATAAGAAAGGTTGTAGCAATTCAGACAAACAAACAAACGATAGTTTATAAATGGTGAGCACATAGTAGGGTTTTCGAAATGCGAGTTAAACCGAACTCAATATAGCTACTTAGTAAGTACAAAACAATGTTGATATGCTCTCCAAGGCTACTGGCTATAGGTACACTGTAAATCCGACAAGTGAAAACTAATTTAATTTATGGCAAAACCTCAATAAGCGAGACGGCGATAAGCATTAAAATTGCTGAAGTATTTACGAAAATACAGCCATTAGCGCAAAACAAGAGGAATTCCATTACACTCATTGATATTCAGCCAAAATTATTCATCGACCTTTCTCATTAATATAAAATTTCACTTGTCGGGAATCAAACCGACGAAGCATCAATCCGGAACACACCATTACGTCCACAAATTGGGGTCTAGTTGTTGACCCAAAGGCACAAATAGATCTCATAAAGGTTGTGGAGATATATTGAGCATCGTTACGGGAGATTGGGGAGGCAGAGGTTGTGGTCACGAGCGGCGAACCTGAGGTGTGCTGTGATTGACCTTTGTGATGCTAATGCTGATAGGCGGAAAGTGGCAATTCGCGAATTTTTATACCACTGGTATTCTTTATTTATATAAAAAAGGCTTTTTGCTGATTCCCAAAGATTTCAGTAGCAAACAACTCGGGATGGCTTTCGCTTTCATACCATTTTTGAGCAGTCAGAAAGTCCGTTTTCCATATTTTATAACTAACACATGGAATATAAAATTTCAAAAAAAGCAAAAGAACATTCTAGATTGGTCACAGGCGAGCTCAAACAGAATTAGTTCCA
Source organism: Helicoverpa zea x Helicoverpa armigera (assembly GCA_033682625.1). Classification (NCBI taxonomy): domain Eukaryota; kingdom Metazoa; phylum Arthropoda; class Insecta; order Lepidoptera; family Noctuidae; genus Helicoverpa; species Helicoverpa zea x Helicoverpa armigera. The sequence goes on from JAWIIS010000008.1 coordinate 242,485, forward strand.
GCAGTCATTGTCAAGAGCAAGGTCGCAGTTAGTTCGCGACAATACACACAGTTTTGCATAAATTATGCACGGAGCTAAAATCATTACTTAAGCACCGCCTATTACTCATTGTTGAAACGTCTATTACGAATTCGGAGAGATTCACTATTGAATTAGCTGAATTTTATTCGGTTTAAACTGGTTTGAACTAGATTTGAGTGAAGTAGGGAGACACCAATTGTACATTTCGGTTTGGAACTTTATACTCCCCCTGTAAATATACATAGGTCCTTTAAATATTTATTTATAACTCCTTGAAACCAATATTCTAAATGCGTACATTAATAAGTTGAAATCAAGTCAAACGCAAACAAGTCATAACGAAATTAACTGACGCAGTTTATTATAGCTACGTAACCAAAGACTATAAAAAAACCCCCGACCCAAAAAAAGTATGCAATAATTATGACAAAAGGTTAAAAACGCTAAACCCTATAAAAAGCAAAAAATAACTTTTAACACTACGTAAACTAAATTTTGTCGTGTCGGGGGACCACTCTAATTCATTACTTTAGATACGTGTTTTTTTTAAAACGAATGTTGTAATTAGGTAGGTATCATTTGATTTATGTAAGTATTTATGAAGGTAAAAAGCGGTCCCCCGACACGTCAAAATTTAGTTTACGTAGTGTTAAAAGTTATTTTTTGCTTTTTATAGGGTTTAGCGTTTTTAACCTTTTGTCATAATTATTGCATACTTTTTTTGGGTCGGGGGTTTTTTTAAATTTATAATTTAATTTTATTTCATGCTTTTTAAAGGAGCTCCTTAATTTTTCCTTCTTTTATTTAATTTACTTTATCTTAAGAAGGGGTCGCTATATGCGATCTCGGCCAAAGGAAGCTGTTTAACAATCCTCATGACAAACTGGCTCTGGGAGAATTGCACAGATTGAGAAACAATAAAGATTAACCGTTGGACATTCTAGATTTTCAGCAAAAATATAAATCGGTTTATCCGTTTCATTCCGGCATTCCAGGGTTTCATCCGCCACATCCCATTTCCAGCATCAGGTTCTCGTCAATCAGAAACATGAAGAGAACTCGTCAAGACAAATTCAACGAGCCCAAACACGATGGGTTTACTAAAAGGCAGTTCAGGGTTACGTCTCCTACCTTCGTGCCCTAACAGCAGACCAGCTCAGTGGTTCCAAAAGACATTAGTGTTTCAAATTTCAGATCAGATTTCAGATATACTTGCAAGTAAACTGAGCGTGTAACATTCATATGACATCTAGCAAACGAGCTGATGACCTTGAAGACCTGAACCGATTTCCACCAAACATAGCTAAGAACACTCCCGACTGACATACCTTTTAAACAAAAAAAACCGCATTACAATCGGATCATCCGTTTGGGAGCTACGATGCCACATACACACACACACACACACACACACACACACACACACACACACACACACACAGACACGTCAAACTTATAACACCCCGTCGTTTTTGCGTCGGGGGTTAAAAACCACTTGACTGCGCATACAGTGCCCCGACGCTCGCCAAAAGTTAGTGATTTTGCGCGTACTATAAGGCTACGATCAGTACGATCCTTTAGTAGCGACCGTGAACTGACCAATAGTAGCCGCGGATTATGTCGCGTCCCCCCGCCCGCAGTGGTGAGTCGTGTTCTTAGAAGAAATTGGCGAGTGCGCTCTCTAGTGGTTATTTACTTTATGTACGTAACCGACATCCAATTGGCAGATATTCAATTTACCTTGACATTGAGACGTGACCTTGAACTGGTGATGTTGAGAAAGGTTCAACGAGTTAAGTTTATACGTACTTAGATAACCTGTTTTCTTCTTTAGCAAAACAATATGTATGTATCCTCATCATTGTATCCTTAAAGGACCTAAGTATCAGAAAAATAATTGGGAATTTCTCTAAACCGATTTTGGTCCTCTATCCACGGGTTTTTCAGAGGAAAAGTATTAAAGAAATACTCAATTCTACGTGAATAAATTAAGTTTTTTACCTTTTTTAATGGGCGTCGTCGAATTCTCGCCTGTGAGGAAGAGGAAAATGGCGTTATATTGACTGTTCGTTAGTTTGTGTAGCGACATCACCTGCCTATAGGCCTCCTAATGAAGGGACCAAGAGGGAAATTCAAATGGTTTGATCAGATTTACCAATTTATTGCACTTGACCCGACTTTGATTTGTAGATCATAGCAATATTTGTTGCGTGGAGCAATCGAGCCCTTCGCTAGACAATAGGACAGTCTACAGCTCTACACATTTATTCTTGTATCGTCTGACATTTTCGTGAAATGGGTTGTTCTATTCTTTGCTTAGAAACAGACGTCTACAAACAATTCCGTGTTGTCGGCAATCTGATGCTAATAGGAGAGCTCGATTGTTGTTTACTTTCGCACTTAAAATAATTCTCAAACATAAATAAATGTACTTCGTTACTGCGACCCCAAAATCCTTTACGACGACCTTGAGTGTTCGAATAATTTGGTTAGGCAATAAAGATGATTATTAATAACCTGCCGTGCCGATCGTTTATTTATACACGTTGAAGAAATAAACAAACTTTATAATACCCGAATGACGTCCGAAGACAAGGAAGTCGGTACTGTGCTCCTTTTGTACGTACCTGGAAAAGATAAAAAACAAGTTATTAGTTTACGTCTAATATTTCACACTAATGAGGAAAATAACAAATCATTATACACCTTAATGCGACAGCAGTCGGGTAAAAAAGTGACAAGTACGAATAAATATTTGCAAGACTATAATTTAAGGCTTATATAAACGTTACCTATTGCACCTAGAGTAGGTACTAATTAATATAAAAATTCAATTAGCCCACACTGCATTGAGTTATATAACAGTTTTCAGAACTAACTAATTAAAACTGCAGGCGTGAAATGTACAAAAAAATCTTCAAAAATAAATGCAACAGAATAGTAAAATATAAAGAAATCATATTTGCAACAGGTTTGATTTTCATTCATAGCAAATGTTTCATTACTTTTAGACAACCTTTGATAACGGTTGTCTAATAAAGATGGCGACCCTGTCACATACTTGAGAATAGACCATCAATCCAACTTACAGACTTACTTATATGTATAGACAATACATTAGCTGTTGCGAATTTGTTTTAAAAGTCATTGTATCCAAAAAATAATCTCTTGATTACTTGGCAAATAATAGAGGTCGAAAAGATAGTTGCAGATACACATAGGATAAAAGAACATCCTAAAATCTAGGCAGTTACAAAAATAAAGAGACAACCGTAAATCATCTAGCTAGGAAATATTGTACAAGCTACAGTAGCAAACAGGCTTTGACAGCGTCAGAGGCGGCAGTTAGAACAAGTCTGAGCGTCCAATTAGCTGGCGAGGGTTAGAAGCTCTAATTCCCTCCTAGTCAGTCGGAGCCGCATTAATATTCTGAATACATTGCCAGCACTTGTGTGACGACGGTTTTTATTTGACGAATCGTCAACTGTTGCAATTGCATTCTGCATTTGGATCCCTTGGTTTATGTCATTGAGGTAGATATTCTAAGCTAGTAAATAAGAAATAGATACTTAACTAAGCTATTTTCATCATGGCTCTAGGGTTCTCTTATAAAGCTGAAAACATTTACTATAGTTATCGGCACGAATCTTGAGCTCTGCGCAGAAGTGAGTTATTAGCAAAGAACCAATCCCGAGTGACGGCTATGACGCGTTGCACTGCGGGCCAATCACCGCTTTAGCCCGTCCCCGCTCCTCACTTCATACCACAAAAGGGACCAAATAAATTACTTCTGCGCAGGTGAAGGTCAGAGCTCAAGATTCGTGCCTATAACTATACTTGTCAGTAACTATTTTCTTAAGTCATCAATTCTAATTCATATTAGCTTGAGAACGGAGCCATACTGTACACAATATTATGTATAAGCAGATAAGAATTCCTGAATTACTATCAACATTTCAAAATCTCAATCACGATCTCGTTAAGATATAAAAGTATAATGACACATGTGGTCCTATCACTTGAACAATAAGTCTAGTATCGGCGTGAATCTCGCGCAGCCCCAGTGCCGGCTCCGTAACTTGCATAAATTATCCTCGCCAGTTAATTAAATTTACTTGATGCTCGTTCCGAAACAGTATGGCACTCACAAACTAATTGAAATCAAGTTTGGGAATATGTAAATATGTTACGTCTTGCAGTTCCGCTGGGATAGTTAACAACTCTATGTGCTAAGGGTACGATAATTAATTTCAGAGGATACTAACCTTTACTGTCAGATATCAAAACAATAAAATAATTTTTAAATCTAATGCCTAAACAAAAATACGAATGATCGAACAAAAAACAAAGACTAAAGCTGATAATAAAACCACACTTAAGATAAAAACCCAAGTTGATGAAATAAATAATCGGCGATAAGCAAAAACTGCAGGATGTATCGATGACCTTACGAACAACCGTATTCAAAAAGTATATCGAGAAGTGTGTCATCAGCCTAATGTGGGGCATTACCGACTGACCGGGGAGACCCAGCTTTAAGATTCAGGTTTTTTGAATGTCAGACCCAATTTTAATGTGGTCGATAAACATAAAGACCCAAGATCTCGTGCTAAAAATATAACAAAGGGATCTTATGGTAATGATGTCAGTGAACATGAAATTGACTTTCATTTTAAACTTTCTTTAATTTTAACTAAAACCACATGGTAACGAAATCTTCACCAGAAACTTATCATTGTTTGACGGATGGTTAGATATGTTGCCAATAAAATATGCTTGCTGGTTGAAACATCATTGACTACAATTGCCTTTAGAGTAACATAAAAAATAATAGAAAACCGGTCGCACTAGAAGCAGCTAGAGCTTCGATGGACAAATTACGAGTGAATCTCCCAAGGTCGAGAATTAACTAAAAATTAGACAAACAAGTTGTGATAAACAGAGGAACGATAGGTAACTGTACCTACTCGGTGTTCGAACGCATTCTTACGTCGCCTGGCACCGGCTGGTACGGCCGGTAACATCGCCGCACGACCGAAAACCTGCCCTACCACCTCTTAAATAAAGTCGGAAATCTCATACCTGCGATCCAAAGCAGGACTTGAATTGACATGTGTACGTACACTGAAAATGAACTTTAAAATTCTTACGATAAGATCTAAAAAGGAATGACCATGAGACGGGTTTACATAAGACTTCACACGCACACACCTTAACCAATTTCTATTTCGTTCGACATTCAACTTTGTAACTGTTCTATTAGCGTTGGTTTTCGTGTGATGAGGAATGGTGTCAGTTCAACATTCAGGTGTCGCAGTTATTGAATTAACGCGCATGTGTGAACTAACGGTATTGGTGTGCGTGTCTGCGCAAGAGTTTACCTGTGACAGGACAAGCATTACTATTGTGACAGCAATGATTGATTTACACATGGGTTTCGTCTTGTACTATTTGTTAAAGTTCATCAAGTACATGGCGTAGGTTAATATGCAAGTCACTCGATATGAGTCCAACAACAATCTATGTATTAGGTACATCCGTACTAAGGGACCAAGAAATAAAAAATCATAGGAATTCTCACAGTAGTAAGTTCCTGTAAATTGTACGATATTATACATGCTTCAAAATAGCTCTGCCAATGGTATATTTGAAGGCATGCAGAAGCGTTGACGAGAAATGACAAAAAGTTCTTTGAAGTAGAATTTTATATGTAAATTAGTAGGAGCGGAGTTTTTGTGTCGTTCGCTGTGTGAGAATGCAAATATCCGCGACGATCATCATTTTCTGTTTTTACGTTGTTTGTAGCTTTTAGCACTTTTTGCTCAATGCTAAAATCACAAAACTATCATTAATTTGACTGCTTAACTAATACTACAGAGGAAACATTTATTTGTAGCCTAAAGGCTCCGAAACTTCCGTACCGATTGGAAAAAATATTTCACTTTGAAAAGTGACACTATCCCCGAGTGTTATGGGCTATATTTGTTTCCCTAGGACGCGAGTTAAACCGCGAGGCACATCCTAGTCAGAATGAAAAAAGGCAGTGTAGAAAATTATCAAAATGAAAACTTGAAGCGAAAGTGAAAATTGCCGAAGGCTGTATTTAGTTCAGGAATGTGATGAAAAATGTTCGGCATTCGTTAACGGTTAACGCCTTGATGAACTTGTTTTAATTAATTCAAATATTTGGTAAAGAAAGCCAATAACTCGATAACCCTTATATCAAACTTTAACCTTTTATTGAAACTAAAGTGTTTTTACCAAAACATATGTATTCAAGACTTAAATAAACAGGTTAAATCTTTTAGATTTTCCTGTACCTATTTCTAAAGATAATTGTGAGAATTTTTACCTTATTTTTCATCTTAATCAAGAAGATACTAAATTATATTCGGATAGGATTTAAAATAAATGTATGCTTCTGGTTTACTTTTTGTGCAGCTGGCCAAATTTCAAGGTCAAACGAATCACGTCATCACGTCTCGCTTAGTTTAATAACAATTGACGTTGTCAATTTTGATAATTGCATACACCAATGCATTTAGTCAGAGTAATCTTTGAAAACAGATTTCTTTATAACTCAACTTATTATAAGTCTTAAAACTATTATATCTTGTTCGTCACTGTATCTAAGCACCAGTTCAGATGTACTTAAATAACAACATCTTCAACTTATTTACATAAGTTCCTTTAGTTATTTATAAATAATCAGATAAATAGCAGGTATATTCCACAGCATGGTGTTGGCGATCACGACTGGTCCAAGGCCCACAGGCTATGCTAATGCACCATAACACGACTCGTTTACCATAATCTTGAATATATCCAGATCAATATTAGCTGCATTTACATTTAAATCTGGTTTTTGATCTGAGTCCAATTGATTTTGGCGCTTTATTTTGTTTCAATTTCAAAAGGTGGTGAAGTTATCTAAATTATACTAAATCATCAATGTAAAATAACCCATTTAACGTCCATTTTACTGTCAACAGTCCCCAGTGTCCATAGTCAGTTAATATTGTGCAGCTATCAACCAATGAGCGTTGTGAATGATGTCGCGAACATTTCGACGCGTCAACGCGACAACTAATGTACGGCGTGATAATTGTCGTTACTGTTGTGTTGCATACACACTAGCTGGCTAAAACCTAGTATGAAAAAATAATAAATAATAAGTATTATGGGATAAGGGCAGGAGGATTATGATGAAAAAATATGTAATGATATGTCCTAAGTGGTAAAAGAAACTAACGGTTAAACCTCAGGAGGACACCAATGATTTAAGGAGAAGGCAAACATCTCGAGGAAACCCGGAGTAGAAAATCACATACCAGCATTGAGGACAATCTCTCTGGGAGAGGAGGTCTGTGCCCAGTAGTGGGCCGATAAAAACGCTCTATAAAGTATCAAAACCCAGAAAAAATCTACGATCCATCAAACTACTTATTAGAAAAACACAACACAACAGCATCCTACCTTCCTCCACAGTTGTCAAACACAACAAACAGTCCAACACTTCATTAAAGCCGGCAGGACTAGCGGACTGTCAATTACGCCGACACAACGACGCGCAACAAAAGAATAGCGTATTATACGCAGACGCGTATTGTGAGCGCGTCTGGTGTTGATACGCGTATCAAATTATGAAATTGAAATTGTTAAGGAGGTTGCAGTGTTTTGATCTTGTTTTATTACGGATAGTCTCAAATATGACTTTGGAAATTCCTGCCAATAAGATTTAATTTACTGCATCGAATCGCTCTAATTCAAATACCATGTTGTTGTTGCTTGCCACTGTCAGAAATGAGAAGTGAATAAAACTTAAAAATTACTCCAGTATTTTCTATGTATCCTTTGGTCAATAGTTTGTTCAGTATCCTTTTTTAAACGGTTTTATTTAGCTCACCCCGTTTGTTTTATTTATTATTTATTCATTCTTGGGTCAAATTTAGAAATTGAAATTTCAGTGCCTTCCTGTTGTCAGATTGATCTGAAATTTGGTACACACCTTTATTTCCGATGACAATACAATATAGTAATATCAATAACATTGCAAATCCAAGATGGCCGCCGTTTCAAAATGGCGGATAACGTAGGTTTTATCAATCCCATCAATGTGGGTATCAAATGAAAGTGCTCAACCAGTAGAATACAATGTACTATATAAAATTCAAATCCAAGATGGCGGCCTCTACAAAATGGCGGATAACTTAGATTTTATCAATCCCATCAACATGGGTATCAAATAAAAGGTCTCAACAAGTAGAATACAATTTACTATGCCAAATTGAAATCTAAGATGGCAGCTGCTACCAAATGGCTGATAACAATTTTTAAACGGTTTTATTTAGCTCATCCCGTTTGTTTTATTCTTGGGTCAAATTTAGTAATTCAAATTTCAGCCTCTTCCTGTCAACCGATTAATCTGAAATTTTGTATACACCTTTAATTCCGATGACAATACAATATAGTAATATCAATAACATTGTAAATCTAATATGGCCGCCGGTACAAAATGGCGGATTACATATTTTTCCACAACCCCCTCAATATGGGTATCAAATGAAAGGGCTACACAAGTAGAATACTGTTAGCAACCCCAGCGGGGCCCAACAGGGCCAAGGCCTGCCTGGGCTGCGGGATTGTTCGAAAGAGTTACCGTGGCCCTGGCACATAAAAGGCCTACGACGATTTTTAGTCAGTAAGAGTCTGGCACCCTCTTACCGCTGCTGACCCAGGGAGAGGTCACTTGATGATCTTTGGCGTCGTTAAAAAAATTGACTTTTTTTTTTAATTAGATTGTAATAAATTATCAGTTAAGATACCGTGTAATAATGATGCACTAAATGAATAAGATAGAATGAGGAATGTGCGGTAGGCATTTTCATTAAATACTAAAAACTAGAAAATAAAAAATCGGTAAAAAAACTTTTAAGTCAAACGGTTTTATCTTATGTGCACTGAAAACTAGAAAATAAAAAAATAGTTACTTACCTGTCAACCTACGTAGGTGGTCTTGGTCATATTAGACTAAAATAAAAACGTGGGGCCCCTCCGAAATCCTACCTATGGCAAAGCATATCTTTATACTTTGGTAGATCATGAGCTCGGCGTTCGCTGGTGAAGCCGCTACGGCTGATTTATTGATTGTCAAAATCTCCAGTTACGATTATAGTAAGTCGATGCAATCCACACCTATTATACCTCTAGAAGAAAGTACTACAGCAACAGTTAATGGGCCCCACGTTTTTATTTTAGTCTAATATGACCAAGACCACCTACGTAGGTTGACAGGTAAGTAACTATTTTTTTATTTTCTAGTTTTCAGTGCACATAAGATAAAACCGTTTGACTTAAAAGTTTTTTTACCGATTTTTTATTTCTACTAGTATCATTTCTGTCATAAACAGCTCATTTCATTCAGCCAGTATACAAGTTCCGTAAATGCTAAAGTGGCTAATGAATCGCGGGTCTGACGCTAACACGTTTATGATAATATTCTGATCCACGTGAGTTATGACGTCATTACACCCGTATGCAGATCAGAAGGGAACTGAAAGGGATACGAGAAATGTTACCCTCGGAATGAGTGAACCTTATTTGTACGGAGTAAATAAAATAATGGTGAAAAGTTGAGTACTGTTTAGGGTAAATAAACTTTTAATATTTGAGGCTAAATTATTGTGTTGTTACCAGCTATTTTTACCTTTTTATGGTTATAGCTAGCAAAAAATATGTATCCAAAAAGTTACTTTGCCCAGAAACAATTCTAACTTAAAATCGAATCTAATACGAAGATCCAAAACATTATTTCTCTGATGGATTTCTTTATAGAAAATTACAGGTAATACAAGCTTTACAATAAAGATTCCCAAGATCTACTGACCGATTGGAGCTCAACGTTGCAATATATAGCCGTAGATATACTGTGTACAAAGTAACTTAAGCCATGGCTTTGTCAGAAAAAGCTTAGGAGAGAGCCTTTAAGGTAGAAGTAAAATGATAAGTACTTCGGATTATATTGATAGCTTACTAGAGGAAAACTGGGGCCAATTTCAAAATGGAGGATGTCCTAAATTCCTCTTTAGAAATTAATGGAAGCCGTTCCAGTATGAATGGGATGTTAACAAACGTACGTGTATCACGAATGCAATCCATCTTTTAAACAATAAAGTGAAACCATAAACTATATCTCTGTCAATCACGCATTTACTCAATGGACTGGAAGGTTTCAAAAGACAAGCGAATATCACTTTTATTGCTACAGACATAAGGTGCTTGATAACAACACAGGTGGTTTAGATACGCATGATACGGCAGCCCTAATGCGAAGTAAATTGGACGTTGTTTAAAAGAGATTACGGTATGTTTTTGTGTGTGCAATATAGTTCAAGGAGGTGAAGGCTCGGGTACCGTTGCTAGGTTACGGAGGTGCGAGGTCGTTGACCCGTGCGTATTTAGTAAAGGGATTGTATGCAATGGTGTCTTCGAGTGTATCGTTGAGCTTTTATAAAATGATAATCAGTTTGTCTGTCCTTGCTTAACGATGCTAAATCAAGCACTAACTGGACTTGTTGCCGTAAAAGGCAATAAAATAGAACCAGTCAGCATTAGTTAAGGACATTTAATTTTATCTCTAATCATAGAATGTAGTAACGACCGTTTTATAGTAAGGTCTATTTATAAATAGCTCTACCGCAGTGCCAGTGACCTGTGATCTTAGGGTCAAAGGATCTCTGCGGTAGATAGTCAATAAAATTAAGCTAGTTCGATATGTGGAGAATCAAATCGAAAAACCACATAAATACCCAAACGCTAGACTACAATAACTCACATTCATCACGGCGTCTTTACTCACAAAACCCTTGATTCCTTACATCGCAATACTTTAATCTGAGCTCGTTATGGGAAGCTTCTTATGGGCCCCATAAACATGCTCAAAGGAACTTTGTATCGCATGTGAAAAGACTTCCGCGCCATTAGATACCCATGATATTATGTTCAGGAGTACTGATGAATACACAGATAAACTAAATGGGCTCTATTGTGTTAGTTATGCGCTATTATTTAATAGCAGAATAGGCAAGGCTTTGTTGATTATGTGGGGCAGAAGAGCAATTATGTACTTTTGTTGTAATAACCAAAATATTACAAATTATCATGACGATGTATAAAATAGCAACAAATCTTTGTTTTGTCCTTAGATCCACTGAGTTGGTCGACCATAAATCTATCTGTTTCGTCCAATTATTTTTTGAAGTTATGATATACGGCAACACATATATGATCTAGAAGTATTTTATTATAATAAAACACAAGAAGGTATTTTTCATTGCTAAGAGGGAAGGGGAAGATCCAGTACAAAGTAATGCTGAACTTAATTTGCTTATCGTTTTGACTAAAAAGCCTTTCTGACAGCAATTTTAGATTTGATCTGCTGTACATTATGTTAAGACTGAAATGAAATCCAGCGTGAGCAGCAGTAGATAAGTCATAAAGGATGCAGCGAGCGCAGTGAGCGTAGTGAGCACATTGAGCGGCCGCCGGCGGGCCCACACTCAATGGGACTTTATTCCGCCCTCTTATGACGCGGCATGGGTCAAGTTATAAGTGATAGCGGATTCAAACGAAATCGTGGTTAATAATAAGGAACCTGGTAATTAATATGACACATAAATGCTTCTGTTTACCCTGTAAACTACACTTATTCAAAAGTTTTCATCCGTAACACAATGATTTAAACACCAGTTTCTGCCAGCGATTTTATGCACGTCCCGTAGGAACTACTTCAGGAACCCGAATAAAAATAGCCTATAGTCTTCTTCGATAAATGGCATATCTAACATTGAAACATGTTTTTCAAATCGATCCAGCAGTTGCTGAGATAAGAGCGTTGATACAAACAAAATCTTCACCTTTATAGATAATATTTATTTTCGCTTATACCCTTGCGCCACCACGGTCGCTCTTTCACAGCCTCTTTGTCAGTGTTTTGCAAGCTCTCGTGAAGGAGCGAGAAATAAATTATGTCACCCATTGACAACAGTAATGATCTTGTTTGAATATAAAGGAAAATATTCGACTACCTTCATCTCAGACTATTTGGGGAAAATGTTTAGATTTTTAAGGCTTTGTATTGATGGACAATAGATGGAAAACCTATTAGGAGTTGATGGCAATATTGTTGTTTTAATATTTAAAAATAAAATTGCATGAACATCGCACTTCTAACAATTATTATTGGTACATACGAAAATGGGTAACCATTATGACTTCTATCCAGGAAAAAAGCGGAATTATCTTAAGAGGAAATTACAAACACTAGACTAGAATTGTCTAACGAACAATATTGTACTAAAATAAAAAAGTATTCAAAGGTCATTGACCCCTCGACGTTACAGGAAAAGTTAGCAAAACTCCTGCAATCCGATGGTCCACCGCGTTTTAATTAAAAAGAACCTTCTGCGAGCCTTTTTGTTAAGTCCTACGCGAAAGAAATATTAATTAATATTTATATGTTAAATCAGTATATTTCTATTATTCTTTTTTTTTTCGATGATCTTAATTTGTCTATTAAAATCAAACTAGTCATGACTTTTTCAGTCTGTAGACTCAGCTAGAATAATTGTGAAGGTAGAAAATATTTGAATGGGTTCTGTGGTTTTGGTGCGAAAGCATCACACTGAAACAGACGGACAAAGAGTAGTAATGACTATTAATAAACAATATTTTATATTTACTGCCTCAACATTGAAACCAAAATCCGGAATAAAAGAAAGTGAATATCATCATTACTTCACTTTCCTCATGTATCAAATTAAAACCAGTTTCCGCAAAAAGAACTCACCACCCAATATAAAGTGCGAATTTATGACTCCTCATTAAATTTCATGTAACACAAGGTCATTTTCATTACATAAAAATAAACGGGTCCTGCTCATAATGTCTATGGGTACACCGCAATTTGAGCTCCAACACCCATCTCTTTCACACCTGGGTAATACAGGGAGTTCCATCCCTGTCCCTCGTTATTTTTTATAGGAGGTGCAAATGCATCGGGCGAGCTCGTTATGCGAATAGTTGATATTCTAGGTGCAGTTTATAAATCAGAGTTAGAACTTCATGCAAAAATCGTTTATTTTTGCCATTAACCATTGTAATTTATTTTATGGCGCACAATTTCGTAATTTGCGAAAAAATGCTAAGAGTCACGAAAGATAGATGTAGCTTCAGCATAAATATTAAAATGTTACGACTTTTAACTTCAACTAATTAAGTGAATATAACATTTGCATGTCTGTGATTGTAAAACCCAGACAGCGCTGCATTATTCATTGTTATAGGTACTGATATTATAACGTCCCAAGAAATAACATAATTTAACCAAATCCAAAACCAAATGGCTGAACCAATTGAAATATGGCCTAGAGGTAGGAGACAGTGTACAGCCTAGAAAAGAACATAATTTTTACTATTTACCCGTTAACAGAAACACATGCCGTTTCTCCCGAGACGTGTGCAACCTCCGGAAACCGCTATTTATTAATAACCCCCTTAGCCTTTAAAATATGCTCCCCATCACCCATAGGTCGTCCACATCGAGACGAGCACTTCATTGCGATTCGTGCAATTATGCAAGAGTTGGTAATTAAAACTTGCATAGCATTGCCCGCGGCGGTCACTCCGGATAATTGCATTTGCAATTTAAAACTATTTGTGAGTAGAGCAGCGTTATGAACCGTGTGTCGTATTTGGGTTAGGGTGTCAGAATTAATGTGCTATTGTTATAACAGATGTGCGAAGAAAAGCAAAGGAGATACTGCTGTTAGGAAAAATATGCTAACTTTATAAGTAAGTGTGTTATTTTTGTAAACTTAGGCTTCAAACAGATTGCTAACAAAGACATAACTCTACATAAGTATCTACGAGGATATGTCTTAATTTTAGTATACAATGGATTTCAAGTTTAATTTTGAGGAAAAGCCCCGTCAATATTTCCGAATAAAAAATAAGGATAACTTTATCTATTAATCGCACATGACTAAATGGCGCGACTAATTTTTTAATCTTCTGTAAAATAATTATTTTCCTTATCCGCAAGTTTTCCTTTCCTTGTAAAGTCAAGCATGGTATATAATTATCAATTACCTCATTGCATACAGTGCTAATCACGCGAGTTCGCCCGTCGTTGAAGAGAACAAAAACTGTCGACAGCGGTACGGTCCGCACAAAAAGTTAATGGCGCGTTTAATTGTCGTTTTTCCCGCCTCTCGACCTTGGCTAGTTTTTGTTGACGCTACTTTTGTTGTTTCTAAACGAGATGACTGTGTATGTTGTTAGTTTGTTAGGTAAATACGTGTGTTAACGTTAGTGTTATTATGCATTTAGTATTTATTTTTAACTTCCATTGAAATTAGTTTCATCAATCTTTAGTCTGAAAGGTGTGCCGTCATAAAACAAAAAGTTATAAGTAACTAAAATATATTTCTTCGTAAAATATCTAAAAGCGTCGCATAGCGCACAATTTGTTTTTATTTGATAAGGAAAACGTCTTTGTATTCGCATTCAATGTCGACAAAAAAATCACAGTAACTACGAACGATTGAAAAATAATATTTATAGAATAAAAAACATCACGACTAGGAACACTTCTTTACATTGCTGACATTTTAACAATATATAATATAATATTTTAATAATATATTTTAAAAAATAAAGACGTGGTCAATTAGGTATCATCATCAGCCTTTTTCCTGGGTCACTGCAAGAAATAGGCCTCTTCTCATCCTTGAAAGGAGTGTACGTCAATCACCATGATTGCTCAAGGTGGATTGGCGATCAAAAAACATATGTGAAAATAACCTACTAAACTTAGAAACATAAAGAAAGTCAGTCCCCTAACGACTGAATGTGACTTAGAGTAGGTATAACTTGTGTGCATTTAAAACTGAAGCCTGATTATACATTTCGAGTATTTATAAAATTATACTTACATTCACAAGAACGTAGTTATAAGCCACTTAACTATATCCACAACAATGTGTATAAACTATAAATGCAAGTAGCATCGACCACGGCACCACAGCGCGTGTCACAAAGCGCGGCCGCATGTCAGCCGACAGCCGGTAAATAATTCACAAAGTTAATTAATTGACACGTTTCGTCAAACACACACTTTTATATTTATATTAATTGATCGCTCTGTCCGCCGTGATTGCGTTAACCTGCTGCGGGAATTTGATTACCAACTGTGATAGGACTAATGATTTATTGGATTCGTTTGACGGACTATATTCGGTGTGAAATAACATCCTTTTAATATTATAATTTACAATTTTATCAACACAATCCTGTGAAACTTTAATAGTGTTCCGAGAACTTTTTTAACAATTCAACACACAATATTCGTAGAAAAACTGATTTATGTCAATAAATTGATCACTGAACTATTATGTCATTTTATTTATGAAAATAAACCCTTGTGAAACAATATATTGTCACACAACAATTAAACGTAACCGCTAAACGAGTAGAGGATAGTTCGCCATTATATCAATATGTGGAATTTGACAACAATACACGTAACTGAATTGTGGTAAAAATACCATACAAAGTGTAAATAAAATTTAAAAAACGTGCCTTAGTTACAACTTCATATAACTCAAGATTTATTCAACAGCACTATGCAGCTTCATAAGAACATTTGCAATCAGCACGAGGAAACTCCTAGCTATGACCTGCCACCCGGCGCCGCCCGAACAACGTCTTAATTAAACGGACTGTTTACTCAGAACTAACTAGCATTCAAATTGTCAGTTCAGCTGTTTAAACTCCGCAGGTAAGGAGCAATTCTTTAGCAGAGGTCTGATGGACCTACTAAATTTTTCAAAGTTTATTCAAGTGTTCTTTCTGAGAAAATGGGTGGTAATTACGCCATTTACTGAGGCAGCTGAAAATTTTAATATTTGCAACTGCGAATGGCTTTTTGTGGACACCTAATGCTATATTTTTCTATCACTAACTGAGTATCGCCCGCGACTACGTCCGTATCCTTAAAGAACTCGGTTCTGAAGCCGGATAGATAGTAGATTATCTCCTCTCAATTCAGCCATCAGTATAAATCGTAACCAACAAACAAACTCACTAACACATTTATGTGAATTAAGAACTCTTTACGTTGCGCCTTTGTAGAAGTAAACTTTTTGGTGCACTATATCCCCAGTTAATTGCAGTATTCACTAATTATTGTCTACTTGTATTGCTCAAGATGGCATAGAGCAAAATGAAATATCTGACCATCCAACAGAAGTCCATTTCCTAAGTAATAACACTAAAATGATGAGCAGTGTCTCGGAACAAGCTAACGATAATTGCCTGCAGTTATCAAGGGGATGCATCTGTGCTGGGTGGCGCAGATATGCTGAGCGCCATCCATTGCGGTTTAGACGCGCCGGAGACGTCGCCAGGCAGGGTCATAGCCAGCAATGGAGACGCACCATTTATTTGTAACGTATTAATATTGCGTAGTGGATGTGTGAGTGTTATGGCTTGAGAGATGGCAGACGGTCGCCACAATGGTACTGTATGGACAGAGGAAATAGCTTGAACTATTGATAGTGTGTTTAGTTTGAGGTCGAAATAATATTTGCATTCGGTAATAATTGATAAGTGACAAACACCCAAAGCTTTCAGAAAATACACCATACTATAGATCTGTCCAAGGAGGAGCAACTTAAATCTGTTTCCAAATAACACAAAAATAACCACCCTCAAAGTACTAACCGACAAATATTCCCATCAAATCCAATGAAATTCCTCAAACCATTACCGGTGACAGATTGTAGCGAAAATTCTTAATTTGTTCTCGTCACGTTGAAAACGGCTGAGCTCATAATTCCCTGGTGATAACATGTGATTACGCGAAGACGCCAAATGAAAAAGCTGCCAGCTCCAATGATTTATAAGGGCGTTAATTTCCATATGAAATGCTAGGCCTAAACCGCGGCTTCGCTCACTAAGCCACCCTGATAAATATCTTGGAAGAGGTTATCACTGATTTCGGTTTAATGTGTTTTTAGAAGAGTTATCTTACCCGACTTTGTGTTTTTAAAATCGCTGTACGATAATATTATTTGGTTGTTTTTGCACTCTACATAATTTTATTGTTACAAAGATTTGCTTATTTAGCCAAAACACAATCTTGTATAAGTAATTCAATCTCAATAAATCGTTTACGGATATCCCTAGTTCAATAAAAACCAATATTTTCTCAGCAACTATTTATCATAAGATGGATCCCGATAGGAATAAGTAATCATTCATAACGACTTTGTGGTCCTTTGAGACGAACTCGGATCATTACATAAAACACGATATAACCTGCAATATAGACACCTGGTACAAAAATGCACCTGAAATACAGGTACATAAGACATCTTTTTCCCTGAAAATATAGTTGGTAAAGTTCTGGAAAATACGAGAAATGACCAGTCGAAGATTTACCCAAGTCTATCGTGTGAAGTGACCGTCCCCCAACGGATGTCCAATCAATCCAATTGCTGGCCATCATCGGACAAACTTCCTGCCGAGGTGACAACCGGGTCAATGACAACATTCTGTAACTTATGACTGATTTGTAACTACAAGGGATTAGGAGAACCTTCTGGCAATCACCCTTTTGGCTGACGACTTGCAATATTATACTCCTTGCCTGCTTATCATAAAAAAAAATCTTAATTCACATTGTTCTATCAAAGAAAATAGAGTACTTGTAAATATTTGATCGCCATTTTTCCTAGAAGTATTCGTGACTTGTGCCAACATTATCATAAATCTCACTATTCTATATTAGAGGAACCTGATCTCGTAGACTCGGATTTCAAGTTCCATTTTCCCGATAGACGTAATTCATACTGTGAGTCCGTTTGGACACTCGCTTCACAACTAGAGGTATTATAAAGGGCTCCATAATTTGTTTAGGAATTATGCTATCATAAAATGAATTTAACTTTTCATATAATAGATTTTAGGTTCCTATAACGCTGATGTGAAGTGAACAATGTGAACATAATAAAAAAATGCTGAATTAAATGTCGACAGATAGCTAGGGAAATACTGGATCTGAGATACATCTCGTTACACAAACCATGATCAAGTAACTTGCCGACAATTCAGAGAGCAACGACCTTACCCAAAGGACCAGATTTAGTAACACCCGCACATAACTACTCGTATTAGAATCACATAAACTAAATCTTATATTCGCGCTAGGAAAAACCTGAATAATTTCCCAGCACCAACACTTCTAATACATTCAGTTATTCAGACAGCTTTGAAATGATGAAAATATACTTAAAATGTTAGGCAGGAGCCCGACAAAACATTCTGAGTGAGGTATTCAGCCCTGCCGTACAAATTACAATATTATCCGTTCTGCAGTACTCACATACCCTCGTTATTGTAATGTACATGTTTTGTGATAAAAAGGAAAATTTGCGAATGTTACGATGAACTCGTATTATTACGGTTGGCTAAAATTACGGAATATTATGCTGACTATTTCATATGCTTAGATACTTTATTTACCTTACATATTCACACTGATCTAGGATTGCTTTGATATTTCTTTGTCAAAATATAGTTCTTTTTAAAATTTCAAAGATACAATTCTGAACTGTTTGTACCAAATTACAAGTTATTGTCCTCGACACAAAGGACCTACATAAAGGCAAGATTAAAATGCAATATTGCAGTTTCTACGACATCACATATTCATGTTAGCAATATCTCGACTAAAAGCATCTCAGTGCTTGTCTATAAGCATTAGGGAAGAAGCACAAAAGACGAGAGAACGGAAATTAAATCAATCAGCATCCGTCGGCAGCGTGATGGCGAGTGACGTCACTCGAGTATCTTTTATTCATCACCTCATTATCTGAGATAGCTCATGATGTGAGGGAACTTAAGGGTTAGAGTTTCGTAAGTTTGTATTGAAGTTACTATAGGAACAATTGAGGGATTCATAGTGGGGTTGGTTGGACGCTTATTGATATTTTACAAGATGCTTATAAAGGCATATGATCGTGTGCAGTTAATGTGTTCTATTTGGTTTGCAATTTGCTATTTTCACACGAAAAAAGGGTATAACAATACGAGTGTCAAAGAGAACTTTCGTCGCTTTTAAAAACGCTAACGCTCATTACAAAGTTGGTTACAATCCTCTTTACTGCGATGGGGTCATAAAAAACGCGTAAAACAAATCTAGCCACAAGAAAAGGTCGCCACTCTCGGCTCAAAGGACCAACCGCCGACCGACAGCCAGTAATTAGTATGTTTGCACTAAGAACAAGACATAAGCGATAGCGGGACAACTACCAACCAATTAATTAGCTACATTATCGATATAAATTAACTCTCTAGCTACGTAACATATAAGTTCATCAAAATAATTTCAATTACTCAAATTGAAACACATTTTCCGCATAAACTGAGGAATTAATCAATCTAATTAATTAGTTGCCTCCGAAATGTAACATTCAAAATTAATGTTAATTAAAATTTGTTGATATTTGTTGGGTAACGACCGTGCTTCCACTAAACATTGCTAAGATTCAACATGCAAAGAATATTTATTAATCAAGTACCCTATAAGTTACCCTTCAGGAAAATCGCTGTGTGAAAACATGAAAAATGTTATTATTGAGTAACACACGTGTGCGGGTGAGGTTAGTTCAAAGGGTGACCGCGACTGGCCCCGACCTTAGCTAGATAATTAGTGCGTTTACCGACCGACCAAGCCACGGGCGATTTACTAGCATGGTAAATAAACAGCTTTACGTGTGGCAGAAGTATACAGATACAGCGATTTATTAAATTGATCTAATTATTGAATGCAGCTTAATTACAAAGCTTCCTTATCCACAACATTCAGTAAAGAGGTAATTATTATAATGCTATTTTGAAATTCGTATCTTCATCATCTTAATTATACATCATTATTTTTTTCTGCGTGTCACAAGACGCTAGTGAGTAATTTTTTAACTGTAATTCATTTTTCAACTTTTCTAAGTTTGTATGTACTTTCTAAGTATATCTTAGACACCAATGGCTGATAAAAAGGTGAAGGAAAACATCTTGACGAAACCTGGAACTATAAAGTCTGAAATCACCAATCCGCATTGAGCAAGCGTGGTGATTAATGCTCAATCCTTCTCCGCGTGAGAGGAGGCCTGTGCCCAGAGTGGGACGATAAAAAGGCTGTAACAGTAACAGATTTCTACGCATCTTCATCTTAATTTTAAACATAATTTGCCAAATCTGATCAGCAATAATTTTGACTAACACGTATTATTTGGCGTCAACCCGCTTCGCTCTCACCACTTGCGTCTCTCGGGAGCAGGTATTTGAGTTGTGCGGCGTCGCAGTGCGCGGGACAAATCAAATATTTATCTGTATCCGCGGATCCGCTCGGCGCTGCATGTTCGCGATATTTACTCTATTACACACCTGCAGCGCCGTCAAGCGCTTCACCACACTTTATTTGAACGACGCAACTTTTTACCGCACTCATTTTCAAGCATTTAAAGCAAAGTAAGTTGGGAAATAGATAGCTTATTTGCATTTTAAGTAAGTACCAGTTTCCAGGAACACGTAACTCGTGTAAGATCTTAGTTACACGTGTCCCTTTGGTGGACAGATTAGAGAGGATTTCACCTTATCTCCTTAAATATAAGTAAGGAATGCCAAACAGTATCGATTTTGAGTAGGAATATTGTAAACATAATATTTTATATTAGCCTGAGCTACTGACTAGGATGCAAAAGAATAAGCTACTAAGTGTTTTGGTGCAGTTATCACACAAATTGTCTGTGTACAAATAGAAAATTAGCTAGTCTTTACCTTAAAAACTTGTAAAATTAGTGAGTAATACAAGAGGGATATTTTATTAAAGTTCAGAGACATAACTGGTTTTAATTTCGTCGGAAAAATCCATTTGAATGGTTTCCTGTGCATCAGTTATAAATATTAATAAACATTGGATGAGTCCATGATTCACGCGGATACGCTTTATTGATGTTGCGACAAACATGTTATTTATTGTGAAATAATGTTATATTTCGTCGAATTCTTGTTTTTTCGTGATGTTATATTTATTTATCGTTCGCAAGCTACATAATAACAATATATTTTTCGGTCCAAAGTGTAGCACAACACAGTTTTGGCTAAAATAGCCTTAAATAATAATAAGCATGTGGGCAATCGTAACCTCAACGCAATATAAATAGCTACAGTACTTAATGTAAATAGCAACAGTACCTTATCCAAGATAAATAACTGAATAATAATGGCAGAGGTCTTAACCTTTATTCCCTCGGGATAATGCGAAAGAAATCGTATCGTTTAATGCAAATTTATGTAGATCTGTCATTATCAAGCTACTTTCCGTTAATCCTCCCGAATAGGGCTCGGTTTAAATAATTCCTAAATTATTATTCATGCAGATTGTCGCACTTGTACTTTTGGGAGGAATGGGGGCATTTTTACCCCCTGACTCCATGGCGTAGAACTTCGCACAAAGTACCTGAAACAAAAAAGTTTTCATTAGTTTAATTGCCATTTGGGCTGACAGAAATTTGAAACAAGTTAAGGTTTATTAAATTTTCGTATTAATGAACATTACGTTCTTTTGCAAAATGTTGGATTTTTCGTTGAAAGCATGGTTCCCTTACAAATAATCTGAAACGCACAATTCACAATCGTCATACAACAGGTAAACGTTGAAAATAATTGATTTAATTCTGTAGCTTCCTTAACAATTTTTCCGAGAACACGACGAAAAATAGGCTGTTTTCTGTGGAATACTATAAGATAGGTATTATCTTATAAATACCGTAATCGTTATAGCTGTAGTTGACAGGTGACCTTTATCTGTCCGAGAACAAATAACATTTCAGCAACGTTACGTGGGTTTTACGATGCTGTAACAGATGGACCGTGACTACTTCTAATAGATTCGTCTCGAGAACCCTCGACCGGTCCTTAAGAGACCAGACTATAAGCGACAGATTTTTGACATTCAATCTAAAACTAATCTCGATTGTATACTTTTGATTTATGCTAAATCTCGAAGTACCTACTTCTATTATGTAATTGGACAACATAAGGACGTAATTGAATACAAAAGCTCGCGTGAATAAATGTGTATCCTATCAAAACCACAGAACATAGTAGACATATAAAAAGTTCATACGCTCGATCAAGGTTGTGTCGTGTCACGTGGGTGCGAGCGAGACGCAACGCTAGACACGCTGCGCGCGCGCAAGGCACCGGCTGGCACCGCTTAATGACAAATCAGCAGGTTTACACACCCGACGCTACCGTCACCACAACCTTCTAACTAACACTTTTCATACAAAACAGTTAAAACCTTCGATTCATTAAGCGCAAACCTAAGTTTGTAGCCGTAAGTAAATTGGCCGTAAATTACGTAAATAATCAGGAATTTAATCGGTTTTCAACAGATTCTACGTTGAATTTTATGTTAGTGCTGTTTTATATTTTATAATGTCATGTTTTTATGAAATAAGGAGAAAATTAGGTCTTCAATAGTAAGGTTCCATGTCGAATTTTTATGCGATTTTGAACCTATCTGCTAAACTTTTGCATGTCGTGATATCGGTATTCAATCAGCATATTCACATAAAATTAATTGTTGTCTGGGAATCCCGGCGGACGTCTGATTTCATTAACAAGGAGTTGAATAAGATATTTATTATCTTCTGATAATCTACTGACGCTGGTGTTTTTTTTTTCATTCGATTAATTGTAAGTTATCATTAATCACCTCAAAAGGGCACAAAAACTACTGCCTCAACAATATTAATTACAGAGGTTAAAGTGATCGGTTATATAAAGTATAGTTGTCAACAATCAAAGTCAAAGCTTTTTATTCCCTGTAGAACTTTCGCAGGTTCTCATGAAACTTCAAAAGCTAGCCTTACGAAGAAGAACCGAAAGAAAATATATGTATTTCTGTTTATCTCTGGCTAAAAGAGAGCATTTAATATCTTTGTTAAGCCACATATTTTAATTGAGTTTATAAGCACGCACTATTTCTTCAAGAAATAAATCTGAGCAATTAATAGATTCATCAAGTTTGCGTTGTAATAATGAGGTGCATTTTAATGACGCGCCGTAATTACTTGTCGTCCGCCATTTGCATCTTAGAACGTGAAAAAATATGGCCAGTAATGGCGTGTTAAAAATTATTAATTTTATTGAGAACACTTCACTTATAGAGATCGAAGATTGTTACACTAAATTAACTAAGAAAGTGGACTTGGAAAAATCTTGAAACATTTTAAGTTGAAGTCGAGAAATATGACAAATCTTCATAATCCTCAAGGATGAAGATAGAAATTCGTCAATTGCGTACATCAAGTTCCCTCCATCTCTCGTCGTTGAACAATGGCAGTCAGTCATTAAGCGAAGTACAAATAAGAATTGAATGCTGCACAAAGGCCGATGAGAGAGATAATGTAAAGGGTAGTCGACAAAATTTAATGGAAATGTCACAGCCACTCCGCCGGTTATAGAAAATACCACTTAATAGGACTATTGAATTGCTTTTCGCAAATGCAAAGGGAGTGAAAATGTAACATGATTTCCACGTAATGAGCGAGGAAAGCGGTTAGCGAACAGAAAAGTTATGATCATGCAATTTGGAAATACTCTCCGCTTTCGTAAAGCCATTTTCCATTCATTGTCAATTTGTGTAATAGATTAAATCGCTAGACTGAGCACTAAGATTAATTACGCAATATTAATCGCATACATAATAAATTAAAGGCTAAACAATGTCAGCGGGGTTCACTTACTGATGTATTAATAATGCTTCATTAACTATTCAGACACAACTCGATGAATACATTCATTAGTTAGAAAATCATATACTTTTTTGTCTTCAAATCACACATAAACTCATTTTAGCTATGTTTTGCACACAATAAAGATTATCAAAGCTATAACAAAGTAAAACATTCAACAACTCGTACTAAACTACACAATAAACATCGCGGAACAATGCAGGAAGCGCCAGCAAAATAGCTGAGAACTACTATTATATTCTCTAATAGTGTTCACACAAGTTCGCAGCTGCGGATCCCGGCCGATACGGTCGGTGAGAGCCTTTATTTTGGGAATATTAGTGAATGAACAAGTCCCACGTTGGGCGCCAAATATACCAGTACAAGTTGCCAAATGTTTAGTTCCGTTCAGCCTAGTGTACTTGTGGCCAGTGGCCGCGGGGTGTAGCGGTTTGGCAAAACGCTTTATACACTCCTTTAGAAACTCAAAAAGTCAACACACTAACACTTAATTCCTACTTCAAGAGCAATTTACCGTTAACTTTATAACTGCTGACTCTAAATGTTGGATCATCAAAATCTCCAACATTTTGGCGAGACTCGGCGAAAACATCTTATGAAAATAAAGATAAACAAAGTGAAACGCACTTGGCAAAAAGTGGACCATTATTTTTTGCATAAAATTCCCATCGTTTGATAACGCGTAAAGTTTAGGATTGCGCCGTGACGTCGCTCGGTAAATTATGACATCTACGCAACTTTGATTTACGGGTCCTTTGGAAATCCCACAGAGGACGCACGCTTCAGAAGGACCACAATGTTTATTAGAACACGCATAAATAACCTTACTTGGGAGGTAAAATTTATACGACTATAAAATCTGACGACTGTATTTGGATTTTATTCTCCCTAAACCTAGAAGGTTTTAAGTGTCTGTATAGATATTTCAACTCAGATTTGCGCGCGGCCCTATGTGTGCGTCGGCTTGTAAATATACAACTTTCATTCGTGTGACAGTGACGTCGTCCGAGCATGACGTGTTCTTATCACTTTTTCTTATGGGTACAGTCGTTTACGAAAATACTAGTTATTCGCGGAGAAATTATTAAGGAGTCAGATAAAGCGTTTCAAAAAATAAAACGACATTCAGAGCTTTTTATTATTAAATATAGTTTTTCATTATTTTTTCATACGTCTTTTCAAATTGACATTGACAGTATCTAAGAATTGAATACTCCTTAAGTACATATTTTCTAGCTCGGGGTACGTGGACAATAAATAAAAGTGTGGACTAAGAATGTAAAAAGAGGTATAATCTAGTATAATAATGTAAACAAAATGTGTGGGGAATTTTAAAAAGTTATATTGCTTCGCATAATGTCGACCAAAATAACAAAATAATGAAACTCATAAATGAACGTTTAAGTCAAATTGATGAAGGGATGTGGCGTAATACTTGTCGACATGTAGAAAAGAAAAAAGAAGAATACTATAGACATTTTGACATTGGAGTCAGAATTTATAATTCTCCTTGGAGAGTAGCGAATCCGAAAATTCATCATTTGATTTTTCAAATAGCGATTAATAATCATTATAAATAAATAAACATTAAATTACGTAATAACTGTTTTTCTTTAAACCCCCGTATACAACCCCTAAATAACTGTATTGTACCCGACTGTACCTCTTGTCACGCACACAAAGTTACTGTATACAAGGTGTTGATTTGCATTTGTGCCATAGTTCAGGAGGAGGACATACAATACGTAAATAATCGATTGGAATCACAGTAGATGGGAAATAACTAATATGCACTGCTTTTTTTGTCATTGTAATGTCGTGGTATTTCCGAAGTAATCCAATTTTATGAATGAAATTTATGAGTGATCGTTGCGTATGCTTTGTGTTTGCGTTTGTGTGAGGGTGCAGCACGGTTTTAACGCCAGTAACATACGCGCCAAGTTTAAATAAGGCTAGATGACATTTACGAAATTCCGAAAAAAAATTAAAGAAAAAAAATTACGTACCAATTTTTTTATTGATTTGGGTCGAGAATCATTAGCATAATTACCTCCTTGAATATGGCACGGATGCAAATCAACAGCTTGTATGTACAAGGGTTACCCACACATAAGGCCGCGCGCACAACTGAGTTGAACTTACTATATCATCTTGAGAAAAACTAGACGTCTACCTCTAAACTGTCGAATTCAGTATGTTTGTTCCACAGGATCCATTATATGGAGTTCAACTTCAGCTTTTTGATATTATCTAAGAATAGGTGCTTTGTGTAGTTGTTTAGACATGAAGTAGATCTTCTCTGTAGAATATATTTTTTGTGGTGTTCTTCCCTCGTCGGGGGAGCGTTTAGCTGACTTTATAAATAGCTGCTGTCCGTGTATACTTGTTTTTCCCTGTTTATAAACGGGCATTGCAGTGAAACGGCTCTCTTTTTTTCAGGAAAAATCTGCACATCATTTTGAATTCAGGTTTTTAATGAAGCATTTGAATATTGGAGTGAATATGAACCACGCTTCACGGTACTGGACTAAGTAGATTTATAGAATGCATCTGCAAGAATAATAGCTATGATAATTTTAATGTATGTACGTAATTTAATGAAAATGTTATTTGGACCACGTCTGAAATATTCGTCCTACTTTTGCTTTTATTTCAACCTTTTCAGATGTTAATTTGAACTTTCGATATTGTCTGCATATGTTAGACAGAACAAATTCGACTTTTCTCCAATCGGAACGGTACATAACCAATCAAGACCCATTGATTCCCAAATCGATTGGTTAGCGTCGATAAACAAGCGTTTACTATCGGTAGCCATTACAACGTGCAGATCTTCTCATGACATTTAGCGGGGGTCGTTGACCTCGCCAACCGGTTGGCCGACTAGTTGGACGACCTGTCTACTGGCCGATAGGCTGTAGATTATATTGCTGATGAGCCGGAATAATTAGCATACGTACTCGTACTTTTCATATTGACACTATTTTTATTACTTACTTAACCACTACTGTTTAACAAGTAGCTAGTGATAATCTTTCACGATGTTATAACTAGATTTAGAGGCCATTACCACTGTAATATTTACTAAGTGACAGCACAAAGCCATATTTCTTGAGTATCAAGATTAATGAGAAATGAGTTCTGAAAAACGAGGTTAGCTTGTAAGAAAGCCGTTAAGCTGCCATCTGTCTCGGCTATAAAACATCGACTGCAACTGCTTTAGCCACATTTGATGTTACATACTTTTATAACTGCAAAGCTAATTACTTTAACAGACTAACTGTCCAACACACAGCAAGTAATATATCATCTTCTCACACAAAGGTAATATAATTATGAAACTTAGGTCTAGTCCCAAAAGAAAAATGGCTTCTATTTACAATAAAAGTATTTACTTTTGCGTAGAGTTCTCTGTGCACAAAAATTACTCAGCAAAATTAATAGAAGTTGACGACAATACCTCTATTTCGCAAAGTATATTTCATAAAATAATGGTAATAAAATTGTTACAAGTGCTGTTTTAAAATTCACGTATGAATTTCAAGCAATCTGAATGGGCGTTCATAAAACTTTAATATAGGTAAGTTAGGTGATTTTGGTCTAAAACTGGTGTTTTTGCATACTTTAGCGCTTGTACAGTTATAACGAGTGTAGGAAGCAAATATGAAGTAGTCGAGTGGCGTCTAGCCGGTATTTCTTCTATTTTTATTTCCTTACAAATATTTTTGAGCTCTTTGCAAGTTTTGTGAAGAGCTCATATTGCGCGTAGCGAATTTTATTGCTGATAGTTTTGCAAAGTCATGCTGCTTTATACAAGTCACGAATTTGAAGTCGTCATTATTGTCTTAAAACGCAACTCAAAAGAAACTGTTCTGATTACAGCTCTTCTATCAACGTGAAGTTATGCTCCAAATCTCTCACGCGGTACAAAAACAGAGTAACCACAAAAACCGGTATAGGTTTCAAAACAAAGGCATCCAGGAACACTAGCGAGGTTGCAAAGCAGGTCAGTCAGACAAAAAGCAGCTCATCACAGTTCACGTGGCGGAGTGAAAGTGTTCCCACGGCTGCGTGCGCGCATACGACACGAGACGCGGCGCAAGCGCACAGCGAGGTGCGGCGAATTTCATGCAATAAGGTCTTAATGGACCTATCGAATGACCTGCTTTGATACCAGAATTGATCATTTTGTGTCGACGAGACTGATTAACTTTAGGTACAAAATTAGCATATTACAAGACATGATTAGTTTCATAGTGTGCGAATTTCTAGCATATTTAAAAAGGGCATCATGTATTCAAACTTTTTACAGAGTAAAGCTATGAATGATGCAAAAATCGAATCTTTTCTTGAATCTACACAGTAAAAATGTCAAAAGCTATATTTTTAAAGTCTTGTCGACTAATGGCTTATAACTTGATGAGCGCTGCAGTCGTGTCGCGCCGCTTTCCGGGTCATCCTCAATTCGGTTTGTGTGATTGTATCGTCACGCACCGCGCGCCGCCTAGCCTACCCACTACTTGCGCCAGTTTACGACAGCTCTAGTCACTAAGAGTGGAAGCACACTGCTTTTCCGGTTAAGCAGTACACGGCCTCCTAGGCTGAACTGCGAGATGCCATACCAAAAAAAAAAAAAAAAAGCACACTGCTAACTTTTAGTCGGCCGATAGCTTTTTGGGCTCATAAGTCAGCATGAAAATGAATGGTAGTACGCACATTACAAAGATCAGATATTTACCCGTAATCAGAACGATTGGAATCAAAGTTTTCTTTAAAAATAAAATAGTTATTCATCAGGTCAACTGTCGGCCGATTGTTCAATCTTTAGTGCACTCTAACTTGAAACTGTTAGGCTGTACATTGCCTAGTTTACAATGGGACATTATACGCATTATTGCCATGTTTGTTCGCTGTATTTTCGCATATTTTCTATATTATCTACGGTGCTGTGGTGTCGCGTGATAGGTTGGAGGTGATATGACTGATCTGTGCGGCAGTTAGTTCATCTTGCACGGAGAAAGGTTTTTCTATGTGTAATTTGAAGAAAGTTGGATGATTATGATTGGAAATGATTGTACGTGATTTACTCTCGTTGGGGTTATTGGGATGTTGAAAGAGTACTATCTATCAGCACTTTGCAATATCGGATAGGGTTTTTTTTTTAATTTTGTAGTTATATGATTCTCTTAAAGTAAGCATTGATATGTGGGTCAAGTAATTTATATAGCTTGAATTTGTCTCCAAAGAGACACGTCTAAGTACGATGCAACTTAATGTTATTGCGGATCATTTTCTCTCATTTCCATAGAATCCATAATGCATGACTTTCTATCGATCTATGACCCTTAACCCTACGTGTGCCGGTGAAGGGAACGAACGAAGACGCCGCAGATGTTATTGCGAACATAAATAAGTTGAATGACGAAACTTACTGACAGATGGTTGCTTTATTAATATTGTTTAGTGTGCACACTCAACTTGAGACTACGTAGGTAATGGTTTAAGTAATCATTAACTTCGTGTAAAACTTAAGGTAAATCTTAAAGGAACTGAAGATTTCTACGAAAAGTTGTGATAAAGAGGAGAGGTAAATCGAAAAGCTGTTTCCCCAGATTTTCGTTAGCCCAAATCCGTTTTATCAGACCGCGATTCCACTCGATCACACTCAGCTAGCAGCCAATTACACCCGACTAAAACAAACGTAGGCGCAATATAATAAACTCGTCCACAATAGCAAGTCATCGCGCGGGTGATTACGCTTTTGGCCGAAAATTCGCCCGAAATCGCATCGGCAATCGTTTCCGCGCGAAATAAATTCGCGATAGTCGTACGATGAAAAGCCCGCCCGATAATTGGCTGGTATCTGCGTAGGGCTGGCTCACGCCGGGAATTCCACGGCTAACGTGCGGGAATTCTGGTCGGATTCCCGCGATTAGTAACTTGTATTGCGATGGAAACTCGGCTAATCTATAACGTGATACGTGTACGTGTGTTACAAAAAGTCGGTGTTTGTATAGGTGGTAGGTAATTTGTGATTTTAGGGTACTTTATCAATCAATTAATAAGTTGAAAAATTATATCCTGTCACACTGTCCTTGTAAACAGCACAACTATGAAAATATACATATTAAGTTATGGAGATATTTGTATTGTTAAAATAATGTCCGGTAAATAAATAACGTAAACCCTAGAACTGTATTTGGACAATTGAGCTGCACGGTTCATATTCGATTGTCATCAGGTGAGAGCGATCAAAAGTACCCACCAGTGTCCGGAATTAAATGTGAAGCACTTAGTGGACGGTTGAGTCATAGATGAACTTTTACATAGAAAGCGCAGTTATGATAATGTGCAAAATATTGTCCGTAAATGCAATACAGAATACTGAACCTAATTAGGAGAAGAAACGTAATAATATGTTTTATATTCTAGTTTTTCTGATTTATGTGACATTTGTAGTCCGTAGAAAAACATCTATCATTCATTCTAATTTTATTATTTATTTGTGCTATAATGATAATAACCTGAAATTAAGTATGTTGTAATATGCTTCAAAATACAATGCTGTAATAAATATATTTTTTTTGTTATTTATACGATTCTATTCAGGGTATCAAGGCTAGATTTTTTCATTATACGATTCAATTAAAGCGGTACGAACACGTTCCGAATTACTCATTACAATTCATTCGGTATTCGCAGTAGCTTTATTACCTGAAAATAACCAGAATTTAATAATTAAATTATTCTGCTTTATTTCTCCGTATTTGTCTCCTCACCTCTCATAACCAGTTCACAATTAAATATAAGTTAACACAATACGACAATGCAATACAGTACAAAGTGGAGGCGAACGGAAAAGCTGATTGAATAAATTTTCACTATAAATAAATAAAACATTCGTTCGGTAGCGCCAGTGTCACGGAGTAGAGAAAGTCGTCCAACACGTGGACCATTCATACACTATCAAATAAATACATTTGACAGTTAACGTGCAATGGCCTAGTTTTGCATGACATGTGGTTCAAAGCAAATATGAAAAGTAACTATGAAATGTCCCACGAGTATTTTTTATGAATATTCGTGTGATCGTGTTTAAAGGAATTAAGAAAAAATATGCACTTTACACTAAGGTATGAATGAGTGTCATGGATGATGATAAAATTAAATGCGGTAGAAACTCTTTCCATATCGTACATGATGATGACATTTTCATATTGCAGAGTGGTACCTCTGTACACAACTAAGTATTCTGCGCCAGTGTTAACACGATTTGGTTCATTAATTATTTCGGTTGGACAATTTTTCGGGCTGTTTGTTTAATTGACTAATTATTGCTTGCAAGTCTCGCCAATATTTGGCAACGATACACTAGTATTTTGAGCAATGTAGCGAAAGTTCTGCGATGGGGTTGACTAATGTAGCACACTGCAGTCATTACTTGCAATGTACGAGGATATAATATTTCGCTACATCGCAAAAACCTCTACTTTGATACTCTATTAATGAATGCTTCTAGGTATTTAAACAACCAGGTTTAGTCTAAACGAGATAATGACTACTCCTACACATCACATCATCAGCCTATCGCAGTCCACTGCTGGACATAGGCCTCTCCAAGTGCACGCCACTGAGATCGATTTTCGGCTACTCGCATCCAGCTCCTGCCAGCCGTCTTGCGCAAGTCATCACTCCACCGTGCCTGAGGACGTCCTACACTACGTTTGCCGAGGCGCGGTCTCCACTCTAGAACTCGTTTACCCCAACGGTTATCGGTTCTTCGGCTAATATGGCCAGCCCACTGCCACTTCAGCTTGCTGATTCGGTGGGCTATGTCAATGACCTTGGTTCTCTGACGGATTACCTCATTTCTGATGCGATCCCTCAGAGAAATGCCGAGCATAGCCCTTTCCATAGCCCGCTGAGCGACTTTAAACTTGTGGACCAGCCGTACCGTCAGTGTCCACGTTTCGGCTCCGTAAGTCATGACAGGTAGGACGCACTGATTGAAGACTTTTGTCTTTAGGCACTGTGGGATCGACGATGTTAGGACTCGACGCAGCTTCCCAAATGCAGCCCAACCCAACTGAATTCTCCTATTCACCTCGTCCTCAAAGTTGTTTCTACCTAACTGCAATGTCTGCCCGAGGTATACATATTTCCGAACAACTTCGAGAACGGCGCCGTGTATCGCAATCGGTTCCGGTAGAACATGTTCATTGAACATGACCTTGGTTTTGTCCAAGTTCATCCGTAGGCCGATGCGTAGAGAAGATTCAGCCAGGTCGTTCAGCATTTGTTGTAGGTCCTGCAGCGTTTCCGCCATGATGACGATATCGTCAGCAAATCGCAAGTGAGAGATGTGTTCGCCATTGATGTTGATGCCTCGTCCTTTCCAGTTCAGCGTCTTGAACATATCCTCCATTGCATTAGTGAACAGTTTCGGGGAAATAACATCCCCTTGTCTCACTCCTCGATGCAACGGTATGGGCCTTGTTTGCTGATTCTGTACTTGGACGGACATTGTAGCGGCTTCGTAGAGACATCTCATCACTTGGATGTATCGCCAATCTACTTGACAACGCTGCAGGGACTCCAGAACAGACCAGATTTCAACCGAGTCAAAGGCCTTCTCATAGTCCACAAATGCTAGACACAGGGGCTGATTATACTCTTCGGTCTTCTGTATAATCTGCCGCACTGTGTGGATGTGGTCTATGGTGCCGTATCCGCTCCGAAACCCGGCCTGCTCCGGTGGTTGGAATTCGTCGAGTCTTCGCGCAAGTCGGTTCGTGATCACTCTTGAGAACAGCTTATAGACGTGGCTTAGGAGGGAAATGGGTCGATAGTTCTTCAGCTGGGTTTTGTCTCCCTTTTTGAAGAACAGGACGACAACACTCCTACTCCACGCCTCTGGAGTTCTCCCTTCAAACAGGACGGCATTAAAAAGCTTCTGGAGCTCCC
This sequence comes from Helicoverpa zea x Helicoverpa armigera, assembly GCA_033682625.1. Lineage (NCBI taxonomy): Eukaryota > Metazoa > Arthropoda > Insecta > Lepidoptera > Noctuidae > Helicoverpa > Helicoverpa zea x Helicoverpa armigera. The sequence continues at coordinate 275,355 of JAWIIS010000008.1, forward strand.
CCAGTACGGGCTTTCCTCCTGCTTTTAAAAGCTCTGTTGTAATGCCATCCTCGCCAGGGGCTTTTCCATTTTTGAGCTGTCTCAGAGCGATCTCGATTTCGCCACTGCTGACTTCTGGCAGGTCTTCGGTGAAATGGCGTGTTAATGTGGCTCTAGAATCCTCATTTCCGGGATCAGGTCGAGATGCATGCGATGCGTATAACCGGCCATAGAAATTTTCCACTTCCGAAAGGACTGCCGGCACCGAAGAAACGACTTCTCCACTTGTTGTGGTCAACTTCGTCAAGTGGCTTCTTCCAAGAGATTGTACGAACACCTTTGACCCCCGATTTAGCTCAATTGCTCTTTCAATGTCAAGAGTATTGGAGCACCGGAGGTCGCGTCGTACGTGCTTGTTGATCTCTTGGTTTAGAGCCCGCTTAGCTGACGAAGTGACAGGCGGGTTTTCACGTCGTTTCTTCATAAGCCCTAATGTCTCTTCCGAAAGCTTTGATTTCTTGCCCTTACGCTGCATGTTACAGAATCTCGAACCTTCCTCCCTGAGGATCCGAACCACATATTCGTGGTTCTGGTTAACGTCTGTTGTGGTTTCCACGGCGGCAAATCGGTTCTCCAAATTTGACTGGAACGTTTCAGATCCTGTCATGGTTTGGAGCAGTGTTGGTCGGAGCCTGGCCTTCATCAGACGGAAACGTTCGGCCTTGAAGTTGATATTCAGAGAGCCTCGGACAAGTCGGTGATCGCTACCGGTATTAAACCTATTGATCACGGAGACATCTTTGAATATGTGCTTCTTGTTCGTCATGATGAAGTCAATCTCATTTTTAGTCATAGTGTCGGGACTTTGCCACGTCCACTTCCTTTGGGGCTGCTTTTTGAAAAAAGAGTTCATCAAAAAGAGCCCCTCGCGTTCGAGGAAGTTGACGAGCATTTGCCCCCTATGATTCCTGCTTCCAAATCCATGGGATCCTACTGCCGATTCGCCGCAAATCTGTACTCCCACTTTAGCGTACTCCTACATAGGTAAATAACTCACTCTATATGGGTATATGTTATTAACCATCTGCTTCATATAAAACTAAGATAAAATATAAGGAGCAGGTACAGCACTCACCTCATGATGGTCTGGTTAGAAATAAATCAGAAAAATTCAAGAAACACGACACTTAAAAAGCTTTATCCTCCACAAACGCAATCCAAGAACTGTGGCTGCATACGGGAGATAGTTTATATCAGGGCTGTGCTAAGAAAAGCCACTTAAACTATTCTTAAGAAATTGATGAATTTTAAAGATATATACCATTATTTAAGAGACATTAGAGATAATTCGGAATGAGATTAGGGACATAATTTAACTATAGCCTATTCCCAAATTATGTTGAGTAGTTTTCCAGTGCTAAAGGGATGCTGCTGAGCACCAGTTTTTTTACAAGAAGGGACTACTATTCTGACCTCCTCGAACCAGCTATTCGGGAGATTCCAGCTATTACAAGACCCACCTTCAACCAAACAAAAACTAACTTTTAATAATACGTATTTTATCGGGTTACATTCTGATAGCAACATATTTACGTTTCCTCACTAGATTAACACACTTTTTATCACTTAACCCTTACCATCAACATTATGACCTTGTCAGAGCCACATACAGTCATCATGCACGTGTCAGTGATTAGGTCCTGCACCACGACAGACAATAGCCAGCCCTGCAGTTCCATTACACTAATGCACTAACACAGTGGCTGCAGCATTATCCGGGTAAAACATCGCATTTTTCAGCGGAACCCGGCTCATATCACAGATGCTATCGTGAGATCTGTGCGCTGCGCATCACTTTTATAAGGTAAGTATAAGGTTCTGGGAAGTTTGGGTGAGCAAGTTTATGCTCAGTGTTCTGATTGAATAACGGAAAAATAGGGATTTGATTTTGGCAAGTTTTAAGCTACGAATACTCCATAACACCGGATTATACCACTCTCTACAAGTCATTTGTTACGGCACTAAAATACACTTATTATTTAAGAATCTGAAAAAAAGTATTTTACCTTACTATAGACTAGCCGAAAAAATGTAGACAATGATGATTCAGCATACTTATATTTTGAAATCAATCCAGTTTTCAGGTAAAGTTATTCTTTAAACAACAAACAATCAAAAAATACAAATTCACCTTTCCCCTTCTATATCTTAGTGTGCTGCATACTGTCCAAATGTTTTTTTAAACCTAAAAGCCTACTTTCAGTATCACGTTCACCTACAGTTACAGTTCACTTTTCATTTGTTCTGTTGCAATAACCTTGAAATTATTAAACGTACTGTCATTGACATTGAAACAAATTGTATGAAACCGTTCACAGAATACAGTGCAAATGATAATTTGTGAAACAGATCCGGCTGTTTGCGCTAGGCACGACTTGATTATGCTGAAAATTAGGCTTTGCTGTAGCCTGAAAACCTGAAAACGGTTGGAGTTTTATCTAGACTATAATATAATAAACATAATTTTCTATATTTTCTAGAACAAAAAACATTACGGTGAAAACAATATTTTTAGAATACTGACTCAAGTACGAGGAACTCAAAAGTCTTAAATACTGCCTGAAACTTCAATTTATAAGGGACTATGTTAATGCACTTCGGTGACCATCCGCCATTGTTGCAACTTATTCGCAAACACTTCGCTTTAATTATAAATATGAATAGTTGAAAAGATACTTAGTTCGAGGCTTTAAATAATATCTTATTTGAGAGGTACTTATGGAAGTATTAAAATTATGTATTCGTTCAAGTTTATAATAAAGAGAAAGATCTCACTATTTCTCCCAAGTCGTTATCTGAACAAAACCGTTCCTCAAAAATATCAACACGGAACATAATATGAAGCTATAATATTACACGATATATTTCACAAAATCATGTTCAGTTCCAAGAATCGCAAAATTCGCAGCAGCTTATATTTTTCGCGAAAATTCTGTGCAAAAATTATTTATTCCGCGTCTTGTGGCACAGATGCCTCGCTGCCTTGTAATATGATATTAAGCACGACCACAAAACTTCGATACGCGACTGGGTTAAAAGTGCATCTTGCTGAAAGGGCATAAATAACTAGATACGTGCTGCACAAAGCCTGCACTGCAGACCTAGTGCAGCCCCGCGGGATTGTCTTCCAAAACCGTATTCTGGGATAAAGTGATAGGAAGCTCAGACGATGATGTACAATATATGTGATTATTCCAAAAATCTAATGCAGTTTGTGAAATATTAGAATTCTATTTTAAACAGTTTTGAATATACCGGGAAATATTTTTAAAATAACGTGTTTTTACTGCTTACAGACTCATAAAACTTGTACTGCATATGTACTTATGATATTTTGAAGAGTACGCAAATTGTAAAATATTCCAGTAGACACAAATAACATAGCAAAAGCAACATGGTTCCGTATACCAAGAACAGTATTGCATACGTGCTCAGAAATTTTACCAAAATTCCACGAACATACCTATCTATGTATGAATGTGTGAAAACTGAAACATGTTTTATAATTAGAAAACCTTTTATATGTTCACGTAACGAAATGGATTTAAATAAGTTAGTATCGTAACGTGTCACACAAAGGAGCTCCGTTTATCGCGAGCCCGCGGTTACCCCCGTAACCCCCGTTCTCGCGTGTTCCTTATATTTTATTATAATTAAATATATGTGTGTATGTACGTTTTAGTATACTTTTGGTTATGTGTCACGCAATTAATTAATGGAAGAACAAGGAAATGCGACACCTTTGAGACAGAGTTGTTACGTGAATGTCGTTTTCAAATCAGACGGCTGATGGAAATGGATGGGAGAAAATGAAAATCTCCGCAAGTGCTGACTCTAAATTAATTAGAACATAAACTAATCTTCAATCTAAAAATATATGAAAGTTAGTCTAAAAATTGCTAATCTTGAAGCATTGGTCCAATTTGATAAATTCAATTCTTCTTCTTCCAATGTAGACAGCCTGTTTATAAAAGAAGGCTACTCTGTAACCAGGTGTGCCAAGTAGATCCCACCTGACGCGAGTGAAACCACAGGCAGAAAAAACTTAGTTTTACATAAAAGTTTGCAAGAATGCACGCTTAAAAGCAAATGTTTGTGCAAAGCCTGTAGCTAAGCAAACTTACGTATAGGACTCGATGCACTAACAATACGCGTATCAAAGGCATTATATTACAGAGGAGCTCTCCCGGGACCTGCAGCGGTATTCCGGGAACCGTGTGCTGTTTCCACTTGCTTCAGTAATTATTCCACTTAGATTTCTTGAAACTTGTTTCTGAGATAACAAGAATATTCGAAGTGTTTCGGGGGCGTTATAGTAAGGAATACTTAGGCAGGTAAGCTATTAGTACGTTGTACTTTCCTCTGCATGGGATGGTATTCATAAGAACTTTAATCTCGTACTTAACACAGAAAATGGGTCTATAGTTGCTTATATGTCACTCCGAAGACCGGAACTTCGCGTTTGTTATAGTGTGTTTAATCCACATTCTAGAATATTCCAAAATCTCTTTATTCTATAATATCAAAAGTGTACTTTTCTTCTTACAACGCAGCTATTATGCGAAGTTTCCGAATACCGCCACAAAAACGACAATGGCGGCGCCACTACTGGCGGGAATTTTTCGCGCCAACAGTTTGATCACCGCACTATGTTGCACACTTGATTTTTTTCACAAAATGGCCGCTGCGATACACACGGTTTTGTATGAGAATATTTTTATTTCAACCACAAGGACCGTTGGGGTTTTGTACTGACATTTGAGAGCGTTTAAGCTTAAGCACACTCAATAAGAAATAGGCAAAATACAGCTACAGAAATACCTTCTAGAAAACCTACACGTAACTTACATAATCAGCTACTCATACAATGTATAATAAACAGCGATACAATATATAGATTCCCAGGAAGGCATAGACAATCAGCGGAGGGTCTCACGCGCTCGAGGAAATGGTACAATGGTACCAGGTCGGTACCTGTCTAAATATCTTACTGCTATGACTACTTCTAACTGCGCTTACGCATGTCATTAGCTTCGCACCAATGGATTACGTACAAGATGTTATTTTTCGTACCCTAGGAAAAAGACATTAAATGTATTGAAAGTTTCTAGTTCAAATTATTATGTTAGAAGGTTTCAAAATCATTTCTTTAGCAAAACAAACAAACACTATGTATATCTTCTACCAAGTTAACATATTGCAGAAAAACAATCTCAAAAAAGACCCAACATAATTATGATGGGAATCAATAAAGGAAAATGTCCCCAAAATACATCAATTGGGACAAAATATGGCGCTGACATGACACGCTCAATAAAACGCCAATATCTATGATAGTTAAGCCGATAACATACTATGTACCGACGCAGCCAAACCACTGACGTTCGCAAGAAAATCAGAAAGCGAAACAGTACAAATGAGGCTAATATAGAAATGTTTTATTTAGGTCTAGAACGGAAACAACATGGAGTGTTCGTATTACTACATGGCTAGAAACTGAAAGAAAACGAAATAGACTACCGCCAAATCGTTTGAGGAAAGCATGATTGTAATTCACTATTCGGGATTCGTTACAGTTTTCACCACAAGGCTTTAGGCAAATAACAAGGAAAAAACTCTGTAAGCAATAACATAATACTATGGCAACAATTCCGTAGACACACGCAGGGGACCCCAATACCATTATAAAGTAAATCTGAATACAGCACAAAAACTTACGCGAGTAGTTTGAGCGATGTAACAAATCGGCCGTGTAATGAAACGTATGATGTATCACCGAACCTACCTGTAACAGATCTGAAACATTTGTTAACTTCAGCGGCTTCAGGTATTGTCTCGATATTGCCCGCTTATAGTAACACCAACATTCGGGATATGTTATTGTTTTCAAGACTACAGTTAGTGGAAAGGTTGGATCTTAATCGGATTATGGATCAAGTTAGGTTTTACATAATCTTCTGATGGTCGACTGTAAAAACGGGTTTCTTAAGCCAACAAGAGTTCTAGGTAAATCCGTTTTGAAAGTCAATTTGCTAAAACAACGACCACAGAGACGGTAAAAGAAATACCTCGGATTATTTCACTCGATCTAAATGATACATCAAACACTCAATCATCTCACAAACTGTAAGAACCAGTCCCAAAAAAGTAGGAGAACTCGGTAACGTTAGAGGGAACACAAAAAACAAAGGCGTGTGCTCAGTTATTGGTACATTTGTCGGTGCAGCGCTGCCGGCGACATACATAGAACTCGCATTAGTCCCAGCGTCTGCAAAAATATATTTTATACTTGGAACACGATCGTTGGGACTTACAAACTGTGCAATGGGATTTGGAAGACATGCTCGGATCGGTTCGCCTTCGATTTATTTTGTCTTAAATATTCGCGGACTATCTTTCTGCTGGGGATTGGAAACTGTGGCTACATACAAACAAAATATTGGGAATTGCTGGATATATTTACGAGTATACAGGATAAGTAAACTATTGCTATGTTGCATACCTAATATTGTTTAAAACCTGTTATTTTGGTGAAGTCTTGAAGGATATGTCGCTATTAATGTTATTTAATATCTAGTGGATTGAAAAAGTTTGTTATTGTTTATAATTTTCTCAACAACTTGGCTTGGAGAGTTCCGAAATAGAAGCTCCACTTATAGGCAAGCAACTTTTGTTTTTCAACCAAACTCAAAATATTTACGTTACGTTAAAATTTTCCTGAAATCGTAAAGTTCATTATTCTAACCCATTTCAATTTTAATGAGAAAATATTTGCAGAGAATCTCGCCTGTGATAAAATTAAATATAATCATGAAGTAGCAAAGTTTTCGTATTTAAGAGAAATTAGTCATAATTTGGCAGAAGCATTTATTTGTAAAGGTTGCCGGTGACCGCAGGAGATACCTTCGGGGTAATTAATATAAAAACGAGGTTTCTGAAGAGAGTTATAAAGTGTGCTTGTGGCTACCTTACTCATCCCTAGGGGTCTATAAAAGACGGCGAATGGTATGAGGGCAAAACAATGAGCAAGAGATACCTAATTAGGTTTGTATTCCGATTGAGCAATGTTTTTGATAATAAGGAACAAAGAAAAGGAATGTCACATCATATAGATAGAGGTATATACACATGTGAGTTTGATTAGCAGTAAAGTACCTACTAAAATTATTAAATCGAGTTGCAAAGCTGATCGGAATTCATGGAAGTCTATGATTCTGCCCCGAATATTAGATTGATGTGTTAACTTCGTGTAAAGGTTTAAATGCTCCTATGAAATTAAAATCTAGCTTTAGCCAGTCAAATGTATAAAATTCCATAATGATACAATCTAGACTCTCTACATTCGAGAGAGAATGTTTTGCATATTATGTCCACTTGCTATCAACAAAATACCTAGCATTCTTCAATCCAATACAAAGTAATGCACATCTAGAAAACAGTAATAAAGAGGTATACTCAACAAAACTCGTCTAACGAATGCACAAATGGGATTCCGAATGTATCTCACAGGAGTTATAAGCCGAGTTAATTGAAAACGGCATCGAGCGCCGTCCGCACTGGACGACGACGCGCCATTTCTATTTTGTCGTATTATACCACTAAAAAGTACTAAAAGGTTGTATGGAAAGGAGGGAAGTTATGGCAGTCCTTTGATTTCTATTTTGTAAAGCTTTATGAGTTGACTGTTCATTTGACGTCCGCTTTCAATGTTGGTCCTTCGGTACGAATGGAAAATATTTTATGTTTCTTTCTCGTACAATGATTAAAACTTCAAAACAGTTGACAGTACATAACTAGATTTTACATTAGGTCAGGGATTAATTAACGTTCTGTTGTGGTCCCAAACGGCAACCTTTGATTGGACTCTGTGACATTTTAAACTTATTAATCGATCTAGTGATCTCCAAAAAGTACTAGATACCAATTAAATATTCAGAATTACGTAAATAAAATCTGAATCTGTCATCTTGATTTCTATCAAATCCCAAACCTAACATTGAACTAAAACAAAAACCGTTCAAGACAATTTCGCAAAACCATGTCCCAAAACAGCCTTTACAACTGGCTAGGTGTTCAAAATTTGAAATCTTTCCCTCATGGTTAACAGTTGGCAAGTCGACGAGAACTCACGGAGACTTATTATCAAGAGGTTTCGGCCATTTGCATAGAGCACGTGAGTTGAAGTTCACAGGTCGAGGCGTCCGGGAGTGGTTCACTTTACTACCGAGTGAGGACCACAATGCAGCTGTCGATGAACTTAAATTAACCTTACTGGACAAATGAGCTTTGTATATACTCTAATTGCCTTCTGAGAATATTTAGGGATGCCTAGGGAGCAGATATTATAAAGTCAGTGGGGGTAAATATAGCTGGGGGATTGTTAGAAAGAGTTATCCTGGCATACAAAAGGCTGCAGAGGGAACAGGGTGGGCTTTAGTCAGGAAACTCCCACACGCACCTACAGCGGGAGAGGTTATTTGATGATATCCAATGCCCAAAAGGTGGTAGTAAACTTTCCAAAAACGCAACATAATGTTGTCCAAATGTTGTGTTTACTATAAACAAATCAAAATATAGTAGTGGCGCACAAATCCGACGTGAGACGGGATCACGTCTCCCTAACAATGGTAATGCACAGCCAGCCGGCTTTGCTTCACCCGGAATTTAATTATATTAGCCAAATTACCAGAATATCTGTGTTCACGTTAATGTGGGCTAATAACACTACCTGCGAGAACTGCTTGTGTTAGAAGCTGATTCGTAATGCTTTGCTTTCAGCGTTTTAGTGAGGCTCAAAGGACCAGAAAATGTTGCATGTAATAACGATCATGTTTATAGCGTCTTACAGCATAGTTACAATTGTATGGGCTATTCATTAGGATATACAAATATCCATAATCTGGGTTGTTCTGTTAAATTAATAGAACCTCACAGTCATTTTTATATGATTCAAAGATATTACATTAGTTTTCGTATAAATCCGTCGTACTATTCCTGAATTTATTCTCGAGTCCTTAAGGTTTAGAAACGATTGTATCCGTTTTAAATTTATTCGAGCGCGCAAATTTAATAGAGCTCCGTGTAAGACGCAGAAACTGGGAAATTTGAGTAATTCCAAGATATTATTTCTTACCGAAGCTTAGTTTCAGGACGTAAATAATTTCTAAGCCATTGACAACAGGCGATTTTCCTTAAGATAATTTACACAAATTAAGATACTCATTTTCTTATCTTTAATATACCTAAATAAGACTTTTCATGAATTAATATTGATATAGTCATATCTGCTGAATTAATTCTAAGCGCCTGATTTCAAGATAAAGCAATATTCGCACAAGAAAGCTAATTGCGGGCATCGACACAACAGGAAAAAGGCTTGTTTTTTAGAAGCTGAAAATCCCAATTATAGATAAATTAAACCATTGTGAACTATCTTAAACTAGCAACCCCCTTTAATTCTAACTGCAGGCCCTTTACCGGACACAGTAATATTTAAAGTTCAACACATTAGAGTAAAGTAAAACCGTGACATTTAGTAAATTAGTCGTCAAAGTTAGCGTGGGCACCGAGCGCTGATTTAAATAACTACTCCCTCATTTGTGCAATTTAGTTTAGGGCTAGTGATCACTGCGGTGTAACGTACCGTGATGCAACGTGTCACAGACCAACTTTATAGTTGGGGGGATGCTGGAATTATGTCTCGAGTTAACCAGATGTGAAAAAAAGTTTAAACATTCCAGCTGATGATAAAGTTAGAAATGCAAGTGTCTTTTTAGTCTGGAACGAAAAAGGACGTTCTCAATTAGAAGTCCCTACGGTACCTACTGAAGCTATAGAAACCACTATGATACTAAAGATAAGATGATTCGATACCAAAGATGGAGAAAGTAAAAAAAAATCTTAAGTACACTGTAAAATAATTCGTTTGATTAGTTATCTTCCTCACCGACTCAGCTTCCCAGCTCCGCACAGTCGCGAGCTTTAAAAACAAACTTGAAATAATTCCGCGCAGTTAGCAAATGAGGGTAGTAAGACAGCAACAAATGGCGCCGCTTTGCAATGCCAATTTCATTATTGTTTAAACGTCCCAGATTTGATAAAATGCACCTTTGTGAGGTATTCTTCTTGCTTACTTCGCAATTAGCTATATTGTTTCTGCCTCGTGCCTCATACTGTTTCGTATAAAGATTTCTCTTGTTTGTAGTGCTTATGTGTTTTTATTATCTTTGAGCGTCGGTCACATGAATGACTAATAATTAACTGCTAGTTTTGTGCCTGCATGATCATCACAGCAAAACAATATTTAGGCAATAAGAAGTTTAAAACCTACACGTATTCTACAATCAGTCTTTCAGTACATAAAGCGCAGAAAACCCAGGCCCACAGTGACCACAGAAGCTCACACGAGCCAAGTCCGATCCACTCTATAAACAAGAGTGGACTTGCGACAAACTTTTGCCGACACTTAATGTAAGTTTAAGCGCAACCGCGTGCGTGAAACTGCCCTAATCACAGTTTGAAGTCACCGCCGCCCGCGGTCAGGGGGGGGGGGAGAATAACCATGCTGGTCATTTTAAGGGATAATAGTTCTACGTATATTTGATTTTGAGCCGTGATTAAGGTAAGGTATTATGTTGGGGTATTCATGGAACCGGAGTTTGGTGCATCAATTTACATATATGAAAAAATAAAATTTTGGAAATCATTACCTGCTGGTGAAAACACCGTTTGTAACATTTATGGTTTACAGTTTAAAAAAACACGGAGTTGCTAACAATCGAATGTCAGAAGACCACTGCACTTTTTAATACAAGCACAATGTTTAATTTGGACACAATAGTGTTGGCAGTGAGCCTAACTAACTACAAACTACTATTATTCGATACAAAACTTGGGCAGTTCAAGTTGGCAAGTTACGAAGGTCAGACGACCACCTGTGCTTAACGCGGGTTAATCTCGGGCCTACAACAGATGGACACGGTAATTAAGTTTCTACTTTATGTTACCGACTTAATTTCTTTTTTTAACTAAATGAGGTTGAATTTCAAGATGGCTTGAAGGATATAAAAAGGGAAATTAAAATGTTCGTGGTCTGTGTGCTGTATTTTGGGAGACAACATTTTATATTTACACAAAAATACAACACAACACGGTGACGCAAGACGTACATATTCTTAACACTACAAGACCCTTTTCTGAGACCCGAGCGTATAATACTCAAAATAATGAGGTCCAACTCAAAAACGAACAACATCGGTTCGGGAAACTGGTCCAAGTGCCAGTGAAAGTTGTACCTTTTTGTGAACCGCACCAAAAACTTGTTCTTTGCGTGTTTCACTCTTTTCCATAATTTTGTTTAATTCCGCCACTTTTACTTTGGACAGGAAACGGATGGGGCTCCAGCGATAAATTATGAGGACACTTGAATATCTTTAAAGCCCAAAAATGTGACCTACACGCATCTTGTTGACGATTTCTTTATCAAATAAAAAACGAAGTAGCTACTGCTTTGTGTCCAGATGGAGTTCAGTCCTAACCAAACTAAAATGTCCTAAACAATTTGTAAACCCCAAACAGGTTGTGTCCGAAGTTCCCCGACAAAACCCGAAAGCAAAAACCGTGAACTACCGAAGAAGCCACTTGTAAGTTGGCATTGTACGAGCAAAAACTGACGGACAAACTACTTTGTGTAACTGTGGACTGTAGAAGTACCTAGCTATAGTAGTCCTGCCCACCCACCTCATAGTACGGGTTGAATTATAAGGGTCCCAAGTTTGTGGTCGCTCCTTACTCGAACAACTGCAAATACGCTTAAAATTAGAGGACTACACGGTAATTAAGGAGTTAGTTTAGAAAATAAATAAAACGTCCAAAAACGGGTTAATTTTAAAGGTCGCTAATGTAATTTAAACACCTATGTATTTAACCTTTTTCAGCCTTTGAAGTATATGTATACCACTTTAAAACTTATGTTAAATCAAATAAAAATAATTTAGTTTTTCACAGAATACCTTGTATTATTTCGTCACAAAAATATACAGAGCCGCTTTTACATAAATTCCTTTATACGTTTGTACGTGCGGAGAATAGGTACTATAGAGAAAAAACATTTACAAACCGTGCACTAACATTACATTAGTAACATTTAAAAACCTAAATGTAAGTTAAAACCCCGCCTCATTAAGTCCCAAAGTCCAGCACTAATGTGAAGTAATCCCGGGAATATGGTGAGAGACCCCGGGACACCGCAGCGGGCGACGCGGCGTCGTTCGATTTGTCAAGAGTATCTGCGGTGCTGGTCCTTTGCTACGAGTTTAGAGAACGTCGGGATTACACCGTAGTTTTGTGTGTAGATTCTGTGTAGTTTTGTGGTGTATTGTATTGTTGGTTTTGTTTACATTACACTTTATAAAAGTAACGTTTCGTTATTAATATCTTTCGTATGTTGTGTAAACTTTAGACGGTTCAAATGAGGTATCAAATAAAACACTTGAACTGTCCAGTATGTGTTACACACATTAAACGTATAATAAGTAAAACCTACAAACCAAACTTCGAAACAAAATTTTCGGACACATAAATCTCTTTAAATAAGTAGCTAGTGCTTCAATTAATGCAGCGCACTCGAGCTAATCCCGGGACACGGCGGCTAATTCCGGAGACCGCAGCCCGGGACGGCTCAGCCCTCGGTTTGGCGAGTGGCCCCGCGGTTTGAGGGTTGTTACTTATACTTTGCTACAGATTGCCAATCCTGGGTAGGTATTATACTCGAGTGACACTCCGCAATATTGTGAAGGAGGAAGAGTATTTCTTTGAGTTATATTTCTTTTCGACATCATGTATTTAATTTGTAGTTTAGTTTCTTATGTTGTCATGCTTGTAAATAGCAATTTCAAGCTTCATTAAAAGCGAGTTCCAGCATTCATTGAACATCAGAATTCCCTTTAATCCGTCATAATTAAACCGTGATATTCTCATAAACGGCGCTTTAACAGAAAATACATAAAAGCAATGCAGCGCTTTAAATTAAAAAGTTTTTTAAAAGGAGATGCAATTGAGATGCGGTTGCGACGATCTGAATGGTTTATTGCGCACAAACGGACGGGGCCTCTGGATATTTTTATTTTTCCTAAGTAATTAAATAAAGTGTTTTGTTAAAACGTTTTGTGGCAAAAAATTGAGTCGGCAACGTGGAAATGTTGATGGAGTGGAAAGTTTTAATCGCTTTTACATCTTTGGGTTTTTGAACGACATGATGGATTATATTGTGCTGAAAGTGGGCTTAATATAATGCTTCGTTGATTGGTGAAAAACCCAATATTTACATCTGTTTAAACATGAATATTTGGCTTAAAGCACTGTTTGTTAGACAATTGCTGCCTTGTCTAGATCTAACTCCCAAGTCGCCTGTCAGAACATTTTAGTAGCCAAACGTTTTAATTGCTTTCAGCAGGGAACCTGTCTTCCCCATTATCGTAGTAGACAAAGTCCAAAACTGTTTGCTAATACTTTGGAGAAATTTCTAGGATTTTCAAAATGTCTGAAGTAGTTGTTCATCAACTAATTCTAAACAAACTTGCACCTTAATCTGGGTAACAAACATAGAACTGTTTTACACTCTCCGCACCCGGTAAACTGTTTATCGACACGAGAACTTAGTTTACATTCTGATAAACTCCATTGGGCTTAGCACTACACCAACCTGCCACGCCAAAACACACTTTAAACCAATTAAACAGAGTTTAGTTTTGATTGGCAGAACCTGTACAGGTATTTGGAAAACAATAGGTGATAAAAAGAGAAGTAAATATTATTAAGAGCTGAAAATTTTCAGGAAATGAAACAAGGTTTTCATTTGCTGTTCATTTGATTCAGGTTATGTTGAAATAGTAATTAATTGTGCGTTCACCTTAGAAACGGAAATATACCAAACGCACGACTATTTATTTACAAAACGACTGGTCCCAGGCTTGCAAGGGGGTTTCAGTCTGGTAAAGAAGTCATGTCCATTTTAAAGAGATGTGGTTTATTTTAATTATTTAAACTGAAATTTATAAGTATTTCTATGATAAAGGGAATTAACAAATAACAATAGGGTCAGCAAATTCGTTGTCAATCAATTAGAGTTTATTACAGTAAGCGTGCGTGTCGGCTCACCACAATTGGCTGCCATTGTGGCATAAATCATATCGCTCGCCCTTTCACTGTTCATAACTAATTAGTAATTAAGTAACACGCGTGCTTACCTATAGCTTATTCATGGTTTACGGTAACATACCTACATATGTATGTAAGTCATATGAGATGGATTGCTTGAATTCAACATCATCATTTGCCTAGCCTTTTCCCAACTATGTTGGAGTCAGCTTCCAGTCCTATCGGATGCAGCTGAGTACCAGTGTTTACATGGAGTGATTATCTGTCTAACCTGTTCTTAGAGCTACCTGGATAGCATAATACCCTTGGTATGACTGGATTGGTTGAAATCAACGTCAACATAAATAGTGACTCCAACTTTTACCTTACATAAGTGGCATTTATTATTCCAGCCCTGAAGCGTGAATGGAAATTATCCAAAAACAACACACGCGACCTTTTCGACCCCAAAGTGATTAGAGGCGTTAAACCAAAATGGTGTTAATTGGAGCCGTGTAATCAAACGCGCCCATACAAACATTCCTGTAGCCCAGTGGCCAAATACCGGGAGATAGGCAAGTGAGGGGTGACGGGGTGACAAGCCAGCCGATATTAATTGCTGGCTCCATGATCAGCTCCTGCACAAAGAACAGGGGAGGATTATCGGAAGGTGGATGTTTGATATTAAAGTTCAGAATGTATTAAAGGACCAGATTTTAAAATCGGTCCTTTGAGCCGGTTTTATGAAAATGGCAATGTTAAGCTACGTGAGCGTTACGTCGGAAATATTGAAGTTTGTCCTCTAATATGTATAATATAATGAAGTCTATAAAAATTGTTCACTGGTTAGCTTAACAACACGCAATTTCACATTTACATACACTAACATAGATGTAAACAGAGCGGGCAGAAGCTACAAGAGGTAAAAAAACCGGCTACACACACACGTCAATAATTGACTCGATAATCCCGTCAATTGAAATGCTCCAACCGAGCGTTTGTTACGAACCACTTTGAGCATTGAATTTATCGCAGCAATGTGCAGCAATCTTTATTATTTACTGATACGATACTATATTTAAATCACTTGAAATTCGAATATTTGATTTGAAAAATGCATTCATATTTTAAGCTTTTTCCTTGTAAACCACAAAATTTCAATCCAATATTCTGTGTTCAATTCTTACCCGAATACCACAGCAATAATCCAAATGGATTTGCAAAAAAATAACTACATACATATACAAAAACTTGCAACACACAAAGTTCGCGGAACCAACACCAGCAGAGGTACTTAAAACATACTCCACGGTTTATTTTTTAGTAAAATGGCCGACATTTTACGATCCTCGTTAGATGTAAAACTTATATAAAGTAGAATGTATAAAAGCTGTAGATCTTGATTGTGCAGCAAATTGACATAATTGCTTCAGGATGCCTGACGGAGTGATTTGAAAATTAACATGAAACCGGTAGGCGAGGCAAATTACTGAGTTTGTGCTAGAACTTGTGAGTTTTATACCGCTGGGCAATTTGTGGGTAGGTATAAGAACTGTTATTTAACTGCTGGGTGCATATTTCCAATCGCTTTAAGTTCTACTAGATATGACAGTTCATATAATTAGTTGCATATTGTGTTGACCATAATACCAAACAGCAATCATATACATAGCAATAATATACCTAACAAAAACCAGAAGACCCGTATATAGTTTCCATGGCAACCAGCAAAAACACTTATACGTCAAAATCAACACAATAAATCCTTACGCAGACAAAACAAAATATTCCTTCCATTTGTCCCCTAACGTTTGAGAGGCAGAAATCCTCAAAACAATATAAAAACGTAAAGTGTGCGTCAGTACGTCAGTATGCCACACAGTATAGCTTTATAGGGCGGTGTCAGCGGTGACACGTGGCGGCGCAATCAAATGTCGCTTCTGTTTTTGCATGTTTCATATTTTAAGCTTTGACATTCAGGTTTATTTATTTATTGTTGGAATGTTAGGATCGTCGATTGTTTTGCTTTGAGGGGGCATTTAAATTCAGCTTGTTAACTTTGCAATGTGAATATTTTTTAAAAGTGTATGCTTTTCCCTTTGCTGTCTGAAACACGGCCAAGTATTCTACTGTAATCCATTAATACTTTTTAAGGTTTAGACCTACTTTAAAACTAATCTCAAGCTGTTGATAAAAGCCAATGACCTATTTTCTTAGATCAACTGCATACATTTGCCTAAACTGTCGATCAATAACCCAGTTAAACCCTAAACAAGAGACTGTAAAGTACTAGATGTTCGTTGGCAAGCTTTTAACTGCTAACGTATACTAATGAACTCGTTCCTATGTTCGTATGTCTCTTAGCACTGATTAGCTCATGTTTAAGATGCAGAACACAGCTTAGACTCTTTAGGATCCTAATGTTGTTGATTGGCAAACATACTGAAGAACAACTTACAAAGAAATGTTGATATTATTGTCACTATTGAAGAGAGAACTAGGTTATGCTATGGGCCGAAAAAATAATTTATTCCTCCTCGTTAATCTAACCAATCACTACTATCACTATCAGTTTAACAGTTACATAATGTACTCAATATTATTTCCCTCCAATTCACGAATAAAACCCTTTTACCTAAGTAATTGAAACACCGATACGGCGCACGAATCCACTAGAACATTTACAAATAAATCAGCAGTGCTTCAAAAATACACTCCATTCACAATAGCATTTGCATCACAAAATAGACTTTAGTATTCAGACAATAAGAATGCTAATGTATTGACAAGTCCTCAAATAGTGCAACACACGTAGTGCTTAGGATGCGAATCATAAAAGGAACGTTTTATTTTAAAATTCTCTTTTGGAAAAGTTGTGTAGGAGCTCGCTTCGAGGGAACCTCGTACTCTTGACAAAATATAGAAGCATACTCTATATACGCGTAAGTTAGAAATGTACTTACCAATGCATATAAGCGACTTCTGGGGGCATAATCTTCTAGTTCATCAAAAGAATTGTAAACTTACCTGCAACAAAATGAATGGGAAAGTTAAAAAAATGCTCAAAAGTCCAAGTCGTTCATACTAGATACTAAAAATAAACAAAGCTACTGTATGAAATTATTATCCTTTTACTAAAGTTCCAATAAATATTGATCTAAGACAAAAATACACACTGTTTATTATTAGAGTCAAGAGAATAATCAGTCGTTTATATTTATTTACTGAATTCATAATTAGCTTGTGTAAATAACTCCAATGTATAATGAGTGATAAGATGTCGATAACCTCAAGATGTTTTATCAATGGTTCCTTTCAGGTAAGGAAAAGGTTATCTTTTGAACTATGTTTTTACATACGTTAACTAATATTTTAGTTATCTCGAGTTTTAATGAGAAAGGAATACCCTTAACTAATTTGTATTATGTAGTTTCTTCTAACTGTGACGATGGCAATGAAAAATCTATGACGATATATACAAAAAAAAAAACACAAATTAACTTGCAGGGAAAATATTTCTGAAAAATATTTTTCGGGTTTATAGCAAAACAAAGATTCCGTATGCAACAAAAACATGAAAACAAATAAAATGATTCCTTTTGAACATTTCAGGTAGTGTTTTTCAAAGATTTTTTTACTTACTCGTGAAAATAAAATACTGCTGAAATATACTAGCTGTTTTTGCTATAAAAATACCAAATTGAGACATATTATATTATTTTCGGTAGTAAAGAAGCACATATTTTTAACAAAATGTGATAAAATAATCCACATGTTCACAGATTGCTTCACGCAAACAAATCGTTATGAAGTAAATCATTATTAACTTGACCTTAATATTTTTTACTTTGAAGGGAACGCGAATAAACGTTTTGATTTGATTTGATTTAGAGAAAGTGACTTCAGCGCAGTCAATGGATATTTCGTAAATGTACGTACAATCGTTGTAACTGGATATTAGATAATGTATACCCAGTTTGGACACATTCAGGTTTCAACATTGTTAAAATTGCAAGTTATGAACAAAAAGATTGACATTCTGAACCCCGTATGTGAACTTTGGACACTTAATATAATGTCCTAGGACGGGATAAAGTTTGTCTTAATATTTCTACTACTTATCCATATTATAAGACCTATTTATACCTTTCCCAAATAAAATACGAAATTTCCCTATCAACCCTTCACGAAAGGTCTCAAATTTTCCCCTTTTGTGTCCCAAATCGATATAATTGTACCCTTCAATAATCGCTGCGCTCTCTCGATACAGGTATATCGACAATCCGATTAGGCGGCAAGGGGGCGACAATAGACTGCGATTAGTCGGAAACGGACCGGACGCGGGTCAAATCAAACATATTATTAGGGGTTTTCTAACCCTTCGAATGACGTGTTTCAGTTGCGAAAAATACAATTTCGTGTCTGAAAAGTAAGCGAAAATTAAAATAGAAAAGTTCAGTAATCACACGCTAATACAAACACACGTATCTAACATTTGGTGACTAACTTCTTTATCGCCCATATTCTTTTTATCGAAATCAAAACCTTCAACACCTAATTTTAGCTCATACTACGAGAATTCAATAATATTTAACTAACATAAACAATATTCAATCATTTTAAGCCCTTGAAAGCACATGAATATGTCGAAAATCATAAATTAATTTCACATTTCAAAATTCAGTTCGTGGAAATCAGAATAATATTTAGGAACGTAATGGAGCCTTAATTTGTGCTGAAATACCTACCGGTTACATTTCTCGTTAATTGAAGGCTTTTAACTTGAGCTATCAATTAAGCAAACGGGACATAAAATTACAAAAGAGTAGTGTAAAAATAGACTACTAAAAATTGTAACTTACGATCGATCGCCTGTGGAGAGAACATCCATAGAAGACGTCTCTAAAAACCCTACATGTTTTCTTATCTATTCAGGAATTTTACATCTACAGAAACTTTTCAGTTCAACATGCATCTACAATTTCATTGCTAACCAGCTATCATCAAAGTTTCAGCATTCCCAGTGACCTGTATTTAGTCGCAGTACACACGAGCAAATTGAATCACAGTTCAATTTCATGCATCGAGTGTTATCAATCTATCAATAAACCGCCATCTAGCCAGTGACAACAGTCCGTAGTGTGCACACGTCCTTATTTGAATAAACAGAACTAATACATAATCAGCGTCACACAGACCTTCATAATTATTGTGATGAACTCTATTTGTAATCAGAACGTGGCTTGCTAATTATGATTGATCAATCCGCTAGTTAAGTTGCGATTGACACGGATAAATTACCGTAGAATTTGCATGGAAGAGCGATTTTATTTGCATTCTGAACTAAAATTATACCTAAGAACTTTTTCAAATACTGAACTGTGGTATTGGTGTCAATAGTTCAAACTGACACTAAAATATAGACCGAAATGTAATTGATATGTCAAACAACAATTAATTGTGAAGATATTCGGTGAACTGAGTCAATCAAGGGGTCAATTGTTCGTAAAATATATCATAGGCAGTGTTTATTACATGACGATGTCATGTCGGCAGATAACGCATTGATTGAACTGTGCATTGTTATTGAATAACTAGCTTTATGCCACGGCTTCACCAGATTTCCTGAAGTAACTACTTTCTGTGTGTCCGCAATAAAATAAAAATTGCAGCATGGATTTCGCCTATTGGTAGAGTAATTTATGGCAAATGTTTAGTTATATTATTTACCCACCTGTATATATAATTTATACGCGTGATTTTAAATAAATTTACCCACATGTTCATACGCGTGATTGCATTCGCACAATGAGCGTGAGACGGCTCAGGTAACTTCTTAATGATGATTATATGCCTTTTATACTTGCTAATTACTTCGATTCGGATATATAAATGTTTGACTAATAAAACCAAGTTAAAGTAGCAGATGTTTGTGGAATAAAATATGAATTTATAATATTATACTTGAACATGATGCATTGAGGACGATAAGAAACTAAAGATCAGCTGTCAAAATTATAACAATGAAGCAGTATTCTAAGATTCGTAGTTGTAAGAAGTTCTTAGAACTTTAAAAGTTAGATAAGTGATAGGAATGAGATAATTATGACAAAGGCTGGTTTTCAAAAAGATTTCAAGTAAGAACTATCGTTATCTTCGTATGAACAATGTTTTGAAAGAAGTTAGTAAAGATAATTTAGGAATAGCTCGGAATGCATTCGAAGGTTTCAATTTCCTTTGAAAGAAGCATCATTATCGGGCGAACTTAATACTTAATAAATTGTTTTGACCTATAGATAATGAAGAAATCTGCTCGTGTAGGTTTAACAGGTTTGCCTAGCCAAGTACTTTATCAAAGCGACAAGTCAGTCGTATTCATACTTCATGAAATTCACAGTTCTGAGCAGATTATTTCTCTGCTGAGTTCAAGCCCATGGCTGGTCAGGTCGACAAGGCGATGACAAATGACTGCAGCACAGGATCCATCACCCGAACTTCATCACACAATCGATTCTCACCCCTATTGTAAAAGTAATAGGGTCGATTGTTCCACTAACTCAGACAATGGCGGACACTACAATTGATAGCTGGTCGGGACGCGGGTTACAATTGTTTTGGTTTTTACTATTGTAGTGGAGTGTAGCTTTTTGTTGCCACGATATTTATGTCCCGTGTTCAAAGCGTTTGAATTCTAACTGGACATACAAAAAGCACTTTTTTAAAAGCCCTAAACTACTTCCACCTGATGGACATCGAAATTCACTACTCTTGCAACAATATTTGGCATGAGAGTTTACATATATTTACTTTCGAGCTGTAACCAGAGCAATCCTTTTAAACGCAGATCTTGGCAATAACTGTCAAATAGCTGGAATAAAGCTGAGCGCACATACACGCATGACCCATAAAGGACGTGCACACTAAAAGAAGTCATACAATTTAATAGGCAGTGCGTCATAACTTGTAATATGCTCGTACAGCATCAGAACGTCTTTATTTCACGGAGTTATGCTTCATGCACACCGCGCCACATAAAATCTGACAACACTGGTGACATACGAGGAGATGACAGAAGGTTATAACTGAACAATAGCGCTGGAAGTACCCAGAAAACCTCATTTTACCAAGACCTCGTTTGATCCAACGTCTTCTAACCTTCGGACGCTTGAAGATCCTAAAAAGTTGGAGACTACTTGGGACAATGCTATGTAGTGATAGCAAGAAGGTCTGGGATTTGAAATATAGGTTTTCATTTCCTCATGTTGTAAAAGAAAAAAAATTAATCGTAAGCTCTATTAAGAGTCTGTCGAAGTCGGAAATATGGGTAGGTAAGATGACAGCCAAATTATTCAGTCTAATACACATTCACAAATTGCTAGTCCAATTTAATTATTTGTAAGAACCTCGTGAAAGTAGACCTTCTGTATTTGTGCCCTAGTGAACAATATCTCAAAGAAGCCACGAGTTTGGAACACGATAAGATCTAAAGTTCAGTAACTTTATAACAACGTGGCCGCGAGTGAAGTATGGAGATAAACTTGTAGTCACGCTCGTTTTTACTTCAACCGGCAATTGAAATCCTGACATATGTTTAGATATAAATCACGACTTTGGTATACATAATATATATTCCAGAGGCTTTCTTATTGAAATGATTGGTATATTCCTAACATGTAGTATAATTGTTTAGAACTCTTATATACTCATAGTTTGTGAATACTAGGTGGATGGATGAATGAATGTTTGTTCCTCATTCACGCAAAAACTACGGAATTAATTTGATCAAACTTGGCAGTACATAGCTCATATATCAGAATAACAAGTACCTAGGCCACTTTTTATCTGGATGCAGGAAGTGACTCCCTAGGGAAGCAGGTGAAATTGCTGGCAGAAGTTAGTTTATTGATATATGTAGTTATTGTAGGCTTTATAAATTCATATTGTTTTTCTATGTAGTAATTAACGTACACTCGCTGATCATGACGTCAAATAGGAGTCAATGACAGTTCAGTGACTGCCGTGACGAATTAGCATCATTCAATATTGAAGGAAAATTCTTATTTTACTTCAACTTTATTAAATTCTATGAGTGAGGAAATACACGCGTTGCTCTTAATAATAAAAATGTTTTCTTGTTTCTAAGTACAGTAGAATCCGGATATAACGACCTTTAAGGGACCGACGATACTATGTCGTACTAACCGGACGACGCACAAAACGGATGGATTATTTCTTAAGTGCATAACTTAACTTGTACATACATACATAACTTACGAATACATATTATTATTATTATCTTCTTATATATAAAAATGAATTGATGTTCGTTAGTCTCACTAAAACTCGAGAATGGCTGGACCGAATTGGCTTATTTTGGTTTTAAAATGTTCGTAGAGGTCCAGGGAAGGGTTAAACGATACGAAGTTTGTTGGGTCAGCTAGTCTTCTTATATATAAAAATGAATTGCTGTTCGTTAGTCTGACTAAAACTCCGGAATGGCTGGACCAATTTGGCTTATTTTGGTTTTAGAATGTTTGTAGAGATACGAACGCGGGGCGGGGGTGCGAGAGCGTAGGTAAACAAAACATTGCGCGTGTGTCGTTTTAACCGGACGTATTATAATAAATATTGGTCGCTATAAGCAGTTGGTCGCTTAAACCGGAGTCGCACTAAACGGTTATATTGTCTTAGTACCTATATACGAAACCTAACTTGAGTAAAGATTATCGTCGCTAAAACCGATTAGTTGTTATAAGCGAAGTCGTTATATATGAATTCTACTGTATTTGTCTTTGTGTAACTTTATATTTTTCTTCGAATCAATTTTTCTTAGTTTTTTGTTTTGGATTGTTTTTTTTTTTAACAGTGAAAACTGGAATAGTATCTCAGTTAGAGTCCACAGGGATTATTTTTAATTATTTCATGATAAATTCATAAAACATCAAAATTCGCTTCGTGCCTGTTTTTACTCTAAACGTAAAGCAAACGTACAAACCGATACAAAATATGTTATATTATGTAAACTGTGATATTATTGAATGAATAAGGCGCTCCGTTTATAAACAGTTCGTAGTGGAAATATGTAATAATATACGATACGAAAAATGCGATATTAAACACGAAGAACGAAAAAGAATTTTGATACCAAAGAATCATAGCGAACTGCAATAGACCACTTAATCATGAGCTATGACATACCTACCAATAAAATATGATTAATTCTTACTTCTGAACGTTATTCTGATCTGATCCTTGTAATAAAATGCTAGAATAAAACTGCTATTGTCACCCGCCTTACTAAACCTCAGACACTTAAACCAAAACCTCTTATGCCCACTATAAGTACAAATATCTCCTAGACTCTGCATACCTCATCCATTTCACAAGCGATCAGTCATTTAGCAGCAATGATCGGTCATCCACTGAAGCCAGCTTCGACCATACATCAACCAGGTGTAAGCAACCCTTAATTATGTACCACTAGATGAGCAACCACTGACGATCACTCGACACGCAACCGTCTCGTTAGATACTGTGTATGTGTGTGTGTTTGTGTGTCTGTGTGTGTGTCTGCTGGAATTCCTCGCGTCTCTGTTACTTTCACAACAAAGTTTACTGTTTGTTGTTTTAATGATGCAAAGTCATCATCTGCCTAGCCTTTTCCCAACTATGTTGGGGTCGGCTTCCAGTCTAACCGGATGCAGCTGTGTACCAGGGTTTTACAAGGAGCGACTGCCTATCTGACCTCCTCAACCCAGTTACCTGGGCAACCCGATACCCCTTGGTAAGACTGGTTGTCAGACTTTCTGGCTTCTGACTACCCGTAACGACTACCAAACATGTTTAAATGGCAGCCGGGACCTACAGTTTATCGTGCCATCCGAAACACGGAAGAACTCAGTATGACAAGATGGTCACCCATCCACGGACCGACCGCGCCAAGCGTTGCTTAACCTTATGATCGATCGATCCGCGCGGCTTTGACTTAGCCACGAGCTCTTCTTTAAAAAGCAAAAGCAAAGTATGAAAATAATTTTGATGATATTACACTAGGTAGATGGGCTGTTTGGTGATCTAAAACACTACAATATTTATAACTCGTCACCCACGTCGAGAGGAACTACTTCCCGCGCATGGAAAATGCTGGGTATGTTTCATCCAAAAACATCCAGTAGTTTCATGTGAAAGAGGAACAAAGAAACATACCGACAGACATCCACATATAAATAATAGAAGATACGCATAAATATGTGTTGGACACTCGTAATGCAAGACAAAACCACTGACGAACTTTAACATTCATAAAAGACCCAGACAAAAGAAAATAACAAAAGAAAGACGCTTAATCATCAGTCAGTAATTGTCTCACACTGAACACACAGAGTTATCAGACAGACAGACAAACAAACGCACAGACAAACACGAACGCTATCAGTACAGCTCACATTACTGTTTATCTGTATTTGCATAAGAACGCATTCTTTGTCTTCAAACAATACTGCAATTATATCACAAAGAATGTTCAATGTTTCATTATGTTTAGGAAGTGTATGCAAGAAGAAATTGTATTTATTTATTCCTGTCATTAAGTTTGCTCAATGGTGGGTGTACTTCCCACAGAACGCCCACATTCTTCGCCTATTAAGATGACTTAGCCATTTATCTGAATATAAGAAACACCCGTTAATACCCAGGATTATTAGACTCACATAATATAAGCCTTAAATTGACATATCAACAACACAATGTCAAAGTATTCTAAAAAAATCTCCAGAAAATTATCAGCTTTTCTTTTCCAAAATATTCTTTTGACTATTTAGCCATAAATACCTACTGTCAAGATTATAATATTATTTCAAAAACTTTCATAGAAATACCATCAATTACCCGTATGACTAATCTACATACGTGCTTCTATATCTATCAGAGACACTCATAACATAATTTTCTCCCAAAATAAGGAACCCGATTATAATACTATCATCATTATCTGCGCAGAAAACTTCTATCATTGTCACAGATACAAAAACAATTACTGTTTACGCTTCAAATGACGCGAAAGTAAGAAAAAACTTGAGAAATGTACCGTTCACTACACTGGAACGAAATCGGTCTATAACAAAGGTCTAGATCTGAAAAAAATCAGGCAACCATTAAATTCAGTCTAGATTCAGTTGTGCGAAAGTAAGTGCTATGAAACTAGGCTTAAATAAAGTAATCCGTGTATTTGTTTCGGTAATTAACTCAGAAACTGCTTGTCTAATTTAGCTGCAACTTTCTTTGTAGGCTTATGACATTTAAATGCATCGACTTAATTATACGTGCTACTTTAGCAACATTTTATTCAGCAAAATCTTAATAAATAAGTCCTATTACCTGGATAATAATTTAGTAAACAAAATTAATGCTACTAATTGACTTTATAAATCCATCTACGCAATATGTCAGTCGCTAGATTAACTTATGAATATAAATACATAATTGATTACTAAATAAGATGGAAGCACAGCGTCTAATATATTTCTAAATAAAATGTTGTTTGAGTAAATCCTCTTAGCGCGCAGAATATGACGATAACGATAAATAATATTCCGACTAATACATGACTAATACTAACAGGACTGGTAAACTTTCATTCAAGAAGAGAACTGTATTATCCACGTTCAAGAAAAGGCAAGTTACTGACGACAGACTTTAAGCTATTCACTTAATAAATTTTAATACTTCTTTAAGTCTAAAAGGGTAGGTACATTAAGCGCCACACAGAGATAATATTATAGCATCATTTCGCTTATAATTAAGTTAGTGTAATGCATCTTCTTCGTACTACACTAAAGGCAGAGACGCTTATTAACTTGTAATGACAAATAAATTGCATCAACTTAGGCCCTCATCTAATTAGACTGAACCCTAATATCGATGTATCTTTCAGTAATAACCTCGGCATCAATTGTGCGACGTAGATAACTGAACTAATCTCAGAGATCATTTAATTTGTGTCAGACACACACGACAGACATTTCATTAAATATAAGACTAACAAAATAATTAAGATGCGCGGATAATATAAATTGAGTTCACGTCTGCGTGACAGGCAAGTGAGCAATCATTGAAGGAATGCATTGCTATAAAGATGACATAAATCTAAAATGCCTAATAAATTATTAGGAACCTCAAATTGACGTTATGATTAACGGAAAATTATAGAAAGAAGGTCGGATCACCTTTGCTGGATCCTCATTAAATTAATGTCAATTATGTTGACGTGTCGGTTTTCGTCGCCAATTAATAAACATTCTTTCTGAGGTTTTCGTTCGTCGTTTAACAAAGTGACCACTTATACACGGCATGAAAGCATGTATGAAAACCAAAAACCTTATATGAACTTAATAATTGCCTACAATTTCCCAATAAATATTAAAACTACCTCAGTATTGGCAATTAATTGGAACTGTAACATTTAAATACTCATTGAACACCTACGGCTCGTCGCTGAAATTAAATGAACATAATAATTTAATAAAACTATGAATAATCCAGTAACGGCTCGATTTACATAGGATATGAGGGACGCATCCGGCCGCTGCTGAATATTACTGCCTCTGCGGTTCACCGTCCACCCTGTTTGTACAAATACTGCAATTTTACCCAAAATACGAGTTATTTTAAATGATTTTCATGATAATGTGACAGTTACCATTTTAGACTACATAAACTATTCTAGTCAATTCCAAAATACGCCGTGAAACTTGTCCATGCGTCATTTCAGTCAGCATGGTATATTTCACATTAGGATACACTTTAGAATTATTTGAACGAAATAAAGTCATTATTATGCAAATCTGGATAAGAACTTCAGAGTAATAACTTAATAATTAATTTTCTAGTAATCAAGAATCCTTTTTCTACATTCACAAACGTTTCTTCTTGCTTCACACACTGCTTCAAGCTTCAAAATCACCGGCATTTTTCAAACCATAAACGCTGAATGACCACACAACCTTTAAAGCAGTGCCAAATATTTTCCGTTTATAAACGTATTAACAAAATGGAGGCGCTATCACCGGATAAACTGACTGTGACCCACATCGCTGACCCGCTCCGAACAGCAAATAAAACCAAAGCTGGCCCAGCGACAACTGGTAACGGTACCTCCAGACGAACAAGTGACGCGCGACAGCGGGAGAGGCACGACACATTTGTACTAAGGGACCAGTTGGAAACGTTCGTCGTAATAGCTCATGTGTGTGAGCTTTAATGCTCTCCATCATGGAGGAGTGAAGAAAACTGCAGAACAGTCGATGTATCATGTCATGAGAAAGACAATTATCCAATAGTGAACTTTGATAAGTAGGTAGTTGGGCAATGTAAATGTTTGAGAAAATTCAGAATGAGTGCACCTATCAATATAGATTTCATAGTACAATTCAATTATCTATCCCGAGTTCAATAGAAGAGCTCATTGATATTAATTGCACCCACAATCACTACAAGCTTACAACTTAACCCGCACCAATCGCAGTAACGGTCCGCGGCGCACGCGCACACTGATTCACTGCATCACATCTGTCTCTTTCACTCCTTTGTTTAACCGGTACGAGGGAGCGAGATAGAGAAACAATCGCCATTGAAGTTGTGGGAGACAGCCCGTCAGACAGATTATATGCTGATTATGTGTTTAAACGATTAATTAAATGTTACAGCCTATTGTAATATCGTATTTAGGCTCTTCTAAACGGATATTCGATTAAGGCCGACAATTTTTGTGTGTTTTACACAATATGATATTGAAATGAGTGAAATACATACAGTTGTGTCGGAAATGTACGGTACAGTTAGACTGTGGGTGTCGGATGCTCATTTGAATATTATGAATGGGTAAAAGAACTTTTATAAGTTCTATATGTCTTGGCAACGTCATCAAGCCATGAAATATGTCTTGAGATAACTTGTCATAAATGAGGTTACATTATTTGTTTAAAAATGTAGAAAGTGAACTGACAAACTTTTTCAATTTTTCAGTCAGTTACAGATTAAACAAGATACCACGCAAAACGATGATTTCATTTAATACTTACTTTAAGCGGCAGCGGCTGATTTCAGGATTGTTTCGATATAATTATTCCGCGATAAACACAAACCACAAAGCGAGCCATCAAGCACAGCCGTCACGTCAATGACAAAACATGGCCGCCATACTATAAACTGTCAAAGGATTATGGTGACCACATTAACGGACAATGTAGTGAGTTTTTAATAACTGATAGTATTTCGTGGATTTACTCGTGTCTAATAATCTTTTTTTATATTAACCACTCTAGAAATTGGCAAATTCCTTTTTAAAATCGGAGTTTGTCCTTGGTCCTTTTAATATTTTTTTGAAACTTCAGTGTTCATAAAGTGATACATACGACATTTGATATCAAAACAAAATATTGTTGTATTCAAATTATGTCAATATTTAAAGGAGCCTGGTTTACTACAATAAGCACTTTCTACATACAACAATTAACTTAATTACCTCAAAGTCTAGTCGATGCATTACCACTCGATACTCCTCATCCCTTCAATAAAATTCGTATGACGGTACTCATGCTGAAGTCTTCAAACCTTCAGGAAGTGGGTGAGGAGTGCTCTCGACTGTCCGTCACAGACAACTGGGTTTTACTGCTCATTGTTAAAGATGCTACTCGGATATATCCAAGTTCTAAGTTATGTTTAAGTAATTTTTGACGCAAGCTATTATTGACAGCGAATTTGTGGTGTTTAAAAAAAAGACTCGTGTTTGACAGTTCTAAAAAAAGATCGAATAGTAACAACTTTTTAAACACAAACCTCTTTAAATTAACTTTTTTTTTAATAGTACTGTGGTTTATCCATAGAGTTTATCAGATTCCTAACGAAGGAGTTTTTAATTCGGCTGTTTTACCAACACAACTCTGTGTGAACTCTAAAATATAAATAAGAACTTAAAAAAAACTATTGTTATGAATTAATAATAAGCTGTTACACTTATAAATAGCCTAGAGGTTTGTACCAAGTTTGTACTAAAGCGATCCTATACACAGTCAACCCACATACACCCACGCACCGCGGCGTCTCTCGCTACTAATAAAGACATTATTTTTATAGAGCGCTATATTGAAACGCTACCCATAATAGGTGGCCTTTAGCCGAAGATAGACTTACTGACCTGTTCCCGTGG
Organism: Helicoverpa zea x Helicoverpa armigera; assembly: GCA_033682625.1. Classification (NCBI taxonomy): domain Eukaryota; kingdom Metazoa; phylum Arthropoda; class Insecta; order Lepidoptera; family Noctuidae; genus Helicoverpa; species Helicoverpa zea x Helicoverpa armigera. The sequence continues at coordinate 304,735 of JAWIIS010000008.1, forward strand.
GTAGAAGTGTATTATGCTAAATAGGTGCATCTACAAAGGTGCACTAATGATTTCCTTTTCATAATGCAATGTTGATATCCTACTATGTAATATTATAAATGGGGAACTTTCGATGAAACTTGGCAGTAATATAGCTTATATATCAGAATAATATATAGGCTACTTTTATTCCGGATGTGGGAAGTCGTTCTTTCGGTAAGTGGGTGAAACGGCTGGTGGAAGCTAGGTAACAATATATATAGAAGGCGTAGTGGAATCACTTGAAACAGATGCACAGTGCGTAGTGATACAAATCGCTGATCACTGATACGCTGATTCTGAGCCGAATGCACAATTATCACTATAAATTGATTGCAGAAGGATAAGTCTATGGTCATTGAAGTGTGGCTTACGAATAATAAAATTACACCTTCAACAGTTAACTGCTAAGACTCACCAATACCCGGTCGGTGGTAAGAAAGCATTTGGTTGCAGAAAAACTGCGTAATTAACACAAACAGAAATGCCGCATTTTTTTTATTACAAACTTAACCCAGACTCCACCAAGATTTTGAGAATTTTAAATAATGAAACTAAGCAGCAAAATGAAACCGCAGTCATGTATTTGTGTTTTAAACCTCAACGAGGAAGTATTCGTCCTTACTCTATCTGTACCTATTAAATTGGTGTCTTATCTGATCCTTCTGCATCATACTTCTAAGGTACGGATGTGCTGTCGCGAGCCACACTGCACAATTACACAGCTGGGCGACCAGGTAATCGCGCAGCGTTATGTCTTCGCGTTCACCAAGATTCTATTGTACACGAGATAGTACTCACAGCACCTGGATTTGTTCGGAGGAATGAGGCTCATTATACTTTAGCCACTTGATAAGCAAGAGGTTCTAAAGATGTTTAGGATTATTTGTTATGTTGGAATCCTATTTCTGCTGCTACTGTTAAGATAGTTTATGTTACCGTTCAGTACTTTCGACACCCCCGGAAAGTAACCCTAAGCGAGTCACTGGAACTTCCTCGAATCCTTATAACAGTGTGATAGTGGTATAAAATTATAGGCATTAAAGGATACCTAACTAGGGCTTAAACCACATTTGTGGTACCCGTATTCCAAGTACTGTACTTAATAAAAAAACAAATATTCATAACAATAATATCACAGCGTATTCTAAAGAGTTCAATTTACTCTTCACATACTGAGAATAATCACAATAGCTAATCTTAGTGAATTACCATACAATATAGAAGAAAGACCGGTAAATCAACTGTGACTGTGACGTCATCACTGCTATAGAAAGTATGGCTTTATGGCTTTGTTATATGTAGCAGATAAGTAAGATATGTTGGGGATTTAAATAGCGTAAATAATGGCTGAAATCCACTGTAACAAATCAAGAATTTTGTTATTTTACAGAACAAATATTGGAACCAAAATTCCGGAAAACCGAGAAGACATTCAAAGAAAAAAACTCAATTTTTGTTTTACGACATATTTTAGCCACAATGTCCTTTACACTTACTGTCTCCCTGCTAATGCATAACATAAACAAAGATCCAAAAACCCGTGACACGCTGGAAGTGGCAACATTGATATGATTAGCATTCGCCGGGCGCGCCGAGTGACTGACCCAAAACAATGCGCTCTCAGTTAGCGGAGGCGACGCCCGACGTCTCTTTGTGTGGCACTCGCATCTTTGTCGCACTCATATATGCTGATTAACGTATCTTAGAGGGACACAGACGTTGATTAGGGTTAAAATATGGACTTTGTTTAGAAAAAAGTAAAATAATGCAATTGCGAAGTTAGATCATCTATAAAAAAATTCAAACATCAGGAAATCAGAATAATTATTCCCTGCTGAAATCTATCGTTTACCCAAAAAATCACAAGCCATTTGGACGACTAGAAATTGAAACATTCAGGCATGTTCGTTCCGAAATATTCTGGCTTACCATTTAACAGAACTGTAAACGTGATGAAGCCATACTTCACCAAGCTCACCAGCTGGCCAAATAGGCACGTTTCCAAAAATCGTCAGGAGTTACAATCCACCACGTTGAGTGGGACATCAATCAGGGTCGTCGTGTAATCTGATGCTGTCAGGTCCTGGCTACAGGCTTCGTTAACACGCTAAATATAGATTCCTGTGTGTCTTTGCTGATAAAGGCGCTTAGATTACTGACGAAACTTAAATAAGGGTGTGTGTGCAGATTGAATCTCAGAAACTCTAGTTACTTTTAGACTGTAGAATATAGGTATAGTTGTTATATTCACGGTAACAATTTAGTAGAAAGTTGCTTACGTAAAACGGATTTTCATTTCCTAGAAATATTGAGAGAAGGTTCATAGGTGAATGAATAGTAGCCTACCTACAAGTAACCAAACGAAAATATTTTATTTGCAATTCCAAAAAGCCATTGACACTAAAGTGAAGTATCAGGTGAATTACATTTGTCCCCGTACAAGGTCATAAACTGCAAAACATTGACAGAATACTAAACACACGCTGAGATCATTCTTGACTCAGAATTTACGATGCACTTTTAAATTGTAATAACTTAAAGTATTTCACCTTAGAAGTTAGTATACTCTTTCTAAAATTATTTCTGTCTGTGAAACGGCATAGACATGTCTATATTTAGATCTAGACGAAACTTAAACTTTCAAGAATACACCTGGGAGCTATCTATGGGCGTTAAACACTAAATTTAAGTTAACTTTTACTTCTAATTCAAGATTTATCATCTTCATCGCGTTTTATAGGTACTAAGGTAACCTTTCCAATTTTGTGACCATTCAGTTTCCCTTCGACAACTTTCTATCAATTACTTTAACGGCTCACGAAATGAAACCACGTGTTTTCACCAGTTATTATTTTATGATCTTTTATCTCTCATGTAGTTTTAAATCTTTCACTGCACCTGTTTGTACGGATTTTTTCTGCACAAATAAAGTATAAAATCTTTGTGAAATATTTTAATATAAGCGTCTTAGAAGTTCAACGTCTTTAGAATATTTCTGTTTTGTAGAAGAAGATCTTATTGCATTTCTCTTATAGCTATTTAAAAAGTAAGCAAATAGATAAGGATTTGATTAAACTGTTCTTACATAAGTTTTTTTGCAGACAAAAGTGGATCTGGTCTTTACTGTAACTTTACAGAGGTCATTATTCTCACTATTTATTTTATAAAAGTAATAAAATAAATGTTTATCATATTCCTGCTATTTGCAGTCAATTTACATTGATCAGTTAGCACATTGTGTGACAACACGTTGAGGAGTCGCTAACACATATGATGACATTCACACTTTCAAGTGATACTGGGAACACTGTACTAACAGGTAAATAACGTTTATAAATGTAAGTCATATAAGTAATACCTAGTTATAGTTTACTAGCTATTTCCCCACGGTTCCGTCCGCATCCCGTAGAAACCTACTGCACCCGGATAACAAGTAGCTAGTGTCCTTCCTCAGACGCCAGACTTTCTTGTACCCACCAAGGAATAATTTCAATGGTTTTGAAATATTTCATGAAAATCAGTGATAATGAATTATAAGCTAATTCCCTTAATACCGTTTCTAGACTTATCAATAAGTACCATAGGATTAAAGAGTGTGCGTGGCGGGGCGCGGAGGGGTGTCAAATTTAAATAATGGCCGACAGGGACTAATCACTGAGAGAGGATGTGTCTACTGATATGTGGTACAAGTTATAAAATAAACGAGAATTTTGGTCAAGGAAAAACATTGGAAAAATGGAACCATCTAGATATGATAGGAAATGTAAAGGGTCGGCCTCTTTAAATGACCAATGCGTTTTAACCCGGGTGGCGTCGAAACTACTGCTTGCACCCGCATAAATAATAATGTCTTCCTCTATAAAGCTAACTAACACTGAAATAATTTTGGATGAAGACTGGATATCACTAATATCAATGATATATAAATAAAAAGAGGGCTGATATCAAGAAAACAACTACGTATGTACCTGAATACCCAGACAAATTACTTTGCTACATCCAGTACCATGTAGGGCGAATGCCACAGTCCAGCAGTAGACATTTTCTACTGTATCTCCGCAGACTCCTATACCTTGGGCCCCCCATATCTCAGGAAAGGCGTGTCCAATCCATCAGGGCTCACCACGCGGTGACAATCCCTTATGACTGTCTCGTCACATTGACGGCTTAAATCTTGTGTTTTTTTCTTGTGGTGGCTTATTAGGCCTTTTTGTACATACGCAGATTTTTGTAAAGAATTTGATAGGGATGTCAAGATGCTGGTTGAAATAATCCTAACTTTTAAAGAATATAGGTCCATACTTTCACCTGAAAAGTATAACCTTCCTCGATAAATGGGCTATCTAATACTGAAAGAATTTTTCAAATCGGACCTGTAGTTCCTGAGATTAGCGCGTTCAAACAAACAAACTCTTCAGCTTTATAATATTAGTATAGATTAGCGTATATAAACAAACTCATTAGCATGATGAATTATTTTACAGGTGGTCCTCATAGTGCTTCTTAATAATGTCATTATTGAAAAAAAAACATGTGAAACCCTCATTATATCAACATGGCTTATCGCCAACATCATGGGAACAACTAGCGACCCAAAGACCTGAGTGGCGCAGAACTGTTCATAAGAGCGTACAGGATTTTGAACAGCGGCGTCTTGAAACCCTAGACGCTAAACGCCAGCTCCAAAAATCCCGCCCTAAGCCCTCCTATAACTACACCTACAATGCGCACGGGCAACTCTACTGCGCTATTTGTGACCGCGTGTTCAAGGCAAAGTTTGGTTTCGCTAGTCATGTACGAGCCCATGAACGAAACCAAACTGCCGATATATGCCAGGGTGTCGCCGTCGACGGAAACGTCTAGGAGGACATCATCATCATATCAACAATGAACACAATGCCTTAACAGTATCTAATTTCAACAAGCAACACTAAAGACCAAATCAAAGGAAGATACAAATATTCAAATAGCTTCCTATAGGAAAACCTTGGAATGTTCCAACGAATCATCCGTCGAAAATAAATTAAAACGATTGCAGACTACGCAATGAGCTTGCAACTGAAACAACGTAAATTGCACTTTAATAGGAAGCCATTAATCTTTTAGTTCCGATACTTCACGACCTTAGCCGACACCACGTAATGATGTATCATGCATTTACTTGTATGTACGTCTATCCATGTATTCTCGTTGATTCTCGTGAACTGCTGAAACCGGTTGTGATAAACGGCGTCTCTTGCAAATGTCGACAAATTGAATGGCGTAATAAAAACAGCAGTTAATGATGGATGTTAGTGTTAACTGACGAGTAATGGTAACATTAACATGTGTTCAATTTGAAGTTTATAGAACTGGTTAGAAAGGGTTTCAGTTGTAGAATTGTGTTACATTTAGTTTAAAAGCGATTGATTGTGAATCTTTACATGCAAAAGTATTTTTCAAAAACCTATTGCTGATAAGTGTAGCATTAAAGTTAATTCTAGCATTCATATTCTACCAAATAGGTTTATAAACACTGTTTCTGAATGAATATTGTATTTCACATAATTCCTAGAAAAAAAGCTATCATAATTCCTTGCACAAGAAGAATCTTAAGTTTCACATTTCTAAGTAAACTTATAATATACTACTATACTACTATCTACCTTCAATGGATAAATCCTTTCCACAGCGAATCCCAAGAAAGAACGTTCAATTACCTGCAAAGAGAAATAAACTGTATTACAATAGCTGTAGAGTTTAGATTCGTGTGGGACACGTTGTACCACCATGTGCCAGGCAGTGACGCAATAGAATATCTACTAGTATTTAATGAATGCGGTAACGATGTACTGATTACCATAAATATCCGATTGAAGGAAAACTAATCGGTATGGTTTATCGATGTTTTATACAATTTTCTTTTAAACCTAAACCGATCTATAAAATACTAGGTTTTGGAAATGAAGTACTTCTTATAATTTCATCAAAAAATTAAGCCAATACTATGCTATTTTAAATTTCCTATAGGCAAGAAAGAACTACCTATCAACAACACTAATCTATACTTATTCAATTGTTTGAACGCGCCAATCTCAGGAATTGCTGCGTCGTATTTGTAAAAATCTTTCAGTATTTGGATAACCCATTTATCGTGAAAGGCTACTTTTTATCCGGGTGCGAAAAGTAGTTCCCACGGGTGCGGGTGAATCCGCAAGCGGCAGTCAGTTCATAAATTAAATCATATCATATAAATTGTCTGATATAAAAATTAAAACATATAAACTGGCAACATTAGTTGTGTCCATTGTGAGGAGTCTAAATCCTCTTAGGTCCATCCTTTGTTGTGGCATAATGGCGGCTTTCCTGCTTGTCCCGTAGTGAGCGTGAATATACTCACTACTATTATTATATTAATGTTAGTATATTAGTGTTTACATTGTTAGGTGTGATCACAGTCAAACAAACAAGCAAATTGTGTCATGTAGGGCTCTACAAATAATTTGGGAGACAAGGTTTGATTTTCTATGGATTTCCTAAAGAGCATTTTTATGAAATATTGAAGCATATTTCATAAAAATGCTCTTATTAATGCTTAAATGCGTTGATCAAAGAGAACCACCTATTTTTTTTTATTTTCACTTTTATACGTAGTACTAGCTTCCGCCCGCGTCAAGTTCGGTTATATCGCGTTTCCAAGAGAACTCTTCAAACGTCCGGGCTTAAAAACTATCCTGTTCTTTCTCATGGTCAACTCTCTAGGTCCATCTCTGTTCTTACCAAATTTTATTAAAATCAGTTCAGTGGTTTAGACGTGAAAGCGTAACAGATAGACAGATATACAGACATTACTTTCGCATTTATAATATAAGTAGGGATAAGCAGGATATCTAAACTACAATAAAGTACTCAATAAAAATACAAGTTCCAAGTAAGACGCTTCACCTAGCAACGTATACTTCAAGGAAACAACAAATAAACCAAGAAACTTAATAACAGGTACAAGCCATATCTTCTTACATATCTACCGCTAATAAATAACAGCTAAACAGAAAAATATTTCTTCTATCGTCACGAACATAAGACCTATAAATATTATCTTCATACAGCCAATACGTGACTGCAGGCTAACAAACTGATATAACTAGAAACTGAGGAAAAATGCACCTTTGCAGGCCTTGGCTTGCGACGACTTGCGAGGCTGGTCCTTTGTTCGCGACGAGGAAATCGTCAGCTGGTTCCGCGTCAGACCCTTGAGATAACTGGACGAGCTCCTCAATTGCAGATAAGTGATTATTGAGCAATCATGCGGGTCGTAATTGTCATGTTTGTATAGTGATAGATGCTGAAATATAGGGATATAAATACATACTCCTAGTTTAACAGCAGTTAAATATTTTTTCTTGTATTGTGTTCATGTCATGATCTGTTGCGAAGATTTATGTCCATGTGCTAACTAGGTTAAGTACTTACATGACAAAGTAATGTTCGAATAACAATAGGTAAGACATCCTTTTAATGGTGTTACATAAAATGCAAATAATTATCATGTAGTGAGAAACTGTCTGTAGTGTCTCGTTTCAATAATAACTTATTGTTTTTCATGAAGGTTGCGTTACACTGTATAGTGTAGATGGAAGGAAAATATGACCATTATTTGCGGAGATTAGGACCAAAATATCAGGCAACTTTAAAGGTAGTAGAGTAGTATCGATATTCCAAAATTTTTCAAAGATTTAATAGAGACAGTTCTTCATAAAAGCTAACAGATATTATTTGCAGTATTTCGCATTTTTTCGAAGCATCCGAGCATGTGCAATATGTAGCTCCCGTCTTTATAACCCGTTGGCTGTGGAGTGCCGACACATCCGGGCCGTGCGCCGCGTACCTAATAGCACGTGAGGGTTGTACCACCCGATATTCTCAACCTGGTGTAGTGGTGGGCACGGTATAGATAGTAGGTAAGTTTGTTTAGAAATATGATAAGGGTGCAAGGTTAGTGGGTTTAGAGCTTCGACATTAGAAATAATGAATAAGTTGAAGGTAAAGTATTGGCTCCCTTCTATCAACGGACTTTGGTGGCATAGAAAGGTTATGGGATGAGAAATACTGATAACTAAAATGTCTTTAATGAACCTTGAATATTCTATACATTTTTAAGATTGTATTGTAGAAAAAATCTGTACTTGATACAACGTACATTGGTGTAAGCCGATATTGAAATGTTACTCGTATTTTTAACAAAAAAGTAGGTACCTACGAGAAATCCTTTATACAAAAATATTTATAACTAAAAGCCAGATCCACCAGTATTAAATCCCCGAATTCAAACAGAAATTCTCAGAACAAATCCAAAAATCCACAAAAATAAATACAAAAAGGAAATGTTAAAAGACAAACACTTTATAAAAGCTACATTTAAACGTAGTCCGGAATACTTGTCGATGTGGTCGGAAGGACCGGATACGGCTGGTGTCCGACGCCCGGATAATGTGTCGGACGGTTATCGAGCCCGGGTCACGTTTATATGTAACACTGGTGAATTTCAGGGGAAATTCCTGGCTAGGGTGCAATGAAGACTTCACCTAGCCTAACCGACTTTGAAACGACTTTATTTTTTACCGACTTTAAAAACAGGAGCTGGTTCTGAATTCGTATGTTTTTGTGATTAAGTCTGCCCATATTTCAGTTTAACTTAAAATAAAAACTAGAGGTAATTTTGAATAGGAATAAAACTAATTTAAATGTGCGCAAGCCTAAAACGGTGCTTCAGGCGAATTAAATTTAGCACATGTTTGGACTGCAGTTTATTCATGCATTGTATTTTCTAAATCACTGCACAGCTTAATAAAAAAACACTCGTTTATAACACATATGTTATTTTAACAAACGTGTAAAATAAATATTTCCTAACGACACGTAGGACCAAATTGATAATAACTGGTCCTATTGTGTAACTTAGGACCAAAATCGTGATATAGTGTAGATTCAACATTAAAATGGGACAGCTGAACAAGCAACAGTAAAGTAAATAGTGTACAAGTACCACATTAATAATAATATATAATTAATCTTCGCTATTCAGCCGACGTAATTATAAGATGGTAGATAGGCAACAATGTGGCTCGTTTCATGATTTATATCACACTGTGAACATGTGTGGCGGGTACTGATGAAATGTGGATGAGTTTTCCACGTATTTTAATCGGTTAAGATGCTGATGTCCCTTTAATTACTTTTTTTATAATTATATGCTTCTCGTGATCCAAGGGCCGGCTTTTATTTCGCCCAACGTTTAAGTATTGCCATTCAACGTGGCAATGCCGCCAGTCTGTTGGGTACACGGCCGTATGACAGCGATGAGGATAAATTTTTCGGCGCCAGTTTAAAAATTATTTTTTATATAAAAAAAAAAGAAGTTATTTACATACACAGAATATTTGAAGAACCACCTGGAAACTTAAAGTAGCTTGTAGAATTCGTAAAGTTACACATATTTACTTAACCACTTTTACTTAACCGATCGGTTATCTAAGCACTTTCTAGAACCCTGTTCGGTTCAACATGAGTTTAACTGGATTTTTTCGTGCGTATGCGCCTGCGCAGCGGAAGGCCGGCCACTCTTCCGTGACGCGGCTTCCGGTGGAGTCGATCGAGCACGGAGCGGCATACGTAAGTATTGATACTAGTTATTTGTAATCTAGTGTGTTAATACTGACGTTGAGATTTATTTTTATTTATTTGATGAAGATAGATAATATAAAGTTCAAATTCATCTGTGTGATTTTTCAGCTATCTTCCTGAGGGTTTAGGGAAAGTAGTCTATAGTACCCAAAGCTTGATTCATCATCTTCCAAATCTGTTCCCAACTATGCTGGTGTTGGTTTCCCGACTAAACATATGTCTCCTCAACCCAGTTACTCACTATTCATAAAGATCGACTCCAGAAACTCATGCAGCAGTGTTACTAAAGAAATCTGGCAAAGATTGCAAAACTACTAATTTAAAATTAAGTGATGCTGCCGTAAGTTCCAAACTTTTGGCTACAAGTTATCTTCCACAACACAACTTGGAACTTGTATAACTTAATACAACTTGTTTCATCACCAAAAACTGCATTTTATACTTAAAAATATAATTAGCATCCGAAAACTAGCAAGTATAAGTACTTGTGACATTGTACTCGAGTTTGGGTCAAATGTGAATGTACAGAGTCACTCGGAGTTCAATGACCTTGCTTTCAAAATCACCAAAGTATACATTTCCACCCAAAATCGGCTAACTGTATTTTTTTCCTTTCTAGATTTTTTTAATCTAGAAAAAGTATGTTCATTACGTTAGCAATTTGGAAATTAGATTTGCTTAATCAATTTGGGAATCGCTGAGTATGGTCGACTACAAATTTTCAATTTTAAACAGGTTTTTTTTAATAACGTCATGTTTGCATTGACGGCGTGGAAACTAGAAATACTGTTGTTTACGTAACCAACGGAAACCTATAATGCTTAAAACATTTTTGTTAGTTCACTGTCTTGCTAAATATACCGTTTCCACCGATTTAAGGCAATACTATTGATGCGAAACAAAATTAGATACAGATACATATTATTATTGAGATTACATTTATCTCGTAATAAACAAAAGTTACAATCCAGATTTCCAAAAAGCAAACAAACTCAAAAACCCCACTGAACTAAAAATTCAAATTGAAGGGAAACCCTTTCATCAGAAAGTTTCACAAAGACTTCGTAACAAAGGAATTTGTAATTTTCGTAAGGCCAGGCTTTGTTTGTACATTAAAAAAGCGATTGTGCCCGAATTAATATCGCTCGGACCCTGATCATATGGGATAAGCATGCATCGATGGTCAAAGCTATGGGGTGCAGTGCCACTACTAGAGATTTGGGAACATCAAAGCTGTTTTTGAATGGGGATCTTTATTAATGAAAGCTAGTTATATGAGCAACTGAGAAAGAAGTGTTGAGCTTCACTTGCTTGTCTATAAATTCCTTATTTTCTTTTATTCACTTTGCAAAACAAGTTGTATCAGTTTCCAGACAAAACTCAAAATACTGCTCAACAGCGAGAGGGAACAGAGAAAGAGAGGTCAGTGAAACATGTGACTTATGATATCAATTTGTAAGGAAAAATAAACCCCCTTTAGAAGTGACCAGAAACCTACCACAAGGAAATATCCCAAAATATGCTGTGAAATCGCCATGATTAGAACTCCACCCGTGTGGATTCACCGAAGTGAACACAGTGTACCTTACGTCTTATACGAGACCCTCGCAAATTACTTCAATATTTGTACTCAATAACGACACGTTTAATATTCATATACACAGCAAACAAACAGGATTAAAATTTGTATGTACTTAATGAAAAACTGACTTTTATTTTATGCTCATTAATATTCATTATTTTAAGACACCTTTTTTCTCAACCTGTAAACAAATGCTTATAAATTGTGTAGGTAGGTACAGATACTAAAGCAGTAAATGGGATATCGTAGGTTTAATAACCTGAAACCCAAATAAACGTGAGTATTTTAATATCTATGCGATGATACAGTCTTTCATCTGATCTACCTAGTTATAGTATAAAAAAACCTAGTTATAGTTAACTGAATAAGTAATAACTTATCCACTGTAAGAAATATGTCGTAGTAATAATCTGCACAATATTTCAAGGAAATTGATTAGACTTGTTGTGACAAATTACTACAGTTAACAATAATCTGAACTACCGTAAACTATGGATAATAACTTGCGCAGAAAATATGACAATACCATCAATGTCTGTCTGTTACATGGACTAGGTACAAGTTATGGGGTTTTTCTGAACAATGACAAAGATATAATCTTTCATACTTAAGATAATAATTGTCTAGTAAATGAAAATTACAATAAATAAACATAAACATCTTGTTTCGTTTTTATTGATTTACAAGACATGTATTTCTAAGACAGGGTAAGATAAATAGTTTTGGGATTGAGTAAAAACTTTTTCTATTTCACTCAATTTTCTCCCATAAGAGATACCTTAAGAAAATTCTGCTGTGCCAGCGTGAGGTCTTATTTTTTGGACATAAAATCGCATGGAACTTGAAGATACAATTTTTTTTTGTTAGATTTTCTATTGAAAGTAAGTAAGGACGTACATATTGTAAAATATGTACCTCCATAGTTGGTTTTTATAGCCGTATTTCTTAATCAATACTGCTAAGCTTCAACCGATATATTGAAACACAGCAATACAATATTGTCCTTAGTCTTACCAGCAATAGAACTACATCAATACGGCTAGCTACACACTACTCAGCAACATTTAATTACAGCTGTGTTGCTGCCAAATTGCTGCGCTCAGTGGCGCTCAGTAATTGCTGTTATCGCACAGTGTGTACTCGGCTTAAAATCGCTCGGCTATAGCCGCCGGTGTGCACAGCCTTTAAAGGCCGTTGCCCACGATAAGCTCGGTTGATGGATTAAATGGATTAATCAATCAATTATTCGGGTGTTATATTGAACAGTGTGTAGACTAATTTACACATTTTCGGTATGGATGGAAATTTTAGTGATTGGTTTTCTAATTTCTTTGGGTAGGTATAATGAATTGGTTCGTAAGAAGAAAATATAACGTAGATAAATAAAGAAAATTATACTTTTGTCCTCAAAAAATGGAGAAACGATGAAACTTTTATAACATCTTCACAGTTTATACAGAAATTAAGGTGTATTATTCCTTCTTACGAAATACCAGTTCCGCGCCTACCCCTATGAAACAATGAGCGAGAATATTCACTGAAGCAAGAAAACCACAACTATGTAACACTCATTACCATAAACACATCTAGAAAACGATGATTTCCACTCCTGCGCATCTGCATGACTTTATATCCACACATTTATTACAGTATGCTAATAATTTAATAATTAATTTATAGTTAATTTATGTGTATAAAACGCAATAACTTGTTACTCGTGATGGCTTGACAATAAATGGTGAAACTTCCCGGCCCTGCATGGAAAACTGCATCGTTTGCAATAGTTTATTGCAACATCAAAATGCAATTGTTTCCTGGTTATCTTATTATTGTTGGAAAATCATTGTTGCTTTGTTGTTTAGATAGGCTCAACAAAAACATTTAATAGGGAAGTAGTGAATGTCCATTTCGAATTTTCTTAATTGCTTTAGGTAATCGAGTTCTATAGAATGTAAGGAAGAATAATGTCATGTTTGACATGACATACAGCACATTGATCATGTAATTAATCACCTGCCTAGCCATATCCCTATTATGTACGAGTAGACTTCCAGCCTAACCAGACACAGCAGAATATTATTCATGAATCTACTAAAAAGTATACGTATACCTGCTATTTAATATTCAATCGAATTACATTTATTGCAGCTTTTTAACCAAGTGCATAAAATAAACAAAATACACATTTAAAAATAAAATTATTTCGAACATTTTCCCTTTCAACAAACCATTTACTTCTACTTAACATACAAAACAACAATTCTAGTGTATCCTTAAACAGTTTCAAGTTCTGCAAGTGTTTAGCGTGAAATAATACGCAAATACGTTGAGCTGAGCAAACAACGCCGCGTGTTAATGTTAGTCGCACGTCCGTGCGTTTGTCGTGGACTTGCCCTGGAGTGCCAGTTACAAACAGGTTACTAGAATTATTATAATAACTAGATTATTAGATGGTTGTATTGTTTGTTGGTTTAGTCTTGATTTCCTGGTTTTATATTTAAGACAGGAAAGTGGTTTGGGGTATTCTTATGGCTTGTAAATACATACTGTTTACATTGTAATTTAGCATAGGCGATGGTCTATTGGTCATATGCACGTACAGAGTCTGTCGGTAGGTATATTTGCTTGATACAAATGCAATTACTTGCTTGGTAATAGTTATTGTATTGATAGACGCATTTCAGAAACAGCAATTACCTTAGTTAAACTACATGACGCAAGTGACCTGTCTGACTTTTAAAGGCCTATTCAAACTCAAACTCAAATTTTTTTTTATTTCGAATAGGCCTATGAAAGCTCTTTCGAAACGTCAAAGTTAGGTGCACGGTTCCAAAGAGTTGGTCTCATGGAGAAGAACCGGCAAGAAACTCCATGGACACTCTTTTTAAAAGAAAATAAAAATAATTACAGACATACAGTTTTCTATCTAGTCCTGAGAATGTTATACAATCCAAATTGAGCTAAAAATGTATTAATAAATTATACAAAATAATTTTAGTGCAATCTTTACTGGAAAAATAATTTATACAATTCAAAGAAAAAATATATTGGGTAACCAAGTTATTATACAATGCAATTTGGGGTCTTGCTGGCTTGGGCTTGGCTGGTCTGGGCGGAGGCACTCCCGTGCCCGTGGTCGCCGGGGAAGCCACATGTGCAGAGAAAAAGAAAAAACAATATTAATTTAGCGCCAGGCATCACTGTCATTAATGTAATCCTGAATTTTATAATACGCCTTTTTAATCAAAATGTTTTTAACTACATTCTTAAACTTTTTATCCGTGAGATCAAGGATACATTTAGGTAGCTTGTTATAAAAACGTACACAATTCCCTAAGAACGACTTATTTGTTTTTGTTAGCCTAAACTTGGGAACCACTAATTTATGTTTGTTACGTGTATTTATCTGGTGAGTGTCACTTTTAACTGTGAATTTATGGATGTTTTTGCGAACAAACATAATATTTTCAAAAATATACAAGGAAGGTAATGTAAGTATATTAATTTCCTTAAAGAATTCTCTAAGAGATTCGCGAGAGCCCATGCCATAGATCGCTCGGATCGCCCTTTTTTGCAAAACGAAAATTGATTGGACATCAGCCGCTGCCCCCCATAGCAGAATGCCATATGACATCACGCAATGGAAATAGGCGAAGTATACAAGCCTGGCCGTAGCTATATCGGTCAGTTGTCTGATTTTTCTGACTGCAAAAGCAGCAGAACCAAGTCGCCCTGATAGGGAGGATATATGGGGACCCCATTGCAATTTACTGTCAATGGTAATGCCCAGAAATACTGTGCTGTTAATTAACTCTAATTTGCTGTTATCGAGCATTATATTTGTTTCAACCGCAGTGACGTTAGGCAAACAGAACTTAAGACATTTAGTCTTGGAAGCGTTTAATAATAAATTGTTGGCTGCGAACCATTTGGAGAGAATTTCTAGGCTTTCATTAATGTGACTAACATTGGGGTTCTTACGCTTAACTTTAAAAACAAGGGAAGTGTCATCCGCAAACAAAATAACATCCGAAATATCAGACAACACAAATGGAAGGTCATTTATATAAGCTAGGAACAGAAATGGACCCAGTATAGAGCCTTGAGGCACGCCCATTTTTACAACTGTCCCCGAAGATGTTGAGCCGCAGACATCCACTTTTTGCTGTCTGTTGGATAGATAAGACCGGACAAGTTCAAGAGATTTTCCACGAATGCCGTAGTGTCTCAGCTTAGAAATGAGTGTATCGTGGTCCACACAATCAAACGCCTTGGAGAGATCACAGAATATACCGACGGCATCCTGCGAACTCTCCCAGGCTTCCAAAATCTGAGTGACTAACCGCGCACTTGCGTCCGTAGTGGACCTACCCTTTGTAAAGCCGAATTGACGGTCGTGCAGTATATCGTTTAAGTTGAAATGGTTTAACATCTGATCAAGCATGATCCTTTCGAATATTTTACTTAGAGCCGGGAGAATAGAAATGGGTCTGTAGTTTGACGGATTTTTCTTACAACCTGACTTAAATATTGGAATGACCTTACTGTGTTTCATCAAATCAGGAAAGGTGCCTTCATCTATACACGAGTTAAATATTTGACTGAGTATTGGTGCAATATTGTCAATCACGGAGCTCAGGGCTTTAACAGAGATTCCCCATAAGTCTTCCGTTTTTTTTAAATTAAGGTTTTTGAAAGCTTTTTTTACTGTATTAAAAGTTATGTAATGGAATCCGAAATCCGGTACTTCTTTAGTAAAATTTTGTTTTAGTAATGACTCTGCAAGTGTAGAGGACGAGTTAAGTGATTTAGTAACCTCTACTGGTACATTAGAGAAAAAATTTATCAAACGCGTTAGCAACCTGCACATTATCCGACACAGTTGCATCATTAATCGTTAACGATAGTTCAGTATCCCGGACTTTAATTTGACCCGTTTCCGCATTTATTATTTTCCAAACGGTTTTTATTTTATTATCCGATTTAGTTATTCTGTCACTAATTGATTTAGACTTTGCAAGAATACATACACTTTTGAATACCTTAGAGTAGTTCCGTACATGATCATGAAAAGATTTATCAGATGTCATTGATTTTTCTCGATACAGGTTATACAATACATCTCTGCTTATCCTAATCCCTTTTGTACACCATTCGTTGAATTTTAATTTATTGTCGATTTTTAGTTTCTTAATAGGACATGATTTATTAAATTCTAGACAAAGTGTGTTAAATAACTTATTAAATTTAGTATTCGAGTCCTCTGATTTAAAACTACTGCATAATTTATTGACAACATTATTTTTAAAGGTTTCTAAGGTTCTGTCTGTTAATTGTCTGTATTTTATTACTATGTTAGACGGAGTGTTTCTATTAGCAGGAAAGCTAACAAGCTGCCCCAAGTGATCCGATCTCACACCAGCAATAATAGAAGAATGCTGAACCACACAATTTGTAAAAATATTGTCTAAACATGAACTTGAAGATGGTGTAATTCTAGTGGGTTCATTAAACAAATGTTTTAAATTAAAGGATTGAAATAGAGATAACAGTTGATATTTATCAGAAGATTCAGAAGATATATCTATGTTAAAGTCACCGCAAATGAAAACTAGTTTATTTGACTTAAAAATCTTCCTAAGTATTTCCTCCATATTTGTAATAAATAATGAAAAGTTACTTGCTGGTGGTCTATATACACATAAGAATAAATGACTTCCTATTTCTGCACATGCTACCTCGCACAGGCGATTAACAGAGCTCGAAGTGATGTCGCTTCTATCCTTAAATTTTAAGTTATTTTTACACAATATCAATGTACCCCCACCCTCTGCAGTTACCCTATTAAATACACTAGCAACCTTGAAATTATTGATATTAAATAACATTTTCTCAGGCTTGAGCCATGTCTCACAAAGACATAATATATCTATAGAAAACTTATCAGTTAAAAGTTCAATGTCTAATATTTTGCCAGAAAAACGGTTTACATTCTGATGAAATAGGATGAGGTTATCGCTACGCTTTTCTATTGTCTTAGAACCTAGTTTAAACAATCAATCACAGTATTGTTAGAATAACTAGTCAATACTGGCTCGTCACTTATCCTACATTTTGTCATATTGTTGGCTATGACAATGTTAATATTATATGCTATCAATGTAGCTATATTATCTTTATATTTATTAGGGAAAAACATGCTTTCCCTACTCAAATGAAATTCACTAACAAACTTGTTAGTGTCAAAGAATAATAGTTTGTCCCTATGACAACATGTCAATGTGTATATGAAATTGTTCAGAGTATGAACATAACTATTTTGAGTGTCAGAAAAACAGTCAGAATATGGGAGTGCACAAATCATTATGTTTTTTAAATTTAGTTTTAATAAGGTGTTGATACCATAAGCAATGTCACTTTTAATTACATCAAGACTGTTGCCTATCAAAAGAACTAGTGTAGTGTTAGCATCAAACTGTGTATTTACTATCTTGTTTATTATGTTGTTGAAGTGTAGGTTTGGGTAGCAATAACTAGTTACATTATGTTCTTGTGGGAGTGAGTGTTGAATATATGAGCCTAAACCTTTACCAAATTTATCTGTAAATAAGACTGACTTGTGTTGCTTAGTGTTGTGAATGATTGGAACAGTATGAGGAGGGTCTAGTAATGTAGTAACAGGCCGGGGTTCAGGGATTGGGATTGGGTGAGCACGGGTACAGGAAAGATTATTAGTTAGTGACTCATATCTCTCTGCACTGTATTTCACCAGATCCACTAGCTTACCAGCCTGCAACAAGCGCATACTCAGTTCATGTTGAGATTCCTCATATTTCCTGAAAATATCAGATAGTAAATTTTCTTTCACAATTAATTGTTCATGCAACTGTTTTATGTCTAAGTCATGAGAAACTTGGCAATGTTCTAGCTCAAGAGAACAGGTTTTTAATTGTTGGACTAGCTTTACCCTATCTCTTCTAAGATTAACACAGTGTTTTACCCTACTCTGTTTTTTTAATGCTAAACGGCACTTCCTAATAATTTTGTTATACTTAATATACTTTTTAAATTTTTTATTACTCAATACTAAAGGACATTGTGTGATGGTATCATCACCGGTCAGGTCTATAATTGCAGCAGAGCTGCCCACAGCTGTGGTACTTCCTACCAACTTAGTGAAACGATTTAGGGTGTCAGAAGTTTGCACCCGAGCTAAATCAGACTCATATGAGGATATTTTGTTGTAGGCCTCACTTAGTTCAAGCTTGAGTTCAGTTATACCTCTCAAAGTAAGTTCATGTGTTTCACTACATTCCTGAAAAGATGATACAAATGCCTGAAGTTGGTTATGTTGGTCTAGAAGGTCCATATGCTGTATATGCAGCTCGGCCAGGTCATTTTTTAGGACTGTGTTTTTGTCGACAACATTTTTCACTTCCACCTCACTGTCCTCCCTTTCCTGCAGTAACTGATTACAAAGTGTTCTTGATGCCTCAAGATCCTTCAGAGTGGCCCTTAGCTTGTCCTCCAAGTCTTTGATAGCGGCCCTCCTGGTTGTCATTTTGTAAACTCTGAGTTCAGTTATCTGAAATGTGACAGGAAACAGCTTAGTGGCAGGCAAAATATGTTTCTTAGGACACAATCAGGGAAGAGCAATATTAAACAGAATGAGAACTAGTAGAAAAAGAAAAAAAAAAACACAAAAGAAAATTTAACTAAAAATAAAAATTAAAGTGGGTAGGGTGAATTAATATTAAAATATTAAAAAAATATTTTTTAAACAAGATAAGTGACTACAGTTAAGGAAGATTACATTAAACACAAAAGTTTGACTTTATTTAGAAAATACAAAAGTGAAACTGACTATGTACAAACAAAGGAATTGGTTTGTAAGTTTGACACAGAACAGAAGTTAATAGAAATACATAGAAGGATTGATCATGGAAAAGTATAGTAATACTTAGTAGTTGTATGAGTGTATATATTAAATAATTGAAGTGTTTGAATGTCTGCGGCGAACGTTAACGTCGTCGATTCTGCTTCCACAATATTGTCAAGCAGAAGGAGACAGTAACTGAGCCGATGTGTGTGTAGGGACGTTGCTCATAACAATGAGCAGTGTACTTAAGTGGTTTGTATAGTGTATAAACACAAAGATACAATAATATTATAAAAGAAAAACAAAATACTCCCCAGATTTCAAATTGTCCGTTTGACAGCTGGTTCACTCAATCACATTTGCTTTGAATTTTCAATATTTGCGACAAAAACATATTAACAACACTGTTACATACACTTATTAACTATATTACACGATTTTAAACACGATTATCAATAAATAACTATTTTTCTAAAATATTAAATCACGGAGCCGTTTTTTCACGACTTGACACTTTGACACCAGTGTTGTCAGTATTCGGAATAAAGATGGCACTTTCACTACTTCTGTTAGAATTCCACTAAAAACCTATTTACCGGCAGAACGATAGTCTTTTGCAAGCAGATGCCGACATGATGACTCCACCATAAACTCTAGCTACCAAATCAAATGAAAAACGCCATTATTTTTCCTAAAAAACCACACACAACCACCACGCGACCAGTCCAGCAACTAATAAAAGACTAACGCAATCAATGAATACCCGCGCCCGGGCTAACGAGATGTCCGGTGCACTTGTCCGGTTATCCGATATCCGGAACCGACCAACCGGATAATTTTCCGCAACTATTCAATAAGTAGAAGAGTCATTCTTTAATTCTGTGTTGCAAAACAAGTATTTTTACTATTCTAATTGGGTCACTTGTTACTGAAAAGTTTAAGTCTGCTTATTACTCAGTCGAAAAGACAGCAATTTTATAATTAAATGAAATAATGTACAACTAAAGGTGATTAGTATAAAATCTCAAGGTCACATTGGAACGTCATAGTAATTAACATAAAAATCTAGACACACGGCAGTGTGTCCGCCAAGTTCGAGCAAAAAAGGCGACACACCGGCCGTGGGTTATATTACACGAACCATTTCGGGCCAAATTCGACCCCCCTGTAACTCAAAATCTATTTTATTTACGCATATCAAATTTCTAGTATCTGTTGAGACCCCCTCACTTATCTAAAATACAAAATTTCATTAATATACCTATTGTAGGTCTTGAGATATTGACGTCAGAAAATCGCTATTTTTACTATACACTCACTGACTGATTCACTTATTCACTGATTCACTGATTCACTGACTCACTCATCAAAAACCTAGACCACTTCCAATGGTCGTATTGACTTGAAATTTGGCATGGAGGTAGGTCTTTATGTCAAGGTAAAGGGAAAAATCTGAAAATGGCCAAGTGTGAGTCGGTTTCAAAATAATGAAGGTGTTTTATACCCGGTGTAAATTTATACCCCTAAGGAACTAAAACGAACTAAATTTATCTATATTTATATAATATATCTTCGAATGGTACAAAGGTTTGTATTTAGTCAAAGTAAAGTAAAAATCTGAAAACGGCCAAGTGTGAATCACTTTCGAAAATAACGAATGTGTAACTTTGATCCACGAACATATGTATATGATAACATGTCATGTCAGTCAGTTGGTAAATCTAGTCATAGTTAATCTAGTTCATTTCTTTGTAAGAAACATAGTGCGTATTAAAAAACCTAAAAGATAGTATAAATGAGACATTTCTTTAACTAACTTCATCATAAGAAAAAAATAAAATAAACAACCTTACAAAAATAAATGAAATCCCACCCAAAACAAAAATGTGAAAGACTGCCAAGTTCGATAATATGGGAATGCTTCGCCTATAAAAGAAGTGAGATCTGAATAAGTACCAAGTTCCATACACATACCTCAGTTAAAAATAGTTACTTTTTAATGATGATTACTTGGCAAGTTTTAGTAGAAAATTAAATACTTGATTCATTGCGTTTAGTAGGTTTATAACAAGGTGTATGAAAACTTGCCAAGTAACATCATTAAAAAGTAACTATTTTTAACTGAGGTATGTGTATGGAACTTGGTACTTATTCAGATCTCACTTCTTTTATAGGCGAAGCATTCCCATATTATCGAACTTGGCAGTCTTTCACATTTTTGTTTTGGGTGGGATAGGTATTTACTTAAATAACAGACAAGTGTTACTGTAACAATACCTCACTTTTCCAGCTGTTTACATGAGTCATAATACCCTGAATCTGATAAATTATTTAGATAGGCTGTAAGCCATAGGTACATACTTTGGAAGATACCTGTTTAGCAGTAAATAGGAGTAGTATAGCATTATAATGAAAATTTTTTTTCTCATAAACTTACCTGCAATAACATTCTCAAAAACCTCATCAATTAAAACTACATACAATTCATCCAGCGAAAAGCCATTTCCACAACCATCACAGCTGTTTTTACAGAAAACAGTCATCGCCCGTAAAACGACAGCTTCCCAATAAAAATAATTGTCGCCATTGCAAAGCCTCGGACAGACAAACGGACAATTACATAAGGTAAACGGGAACGCCTGCGAACGCCTGATATCTGTAATGCGAGTGCAGCCGCTGTATGCACTTATAGTTATAACTAGCATATTTATTGTACAAGGGATAATGTGGTGAAGCGGTATTTGGGTACGGGTTATTATTTTGGACGAGTGGAGTTTTATAGAGAAGTTATAAATGATAAATGCAGAATCATTTTTGCCATTTTTGGATAAATAGCTTTACACCCGTGTCATACGGTAAATACTCCCTGTAGCCGAATAATATTGTCTTTTGTCTCGATATACCAGTCGATGGACCAGTCGTTCCTGAGATTAGAGTTTGTATACTTAAACTATACCTATGTCATCGAGGTGAATGATAAAGTTCAAAACGACAGCTACAGCATGATCTTTCTACATAATAATTAGTTCAGTAGTGCCATCATTCAGGCGACAAACCGTGAGTCCAGTGCAGCCATAGCTTAATCAAGACCACATCATTACAAAACCGTATGTTTCCGCTCGAGAATCCTCTATCATGCCAAAAAATTACAGTAATCGTCATTCCATAGTCCATATATGAAGTAGAACAATAATTTCAGAAATTAACTCTAATGGTTGGTTGGTGGTACCATTGTTTATGCGTCGCGTCGCCATCGCTTGTATATTCTCATGGTGTGGCTCAATCCCTCTATTTGGACTCCACACAATACGTTTCGTCATTGTGTGAGCAAATAAAAGCGTGTCAAACGTTTGAATTGAGTGTGTTTATGACTGAATATTTATGTGAAAGAAGGAAATTTAAATTCGTCTCTAATTGACAAGTTTGAATTAAATCTACAGTAGGTTAGATGAAAGCATCACCCTCCATTGTATAATTATAATTCTACAATTCGTAAACAGGAATAAATTAACACGAAATTACTACTAAAATCACGAAACGGAATAATAAACAATTGTTGCATTATGATGACTCATTATAAGCAAAACAATGAGTGCAGTGTGTCAACAAAATAATTATAATTTAATGAATTTATACAATGTATACTGAAAAACATTGGTAATATAATTTCAAGGTGCTTTTTCATTAAGATATGCGACTTTATTGACATCTAAATAATAATTATATATTTTTTTATAATAAACTAGCTTCTGCGCCAGCCTACAGTCTTCCTGTATAATTGGGCTGACACAAACAAACTCTTCATCATCATCATCATCTCAGCCATAGGACGTCCACTGCTGAACATAGGCCTCCCCCTTAGATCTCCACAGATACCTGTTGGAGGCGACCTGCATCCAGCGTCTTCCGGCGACCTTTATAAGGACGTCCTACAAACTCTTCCGCTTTTATATATTTATATAAAATGCTAATAAAATAGCAATACCAATAGTTATCAAGTAAGTACCAGTAAACGAAACGAATACACAACAAATCCGCTAATTACTTCCTATATGAGACAATCGCGTCAGATAGCTGCATCAGCAACAAAACTGCACACCCATCCAAAACCCGGCCTTGACAATACGTGCCAGTAACTGGGTCGAACACAACGCTGATGCTCATGTTATATTGTAAAGAAATATTTTATAAACACACGATGCATGTTTTAAAATAATACTCATTGTTTTTGGGTTAATTGCATTAAGTAATTAACGAGTGAAATATAAACGGAATATTTAATCAAATACCTAACTGAATTTATTGAAGACCTTATAAAGATAGAGGATTTTTTATTTCAATATACTTTTAATATTCATGGGAGTTCATTAAATGATGCTCCTACTACGGGTGGAGAGAGGAAGAAAGGTCAGATTTTATCAGACTGGAACCTATCCATGTTCCTTTTGGAGCCCTGGTACCCAATTGCTTGGATATCCTTCTTAAAACGCTGTTACATAGAATTTAAGTTACTAACGACTGTACTTCAGATGTCAAAAAAATAATAAGACCAAAACAACAGGCCAAAACATAAATAATATAAGTGTCCTTTTATTTTGCTATTACAAGCTTCAAACATCGCAGCTATGGCGTTTCAAATCAGCATTAGTTGCGGCTGAAATATCAATAACCTACTGTACTTACAAGTATTTGCTTCAGTGTAAAAGGCTATTGTGTTTGTTTTGCTAGTTCGTCATGCAGTCTAGTAGCCTTGCTTGTTTTTTCCTGTCTGTGTTCCTTCGTAAGTTAGGGAACTATGATAGGTGTAAGAAAGCCTAACGTCATGTCGTCTTGAAGCACACTTTCTTCTGTTGAGTCACATAATTCTGTTGTGTATTTCATCCTTTTTTTGAATTCTAGCATCATCATCATCATCCTCCGAGCCTTTTTCCCAACTTTGTTGAGGTCGGCCTCCAGACTAACCGGATTTAGCTGAATACCAGTGCTTTTCAAGAAGCGACTTTTTTTTAATTCCAGCATTTTAGACTAAACACACATCTTGTTAAAAAAAAGGAAAACTAAAAACCTCTTTATACTATAATCCTTAAAACCAAGAGGCTGTTAACAATTATGGTTTTAGTTGTTTCTTATCACAGCATCAGTTATCAGACGACCCAGTTTCGTTCGTTCATCACGTCTCACTCTGACCTGCCGTGACTGCCTGCCATTCGTTACTCAATTCATTCGATCACGTTATTGCAACTAATACAATTATTGAGGTTGAATCATAAATTATTAATTGAGTAGTAAGATGCATGTTCATTATTGATGTTTTGACCGAGATACGCTACTATTATATTGAGATAAGGGGTCAAATAGCTAGTTCTTACAGGTAACCATCATCTCCCGAGCCTTTTCTCAACTATGTTGGGTTCGGCTTCCAGCTAACCGGATTCTGCTGAGTTCTTGTGTTTTAAAAGGAGCTACTGCCAATCTGACCTCATCAACTCAGTTACCCGGGCATCTCATAGGTAACCAAAAGACAGATTATCTGACAACCAGTGACCAAGCAGTACCTTATAACTCAGTGGGTATTTTACATTCAGCGGCCAATAAAGTATGTGATACTTTTAATTGACATAACTTACAAATTCCAATGACACAAGGATGGTATACAATCCTTCCAAAAGTAGGCATTTGCAATGCTATGCTGTGTTGTGACAGTGTCGTGGCAGTATCACACAATGGCAGCTGACAATGATCCGCGTGCATTAGCCGCCGTGCCGGGCCGTGCCAGGCTGCGCGCGCGCCGCACGTAGGGCTGACACCTTACGTTACGTGTTACAACTTCATAGGTGCAAAGGTATGGTGCTTTATGTGATTGGTACCACTTTATTAGGTGCCTATGGTTCTTTGGAATGATTATACAAATTAGATTTATTGAATGATTATAAGTTCTGTCTAAACTAGTGCTGGTCTAGTCATTTCGTGAACGTATTTAATATTTTATTCATCAAAGAGATAATTACATGTCTTCTACTTCTAAATGTGGTTAGACTTTTCCACGAATACTTTACATGTAATTAACAATTCAAGTTAATAAGGTAATGAGTTAATGACTCATAATGAGCCACTAGCAGCCCTACAACAACGGAGGCCGTTTTAAAAACACAACACATGTAGTTGTTTCTTTAGAAAAATAACCCGCGCCATTGAGACTCGACACTTGTGCACACAAATACCGAGCCAATGAAAGGTGAGCTTGAGGTTAAGCGACAATAACCGGGCGCGGAATGTGATGGGTGGCCGAAGTATGCAAAACAATCATCTGGGCAAGAAATCATGTGAGTATTAAGAAGCCAAAGAATAGTGATCTAGCTTTGGAATATGTGAAGTAGGTATTTCTTTTACAGTGTATCCTTACTAATATTATAAATCGGAAAGTGAGTTTGTTTGTTTGTTTGTTTGTTCCGCTTTCACGCCGTAACTACTGAACCGATTGCTTTGAAATTTTGCAGACGTAAAGTTAGAAGTCCGGATTAAATAATAGGGTACTTTTTATCCCGAAAAAAATAGATATTCCCGAGGGAAAACAAAAATATTGTTTGCTTGATGGATGGATTGTAGATGGCGCTGTGTGTCGTTTAAAACAAGGAATGAGAAGTTTTCTTATAGTTGTGATTTATACCGCAATATTACCTACCGAATTCCACGCGGGCGAAGCCGCGGGCGGAAAGCTAGTTTTCTAATAAAACAATACATACTAGGTTATTTATTGAGGGCAGCCACTTGTGCAAATAAATGTAACATAGTTTAGAGACAAAGCACGTTTGTATTTACATACAGGTGATATTACTAATCAGTAATACGGTTACCTCAAGGTTAACTTGTTTTCAACAAACAATTTTAACAAAGTTTTAGAACAATTGGATCACTTTCTGAAAAGTCTTACTTACACAAATAGAAAGCTAAATTATCCCTTAGACAGCGGAACTAGCAGAAATATCAATCAAAATATACGCCGTTACTGTTTGGTTCAAGTCAACAACTAACCGTTCGAAGTTAACTGCCGAGTCGTGATAGGTTAAAGTATTTTCTAATTGGCTGGATCATGTTTGTTATTCGAAAGTTAAAATAACTGAGTTCAGTTTACCGAGTTTACGTTGCTACTTGTTATTTGGCTCTTTAATAATATGTGTTAATTACTAAGATATTCTTATTGTTTAATTAGTTGGGAAAACCAATTTTTTGGGATCCAAACCTTACCGTACTTCTTTGAGATTTTTATACCCACTTAATTATTATCGTTCGCAGTTATATTTTTACGATTCATTGACCAAATTTAGCACATCTGATAAGCATTGTTTATGTAACATAATTATAAGATCTAATTAAATATTCTTATACTTAACACACGAACTGCACTTATTTTTAAGGAGTTCATCCATACAGAGTGATCATGCAATCAATTAAATTCCAACACGATTCAATACTTGATCGATTGCATAACCCTGGGACTCACCTAACAGTGATGAAGTATAATTATTTATCGAATAAATATCATAGTATTGTTATTTTATGTATATTTGTTGTATTTATAAATAACTACAATGTTATATGCCTCTAGGGATTTTGAGAATGTCATGACAATATAATTAAGTCGTTATCGAAGTCCCTTGTAAAAATATATTTAGGTAGTGTTAATTGCGGATTTTATGATCGCCTCGTGAGAGAACTCTCTTCCCTTAGAGGATCTCAAATCTTCAACATTAAAAAACAATAAACCATCTGAAGCTTATTTTAATTAAAAAGTCTAGATAATTATCACCCTTCTTGATCCCAGCATTATTTTTTTTTTCTTGACCTAGATTTTAGATTTTTTATTGTGAGACAATAAATTACTGGTATTTATTACATCCTTGAACATACCCTTTCATTTTCTCTATGCTATAATAAGAATATTTATTTGCTTGTTTTAATTATTATAGGAACTATAAATAATGATTGCCTTCAATAGGAAATTGGAGATTGTTATTTTAATTTATTGAATGTTTATAGTCATTGTTTATTATGGAATTTAAATATCAAAATAATGGGTTGTTTTGAGTCTGACCATACAGAAGTATTGTCATTGATTTCTGGATAGGAAATAATGGTTATTTAAAAAACCCGTATTTAAATATGTTTAAGTTCCACCGTTTCTTTCCGTCATCGAGCGGTTTCACCTTCCTCCCGTTTCAACTATAGCCTTCCTCGATAAATGGGCTGTCTAGCACCAAATAATGTTCCAAATCGGACCAGAAGATTCTGAGGTTAGCGCTTTCAAGCAAACAAAACTCAAACCCTTATAACACATATCATGAAAAGGTCATCGAATATTCCAGAATATACAAGACAGTCTTATTTTCACTGTACCACGTGATACTCTGATTTACTACATGAGAACTGACCACCACAGCTCATCACATACACGTGCAGAACAGTGATCAAATCCCCATACGATCGGCATGGGGTCTATAAATCACGGCGTGGCCCACCACAGACTTCACTAGCAGCCATGGTAATCACGTATTACATGGGGAAGTATTAATATGCCTTGGTGTAGTGTGTTATGTGATGCAGTCTGTGTAAGGTGCATTGTAATAAGGGCTGCTTTTGAACTATGTTAAGGAGATTTTTTGATGTCATCAAATAAATGTTTTCAGTGGACGGTAAGTAACAGCCGCCGATTTGGGTGCGATCCGTCCGCGGACGGGTTACCATCTTGTTATGACGAATTGTGGTGCTTCTGTCTTATTGATAGAGATTGACTTAAAATGCAAGCAATGTTTTCTTTGATTACTTTGAACAGTTTTTGGTATGTCACAAGAATTTGATCCTTCCTAGTTTCAACCCTAAGCCGCGGGGGTACAAACATAGTGACCGATCTTGACCACTAAATATTTAAGAGGGCTGCACCGCTCGGGAAAATATTTACGCTTTAAATAATTCAACGACACGCTTGTGGACACGCTGTATAATATACATGGTGTTTAGTTTGGTTGGCAGATTTAGGGAGGCAAGGCTGTCTATGAAGAATATTTTTATCTATATGTGTAAGCTAATGTAGATTTTTTTTTACAAGTTTGTGTTCTAATTGTCTCTCCATCCTTATCTCTTCATTAGTCATGTCAAAAACACTGATTTATAAAAAATCCACGCGATACTAATTGCGTTCACGACATTTATAATTACAACCTACAAGTATTCAACGTTCCATCCATCACAATACTTCCAGTGGGTGGTCTCATACTTCATAAGACATAACGGCGCCATATATCGTGACTAAACAAACAAACAAATACTAAATCTCGTTGTATTTGTACAAAGTGCGCAGGCGCAAGTCTCTGGTTCGCTCGCGTGCTTGTGTCAGAGGTCGGCTAACAGTTGTTTCATTCGCTATGCTGTTCCCGCGGCGTCGCCCGCCATTATCGTAATCACGGACGCTTATATTGTTAACTTAATGCTTGCTGCAGCCTATTGTGCTTTTTATTAACTATTTTTGGGACAATTTCTGAACCCAACTATTGTGAATGACGTTTGCAGTTTTCGGTTAAACGTGAGATAGAAATTCGATGTGAACTAGAAAACAAACAGAAAATTGAAAAACTATTTGTTATTTAAAACATAAATATTTCCATTATAAAATCTCACAACAAGAAACGAAGATATAAATACATTCAGGAAGTCGGTGAATGAATGTCCGTTTGGTTATTACGAGTATTTATCATCATAAATGACCATAAGACGGAGAAACAATGGTGTTTTCGTTATGTACACAGAAAACATAGGAAGGTAAATAGTTATGATTATTGGTATTGTGACGCAGACAATTGATGGCCATCATGGATGACTGTGCCACGTTAGGAGAAAGGAGCGATCTGAGCCTAAACTAGGAAAGGCAGTTTGGGTGACACATATGCTTAAGTGGGTAAAAAACAACCGAAATGAGAACCCATCGTTTTGAAGGGTCGGTCAAAAACTACCCTAGAAAAGTAATTAAAATTAGTGACAGTAATAAGTTATTCAAGAAGTTAGCAAGACAGAGATAACATTCGTTATCATCTCTACATCATTAGACTCACAAACTTTTCTAGATCAATCCACTTCAATGTCCATGTTTCCGTAATATTCAACTCCTACGCAAGTTTGTAGCAACAATGGCGGCTCCGCCAGTTTTTTCAATGAGCCAAGTTTTTTCCATCAATCAACCCTTTGAAAGTTAAATTAGTCTGGCTCACAAGTGTCCAACTATTAACTATGGGGTTCGAAGCTCCTAACTTGTGTAATCTATACGTTTCTGTGGTAACCGAGATTTGCGATAATCCTCTACGGTTGGAAGTTACCAAGACGGGATCCTGAATTTGGAAACGCTTCTCAGATCTTGCTTAGTGTGAAATAATAGTTACATTACAAGAAACTCCTTAACATAATAAATGGCTATTAAAATTTCAAAAACTATTATTCAATTCTACGTTTTATAGGTGAACACACAAGTTACATCCAGGAATAGTTATTTGCCTCGTGTCCACTTCAGAGGGGTTTTACGAGTACAGAAAATTGAATTTGTGCCATAAAACTTAAAACAAAACCATATATGTAGGTCTGCAGTGACCTAAAACAGGAGATATATAAAGTCAAACTCAAGGATAACAGCGTAGCATCGCGTTCGTAGTGAAAACTGATTTGCAACAGATCCAACATATTACCATTTAGAACGTTAAACGAAGGATGCATACAAACGTAACCCCATGCCCTTGAAAGCCTATCAGCGCCATGGTAACTGCCGACGATTTTCCACCATGACCACCGAAGCATGCGAGTCAATGACCTACTCACACAACACTTTCATTTCGACTCCCATCCATTACCGGCTACCTTCACTCAGTATACACACATCCCCATACCCACCCAGCAATGGACGTGTAACACAGTGATGTTTCAATTATAAAAGTGGGGGATTTGCAGTGGTGGGGGGCGCGTTGACATTCTTCTGCGCGGGCGCATTGGTAAGCGGTCGTCGTACGTCGCGAGGCTGTTTTTTGACATTGACAATGCACTGATAAAGTGGAGTTTATTGTGTGTTATGGTGGCTGAAGGTTATTTGTGTGCATGCGTAATATAATTACGCAGTTACTCATTATAAAATAAAATTGCTTTAGTGCGCACTATTTTTAGCCGAGGAGGTAGTCACTTTCTCCGGACGACCTTAAAAAGTACCTAGTACCGAATCGAAATAATAGTATGGTCATGTAACGAAGAATCTACTGAATCTCTCCAGTGCACTTTAACTTCTCATAATATGATCCATTGGTGCATTCAACTGTCTTCTAAACGAAGCAGATGTAATGTTAATAAAAACATAGAATTACAACGAAACACATAGTATCCTTTTGTATCGAACATTGTTCACAAAAGGCAGTCATCAATCATACATGACAGCTATAATTACTTGTCTGCCGCCGATCGGCAATACTGCGCACACGCAAGTGGCGACGTAATCGCGTGCGCCGTAATCACAACTTTTCAATTAATTGCTCAACAAAGTTCCTGTTATGCAAAACTTTCATGAAATCAACTGATTCAATTCACTAAAGAAACTTCGCATTTTTTGCTGAAAAATTGTACGAGATTTTTCAGTGTTACCGAAGTGAAAGGAATTCAGTTTTCAGAAGTTTGTGTTACCTAAAAGCCAGAGAAATAATGATTGATTTTAAAACTGAAAACTGTACGGAAAAGTTACGTGTTCAATGTTATTTTTTAGTCTCACCTAGTCTGGGTTTTTATGAACTATTTTTGTAGTTGCATAAAAGCAAACTAGACAGATTCTATTGACGTAAGTAAAGGCAAAAACTTAGATTAGTTTCCGCATAACACATTTATGAAGTCGGCGATGATATAATTGCTGTTTCATCTTAGATCTCTTTAACAAACAGGCTTGAAAAAGTATAGGTATCCAATGCCAGATAAAAAGATGTTAAGTACTTCATATATCCGTCAGTCAAACATTTCCAAACATAACTCTATTTTCAAACTAAAGTAGTGTAGAGTGTCTCGAATTACAGAGCATCATAATACCCTAACTAATCAACGATGAGTTCCTCCGCGCTGCGGTTAAATTGATGGGTCCTGGCTGATATTCGAACCTCTTTTGGCAGTCGTTACGAGTCAAAAAGTCTGTCAACCAGTCTTTCGAAGAGGTTGCCCGGGTACCTATGTTGAGTTAGGTAGATAGGCAGTAGCTCCATGCAAAATACTAATTCCTAAATTCTCTATGTAGTGTTTCTTATCCTATTCATCCTAGCATACCATCTAACATGTCGTACAAATTGGCGAGCAAACCCACAAGCGGAGCCCTAGTCGGGTAGCACTCGCCTAGCGGTTACACAAGTTCAAGGCAAATGCTTGCCAAACTGGTTCCGCCCTCTCCCTCCCTCCCCCCACGCGAGAGGGAGACGGCACTTGTTTAGATACCACGGTGGAAGGTTTTCAACCAACTCGTGGTAATTTGATGTGAAGTCTTCAGAGTCTTGGGTTACTGGTCATTAGTTAAATGGTTGATATCGATGGACTTGCATTCTAACTGATTAGTTTGTATCGAGTTAGATGGCGAATTCAATTCAATGATGCTATGTAAGCAACAATGATAGTGCATAAATAAAATCACTACAACGTCAGCATCACACAGATCAATTCCCAAATTCTATAATACTAAACAAACACTCATGTGGTTTTCACCAAAAACAGTGTCATGAAGGTACCGGTAGATTTTAAAATATATTCAAGACAATTTCATGTAAATCGCTAGTAAATTATAAACCATATTTTTTTGTAACCAGCCTATGGTTCCATGTCTAAATAGTTATAAGCAACTAGATGTAAGCTAGTTTCTGCTAAGCACCGTGTGTAATCGAGGCATGCCCTCCACATTATAAGGCTATTTAGTGCTCCAGCCTCCGCCCGCGGCCTGCCATTATAGCTATCCATTTCTTTCTATTGATTTACTGCCTGTATGAGGTTAAAAGTCTAGGTTAATAAACTGGAAAAACAGCCCACATGCCCTTATTTCTTAAGGACAAGCACTTTTAAAAGAAAATACAGTAGATAAGTAACTTGCCTATTTATGTAAATAGTTAAAATAATTTACTATCGTTGGGAACTATTTAAATATTACACACTATCATACTTAGTGACGAACTTAAAACTCTCCAAGATGAAAACTCTACAAAGTGGCAGGCTTATTATGTAGCTTTTAAATTAAATTAGGCAAGTGTTCAAATTCCGAAGTTACAAATTATTATTTGTCAGATCAAAATGTTAATTAAAACGACTATAACTTAACAACAAGATAGTTCATAATTCGACTTTCCATGACCATTACCTTCCAGAAACACAGACAACAAAGCGATGCGTATAAAATTGACTGCGGGGAAGACCCATTTCAAAAGCCAGGTAAATAATCTTTACTTGCAAAAAAATTGTTGTAAAAAAGTAACAACCAAGTCTTTTGTATACTTCTATCGATTACTGGTGAAGTCTGAAACGTCAAAAATCTCACTGAGATCTGAAAACATGTAGAGGTGTTGAACTCGTAAAAAGCGCTTACGTTCGCTCGCTCAGGGCGGCGGAGAAAGTGCCTCGATTCATGTCTATTGTAATTTCGACCGCTTTTTCATAAAAACCACTCATCGAGGTAAAAGTTTTTCAAGCAAGTTTTTAATTCACTATCTCTGTAAAATGGTTTCGTTCAACACAGTGAGTTTATTGCTACATGCTTTGAGAATTAAAAGTAAGATAAAGTTAATTTTTATACAGGAAAAACATTCATAAGACTTCTACTAAACGCCAATTTTCCAGAAATAGTCACTTTTTTCTAACTCTATGAACCATGAAGTTTTCATTACAAAGCCTACTTTTACCAAGTGAGAGGTATCAAACGACCGTGAAATCAATTAACTTTAAACAGCAAAAAAATATCAATTGTTAATAAAATAATACTTACTAACCACGTAACCCAAATTCGCCGGATTGCGGTCAACCAACAATGCAACTTGACCAGTAAATGCAATTTTGTACTTTATTATCTGTACATTAAACTACAAATTGGTTTGTGCCAATTTAGAAGTTGCGACTCGTATGAAATTTCAGAGTGATCAGCGTTTTGGAGACGGCGTGCTGTGTCTTTGTAATTATCACTTTATATGTTAGGTGTTAAGGTGTAATTTGGTTTGTTGTGTTGTGGTGTATTGTAGTGCCGGAAGAGAGCGATTGAGGGACAACGCGTCGTCGAGTCGTCTTCCGCTGGTCAATGTCGGCGACACTCGGGAGTACTCACTACTAGCGATTGTATCATGACGTCACCATACTATAGCATTACCTACAGAAATACTACTGTTACCACAGGCTTTAACAGAGTTTATATTGACCCTTGTTTACAGCAGATCGTAGAAAAAAAATATATATGTACGTATTCTTTATTTACTTAGTAAAACTCATAACCTAACCGATTCTAAAAAAGTGGAGATTCTCAATGCAATCATATATTTTTTTTGTAATTTAGTAAAGCAAATATTCAGGAATTATTTATCTGTAAACTCCTCCAAACAAATTCTCTTTCACTGTACCTTCTGTATAACAAGCCTAGATGTTAGTATTTCGTGTTTGTAAAACTACGAGTACATTGTACGAATAAACTCAGTATGCCATCTGAACTCCATTAGACGTAATTTGTGGGAGTATCGGCCTGGAGGCGCGACCGAACATATTTTATTAAGAACTACTCATGCAAACATGATGCATTAAACTCTTAGTTATTGTAGACTTGTGTTAATTTTGATAAGAATTAAAACTAGGATTAAAACAGACATTGATAAAGAAACTATCTTTAGCTTCATTTAAAGCCTCGAAAATAAAAATACTATAGTTGTTTACTAGATGAAAAATCGTCCAACTTAATACCTACTCAGTCGATTTAAGTACATATACTAAAAAAAATCAGTGCCAAATAACACGTATAGAATACCTACATACATTCAGCAATAGAAAGATCATAATCATATTCAACAAACCAGTTTAACATTGATATTCAAAAAAACCCTATAGGAATAACCTTAGCAAATAGGCCTCTTAAAACAAATCACCATATAGCTGACGTCATGAGGTCAATGACCGTTACCATAGAGAACTGTAGTTTATGTCAAAATGACAACAAAATTGCTCGGCACTGCAACCTGAGAGGTAGATCCGTTTGGATTGCATTCTGATTGTGCGTTTGACATTTAGCGCGGTGGGCAGATTGTCGTGGTAGGTAAGGTGCAATATTCGATGCTAATTGAGTCTGCTATGCCTACAAATAGGATGTACTTGTTATTTTCCTAATTTACAGGTATTTTTGGTACGTTTTTTCGGGAAACATTTTACCGGAATAGTTACTGCGGCGAATCAAATAAAAATACTAATAATAAAATGCACTATCAGGATCACAATAGAATACTATTACATAGGTACCTAAATCCTTCAAACATGAAGATCTTAGTTTTAAAACGAAAAGTTCTATCACGTAGAAAGTTCTCGAAAATTGAACAGTCGTACTAGAAGACAGAGTTACATCCCCGAGTGAACTATCAAAAGCAGACTGATGGGACATAAAACTACATTTTCGCAAGTAGCACTAAACTATGTTGGCATTTTTTTATATAGAAATCTTGATTCGTATCAATGTTTTCACTCCTTAATTCCTGGTCTTTGTAATGTGCGTATTGCCATTCATCTTCATAGTGATTTATGGACCCAAACAAACTATCGGCCAACTAAAAGTGTGCGGTGTACTCTTAATATAAAAATGGTATAAAATATTTTTCATCGATTCTTGGTTGTTCAGTAAATAGGGTAAATACGCCAAATGTCGGCCCCTTTAGCGATTTTCTGACTGCGGTTCGCTATAGCCCTGTCAGTTTCCAACGAAAGATAGTTTCTGATGCGGTTTTGGATAGTTTGATTAATCTATTTCATGTTTATAGGCATAAGATTGATATTTCTACGAAAAGAAAGAAGTAATAAGGCTTAGATGCGTCGAGAACAGAAAAACCCTAAAGTCGGCCATTCACGGCCCAAGGTCGGTCGCGTTTTTTCCAAATGTCGGCCGGCTATAGGGTGTTTTAAATTAAGGCAGTGATAAATATTATTAAGATGATTTATTTTGGCAGAATTCTAATATAATACTAAGTATACATTTGTAATTGTATTTGTTTAATAGTAAAATATTTTTTCGTTTCCCCTAAACAAAAAAAGTCGTATTCACGACCAACCATTTATATTTTTAAGCAAAAAGAACGGTTCAATAGATAGCAAGTCCCAAACCATAAAGCTACCATAAACATGCCTACAATACTGTCAACTCCTACATTTAAACTTAACTTCTTTGTCTTGTCTAACTCAATGTAATAAATTATAATAAATAAATAATTTCATTTTGAGAAAATGAAAAAATATAAGTGTGTTTTCATCAGCCTGTATAGTGGCGCTCGAGTTCGAAGCTGGTCGACATTACGATTATTTCCTATCTTTAATGTCGGCCCCTATTTCTTGTACCTTATTTCTCGAGATTCGACTAATATCACCCCGGCCGTTATTTGGCTATTAAACGTAAAATAGATCGATTTGCCTATAAGCTTTGCAAATTTTCTTTTAAGCCAACGGAATTAGTACAATAGTAATTTATAAAATAGACTGCATTTACTTTAAGTCGGCCACGGCCGAGAATCCGGTTTTAAGTCAAAACTGTTGTCCTAATGGCGGCCTCCTATTTTTCCTTGAAAAATATACGCAAAACTCTGAAAAAACAATCTTAAAATATAGTAAAAATAACCCTTTAGTGATAATCGAGCTTAAAACAAAAATAAATAAATGTTTTATCGTTCTAATATCAATGCCCAAAATGTGAGTATTCACTTCGAGTAAGCTACTTTGCATGTGAATTTGATGTTTCAGCGGCGCAATCGCTACTGACACTCAGTATGAGAAGAATAAGTGACAGAATTGGATAGTAACGATTTGTACGTATAGAGTATAAACCAAGGTTGCAATTGGAGGAGCAAAACTGACAATTAATTACCTTTTGAATGAATGCAAGCTGAAAATATACAGATGGCCGAAGTTTGGGGGGAGGCCGACATTTGGCGTATTTACCCTACCTAACTTATTATCGGGAGCGTAGCAAAGTCAATGCAGTGGAAAAGATTTCAACGAGCGCCCGCAACTCACTTTTTGTACGAAACAGTTTTTATAACAACTATTATAAATTAATAATTATATTCTTATAAATAAGGTGGTGTGGCTAGAAAAAGGTTATAAAATAAAGTCTTCAAAATATAGAGGAAAAATAGGTACTTAGTGTTGTCTTTTAAAGTCAGCCGTATGATTCGTCTTAAAGAAATGTAAAAAACTATGGTCACGTTTCGTGATAAGATTTTTTCGTGATACTTAAAAAAACTAACCTAACTTTGAGAATTCTTCCGGTATGATAAGGCTAAGAATGTAGGTACATACCTTTCTCTTGAAATAAGTTTGCCTCTTCTTGTACACAATTTCCGAATACTTAAGTTATTTGACAAAAACAAAACCTTCTCACCAACTCAACTAAGAGAAAATACTTTAACAATAACGAAGGTATTTGATTCTTTTCCTCATTCCATAGATTTTAGGCTCCTAATTGAACAGTTATTTAATATTCACAAAAGACAGTAATACAAAAAACACGGCGGTTCAACGAACACAGCCGTACGCCATTCATTTCGCGATCACGTACCATAGACCATTGTCTATGGCTTTGTGATGCAAAGACTCCGTTGTTTTGTGCGACCAACATCGCTAATTATAGAAACTACTAACGTGTTTTATGTTGTACGCAAAATTGTATTCAAAATGTCAGAAGTTAGGTGTTTTCTTCAGCTATGTATTTGTTGATAAAGGCATAAAAATATTATATGCTATTTAATAAGTATCTCCGAATTACTAAGAATAACCGATGGAAAAGTAAAGTTTTTTGCCAAGTCCAATGTTCGAGTCCTTCCTAGAACCATTTTTTGTTGTTTTCGTTAAGTACCAATAAAGTTAATTGGATATTGTACGATTGAAGTAAATACGTGGACTTGAAAAAAGAATGACTACCATAATATTCTTAAATGTAAAACCATTTTGAAAAGAGAACGAGCGCAAAAAAACCCAGAACATCGTGAACACATTCTGTTACCTATTCAAAAAACGTTCACGATTTAATTCATCAAGCTAGTTCCTTAGCTTCATTAATATGAATATTAAATAAATAAGAACCAGTTCTTATTCTTGAAGTTATCACAAGAAACAGCTCCGAAGTTTACGAACACAACGGTTTCGTTAAACTTGCTAAGTAGGTTGGCCATCGCTACAAAATATCTCCGACATTCACCGTTAGCCTAGGCATCTTACAATCATTCACCGCCATAAATTATGTCAAAATGTGCAAAAAATATTTCACACGGAGTTGGACACAAGACTTTAAAAGAACAAAAACTTTTTTGAGAACAAAACTTGTAAAAAAATCTAAGTTGCGTTTGTAACTTCGCTAGGAGTATTTCGCCGGTGGCTATGGTACATTGGACTGAGTATTGTTTCTTGTAAACAGTTATGCGTGGTACTGACCTGATAAGTGTCTGGTGTCGATCTGTGCTGCGGCAGCCACCGCCAGCAGCAGCAGGCAGAACGCCTGCCGGGCGCTCCGCATGTTCACTGCACCACAAACCACATCAACACTTACAAGCACTCACAATAATATCAATAAACTCGCGTTTTATATTAGTTTAGTGGGACGTGAAGAAAGTTTAGTTCGCCTTGGAAAGTTTGGTGACGTGTCGGTGGGTGCCGCGACGACAGACGTGCGTGCGAGGCTAGCGCGGACTTGCGACTGACGCGACACGCGAGCCGGCCGGCGGCGCTCGGGGTGACTAGCTAAACAACACAAATTGCACTAACTTCATTTTTCTTGAGAATTTTAAAACAAATAAATTCTTATAACTTTATCTACTTTTGTACACACATTCTTTTATAAAAGGATTATGTATTTCAATTAATATTAATAGAGAATTGTATGTTAATGTTTATAGCACTAGCTAACATTCTGCTGAAGCTATGCATCAATTAAGTTATTGTTCTTTACCTGAATGATCATTTAGATACCTATTACAGAATGATAAATAAAATAAACGTAAACAATAAGATAACATAGATTGCTGATTTAGTTACCTTTATTATATTCATTTTCTGAAATAAATATAACATAAATAAAAATACGCAAATATCTCTGCGACTCAATCATCTTATAATAAAACAAATTCAAATTCAACATTGGTTAACCCGCTACTACACCAAATCTCCTCAAATCGCGCGTGTTATTTCAGCGCTAGCAACACTGTGACTCGCACAGGTGGTCGCAGGCACACAGGCACAGGGTTGCAGGTTGCAGGTAGCGGGTTTGTAAACACGGCACGGCGCACACTGGCTGCCCCCGAGGGCTCAGTGCGTGCCAGCCTTAGGTAGCATTGTTCCGATAACAGGGAGATCATAAACCTTTATGGTGTGTTTGTTACAAAAAAATAAGCTTTTGTTTGTGATTGCTTTACGTGAGATATGATGCCGACTGCCGAGATAAACTGTTGGTATGTCTGTGTATGCACGGTATGACGTGTAGGTACTTGCGTGTCCTTTTACTTATTCTAATGAGATAAGCAGGATCCTGTTGCGGTTTGAACAGTTTCCATCTTTGGCAGAATGTATTTGCATTTCTAGATTTCAGTTTGCAACATAATAAAAGTGCAAGGTTCTTGAGTTCAATATTCTTATCGACAAACTGTTGATCCGTGATATTTACACTAGTCCACGTGTTTACATTATTTTGGGAAAGTTTTCAATAGAAGGTATGTAATTCCAAAACTACCTATGATGGAATCAGATCAGTCGAACTTAATAAAGTCTAGTTTTCTGACATACCCAACAGATTTTATATAAAACAATCTTCTACCCAACATAACATACTATCTTTTAACAAAAAGAAAAAGGATGATAAACATAGTAGGTATATGAGTATGTAGTTACAAGCAGACATCACAGCGACCGCCGCCATGCGCGTGCGCGTCCCTATTCGTGCTTATCAAGATGAACACCATAATAAGATAATAATGCAAGTTCGTGTCAACACACCATGCAACACCATCCCACGGTCAAGGCTGTTATGGTAAATATTGTTATGGATGAAACTTCAGCACTCCTCTGTGGTTGTGGTGCATCATTATCTGCTTAGATTTTTTCTAACTAAATTGAAGCCGGCTGCTAGTCTAACTGGTTGCAGCTGAGAACGAACACATAGGTATACTAATTTACAATTAGGTACGTAATTCTTCGTGAGCCAAAGGGGAAAAACTTGAGCTTAAACTTAAAATCTAAAGAACCTCTTATAGGGAAAATAGTAAAGCAAAAGCAATCAAAATATTCCAATTTATAATAGTTTAGTTAGGATTAGCTACGCATCGTCACGATTTTTTTCCGCTCATCAGTAATTACAACATATTGGAGTAGATAGAGTGAGTATAGAAGGCGAGTATATATGGAAGTAGGTCAGTAGTAACAGTAAATAAAGAAGTGCGTAAGGAAGTAAATAAGATAATGGAGTACATAGGGGTGTATATATGAGGTATATAAAGGGTTAGATACATAGGGGAGTGTATAGGGGTAGTTTACATGGAAATTTATAGGGGATATGAGGGGGACTACATAAAGGATTGCCTACATAGGGGAGTACATAATTGGGGTGCATGGCAAGATTACATATACAAGCCCCGAAAAATTTCGGAAAATTCCAAATCGGTGCGGCCTTTACTGCAATCGAGTTTGAAACAAATATATAAAAAAAATATTTGTCGAATTGCTTTTTTTGACGTCGATTAAAAATATCGTCGAGCTGTCGGTGAACAAATGTGATATTTCAATGCATATTTAATCGGAATAAGATAAGAAGGAAAACCCGAAATAATAAAAAATAGAAGGAGGATGTAACAAACAAGGTTTCGTTGTTTCTTTCCTCGAAGCGATGTATTTTTATTCGCGTTTACTGAGAATGGAATAGAAATAAGCTGCGCTTTGTATCACAAGTTGAAGGAAGTTGGTAAGTAGGTATACATATTACTCAAAATTGTTACAGTAGCCACGCTAAACTATACCTACCTACTGTCAATTATATTGTAAAAATTAAAATGTAGGAGTAACTGAAGCAAACTTTACTAAAGTATATCGTAATAATCAAGAGGCACCTAATAGTAATGGTGTAAGGAAACGGCTGGTTATTGTGGTACCAAAGTGCAGGTTCCTTCCCGGACGGGTCAACTCATAAAAAGGTACAAATAGAGAACTAGCTGTACTGAAAACAAACTTAAAACTAACTGCTTTAATAATAAAAATACTACGATATTTTCCTTGGGGTTATGCTGTTTTAGACCACTGTAGTTTTCCTTGTATCTTGATGGTGCCTGATTGTTAGGTACTACCAAGCACGGATTATTTGCATAGGGTTATTTTATTTACCTACTATTTGTTTTTGTGTTTTAGAATTAATGATTAGTGTCACCTAATCAATTTAATTCATCATTTTAAACGATCTTGCCGCTCGAACCTAGTTTGTAGGAAAATTCGACAGTTTGACTTCCAATCTTGAGGTCTATAAGAGCAAAAGTGTCTAGCTCTCAGTTATAATGATTTTAGTCATAGTAAAAAGAAGAAAGAGCTTTTATTTTTTTTTACGACCACACTTCTTTTGCTG
Organism: Helicoverpa zea x Helicoverpa armigera; assembly: GCA_033682625.1. NCBI lineage: Eukaryota > Metazoa > Arthropoda > Insecta > Lepidoptera > Noctuidae > Helicoverpa > Helicoverpa zea x Helicoverpa armigera. The sequence goes on from JAWIIS010000008.1 coordinate 345,742, forward strand.
GCAACGTTAAAAATAAAATGTGTTATCTGTCACTGTCAAACGGCTACGAAACGTCAAGTCAAAACGCGTTCCAGGTCCCCAAACGCTTCAAACTTATAATTTGCAACATGAACTACTCTTCGCATCTCACTTTCCCCCGTAGATAATGCAATCTCTCAGCATGTTAACAATTCTTAAAATGTCAGTTTGTATTTTGTATGAAGTCTGCATTGCTTTTGTTAAAAAAAGCGACTTGCCATGAAGTGTTTTGTTCTTCTACAAAATGTTTTAATTTATTAATTCTGAGTGAAGCTGACTGAAAATCAGCTACAATGTCGGCAAACGAACAGCCGGATCTTTTATTTTTTGATACTTTCTCACACGACACCAGTGAGGTACAGACAAACAATTGTTGAGATACATCAATGTTTTACCGTAATCTAGCATAGGTTTATCACTATCTTTCATTTATACATTTACAGGAGCTTAATTTAGACTTGGTGCAGTTTCCGAAGTCTGTCTATGTGAGGGAAATACGTATAATTCCGCTGGGAGCTCGAGTGGAGGGCGATTTCCCCGGCGGAGTGCGGCTTGGCGCCACCAATCCTACGAAGTTCCACATAGATTTCTTCGTGAATGACTTGAGTAAACCTGGGGCGTCTACTTTCGAAGCTCTGGGCAGTCTGGACTACTGTCAGAATGGACAGATACATATGGAGTGCGGCAGTGGACTGGATCAACCCAGAATCCCCACTGACGGTCTTGTTCTTAGAGGTTAGTTTGTAGTTTATAACTGTTTATGTAATAATATTGAATGTTAATATATTTGTTGCGGTAAAGAAAAGATACATTTTGAAATTTACAGAATACAAAAAGATGTTGAATTAATGTTTTGAATTTAAAGTAGCTGCTGCAGAAAATTGGATGAATTCAGTTTTAGCTATTCAATTCTAGTTATTACTGCTACTGTTACAGCCTTTGTATCGTCCCACTGTTGGGCACAGGCCTCCTCTCACACGGAGAAGGACACAAATTCTAGTTACTATTCAATATTTCTTGTACTACTACTATTCTGCATTCTAGTGCATAACTGTTGTGCACATCAACCATGGTAGTTCTAGTTACAATCTTTTGTGGGTTTTATGGATTATTTACCAATTTGCATAGAGCTTGGAAGTTGGTTGTTATACACCTATGTACATGCCTCGGAAAACACCCACTGTGGCCGTAATTCACTCTTGACACCTTCTAATTCTGTTTTCTTCTTTAGCTTGAATTTATTTTAACTTGTTATATAAATGGGAAAGTAAGTTTGTTTGTCTTTTTGTCTTCCAATATAAATGGCTGAACAGATACCATAAGATATTGTTTGGATATAGGCGGAACCAGGTACAGGAACATTAATAAGCATGTAAATATTGATGAATTGGGATAAATCTCTATAATTGCACAAAATAATTCTTTTCTTGGGCATTTGTTATTGCCACAAGAATATTTTTATTATTATTTCGTCGATCTCAACCTTTTCACTAAGTAGGTATGTAAAATATCTTCGAAGAATTATTTATATATATTCTGAAATTTAAAGGAACAACAACTAATTTCCAATAAATTAATTTTTCAGGGTGGTATACAACAATCACTTTGGCTGTTTACGGCAACCTGACTCAAGTGCTACCCGAGACACCAGTGGGGGTCAATCCACCTCCCGTTGTGCAAAGACCAGTAGTTGCTCGTGAAGTGCCACCGGCTCCACCACCAGCTGTCCCACAAAACCCTGAATGGACCCAAGAACCGTCTGTTCCAATACCTGCTTATACTGGTAATGTAGCCACTCCCAACCCTGAAGCATATGGGCCCAGCAATTATCCTGAAAATTATGATCCTCAGATGTATAGGGGTGATTACTATAATCCGGAGCAACCTAAAGATCCTCGCACTTACCAGCACATTGAAGAGAATACTTGGGAGAAAAGAGAACTTAGCTGTGAGAGAGATCCAGAGAGGTTGCGTCATAGCCCGCATTCTATTGATCATGACAGGGATAGAGATAGACGGGATGTGCGTAGTCGCAGGCGCTCTCTTGACAGGGGACATAGTCGGGAGCCATCTAGGCTTCGCGATAGGAGCAGGGAGATCGATAGGATGGATAGACTTAGGTCTCGGTCCAGGAGCCGCGATAGAGATTACGTAGTTAAGGGAGAGTATCGTCCTCTCAGCCGCTCTAGATCGCGAAGCATCGACAGAATGCGCGCCATGTCTACCGACCGCGACCGTGATCGCGACTGGGACAGGGGAACATACAAGAAAGACGATTACCGCAGACATCGTGAACCATCTTACGATAGATCTCGCGGTGGCTCTTATGACAAAGAACCCGGTTCCTACGATCGTAGATCTCCTTACGATAAGAGAGCTCCTTCTTATGAAAGGAAGATCCCGTACGAAAAGCGTTTGTCTCCATACGAAAAGCGAGCTTCGTCATACGAGAGGCGTGCCCCATCATACGAGAAGCAGACTTCGTATGATAGAAAGCGCCATTCGCCCTACACTCGCATCAGGGGATCCAGCTACAGCAGTCGGTCTCCAAGTCGCGATGATCCCAGGAAGCGACCCAGGACTCCACCAGGTGAAAGTAGCCGCCGACCATTGTCACCGCGAGAAGTGGAAGGGTCAAGTCCTATCAATTCTATCAGATCGGAGGAAGGTGCAGAGTATGATAGAAGTGGCAAGCAAATCCCAAGAGTTGACTTCTATCACCAGAGCTATCGTCATAAGACTTCAATTCGCAGTCCTTCTCAAGAAGCCGAAAATGCGGCATACGTGGAACAACAACATTCCAGTTTGGTCACCGTCCAAATTGTTGACAATGCTACTGCAAAGCCTATAGAATCACCAGTCAGAAACGCGGAGGAGGATAGATCTATGGATGGTGAACAATTTGAGCCTATTCTATCAGATGAGGATATATGTGATGACCTCGAAGGTCCGGCCTATATGGAAGTTGATTACGATGTGAATGACTACGTGGGCGTTGATGACATCATCAAATATTATAACCCCTTCAAGTGTGACTGGAATAAATATGAAAATGTAAACAAAGTACATTTGCTGGGCCCTACGAGGGAAGGCGTTAAGGATGTACTCAACGCTACATTTGACGAACTGTGTGATGCTAGTCCAGAGCTCTTCAAGATCTCGGAAATGGCGAAGTCTAACAAGAAACTAGATCAGAAGTACTTTGCGAACACATTTGCAGATATTGACAACACTGCCAGAGAGGAGTGGGTGCATCAGTGTGAACAGCTTTACATTTCCATCACGAACCTTTGTAAAAACACCGACATTATACTGAGAATCTTCAAGAATCCAAATCGGAATGACACGTCCGATGAATTTACCGAAATCTACTACTTATTGATAACCTACTGCAAAATTGGCTTGAACTTCGAGTTCGCATTAGCTCAACAGCAGCCAACCTACAAAATAAGACACATGAAGTGTGGCATACGTCTTGCTGAAGCTCTAATGGGCCACAGACATAACGGGGAAGTCATGAAAATACTTTTATCAACTGGTATTGACATGCCCATGTTGCTATTAGAAATGTACACTAAAGAATACATGGCGTTAAGTATTCGTCTGATGATTTTAAAATCATTGAATGCTTGTTTATCCTCAAAGGAATCTATCGACCACTTCATGAAAGAAACAGTGTTCCCTAAGTTTGACAAGACTGACGATAGGAAGCCGAGGAATGGCTACCAGGCTTTGATAACGATGATGCAGACCAACCCTCTGGCGAGATTGAAGTTCTCCATCAGTGCACTTATAAAGAAGTTGAATATTTATGAACTGTTAGGTAAACTGCGTGATTTGGTCGTGAATTTCAGTAAATCTGGAAGTAATGATGACGCTGATCTCTCAGAAGCAGATGCACACTTTATAGTAAATTCTCTTGAAGAGGTTTTGTACATGTATCGTTCACAGTGTTTCCATTTATCACAACCGAAGCGATTCCTACCAGTCTCTGCTCAATTTGAGATCAGCAAAGAATGTTCGAACGAAACTCTACTGGAATTCTTTAACATCCACCAAATACTAGAAGTTTGCCTATACTTGTTGACTTGCCCTACGACTTGCAATAACCTCGTCGTTGTCAGCCCGATCCACGATTTGATCTACGAACTGATACACTCACAGAATGGTTTAAACTTCTTATACAAGAATTTGGAAATGAGTGGACTGCTGTTTAAAACTTTGACGTTGCCGTACAGTCAGCAGAATAATGAGGAGTTCCTTTACCCTCACGATTTGAGTAACTACAGCGATCTACAAATTTTGGGGTTAGAACTAGCTTATAGATTGAAGGCTTTGTACTACTTGCAGTCGATCTGTGATCAGCAGGCAGGGAAAGCTGATGAGAATGAGCTTATTGATAGACTGCAGTCTCTCTACTGTCTCAGCTTCGGTAGCATCGGCAGAACTGCTGTGCCTGATGTAATCGTGATGGGAGAAAACGCTGAATGCCTCATGGAAGTATTCGAGAATGATCTAAGAGCAAAGCCCAAAAACGAGTCGCCTTTAAAACAAAAGTCGCCAGCGAAAGGTTACGCAATTGAGTTGATAGTTTCAGCTGTGAGGTTCGCAGCCAATGTTCCATTTTTGAAGAAATACGGACAAAGGCTTATCAATGTGTCCAGGGAACATGACAGGTTTGAGCCTAGCGTCTCCAGTGTGTTACAAGAGGTGATACCCTATCTAAAACCTGTAGAGAAGACGACGGTGTTATCCGGAGAAGACATGACCGAGTGTGTAGAAATACTTAAGGCAAGCTCTGAACATGCCCCGGACTTGCCGGGAGAACTAATGACGTGCTTAAGGATTTTAAGACACTACTGCATATCTGATTTTGAAAATAACGTGACGATCGCTTGTGAGTCAGCGACAGAAGAGTATGTAGAACTCAAGTATAAATACAATGTGCTACAATTGTTCTCGTTGGATGGCGTGGCGCATCTGGCAGGAGTGCTCGACCGCTTGGCCACACATTTCGACCAACCAAGTATGCACACTTCTTTATTTGCATCTGTGAAGGGGTTGCAACTTGCTCAATTATTGCTGCCTTGTTTGAGATTGCTTGACGCGATGTTGGCAAGAGTAGTTCGATGCCGAGGACCAAGATTCCGCGACTTAACCGCGGCACCAGTTTTATTGAAGACATACGGTATAGCGAAGGCTTTCCCTGTAGGCTCGGTAGGCTACAGAACTGCAGCCAATGCAGCAGAAGCCTCGGTACGAGCATTGCTGGCTTACGCACAGCCGATAGCTGATGACGCTAATGACGGTGACTCCATCCGCCGAGGACCTTGGACATCGCTGTGCTCTGAAGTGATATCTTACATCACAACAGCCCCATATACTTTCGTTCCTGGATTACTAGTGTTCTCTGAGCTGTTGCCTCTGCCGCTACCGATGCAGACTAAGACTGCTCCAACAGACCGCGAGTTGGCTGATGCTTCCAATGAGAGACGCCTGTGGTCGGCACACCTTCACGCGCTTTCCAACGATTTGACAGACATGATACAGATCATCTGTATGTCTACATACAGGCCTGTTGTTCACATGCTGCGAAGGGTATGTGTGCAAATAGCAGACTTGGCTCCGAACACAGCTGCTACGGTCGCCAAGGCTGCTGTGGGAGCAGTCACTCGGGAGTTGAAGCCAGGAGAGGCGGCGACTGCCAGCGTGGCTAGGGTTTTAGGCTTTTTGGCGTGTTTAGTTTCCCATGCGCCTGTCAAATGCGCTGTGCTACATTCCATGAACAGTGGCGGACCCAGAGCGGCTGACGTTCAGACGGCACTCTGTTCAGTGTTGGGTCTCGCGAACGCGTCTAACGAACACGCTGCAGCGCAAGAGTACGCGGCACATGCGTTAGCAGCATTTTGTGACGCTGAGATTACCCTAACTCCTGTCAGCGGAACATCAGATATAATATTATCAAACTCCTTGCCTAATAAGGACGCTTTGGCAGCTTTCCTGGATTCCACAGCGGACTGCCTCGAGTCTACGACTAAGACATGTTCAGTAGCATCGTCGATACTTAGAGCTTACTTCGTACTCACAGAACATGAGTATGGATTCCAGCAGTTCAGGAAATTCGTGTCCAAGAGGAGGGAGAGCCTTGGGAAGTTCTTCAAATGGGCTTTGGAAGGTCAGGGGGAAGATAAGGCGGAATGCTTGAGTCTGTACATAGACCTGATCAGGATTCTGAAGATGGAGGAAGGCGAGGGTCCAGTGGGGAGGAAGACCATGCTCACGGTGGGAGAGATGGCCGACATGGTGGGCTTCTCACCTTCCGATGAAGAGCATCCTGTCTTGAAGTTGGATAAGATTTTGAGAGTGAGTGTTATGCTGATTATGTCATATTACCTTCATCTGACATTTTATTTTCTAACGAAACTAAACTTTTACTGGCTCATAGTTCATAGTTGTAAAGCTGACGAAATAAGTATTTTTATTACATTTATTTGATGATGTGAAAATTAAGTTTCGTTATAACCAATGTCTGCCTATTTACCTTTTGCTAATACACAATGCATACTTTTGCTACCGTTTTACCCTTGCTGCATGATCCTTACATACCATAGTAGTTGTATATTAAGAGTAGACTTTCCTTCCACAGCCAAGAGAACAACACAGCAATTTTAATCACCGTTTTCAGGAAAGAAACTCTGACGAAGACGCTCTTGCCAACGCCAGCTTTCTGGCCAGCCACCTTCAGAAGCTGAAGGGTCTTGAGGAACCGGCGACTCCGCCTGAGGTCCAAGAGGCGGGGCTGCCTCCGCCTGAGACCCTGGTGGCGCAGTTCCAGGCCAGGACCATATATGCTATTGGAGAAGCCAGTGATGAGAGACTCACTTCTAGCTATTGGCTCAATGTGCCGGCTGCGGGAGGGGAGGATGATGTCAATGATAGTGAGCTGGTGAGTACTAGAATTCAAATTATATATAGTGTATGGCCTAAATCTTAAAACAGTAAAAAAGTACGTGACAGTTCACATCACACTCTAGATGTTGTATAATCATCATTAAACCATTACACTAGCTTTACTACTCTGCTGTTTCACTTTCTCGCTGTGGAAACTAATTTCCGTACCCGGATTAAAATATAGCCTATGTAATTTTTCAAATCAGTCCTGCGGTAGTAGTTTCGGAGCCTTTAGGGTATAAACCAATTCCTCTATAAAAGTACAGATGTTGATTTATCAGTATGTTTGCACGTGCAGGTATCGTGTGACCTGGTGTCGGTGGCGGCGGGCTACGTGTCGGGCGGCGGCGAGGCGCTGTGCGGCGCGGTGCGGCGGCTGGCGGGCTGTCTGCGCCCCAACGACGACAAGCCCAAGGACGACAAGCGACCGCCCGGTCAGTCAAACCTTCATCACAGTCAAGAATACATAGATAGATATACTCTTTATTATGTACACCAACAAAAACAAAATTAAAAATTTTGAAGTCGTTGACACAATGGGCGGTCTTATCGCTTAAAGTGATCTCTTACAGACAACATTTGGAAAAGACCATTAAATGACCATTTCCTATTGTAGATAAGTCTTTGAATTCAACATTGACAAGAAGTTCTTGGTAAAAGCTTTATTGTAATTGCGGCTATCTAAAGTGTTCTTGTTTAAGCATAACAAAAAGCAAAAGCATTACAATTATTGGAACAGTTATCAATTTTCGGTACTTAAAGCGGCTAATTTAAGCTTAGTAAATTGTACAAGAAAAAAAGGAAATAATATGTTCTGTATGTTTCTAGTGGCGCTAACCCGCGTGCGCACAGAGGGCGGCGCGGACGCGTTCCGCTCGCGCCCCCCCAACACGTCGCGCCCCCCCTCGCTGCACGTCGACGACTTCACCGCGCTGCACCAGCCATACACCGCCGCGCAAGTCACCAGGTAACATGTCGCAGTTATTTGTTGAAACGAGACATTAAATGTCAGGAAAATATTTTCCCATTTCCTCCACAGTACGTCTCCAGGACATGTTCCCTCGTCGGCTGCCCCGTAGTGGGGTAAAACTTTTGTTGTCACACGGAATTAACACTTAATATATCTCCAACGGTTAATAAATTTGTTAACTAGTCTGTATCTGTGTCTGCTGCTGTCTTACTCTTACCTGTCTGGTCCTGGGCACTGACAGAGAAAAAGAGACCGGGTGTCCAACTTATTTATGTTCAAAAGTCTACCGATCGCGGTAGTATTTCCATATCAAAACTGTACCTACTTCCCCAAACGTCCTGCCCTGGGTTGGGCAATAGTTGGAACTATATTATTCTAATTTTGAAGCAACCTAACTTGTTGTTCGTGTGTACAGAGGCATGCGTCGCGGCATCGCGGTGTCGGACCGCGGGCGCTTCGCGTCGGCCGCGCCCATGCACGCGCACTACCGACATCTGTGAGTATACCCGCTCTACTACAGCATATCGCTAAGTGTTATATTAGTGAATGCAAACTTCTTCTAAAGGGATATGATCAGTATTAAGATGTTGTCTACTTATAAAATTAACCCAATGTTCGTGCCTCAATAATATTTTCAAATAAACCAATTACCTATCCGATAGATGGAGCTACCTATGGCAGTTTTTATTGTTTCAATTAAATAGCTAATACTCATCACTTGCCGATCATACATCCTCATGATCTGCATCTAATGGTTTACTAGACTTCATTTATCAAAAGAGAAAGATTCATCCAAAGCAAATATGTTCACTATGCATATACTTAAATACTAGATTAGACTATGTATTCTCTAGGCATTTTCGAAGTAGTTTTCTCATTGATATCACATTTGTGATGTCATAATATTGTCAACAAATGAATAAATACAAACCTTACACGTCACAGTCGCGGTCGCGGCGCGTGGGAGATGGGAGCTTCACACTTCGGGCACTTCCCACCCGCCTCACAGTACATGATGGGTAAGTTGTCGACTATATTTTGCTCCTTCACAATATTTGAATACGTCTACAGTTCAATATTAGTCACCACTTTATAGGAAGAAACTGATTAATCTGGATTACATTTGAATGTTAAGACCTTTGCGAGTTATTACTTTATTAGTACCAGCATTGAAACAAGAAATGTTTATCTAGGCGGCATGGGTTGGGGCGGCGCGACGCGCATGTCGCGCGGGCCGCGGCACCGCTCGTTCCTGCGGTGACCGCCGCACCACGCCGCGCCGCACTACACGCCCGCCGCGCCGCAGCACTACGCGCCACCCGCCGCGCCGCAGCATTATGCGTCACCCGCCGCACCGCACTACATACCGCCGGCGACAAATACGAACATTATGTGCCCCAGTGGAAATTAAAAACCATTTCTTATCGTATTGTACTTGTAATACATACCTCTATTTAAAGAGTTTGAAATACGCTCTTAAGACTTATTTTTGTGCTAAGAATAACTACATATTGATCCACATATTATTATACTCTGTGAATTTCTTACAGTTTCCATATAAATGTGTCACTTTTAATATTCTAATAGAACTAATCAGTAATTGGTGTTCTTATTCATCTCAGGATTTTAATAAATAGACAGTTGGAATATAATTTTGTTTTTCATTCATTATCATAGTCAAATGGCGTAATTAACAGCGCGTGTACACTTTTGGAAGTTACTGTCTACACGAACGAAACCTATATAATTAAATAATTCACTAAATGTAGAGTATATAAACACAAAGAAAACAATTTTAGAAAATTTAGAAACAAATCAACTTTATTATCAAGATGAAAAAGATCAAATCATATATTATAATATATAAGCTTAAGAAACAGATATGTAAACCGCGACAATCACAGTCCAGCACTAACATAACCCTTGCTTTATATACCTTACTGCAAAACAAAACAAACGTTCACTATACATATTATAAGTATATCATAATTTACATTATACATATCAAATAAAAACAAACTATCATTTTCGCGTTCCAACTAAAGAGTAACGTTGTAAAATTTATAATTATAAGTATTATTAATACTCCACCGAGAATTTCCCATAGCGTTTCGTTTACTATAATTGTCTTTGTTTTTTTACTTATTTTTGTTTAATCATTAAACGGTAAAACATCTCACTAGCATAAGTTTATATTTACAAGGCCCGCGGGCACAGTCAGTTCAGTATAAAATATCACTCGCACATGGCACGGGCGGCGCCGGGCCGCGGCACTAGTCTCCGGGGTGCTCGGGGCACGATCTGTTCACTTCGAACCATTGGTCTATACATCTGGAACACAAACAAAACAAAATAGGTTAATAAATCATACTATAAACAAGATAGTATATGGGGAAAGGTACATAAGATGAAATCAAGACAACTCCTCACAATGACAACAAATAACTGCCATTGAACATAACCTATTTGAGTTTGAAGCTCACGCCCCATCAACCCTAGCGTTACAAATCCAGCTACCACTGCACTATTGACCAACATAGACTACATAGATGTATGTCACAAGTCAAACGCAGTAGAGGTTCGTATCAGTCGACCTACATCGCTGAGGGGCTTATCGGCCCTTTGTCTAGGTACCCTTTGAGCCCTGTAGGAGCGCTCGAGAGCACACCCATCTTACCACGGTAGGAAGCTTACAAGTATTGTTGACTATGAAAGATTTGCTTGCAGAGTCATTAGGGGTTTTTTTATACAAGGTATCCTATTCAATGAAATAAAGCTTACAGAGATACACACAGTTTCATGGACCCCTGTCGATAGTTTATTAGTAATAGCATCATACTTGTATGTATACTGTCAGAGCCGAACCCAACATAGTTGGGAAAAGGCAGGAGATGATCATGATTGTCAGAGCACAAGAGGTTGCATTACTGATTTATTCGACACAATATAACATGCAACTCATAAATAAATTGTATGTAATCATATAGCACGTTGGTGACAACAATAATGACTTTATACAAAGATATATGCATGTTCCGAGTTCCCAGTACCGTGCAGTATCAGTGATCAATGTAATGCTGCTATCAGCCGAGTATCCATCAGATAACGGACTGCTATCGGCGAATTGATTGTGGAATGTATCATTTTGCATTATCTACTCAAAACTATCACTTATAGTGTTGTATAACATGTGTTAGAGTTGTTACATGAATAATAAGTATATTTATAGATGCTAGTTCTACTAGAATTGATAACTTATTTTAGGGAAAAAAATTTCGAGTGTATAAATTAATTGATATTTTTGTTTTCTAAAATAACCTTTAGGTAGCTTTGTTTTCTATTCTGTATATGTCATTGTCCCTCTTTTTCCAACAAAATACCTAAATTAGTCACAATCACATACAAAATATTCCTCAAAATAATTTAAGGAAAACAATATGACTGTGACACGTGTAACCCAAAAATTCCACTGTGAATTTCTTTGAAATTAATTTATTACTCATTAACTAGGCATTTGATTTTGTATATTGTCAATTCAGAACGTATACAAAAAAATCATTATTAAAATGATCAATCATCTTCTCAAAAGAAGACATTATTAACTACTGTTATAGGTTAGGCACTGGAAGTAACTGGATCAAACTATAATTTTAAGGACAGATAAAAAGCAAAGCAATAAATTGCGATCTCAGATAATTGCCTATGACTGCAAACACCCGCTCTTGAAAGATCCGGCTTACACAGCAACCTTTACAACGTTGCATAATAATCAGCTAATAACAATCAATTAAGTCGCAATGATTACATAAATGCTTGTAAACAAACAATGAGTTCCGCGTAACAATTAATGCACGTTGATAGTCGTGGACTGATTTAATCTGCGACATTCACTGACACACGACTATTACTCGATGACTTATCGTATTTGTCATCAGAAACTAACTTGTACCTAACTGCGCAAAACGCTCACTGTTACGCGTGTGTAAAGTGTGACTGTCAATTTTAATTCATTCAATTAATTTATTATCATTTAACTATGGCCTTTTCTGAAATTAGCAATAGGTATTGTCAACACGCGCGGTGCACTCATATTTTAATATAAATGGGTTCATAAGGGCATTTCCTTTTATTGTCATACTAATAGTCACTCGTCATACCGCGTCACATTCCTGACGTCTACATTAGCCTTTTCCGAGAAACAGCATCATTTGGCGAGCTTTTCCTATCTATATTGGGATCGGCTTTCAATCTAAACGACCAGCTAAATACCAGTGTCTTACATGTAAAGACTAACTAGATGACCTTCTCCTGGTCAACCCTTGGTAAGACTGTTTGTGAGTTCTTCTGGCTTCTACCCGTTACGGGATTCGTCCTGAAGTTATAAGCTATGTAGGTAAGTAAGCGATGTTCTTACCCCTTGTGGTAGATGCAAAGGCAGGGCAGGCGGGCGATGGTGTCTCCGGCGGACAGCTCCTCCAGGCAGATCACGCACTCGCCCTTCGAATCACTCAGCACATCCTCTGCAAACATTACACGACATCCATTAGATATTATGTACAAAACAATACTGAGTTCTACAAAATTGTTATAATCTTACTGGCTGGATCACTACATATTGAAAAACACGGAACCTTAATGAATCAATATATTTAAAACAAAAGGCTTTCTAAAAACATAGGATGAATCGAGAACTACCCGGCAACAACAGGTAATATTGATTAACTAATAAAGATAAATTAACCGTAGAGCAAGAACAACTGAACATTCCATTAATTATCCAAGTTTAGTTTTAGTTCACAAAGTCTGCATATTTGAATGAACTTTCAGATGTACGAGTAAATTGTATTTCTAGTTGCTCTGCACGCTTTTCCCGACATTCAGTCTTAAATCTTTGAGTAGTTAAGTTTATATAATTTTCTCGGGCGTGTTACAGGGAAAATTATAATAATAGTAATTGTACGGGCGTTCAGGCAGTCTTGTCGGGTTGTGCATAAATAGTGAATGTTATACTTCACTCGGCCTGGCTTGTAATTACCGGGAAAGCTCCCGTTCTGGCTACTGCGATATTATTATATTTCCTCTATTTGTTGAGCAATGGCTTAACATATTGCGTTTGCAATTTCTCGCAAACCTCTGGAGTTACCGTTGTTATTAAGCTTTGTGAGTAATTTAAATATTGGTTCCTTGAATCTACCTGTTTGTTTTAACTGTTGAGATAATAATAGGAGTATTTCTTATATTGGCTATGTATGTATAGCTATAAAATATGTAGGCTCTGATTAAAGGTTGATAAAAGGAATAACTACTTCTGACTCACTAGTCTTTCCAATGAAATATCTAAAACTGACTAAGCTATGCAAATATGTGCATAATTGACTCAATTCAGAGAGAGATACTTTCAACAGTTCGTAGACACTTCTACAAAGGTGAATCATGTTTAGTTACCAAACCTTTACTATTAGCTTTACATTTAATTAATAATGGGTCTCGGCTATAAACCACAGACTGTAGCAGTTGCTTTTAAAGCACACATTCAGCCAGTTCTAGGTCTCTATAGCTTTTGGAAGTGAAGTTTATCTTTAATTAAAAGAAGGCGTTACTAACCATTATAAGAGAGTCTTGGCCTGGTGAGACACATGACGAGATGGCACTCGATGTCGTCCGGCAACACAAACTTGCTGCACACCGGACATTTTATACCTGAAACATGATACAAACATATGTTAATACAATATCCAGGATGTACATAAATACCTATTAGGTAATGATAAATACTGTCAGGCTGTATTCCAACTTAGTAGTCTTATCTAGAGCCCGGACATAGACCGATTTTTATCCGGTTGAAACCGCTGTGGGAAGCTAGTATGTTCTAAGAGTAATTAGGGTTATCCTGCACTAAAATTAAAAAAATAAGATGAAAAACCGAAGTACTAAATTGGATAAAAAACAATTTAAGTACTGTTTCGGGGAGTAATTTACTCGAGTACCTACATAAACATGTAGACCTCATAGTAATCTAGTAGACAGGTAGACACTTTATAGTAATTTCCATAAGTAATAGTAAAGCTTTTACTCTACGAAAAACAAGTTCCAACAGATGATTAACGACACCATTTGTAACGCGCTAACGTTACTATCGAATCACATTAATGTATTGGCCGAACTAAAATTAACCTTCCAAGATCAAAGTAAATCACACGGCGACCAATAAAGTAATCCATCAGGTTTGTACATAAACAAACACGTTTGAATAATAAATAAGGAATTAGCGCGAACACGTAAATAATCTAAGCGTTATCCGCTTGATGTAAGTAACAAATATGGCGGGTCTGATATAAAATTCCGTGTGTCGTCAGTAATCCGCTGATGTAAGCCAATTTCACGCTTTACACTGCACCTACGTACTACGGCCACTTTGACTTCATAAATATTTTTACAGCTAACGAAGTAAACACAGCTGACGATATGATGTCAAAGGTACACTAATGGAAGTTAAAATCCGTAAGAAAGTTAAGTTCGAGGCATCTTAGATAGTAGGGAAGAAAAAATCCATCAATCTTTTTGTTGCTGTCAAAAATAAATTATAAGATAACTGTATTTTCATGTGTGGAGAAACCTTTTTGTATATGCATTTATGGTTAGACTAAGTCATGTGACGATAGATATAATCTTATTAAACAGTTAAATATAAATTCGGGTTTGATGACTCCACATATTATTGTGCCAATAACTACCAAAGATATAATAATATAATGCAATACTAATAACATATCGAGTGTCCATAAACTCGAGTGTACAATTCATATAACGATATTATTGTCCTGGCATGCAATTAGGCACACTCCATGACTCAGCTATAATCGTTATTCGTTAGTACCGAGTAGATAATCGGTAGTACGTGCGTTACGCTCAAATCGATATTATTTGTGTAGCTAAGTGATACTTCGATACGTTCCGATTGAAATATGAAAGTGTAATCGAAAACATCTGCTTGTTTGTGATGTAGATTCGTTGGTTCATCGAAATTTATAGTATTGCCACTTGAAATATGTATAAACCAAGGCTTTATTCGTTTCAGTACGTCTTGTATACTTGAACATCATGAATAAAACTCCCCATTCTTACTGAATGATGACCAACATCATATATATACGTCATTACGTATTGCTGATATAATGCACGCGTGTCCAGTCACCAGTGAAATGAAACGTGTTTACGCGTGACGGTGTGACGGCGCGCAGGATTCCGTCCGAGCGCCTCCATTGACATCACGACATCTCCAGACTATAGTCGCGGGAGATTCGCGAATCTGTGCTAGATACGTAACACACCATTATCTAAAGCTCAGAAAGTGCAATTGACTAGTCTCTATAGTGACTGGCAAGTTGTGCTTGAAATATGTATTAAAGATTGTTCTTACGCAAGTAGGTAGCTTTCTACTGGTGTAAAAGCTCATACAAATGGAGCTAATAAAAGCGTTTATAATGATGATAGCACGCAAAAAGCTTTGCTCTTATACTAACAAGTGTATGGCTTATAAATCGACTTTAAGCCTCTTATTTTGACATAAAGTGGGCTCCACATAATCCTAAAAATAATCCCCATCAATATTGCACTTGCAAATTCAGAGTAGTTCGATGGTCTATTGGTAACACGTCAATAACCACGCACTGTCTAGCATAAATACTCGGTGTTACTATAGAGTGAACCATAGCTAGAAGTTCCACCTGTCCACTAACGCCATCTTTCAATGAAGAAATAAATAGAAGATATCTTATTATTTTTGAACATTATAGAGACTGGAAGTTATGATTTCCTGAACTACCTATCTGGTGAATTCCATTTTAATTTATGTATTTGTACCCAAGGAGTGTAAACCTTCTGCATGTATTCATATTGTGAACGTTTTGCCTCGTCTGCGAGTGCACTAGACTGTGGGTAATAGTACTACGGGCTTAGCAGCTGGGGAGAGGGGACTTTTTTATTTAGAGACAATGGAAATACGTGGATCTATCTACACTACACTAAGTACAACCCAGCTTCGTACTTTCATATACGAGTATTCTACCCTTGCACTATGAAATACTTAAAAAATCTATCCAAGTTAAATAACTTATTTAAATATCAAAAAGGACACCAATTTGTGGACCGTTCAAACTATTTTTGAAAGAGTAATCAAACTAACTCTAAATTATGCCGAAACTTACTTTATAAGTTACTCTGCCCAAGTTTAAGTGAGAGCAAACAAAGTTATCCATTGAAGTGACTTAGAAAATGCTTTTAAGATAGAGGAATATATTGGAAAATCGGTGGGATCTTTAGACAAAGAACTAGTGTATATTTGTGACGTGAATAGAATATGAGCATTCCGTCGTTAGCACATGGTTGTTCACAACAATAACACGGCAACGGATTGAGCCCGCAGCGCGCGCAGTCCGGTCACGCGCGCCATAACTACGTGCTTTATGCTAAGTTTTACATAAAAAAATATAATGCTGCCATGTGTGTCATGTTAAGCAGATGTTAATAAAGGGTTCTCAAAACTATGTTTTATTTTAGAGCCATTTACGGAAGGCAAAAGTCAAATCTTTGGAAATCGTATTGAATAATAATATAATTTACGACTTCCTTGATCTCCTATCTTCTCTCAAAAAGAACATTTAATTTTCTCACAGGTAAAAATAGAGTTAGAATTTCCTCGTTGCTATGTGCTCTAACTAATTGAAAGCAATTAACTGGCTTGTCGTAGCAGTGTGACAAAGTAACCAGTTCCCGACTGTTACACACTACAATGCAGTATACGATTCAATGTAACTACCGCGTTGTAGCCGTTAGCAGTCTTGCACTTGTCGACGAAATGGATACTGGTCTTTTATACACGTCTTTAAAAGTAACTAGGACTAATCTTCGGAATCTAGAAAGAATATAATAAGACCATATGGCCCTCAGACTGCTGTATTTTAGTTTTTATCAACACTATTTGGAATGAATAAATCACATTGATGAAAATCCTTCAGAAGAGCAAATATTTAAGCTACCTAGAGTTTTTCTTCAATAGCAAACACTTTTAATAAGCCCGTAATCCTATATCTGCCGAATAAAAAAAAAACGAACTGACCCGTCCACAACATACTTCAGATGGACCAATGCACAGGGAGATTCCAAAAGTATTGCGATTTGTTTTTTGGCAATTAAGCCTATTCTGGGCACAATTTTCTAAGCATTTTGACTTTTGACTTTACCAGCTTGGACTTGTTCCTAGAATATAACCTAACCTAACCTAACCTAACAGTTCTGTCTATACATATTGAAGTCTATAATAATTTGACCATTTTAAAACCATCAAAATGATGATGCCAAAAGATGGTGCCTCTGTGATTTTCCCTTGTGAGCCTTCTGAGTGCTCTCATGTGGTGTGCCTATCTGATCGGCAGTCCACACACGTTCGGCGGACACTGACGGCCGAGGCATTGTGCCTCTTACGGCCCGGCCCGGACTAACGACCGGCTGCAGCGCCCCACTCTTCAATTGATCATTGTTCTATATGTTTAGTGATCTCACTCCATTCGTATTACTAATGTTCTACCCAGAGGGTGTTCAATGGTTTATAATTTTAGATCTATACTGAAAATATGTACCACCTATGCAAGCTTTTAATCAAGAATTGTATTATGTCCATTTCTAAAGTACTGTTGTAGTATTTTTTACGTAAGATTGACATGGAATTGGTATTTATATGGCTATTCATCTGGTTAGCCTTCAAGACGGCTAGACGGCTAAAAATAGCTCAAAAGGGATCACTTCGTCTCGGCTGGCACTGAGGCAGTAATCGTGAAATTTAATAAAATTGTTGTCTAAATAAACATTTTTGTAAAAGATTAGAAATCATACCGACTAGGGAATTAGTTAACCAACATTTATAATAGCACCTATTTTCAAAACTATAAGATTTCGATTCTCAAGACAAGTTACAAAGAACTGTTGTCTTCGCAAGTTACATAAGCCGCCATCTCCGTAGTTTGGTGAAGTTGCAAGTACAACAACGTCGAGCACCCCTCGTCGCCAGCTAAACACTGAACACCTGGAGCGTCGATAACTAAAACAAATAACTTCACGGCACATAAATTGCTTTCGCAATGTTTGCGTAACAAGCCACTGAAATACATTACATACACGGAGAACACATCAGTGGCGGACTGTGAACACGCCATACACAAACACTATTCCTCATATAAAAACCTTCGCTTCACAAATGGATGTTGAGAAACAGCATGAGAAACTTGGGTATGAATTATTTTGACAATATTTTGATTAGAAATCTCATCCTTGAAGGAAATTTTGGAGTCCTTAGTAATAGAAATGGGGTAATAAAATATTTATACTTTACTAGCTGATCCCGCGAACTTTGTATCGTTCAAACCTTCCCTGGACCTCTACAAACATTTTAAAACCAAAATCAGCTCAATCGGCCCAGCCGTTCTCGAGTTTTAATCAGACTAACGAACAACAATTCATTTTTATTTATACTTTATTATTGTAGGCAGACTGTTGACACGTGGAGAGGTTATTTATAGCTTATTATCTGAAACTTACGACTTCTAATAAAGATCTGTCCTTTAATTTATTATTTTATAAACGAAATCTTTAATTGGTAGATTATTTTCAGACGCTCTATTTATAGCTTCTGACGTAAGACATCGAAGTTTGCGATGACATCTATGAAGTTTCCCTACACATACACTGAAAGCATTTAAATATCCTGGATTGAACGAAAACGAAGCAAATACACTTGAACTAACAAATAACTCACTCCGCACATTCAATGTTTTTCTTCCAACTCCAGACTTAGTAAAATTAAATACGTTGCCAATGATGCCGAGAACAAAATTCTACTCCAAGACGAATTTCAAAGAAATGTTGTACTTTCAGATGTCCTCTGTTTATAACTCTGGCTCTGCTGACGATGATCCCGCTGAGCACAGGCTACATAGACTGCAGGATATCCTGCAGGAGATGCCACGAGAACACCGAGCACCCCTCCGTGCTGGAGGTCTACTGCGCCATGTGCGAGGAGTGCAAGCAGAGGCGGAGGGAAAGGTAAGCGCACAACAGACAACAGCTTTTATATTACACTATACTGAGTAAGTCAGAAGTAAATTCTTAATATTAGATGTAAAAACAGTTCTCAATTTTGAAGGATGGCGAATCGCACTCCTTCTAGAAGAATGACGCCGACAACTGCTGCGCAATTGGTCAGAATGAGGGATGGCGTGTCCAACAGCGCCGAGGCGCGAGGCCATGTGCAGATATCGGGGAGCAAGGCATCCACAGCGCAATCAATAACTGAACAGGACTTGACCCAGACGTCGAAGCCGGTACAATCGCCACCAGTGCTGCATGTGCACCAGCATCCGAAACTCGCACAGAGAAATGCATACTACGGTCAAATGGGTAAGACAGCTGATGACTACCTAATTGAAGTTTGGAAAATGTTAGGAGTCAAGCTTTCAGATCTTTTCCCATCAAAGTTTCCCAAATAAACACCTGCAATAATTAACTGTTATTATTTGATCGCTATATCCTTATCCATTGTGTAATGATCAGACAGCGGGTACCCGGCGGGCTGCCCGACACCACCTATGTGCGAATCAGAGGAGCAGATACTGGTGTACCCGAGCCCGCCTCCCATCATGCCCAGCATGCCCAGCATGCCTGCCAGCACCACGACGACGACGACGACGACCACGCAGCCGACCCAGCCGCCGTGCCCGCCCGTGCACACCTGCAGGAAGAAGAAGCCGAGTATGCATGGCATGTCCTGCATGCCTTGCATGCCCATGTGCCCGTGCCCCATGTACCCGTACCCGCCGCAGCAGCAGCAGCTGCAGCAGCCGCAGCAGCCGCAGCAGCCGCAGCAGCCGCAGGCCGTGCTTAATCAACCCACCACGGCCGCCAGCAGTCAGGCAGGTCAGGATTACCACTACCTGTATGTCGGACTGCCAAAGAATGTCTTCAATACGAACTAGTCGTCTATGTACATACTATAACATGGTTGTGCTACGTTAGTTTCATTGTACTTTTTTATGAGATGGATGATAAAAGGTATTGTGTAACGATATTTCTATATTTTAATAAATAATCATAGTGGCTTTGTATTTATTTCATGATTTCGACTTGGAGTTGGAAGTTTCTGTGTGAAACTCATTTTGGGCAGTGGTGCTTCTGCGATGTTTTTGCTTGCAGTGCCCGAGGACACGAACGTAACCATTACGTCTACGATAGTCGTATCGTGAGTCCCTGACCCGAAACTAGATAACCTATATGTTATGTCAACAGCTCATCAATTCATTTTGATACTTAAGAGTACTTTGCTACATTACGTTGTGAACTCTACTATAACCTTTATTATATTCGATAAAATTCACACATATACTAAAAAACACAGGAACTTATGCGGTATACCGGTCTTGTTGGTGTTTTTTTTTTTTGTTGTACTTAGATTTTAACAAATGAATCCGTATCGTTAAATGTCAGGTGAAGTCCCCATTGTGGCGTGACAAACCATACGTATTTTACGCGCGTTTGTATTTGCGTCACAATGATTGGAACTGGTTCCGCAACTGTGTTATTAATGGATTCGTCAACTGCTTTATCAGATATAGTTCTAATTATGTGACGTTTCGCGTACTAATATATTATCTAATTAAAAGACAACGAGTTTGTTTAAAGGCAGGCTAGGAAAGTACTAGTACGATTTGACATTTTTTAATTGGTTTTGATATCTAATTCATGGGGGAAAGTTTGAGGCTATTCATATATGTATGTGGCTATAAGGAGCTAAGTGAAAAGTGCTTTGTCATACATGACTGTTGTCCACAAAGAATCGATATGGATAGGATAAATGACTGCTGAAGGTTTATAACTAAGTACATTTTCGGACACAGTAAATTCAACAATAAATGAACAATTAATTCGTCGCTTTGCAGAAAAGCTTCCATAAGTATTTTCATTACAGGTACAGAGTAAGGTTACTTAAAGGTCCGAGGACATATAGAGTCAAAACATACAGTAAATTCACTAATTAGGGTAATATATTCTGGGCCAGTGGTGGCTAATAGAATAAATTATTGAGCCAAAGCTTATTGAGGGGGAAAAGGACATGAACATTTAATTACAACGAAGATAGTAGCCGCTGTAGAAATATGAGGCACTTAGTAGCCGAGCTAAATGGAGATGATAAAACTTCTACTACCCATAATTTGCTACCACAAGATAAGGAGGAAATGGAAAAGGCTAGGCACATGATAAGAACAAATTCCTTTACAGTATGAGAAAAATGGTAATTCCTCGCGGAACTGCAGCGTCTCATATAAAACTCATCCCGCTTGACACAGTCACGTAAGTGGGCGCAAGTAGTGTGTGTCCTAGCCTAGGTCTAGCAGCCTGCAGCCAGTCGATCACTTGTTGAGTATCGCCATCGATCGCGGCGCTCGTGTGTCATCGGGAACACTCGGTATGTAGGTCACCATAGTTTCGGGATGATACGTTCTAGTACAACTACTACACTGGATATAGTTTGGAACTATTGGTCACTAGCAAGCAGATAGGCCGTTTTACCAAAAACTAGAAATATATGACACAGGTTTCAATCAAAGGCCAGTTTACAGGAATTAATTCAAATGGTTATGAATTCAAAATTAAATAATACGAATACCAGTAACGTTGTTAATAATACATTGTTTATGTAACCTATTTGGTTAAGCGGTTTAATTAAAATAGCTAAAATATCATAAACTACTGGTTTTCCTTCATACATTGCATTTTCCTGTGGGCGGGGAATATAGTTTCCAATAAAATTGACATACGGCAAACTAATATGACTATGAACTTTATTTGTACTTCCGATCAATTTACACTACAACCATTATATTATCTCTAGCCGAAAACCAAATTACCCGAGTAGAAGACCCTGCAAGTGATTGGTAAAATACCAGGCAGGTCTTCAATACTATAAAAATGATATCGTGCCCCAGTCGACTCGCACAATACACTATAAACTATAAAACAATAACTTTAAAGGCAAACAATAGTCGTCAATAAAAAGTAATGCTCCGAGGTTCGTGAGCGGCGGTCGTAAGCGCCACCACAGACGCTCCGCGGGCCTCGTCTTATATTTATCAATATCTTTACTACACCCTTATAACATAAACCTACTTTTAAATTCAAGAAACAAATTGATCGAATTCCTACAAATGTACTTGATACAGGACGACAGGCGTTCTAATTTCACACGTAATCGGAAGGACCCATCTGGGACAGGCGAAGCAACGCGACTTAACATGTATGTCGATAAGGAGGGACGGTGACTGATTGGATCTGGCTGCAAATTACCCGACCAAAGGCACATTGAGATGAACGCAATTATTGAATAAGTGAAAAAAAGTTCATTAAGAATTTGATTGAATACTAATCGATTTATAAAAACTGAATGCGATTAGAATGTTCTGTAGACCAATCAATCACAAATTCGTAATTGTAGTCAATAAATCGTGACAGAATATAGAGCACTCGTCCACAATGACCCGAATGGACAAAGTTTGAAATATATCAGTACATATTTACAAACGACGTACATGGACGAAGTTTTTTATTACTCTCTCCATCATTGTTTTGTGTGGATCGATATATTTGATCGGAGACAACGAACTATCAAACTGGGTGATCTTTATTATAAGTAACAATAACTTCAAATAATCGTTTGATGATAACACCGACTCTAACATTACTTGCAGTGAAGTGGCAGGCTATGGACGCAGTTGAATTTAAAATATACTTCTTCCTTTATGCCAGATAAGTTATTGGTGTCCATTTGGCCATCAAGTCAGTTTGCAAGCATGGATCTGCATCAATTTGTATAGTATGGCATCATATCCCAACATGGGCGTCTTTATGTACCTCACAACTAACCATTTACATGTTATTGTTGGGCTACGGCGCGGGTACCTCGCCTCTAAATTTTCAATGGACGTTAAATTGATAACAAGGATCTTCGTTCACAATGAAGGCTTTAGTATCAAACGCAAACTCGATAATTAATTAACAATTATTATTGAAAGGATTTTGTTTTTGTTACGGGAATTTTCCTCAATTTTCATTGTGCAGCGGAAAATAACTAACCACTGAAGTTTAAAATTGCTGATTTTATCTTGATTAATCACTTGTTTAATTAAAATGTAAAGTAGTACAGAGTTGAACAACACCATGCAATGCATACCATATAAAATCCTCCTGGGCGGGCGCCTTATTTGAGCACCATATGCGGAGTCCTGCTCAGCATCAGGCACACAGGTTCCTATTATAATACCCATCGCCACCATACCACTAGTCCGCACACACATCAGAAATTCACTATCACCTCATATTAGACATTACACTTCAGGACAAAAAATGTCACACACATTATTTTAAAAAGTCATCACTAAATGGGCACGATAAAGTTTGGTTATAAAGTTGAGCAGTTGGACGTGCGTTCGGCGTAGATGTCAGAATGTAACTGGCTGTGGTTTGTTACCGGTGTGCTAGGTCGCGAGGTTCTCGTCACATTTGGCACGCAACTCGTGACGTCACGGCAGGCCAGCGCGCGTCACTTGCCCAGGACTACTTGGGCCATACCTGCCTTGAGCGTGCAAATAAGGCGATATTTATAGAGCCACTATACACAAGCGGAAAACTTGCCTGACTTTTACGTTTTTAATTTGCGTTGACAAAGGGTCCATAATTCACGACTTGGCATGACTATTTCTGGTTCTTCTTGTACTCTTTGTAAGGTGACGTCAAGATGTTAATCAATGCTAATAGAAGAATTATTCGATATCGAGCTTAATGAAATCCTTATAGCGTTATTTGTATGCATAGGGATGTAATGAGACCAAAAATAATACATTAGATATACGGTTGGTGGCGTGTGTCGCAACATGATATGTCAGTCACGCGCCTGTGAGGGAACTTCTGACGGCAACTTAATGAAATGAAAGTGTCCCTGACTGTACTAATAAGATTCATAAGCGAATAACGCTCGTCCGGACGAAAATAGAAACGGATTTCAGTAATTTGATTTACGATGTAGGAACCGGACACAGCCATGGTTTACGTAAACCATGTAAACATGTGATGATGTTTTTATTTGTAACGAAAAAAACCGTTATTAGTAATTTCTTTGTATTGTTTTCGGTGTATTACGACATTGAGCATACGTCAGTCAAACAATATAAAACATGTAAGAGCTTGTCCACTACAATATTCTGACAATCATGGAATATAACGATTGACTACTTACAAGAGTGTCAATGTTTGTACGCGTACAAATGTATGCTATTACCAACGTCAGGATCATAAACAAAACTTGTGCAAACAGCCAAGGCAATGACATTAAAAGCGAAACGAATCATTTGTCTTCTCGACTTTTAAGTACCCAGTTGCGTAATACATATATTTTTCAGATTTTCACAATGGAAATAACAGCATCTGAATCAACGAAATATGTACATTACATAAGACTGTTCGAAATGACTTGTAGATGACAGTTAGTTGTATAACTAAGTAGGCACAATGGACGAGGGAGAGGCGAAGCTTGGTGAAAGCGGTAGTTAAACAGCCTCAAGCAGGAAAGGTTAGGTGTGAAGGCGTCGCGTGCAGCTAATGTCTGGTCGACCTGGCACAGATCTAATACCCCTGTTATTCAAACCGAGTAGCTCCAACAAAGTGTTTTAAGAAACTTGAATGCCATTCAAGTTTTCTATACAGAAGTAATGTTGAACGAATGTTGACAGACTTGTGTGACCTCGCTGCATGATGAAATGAAAATGTCTGCGCCAGTTACATGGACAATACTCCACACTTGAATGGCAGCCGAAACATACAGAATACATGTGACGGATCCGAGAAGTTTTTGAGAGTCGT
Organism: Helicoverpa zea x Helicoverpa armigera; assembly: GCA_033682625.1. Lineage (NCBI taxonomy): Eukaryota > Metazoa > Arthropoda > Insecta > Lepidoptera > Noctuidae > Helicoverpa > Helicoverpa zea x Helicoverpa armigera. Next base: position 370,640 of record JAWIIS010000008.1, read on the forward strand.
TTCATAACTGCACATTTTAAAGCCCATATTCATTTGCCAGTTCCTCCGTACATATTATATTACCCTATTACACTGCCAAGAATAGTCAAAGTTAAGTCATAAACACCCATTTATGTTGAAGTATATCTTAAGAATATGGGTAGGGGTATGTCAATCCTGAATGAATGGAGTTCAGGCAGTGTCTACCACTAAACATCCCAATATTAAATGGCATATTGGATCATTATAATCTGCAGTTTTGTTGAGCTCAATATAACTTACCATGTAAAATGTAAAACCTTGTGCATTGAAGAAAAAAAACCTTGTTAAATAATAATACAAAATGAGCGTTCAATTACTGGAAGCACTCGCTCGGTCTAGAAAGGCAGCAAATAAGCAGTAGGGCTCAGCCACGAGGCTTGTTATCTGCTATCAACTTGAGCACATAATGATCACCCTTAAGGGACCGCTGTCATTTGCGCAGCCGTCAATGAGGTACGTCGACACGCAACCGCTAAACCCAACCTTTCACGGACAAACTACAAATAAACATAAAGAAAAACCTAGTATCTTAGCACTGTATTATGAAGGAATAAATGTTATATATTTTTACATTATGTGGAGAGAGACCATGTGGTTCTTCCTCTCGTTGATTATAATAATAATTTATTTGTATAACCCTAATAGCTAAGCTGTGTTACAATTTGTCTCCATATTTTCTTGGCTTCCTTTTATGTGTTTTTATATGGCTTGGGAAGCTTGGCACAAGGAACTATTTCAATTAAATCAATGCTTAAAAATAATATACAAACATCTATTATGTATAAGCACAATTGAAAAAAGGCCTCTTTATACACAAAAGCCATTCAAATAATCTATTATGTAGAGAAGCAAAAGATGGTACGATGTAAAAAGTAATCAGTTGCGACGTAATTTCGGTTATAAATCTTCCGTATCAAACAATTACATTTTCATCTTTGAGCAAACGTAATTCGCCATCATTCATTCGGAAAGCACAAATGTATAACAAATAAAGACCATAAATAAAACGAATACACAAATGAAAATTGTATGCGTACATCGATCGGGCAGTTTTCATTGGCCTCAAGTGTACGAGGAAAGATGAATACGGAACCATTGGTGGAATGACGTGGCTGTCACGAGAAAGTTGGAACGATCAATCTGACCTAGGGAACCCTAAAAGGGACAAATTACTTCAATCTGGGAAGTAAATCAAAGTGATGCGGATTGTCTGAGTCTGGCAAAGTTGCGTTATATTCGTATCCGAGCGAATTAATATGTATGTTCTTTATGTACGAGTATCGTGAGGCAGATGCGGCTCTTGTGAGGCTAAGTAATCACTTGCGGTAACTTAGTGGTGTGTTGCTACCAACTTAAGTTTAGGAGCTAATTCGAAAAGATAGCTAACATTAGTAAAATTAACTTGGAAAAATTACAGCATTATTCGTGTAGGATCTTTCGAGAATATCGTCATGTAAGCGTCGCAGCTAACACCGCTCCCGATATATGCACCAGTAAAATTTTATGGAAACTAAATTTGAATTGTATCGATAGTCGATAGAGTGAACGTTCGCATTGTTTCTCCAAGCGAAAACTTATCGATAGTGACGGGAATAGCACGAATAGAACCTTATTATATGTCATTGAACTGGCATCGTAAATATCTTGAATGAGGTGATTAGGTAGTTTGAATGTAGTGAATTATCTCGAGGAAGGCAAGTGATTCGTTAGTCGCAATTGTACTAGGTATAGCACAGCATGTCGGTGACGTCGCGACAAATTGCCGCCATTATCGCAATAGGGTATATTAATGTACGCTGTGTACGCAGGGGTGATTGTGGTCAACCTATCACTTAGATGTTTGCGTGGAAAGCGTCTCGTGATTATAATGGGTACCTCGGAAAATAACAGTCCACGCGACGTGAATAGGGAAATATAACCAAGGATAATTTAGCTATATTTTACTGCGTTAGTAGTTCATGTGATGACGGCAAAATAATCGAGTTTGTCTCGACTCGTATAAGGAAAAAGGCGCGCCCTACCGGTACACAACGCTAAGACATACAAAGTCACAAAAAGAATCTGTTTCATTCTTATTTTCCTTGTTGATTATACATTCAGTTTTATTTATATTTTCGACGACGCAAACTGATAATCGCGGAAGCAGATCTCAAAAACGTATTTTAAATAGATTTAAAATCAACTTCTTAAAGTATCTCAGAGTCCAAATACACAAACATTTCTTCACAATTTTAGATAAAGTGACGTAGCTATGTCAATGAACGAACATCGGCCCATTTCCATAGTGACGGACACACAGACTCGTAAACAAGTGTGTTTGTACAATGACATGCGTACGAGTCACTCCCGGCTTAATATAGCCCGACCTTAAGGCCACTGAACCACTGGAGGGTCTGCGAATAAAGAACCATGAGATATGGTAATAACTTCACAATATTGCCTTCTGTCTGGCTGTTTATTGATTTATTTCGTCTGATGTCTAGCTAATCTAATATTAACACAAAAACAAATAAGATGAAAGAAAAATATATAGTGAAAGAGTCTGCGCTCTTTCATATGCAAACAAGATTTTAAAAAGGTCACCTATAAAGCCCTAAAATTCTTAAGTACAAAAGCAATTAACGAAAAAATATTTAAGCAGAACAAGGCCTAAGTATGAATATTAATTATAATCAACAAAGACGTAAAGGAAGAAAGTTTGTTAAAAGCATTTTAATTATAATTTTGTTTAAGTAAAGGAAACATTTGAAGCGTTAAAACCTAGGCTTAGGTAAAAATAAATACTGAAGAAATTATTCATAACTATGCAAAATATTTTCAGAAAACATAACCTTACAATTAGCCTATTGAAAGCAAGATTACCATGACCGAACACGCATAAGTCAAATCAAAAACAAATAAAAACCAAGTTCAGAGGTCGACTCTATATATTTCGGGAAGTCGGAAGTCATTACCACTTCACTACGGCCCAAATCTACATTTCGAACTTTCGATATTTACAATCATGTTTTCGCAAATATTTATAGCCAGCATTTCAGTAAAAAATGACTTTGAGATAAAAACCCGCATCATTAAAATTAAAAATGCCGGCTGCGTTTGCGTACGTGCTGAGTACTCCGCGGAAAGTTTGTTCAACAAGCCGAAACTAACAAGTTGTACGTAAGCCATCCCTTTTAACTAGGCAGGCATGGATCTCTGGAGTAATGGCACAAAAGTCCAATAACTCCTGGGTATTGATCAGCAGTTATTGCAATAGGAGAGCTGGCCAGCGGGCCGTGCGGTCGCGGGTCACTCGCTCCAATTAAAACATTTCAGATATCAACGCCTGCGTTTATAGGGGATGGATTTCGGGTTAATACTGCTTTGATTTTCGTTGAGGAGCTAGACGAAATTCAGATCTCGGAAGTGGGACGGTTGCAAAGAACCATTAAGTACATACCATTAAACATGAGTCATCTACGAGAAAAACAAGAGATTTCAGAAAAGCGAACGCAATCTAAAATAAAATTACGGTATTCCTCTCCAAAAGCACTCAATCCCTAAATCCGTCGCAAGCCAGTACAGATGTGTAAATGGCGCGACATTAAAACATGACACACGCCAGTTAGCGAGTCGACGTAATTGAAACACATCGGAGCACTCGCTAATGCGACTCATAGAATCCCGCAAAACGCTCGTACGACCGACTTCATTTCAGCGGCTTAACCAGCAGCGGCATGTAGGCCTCCGCTCACTTCGCTTCATATTATGTCATATTTCACAAAAGTTTTTGCGTTTTACACGTCAAATATAATTTGATGGGACCGCATTTTGAATCCTCTTGCGGTTTTATTAAATTTGTACGTTGTAAGTTTGTCTGATATGAAAGTTTCGTATCAGTGTGATTGGCTGGTTTATTTCATTTGGGCTTATATCTGATAAAAGGTTTTATACTAATTGGATGAGCCGATTTCATACAAGAACGTTGCGTACTTACTTTTATTTTATCGATCCTCACAGAAATAGAGTTTTATAGAAGTTGCATCAGCTATTTCTATTTTAATGTTAAGAGAAATATGTTGGAGTGAAGTTTAAACTCAATTTTATGCTCGAGTAGAATGCGCAGCGCTATCGGTGCGCGTTGCTATCTTGCTTCACATTAGTTCAGCTCGAGGTTTTAGCGTAAAGGAAGAAAACGGTAGAATTTTAAGCTTTGACTGTGGGTGAAATATTTTCAATGCTTTATCAAAAGTCTGTAAAAGGAAGCTAGTGCACACTACACAGAAGCTTTAGGAATAGTTCCGTAAGGAAATATTGCAGAAAATACCTTTATGCATTTAAACTTTAAGCGATTGAATTTATGGCATACAGAATTTGAAGTATGCGCTGTTAGGAATAAGGCATCAAAAAGATCTGATATTCTCAAAAGTTAAAACAACTGTACACAGCTGGAAGCAAATATATAAAGCGAAGTAAGCAAAGCTCCCACAATGAGTAATGAGGATCTGGCCGCAAGTGATAGGTCCCTCGCTGTCAATACTCGAGGTTCCTCTGGCACCCCCTGCATGGAGGGATTACTTTGTTCCGGAACCCCTCCTGGTATTAATACGTCACTGGTATCATTTCACGGCGCAATTTCCTTGTGCCAGAGATACATAAGTATTTGGATTGCAAAAATCAAGTCTATTTTTAGGCAGAGATACGATGTTTTTATGTAGTACAAAATAAATGTATCTTTTGAATTACGCAAAAATAGAACTGTATTTTAAACTACAATTAGGTAAGGTAGGGTCATAATTCGCTTCTAGGATAATTCAGTTTAGCTTTGTCAAAATATTTCCATAACATTTGAATAGTCAATTATAATAAAGATAACATTAAATATTGAATCAGGAAAACGATCCTTTACATTAAATAAAAACATCTAAACAACAAACATCTTTAGCCAAAATAATGGAATTTATAAAAACAAGGACAAAACATTTTGAAGCCGGTGCGGAAACTCACAAAGCCCTCAAAACTGGAGAGTTTAAACTGAAGTGAAACGGGAACAATCAGCATAATTAAACTGCCTTTACGCATTATTTCACCTGGCTTTTTAATTTGTCTCTTTATTTTTTGACCTTTACAAAGCCTTTCTATTAAAAGGTTAAAAAATGGACACCAAATTGGTTTTGGAAAATCACCTACCATACCACCCTGTATTTCGGTTTGTAATTCCTAAAAGCCCAAACAATGATTGTGTTTTCGGAAAGGAATCCGGTTTTATTTCGGGAGCGGAATTGCGAGATCGTCATTTATCGGGTCATGGGGCTTAACGCCATCATTGGCAGGCTATGAGAGGGCAACAGCCGACAAATCACGATCCTTCTCTCCAAAGGGATCAGAGGCGACAATTGTACCGAATTCTTACTAAAATGAGAGTGGAAGGATAATGTAAAATGTCCAGGTATTAACGAAGGTCTGCAGTTTCAAGTCCAGGTCAGAACAACAGAATTTAAACAATATCACCGAGGCCAGCGTTAACAATGTGGACTTTTAAAAATTGAATGACTATAACAAAAGCTGAAAGTGGAACGCGTCCATTAAAACGAGATTAACAAACACACTATTGTGAAAATACTGAAAAATAATCCAAATATAATATTTTAATGGATAAAGCTATATTGTATGAAAACATAAGCGAAGTTACTGATGCTAGTTAAACCAGATGCAGATGAATTATGGCACACGGAGATATAAGTTTTCGGACTAAAGGTGAAAATAAAACTACATACAAATATTATCTAAAGCCTGTATAGTCAGTTATGAAACCAGGAGATAGTATCAGTAATGGTGAGTCAAAGCGATCGATACAATCAAATTAGTATACACACGTATTATATTTATGTATAGCGATAGGAAACATGCATATGTATGTGTGTGTGAATAAACTTGTATTAGAAAGGGTAGCAGGCCTGATATGTATTGCAAGATTAGCAACTGTAATGCTACGATATAGATAAAAAAATTGTAAATACTGCTCATGATAATGGAATCTACGAACCCGTAAGAATATCGTTTTTTGAAAAATTTCAAAATCATAATTTTCGGATTGCTCACGATTACATTTATGCGTTTCAAAAACCCCGGTTCTGTAAACACGTTAAACGGTTAATTTACAGTGTTATTGTTGACTTGCATTTACAAAATCAACGTAGGTAAGATAAAATAAGCTTTCATTTATAAAGCACTTCCTTAATAATTCATTTATATCAAGATGAATATCACTACAAGAAACATATAAAAAGGAACAAGATTGTGTTACTTCGAGATTAATGCGTTCCTTATTTTAATATTTTTCATGTCTTGTTAAAAAATCGAAAGTATCTGTCAGTTGTGTTGGGCACAAGGAATGATATAAAAAGCTTTTATGTAGTTCAAAATAACTGGAAATTAATCTTCCATTGCTAGGTAATTAACGGTCTAATTGTGAGGCACGTATTTGTAAATAACTTCCAAACTAGAATCTAGACGCTTTTTAGTTATTTCGAGCTCAGAAACTAGAAATCATAGACTTCAGTCGTTTTGTTAGAGACAAATGGTAATTTGTTCTATCTGAAAATAACTTTAATGTACAAACAAGTGACGTTTAAATATCTTTTTTGTCAGACATTACAGCATTACTTGACTGGCACTTGTAAAATATTCACAATTATTAAGTCACTATTCATTTATTCGCTCTCGTCTCGGAGCGACAGTATTTTAATAAAAATACCTTCTACGTTAGCTGCTGAATAACATTCACTTTGTTTCATATACACATAACCTTTTATCCATTAGTGAAATAAAAAATAACGCAACTACTTTTAACCCGTACGTTGGGTTCAAAAGCAAAAAGTTTTAGTTATTCATAAAATAACGAACCCTATTCACAAATATGGAAATTCATGAAAAAGGTTCGTTTTTTTTTAATATTTCGCAGCGGTGTGTAGTGATAAAAGGCGGAAACTATCCGGCGCCGGATGCGGTCCCGCCCGCCCCCGCCGCGCTGCCGGAAGCGGAAATAAAGACACCGAACGACACCTTCGGGCAACGACCGACATACAGCCAGACTCCTATATGCGTACAACTTGTTACTCCGCCTAGGGAGGTTTTTTTGTATATATTTTTTTTAAAGACTTCTGTGTAGGACCTCGTTATAGTCAAGCGTTTTGTTTGCGGGGTATTTATTTTGTCACAATGTTATTTACTTATCGGGGCTGATACTAACCCATACGTTACTCAAATAATAATAAATATCAACATGATCAGTTATTAGCACAAATCTATTGAGGTTATAGTGACGTACAGCCAGCTGGGTCAACTAATAGGAATCAATGTATCCCGCATAGCCGGACACAGACTACCCCGAGTGGGGCTAATGGCCGCCGGCTGCAGGCTCTATCGCAGCTTAATTAAATCCACCGGCTAAGGGGCTTCACTTAAGCACCAACTTCACAGATACTTCAAACAAAAGTCCCCAGATGTGAACTTTACAGACGTTCAAAAGTGTTAAAACTACTACATTACCGGATCAGATGGTACAGAAAAAAACTGACAGAACTTCTGTAGAACAAAGGAATAATATAAAAGAGCAGTCGTTTAGAACCGTGAGAAACTGAAGACTGACCTATTTTATTATATTAAGTTGAATTTAGTTTTCAAAGTGTAGAAACTTTAAGAGTAAAGAATAAATTTCACACCTTATGGGCAAAAACGATGAAGAAAGAGTCTGTCATTGACGATATTCACCGACTTATGAGAATGTCCAGATGTTATGAGATCATCTATGTATAATAATTTCAACCTAATAAAGAAACTGGTAGAAACATCACGAACAAAAAAATAAAACTTTAAATCTCGAAAATCATTCAAAGGACCCACTTTTCTGTTAGACACAAATCATTTCTGAGAAATATTAATTTAGAAACTGGAATGTTCAGATTACACCTGCCTTTCCACAGCTTATTCAGACGTTTTTATTTTAAGGTTGTCTGAAGGAGATCGCACACTGGCGTTTATATTGCTCTTAAATAATCATAATTTATAGCTTCCTTTCATTCGACGCATTACTAGTAAAGTACTTTATCTGTCAAAACAATTTTCCTCATTTAAGAAAACAGAATACATATAAAAGTGTCCATCGTTTGAAGCCGCGTACACAAACAACAAATGGTTTCGACTAAGCAACAATCAGATATTTATGCACCAATAAACCTCTACGGAATGAATATCGAAGATTTTACTGCAAATAAAAGTCGGGAGGACGCGTTCAGGAAATTCCTACAATAACACAACCAAACGAAAATTTCATGTATTTCTGTACCCTTCGCCAAGAATTTGCCTTGAGATACTTTTTTTAAGAAAATACTTCTTATACAATTTTCCACTGTGGGAGGTTTTAATAAATATAATTGTGTTTGTTACGGCATGCTTTGTTTAAGGTCAGATCGACACTTAGCATTCATTTTGTTTAATAACGCTATAGTACGGGTAATATTAGTATTATTTAATAAAGTCAATCACGCCAAGTCGTGGAATTATTGACTGCACGCAGAAGTAGGCGACCAATCAACACATTCAACATTATAAGTTATGTAGTAAGTCATATTGTTTAATGTTGAGCAAAAATTAATCAAAACTTATTAAAAACTCCTCAGGCAGAAAGCCTTTCTTTGTTTTGTTGCGCTTAATCTTAGTCACATTAGTGTATTCTCAGCTGAATAGTAGCTTTTATAACCTAACGTGGTGATTAATATGATTAGTACCTTTGTACCTGGCACTTAACTGTTCAACGATTCATGAAACCACAGTCAGTTAGATAACGTCAGTAAAATTGAACAGCACTGAGTGTTTATTATGAATTAGACTCCGCGACACCTCGCCTGAGGGCTATTTGTATAGGAACAACATCAGTTATTGAGGATGTTTGTGTCGGAGGGCTCGAGCGCGGCGACGCGAGCGGCCGCGACTGGCGCCCGGCGGCGACTGCCGCGCGCCCCGGCACCCGGGAGCGTGGAAACCCCAGGAAACAACGAGGGTGCATTTATAAAATGAGCCTTTAACGGTGAAATATACGAACGAAACAAGACGCGTTTTTCTCTCCGAATAATATTTAATTAAAACAAAGGTGCAGTTAGCGGGAATTTACGGAATAATCACCGTCGAGGATTTATTTACCGCTTAATTAACTAGTTTGCTTCGTTTTGTTTGTTTCCCTGGTATTTGGGTCGAAAGCATTTTGTTTTTGGTATGCAATGAGTTAAATAGAAATGAAAATATTCGGGAAACTCTGTGTAACCGTTTCTAAAAAAATATGTCTGTTGAACGCACATTTAAGGCTTTTATCTCGACTGCGAAGAAAGGTTTAAGGAATACCTCCCGCGAACATAAACAACACAATGTTTTCGCAGTTCAGCCATATTTCTTCACTAAAGCTTTTCTCTGGGAGTTTTAATAGGCGCTGCTGTGAAGTTAGACATCGCTACATTTCGCGAGCGGTAAGTTTCAGCAATTAAACATGTGTTCGCATAATATTCCGGTAAAATTAGCGTTGTTTGTAATTACCAGTAACATTCGGCAACCGTAAATAAACAACCTTTGAGCTTTAATTTTTCCTGGTAGCGTGAATCAGAGTTTTCTCTCGGAATTGAGACGTTGCATGCTCCCCCTGACGTATGCAATACAAATCTGACATGCTGATGACGTGAATGGTATTTCAAACGAACCTCACTTTCATGTGATTGATATTTGACTGAAATGCCTCGAAGAGCAGTGGAGAAAGGGACTAGGTATACTGAATGTTTGTGTTTGTCAATTCAATATCAGTATCGTGTGACGAAATGCAACATAGAATCATGGATTTAAATCAGTCGCGCTCGCGGCTTCGATTCTATCGATAACTAAAACATGAAAGCACGATACGATCGGAACAAATACACGGTTTAGTTATCCAATTTACATTTATAACAAGCGTTGTTTCTAGAGCAGTTATGTGGTATGATGTGGGAGCCATAATCCGGCGTTCGGTTCGACATGTCTGCAAACAAATTGGTTTGTTTGCGAACAGAACAACACGCGGAGTGTCGATGCGGTGACGTCATAGCACACATAACGCACACATCTACACACCACCCGGACAGGGTTGTCAAATGTACAGCCTATCTGATCAAGTCAAGGCATTTCAATTCAACTGCCCCTTTTCAATTTATTTGAGCACGGTACCTTGACATTTCCTCATCTCAATCATGATTATTGCTCCACATTTTTGCCAAAATAATTTTCCTGTCGCCATGTTTGACCTCACTCTAAGTGAAATATTTCAGGAGCCTTTTACTGGTCAATAAAGGTGACCACTTGAACATTTATATACAAAGTATCGAATAAAACAGTCCAGAACATTCCCGACGGAGGGTATGGCCGCTCAAATTGTCAATTAGCCGGGGAATTTGTTCACAAGTGGCAGCCCTACCCGAGGATAGATGCAAATATTTACTTAAACATCACATCTCTGTGCCATTAGCGAGACCAGACATAATTATTAGGCAAATACATAGTTAGGCAAAGATGTTACTATTTAGGTTTGTGCCTACGAGAGTTTTGTTAGCAGAGCTACTATTACTGTTAGATGTCGTGATGCTAGTAGCGAAATTGTGGTTGAAGGTTTTCTCAATAATGGCGAAGTTAACACCGCATTACTCTTGCTAATAACTTAACAATGGTATAACACCTCCATATTTAAAGTACAAACTGTTATTTAATTGGATAGCAACGAAATTATCGAAGTATTTTTAACTTACTATCGGAAATACCTCACTTTACATTTGAATAAACTTATAAGACAAAAACAACAAGGAGGGCAAACTTTTAATAAGCACGTATCAAAGGGTAGTCCATAAAACAGGGTGTAAGCCGTAAAGTCAACAAAGGCGAACAACAAGCAGGCAACATACTTAATTCTTTAACTATAAAGAGAGCCTTAAACTTTTTTAATAAGACTGCCGAATGACAACGAAACTCGGGACACAAAGTTAGATTATTTACAGATTTCCAAACGGGCGGGCAGCCTCGTAAATCCTGGGAGACTCAGAAGACAAATAAGTGGAAAACTTAAAAATAATGCGCTTCTGCGGAGGGAGAATGATGAACTGGCTCTATCAGCAGTTCCCTTCCCTGATTCAATTATGGCCTGTTTCGTAATGGCTGTTATTTTTCTCCGATTTTTGCAGAATTCAGTCGTTGTTTTTCAATTTAATGGTTCGGAAAAATGCGAGTGCTAGTGCTTTTAATAAAGCTGTGTTGATTACCAGTTTACCGATAAAGGTATTAATAATTCCTCTTACTTGTTATTTTCGGAAATATTTCCCATTAAAATTGATGTTGTAAATTGAACCAGGACGTGGAAATCCATGTATACGGGAACATATAAAGCGCATACAAAGTGTTGAGTATTTGGGGCATGTTCGGAACCGTGAAAGGGCACGATCGATACACATTGCTGTTTCCTGTGCAATATTTCAGTTCTCATGCACCGACGTGTTATAGCCTAATTTCCTTTTAACATCTGTATTGTTCAATGTAGTTAGTTCTAGGGAACGAGTGAACCATTCAAAAGGAAAAACTCTATTTTTGCTAACAAGCTCTGTACTACAGCTTCATTTGTATCGAGAGGACTATTTCAAGTTTCTAAAAAAGTTTATGTACTATTATTTCACTTGATTTTCCAAGGTTTTATTAACTAACTCTATTAATTCTAGTAAGTATTTTTAATGAAAACGTAGATAGATAGATAAGTCACAGGCACAGAAACAAGGCTTCGAGTAATCCTCCACGTTTCTGCAAGGCAGCGGCCTTGTTCATGATTTATCAGGCTTCCTCGCGTCAGGTGGTGCGATTATCAACTTAATTGCCAGCAGACTCCATTGCCCGACACCATGATTAATGGCCTCGACCACCTGGATGTAATCAACTGGAATAACTGACGCTAATCTCAACCTGTCTACTGACGACTGTAATGTGCTGTGCCATTCCACATAAGCTTCCATTAATAGGTTTTTCCTTCAGATAAGAACTTTCTTGTCCGCTACGGAATGTAGGAATGAAGGTCAAAGAAACGTGGTGGGATCACTTTATTAGCAAAAACTCTGGAATGTTTGCGTGTTCAATTTGCTCATTAACGCAGAGTATGCACGTGTCATTTATAACAGGACTCTAACTGTGTCAATGGTAGATGATGGTGCAGTCATTGAAAATTATACACTTAGTGCCAATGTGGCAAACACGCAGAATAGCAAAACTATCCACTATAAACTTACATTAGCGTGCGTCATAACACTGTACTTAATTTTGAAGTAATTGTCAACACAAATTCAGAGCACATAACGGTACAACTTTAACCACTTTAAAATTGGGAGCTAACTGTTTCAAAAATCTAGTGGGAATGTAAAAAGTTTGACAATATAGAGTGATAAGGGTCGCTGATGCATCAGAGTTACGTCAGCGGGGCATAGTTGCCGGGGAATGCAATATGCGAGCGTAGGGCTGGCACGGCGCGCCGGCGGCATGCCAAACTGTCGCCGTCACTTGCCAACCGCGCTGCCAGGGTTCGATACCCTGCTGAGCACGAGGGCTGTACGAGCTTTAGTTTCGGCCCCACTTTTAGATAAACTACTAGATGTATGGTTTCCACGGGTGAGTTCAGACGTTTAAGTATACTCTTCAAGTTCTTAATTGTGCATTAAATTTTTAGCCACATTTTTAGCTATCTTTAGGATACATTTCCAAGAATTCCTCCCATTATAACAAAGAATTTAATTCTAACCGATGTCTCAAGGCAGATTTTTCTTGAAAGTCCCTATCTACAAAGCCGTCAAGAGATTTAAATTGTCAATAAAGCGGGCTGTAAGGAACTTACATAATTAAGATGGATCGTCGGCGAACAGCTTTATTGCGGAGCAGTAATACCGCTCAACTGCATGAGATATGGATGTCATTACATTAATCGTCTCATTACTTACGCTTCCTGTTCTCGACAGAGTAACTGGAAACTTACCTGCAACAAAATTATTTAAAAACATTAATTAAACGAACGGGTACAAGAAAATGCGAATGATTAAAAATATGATCAGGTTTTCCCAAGTGTAGGCACTTGATATGTGTGTTTTATACTGCAAATTGAACTCAAATACATACAATTTCGTATATGATAAAGTTGACTATAATTAGTTCTGTCATACCGTAGTGTTTGGCATCTGTTATTACATTATCAGAGTTGTAGTAAAACTTGGCGCCTCCAGTGACGAACTTAGACTCCAAGTTGTACTCCTAGGTGGCAAGGCGTTAGGTGAGCTATGCTAATGTTCCCAACTTTACTTCAAACTTCCCCTTTATAATATAATATTAAACTTGCTTTAATAACGTAATATGTTTTATGGGAATTGTGGTGGTTTTATGGCACGATCGATGGTATATTATGGGAACTAAAGCACTCTTGGCTGATCAACTGGTACATGCAAACTTTCCGGTCCTTGAAGTGGCAATACTGGTATTATAACATTGAATAATTAATATTCAACAATTACACATATAAATTGAAAATGTTGAAGTTAATCTTAGAAAATATTGCCTTAATTATTATAATGATACCTACCGTATCTTAGGTAGGTACGTAACTTTATTCTTGATTTGTGAGCTCAGACTAAAATAACAATTCGTCTCGTACCAATAAAAAGTGACAGAATAAAACAAAACTGGCTTTAATTCTACAATTCGTAGTTAAGGAAAATACATGCATATATTACCATGGTTATCACCAGATAATGATATGTTATTATCACTTAAAGACCCGGAACAGCATCGTTAAACGCGTTACGTGAGGGCGTTGAGATCTTACACGTTTCACATAAGAGGACAAAGGTACTGAATATTGTTTGCATAAAACAATAGATATTTTAATAAGGAAAACAACAGCTCGTGGTAATATTAGAAATTGAAAACTAGCTGAAAAATAAAGTTCTCAAATAACTTTGTCGTTCGTCAGTTGGCTATCAGTGACTTCACGGAAGTCAATATGGAGGACCAAAACTTACTGAGTTAGTTTAACCCTTAATTTGGAAATGTATCTTTAAAGATACAACAACTTTAAAAAAATCTGTAACATTAAATAATTGTGTTTTTTTGAATCGATCGATTTAATTATAAAGTTTGACTCATGACATCACTAGGAAAAGTAAGTCTATTGCATTTTCAACAACTGGACATCCTGATTTACGTCAACCTGAAAAAATGACGGTCGCGAAGAACAACAAAGCTGTAAGTTTTATTGATTTTTATTATTTTTTATATGTGATGATGTCAGGTTCTTACTATTTTATGTGTGTAACGTAATATACTAACGATTTAGCTGAAATAATGGCATAGAAATGTATTTATCGAGCCATGACAAGGTGTCAAACCTCAATGTATCTTTAAAGATACTTTGCTCAAATGTCGACTATACAACATTGTATCTTTAAAGACACATTGCCAAAAGTTAACCTATTATCGCACGTTAAAATTCTCGTAATTTTTATATAAAAAAATATTAACTACACGCATGTGAGACCCTACAGCATGTAAGGTTCCGTAGGATAAAATTAATTTTTATTTAGATTTTTTTTTGCATAATTTTTGACATAATTTCATATAAACAGTTCAGTGTTCAGTTTGCTTGGGTTTGGTTTGGTTGCATGTGCAATTTTTTTGTTCGTAGGTATTAAAACAAGCAAGATCAAAGCGCATTCTAGCGTTGATTCCTGCAGGAAATGCACGATCGGACGACAGTGACACAACAGACAATGAGGGAGATAACACAGCCAGTGACACAACATTGCCAGTTTATGGAATACAACATGATTCTTATAGTAGTTCCTCAACACCTTCACTGGATTCGGATAAAATATAATGTGAGATTATGTCTAACTAAACAACGGAACTGTTTTTACGATTTTCATGTAAAAAAATAAATTTTCTTACCAATTAACTATTTTATTTTATAACCCCGATTTGGTAATGTATCCTTTTGGATACATTATCGAAAAACTATACCTTCCTCCGTATTTGGCAATGTGTAAAATAAGATACATATTATTTCAGCGCAATTACTGAAAAAAAATTTTTTTGAATATTTTTCTCTATTTCCTTATACCTCAAATAATTAGACTACAGTATTTTTTTTATAAAATTTGATAAAGATTATGCTTGCCAAATTAAGGGTTAACTGTCTACTTCAGAAAGGCAGACTTATTTGATAAGAACTGTTAAAGAATAAATATTTCATATCTGCAAAGATCATATAATCAACTGAAGGTATCTAAGTACGTCCTGGTAATGCCTAAAGATATTCACAAGATTATTGCTTCGATAAAACTATTACGATATATTAATATTTTTGCGTGACTCACGGTTCCGCTACGATTCATCAGTTTATCCTCCTGATAACGCATAGGTATTTCCTTAACTGAATGAAAATATACATTCATTGATAAACTTAACAGTCTATAAGTATTTGTATATATACCTACGTTCTAACCAAATAAAATTGTTTTAATTTTTCAGTTCAGCCCTATGCACAAGAAACAGCAAGTTCACACCGCTACTACTTTTAGCTTCGGTTCGAGGTTAAAAAACATCTATTTCTATGACTAGTCTGATTGAGGCATTAAAACGGCTAGTATTTAGCTGATCCTATTTCGATCGCTTGACTAGTGGACCTGACCACTAGAGACAATTTATTTATATATTTTTATAATTTATTTTATATGTATTAGGTATATCTTTGCCAATTTCTAAAAACACACAACCTCCACTATATACATACATGTACTCTAAATGCACTTACAATATATTTAGTATTAATCTTATCAATGTCAAAAAGGTAAAAAAAAACTTTATCCCGGTCGCAAAATCAGGGTATTGTAACAGTTTTTCGGCACATTTTCCTTATAGATTTTCCTCAATAGTTTGTAGGTGTAGTTAATCTAAACTAGCATGTGCCGGCAACACCCAGGGGTTAAAAATAACTGCGAACGTGATGACTTACTCATAGGAGTTAACACAGGAGCGGCGTTAGGGGGGGAACACACGAGGTGGCTTCAAATGCATTTATCACCCACCCCTTATGCTGACGTATGTCAAACTAAACAAGACTGACCTGTGATATTTTTTAAGCAAATACCACAGGAATATTTTTGTAGCTGATTTAATCATCAAGTTGCTTTCGAAGTCGAAGTCAAAAGTCTTAATTTTAATTAGGCCTTTGTAGGCTCTTATAAAACTAGTAATTACACAGTTCCAAAAAATCTCATGAAGAAGAAGCGAGTAAAAAACTCAATTTTAATACAATAAGATGAAATTAACTGTTATTACTTTTAGTAACTGTATTAACTGTATTTTTGTGATCATGCTTGCGTACCAAAAAACTTTAAACATATTCTAAACACATGCAACAGCAAAACGAAAATTACAAACAGCAGCTACATCTATCAAAATCTATACTGCACTTTATGCAGTGCGAAAGTATTGCATCTGGTGGGGGCCTTATTTCAGCAGTAGCGGCCATTACACATTGTGTGCGAAACCGATGCATTTGCGAATGACGTCAGCTATCGGATGTATGCCTGACAGGGTCGTTGCCTTGCCCAAGTGGGGTAAAAATTACTGCTCCAGATTCATCTTTCACACTCACATTTATATCCTATTTATATCCATTTATGTCTTTTGTGGATGTTTTTATTGAATCACATTTAACTTTATAAAAGTGTGAAAGTTACAGATCAATCATTACTTGTGAACCTGCATATTGCAAGAATTTCAAAGCTGTTGCTGAATACTTATCAATGCACTCATATGTAAATGCAAATGCACAATGTCCTGATGACTTTTTCCAATAAGATATAGGCGAGATCAACTTCTATTGCTTAGGTTACCATATACTTACTCGGTGAGCGGTCTCGTTTGAGTAGCAGTGTAGCTAAACATACGACCAAATGCATGCAACATTCTACTTACAATTTTTCTCAGTAGTTTTCTCTTGAAAATTAAAAGACGTGTATTTTTTACCTGACGAAGCAAACTCGGTAGTCAGAAGTTTCTTTTTGGTTTCCCCTTTTAATAACATCTAAAATTAAAGGGCTTAGTTTTAGACACGGCTATTAATAGTACTTTGTTCGCTGTAATCAACTGTATTTGTGTCCGTGATAAGTCGAATCAAAACAAAGTTGTATAAATAGTTGTATAATAATTTACCAGAAACTAAAACAAAACCTGTTGCGACAATTTATTTATTTGTCCGAATCCAAAATGGCAAATTGAATTGGAGATACATCGTGTAAAATCGACCTCCATTTCAAGGGTCGCGGTACAAAGAGAAAAATATTATTTACTACGAGACTAAGAGATACATTTTCAATAAAACCTACTTCGTCTCAAGGTATATTTGCTGATTTGTGTCTCAAAGGATAATCTGATATCTGAGCCTTTATCCATCGGTGTTTCTAAATTCAGTTTTCTTGGAAGCCGCGTGTAACGTCAAACATAGAATAAGCCGAGATTAAACGAACACTATTACGGTGTCATTACTTCATTAGTGAGATAATTAGGTAATTACGTTTATCTGTTAAGTCTTTAGCGATTACTTCGAGTTGACTTTGTTGACTACAATGGAAAATAACTATTAGTTGCGCGAACTTATTGTAGAGCGCCGAGCCATTCTAGTACTCACAGAGAAGATGCTATTTCTGTTTATTTTACTATTTATCTTGGGCGGAAAGCAATAATTCGAGCTCTCAAGAAAGTAGGTTTCGCTTCAGGTTTAAAAAAGTTTCGTGAATGTTTAAGATTGTTATTTCTCTCGTTTCCAACAAAAAATAAACTTCTCGAGAGTTGCGACTGGCTTGCTGCAAGGAGTTCATAAAAAGTATAATTTTATGAATACCGGAGTCTGTGAACATTTTATCCGCATTTCGTTGAAAACAACTATTCAGAAGGTTTCACATAACATGACCTACTTGCCGAAAGTCACCGTTACAACAGTTATACGCGATTTGTGTGAATGTTTGCACATTCAATTATGCTTTCTTATCATTTGACTCCATTTTTAAAGCCAAAATGTAAGTCTAAGTAACACTGTATAATCTCCATCATTTATTAGAACCGAGATAACCTTATATAATCTAAGAAAACAACACTTTCATTTCATGTTTACTTGCATTACAAATCGCTCATGAGAAGCTCGCTCCGCTAAAAATATAACTGAAACAAATAAAAAGGAGTAATACTTAACGATGACAGATCGCCATCTCGTCGTTTACATCAACTTAACAAGAATAGATGGACTTCAAGCGATCTAACGACTTTCAACTTAAATGTATTCAACGACTTTCTATTAGCTGGAGTTGCTGAAGGTCTGTGTAAATACTGTTTAGTGAGCAGTTCATACAGAGCATTACATAAGAGTCACAGTGAGTCGAGATGCAGCGCCTCGCCGGCTTACGTAACATGCAGTCGACTGCAACATCACTGCACACTGACATTTCTAATAAATAACGTGACTATCACTAGTATTACTCTCTTCTCCACTAGATTTTCAGCTAGAAAATTTATCAATTTTTCTTCCGGTTTGATATTATATTATTGGTAACTTATCTACTATTGTCTTTTCCTTCCTATACAGGTCAGAAAATAAGAACAAAATGTACTTTAAAACGTTAATGGTCAAGAGTGGATTGTCGTAAACTACACGTAAAGCCATTAAAACATGGATAGTTACAACGTTAACCGATTTTATCGTCCCGACGACCTGACTCCGCACTTATGTAATTCATGCCCCTACAGTCACGTATTCAGCGAAAAATAACATAAATCTGTAGCATCTACAGCTTTCCACTATTTTTATCGTACTATTTTCTACTTTTTAGATGAAAACTTTGTAATGTTTGTTCTATATGCATTGGAGTTCCATTACTGGAAGGCACAAGTGTGCCTGGGACCGACATTTGTAATTTGAAAGTATCTCGAGTGGTCCGCCGATGCAAGTGAGCAAAGATATTTGATCCTTTGAGACTCGCCGCCATTGTGACATTACTGAAAGCAAAGTATTTGATAGAACGAACTCTGAAGTGTCCAATCGAGGAGAGTGCTGGTAAATTGGTTCAAACTACTATTTCTAGGAACCGATATTTTATAAAGCACGACAGATTGTCACAAACATTACTGTAACACTAGGTCTCTTGTACACCAAACGAACACTCAAAACACTCTATTTTGCTTTCAGCGCGCAATCTCATCAAAGGCTGCATATTTCATGAAACCATAACGTTTTTAGCTGACAAATAAAAACACATGTAGGTACACACACGGCAGACTAACAACGTAGTAATAGTGCGGAGTATAAAGCTGTATATTTGAGTGGTACATTTTTCTGTCCGCCAGTGCATCCGGGTCTGTTAGAACTAGGGATGACATTAAGTGGAAACTGGCAGACGGTGAAACAAAGGACGTGCACATATTGTGCTGTGCTGGAAGGAATTTGAAACGTACAATGAAATCATTGTACTTGTATC
Source organism: Helicoverpa zea x Helicoverpa armigera (assembly GCA_033682625.1). Taxonomy (NCBI): domain Eukaryota; kingdom Metazoa; phylum Arthropoda; class Insecta; order Lepidoptera; family Noctuidae; genus Helicoverpa; species Helicoverpa zea x Helicoverpa armigera. Next base: position 390,259 of record JAWIIS010000008.1, read on the forward strand.
TATGTTTGTAATAGAAAATGCAGATAAATAAATATTTATAATTTTAGAGTAAAACGACAATAATTTCATGCAAAATAATAACAGGCCATCAAAGATATGGCACATATTTTTGAAAAGCAAAAAATACAATTCCCATTTCGAGGTTAATCCGAAATAGCTGAATAAGGCTTAATAAATTCCTTAACATAACTTTAGGCTCAGCATCAGATAAAGTAATGGAAATTTTGTATCAGCAAATATTTTTCTTGCGAGATAAAAGAATAGATAAAGTTGCTTTAAGAGAGAACGTGAGGGACTTTTTAAAATTTTTTTTGGAATATAGGTGTGTCAACCCTAGCCCTGGGGCTCTATCCTCAAATTATGCAAGTACAGTGTAGTGCAGTTTAGTTATACCGGCGTAGTATAGTGGCTTCACCTGGCGTCGCTCGCGATCGATACGTCGCGACGACCGGGAAGTGCTCCCGTCTGGGGCCGCACTAACTTTTAGTTTAATTCTCTCAGATGTATGGAGCAATGCTTTTGTTATGACTGCGAGAGAACTCGTTAATATGAAAACTGTTTTTTCACCTGTCTGGATTTATAATGGAATCCCCTATGTAGCATCTAGGGGCTTAATTATTTGAATTGACACTAATGTAACGACATTACGTCGACGTGTCTATTTAAATAGCAACTCGTATTTAGCGAAGCGTACTTATATGCTTTTATTGACAGAGTACATACAAGGATGCGTCTCCATTATTCCTAGAAAATGTTCGACGCCAGTGTAGTGTGTAGCTCTCAATTGTCACTAAAAGTGCGATACATTGGTAAGTATATATTGACGCCATCAACGTCGCGAGGTGCGAACAATCCCCATCAATTTGCTAACAGGGCCCCGGTGGCCGCGGTTTCAATCGATTACACCATCGAGAAGCGTTTATCGAGTTAATCGATTTGAATAATGGCGAGAACAAATCGTTTTGTTCTGTCGCGATTCGATTTGAAGTAGTGCGCTTGTGCGTATTACTTTGTTTTGCATTTCATTTGAATGGAATATAAACAACAGGTAAATTGCTATTTGTTTAATTATGCAGAATTCTGTCACCTGTAAACAGTTTCATTTGAAAACAGATTTATTTTTATAGCGATATCACAATGGATTAAGTCACTAATGGCATAGTTTAAAGTATGTAGTTATAGTTTTTGAATGATAAGAAATTAACTGGCAAATGGAAGAAAATGTTAGATATTTTCTTCCTTTACAACACTACGCAAACAAATAGGCACAACAAACAAGTCAAACAGCATCGCAATGGAAAACTCTAGACACTAACAATTACAGTGCAGATAAAATCCTGTCGGTAGCTATTAAGTATGAACATGGAATTGAGCGCGCTGATCAAATCGACTTGAACCGGACCCAATCGTGGTCAAGGTCCTCACTGATCCACAGCAAGGAGTTATGTGATATTATTGTGAGATAATCAAGGATTTATGTAGTTAATCCTTAAATATTGGACACTACTCTCTTTGCAAGCTATTTTTATAGGTTTGGCAATATTTTTGCAGTTACGGTGGACGAGAATTTCAATGTTATTATACACATAGCCAATCCAAGTAGTTATGTAGTTCGATGACATCAGAAGTCGAGCACACTATTGACCTTTTAAGACTTAATTTATATCTTTATCTAGCTCTTATCCAAACAAAGATACAGACAAAAAAAAAAAACAGATGATTAAAAGTTCCTTATGAGGAATTAACCCAAAAAGTAGTCAAAGCCAGTTATAATAAAGCCATCAACATGGTAATCACAATTACAGAGCAGTTCGCACCGGATCGAGGTGACCGGGTTCGCGTCATATTCGGACAATGACAGCGACGCGAATGCGCACGCGCACCGGTAACGAAACGCGCGAATTTCAAGCTGAAAACGTTATGTTTTTGGATAGTGATTGTTTATATGTGTTTTTCATTCAATAAACGTTAAGTTTAAGAATAGATAACATTTTATTACTACATACCTATATAAGATTGATTAGTTTTAGGCATTTTATGATAAGGTTCTATATACCTTGATAAAATGTAATCTCCTTTCCAGGCGACATATTTTAAATCAGTCTAAATAAATACTTTTCAATTACCTAAATACATATTTTTTTTACAGTTTGACTGTAAGTCAAAAAACCTACGAAAAGCCTTTTTCTTGAATTTAGCAATTCTTCTACACAATAATTCTAAATCTGGCACACCTATTTCTAGACCATTCAATAAATAACGCGGACACAAACCAATACCCATTTAATGGATAAAGGACAAAAACACAAAAGCCTACACGCCGCGGGGTTTCGCGGTAAAAATAACAAGGAAATTATACGTCTTTGTGGATCAAAGGTCTATGAACCGGGTTCAAAATCTTTAATAAATAAATTGTTCTGAAAGGCTGACAACGAAAAAACAAACATTGTAATTTAAGCTTGATTTTGTTCGAGACTCAAATCAGATATTAAACGCATCTTAAGAGGCACCTTTTATCTTAGTATTTAAAGAATACAGTCCTATATGCATCTGCTTACTCTACCATCGAAACGAGGCATGAAGCAAACGATGATGAATGATTTAATAAATTCGCGCCAGTCCACTGTGTTTTCATTAGAACAAGCTAGCTAGACAAAAGTCACTGTTGAATTTCCTGGAATTTATCACATGAGCCTAGAGCCACATAAATGCATGTCCCAATTCTAAGAATTGTTTTGCTTCAATGTCAACTACTGGTAAGATAATGAGGGCAGTATAAAAGAGAAGAGGTAAAAAATTACTTATTACTTGCATTTTTGCGCTTATCGAAGTAACAACATATGACAGTGAGTTTAAGTTTTTTGAAAAGTGTTAGTGATGGATCTTCAAGTAAAAGGTATGTACTTTTCAATTCTAGTTAGAAAATAGATATACTTTCACCGCACGTTTTTTAAATACCTAGAGTTTTAAAGAGTATGTTATTTTTGGTCAATTTTCTGAATTAATTGGACTAGAAAGTACTTGTACCCTTATGTACCCGGGCTGAAAATGATATGTATTACAGCCATATCTGTTAGCTTTAATATTTTACTCATTTTGATCCGCGCATTTGAGTGCAACTTTGTCATTCTGTCTGTTGTTTCAGAATACGAGTTCTCAGTCTCAAAAATGGAGTTTTTTGATGAATGGCAGAAACATCCCAAAGAGAATCGTAATAGTAGACTATATGACTTTCTATCGATGAAACGTGATCTTGGGAATATCACGGAAGCATCTGCGCGGGAAATTAAAATGACAATTGGAAGATTGTCATCCAAATTTGTAGAGAAATGTTAAAGTTCTGGAAAGCGTCGCGATCGTTTTCTGACTAAGAATTCTGAGTGGTTATCCGGTGATTTTTCGTTCAGAGTATCCATCTACTACTCAGCACCATCATCATCAAGTAAGACTTCGGTGTCTGGGCGTCCATCGGTGGATTTTACTGAAGCTAGTGAAAAAACGAAAAGGAGGCGCGTGGACGACCTCCACTCTTCAAACACGGGATGTAAACCAGTTAATAGTGGCTGCTGAAATATCAGCGCGATTGTCTGGACATCGGAACTTCTGTGATTAAAGATGTTTGTCAAAGGAAGAGGCTTTGGCATATTACGTAGATGCAAAATCTTAAAAAATGCCAAATATTTAAAATCTGTAACTCCTGGTTCATCACTATCCCTTATAAGCAAATGGGGGTGCTATGGAAGTTCCAGTCATAATCAAAATCTTAACTCATTTATTCAAACTTGGCTGCAAAACAGCACTTTTCGAACGTCAAAAAAAATACAAAAGACAGCCCCCCCCCCCCCCCTCCTTCTGTAAATGTAAGTTCTAGTGTAAGTCATAGTAGTTTTTATCAAAATATCAATAGAGCTGTAAATAATATTGTACTAATCAATTTATAAGAATGTGTACCTTATCTAACTTTGTTATTAGTTGTAGTTAAAAATATTGATAAAAAGTACTAATAGTGTCCCATTGTGTAATTAGTAGCTAGGCTATTAGTAGTTGAGAATTGTTAATTTTATTTATTGTTGTCTTTTAATTGTCCGTCATTAACGAAATATCTTTTGTCATTTTTTGTTTTTTGGTGCACGTGACCCTCCCTACCTCTTTTTTTTGGGTGTTTGGTGCTAAAACCGCATTAGAATATCATAATAAAGCCATACGAAGCAAAATACCCCAATAAATAATTTTGTCTAGCTAGCTTGTTCTAATGAAACCACTGTGCAGTCGTATAAATCAGTCGGCCACCGTTACAAAGACGGTGAATTATACGGGTGAGGGTAATGTGCGGAACCGCCGAGGTTATCATCACAGTTACAAAATAACCCAATATTTTTGGCCATTCGTCAATTTTCGTTCTAGAAGATACGTCTTAAATTGCAAATTGAGTTAGGGTAAAATTAAATCAAATTCAACGGTAAATTCATTGCAGAAAGTTATAGTGATCAACACGTTCGAAACATTGTTATTCAACGATAACAGCACAACCACATTTAGTTTAATTCCACATCAGGATTCAATCATATCCAGCAGTTAATATTATAAATAGTAATTAAGGCCAGCAGTTTAAACCCATTAAGGGGGGTAATTAATTCATTATAACATGATAATAGAGTTATCACTGACCGTGTGACATTGCGGCACAGGTCGCGATGTCAGGGCGTATGTTTTCACAGCTAAGACGCCAAACAAACACGGGAAAGGGAGAATACGTTGAATTATTTCGTTCGTCGTTTTTCTCTCGTATAAAGAAAACATTTGGAGTCTCAGATGACGAATTAATCGGCTCTTAGGACTATGAAACATTGAAGACTATTTTTATATGTCTTACGTTTTATCTCAACGTTTTGGCACGGTCAATTTTACTTTTATTTATTGTACATATCACTCGGTTTTTTACTTCCACTCATCATACATTTTGCAACCAACCAGCTAATAATTTGTAGATTTGTACTTGTACAAATATCATATTTTATTTACCAACACTATAATTATAGCGGAGCGACGTGTTTGGTTAATTAATTAATTCATGTATTTATTAGCAATTTAAATACGGCGACATATTGCGACCCAATTATAACTGAACAAACAATTGTCGGAATAATTAATGTATCACTTTGGAATTACTGCTAAGTTCTACCTACCTGGTTTGGAGTTATGAAAGACGTTCTAGGCGGTAACCATGCCTAGAATTTTGAAGGTATATTCTGGTAATCAAAACTCATCTTTTGCAACATTAATATGTACTGAAAAATATGTTGCGAAGCTTTACTTTAGGTATAGATATAAATAAATTATAATCTTCCATATGCAGATAAATTATCTAAAATTACGATACAAAATCCGATCCATCACTCTTAACCGTACTTCAGCACAAAATCACTACATAATGTATGGAGACGTAAAAATAAAATCTGTTGTAAATAAAAGCAGTAGGCCAACAATGTCTAAGTTTTATCTCACTGGAGCAGGAAGCCGGTTAATGGCTAGTCAACGCGAAATAAACGTAGTTCAGTGCGTTTCACAGCTCACTGGGCCGGGTCACGTCAATGACATTCTATCGAAAACTAGGCAAATTGATTTTCTAGAAAAAACTTCACTGACACTACTAGAACTTATTTATCTATTTTTCTAAATGGTTAATTCATTAGCTTTTGTTTAACGATACGTATAAAAATATTGTAAGTAGGTCATTATTTTACCAGTTTACAAAAACCATTCCACTAAATTACTTGAAGTGCATCTAAACTAAAGCACTCACACGACAGTAACAAGAAGTTAAGTACATATGAAAATTGCGGGTACATCGTTAGGGACGAGTGGTGGGGATACACTGTTAGATAAAGTCATTAATATTAGAGACTCGTTCGCGAGCACTCGTGTCTCGGGCGTGCTGCCGGATTAGCATTCACAAAAAACCTTCAGAATACTAATAACAACTAAACAAGTTGCTAACTTTATATTAAGTATTTGTTTGACGTTTTGGCAGCTTCTGTGTAGAAAATATAATATGTCAAATAGAAGTAAACTTAAATTATTATTTTCAAGAGTTAAGTAATTTTTATATATCTATAGGTTATTTTTAGTAGGTTTGTTTAAATACCTATATTAATGATTCATAGAATTATTTAGAGATAAATAAAAGCAAACCATGTAGTACCTAATATTTAAAGGATGCTAAAGCCACAAATATTTATGTGTGAGATAAGCTAAAGTACATAATCCTCTATCAGTCAGTTTGCCACCAAAACATGATTGATATGTTCGTGAATTTATCGACGTCTGATTTATTTGTATTAGATAAACACTTTCGAGTCAGTACACGTTATAAATATTGATTATTGAATCATTCTTTTTAGTCTAAATATAGTGCATTTGAGGGCATGGTGAGACATACAGACTAGAAACAGGCAACCTGCATGAAAAATGCTAAAATCTGGATTCATATGTATTACTGTTAAGGTTACAATAATTGTGGGTCTCATAACTCTGGTTAACTCCAAACTGCATTTATTTACAAATATAACATCCTGGGGTCGCTACCAGTCGGCATTGTATTGAAATTAAATGTATTTCAATTGTACTGCGTAATTCGAAACGAAACGAATACTATTGTGTATTTTTCTGTATATTTTTTACTGCAAGAAATGTTCCATTTTTGCTTTTGAACAAGTATTTAATAGTCGATGGTATTAATTAAAATTCAATCAGTAACATGAATATAGGAATACTCTTTGTTATCGTTCAGTGTAAATAGTATGTACATATGTCAATTCATTCATTAATTAATTCGCAGTAACTGATATCAATCAGATTATTATGCACCTAGGCTCCCTTGACACATTTTGAACCCTAATTGCTCCAACAGTAAAATAATTAAATCCCAGGATATGGGTAAAACCGCGTGAAATATTGAATAGGTATTAATTTAATTTATCCGCTTTATCCTACCTATGGTCTATGATTATGGCGATGAGAAAAATATGAGATCATCATTGTGTGGGACATTGGGTTACTAAGTTAGTCATCAAATTATGGGTCATTATCTCAGCAAGTATTATTATGATGATACCATGAGTTTGGTAACCAGTCTTTACTAATTATTTTATTTTCTTCTTGTCATGTTACCAATTGTGCTAGGGGTTTTCCATGGTGTTCTAATCCACCCTTTCATATGACATTTTAACATTCACTTCTTCCTTATTCACGGTTCACCTATCCTTCTCCATTCATACCCATTCACACTGTTCTATACTGACTTCTTTGTTGTCTTTCAAAAGTAGCTTTACAATTAAATATTTCTGAACATCTTCATAGTCATTTCAGACATTGTGCCTTTTAAAACAAAACTCTTTATGTACCTAATAGTAATATTGTGATGTAACAAGAAGATCAATAGACATTCCAGTGCCATTTCATATTGATAGGCATATAACATTATCATGGTATTTGTAAAGTTCCTCAAACAACAAACTTCAATGACAAGAAGCATTGTTATATGGACACCAACATATCGCTTTATAGCACTGTTATAATATTTCAATACATTGAATATGTTTTGTATAACATTTCAATCAATTTCAAGGATTCCCTCCGTGTCAATATTTATATTCTCTGCTACTTAGCTTGTTTTATAAATTTCTTCACCGTCACCTGCCTTGCCAATTTACTACTCACTCAGTAATTAACGACCCGCAGACACAACTTACCTGCAAACAAAATAAAATATCATTAGTAAAAAAGTAAATTGATCTATTAAAAACACACAGAATAATCTAGAACTCTAACAATGTCTGTTTAACAATGCTAAACAAAAAACTATTCAAGTCCCACAATTGAATACATTACGACCTCTGTGCAAACAACACAAGTAAATTGTATGAATAACAAACACACTACATTTATCTTAGTAATTTGAAAAAAATGTCACTTTATACTTCACAATACGGTCAAGGATTGTTCTACGTGGTAACACACGTAGACTACAATAATTGTTTTAAATACTGCAGCACGTCTAAGAACAAGTTTTTGTTTTATCTTAATAGCGAATTAAACCAACAGCCCAGACTATAGATGACATAAAAAGATGTGCTAAATAAATGGTCACGAGGATATAAAACCAGTTTTTAAAAGAAGTAAAGAAAATACCAATAAAAAGTAAACATGATCATATAGGTAAATCAGAAAATCGCGACTCAGACTACGACTCATTACATTGAATTTGGCTACATCCTTTATAAACAGAAACCTAACCATGGCATATTTTAAACCAATTTAACCCTTAACAACCCACAAGTGTCTCGCGGACACATTTTTGTGTTTATGTTTTCATAAAAACGAAAGTATTTATTTTTATGAATCGGCCTTTTATCTAATTTATCACCAATGTTTTACGAATCTAAATGTGCAATGAAAATATTTTTAACATGAATAGTTTATCATTTTTGGTTAATAAACGAAAATAGTACTTCAACAACCCACAAGTGTCCAACAGACACAGTAACATTTTGTTTGATTCGAGTGTGAAGGAAGATTGTTTTTTTATTTACATTTACTAATATAATCTTATGGTGTCGGGTGCCATGCAAGATGTGGCAGGGTCAAATCTAGAAGCTACTCAATCATCTGAACCTGCTGCGAAAAGCAAGAAGCGTTGTTATATTTGCCCTTCGAAATTATCAAGGGCTTCTAAACAGTGTTGTGATAAATGCACTCGCAATGTCTGCTCTGAACTTTCTGAAAAAAATAAATATTTCTAATATCTGTAAATGAATAAGTGTAAAAAAACATAACTGAAATACATTATACTGTTATTTTAATTCAAAATAACTTTATTTTGCTTTGTCATACCTATATAGTGTCTGTTGGACACTACTGGTCAGTTACGTCACAAAAGCATTCTGGATAGTTAAGGGTTAAAATAACGCAATTCGTAAGCCGAATACTCAAATTATCCAGGAAAAACGATTAAAAAGCAAAATCCTCGATAATTGCTTCACTTGACTCAGACAGAACTATCGTAGACTGGAAAATGGCGACTGGATTTAATAAATCCCTACGGAGAAATTTATAATTCCAAAGGTCTAACTTTATCTTGCTCATTCGACAAAAGGTTAATCTATTTTGAGCGAAATCTGAAATCTATTCTAGTATATTGAAGTGTGTAGGTAATACATGTAGGAATTTGGGTCTCTTTATCTATACTTGGGTTATCACGTATCTTATAAGTGTACGGAATGTACTGATGTCTGGCCTTATATACTTAAAAGTCTATGTAATTGCATCACACATCGTATGTGCTGTACATAGTGTAAGATAATAAAAATGGTTAAGGACCTAAATACACTACTAGAGAGAATTTTCTAGATTAGGTATACAATTGTGCAATTCTTTACTTTCAACACAAACCATATGTTCTAAACTGCGCTTACAAGCACTAGACTAGTCGTCATAATCATCTCAATAAAACGCAAAGGCGTTACTAAGTTATGTAAATCCATAATCAAGTTTCAATCTATATTCAAATAATGTAGGAGCCAATGTCCCCTTACTGTTATCACAGCTGCAATATCACTAGATATACCAGTTTCTGAACCAGCTTGAAAATAAACTGCTGCCACGACAGGTTTCATTGCACCAATCTAGTTTATATTGAGCAATGTTTAATAACACACCTCTTCTGTCACAAGAAACTACGCCTAGCATGAAAATATTAGGACCTTTCTAGTAATATTAGATCAAGGACTAAGTGCTGAGGCTAACGAGGGAACTCTAATATGGATTACCTAGACCGAGCTAGGTATAATCAATAGGATCCCTAATGAAGCGTGCTATAAAATACGACCTGTTTAATTAACGTGGTGGTTTGTTATTCAAACCGTTTAATAGTCATAGATTTTATATTCCTAAGCTTCTCATGTTTTTACTATTTGCAATTATTTTACCACATAGGTATACCTCATGAATAAGAAGAATTTCATTTCATTAACCCGTCGCAAGTCCCAGATTCTAGATAATAGTTGTTGCAGCTGAATAGGTTTATCGCAAAAAGGAAATCAACTATTCAATAGAAAACCAATTACAAAACGATTGCGCTATCTTGATGAAAACCAATAACAAAACCAGGCACTACAAACTATAGTCCAGTTTCCAATGAATTTATCGACTGGAAGTCATAAATTGTGATCCAATCTCTGTGAGCTGCGGTGAGCCCGGACCAGCTACACAGGCTAGCCAAATGGTCCCACTTCGTATATAACTCTTCAAAAGATAAACGGAATATAATTAAGACCGGAGAACCGGTTGCATAAAGCAGTTTCTTCAAAGAGTTGCTAAGTGCAATTAATTCACAACAACTTGCAACTTTTAACGAAGATGCTGAAGTTGTGTGTTTTGACTTTCAGCTTCCTCTAAAGATGTAATATTGATTATAACATTGCCCAGTATTTATTAATAAATACTAAATTGAATTAAGCTTCTTAAGGTTACGACACAGAAAGAAATCATCTTTGCCATTCTTTTATATATATTTCATCTGGTGTACCTATGGCCCAATAATTATCATCTAAACCCTTAGTGCGTTATTTATGACGATCAAATGGGTAAATAATTAAACTCTACTCGTGACAAAAAGGACAATATGAAAGGCACAAGTTCTGTGTTCGGAGAAAATATTACAAAGGTAAAATTATGTTAATACAATAGCAATACCTAAGGGGGCGTTGTGAATTATGATCAATAAGCGATAGTGCACAAAAGCGCAGTTAGTTGCGCAACTGTGACGTCACTAGGTACTAGCTAAGAGTCTATGTCAATATCTATCACGCACATCGTCTTAGTGCACGGTCATTTGAGTTCACTCATCAAAGCCTATCATGTCGTCTACCTATAGATGACACGCTAGCGGCAGTTAATAGTATCCATACGTTAAGTCTACATTCACAGATTTTTTGCATAATAACTTTCAAGTACAATATTGTTTGAAATCAAACAGATGTACACTATCCTACAAAAAATCTGTAGTTACGGTTTCAGCTCGATTTTTTGCTCCAAATGGCATATGTAACACTTCAATCACGTCGGCCACATTTTGAACGTTACAAGTAACCATTAATCAATTATTATCCAATAACAATATTTAGTCGTTAACCAATCCACAATAATACAGTTTAGCACAATATTTTGGCACTGCCGTTAGTGCTAAAGTATCACGCACGGAAGTCTGAAGGGGGATTGCCAAAAAGCTGGCAAACATACAGCATTGCTGTCCCACTGTCGTTTCCGGTTCATCATTGTACGGATATAGCCGGTTCAATGGCCGACCCACTAATAGTGTGATTACCTGGGACTGAGCTGCTGAAATGGTAATGAACTGTAAATTGGATTTACTGATCCGATGTCGGGTTTAAAGAGCAATAAGTCGTCTTTTGCAATTTCTGTTGTGACAATATTGAGGATACACTGACGTTTGGAAATATACGCATAGGTGTCTAGTAAACAGAATTGTAAATGTAGCTATTTCATTTTGAAGGATTTTCTCTTAGTAACAGTAACACAATTCCTATTTACAATTGCACTGTACATAAATATGTATATCATCTCTCATTGTGCTCCTATTTCCGCGGTTTTCACGTTCCTCGCAAGGGAAACAAAAGCGTAAACACACAGATAGGAATCTGTGAGAAATACTAGTAACGGCGTGTTGCTACGTGCATTACTCAAGTCCCTTGGGGCACAGCCATATATTACGTCGCCTCGCATCGCACAAACTGTTTCACCGATCCCTCACGTCACTCTTTCGTATTAGATGGAACATCGCATATCAAAATGTCACAACTTCCACTCCCTCCTTGTTTATACGACACCTAATTTATTGACGATCCCTTAAGAGGAAGCGTCGTATCGGGTTTGTGTGTAGGTACTGAATATGTATGTGTGTGTTCGATATTATCGGATGAGCATTCTCAGGGGAACTGAAATCAAGACGAAGATACACCAATCTGTTTTAGTATCCATTTTGTGATATTGCCTAACTGTAAATTGTCCTAATTATAGACGAGATTGGCACTTGGCTTACTGAATATAGCAAATAACCCTAGGCAGAAATAGCAAAAATTAATGGGAGAAAGGGAGCTGCCATTTCCCTTAGACACCACATCATTATGGAGGGCTCAGAGCTCGTAATCACGACGCTCAGGCATAGATGCAGTGTTGCCATATCATTAGCGAGTGAAGCCGAAGTATAGACTACGGTCGTTAAGCTAACAGCTGCCTCTGTCATCGTGATACTGAGATTATCAAAACACCTGTGGTCCAAGATAAACAAGATATATTTGATAAATAGAATAATTTAGTAGATTCCAGAAGTTAAAAATAAAGAAATCACTACAGTTGTAGGTACATCTTTTATCTATCATAAGACATCCTCCAATATTTAACATGATAATGTAGTGGCGTATCGAAAATGACGATTTAATATTGATAGACGAATAAATGACACGACTTTGAAAACATGTTGACCAAATGACCCTAAATCCTAAATACTTTTTTTAAGGACATTTACTTCTACGAAGATAGCTATAACACCCACTTGACTTTCAAAAAGCTAGATAATGAAACAAAACAAATATGTACAAAGCAGGCTTTATCTGGTGACCATCAAATACTTATATAATACGTGAAAACTAAAACAAATGCATTCCGCCATATTGTTGTGAAGTAGCGTCAACGGACTGTCAAGGCAGCCATTACGTGCCGTCGAACTAGCTTATCTCGTTGGACACTCTTTTTATCTGAGTTATTTAAATGATGTATTTGTTTTGCTACTTCCTTTTAGTTCGTAACGACCCATTTACTAATTAAACAATATGGGGAACTAGGCTTGTTAATTGGACATGAGGGCAGCAGTTTACGAGTGGTCTTTTTTCCGTGAAATGGTTATACTGCCCCCGCATATTTCGATGTTATTACTTTGACTGATCCATATGTATGATTGTAATGTTTGGAATAATCTAGATCATTTTATTTAGGTAAATAGGTAGTTGTATTTCAATTTATCTCTCTCAAGGAGAAACTACACAATTTCTCTAGTTGAGCCTATCAATCAAGCATCACTCACTGAGCTAGAAGACAATTTCGATCTTACATTTACAGGCAAAATTAACGTTGGAAGACTTTCTAAAACTATGCGCGTGATCTCTTGTTGCGTAAGTAAATGATCCTTTCTATGTGATGTGAAAGCGCTGAATGATGGTCAATCTTTCAATAGTACTGATTACATTTGGCGAATTAATGTCTGATAACCAAAAGCAATAATATCTGCAAGATTACAAAAATATAAAATCAAAAAACTATTTGAAGAAAGATAACAACGCTATTCAAATAAGAAATTTATCGCAGCAGACCTTCACAATGGAATTGAAAAATATGTTTACTTATTTTTTGCTTATCTCCGAATGAATGGCAGTGGATTTTCCGGCGGAATAATAGAGCTGCTTTCATTATTAATACTATCTGTAAGACGTATCTTTAATAATAAAACATCAGAGATATGGCTATCGAAAGATGTCTATTGTAAAATTCCAATTCACTTATATGACCTCTGAGAGGCTTTATTTTAGCCAGAGAGCATCAGGGCAGACGTCTATTAATAGCCCCGGGCTAATGTCAATGACTCCGATAATATCACGTCTGGACAATTAGTCGTGCTAATTAGATAAACAGTCGTAGGTATAATGCTCATTTATCGCTACAACCCTTACTGGTTCTAGGGCAATAATAGTCTTTTCAAGTATAATTAGGACAGAAACGACAACCTTGAAATGCCTGTCTAATTGACATAATCACATAGTTGGGTTCTAATCACCTTGTCGACTTATTAATACTATTTCTGCTGTATTGAAACTTTTTAATCTGAGTTGGGTCGTCTACGAGGTAGTCGTAGTGTTGAAAGTTTATGTTTCTAATTCAATTTAATTAAATGGTCAGTCAAAGAAAGCCATTAAATATTTAGCTGAAAGCTAATGGGAAAGTGAATGTCGATGAAAATTGGACAAGTCTTGTAATAAAGCATATCTTTTATAGCATGATGAAGAGAAATACGTGTTGAAAATTTGACACCGCACATTTTCCCACATAAAGAGCAGACAATGACATGCTTCTTTCATCCCAAAAATAAGAAACTACGCAATTCAATAAAGTGTGTCAGTGAGGTCGTAGTCCCAGATTGAATATTACACTATCTTCCATATTATTATCGCGATATCTTATCAATAAGACGAATAATAACACCTGCGTTATCAACGTTTCGTGTTCCGTCTTTAGATAAATTTGTTTGTCTATTTACATATATAAATAGGTTTTTGTAAGAAGTCTAATGATAAAAGATAGTGGGAGTACCACCCGAAGTGCTTGCTGAATTACCCGAAGACGCCTGACGTCATTAATGTTTTGTATAGTACTGGGTCAGGAGACGACCGGTCTAGTAGTAATAACATCTATGTATAAGATTCAACAATGTATGGAGAAAAGAATAAATTATGAGCAGCTATTGTAAAGAGAATGAATGTAGCTCGTAACTTTCCGATCATAACGAATGCAGAGCTATAACTTCGCTACTGAACGAACTTCGATCCTACTTTCTTATGAAACTAGTGTAGTAGTTTAGAATTCGCTTCCATTAGAAGTCTTATTAGTGGCCAATTTATTTACCTGAGCAGCTGTGTCTATCATCATTAACATCATCATCATTCATGATATGGCAGCCCGATATATAAACACAGCTTCATACAAAGGCCTAAACAAAAGATCATTCGTGTCTGCGATGATATCTCGATGCCCTATTGTATCAGATGGACGTTCGCACGACGGACGTGATAAACGCACACTCAAAACAAACAGGAGGATCTAATGGCCTGAAGGACGATTGTCTAGACTTTAGATAACCTCTCAAGTTACCTGATCTAGTTCGGAATCTTCTTTATAAGGACTACTAATAAAGTGCTCTACTTTTTAACTTCTTACCACAAGATTAGATCAAATCCATTTCTGTAAAACGGTCATATATTAAAGTAAACATTTATGCTTTCAATGGGTTAGTGAAATTGTTTGTACATTTAGATTAAATCAAAGCTTAAAAGCGTAGAATCACGATAGCCATTGAAATACGTGTTCCATAAGGGTAGAAAGCAGGAGCTTTTCTAACCACTTGCTTCGATTTGTACGCGTCTGTAGCTTTCTCCAGCTGTTCAAAGCTTCTATACGAGTGTACGTGCTCTGGAGTGCTATTGTGAACAACCTGTTCATTTCCGACAGCTTCGCTGGCTTCTACCTGCGCAGCATTCACTTCCCGCATAACACTCTCCTTTTCATATCCGCTACGAGCAATTTAGAATCTTAATTGAAATCCTTTAAGCTATTATACAAACATATTTGACTTTTGAAGGATTTGCCTTTCTGTGATTTTCAAGTCTTAGTATAAACTAGAAAGAACGTGGAGGTTCATCACAACAGGTTGACTGACCTCTTGTAATGGCCCTGTCCGACCGCGATGTTGTTACTTTGCTAGAACCGTGACGAGTAACCGCAAAACCAAATAGTACGCCAAAGGAAACCTGAACCAGATAGTCCGATTTCTGCGAAAACCTTTTGCTGTAGAATTCTGGACATTTTGCCTCTGCATGTTGTAGAACGTTGGCGAACCCACATTTGGGAATTGTATAAATACGTGGAAATGTTTTGAGCAAACTGGATTATTCGCGAGTGGCCCAACTAAGTGCGAACCGCACTCAACCGGTATCTGCATTGAATAAGTGCCGCCGCCATTTTGTGTCATGCGAGATGTGAGTGGAACTGTTTACAACTCAGCATTACATCCTGAATATACGAAAGGATTTGTTACCACCAATCACAGAGATAACTTCGTAGCATTCAAAAAATGAAAATGCAGACTTTGGTTAAAAAAACTAACATTACAAAAATTAACATGATTTTTTGTATGTATTAAAACTTGTACATGATGAATTATACAATTCTGTGTTATTATTTGAATAAACGGATACTGAATTTATACACTGTTGTGATGACCTCGAACGCAGCGAAAACAACGTTTAAAATTACGAATATTTTCAGCAAAACGTCTTCTCAGATACGATCCCAAAATAATACACTCGAATGGCCTTCTGTTAACCAGTCACCACTCGTTCAGAATTCTAATTTTATCAAATTTTGGTAGCCATTAGACCTGTCGAGGAAAATCATCAGTTCATATTCATCACTAGCTCTTATCTTAGAAAACTACTTAAGCTTTGTTAGGAAAATGCATTTATTCTGACCAACATTTCTGGAAATTTAAAAACTTTCTCACATTTCTTATCCGTTGGCTCCGAGTTTCATTTTGTGCAAAACGTCGAGTGTTCGCGTTGTAAATTAAAACCGAATATTGTTTGTTTGCCGGGGAGCGGTTCGCCTTGAGCTGCGCCGGCGCCGGTCGACCTCAGCCACACTTCAGTACACAGCGCGCGAATTCAACCTTTTTATTGCGTTGTCAACGAGACGTGATTCAGAGAATGAGACATTTACTAACGGACACAAGTATCCATAGTGACAATGTAGATTCGGTAATCACGAATCGGTAATTGATTCTATTACTTTGTTATTTGAACAAATAAAGAAATATGTTTACAGTTTTTGAAGTACGTAATGTCAGAGCCCCGAGCGTATCTCAATGCCAATCAGTAATCGGCCCCAATCACAAGGCGGCTGGACAATCAGTAGAAAAAGTATTTTTAAATACACTCAATCAGTTTACAAACTACACAATTGAAGTACGTCAGAACATGTACTTTTCCATTCCCCAAGGATAAACAAAAATACATCAGAACGAAATTGATCAACGCCGCCATATTGCAATGTAAGACTCGAAAATTAACCAACAGTAATTGGTGCACCTTATTATCTAATTACTGCAATAGTTTTAATTCCGAGTAAAGTATGGGTGCCACAACAAACATGTGATGCGGCGGTTAAAAAGATAAATGCGACGCGGCGACGTCGGTGCGTCGCATCCGGCGCGCGCGCAGTTGATTCAGTCCCGAACAAAGAATATAAACAACGACCGTTGATACATTGTGTTGCTTTTTGTGCCTCATTGAGAGATCGCGACAAATTATTAAACGATTTACTTTGTAGGCATGTTATATTGTTATGTTGAATCAGGATGCTTTCTTTTATTTAAATCTTTGCTGTATACCATGTATTGTTTTAGTTAATAATAATATAACAAAGAAAATACATCGCACTCGGAATATAACCGTCCTCGTACACGTACAATCATGATGGCAGTCATTATGCAATACATAATTAGTCCATGCTCAAGGTGGACGATGATGCTACGAGTAGGTGCAATCACTACGAGACGTGTGCAACTCATGCATTATAATAAACTAATTATACGTGAAGACAAATTACAATTTGATTGTATTTTAATCGTATCACAAACAATCTCTGAAACAGACACCACTTTATTTCAAGAGCTAGATCTTCTCTTGAAATATTCGCGTACATCGACTACGCAAGAACTACATGTCGTCAACGCTAGACCTACGAAGAGTCTACATAGTTGCTACGCCGACTACGCGGGGACTACGATGCACCGTAGCATCTTCGTAGCATGTATGCAGAGTCTACGAGCTTAAAAAACGCGTAGTCGTAAGATACTCGCGTTATCTAGAGTCCACCATAATGGACTATTTACAATTTGATTAGTGAAGTGATTAGCGAGCTAAAATTAGAGGCACTGATCACTTACAAGTGCTCAGTATACTCAGACTATTTGTTACAATCTATGTACTTAGACATATCAGTCTTATTGGTCGTGCTGTGATTTAATTAAGTCAATAAAACATTCGTTAGGTCTCACTCAGACGGTTATTAGTCCCCAGTTATCAATTTAGATCTCTTGCTACCTGTAAGCCAAAGAATATTTTTATAAAATTGTCTTGTCTCATTTGAGATGGGTAGCATTCACGTCATTTGAAAACGGGTTTCCCACAAAACCTAAACTTATTGTAGTTGTGCGGTCACCTTGGTTTTTAGAGCACAAACATGACCTGCAGGTGGGCACTACCTGGCTTTTTATTAGTCTCGTTCGGTTTTTGACCTAAGTTTTTTAGTTCCATTAGCTTTGGGATTGAAGAATCAATTTTAGGTGTCAATAACCTGAACCTGATTATGTAGATGTCTTGACTTTTTTGTAAAAAGGCAAAGAAATGAGAACAAGTTATTATACAGGCAAAAGTTTTTGATTTTCATAAACATCTTCAAGGTTTAATGGACAAATGAGGGTTGGCAAAGCTACTGAAAAGACAAGAAAAGCAATGTAATCATTGAATGATGTTAATAACATTTCAATATACAAACAAACTGATTATAAATACCACAAAAAATTACAGAAAAAAATAGAGACTATCGTCTTCGTTATAAAAAGGTTTTACCCATAATACTGTGTGATTAATTACATAAATAACTTAATAAAATCTTGTTATTTTATAACATAACAACACGAGTATAAAATACACAAGGAAACAACAATGCATATTATTATTTATTCCTATATTTTCCTACTTCAGGAATGGAATTAATAACTTAAGGTAATTGATAATGAAAAGCAATTAAGGTTATATACCTACGGATTAAATAGGCTATCACATTCAATGACTTTATTAAAGTCCCCGTTTTATTTTCGATCATCCTTGGACAAGTTTTAAGAGATAGGAAATTAAGATTGCTCAGCTATTTGTTTAAATGGTTAAAACGGTTTTACTTTTTTGTATCAAAATCAAAAAATTAGGCCAGTGTTAACAGAAGAACTTATTATTCGTTCTAGGCCGATAGATACTACAATAACTTAGTTTTTAGGTCCAAACCAAAGTGAACGCGATAGAAGAAAGTGACCGCAGTGTAACAGCGAAATTACCGGTCTGCACTAAACCGGCGAATAAACCGGTTTGCAAGCCGGTCCGGCAAATAGTCGCCAGTCTATCTAAAGTATTGTGAAACAAGACAACTGGTTCGCGTTAAATCATTGCTATCAATGTGTTATACAACCGCAGATAATCTCGGTGACGGTCGGGTCATTATACATACATACATACTAATAGATATATACCTACATACATGCATAGATGTGACGTATTCTAATTATATGTACAGATAAAATTATCTGTTTGAATTTAATTTTCCAGTGTGGTATATCTGCTACTCTTAACAAAGGAAAAGCTAAAAAAAACTACAGGTATTTTCAACTTGTATGAAATGCACAAGTAATGTTGAGTTCGCAAAGATCTAAATCAGATTTCAAGTCGTTCAAAACAGATATGAGTAATATTTTTATTTTAGCACCTGTGTAGAAAATTCTTCTCGACATCAGAGAGAGGAATAAAAACAATATAAAGTGCAATAAACTCGGATAAACAATAAAATCGTTAAACTATCTCGTATATCTTAGAACTGGAATTTTTGTGCAAAAGCTTTGTTTAAAAATAAAATCTATTTTCTTTTCTTTCTAAACATCTAAATAACTCAAGAAATATATGATTTGCAAAATGCGATCCTTTTAGCTAATCGAAATTATGGAGGTTAAAATTAATGATAAAAATATGTGTTTCAGAGTAATGTAAATTGAATAATTTAAATGCAAACTAGATTTCAGTAGAATAAATAAATTAAACAAAAAATAAATATTTAAACTAAACAATTCTTATAATTAAATGCCAACAATTAATGTAAAATGTATAACTATTGGTTGTTAACTTGACCTGTTTGCCATTCTGCATATTAATATAAGTATTACTTAATTTTAAAATTCTTCTTAGTAATATAGCTAACTAGTCCAAAAAGCGTTTTACTAAAACCGTTTTTAATTAGAAGATGTGTTTATCATTAAAACGTTAATAAAAATGACAGTTAACTTCGTTATCAAACAAAACATTGTTATTATAATTATTTAACTGTAACCGTTCTTTTGGGGAACTTTTGTTATTTAAATAAGTCTGTTATTTTAATGTGCCTCATGTTTTTTAATCGCTGTACAGAGCACTTTAATATACAAAGTAGTACTTAGGATTAGTCGGTTTTGATAAAGTTATTACTAAGATAAATATACATTGTATTAATTACATTTGTAGATAATATTACTTTCTAGAAATACAAAATTAATCCTTGATGGCAAGAGGGCCATATCTTGTAGATTTCATAACAAACGATAAGAAATGCATACATCATGAGTACAATGAAAGTGTCACAAACACACTTATCAATTACAACGAAGAAAAAACAACTTTATTACTCAGAGATAAGATAGGGGGCGAGCGCAAAAAATAAGTTGTTTTTGTTCGCGCGATAACACCACAATACGCAATCAAAGTAACATACGTTTGTTGAGACAAGCACGTAATTAAACTAAGTGTTCGTTAAGATATTGATAATTTATTACACTTCATAATTAAATTTATTTATTTTACATTACGATAAACTCTGTTATGCTTATGCTTTTTTAAAGATGATGAACTTTATGTCACTAAGGCGATGTTGTTTAGTTGCTTCATACCAAAACTCAATTTTGACATCTTTACAATCCTATAAAGTTACAGACGTGAAAATGAAGTATTTCGTCATTTTAACTCAGAATCTGATGCAACTAAAGACAAGAATATATATCCTGTACGTCGATAATACCGACGTGATTAATGGACACTTCACATATAAGAGAATCTATAATAATAACACATGAAACATCCTTAAGTACTGTCGCAATACTCTTAAACGTCATTCCGGTACTTTCCTCTAAGAATACCGACTAATCATCTAGCCTAGGTAATGACGTCACAATAGTTTTTCTCATAACGGTATTATATTATGAAGTTTTTAATTTTCTGCTTCTATTTTACTGCTTCGTCGCAAGGCTGAAATTATTATTACCGACATTGAAGATGAAGGAAGAATTAAAATCGGCTAATTACTCATGTAACTGTATTTAATTTTGTTAGCAATGTGGACTTTGGCATCTAAGTAATTAGCAATGATAAAACCCGAAATAATCTGAATCAAAACCATTATTGAAGCCAAAATGGCTGAAAGACTTTGACCCTAGTATAAGTTATCTATTTAGTACATCAGAAGAGGATAAAACCAAAAAAAATGAAATGAGGAATAAATTAATGTGAAGTAGATGCCAAGTTTTATACCATGCCAACCATTTACCACTATGACCACCATTAAATGAACATAATATCGTCACTTTTATAACAATTGAAATAGTTCCCACACTCATAAAATAAAAAAATATATTAAAATGTTTAAAATTTAAAAGCGATTTTGAAGTACATTATTAGAGCAAAGACCAAAAATATGAGAGTTGAGAATCTCCTCCTTTTTGGCAAACTGGTTGAAAGGCAGACAATTTGCGGATTTACCTCAAAAAGGTCATACTGTATTCGTAGATACTTGTTTGAATTTATTTCAATACAAGAAACTGGTGGAAACAACTCGTAACGCTAACAATACGTATGAATATGTAACAGCACATTAATTATACATAAGCATTATAGAGAAAGTGTCCGTTTGTCCCCTAATAGCAGACCTTGACTCTTTGGCTTTTGACAACTTTCTAGAAATGTGTTTGATTGAACTTTACTTAATGATTTACAAACAAAACATCACATTAGTTAGTAGGCCTTTCAAGAACGATGAAGAGAAATATCAAATATCGTTGGGAGAAAATACAAATATTATCTAAATGAGAATGTACTTAACACATGCTTATTCTTGCTATAAATGAGTAGATATGACTGTTAGGTTCAGGACCCAAACACAGTCTCTACTTACATTTGTGACCAAACGGTTTCTAACATCCAATTTTCAATTTTGTTGTCATTGATAGACCTTTTGGACACAATGCAATAACAGATTTGGGTCCCTGCTATGTAATGCAACTTGTTGGGGAAATCATTTAAAGGCGTAAATACCATTAGTCACAATTCTAATTAAGTATAGAATTTTACTAAATAAGGTGACAAGACAGGTCCAGTCCAACCTTAGCATACACCCTAAATGTGGCATTTGAGTTCTTAGCCCAGCACACATCAGAATGGGCTATTCAATATCAATAATGTGCATGTTCAGGTTGCAGTGGGCTCCTTTGTCGCATTCTGATATTCAATACAAAGCCAGGACAGAGCGTTGTCAGTGCAATAGCTATAATAACATAACAGCACTCGGCTCGCCGTCAGCCACTCCAACAATAACAAACAAGACAATTGACATACCTATTTCTTTTCTGGTATAATGCCTCTGCTCATCATTGTGAGAATTCGTCGTTCCGAACGCCTGACCCATCTTTATATCACAGCACTGAGATCACAAATAGAAAAATAATAGAAAACTTGACAATCAGCTGATTACTCGGTACGTAATGATGCGTTAGTACGCATGCGCGGGCTCATATCACGGCAACGTGCGCGCCCCGCGGCGTCTCATACAACACTGGAGTCAGTGCTAAGGCTCGCGGCGTGCAAGCGAGACACACTACCTGTGACCGATAAGCTCCTTGTTGACCTACATGCAGCCGCAGTGCGCGCGAACGAGACGACGATACTTCAAGTTGCACAGATGCACGCAGATACGGTCTGTTTACATTCTGGGTAAGCGCAAAATGGCTACCGGCCGAACGTCTCAATTCGCAGACAACTTGCGAAAACAAACTTGTACACTGTGTTCTGCTTAGTATCAGCCAAACAGCACTCTAAACAGAAATTATCATCAACACTACAGCACTTTTAAACAGAAATAATCCTTAGAACTTCTCCTCTAAATAAAAGAGAAAAGCAAGTTCGCTTGGAAAATCAGTGCAAAGTTTTCCTGTTAAAAACTTTTAAAAGAGTTAATTCCCTTTTATGGCTCACGGATTAATTTGAAATGGTATAGAAATAACTACAACGGCGATACAAGAACTGCCAAATAAAAGATAAATAGATTTACTAACTGCATCAGACACGTCAAAACCATTCAAATCAAAGTAAAAATAGCTGAGCGTAACGTATCAGTTAGTGTATCTAATTATAATTACAAATTAGACTTAAGGTCAACGGTACTCTTTGACTTGGCACTGAGCCTCGAATTTCGTAACTTAGTGATAAAGTGAACTTTATGGCATGGTCTGGCATAGTTATTGCAAATTAGGGACTGGAAGCCGAGCCCTTGCATACAGAAACGAAGATCTCTCGTTAGAAGATAATTTTACTCGGTGAGATGACTGCTATTCAAGAAAGCCAGATGTAAACATTGACAGTTTTACCTGAATTTCCAAAATCAGTAATATCCTATTTTATATTAGAAGAAAAATCTTTGATTCGGTGTCAATCACCTCATGATGAAGTCTAATCACTTCCCACACCACACCCTTCAGAAAGATGAGTTAATGGACCTATCGAAGAAATACCCTTGACATATTTGGAATGACGTCAAATAAATTAGAATGAACAATGCCAGTATATCGAAACCTGCCTATTGTAGCAAACGCAATAGTGAATTGAACTGGGTTAAAAATACAATAGTTGTGAGAAGTGTGAGTAATTAATGACTCATTGTGATCTCACTTACGAATATTCCACTTTTGCGGTAAGACTACCGAAAAAAACACTTAAGAATTCATAATGACTAACTGTAAACCGAGGGGTGAAACGCAGGATCTACGAGTGTTGTAGAGAAAAGTGTACTTTATAAATCAAAGCAATAGAAATAATTATTAGTTCTTACATAAACAACTTCATATAAAAATCCTAATAAATACCAGCTATTGACGATATTGATACAACAGGTGAAAGTCATCAAGCTAATGGCGGGGGCACACGCGAGGATATGCTGGTGAGTGCACACTGCACAACTGCAGTAAGGTTACATAACACGTCAGTCAGTGCAACCTACTCCTAAAGCAAACAGCCAGAGTGCTGGATCGCGTTACTGGTGCTATTGAACCGTTTGTGGAACGAGATCAGGCTCGAGGTTACCCTAGATTTCCAAAATGTTAAACATTTTCGAGTGAGGTTGATCTTATCAGGCTTGAAGGGCTTTCAACCTGCGAGAAAGTTGCGAGCAAAAGTTGACCAAGAGACAGAAACTATACAGTAGAAAAAAAAAACAGATTGTTAATACGATATTTAGTGCCAAGGCGTCGAAATACCTGATCACGTTTACCACACCCAAAGATGTAAATAAAATATCCAAATACAACAAAAATAAAATATGTAAATAGCATTCAGCAAGAACGTTTCAAGGGAAATAGTTTCAGAAATACATATCGTAATGAGGACATACGGTTATGTAAACAGGCCCTTTCAGGGAAACCTCAATTTGTATCGAGGATCGACTTCTGGGGATAATATTTGATACCATCTCTAGGCTGCTATCAAGATGGAAGACCCGTTTGCCATTTATGTTGATAAAGATAAGTACATTTCTGGTTATAAAATCCAGTTAATTCCAGTAGCATACGACAGCAAATTCTTGTAGTTACTTCCTAGTTTGGTAATTTGCAGAGATTTTCCGTACTAAACAAGGGACAAAGACAGTTGAAGCGTCGCCTGCACACGGTACTGATAAGGACGGCCCTGACGCGACGCATGTGGAAATGCTACGAACGAATTGCGCAGCGTTCACTCGTCAACAGCACGGACATTTGCATCAACCGACGCAAAATGTTTGACACTTACCACTAAATAAACATACTGAGATGAATCGCTTCATCACTCAAGTCAGATGTTTTTGAAATTCTACATGTATGTATAATAAAAACTTGGTATTCCTGCTGTTTTCTTTACTTCACATAGAGCAAGATTCTTAAGCAAACGTTTAATGGCACAAATGTCGTGTTTCCATCATGTTCACGGGAACCTATTGTTTTTCTAATATTTTACACGTGGCTGTTCGTAACAATATGTTTTGTTATGGTTCTTATTGTCATCGCTTCATTAAGTGGAAAGCACTGTAAGTGCAGAAGTATCTACGTCACAAGTGATAGTGGTTATCAAACCATCTTAAGCTGATATAGGAATAGATAATTATAATTATTATTGATAGTCCTGGTCCAGTCTGTTCCGGTAAGTCAGCTAAATATCTTATCTTCTCTCATTATACTAGCTGCTATATTAACCGTTATTTAGACTTGGTACATTATGACTACTAGACGTTTCTTAGAACTTAGGCTTCATAGGTACCAGATAAAAAATACTTAAATAATGATGTCACCAAGGTGATGAATTTCAAGAAGCGACCTGATTGTTCAGTATTTGTTATTCTAGAACTTTCAGTTACACCACAAACAACTGCTACCTTCACCACATTCCTAGTTAAGTTAAGCAACCGCATAACGAATTTAACCTTTACAGTATTACAATATTTACTTCACACCAAGTTACCTCTACCGGAGGCCCAAAACGTTGGCTAGATAACTTAATACAGAAATAAGTCGCCCTTCAAATATTATTCAGTCAAGTGTGACCTAGTTTCTTGTGATTCATGGCAACCCCTACCTTAAGTCTAGCGGGGTACTGCCAAAGTCGTGTGCATCCGTCTTGTCTATACATGGCATTTGAAACCGTATTAAAGACGGTTAATACTGTGAATCATTAATCCTCTTGATAGAAAACCTTTTATATTATTTGCTTATCATCTGACGCTGAAAGAGCCAACTTAAACTTAATCATAGACTGGCCAGAGACGTGAAAGGACTTGTATTCTATACATTGGCGTTTGGTTATTGAAATACTGAGCTAGCATTATAACTTGGTGAGACATACTATAAATATTAGTTCTTAGGAAGGGTTCTAGCTTTACGACATTTTTATTCATTCCTATATGGATTATGAAAGAATCAGAATCGAAGGCTATGAAAGATCACTGGTTACATACACAATTTGGCATCTATTTTAAATGCCTTAGGGAAACCCAGTCAAACCACGAGTACTACCATCATTTTAACCGTCACCAATGAACTTGTCCTCATAATCAATGAAGTCCGATCACAAAATATCTCGATCACCTACATAAATGTCAAACACATCAATTACTAAATAGGTGCTAACTTCACCGTACCGTTCCGTTTACCCTTCGTATATAAGAAGCATGTTAGTGCACACGTTCCCTCAAGGACCAATGATGAGCAAGTGTCATCAACCCTGGCGACTCTCTCTTTGTGCTAAAACTGCGCTGTGACTAATCTTTCTGTGAATTCAATGTGATTGCTGACCAACTTATATTAGGACTGTTAAATTTTATAGGCTATGTTAATTTCATTTCGCCAATTCCGTGTTTGAATGGTGCCAACAGAATACTACCCATGTAGTCTAGTCTTTCTTCTGACAATCCATCTCTTTGACTGTGGAATATATGTAGTTTAACGTGGTGGACTTGAAGTATGAAATCATAAAAGATCAAAGTCTAGCCTTCTTTATATCTTGTACAATTGCAAAAACACAGTTCTCTGGTTTGGAGGATGACAAACAGACATCATCTAAATGATTAAGTGGATACTTTTAACTACAGCCATCTGCAAGACCAGAGGCATCGCAGATGCATTGTTATGACAAAAACAAAAGCCAGATCACACTGGACCACAGAACTCTTGCAGAAGATATTATCAATGACGGTTCCTAAAACTTAATAAGTGAGCCCTTACAATATTTCTTAAGGCTATGAAGATATTACATCAGAAACCACTTAATGAGATGTATTGTAAAAAATTTGTCATGTCTTGAATAATCATGAAATCATAAAGCAGCTAATATGTTCAAGATAACAGAAGTAGTGACTAATTTAACGAATATGATAAGTATTTGATCACACGATTAATTGTCGCACTAGAGAAACCGATTTATCTGCGAACTTGGTATCTATTAGATTTAAATGTATTTGAAATTAGATTTGAAGATAGTAGAAGAAATCAACTTCTTTGTATATTCCAGAAGAACTATAGACCAGTATAGTGAAAAACCTCCTTTCAAGAATTGTCTTTTACTTTCGATTTTGGTTTTCTAGAACATCCTAGTGTTTTTAAACAAGTTAGAACGTCCTGTTGTAAGTAAACAAGTCGGACTTACTAAGTTTTTCGGTCAAACGGCAAACAATTTGACGATTTATATTTGTTTTTATGAAACCCTCGTCGCGTTGCTGATTGTTTTCGAAAGCCACGTTTACGAACTAGTCTTACCTGAAACAAATAAATATTGTAATTTAGTAAATTACCATCATAAAGCATAGTCAAAATAGGTACATGGTTTACACACAGTTACAAATATGACGTTTCGAGTAAAACAAAATAGGGTTTTTATATAAAGTACACAACAGTGTAAAGTACAAAACAATAAAAATTGAAAAATCGACTAAAAAGTTATAATAAAACTTAAAATCAAATTATAATTTGTATTTGTGAAGATATAAAAACTAATAATGCCTGATAATTTTATTATAGCAACGAGTTGCATATTATTGATATCAGTTTGTCTGTAGGCGCTTAAATACACACACAGTTACACTTTAAGATAACGACTATTTATTATTTTTCTCTTTAAGATAGATAGACACATATACAGGTTTAGGGGACTTTTTTTCTTTACGTTAAATTAAAGATACGAACATAAACACTGTATTCGACAAACGTATTAAGTATTTTTAACGAGGCGATACTAAAAACTAGTAGGAGGAAGTCATAAACATTGTTAAAGCTTTGTCAACAAATTATTATTCAGGGTTCATGAAAAGTATGAAAACAAAATAAAAACTGACAAACAGCTCATCATTATTCGAGACGCGCAGCGCCATCTAGCGGTAAACATCGGAACATCTTATTCAGCTATGTACATTTTGTAACACAAATTAGAGTTTATTTTCAAAGAATATTGCATTATTATGATATATTTTTATAACAGAAACGTTTAATCAGCAGTATAACATCTGAGGAAAAAAGTACAGGTAACTAGATACTCGTAAATAATACGTATTCAAGCATTATTTCTGGGCTGCCTCCCCTATTTCTCCACCTTGGGTCCGGCGAAGTAAATTTTCACTTTTCCCCGTGTGGCCTTGGAAATAAATCTCGCTAAAAGGGGTGCACGAACTCATTAATCTCGTGTTTCCCCATCTAAATCGCGCCTCGAGTGCTCTATGTAACGCAATGGATGCTGGCGCGAGAGCTAATTCTGTTGTTTGACGTGCAACTAACTAGATATACTAGTAAACATAGAAACTCAATAGCAGCTTTGTGAATTTCATTGTCTGATCCCCACATATTTTCTTTTAAAACTCCGTACTTTTAATGTAACAGGCTACGACTAGACAGCTTGGCTGCACTGCAACATTCCTGAAGAGCACAAAATAAATACATAGTTGAGCTTACTGAATTATTTAAGTAATGTTTTATCCTATCACCTATCTCTTCGAAGATGCTATTATTTTCAAGTGCAACAGGCATAAATTTAGACAAATTGTGTTTGTCTACTACGCAAATCTGCTATAAAACCAATAAACCTAACTCTCATAACGAAGCTGCAACTACCAGAGCAGCGTTGCAAAATAAAATTAAGGCCTACACGCTATGCACAGCCCAGCAAATCTATTTAAGAAATATTTGCTCAGCCATATTCCCTGTAAAGTCAATCTGACATACATACATCGTGATTTACATCGCAGTATTTAATTAAACATCCGGCTCCTAATGAAATGCAGCGCCTATCTCAGACGTTATGCAATGTTTAAACTAGCGCTTACTGAATTTATTTCTAGGTTCGCTCGGGATTTTTACTCCTCCGGATATTATTAACATTCCTTTACGTTGAACTTGA
Organism: Helicoverpa zea x Helicoverpa armigera; assembly: GCA_033682625.1. NCBI lineage: Eukaryota > Metazoa > Arthropoda > Insecta > Lepidoptera > Noctuidae > Helicoverpa > Helicoverpa zea x Helicoverpa armigera. The sequence goes on from JAWIIS010000008.1 coordinate 419,190, forward strand.
TCTGTTTACGATTGCAACAGTAAACACTAAAATATTAGCTGGAAAATTGGCTGGTTAAACACAGCTGTATAGTTACTTATTCCTTTTAGATAATTTCCCTTGTCCCATGTCTGCCTGCGTCGCTCTCAGTACTAGTTAAGGATTGCAATATGTAATAATACGAACAACCTTCACCTTATGCACCTTGGTCACTCAAATTCTCTATCAATCAAAGCAATAGGTTTGGCAGATGCAAGCAAAAACATAGATCAATGTATTAACTTTTATTTGAATTTGTAAATCTAGTAAGAGTATGTCAATGACACCCAATTTGACGTCACGTTGAAAAATCTAGAAGTAGCCAATGATATGAAATATGTTTGAGAATTAAAATAAATGTCAGATACAAATCAAAGTCTTTCTCTCAACAGAAGCAGGAAATAACTTGCGAATTATATGACTGTAGTTTTTGCTATATTTTTCCATCTTTCTTGAGAAAAACATGTAAAAGAAATATTAGATATTTAAGCAGGAAATAATTGTGAAAAGAGCGTGAAGTGCAGTTTTGCCTTTAAAGAAAATGATTTTTGTTTTGCTACATTGTGTATTACAAAAATAACCGCACGTGTTCTGGCTATAATTTTCTACGCGATAACAAAGTTTTTCATGACGAGTAAAGAAAACTCAAGCGTTATCAAAAGAGGGCGCTACAAGCGTTCTTATTCTGCATTTACTTGTTTAAGAATATTTTATTATGTTTATTATGTTCTATAAATAATTATTCGTAGTATGGATTTAGGTTTCTGAAGGTTTTAATTTCATGATCATTGAAACTTACCAATAAATAAACACAGACCTAATTATTTTTTTCAGGATATCTAAAGCCGTCAGACCACAAAAGCGGCGACTGGCTTTCAAAAAATCATGATGATGATTTATAGCCTAATAGGGGAGGCCTATACCCAGTGGGCGATTCAGGCTGAAGGATAGTAGGTGCAAGTCAAACCTATACGAATCGCTGTAACGAAACCATAGCGACTTCTAATTCGACGCCAACACCATCTAGTTGTGAAATCGGAACTAAATGTAAGAACATTTTCTTTGAAGGAAAATCTAATCAAATATTTTTACTCATATTTTTCACGGATAAGCTGATAAATTAGTCACAGATTTATTTAGGCTAAAAAGTTGGTTAGATTTTAATCATATGGTCGAAAGGTTTAAATCATAACTATAGAATTTGCAGTAAAAGTTTTACCATATAGCTACGTAAGTTCACGCTATACATTAGCGAGGACGACAAGCAATTTGAAATCGCTATAAATCATCTAATTGCGAGTGTTTGCGAGACAAAGGAACAAACAAACGTTCACTACAATCGCCTACACAAACGTCGGAAACATATCGTCGCGAGTTCATTGACATAAAGCCGGTTTACTAAACATACCATTTTAATAAAATACACATGAATTTATAAATAAACTCTGAAATTATCATCGATATTATAAAGGCTTAAAAACTTTATAGACATGTTTGCTTAGCAACGCAAGCTTTGGAAGAATATTCCGTCAATGATTTTTGGACTAAGTAGCTAATCCTATTACTGTGATCGTAGATTCTGTTATTTTATGCCCATTCTTGTCAAATATAAGCCCTAAAATAAATGTTTCATCATCATTTACTGTTACTGTTACAGCCTTTTTATCGTCCCACTGGTGGGCACAGGCCTCCTCTCACACGGAGAAGGATTGAGCATTAATCACCACGCTTGCTCAATGCGGGTTGGTGATTTCAGACTTTATAGTCCAGGTTTCCTCAAGATGTTTTCCTTCACCTTTTTATCAGCCATTGGTGTCATCGTCATTTGCGTTGACTTTTTCTAAACTTAAACCTATGTAGGGATTGGCTTCTAGTTTAACCGAATCCAGAGAATTACACAGAGCAACTGCCTATCGTGCTCTTTAACCCAGTTACCAAGGCAACTTAAAACAATCTAAGAGAAAAGACTGTTGATTTTCATGACGAAGCTTTAACCATGACAAAATGTCTCTCAGTGGCTACTAACAGCTTAAAGATGCAAAGGCAGTCAATTATAACCGCAGTAAGCACATAGTTACCCCACGTGCAGACAAAGAGTGCATGGTGCTATTAATAGCGAACCGCCCCCCGTGTCACACGGCCACTGACCAGGCCTTGGGAGTATTTGTGGCGCCATGGTCCACCACTTGTGGATCATAGCGGGAGATTCTGATTAATAAGCTCACCAGCTTGCATTTTTGTTAAGATGAGGAGAAAAACGAAGGCACATGGGATACCTTACAGCATGGAGAAGTTTCTGTACTATTACTACTTGGATAAAAATATTTTTGGAGTACTGTGTGTCCTTGTTCGACGTGTAAGGCGCATGCCAGGAGATGAGTTAAACGACCGAATGATGATTTAAGACTGCCTTTATTATAATAATAATTTGGGTTATATTGATAGGATTACACGTGTATGTATACTTATTACTACTACAACTTAGATACTACTACACCTTCCATCCGAAAGAAAAAAAAATATGACAATATAGGAATATTTTTTTTTTACATTTAAACAGTACAATATAAGTATAATAAGTTTTTTTTTTTTTTTTTAATATAAAATACAAAATGTTATGTTTACGATTACATTTCTTATAAAGATTGATTAACATGAATAAGATAGAACATAAAATAAAACACTAACAGTAAACTGTACTTAGACAAAACAGTAAGTAGGTATTACATTTGAATTATATGTTATTGGACATATAATTTTGTGCGATTTTTATGCACTAATTCATTATTACCATTTTTGATTATTTCTACATTTGGTGGCATATCTTTGACTACTTTATATGGACCAGAGTACAAATCACTTAACTTATTTCCTGTCTCATTTTTCAAGAGTACTAAATCATCTTTATTATAGTTTATTGGCTTAGTATATTTATCACATGCAATTTTTCTCTTTTCTTTAGACTTTATTAAATTATTCCTCGCCTCTTTATGTGATAGTTGCAACCTGTATTTGAGCTCACATGGATAGTGATCGTAGTTGTACAGTGGTTCTAAATCAAGAGTCAAATTACTTGGTAGTGAGCATTTTTTACCAAAAACAAGTTCATACGGAGTAAATTTTGTCTCTGTATGCACTGTCGTGTTATATGCAAACGACCAAAAAGGTAACCAACTGCTCCAAGTCTCAGGGTGACTATCAATTTGAATGCGAAGAAAAGCATTTAAATTTTTATGTGACACTTCTAACGCTCCTAATGACTGGTGGTGGTACGCAGTCGAGTTTAACTGATTGATTTTAAGTAATTTACATACCTCTTGGAATGTAGATGCGATGAACTCTTTCCCTCTGTCTGTAGTTATTACTTTCGGTACTCCATACCTAAGAATAAAGTTAGTCACAAAACTTTTAGCTACCTCATTAGCTTTTTTAGAAATTAAGGGATACGCTTCTATATATTTAGTTAGTTCGCATTGTACAGTTAAAGCATAAGAATAATTATCGTTATCAACTTCAAATGGACCCACTAGATCTAAATATATATTTTCAAAAGATGTGTTAGCTGTCGTTGTTATTGTTAATGGCTCTTTTACGGGTAACGAATATTTTTGACGCTGGCATTTGTCACAACGCCTAACAAAGCTCTTAACATCGTTATCTAACCCTGGCCAATAATAGTACCTTTTAATGTTATTGACCATCCTTCTCATACCTGCATGGCCACTGCTAGGTAGGAGATGGAAGTCGTTTAATATAACTTTTCTATCATCTTCATTATAAATTGTCTTTACATTATTTATTATATGTATAGGTGGACCGGTCCTATCTTTCATAGATTTTATTTCTTCGACTAGTTTTTTAATAAATTGCTTATTATCTTCCTTTTTAATTATACATATTTCATTGACATTTATTATTTTACAAAAATTATCTAACTCTCTCACAAACTCGCGTCGCGTCATTCGTGAGTCAGAGGTTAGGTATTTAATATAAATAATCTTTTTCTTGTCGACATAACAGAAAGTTTTATTTTCTTTACTAATGACTTTTAATTTCCTCAATTTATTTAATTCTTCTTTATTAATCATACGTAATTCTACTGATTCTGCCGGTTTTACATGATTACTTATGACCTTAGGCTGATCAGACCTTAAATCAGTATGTACCATGTCCAACGAGGAAGAATCAGGTTTATTTAATTTTCGCGATTGAGCCCGTGTCATGACATTTACAATGTTCTCATTCAATTCTTTTAATTCTTTCGAACTCAAACAGATTCTAGACAATGCATCTGCAGCTGCGTTATCTGAACCTTTTACATATTCTACGTCAAAATTGTATTCCTCTAACAGCAAACGAAACTTCATAAGCCTGCTCGATGGATCTTTCATGCCAAATAAGTAGACTAGCGGCTTATGATCAGTTCTGATCTTAAAGTATTGACCGTATAAGTAAGCTCTAAAATGTTTGACAGCCCAAACTATCGCTAACAACTCTTTTTCTATAACCGGATAGTTTGATTCGGCCTTATTCAGGGTTCTGCTAGTAAAAGCTACAGGTCTGCCATTTTTATTGGATAAAACTGCTCCAATAGCTTTATTAGATGCATCGGTTTGCAAAATAAAATAATTTTCTTTTGAAAAATCTGGATAATCTAAAACTGGAGGTGACATGATACAGGTTTTTAGTGTTTCAAAAGATTTTTGGCATGTTTCATCCCAAATAAAATCTGTGTTTTTTCTACAAAGTTGATTCAATGGTTGTGCAATTTCAGCAAACTTAGGTATAAATTTTCTGTAGTAATTTAAGAATGCCACGAACCTTTTAACTTCATCGGCATTTTTCGGACAAGGATAATTTTTTACTGCATTTACTTTATCGGGATCTGGTAATATCCCTTCGTTAGATATGTAATGTCCCAAATATAATATCTGTTTTTTAAGAAAAGTACATTTTGAAGGATTTAATTTTAAATTAACGGATCTGAGTCTTTCAAAAACATCCTGTAAGTTTTTATTATGATGTTCTAATGTCCTCCCAAAAATAATTAAATCATCAAGATAAATTAGACACTTTTCATTATTAAGTCCTGACATCGCCAAATTCATCATTCGCGAGAATGAACTGGGACTGGTTTTCAATCCCATGGGCATTCTCGTCATCTGATACTGACCAGAATTGAAAGCAGTGAATTTTCGACAATTTTTATCCAAATTAACGTTATAATATCCTTGATATAAATCTAGATGCGTGAAATAAACACTTCCAGACAAGGATTCTAAAATTTCGGTTATATCGGGTAGAGGATACTTGTCATCCTCAATACAGTTGTTCAGTTTCCGATAATCGACAACAAGTCGCCATTTTTTATTTCCCGATCCATCAGACTTTTTAGGCACCAATAGTATTGGGCTAGACCAGTCACTTTTACTAGGTTCTATAATACCATCCTTCAATAATTTACTAATTTGCCGATTTATCTCTTCTTTCTGACTAACTGGTAACCTATAAGGTTTAGAAAATACTGGGCTAACATTTGGTTTCAAAAAAATATTGTGGGTGTAAATATCAGTGGCTGTCAATTTATCGCCTTCTAAATAAAAAATATCTGCATATTTTGCACAAATGTTCTGAATACTCTGAAATTCTAAGTCATTTAAATCATTTAATTTCAATAAGGAAAATAATCTTTTTACTCGGTCAGCATTTTTCTCATTTTTCTCAAAACTGCAAATATTATAATCGTTAAGATCGTAAATAGTAGGTTGCACTCCTGACAATGTTACAGATTGTTCAGTCACATTCAAAATCTTTATAGGTATCTTTCCATTTTTAGGAGTCGCTACCGAGCTGGCTAAATAAACACCATCTTGTAATTCTTGTGAGCAGATTATGCAATCGGATTGAAATTCAGTTTGAATGTAATGTATGGATTCGCAACGCGGCGGAATTTCTAAAACATTAATGTTATTGTTGTTAGTCAAAGGCAAATAAATTGTTTCGTTCAACCCTAAGTTTAAAGATAAAACATTATGCTTGAAATCTAAACACGCTCCAAATCTGTTCAAGAAGTCTCTACCTAGAATTCCATTCGACGAAACTGGTAACGAATTGAAGACAAAAAACTTGTGGTCAAAAACATGTCCATTAATGGTTAATGGAACATAAACATATCCAATGGTTTGCACTTCGCCACCTAATCCGTTTATAATTACATTCTCGTTATGTATTGGAATGTTGAATTCGATCGCATGTTTATAAGTTACGGCTGATAATGAAGCGCCCGAATCAACTAAGAATGAATAAGTTTTATTGCATGACGCAATCAATAAATGAATAAAACAATTACTACTACTATTGGCTAAAATTGAATGACTTTGGTTATTCTCGAAAAAACTTGTCAAGTCGGGGTTCATCTGAAATTGGTTTCGAATCTTCATTAACTACATTAACCGTGTTTCTGTTTATCCCTCGATTTCCACGATAATAATTATTACGAAACGTACCTCGATTATAACGTCCTCGGTATCCTTGGCCACGCGAGTTCGACTGCCTCCATGAACTCGATCGCTGTGAGTTTCCATAGTAGTGCCCTCGTTGAGCAAACGCTCGCCGATTACGTCCATTGCCTCGTGGATACCTAAAGTTATTATGATAATGCCTAGAGTAATTATTGGACATACCCATCACCTCTCCTGCGGCTGAAGATGAAGTCTCCTCATCTTGAGCAGCTTGTATGGCATCTTTCAGGGAACTGTAATTTCGAGCGGAAATTATCGTACTGATTCGGCGATTTCGTAACCCGTCGGAAAACTGTTTAATCGCTTGTTTTTCATTTATAGGTTTTAAGATGTTATAGCATTGAGTGTTTCCGTCGGCTTGCGATATCGTGAGATCAACAAACAACTCTGTTATTAACTTCCCATAGTCAGAAATGGGCATATCATTTTGACGTGTTTTTTGCAATTTATTTTGAATTGCATTAGCGGCCTTTTTTGGCAATAACTCTGTTTGCATGTCTTTAATCAATGCCTCAACACTCGAATAATCATCTTTAAGGCGTAATTTAGCAGATTGAGACAATCTACTCTTTAATATGAATTTAATTAAATTATTTTTGCATTCCGGTTTGGTTAACAAAGAATCATAATACCGGATATTGTCTATCAATTGTTTTACGCTTGTCTCATCATCTGAGATAACTGGTAGTAAACTCAGAGCGGTTTTTAAATTGAAACTATCCATATTGCTCGACGTTTGAGGTTTTACCACAGGTTGACACAATATTTTAATTTCCTGATATAACAAATCAAAATTCTTACGATAGTTTTCATACAATGGAAAATCATCAGATTTAATCGTACCTTCCGTAACTTTATTTTCAAAGTCTAATAACCATTTAGAATATTCACGTAATATATTATTTGCCTCTTTCAGCTTAGTTTCTAAAATTCTACCTTCACGTCTACTTGGTCCGATTTTAATTAAATATGCTCGAACTTGTTTCAATTTCTCATATAACTGTTCTAAAGAAATATTCATAACTTACCACCAAACGTAGTACATAACGATTATAATCACTTACATAGCACAAGATACATTTTAACTGACATGTATTATATTAATAATTATTACTAGATTAAATGACGATTAAGCATACTAAACTGAATACATGACTTAAAATATAAAGACGTAGACGAAAGTCATAACCATCCGATTAATAGACACTTTTAACGCACTTTTAACACCGCACTTTTGGACATAGGTAATATACGCACGTAAACACCACTTTTAGGCACTGATTAACCGGTTACACTTTATAATACGCCCTGGGTTGAGTCGCCTCTTCCTCATTACCAGCTGCCGGAAGTTGTGGTTGCCGAAAGAATGACCTTCGCAAGGTATTTCTATTTATCTCCGTGGTAATCCACTTTATATGACAGCGCCTGTACGTCCGGTACACGCAGTACAGGGAACCCAACAGGAGTACTAGCACGATGATGCACAGCAAAATGTTACTGGTGCTGAGCTGATAATGCACTTGTTCAGCTGCTGCCTTGTTACTTCCCAGTGCTGTCTGCACGATCATGGTCTCCTCTTTAGTTTGAGAACCACCCATCTTCACAGATTTTACTTTTAATCAACTTTTCGGAAATTACGAACACGAATGCACAGTAGCGCAGCACAAGATAGAACGCCATAGCTTAATTCAGTTCATTAATTATACTTAGAAGAAAAAATTCCACTCCATATACGGAGAGTGTCATATTCGACGCGTGGATCTCTCGGGCAGGGTCGCCATGTAAGGCGCATGCCAGGAGATGAGTTAAACGACCGAATGATGATTTAAGACTGCCTTTATTATAATAATAATTTGGGTTATATTGATAGGATTACACGTGTATGTATACTTATTACTACTACAACTTAGATACTACTACAGACGTAACGAAGTGTATCTTCAACAAATAAAGCATCATGGATGATCACTTAAAAAACTTGTTTTGTCAAATGTCGCCCTACCTGAGTTCAACTGTTGAAACCTGTCCGTGCTTAGTATTCTAAGTTTTACATCAAAGAGACCAATTCAAGTACCGATTACGACTGTTCATGAATGTGCTTAGAATTTTAACGAAGCACTCCACACTTTATTACTTTGATAGATTACCTACGGCCTTCGAAAACTTACCTTTGGGTTTATAGACTTGAGGTTTTGATGAAGAAAGGACAGATATGACGTCACCAACCTGACTGTAACTAGCACGAAGTTGACCTGAATTCCTAAAGACCATGACCGGCCACTGTGGAAGTAAACTATTGTCTACTATTACTCGTAAGTATAATTCGCGACCTGTTGGTGGATTCCTACGGTGTCGTCAACTTGTTCAAAAAAACGATGTGAGTTTCCTCATAAAATAGGAACCAAGAAAAGCCCTTTATATTCTACTTGTATTTTTTTCTGTCTCCTCATGCAATAAACAGAACATAACACACACAATAACATTAGCAGTCGTCGGATATTCCGCACGAAGTGTCCTTGTATCATCGGGGAGTAAAACGAACAAATCAAATGTAGCGTTCGACTAAATTCGCATTTGCATTGCAAAGCGTTTGGAACAACTCGGCTAAAATGTGTTACAAGTGGAGAAACAAAACGTTGTAATTTCCGGGATACTTGAGAGGAGTATCTTAAGTAACAAAGGGAATCAAAATTGTGTGTGGCTCTTGAAGAAGATTTTATTATTACATCTTCCTGTTTTCATACGATATTTTGTTATTTATTCACTTTGACGTACTTTTAGCAGTTTGTTTTTGTTATGGATTTTAATTTCTATGAGTGTAGAAAGCAATCGACGAATTGTGAAATTTGTTGTGAAAGATGTTGTACATCTGGATAACATTGTATGTATGCAATATGTAAACTGCTTCCAACTGTTATTACGAGCCATGACATCCGACTTGTGTTTTGCTAATTCTTACATTTCACGCAGAAAAACAGTGTAACTGCAGGCTTAAGAAACTGTGAAAGAAACTTAATTTTAATGATATTCCTACGAATAATGTTGGCAAACTGTCAACAAACGATTACTGCGGCAGAGATACATCTAAGCGTTGCCGCATTTGATACAACGTTGGGATCGGATCAAAAACATTTCTCATTAACAAAACTGAGTAATAGACCACGTCAAGCCGAGTGTGGTCATCGGCAGAAAAACACTAAAATAAAATCCCGACATAAGTCGAGTTAAATTCAAAACACAGACGAAAACGTGGCGAAAATACAGATTCGAACATTATAGATCCATAAATCATTGGAGAATATTATTATAAGTTCAGAGAAACAGCGTGCAGATTTGATAGTTTAACATTTAGTTTGTTTTCATTCGAATGCGGGTCACGCGGGCATAAAAACCAACTTTAAACACTGGTACAACTTGTACCATTCGTCCAATACGTAGTCATACATAGTCGTTCACTCACGTCAACACGGAATCTCCTAGTGATTGCTATTTTTAAAACATGTTTTTATGACGTTCATTGAAGGCACATCCGTTGGCATAGCAACCCACATTAACACACTAAACTACAACTTGCTCAAACTAGGATTGTAAAGCCCAGAGCACCCACGTCATGAAACGCCAGTGTTAATTTTTAATGAAATCGACAGAAACTAAAATAGTATCACTTAAAATTCAAGAAACGAAAAATCTGTAAGTCGAGCCACGTCTACGTATCTATAACATTATCTGCGTAAAATTGGCGTCGTGTTAAAATAACTACGCTGCCACAAGGTCACTGCCTGCCTAAACATGGCTGAAGATTGATTCTAAACAAAACAAATGAATTTACTCAATAATTAATAACGTGCTATCTTTACATGGAAAATATTTGGAACACTCTTTCGTAGGACTGATGAATAGGCCGTTTGATCGCCTCGAAATACGATGAATAATTTATTACGTACTGGTAGAAGCAATACCTGTTCATCTATTTAAAAACCTGTAGCGAAAGCACCATACGAACATGTACAACAGTGTTGACATACCGAATAAGCTAAAAAAAAAACAATACAGACACATCGAAAGACAGAGCATACGATGTATCTGTAGCGAGTAAACAGGAGAAAATATTGAAAGGTACTCGTATTCCAGGAGTCAATATATGCAACTTATGAATAAACAAACACGAATCCGTCTGAGATTCGGCAGCATCCAATCTCGAGAGGAGACTTTACGACAGTCGGTGCACTCGTAAAATGCCATAGTCTAGTTGAGCTTCAGAAACATATTAATGAAACAAAAGGTTTCATACAAAAACTTTAGGGGAAACATAGCCTGACATTCGCAGACAGTTTCATTAAAAAAACTTTTATAAGTTTTGCCAAGAGACATATTTGTTAAGCAAAAGCGTCGTTACAATTCTGAAGTTCACCAAGCAAGACATCAGTAAAAGGTTGTTTACAACATTCGAAAAAAGTGTCATTGATGAAAATAGGTACTCATCGCAATTAGGAAACGAACATCAATTAGGCGTGATACCCAGGTCATATAGTAATGTACGTCAGTCCAACATTATAACCATTGAGAACAAGAACACATGAAACAAAGGTTGAAATACACACAGAATACGCCCCGTTCCTTGAAACGTACATGCAAAGGAATTCCTTATTTCGCATGTCATCGATACAACAAAGAAGTCAGTCACAATAAAATCACTGACACAGTGAACAAAACAAACAATAAGTGTTGACATCACTCTCTTTGAAAATTCATTGAACAACCCCGAAAATATATTGCTACAATACTGCCAGGTTTGCTAAAACTTACACTAATTAGTTCTCGCTTTGATTAATGATTTGTTTGTTGTTGACATTTGAATAACTATCTGGATTTTATTTACAGTTTCTAGGTTTGCGTTTTCCAAGTAATGTGGGTGTAATAAGGACATATTATCGTTGTCGGCTTTTAGTTTTTAATCTCATTAGTCGCTTGTGCGGCTTCGTCGTGCGTAATCAGGATTCTTGCGGTTTGTCCCACCGTAGCTTGCGAAATACAAGTGAAATGGGTGTATTCAATAAACCACTTCTACTGATTAAATTTAAGAGTTTGTTGCTACAAAAATCACGCCCAAAGAAAGTGCTTAATAAAAGCAAAAATCATGATGACTGTGATAATAACAAGGTGTTCTACAGCGCATTACAGATAAGAAGAATCAGCTGGCGAAAACAACGGACTTACCTATACAAATGAATGTAATCCTATATGTGTAACTACTGAGTACCTACGTCACTGCAGTCCGCAGCGGTTAAGTGCTGTAAAAACTTGGCGCCGAGACCGATGAGCAGACAAGCTTCGGAAGCTATCACTTTGATAGATTTGTTGAAAAAGTTACAGATGACAAGTGGAAAACCTTTTAAAATCGATTATATTACGACCCAAATAATATAAAGGCCTTCATGCGAAGTTTGCGCTACATTGTATTACAAATCATCTTTTCCTAACATCATGGGTGGAGAATTGTTGTGCCGCTGTGTGTTAAAAAATATAGCCATAAAACTGAGACGAGGCATATAAGATGCCATATTCATCCCACGCGTTACTTTATTTTCCTAAATTATAGCTTTGTTTATAAACGTGCTTGATATTGTACACCTTTACAGGTTTGAAGATTTCTTGAACACGGTACAGCATTCGGCAGGAAAATCTTCCCTTATAAATAATCTTATGTTTTGTCGTCATAACAAAATGAACTGTTGGATCTATCTCAAGAGAAGAATTACCAGTGCAGTCTGCCATACTAAATTATAATGTCCAGCAGCTAAACTTAACGAGAATGAAACACAAATTGTAGTGCAATAAAAAATAGACATTTCACGAAATGCAGGCGTTGACAAATGATAGGAGACGGAATTTTCTCGAAGAATAACTGCGTAATGCAGTTGCTTTTTCTTCAGTAGAACTAGCGTACGATCTGTCATCAGGTATCGTGTGGGAGTAAACTGTAGACAGGTGACCTCTATTACGTCAAATGAGCCCATGACAGTTTTATCGTGACATCTTCAAACACTGGTATTTCCACGACAAGGTAGCAAAATTCCTAAAAACCATAACTGTAATCAAACTTAAAGCCCTACTTCCGACAGCATGTAATTATGAGTATTAAGGCTAAAAGCCAACTAAGTAAAGTCAGTCCCTAGAGCGTTATTAAATGAGTGTCGACGACCTGAGGATATAGAACAGTGCCAACTGCAACTATCGTTCCTTTATGGTCTCCAAATGATGGTTTGGCTTACTGAAACATGTCTTTCACCACCTTCCCATCATTAGGGAGTATTTCAGCATTTTGTTCGCCTAATGAGGCTATGCTATTAATTAACCTATATTGATGTATTATCCAGTTCAGAGATTGCATTCATCCGGCCATTTAGCGCGGCAAGCGTGGCCGCTGTTGGGAACAATGCGTTGCAGTAAAAATAGCTGGTTAGCCCCAATACACAAGGCCGAATGCGCTTTATTTTAGCTGGAAAGCGACACGAACCAAGAAAAACAAAAAAAATGTCAGAAAGCTTATATACGAGATTTAAAGTAGAACTCGTACGTAAACAAGGATCAGGGTCGTTCTTCAAAGAAGAAACCATGAGAACAAGTCTTTCACCCAGCTTAAATTGAATAAAATCGTCCAAAGCACATAACTGGCTCCTCAATAAACCTCGTTAATAAAACTAACTACAAGTTTGCAAAGACAATAAAAAATACCATCATAAACTTTGAACTCATTTATTGTTTCTATTATTTGTTCAATAGAGCCCGTCTCGCCGTTATTGAATTTATCACTCAGCATCGGCATCGGCAGTCAGACCGCAACATTTTTACTCCGACATAATTCAGTTTTAGAGCAAGATTCGAACAGTCCTAGCCAATTCCAAGTTCAAGGTCGCCGGGCTGCGGGTGTCAAGGTCACGATTAGGCGTATGAAAAATACAGGGGGCTTATGTAACACCGACGTATTTGATCAGTTAAGTCTATTTGTAAGGCTCTTCTATGGCTGCCATGTTTAGACATTTTATCAAGCAAAGCTCTTTTATGAGTTTCGCGAGGATCCAATTTGTGGGTTTGTAATGATATGGTTTCTGTTTTTAAAATTGGAATTTCTAAATCCTGTTTTCATTACGCATATTTCTACCAACTTAACCTCTCCATATATAACGTGGAAAACATGCAGTCAAGATTATTTTAAATGATATGCAGCACACTGACAACAAAGATTTCTAACACAATGAGAGCAGATGGCGCGAACAAACAAGAAGAGCCCGAAGGATGCTCTCACAAGCTTTGTTTGTTTTAAACAAGTTACGTGATTATAATCCAAATTACAGTAACTCAAGGATGTGGGGTTGTTTTCTATTAATTATTACATTATTTATAGCTGAAAGCGTTTGCATGCGCCGTACATGCCTGATTACTGGAAATAAGGCCGATATTTGCATATGCGTGTCTACGTGGGCTAAGTCTCAAGTTTGTTCGATTTGTCGGTATTTATAGTTTAACGGTACTGCAGGGCTGATGTTACTTGATGACAGACTTAGCAACTTGCTATTGCTATCGGAATTTATGCGGACTTTGGACTAGTTTTGTGTTGGCAGGTTTAGTGGCATCTAACTAAAGGTCTTGTTGGAACATTAAACTTCGTTCGTAGTCCAAATGAGATTGTAAAGAACAAGTTTCTAAATAACAAAATGAAACCTTTAGAACTTCTCTTTGTTAATTTTCTTTTATCACTACAATTCCCAGGTTCCTGAGAGAAATACCTCTGGTGTTATGATCGGCCACTCGGCGTATGATTCAGGGGAGCGTCAATTTGAGGCCATTAGGAGCGCCCACGCAGTCTCTTTGTGGTTATTGACTCTACGCGACACCGGCTTCTGTCGCGATACCAATCCACATGGAAATTACTTGCTTTGTTGTTTTTCTTTAAAAGAAATTAAAAATGTTCGAAAACCAGTTGATATCATAATAAGACCACCAAAAAGAAGGTAAAACTTAAGAATTTGAGCAGAAAATAACATTATGATGAATAGAAAACTATGTAGACAGTAATAAGGAAAACTCTAAATGAAACAGTTCTGACGAAATAAGATAATATTTATTTTACATTCATATCAATTTGATTTTATTAACTTCCTAATGTTATTATCTCAGTCCTACTTGCCTTACATAATTGCGTTTATTGTTTTAGCAGTATTATAATCTGTGGTCATTATCGATTGTTTTTTTATTCTTACTATTCGCCTTGACCTTTTTATCAGTTCCTATATTCATAAATTCGACTGGTTTTTGAGCACACGTAGCAAAATCCATCCGAACGAATGAGGCCTCATACTAGCAGATCGGTCTACGTCATACACATCGATAGCACAACAAAAAGGCTAATAAAGCTATCATCATCAAGATCTGGGAGCCTCAACATCTGACACAGATTACGTAACTGATCCAGAATACGAAGAACGTCCCACATCTGCTGACCTTCGCACCAGAAAATATATATTAAAAAATTAACGTTTTAAGACCTACGCACGGATGGCTTTAAGTCCGGCAACTGAACTCGTAAATCAAACAAAACACTAGATATAATAATTACTGTTACAGACGTTTTTATATAAATCGCTGCGGAACCGGCGGCGTTTGCGTCAAGTAATAAATTGCAATTTGGCTGTATACCAAAACAGTGTAAGTGATGTGTCTAACTCTATTAGCGGATTGATACGAGATGTTTTACTAGATTGCAACTTTACAGCAGTAGTTTTCCATAAAGATCTTCAAATAAGAACATTAATACTGTCTGCTAGCCACTTATTAGGATAAAGTCTGGATATTTATCGAGCCATTATATTTAACAAAGTCTACGTAAGAAGATAGAAGAGGAATTACTAGTATTATATCACACTAAAAGCCTCATCAATGCTCATGATTTAACATCAAGACTCAGCAGTCACCATTCCTTGCGCGTGTAATTTGTCAAGTTCTATCGAACAAGAACGTGACTATCATCTAAATTCCTTGTAACTGAGAACTTGAAATGCATCCACCAACCGATAATATTCTAAGACCTGATGTCAGATATGCATTCACCGTTCCTTTTGTCCACACAATTTATTGCCTTACCTAAAACGGCTTAAAATATATGTGCCTACATAGGCTATGAATGTTTCTTAACTAGGTGCTGTTACAGTATTAGGTACCCGTTTGGTAAAGTCATTTATTTCCTAACCTAAAATGAAATGCCTCAGTAGTACAGGTGCAACATCAAAGACAATGAATGGCAATAAAAAGCGGAACACATCGGCGCCAGTTGGTTCAATAACCCATTCATATCGACTGTAACGCTCATAAGAGTACTAAATCGATCGATGTACCGATCATCATAGTCATAACACACATTCATCGATGCATAATTTTGCGGCTAAAAACACAACCAATGACGTCAATCCACTAGACAAACCTACGACGTTCAGGAAGTTATACATTTTCTTTAATAGTGTGATCACATCAAGATTTAAAATAAATCGCAGTTTTAAGTAATGTAGAACGCAGAAGGGACACACAAAGGGTTTTGGCCACTAAATTATACAAGGACAATATCCTTATTATCTGCGCCTAAGCGACACCAAACAAAGGCTTCATTGCATCAGGATCACAACGGACATGTGTTTGCTCGGGATAATTAACAATTCTGTCAGAGCGTACACAAGCGGAACAAAAACAACCAATACAAGATATTCTCTCAAATAATTGGACCGATCCAATTTTGTACATGCTGATAGAAAATAACATTCGTATTACCAATCACTTTCCAGAGGATCCATTACAAGAAACGAACTTACTTATTTTGGAGATTGATACATTTTTATGGGTTGAACAAAATATTCCAGATGTTTTCAATTTCTGAATGAATCTTTAATATTATTTACTCCAGCGATGAGGCTACCTTATTTTGAATCCAGTAATAAGTTCAAAAAGGCAGAGACGAATTCTCAAATTGAATTACATAAATCAGTTCTTAAATGAGCTGTGATCGTATGTGATTTAGATTAAAATTAGCCACGTATAAAATTCGAATAAAACGACATCTTTAATTTATAGGACTGTTAAATGGGGTGAGCCTATGTCATTGCCAAGGTTAGTAGCTTCTTGAATCCATTATAAGACGTATAGTACGAAATGTTGTAGCAGCTGATGATGTTCTAATGTAAAAGCTCCAAGGATGTCTTTTGTACACCCTAACGGACGAAACATATAAGAGAGTTTGAAAGGATAAAAAATCAATTGAAGTGACTTCAAACAAACCAAACAGCCTGCAGGGGGCGTTACTGAATCAAAGCAGGATCAATCTCCAAGCTCATTGAGACATCAAAGATTTGGCATAACTTTACATCCATGTAGCTAAGCCGCAGTGGATTATTTGATCTATTGTTGTACCATTTTAGCTTGTTTTTTATGAGTTGCCAAAATTACATGGTAGTCTTCAAGTAAAAAGTTATTGGCGTAAAAGTAAAGTCTGGTAGATCCACAGACTTTTTGGCAGATCAGATATGAACAAAAAGCAGGAAAAAGTTATCATCTAAAATCTACACCAAGCATTTTCTGTACCTAAGTGTCGATAAAAACCTTTAATCTGACTTAAGTCAGTACTATATACCGCGATAGTCTATACCTATACGTAGCAGAGAGCGATACAACCGGGTAGCTTTAGGGTAAAACTACTCGGTAACTGAACAACTCTCATGCACAACTGTTAACGAGACGAGCTAAAAATACCGCGGCGACACGACGCGACCGGCCTTCGGGGCAATTTTTTTATAAACCGGTATTGTAATGCGATTATACGATGAAATTCTGACAATTTCTTCAATACTTAAGGAATAACAAACTCTTATACCCTCGAGCACTTCGCAAAGGACATAAAAAAGAAGTTTCAACCTTTTTTGTTATTTTAATACACTAACTCGCCTCAGAGTGGATATTTTATTCATTCAGATAAGCTTATCTCCATTTGATTTGATGAACTTAACAGGAAAAAGTTCCAACTACGTTACAACGGTAAAAAAAACTGTTGAATGAAAGTCAAATAAGGAAAAACCGGCATTACTAATAGATAAGTTATAAGCTATGTACAAGGACTGCAAAACAGCAATCCGGAAACATGATGTAAATATAGAAAACGAAAAACTGAACAACTCACGTACCACGTGTGAAGGACTAATAAATTGTTGCGAATAATCAGAATACAAACACAATTGGTAAACGCAGTGTTCTGGAGTCTGTCCAATTAATTAACTATGAGGTTATGCGAAATGCAAGCGAAGATACCGGCGAAGCTGACTGGCAGTAAATAAATGAGGAAAAGGCAACTGAATTAAGTATAATCAGAAATGATGGAAGAGTTACGGAAACAGACATTGCTTTAAATAAATACAAGGATCAGAAAAAAGTCATACTTTTCTCCGGATCGTCAATTTCATGTAACCCACCCCGGAAGATTCGCGAAGACTAATGAACCTGATCAGTTATTGCGCAAAGGCACACGTGACCAATCTAAATGCAGAACTTTTAATTCCTGGCGAGTGCACGGGCCTGGGTTCAGAGACCGAGTTAAATCCCGCCGTGATAAACACGGGAACTGGCGGGCTTCCAACGGGAATCGAACGGCACCCACAGGGGAACTCGCCCACAATACACATTGAACCATTGTCTTTATGGTCAGAATGGAATTGGCGAAAATTTATGTTGCCTGGTTAGGAGTAATCTCTGTTTTGGTTTTATTTGGAAATTAAATTGGCAAATCCGAAATACTTGGTCTACAAAACAAAGAACATCCAAAAAATTCTTTGCTACGACTGAAGAATCCTCTGAAAACTAACCAACAATTCCTCAAAATATTCTTAGATTTTCACTTTAGAATAAGCATCACAGGAAATAAATATACGAGTAGGTGTTATTGAACTTGATTGTTAATTCTGGACATCCGGAGAAAAATCAGACGAATTTAGAACGCTTTCGTTTATAATTTACTTTAAATAGCTTTCCACGAACACTTTCCCAGTACAGATTTGATCTGTTTTATTTTTAAATCAGCTCTTAATTTTCATCGTCAAAATGTTTCCATTCCTGATGACGTTTCAAGAAGATAAACTTGATATTTTATTTGAAAAGGCAGCTCTTTCTTTCGGACGAATGTTCATGAAAAGGAATGACTTCTTCATTATTTTTATGTGCAGCTCAAGTTTCAGTAGCATCCAATGTAAATTTTCAGTAATATCGACATGTGCCAATAGCGGCACAGAGAGATGCGCGTACGCACTATTTAAAGCGGATGTAGGGCAAGTCAGTGGGACGGCCGCGTCCAGCCTAGTGCCAAATAACGGCCAGGTGGCAACCGCACACGGGGACTTCTATTTTGGATCTTACTACAGCGTTTGGGCAGAATTAGTTTTATATAACAAAATATATGAATGGATCATTAATAGCTGCTTATTTTTGGCCATTGCGTACTACACCTGAAGCTCAACTTGCATTGATTGTTGGAAGTCTATCGCTTGCACATTTAGCCAGTTCATTGTCTCTCTTCCATTCCACTAATCCTTATGCACAAATTGGAAGTTTTTGTCGCTGCAGTCTGAATGAAGCGAAATTTAATTGTTCCTCTGCATTCATAAATCAATTCATGCCTAGTCTAAAGCTATGTCTGACCTAGTTTTATTGTTAGCGCATATAGGACATCGCTGGTACTAACTATACCAGTATTTGGAACACACGGATGTTTAACTTACGCTCACAAATAACGGTTGCAGTTAAAATACATATTGGAGCAGCTTTTAAATGTGTAATGGGAAATTATTACATCAGCTTCCATTGCGCGTAATTTGGATTTATTATGGAAACAAATGAACCTAGGCTCCATACAATCACGGACATTGTAATTAAGGTAGACCCATATGGACAATTGTTTATTGAAGGTAAGAGCACATCTCCAGCAACTAACGATGAGGCAATTAGTCAAAAACATGCTAAACATAACGAATTAGTTCCAGACACGAGATAGTGTAACAGCTCAATCAGTTAGCACCCAAACGCGAGCGTTCCAGCTAATTAGCCACAATCACGCGGTGAGGAGTTCCGACACGCTGATTCACTTTTTACACTTAACTCCGTGCCAATCAATGTGTACACTAATTTGGCAATTTTCTGGAACTATTCAATTTCTCAATTTCAATTGTGTTAGGAATTGTAGTAGTACAGAATTGAAAGAGTTGACACCAACAAGGAATAATGACAAAATAGGACAAATGTCTCACATCTAAACAAATGAAACGCTATCTCATGAATCAGATCTCGATTTCAGAAGTAAGAATAAAAATCAAATTGTGTTTCAACAAATAAAAAAAAAAATCTGCTTCGTTCATTTTAATTTGTAAGCTTTTAGAACTGGCTCTGCAAGACCATAACTTCGTTAGAAGCAACTCAAACGATTATAGCAAAAGAATGGGTTCCGCAGACAACGTGCTAGGCGTCTCATGACACCCCTGGGATCAATAGGGGGCGATATTCATAGCCGGCACGTGTGTGTTTAGGCGGATAACGTGTTGTTCCACAGATACCAAGGCAAATAGAAAGGAAACACGCTTTCCAAAGCCTTTGACGCCTTTCCTTCATTCATATCCACCAGGATTTCCCGGATTTGTTCCTTGAAAGTATTGTTTGATCTATGCGTGGATTTGGCACATATTTTTTTTAAAGAGCTGCACCTTTAACCAGTTAATTCACCGCTGGTCAGTCCATTTTCCTGTTTATAATGAAAAGCTCTCAACTGGTCGAAATCGTGTTCAGTAACTTTATGTAAAACAGAAAGCCAAACAAAAACGACATTCAGTGCTATCTAGTTAATTTGGATGCCAACCCAATGTTTGTAAATCAAGATAATGTTATTTGCATATAGAGTAATTTCTTTGTTTGCCGCAGTATGAAGAAAATTACTGGATGATGCAATTTCCTTTTACGACAGAAGAACTTCGTAAGCCACTTGGACTTAAACTTGTTTCCCAGGTGGCCACGTGTGGAACATTACCTGATGGTTTATGGCCTGCAATGATGCACAACCGTCTGCTCCTACATTTACGAGCTCATACTTCACTCCTACTTTATGACATAAGACGATAAAGGAAAAATTTTATTATTTAACTTATTACAGACATTGGTCCCCGTATTGACGGGGAAATATATTTTTTTATGTTTACGCTTTTGTTTACGAATTTGGAAAATGAGGTTAAGACGCAAAAGATCCTCGTAAAAGATAATATAGACGCGAATGTTATTGCAAACAGTTTTATTCTCAAGTGGCCCGATTTGAAAACGTTTTCATTCTATGTAGGCCTGTTCTATTGTGGCTAATTTGGCTTGAGGTTGTGAGTTCTAAAATATGGGTGCCAGAAAAGATTCCATTTAGCAAGAGGGAAAGTAGTCATTAATTTATACAGAGAAGAAGGTTTCATAGCAAAATTTATGTCCCAATTTTCTTCTATTCAACGTTTTATACTAATGAGAAATACAGCTGATTGATAGACAGCTCTCCACTTTTTGGCTTAATAAAAACAATATTTTTATTTTTCATGAAAAAAGTGAAAGCTGTCTGAATCGGTGTCGCGTAAACATTACGATAGCGGATAGGATAATAAATGGAACATTATTGCGGCAACTTCCTCGGCTGAACTGCCACATTTCCACTAGGGAAGCGACTCTGCGGATATAGACCGACTCGCGGATACAGATACGAGAATCGAGCCGCGAACGTAAACGACGGGGTAATCGGTTTTATATCATTGTTTTTACTTCTTTTCACCTCAACTTTTTATGATACAAAACCGTATCATTTCTCAACGTATACCAAAAGTTTTTCTGAAGGTGTCGAATTGTACAACTTCAGATTGAAGGACTCCTAATTTCTCAAACACAAGGATGCTCAACTTTCGTTCTCTCACCTTTGTAAATGAGTGCGAAAGAACAAATAACACACAGGTGAATCACCTTTGTTTTTAAGCTTCAGAATTAGTAGTAATTCAAGTAATTCCCACAGCGCACAGATGTACAGCTTGACGTTTAGAATAAATCGCAGGAGTTAATTTATAGCGACGGGTTGTGCTACAGAACGTATAGTCAGTCTAGTTCTCACGTAGTAATTCTTGAGCTTGCAAGGATAACAAATAACAGATCCACTGCTTTTTTGCTAGAATTGTGTGGAAAATAAAAGTCATCTAAAGTCACAACATTGTTGAAGAATAAACTGAAAGCTCATGTAATTTTCTTTTTCATATTTTTATGATATAACCGCGAAAAAGTTTAAACCATAAAACGATTATAAATTGCGGATATCTAGTTGTTTACAAGTGCGGTAACAGCCCTAGTTTCGTCGAAATCGTAAATATTAAAATTAATATCTTAGCGGAGTGACGCGCTATTTGATTTAGCTTTTACGACAAATCGAGATCAGACGCTAGTCAAATGTCAGACTTATTTAAAGTCTGGACGTCTCTCATATACAGCGTGTTTACATACGCAGTCTACTATAGTGGGGGTCGCACCATATATTTTAATAGTGGACATATTAATGGCCCATATCAAAATCTGTCTTGTAATTATGGCTTTATGTAAATACTAATATTCAGATTATTATTTTCATATGTTATTAAAATTATGGTAATGATGCATTTTAGTACTAATTAGTTTGCGAAAACGCGACTTTATGAGAGCATTTAAAATATTTATAGTATTTGAGAATTCTCCTTATTTTCCATCGTTGGTATAATTACACAACGCAATTAGCAATACGATAGATTGTAAAGCACATAAAATATCCACTATTTAAAGCAGTACGAATATTCCCTCAACTTCCTTACAGTTAAAGATATACTTAAAGCGCGACATAAAAACCGACCAGTGTAATTTTAAACAGGATAGTTCAAAGTACCTATATTAAGCTCACTATTTAGGTACAGCGTCCTAGGACTTCATTACGCAAAAAAAGGCAAGGAATGCTTAAATTAGTGCTCACAAAAACCATAAAAATGTTCAAAGGTTGCCAGTGCCTGGGCTCCTAACTTGACTACCTGAAAAGGCAGATAGAGGGCACGCATTTAAAAAAACAAATGAACTAGGTACCTACGTCGTTTAATAAACGTTACAACCTTTACGAAGATATTTCTAGTAGATAAATGTCCCTTTGGAAGAGTTTAGCTTCGGTTTTTGCAGCTTTTTCCAGACAAATTCCCTAGAATCCAATAATTAATTGCTCCTTGGAAAATAAATTTGAAAAAATGTTAATTATTATTTGCAGACGCTCCTAAAGCTCGGTAATTTATACATGTCTGTAAAGTTGTACGATTTGCACAGAATTAATTATGTTTTTAGTAACGTTCGTCTGTGGCTCGAAAGCTCTAGGTCGTGTCGAAGAATGCTTGTTTGCAGACACATCGCCTAGCTCCAGATCTCGTGTGTCTGACATAATTATGCCAAAGCGTACTTGTCGCACTATTCTGACAACTACACTATTTATAGCACGCGTTACAGCTACATGATTTATTAACTAAACATCGTCAAGCTGAATAATATTAGTCTACGAATCTCGTTAATTGTTTGTAATAAATTACTATTGAAGTATAGACAAAAGTTAATAAATGTACGAAAATCTAAGCTTAATATTAGCGGGCCCACTTCAGCACATAGATCCGATAAAACTATAGTATTAAATGCAAACATGTGTTATCAAACTTTTTTATCTGGATCACTGCAAGTTTCCGTTCAAAAAATTCGTTATCGAAGAGGAAAACTATTACAATAAAGGGCACAGGAAAAACAGCAAAGTGGACATTCGTAACTAACATCCCTATCATAAGGAAAACTAACAAAGAGATTATAGTCAGCCTGCCTCGTGTCGATATGCACGAGGAAATAACACGAAAATAAGTATTTTTTTAAGTTTTCCGATATCACTAGAGAATATGGTATTAGTCGCACACACGTTAGTAACACACGCACCTTGCGCTGTGCCGGCGTTTTCATACTTCGATTTGAGCTTAGCGGCAGTAGCACGCGCATCCGACCTGACAGTGTCAGTGGCTGTCGAGCTCGTGGTGGTCGTTCTGAACGACAGGGTCGTGGAGAACGTAGACGAGAAGGAGGACCCGAGCCCAAGGCCGAGGGTGGTGCGGTAGCGACGTCTGTACATAGTGGTGGCGATGTGAACGCTGCGGTAGTCCGAACGCGACTGAACGACGAAAGCGCGTGCGCCCCAACCCGGAAAAGCGGCCGCGATTTATTATAGTACGAGAAAGTCGCTCCCAGACGCGTAGACGCACGGGAGTTAATAGTGATGTTTCTGTCACGCCTGCTCCCTCGGGAGGTGGGCAGGAACACTGCTATCCCACTAACATGACAAGTGACTCTGTCTGCTCATCATGGCTGAGGTGAATAAACTATTTTAATAGTTTAGCGTCTATCATGCCAGAAATATCTCGCGTGACGCCAGGAGGCCATTGCGATGTTTATCGATATTGTTTCGATGCTCTCGAGTCTGCGTGCAAGACTCTGGTACGCTGCGCCATTCAGGATATCGACTCAATAAAGATCCTCCGCATTTTTTTCTTTAAATTGATTCTCCGCAAAACTTTCATATTGAAAGCTTTCATTCAAGGAAAATGAAATTCATATTCATACATGTTCATACATGAAGTTAGCTTATCTTTTATCACACTAACATACTCAATGACTCATGAAAATTGAAGTGTTGATTAAAATCCAACCGAAAAAGCAAGTCAGTGCACACGCCCTTATTTCACACTTGAGCTTTGATTAGCATTGAATGAATTAAAATAATAATACCTAGTAGGCTATTACTTAATAAATGTAATCAAAATATCAAATAAAGTATCGCCTGTAATTCCCAATTATGTATTAATAAAGATATGTCAAAATCGCGAAGGTTAAAAAACGTTTATCAAATAGTAATTTGTTTTTTCCTTATATCATAGACTAACCATTTTCCTGTGATTTCACTCCTTCCCGAGAAAACTACAGTCAGTACTGGAATAAAATATAGCCTATGTTTCTTGGGAAGAGTGAAGCTTTCTAATACTGCAAGAAATTTTAAAGTCAGTCCAGATTTTTTTAAGTTTATCCATTACAAACCAACAAACAAAAAAAAAACTTTATAATATTAGTATAAGTATAGACATGAAAATAGAATACCAATGTTTACACTGGGCGACACCTATGAAATACATATAGTAAAAGCTACAGGCAATAACAACAGTAATTTACAATTCTATTGTCACTCATTAGCTAACAAATTGAGAAAAACAATTCATTTTCTATTCATGTAATCCGTACTTCTCTTTTCTGCTGTGAATGTGAAGGTCAGTGGTCATAAAAATAAATTAAAGACGCAATTGCTTACTTCAAGCAGTTATGTTACCTAATTTTTTCAAAACCCAAATAGAGGGTAGTGATAAAATTATGACCAAGCAAGCAGTTATTGCTTTTTATTTTGGGTTAAAACGAACTTAGCTGGTGTATTTACGTGCTTTCCGGTTAGATTTTTTGGGTTAAAATGGGCCCTTCATATTAAGCTTAGACACTGTTTTCAAGTGTGTCATTCAAAAGATATGATATTTAATTCATAATTTATGTTACATCCTGTATTGTTCAATTCTAACTGCTCAATATTACTATTCCCAGATTTTGCTAGAATAACTGTCTCAGTTGACCTTGGTATCTCATGAATGACAATTATATTGGAAACATGTTCAGACAAGATGAATCACTACCCACACATTAATAAAAGACTAGCAATAAAAATCATACATAAGTTTTTATATTTCAAGTATGACTTGCAAGTAAGTTGCTATTGGAGTCTGCTTAAAGTGATCTATGGTGATTTCATATTAGGTCCCAGTTAGAAAATAAGTTCCAATAGTTTTCCAGTTGGGTTTTTAAATTATTAAATCCTGACCACTCTCATCATAATCGAATTAAAATTAAAATATTGTTACAAAAAATTATGTTCTTTTGCAGGTTCCTACTATTTATTTACCAAAACTGGCCTAGAATGTTTCAAGTTATAAAAGTGTTACTTATCAGTATTCAGTTCACACATTCAATTGTAGACACAGAACATTTTGTGTCCAGAAATAGACCTTATCTATTACAGAGAACTTGCTAATAAGCTGATCAAACAATGCTCTCTTATGAAAACATATCATTTATCTCTCCAATGTGCCACTTGACGCTCAAAGCAGTTCCATTAAATAATGTAACATATACCCACAATGTATGGAATACACATAGTCTCATGTACTTACACTTCATTCAACAAATTAATGATGATTGTCAACATAAACAATATATTTTACTAAGCTTAACCACTTCATTGACTAAAAACACTAGGGATTACCTAACAATAGATAAGGCTGGCAACTACTGGTGGAAAGGGATGTGTGTGTAGTACTCACCGTTTATTGACCAGATATGTGAGGGCAGGGAGTGCGCGGCGTACACCCTGCCGAGCGCGAGCGACGTGCCCGCCACGGGGCCCGCCTCCTCGTTGGAGCTGGAGTCTGTGTCGGGGCTGGCGGCAGCAGACGCCTCATAGCTCTGCGAGTTCGGTGGGATCGCGATCGCTTCGTGAGACGCATGCAGGTCCGGCACGGAAGACAGTGACCTGGCGCGCTGGCGGTCGTTTGATACTTGTATCCCTGGTATCGCTCTCAGGAGGCTGAACCCGGCGCTGCCCGACACCACCTCCGAGCTGGAGCTCGTGGAGAATGTCCTCGTACGCGGACTCTGCCCCCCGTTCGCCGTACTTGCCTTTGCGCCCATCGCGACTCCGTTACGCAAAATTCACACCTGTCATGCACTAAAACCAAGAATCACGAGCACACGCGGGACGCGACGACCGCGCCGGCGGAAGACATCGTACGACACACAGAAATTGGATAACTTTATGCTAAAAAAATAACACGGCAACGACAAACACAAGTATGTTGCAAAATTGTAAACAGCCTTTGCATGTGCCCTGCTGCAAAATTTTGACAGGTGTATCTTTTTTTATTGAAGTGAAGTTAGAACGGGTGTTCTGCGCCACTATCGTTCAAAAACAATCACGAGTTTATTCCATTCAGAATGGAATAAAAACGATTTAACCGAATATATTTAGCTAAAATATTATTTTTTTTCTAAATTATTGAAATAATCACAAAGTTGTGAGGTGGGAACTTTTTAATGTCAAAAAGAAGGTGTATTTTACTTGATTCATTAAAATACTTCGTTCAACACCAACTGATATAAAAGTTTCATAATATTTCGTAGTGTTTTCATCACAGCGAGCGCGTACTACGAGTAATCGCGCACTCGATTTTATCCCAAATGTTAAAGTAACTGTCTGTCCGGCTCTTACGCCAAAACTATATCTACTCTTTTTATCTGATTGTGTTGTGGGTAGATTACACACGTGGCACAGATTACTAGTAGTACCTAGTTTCCACTGAACGCTGCTGGAAACTGGAGATCAGCTGGTCTAAAACTAGAGACAGTAATTAAAAATCACTGACATATTGGTGCATGACGAGCCTATCATGAACTTACAACATTCTATTTAACTAACCGGCTTAAAAGTTTTTGAAAATTAAAAGGTCTTATAGAGTTAGGAAATGAATAATAAAGGCACTGAACACGGTATGAGAGACTTTGAATTTTGGGATCCTGTAATCACTTAATACCGCCTGTGAAAGCGTTTTGGTTCTTCAGCAATCAATACCCTCACAGTCATTATTTAATAGCGCGAGCAGCTCAAGCTCCTATTTTTTGACAGGTATAGTGGCTGTGATTGAAATCATTGATCATGACTTGTTGTTGTGTAAAATAGGATAGCTGGCTAGATATAAACTTGTGAGATAACGTTACATAGTGAACTATGATCTATCTTGGGACAATGGATGAGTTTATGAATCAAGAGTGATTTCATAAACTCATCCACATTTTTCCTCTTATTGTCCTGTTACCATATTATTATTCTCATCAAACAAGGAAGTTTTAAGTTCTTTCTTAAATGCCTGGGAACCACCACTGCATAGTTATCGATAACTTGGAAGATTGAGGATCTCTAATTTGGATATGACATCTCCGGTCTGTCAATCTTGTGACAGTGCCAAACAAATGTCAATTACAACTTTCAATTCAAAGCATTCCAATACAACTCGTAATATTTAGGGCATGTGTATTTAACTATCCTTTTCTATCTAATTGAAATTGTATCTCGGTATCTTACTTTTCACCACGTCACTGACGGATGAGATACAAGTGGCTTGTTGTCAAATAATTTGTGATCGATGACGAATTATTAAAACTCGTGTAAATTAGATTTTAATTAAAAGAAACACATCATAATTTTACAGTGTAAACTGTAGTAATTGAAATAACAAATATGAATAATCCAGGAATGAATTCAGCGACTGTAAGTTGTTTTACATTCGTATTCCAACTATATTTTGATAACATGACTGAAAGCAGCGATTGACTTTAATTTTCATAACATTCCCAGTTTTATTTGAGTTTTGATCTTTATCATGAGCATCTAAACTAAGTCATTGCCCCATTGCCCGTTAATGATATTCATTTTCTCGATAGCTGTTTTGATTTGCGTATGATTTCGTAGTGAGGATATTTTGTTGTTGTATGATGATTGCCTAGTGATTGGCTTTGCACGGCTTGAGCTGATGTAGTGTTGTAACCGCGCTACTTACAGCCAGGTGTGCCGCAGGTGCCGCTGCTGGATGACGACACCATCGCCTTCGGAGAAGAGGATAATGCTAACAAACAGTTTGTGTAAGTGATCTTACTATACCAGCTGTTGTTAAGTGCAAAAGTTGTTTTCCAGAAATGCAATCAAACTTTACCTAAATTAATTAAATTTGTAGAATCCTGAAAGACCCCCATCTCTCATAAGTAGCAAAGCAGTAGAACTAAACAAATACAGATTAAAGAACAGATGTTGAATACATTCTGTTCTCTCTGATCAACTTATCAGGGACTGAGTGCTTTTCCACTTCTTATGACAATGCCTTTCCAGAATAGAACCACAGCATCAAGCAAATATTTAGACATAATTATAATTTCTTCTGAAAGCTAACATAAAACATGTATAGATTACTCACTGTATAACCAAACATTAACATCAAAATATTCCAGCCATCCGTACATAGTGTTCTTCCACCTGGTGTTCCGCTGCTCAGCTATAGTGGTATACATGCTGTGCGGATGGTTCTCAGACTCCTTCATAGCCAGCTTTGTTCTCGTCATCTTGCTGCTATCGGCCGACTTCTGGACTGTCAAGAATATAAGTGGTATGTATTGCTTATTGTTTATATGCCATGAAAATATAAATATAAAAAGTTATTTAAGGCATTATAAGAAGCACAAATTTCTAAAAGAACAACTGTTGATTGTATGATGTTTTACTCCTAGCTAAAAAGATGTAATTCAAACCAAGATAACATGGATTAGTAATAAATGGAGTACTTAATGTTTCAAAATCATTTGACTAGGCTGAACCACTTTTTGAAATAAGCATCTTTAAATTGAATGCCACTTTATTTGTCTTATAGTTTTCCTCCTTTCTAGCGCTGAATTTAAATTATTATAAAAACGATTACAAAAAAGATTGTCTCTGTTTTCAGGTCGGCTGCTAGTTGGGTTGCGATGGTGGAACTATGTGGACGATGATGGCAAGTCTCACTGGGTGTTCGAGACAAAACAGGTAAATGTGAGTGTTTGGTTTTATTTAATTGCTTTTGCTAACCTTAAAAATAACCATTAACATGATCAACTAAGTTACCTACTAACATTATTTATGTCTAAAAACTGGAATATTGATATTGTTTTTTCATAAATTTTCAGAATCGAGTGAATCAAAATGAGAGTCGTCTGTTCTGGATGGGGCTGATCCTGTGCCCTCTCATCTGGTCAACATTCTTCATCTTCTGTCTCTTTGGACTTAAATTCAAATGGATGGTATGTAACAATGAGGATGTTTTACTTTGTTGTGCCCGACAGGCTGTCCATGATGATCTCATAATTTATAATTTACCACCTAAGAAACACATTGTGGAATGCAATAAATAAATTGAGTATTGAGGATAACCCCTGCTCTCAAATTACCATTATTAAGTTATTTCTCTTGTCAGTACTCATAAGTTAAATGTCAGAATCAGATTAGCAATGTAAGACAATATAAACCTTTTAACATTTTGATCAACACAAGTGATTAATGCTATCAGTAAGCTTATCGCGTCACGGCCGGTTATTTGTCAAAGAGAGCATTTCAATGTATTGTATTGAGTTAATTGAGTAATGTTATTAATGTATTGTGCCAATCAACAGTCAAATATTTATGATCAATCTTTTAAACATTATTGAAGTTCTGAACTTAAGACTGCAACAATTCATAAAATGTACTTAACTCAGAATCTTATAGTAGCGTTTTGGAGTTAAATACTTTATTTCGTGCAAATTGACCACGAGATTAAAGCGTAACTTGCAAAGTCCACAGATACCTTGTTTATTATTTGTTTCGTAAACTTGTCCCAAACGAAATAGTTTCAATTGGTTTTATGCCGAAACGCCAATCCTAGCGTGAGCGATTTCTGGTCTAATATTCTTTAGGACAATATAATATAAAAGATTCATCAGTTATGGAACTATTTGTTCATTCTCTGAATGAGTTTTGTTTCTCTTTTCCAGCTTCTAGTCCTCATCGCGTTAACCCTGACAGGGGCCAACCTGTACGGCTACATCAAGTGCAAGTTTGGCGCCAAAGAGAACCTCAAGTCTGCCACCACGGAGTTCGTGAAGAAACAGCTGTTCCAAAACGCTACGACCTTCATGTTCACGCAGCCCGCGCCGCCTACCACTGGCAACACTGGCGTCGTGTAAAATGTTGTCTATGGGCTTGTACGAAAAAAAAACACAGGAGAATGGTTCATACAATATTTATTTTGTAATGTTAACAGTTGCTAAGAAAATACCAACTATTTACTATTTACATAAAGCCAAGTTTGAAAAGAATGCATGCAAAGCAAACACTTGCATGTAACATTAAAGTTAGCAAATGAAAAATATATGTTGTATGAAACTGATTCTAAATATCGATTGCAGAGCTGTGTACAAGCTTTCTACAGTAGGGTATAGTTTTTAAATGATTTCGTGATATAGTTTTATATTACGCGTATGTTCCTTAGTGTATTTATTTGTTTGTAGTTGTCAGTATTTCTGTCCAAGTCAGGTTTATATAAAAATAATCAGATAGTTATATCGAATTTAAATGTGTACTATAAAAACGAGTTTATATTTTGGGTAGTCAGAATCTTGTCATTTTAGCATCAATATTTATAAAACATCTGTTATTCCCTAATAATTGAAACAATTAACACAAATAAAATGGAATGTCAGGGATATATTAAAGCAAATGTTAATACTCCATTTGCATTTTACTCTTTGGTTTGGAATACATGAGTAAATAATATTTGAGCAGTTGTTACAAGCTTTGTGTTGTTTGTTTTGCGTTTTACCAAGAAATTTGTAAACAAGAATCAAATGATTTATATGAATTATCGCACAATATATAAATTCACATGCTTGCTTTAAAATGCATTTGTCAAAATATTTTTCTTGCTGGCTTTTATTGTTATCAAATTATAAATTTCCAAGTTCGTTGCAGTTTAAAAGAAATCATTGGTGCAAAAACAGTTTCATAATAGTTATCTCTTCTTCTGTATGTGTTTGCACTTTAATTCAAAGCATTTTTCCTCAGAAGTCTCAATTTGAACAATTTTATTAATGTTGTAATTGGAATATCTGATTGTACATTGTTGAAGGCCCAATAGTTTTATTATATTGTATATAATTATTTTAAGATAATCAATAAATTATATTATCTAAATGATATTTTTCTATTTTATTTCATTGCTGTTCAGACCTGACATTTGTGTTTGTGCCTAACATCAAATAAGAACAAAAAAAAACATATTTTTCACGACAACAATTTTACTAAATTGCCTCATAAGTTTGTTTTATCTTATGCTCGCTGGAATTACTTCTCGCACCCAGATAAAGAGTACCCTGTCTTTTCTCTAGCTAGAACTGGTCTATATTTCATTATAAATCGGTTCAGTATTTTTGCATGAAAGCAGGATAGCTACTTCTACATTAATAATTAATGTAAAAGAAATTATTATAATTTTAGTGATTGTGCTAAGGGCAGGAGGATGATGATGAGTACAAGAACAATATTTCTATAAGGCAATAAATTAAAACATTACACAATATTATTCCATTGTATAATATTTTAAGGAATATTTTACGGTTTTATTTTACTTGGATACTTGTACAAAAAGATATTGCTCCAGGTGAGGCTCGAACTCACAACCCCGGCATTACTCACACGCTTACTGTCTTATAAGTACCGTGCGCTAACCAATTGCGCCACTGGAGCTATGGTAACACGGTCGAAAAATCGGGTGTGTATCTACAGCGCCACTAAAGTCAAGCGATGTTCTTTTTTGTGATTATCAAACGTCAAATCAGTCGTTCACATACATTTTTATATAGGGTTGTTGTTCAAACATTTTTCGTGGCATTTGCTCGATCTAGAAATTATCGTTTAATTTGGTGAAAGTTAAAAATGTTTAGCCTCAGCGTACATTTATCAATAAAATATATGTGAAATACTTTGACAATTGCAAAATTCCTTTGAAAAATACATAAACAAAATGGAAACGTCACATGGTTTGTTGTGATTAGTTGAAGTGTATTTCCATGGTTAATCTCATAACAATCACGTTCTTAAGGCTACTAAAGAAGTGATACATTACTCAGTGTTTTGATTGAACTGTGGTTTGTGCTGTGTTGTGTCTAATGCGCCGACAAAATGAATTGGTTCGACACGTCAGGCCTTACGACCCTCGCTAAGAACGCTCTGAAGGAGGCTCAGAAGACTATTGACAAGGCTTTGGATATTCAGGATGAGAGTGGAGACGAGCTAGAGGAGGAGTCTACACCGCAAACTAGCGCCAAGTCATCGCCAGGTCACAGTAACACTTTACAAAAAGACAATTCGGATTTCTTTTCCTCCTGGGGTCTGACTGTCAGTGCGGAGAGTGAACAGAATGATCCTATCAAGGAGCAGCCCGTTGTCACCGAGAGTCCCACCAAGTCGACGTCTCAGAGCATCTGGGGCTCATTTGCTGGCTCGTTCTTTGAACAACCTAAAGAAGACGACCCTGCAATCGTGAGACCACCTAAAGCTAAGTCTATGAACGTTATTTCTGATACCAAGTATGGTAGCCATGATGACCTGTTCTCTAAGAGTCAGTTGATCATGTCAGATAGTGAGGCACTAGATCACAGAATCACAAAATCTTTAAAAGATGAACTACCGAAAGGGAATGACAGGCGGGATTCAGCAAAGTCACACAGATTGTCACTTGTGTCTAGTAGGAATAGTTCTGACTCAGTGGAGGTGTTGTCTCAGAGCATGAAGACTACTCCTGACTCTGAAGCGTCTGTACATTCCATATCACAGAGCAGTAGTACCGGCCAGAAACATAACTCAGAGTCTGTAGAAATATTGCCTGATAGTCTGGTTAGCCCTAGCTCCATTGAGTGCCTTGGTTTTGATAGTTATTCTAGTGAAAGAAACAGCAGCTCGTCCTCCCTCTGCCTTTCTCCTGGAGACTTGAGTGACAAGAAGTCTACTCCCATAGGTGATAAGACTGAGAAAGCTGAAACTGCTGACAGTGTCAGCTTAGTTGCTGATGACGATGAGGATACTATGTCATACAACTCCATATCAGAATGTACTGCACCCACTGTGTTAGATACTGATGACAAATCTGTGAGCCCCTTTCCCAAGCTAGTCAAGCCTGATGCAAGTAGGAAAGTTATTGAAAAAGAATTCATACATTTGGAGCAAGCTATTCTGCCACAGAGGATGCAAATTAGTGAGAATTCTTCAAATGACGGCTCTTGGTCAGACAGAACGCTGAATGCTGACAATGACAGTATTAACTTAGATGTAACTGCAGAAGAACAGAAAAAAGACCAAGAAGACATTCTTATTGATAAATTGAGTGATTCATCATCATTCTACAATGTCAATGTTTCTAATGACATGCTGAGATCAGAAAGTTCAGCATTTGTCAATGTTGAGAAGCAACAGTGCAATGAATCTAGTAGTAGCTCTTCTCAGAAAGATGGCAGTGTGAAAGAAAGGACCTCTCCGATAAGTTCTGACAGCAAAAGTGATTTAGTGAAGATAGGGTCTGATCGAACTTCAGGACACACATCTGGGGATGAACTTGAAACTGCTACATCTTCAGATATAGAAATCATTCCAAGCCCCAATGGGGATGGTCATGGCTTTAGAAACAGTCCTGCTAAATATGCTTTTAAACAGTCAAAGTTTGATGGCACTACTTCTCCAAACCTAGTAGACTTGGTGTTAGGAAAGTCTTTAGCTACAAAGATAAGGGGTCATAACCGGGAGTTATCAGAAGCTTCAGTACAGAGTAATACAAGTGATGAGAGCCAGGGTTCAGAGAACGAGAGACTGATGCGGAGGCTATGTGAGATGGCAGAACTGTTGGAGGCAAGAGAGAACAGACTGTTAGAGATGAGCAGAAATAATGCAGATCTGGCAGAGAATAATGCTGACCTGAAGAGCCAGGTGGAGTCGTTGATATCCAAGCATGAGGGTGGTGATATTAATACCATCACAGAAGATTACACTCAGAGAATGTCAGCACTGGAGAAGAAGTTTCAACAGGCGATCAGAGAAAAGGTTTTTATTTTGTCTTTCTTGTACTATCTACTCATTATCTAATTAAAACCAGGGCAATGCCAGTTGATTGACAATGATGATTATTCTGATAAGCTGTAATGAGACTCATAGAAGACTCATAATATTATGTTGTAAAGATTTTCCATTTGAAAACAAATATTTTATTCCTCATTTGAACTTGCTAAATAAAGACACATAGAGTAAGTTTAATATTTATTATTTACAGGATCAGCTACGCAAGCAACTAGACACATTCAAGTCAGAGTCGACCGCTCGCAAGAACTCCTCGGAGCTGGAGAACAGCCTAAAGGAGAAGGACGAGGTGATAGCCCAGCTGCAGGAGGAGGGAGAGAAGTTGGCGCGGCAGCAGCTGCAGCACTCCAACATCATCAAGAAGCTGAGGGCCAAGGAGAAGGATAATGAACAGGTCATTAAGGGCTTGAGGTGAGGATAAATGAGACATTCTATAGATTACGTAAGGAACTGCACACTGGCATTAAGATGAATTGATTAACAAGCATGTTATGAAGAAATAAGTTATGCATTCAGTACTTTGTATTACGAATATGCTTCCTCTGGCATTACTTTCTTAATAGCTTCCGCACGCGGCTCCGCCCGCCTCCGTGAATCCAAGCTATCACCTATCTACATACCAAATTTCAACCAAATCGGTTCAGCCGTTTTTGCGTGAAAGAATAACAAAGATACATCCATATATTCTCACAAACTTTCACATTTATAATATTTGTAGGATTGGTAGGATACTAGGATTGTATGAAATAAAATGCCAAAATCCAAATATAACAATTAGGTAGATGTACAATACAACAGTTTTATATAGATCCATATTCATAATTACTGTTATGATTTATGGTGATTTCTCGACATTTATTTAACTGACTTGTTAAAACTGATATAACAATATGTATGTTTGTTTCCAGAGATAAAATAGCAGAGCAGACCACAGAACTAGACAGGCTGAAGAGATCAATTGCAGCTAAGGAAGAGTTGGAAGTCAGCCAGATTGAGGCTGTGTACCGCCTCACCACAGCTAATAAGAAACTTGAGACTGAACTTATGGAGGTACCATTTATTTATTTATTTAATAGTTTATGTATGCAGTTACATATACAACACAGACAAGAAGAAAAATAAAGCAAATAGTATAAAGGCACAGCTTATTTCATAAGAAATCTCCTTAGCAGGCCCATTAAACCGTTGCATATTTGTAAAAACACATCAGAATATGATGTTCTTTTTGTCCATATCATTCTAATGAACTTAACGATGCACTTGTTCATCTGACAATGTTATTTTTTGATCTATAAATAAAATGCGTTTTTAATGATAATGTTGTCATTTAGTTGCTAATTATTGTTTGTCATAAATATTGTAAATAGCTCAGATTTGGCAAACGATTGATGATATATTACTTATTAAGCATTTCATTACATTTGTATGCAGGATAATGTTTAATTAAAACTGTTGCAGAATGCTGGAAGGCTGTAAAATGTCCGTGTGTTCATTTTATGTTGTGCTTATCGCGCGCGAGAGTTCTTATCAGTTGTGCAATGCGACACCGACCAACAATAAACAAATGGAATTATTTTCTTTTAACATGAGAATTTTGAGAATTTCAATTAAAATCAGGGGAAATATTCATAATTCTAATGAAGCAGCATACCATGTTATATAACTTATATTCGACTTGAAATGTTTAGCTTGCAAACTGAAACAGTCTTCGTTAACTTCTCCATGAATGCCTCAAAGAGCAATTAAGTACAAAGTTCCATTGTAGTCAACAAAATAAATGATCCCCCTTCAAATATTTTATCAATATTTATTTATTAATTCATCAACTTTACATATGTGTTGAAGAAGGTTTTGAAAAAAGAAAACCTTTAAAAAATCATTGTTCAGCCAGGAAAAGTAAAAGATACAAAATTTTACATCAATACAACATTTCACATTGCAACAATAAGTAGAGCGTTTATTAACTTTACATGTTACAGACAAAAAGTCTGCTAGATGACACAACCCACAAGTTGGAAGGCAGCCGGCTGTCGCTCGACAGTGCTCGGCGCGAGCTGACTGAGCTGCAGCGCACCAGTGCCGAGCTGGCGCGACGCTCGGCGGGACATGAGCAGGCGCAGGATGAGCAGCGCAGGGCCCAGCATGAGCTGCAACAAGCCCGCGCTGAGCTGCAGCAGCTTAGAGCCGATATGGTTAACGGTAAGTGGCTTCATTAACAAACTATCTGATAGTAAATAAATATAAACAAGTTAATAAAAAAAAGCTTTATTTTCATTTGTTTAGAGGAAAACAAATGGGTGGCGCGTGAGCAAGTGCTGCGGCAGGAGTTGCGCGAGATGCGCGAGGCGTGGTCCGCAGTCGAGAGCAGTAGCGACGCCGGCGCCGGAGACATCCCCGCCGCCGCCGTGCTGCAGCAGCTCGCCCAGCTCCAGCGAGCCGCCCTCCAGCGCGACCAGCACCACGCGCACGTGCTGCGCCAGCGCGCCCAGCAGCACGGTGAGTACCGGCGACATGTCCGCCGCCGCAGCTCCAGCGCGACCAGCACCACGCGCACGTGCTGCGCCAGCGCGCCCAGCAGCACGGTGAGTACCGGCGACATGTCCGCCGCCGCAGCTCCAGCGCGACCAGCACCACGCGCACGTGCTGCGCCAGCGCGCCCAGCAGCACGGTGAGTACCGGCGACATGTCCGCCGCCGTGCTGCAGCAGCTCGCGCAGCTCCAGCGAGCCGCCCTCCAGCGCGACCAGCACCACGCGCACGTGCTGCGCCAGCGCGCCCAGCAGCACGGTGAGTACCGGCGACATGTCCGCCGCCGCAGCTCCAGCGCGACCAGAGCTGTACTCACACACATATCGAGGACAAAGTTGCCAAAGAGAGCTTTGACCGGTTGCCGCAAAATCAAAATAGAATTCTTACCCTTATGTACTCCTTTATATACTCTGATAATATGTTCCTGATAGCCAGCAATTCATATACTGTCATATCGTCATCTTCCATCTCCCCCACAGCGGAAACGGAGCGTGCCCTAGCAGCATCAGTGGAGCGCGAGCAGGTCTCCCGCGAGGAGTGCAGCGCGCTGCAGCAGCGCCTGGCGCACGTGGACGCGGCGCTGCAGGCCGCGCGGGAGGACCTGCAGCACGCGGCGCGGCGCGAGGAGGAGCTCGTCGCCAGGCTGCAGCGAGCAGAGGATGAACTTACTCTGTGAGTACCGTAGATACAGGACCCCACTACAGCTTAGATCGGCAATACGTGATAGAAACTACTAAGTGGTATGATACCAAAATATGGCCACTCTAAAGGCCTGTAGCGGCCCCTTATGTATCAAAAGCCGATTTTAACAACAAAACCCACGACATCGAAAAAATAAAATAAAGGAGTCTGTTTCGTCGAATAAAACTAACGCATAGTATATTTGCGATCATTACGTTTGTCATTCTGTTTCAATTAATTGATATAAATTGACATAGACATCAAAATGATGTGCTGCGATATATGTAAATGTGTATTTGTTACTGTAACATTGTTTTACATAAGCTCCAGAGACAAATATTGTAAAATTAAATTTAAAAATGTTTTCAACAGTAAGAGCCAAGAACTGGAGACGTTACGGACTCACTACGAGTCCCGGCTGTCTGAGCTGCAGCAGCAGCTGACGGAGACGGAACAACTCCTGGCGGCGGAGAGGGACGCGCTCGACACTGAGAAGAAGAGAAATGCTATACTACAGGTATACTTCTTGCTTATATTCAATCTTCTACTTCATGGGAGCTACCCATAGTCTGTACCTACCTAGCTATGTGATAGTTACCTTCTATGAATGGGCTATTTAACACTGACAGAATGTTTTAAATTGGTCTATTAGTTCCTGAGATTAACGTGTTCAAAAAAAAATATTCAAATAAAAGCTATTTCATCTTGTATTTTGTGTTTTTACCAAATATCGTATTAAATTAAATCGTTTTAGTAAATTGCCTTAAAAGGTGACACATTTTTAATGTTAATTATGTATTTCGTATTTTTGTTATAGTAAGGATATTTTTAATTTATGTTATATAGTTTATATTATAACTTTATGTATGAACTACTTTATGTATAAAAATATAACTGTTATGTATTAGGAGCAGGTATCAAGTCGCGGCGACATGTCCCCGCCGCACTCCGTCGCCTCCGACTCGCTCTCCGCGTCGCTCTGGCATTCTGTAAGTAATATACTACTTGCTAATCATTTTATTAAACATTTACTTAAACTTAAACCAAGAATGAATGTTACACTGTTATTACATTATGTCAGCAAGGATCTAGAATATGTCACTGCATTACAGAATGATCGAATTCTTGTAGTCTTTTTGTTAGCTGTGTGGGATAAGGGCGGGAGTATGATGATATTGGTGATGATCTTGCGCGTGCTGTTTTTTATAAATGTTGTCATATAATTCTTTCGTATTAATAGCAGTGTGGTTGTGTTGCAGGAGGCGGGCGGCGAGGGCTGCGCGACGCCGCCGGGCGGGTCTGCGCTGGCGGTGGAGGACGCGCTGGCGCAGCTCACGCGCCGCGACGGCGAACTGCGCGCACTCGCCGCGCAGCGAGACGCGCTGCTCAGCGAGCGGACACACCTCACGCGCCATCTGGCGCGGCTGCAGGCACAGCTCGACACCGCACAGGTACCAGCGCGAAACGGACATAAACCCATATAGTTTAGGTCGAAACAAGTTCGAGAAAACCAGTATATCGCGACTAAACGAATGAAATTGAGGCCCAGACTCTACTAAAGCAGAGAAACTTTTAAATTTCCAATGAAATTTCGCAATTCAATTCAACCTTGAAAATCCTGTGAATGGTTAAAAAAAAAACTTCTCCACATCTCTTTGCCTGTCTTGTCATTCTGTCAATAATCGGAATCATGTTGATGGTTAAAAAACTTCTTCACATTGCTTTGGTGATGTCTGGGCATGACTCACAAATCCTGCCATAGCTAGTTCTCAGCTAATACGTGTGTATTGTCACAGAGTGTGCAGGAGCAGTACGACGCGCTGCTGCAGATGTACGGCGAGAAGGAGGAGCAGCTGGCGGAGCTGCGGCTCGACCTGCACGACGTCACGCAGCTCTACAAGCAGCAGCTCGACGAGCTCATCGCGCTCAAGCAGAAGCGATAGCCGCCGCCGTGTTACACTCACGCCTCGCCACCAGGGACGGCATGGCACGGACTAGTAATAGGCGACTAATAAAAATATAACTAAATTTTAATGTTAAAATCATACTACCAATTTAATATTTAGGTCCATACAGTTATGTTATATTTTTATTTGTAACCTAAAATTACCCTGCCGTGCCGTCGATGGACGCGAGGCCTTATTCTGACATATTCTGTACACTAGCGACATCTATAGCTTGGTGATGAAAAATTAATGGGAAATAAAGTTTCGGTTTTGAGGGCAATATAGAAAAATAATTTAAGAAATTACTCTTATCAGGCGAACGATGATAACACCAATCATTATATTTTATTACATTTTAGAGGAAACAAGATGTTTCATGCAATATTCTGTGGAATTAATTGCACACACTACGACCATTTTATTGAGTTCCATTTCATGTAATGCAAACCGAATAGGTATGTAATGGATGAAAACCTGTTTTGTGTTCCATAAAAGCATATCAGTATATTATTAAACAACAAAATTCATACTGCGATTGAGGCTTGTCGGTAAAGGTTTAGACAAAATTAATTAAATTATTTATAGACGTGGTGCTAAAATATACCGGGCGGTATCTGCAATTGTTTGCTTGTTTTACAAAATTAAGTATATTATTAAAATATTTTGCCAAAAGCATACTAAGCTATTCGTTGCTGTTTTCATCTCTCAGCTTCATAATTTAGAAGTATAGACATTACGAAAACTTGTATGAGGGGCAATTTCATCTGACTTTATAGTGATAATGAATTAATATAGATGGCGCTATTAGGGGGTTTTATAGTAGTGTACCCGCACACTGCAGAATAAATAGTCACCCGACAGTTGGCCCTATGGTTGGTAAGGAAATCATGAATTCAAACATAGTTTTTAGACAGGCTGATACCGGCGAAATATCTGATCGTTTTCATACGTTTCTGTACTTATCAAGCGGCCAATCAAACTGTCGTCCGACTGAAAATTCTGCAGTGTACGGGTACTCATTAAATTATGTATAGTGTAAGTATGTAAGTCGCGCTCGCGGTATTTCTCTAGATATTTTTGCTTCCGTCTTGAGATATTATATTTGCCAAACGTTGAACGTTCCTTTTTATATTTCGATCTTGTCATATTAATATAATTGTCACCTAAATGCTCTATAAATATAATATATTCTAAAAGTATATTGATATAATTATGTAACATGGTTTATAATTATATAATTATTATTGCACATAAATGTCATTAATTATTGTGTACAGTATAGTTTAAAATTCTTCGTGACATGGAATGTTTTAAATATTTCGGAAAGATTTAGGAAGACAAACAATTTATTTCGTGTATTAGTATTAAACAAAATAACTTAGGACTTAATATTCGTAACATCGGTTGAACATCTTTATTTTAGGCGAATTTCAGACCAAAATGATCTACAATCAATACTCAAGTTGTCGTAAAATTCTCAAGTGAAATTATTTGTCTTCCTAGAGTGGAAAGAATCCCAGCTGCACTTGG
Source organism: Helicoverpa zea x Helicoverpa armigera (assembly GCA_033682625.1). Lineage (NCBI taxonomy): Eukaryota > Metazoa > Arthropoda > Insecta > Lepidoptera > Noctuidae > Helicoverpa > Helicoverpa zea x Helicoverpa armigera. The sequence goes on from JAWIIS010000008.1 coordinate 460,363, forward strand.
GAAGTGTGAAGTTATTGTGTGTAGCACTAGTTGTGTGGAGTGCTTCTTGTGATACCTGCGCGGGACTGTACTAAAGTATTCTTTATTTATAGCTAGGGGATTATGGGCGTGTTTATTATAGACATATTACAAGGGACGTGAAGTATAGCAGACAGTTGTTCAAACTGCAGAGCAAACTGCTTTGTAAGTTGATAAAAGATATTACGGCTATCACAAAATTATATCCAGCCTTGTCGGATGTGATAAATAACGGTTTGTAGCAAACTGTCAGCTGTATTTCACGTAGACTAGAATATACTTTTAAGTCATATTATACCGCATTACCCCATCTTATGAGACAGGTTCAAATTGTAAGTTCCTTCGCAATACAGTTTAACCCACACGTGTTTATTGTTATGTAAATAAATATAAACTGCCAATTATAATGAGTGACTTTTATCTTATCCTGCAATAAAAGTTATGAATATCAGAGGTGTTTCACATAGTATTGCTTTTTAGAATTTTATCAAGGAACTAAGGAGTTTGGGAAAGGAATAGTTAACAAATAAAACATCATGTTCTACATACACCATTTATTTTAATATGAAGCGATACAAGCACACGGTCGGCGGATGCATCGCAATGATTAGACCATAGACTACAACATGGATATCTATGTATGACAGGTCGAACTACACGCGCTTCAGAACGCGGACACAACATCGAGAAACTAACATCCAATTTATCTATGAGCGAAATTTACTATGACTCGCTGGAAACTATGATATGACAATACACATTATTACTAAATATTCTATATCTATGGGGACACTTAACGCTAAAGCCTCTCCCATAGTTTATTCCACATCTTGTGTTGGGCAGGGTCTAACATTTACTATGAAAAACATGGTCTAAATCATGATGTTACAGTATTCAGTGTAGAATCGACTGCATCCGCCGTTACAAGCACACGACACGTCCGTATAGACGCCACAAACACAGACACACATGAAGGTTACATAATGCGGTACGCGATACATAATATTATATGTTATTATGTACTCATCACTTGTAAAAATATTGTAGGGGCACGTTTTTGTCTGGAAAGCTAAAACCAATTGATTGTCAGAAAAAAAATCAACATTTTTAATTTAATATAATGTCGATAAATGTGTCGATCATCGATTTGATGTGCATTATTCTTCAGTATCAGTGAATTTTGAATTTGGCAAATATTGTATTAGAAAATTCTTAAATTACATTTTTGAATAGACTACACCAATACGATACAAATAAAAAAAAACATGCAAATAATTACTTTCATCTCGTCATAGAAATCGTTATTGCGGCCTACCATGGGAAAATACTTCAGACGTCACCAAGTTACAACATATTTTATAGGTACTGTCAGTAAAATGAAGCATGGATCTACATAAGTTGTCAGTTCTCAAAAAATATCTATCGTTTTATTACCATAATCTGGTCTTACACATGACATCACTATTCAGCACTTAGTGTAACCATGACAAACGAGTGCACAGGTAACTAAGCGTTGTTGATCATAATGAAAACTGCAAAGCAGATAAATATTAGGATGATTTTTTTGATACATCAGATAAGTTGAATTTGCTAGTCCGTTACACTGAGAGAATTTGGTAATATTCTTAAAGATTTAAGTTCCTGGATATCACAAAACTCATGTTATTGTTACTACTCGCTTGATTGTGTCTAGTTTTACAGAATCGACATCAAATACTTTAGTTGGTGGCGCCTGATTATTTAACATTATAATTTTTACAAGAAATGAGTACCACTAAATTAATGTCTACATTAAGATACATTTATGCGTTAGAATATAGAATATCGAAATATTGTTTATAAATGTTAACATGAACAGGATTATTTGAGAGCTAGCGAGTTTCGTGCAAAACTCCTACTTCTGTATTTATTCTGGTTTCTATTTGAACGGCCTATTACTTGGAATATAAGTCTAAAGTTATAATTTATACCAATTGAGCTATGGTAAGGTAAGGATGCTACAGTTTAATATTTAATGCAACTATGATTGCATGTTGTATGGGATCTACATCTTAATGACATTACAATTATGTCCAGAGACAAAAATGAATAGATTAGTGTTGCCATTCTGCACAGTTCGTTTCGTTGTTATCAATATTTTTTTTTTTGGATTTTTTAAGTATTTTTTTATATTAAAAAGTTATCATAGATGAGCTACAAATGAATTTTGTACGCCAATGATGTCACTAACGTGAGAAGTTTCTCGCCTTGACTCCATCATGTTTATAGAGATAAACACAGTAATCGCACGAGTGCGAGAGAGACATTACTTAAGTTAACGCGAAATGTTGACGAGCGAGCATGTAGCGTGTAACAACGAGTCGTTGTATATATAGACTACATGAGATGACGAGCTGCGTTACATTTCTGACACGATACAACGAGATGCCGCGCGGGGCATGTCCGTCACAGTCGCGGGTCGCGGCGCCAGCTCGCCGGGTCACAGGTCGCCGGTCGCCACGTCGCGCTGCTCTTACAACTACGCCGAGTATTATCTGTCGGAGACGCCGCCCCTCGGCCGGGCGGCGCCGGCCTGACAGTTGTTCCGTGTACCCGGGGTCGGGCTCGGCTCGGTTTGTTCTGAGCCGCCGAGTGTCGCGCACGTGTCCAGGACACGCTGCGTTACAAACGAAAACGAACAAAAAAGATAAAACTAGTAAAAAACGTGGTACCAAAAGTGAGGCTTAAACGAGTTATTCCGTCCCTCTGTGCGGCCCGAGCGGCCTTTACGGCCTGGGCGGCGGGGGGCGGTGCCGGGGGCGGGGCCGGCTGTCTGGGGGCGGGGCAGCGCCGGGCGGCGCGGGGGGAGGGCTCACACCCACGCCATCCAGCCCTCGTACATCATGCACAAGTTCCCACTGCAAACTGCTTCCTTGATCATGTGCTCCACCTGCAGATGAGCAACAGTTAGGTGATGTGTGACGTTAGTCAAGGGTGTCAGTGTATATATCAGTATGTACAGTCACGAGCAATAATATATATACATTGTCACATTTTCTAAAATATCTCAAATTCCACCATTCAAAAAGTATGTGTTCTATATTTTTTTCTAAATTATCTACATGTAATACTGTATCAAAACTGGGTATACATTGGTTTCATAGTAATATAAACGATACAAAATCACTAAAAAGTTTACACTTAAAATGTAATTTTGAATTATCCATGACAATTTCTATAACATATACACATGAAATGCCAGTTGTATACATATTATAGGAATTGTTATGGATACATTAAAATGATATTGAAAGTGTATACCTACTTTTTTCTGTAATAATTACAGTTTTATAAATAAATAAGGGTTGGTTACTACAATAAAACAAAGGTATACAAAATCAGTCTTGTAATTCGTTACCAAACGGAATGATTATTATTAATTAAGCCAATCAAATATAATAATATCGTCGTATCGTCGTAGTATCATCGTGTCGGTGAAAATGGGCCTTAAATTAACTAAAATCTTGTGTAGCCCCCTTCAGCGTTTATAACATCTTGCAGCCTTTCCTGCATTGACGAAACCATATTGTAACATACATTATTGCCTCTAAAACTATCCCATATCTCATGGACGTGTCTGACCAAAGCTTCTCTGGTTCTCGCTTGGTTGCTGTCCCACTCTTGGACCATCAGCCCCCACAAATTCTCTATAGGGTTGAGGTCAGGGCTTTTAGGTGGCCACGGCAACGAATTCACGAAATTCCGGTTGCGACTGAACCAGGCTTGAGTGAATCGGGAATTATGGACACCTGAATTATCCTGCACAAAATCAATAGGCATCAGTTCAGGAAAGTAAACGTTCAGACTAGGAAGTAAAACTTCGTCTAAAATACTGGTATATTGCTCGCTATTCATTCGTCCACTAATCTCTGCCAATTCACCAGGTCCACTGGCTGACATCCAGCCCCAAACGCCGAAGCTTATCCGGCCACTTCTTCTAGATGGCAATATGTTCCTTTCTAAATAACGAGTGTTATTAGGCCGCCATAAAGATAAACGTCCATCAGCAGATGAAACAAATGGCTCTGCTGAAGTCGTAGTTTAGGTATTCTCGAGCAAATTGTAGTCTCTGTTCCTTGTGTCGTGCAGATAATAGTGGTTTTCGCGCCGGAACTCTGTGACGTAGGCCAGCTGTGCGTAGGCGACGTCGAATTGTCGAAGTTGATACGCAATGCGAAGATGAAATGTCCTGAATTCTCACAAATCCGTTACTGACCACACTGTTGACGATCTGCCTGTCCTGCGCCGCGGAAGTTTTTCGTGGACGACCACTACTTTTAAAACTAACAACGTCGCCGTTATCTTCCCACCGCTTGAGCCACAAATACACGGTTTTTCGCTGAAAAAAAAAGGCATCTAAGTAAATTGTTCTAATGACTGCGCAACGCGTGGCACCCTATACATAGATGTTTAAAACACAACAACAATAAATGCAAACTCACCGTAATTCCCAATTCATTTGCAATGTCTGTTACCGAAAGTCCCTGTTCTTTAAGAATAATAATTTTGTGTTTGTCATATGTAGAAATACGATAAGGCACGTTGTTCATTTTAAATTTATATATGTATTACAATTAATATATCTAGCTCAGCCTCTTTCACACGGAACTCTTTCAAGAGTTATTATGTAAAGGGAAAATTTTATTGAGAGAAATTTGACAAGTCAAGTGACATATGAAAATATTTGAAATATAAAAATAAATACTGTAACAGCCAGTACGATTAGATATTAGAACTCCTTCAACATCGAAGTCACTGGCAAACTGGTTTACTGTAAACATATTATTGAAATTTCCTTGGGTTCATTATTTTGTAACTAAAACTTAATATTTTTTTTAGAAATCTGTTGTTAACGTAAATTTGATAAAAATGTGTAGTTAATTTTGATACAATTTAACGTTTACATATTTTTTGGACACAGTTAGCATACTTATTTTTGCGATTTTATGTCACTACATGAATTTAAATTTTAAGGGCGTTTCCATGTTATTGCTCGTGACTGTATGTCAATGTGCATGTCAGTATGTATGTCAATGTGTACGTCATATGTGTAGTGTGTACCTGGTCGTGCAGCGCGTGTCGGCGCTGCGAGAGTGCGTCGTCGCGTCCCTCCAGCTTCAGCCGCACGCGCTTCCACACGCCCGCGCCCACCGCGTTGCGCTCGCCTCCTGAAACATTCAATAATTATTGTATTATTAATTTTAAGCCGTTTGTTATCCCTTAACAAGTATAAAAATAAGGCCACATGACTCAGCCGATATTAAAGGATAGTCATTCTTATGTATAAAAGTTTCTGTATCGTCAGTCACGTTAAATAATAAGTCCTGGCTGTGATATGAACAGGCGCTAGTACATCGGGCTACTGCAAATACAATAGTATACTGACCCTGCCTGATGGCGTTGGTCTTGCCGGGCGCGGTGAGTGCCTGCTGGCGCGTCAGCTTGCGGGCGCCAGACTCCGACACCCAGTTGCTGGGTAGTCTGTAAACACATCAAAACTCATTATATACTAGTCTAATGACTTAATACTTAAATGTTAAACTTCAAGTTATAGTTACATAAATTGCTGCAATAGAAAGACTTTAAGGATGGGTTGCACCATTCAACTATACGACAGCCAAATCGAAGTCATGATTCGGTTTTTTTTTTATTTAACTTTCAACATATTATTTATATTTTTAAATATTAGATTATAAAAAAAAAACACTTAAAAATATAAATAATATAATCATGATTCGATTATCGTTATGGTAAGATAGTGCAATCCACTCTAATTAACATTATGCTATACATTATAGTTGAGTTATAATGGACAATTTACTGTCCTGACGACATCTTGCATACCTTGAAGATGTTAAATTTTTATTGATGAAATTGTTTATTGCGTTACAAAATACCAGATTAGATTAGTGCTCACAGATTATTAAAAAATGATTTTTCGTAATTTGTAAATAATGGGATAACAATACATACTGTAAGAGCGCGTCATGGTGCTGCGCTAGTCCGTCGAGCAGCGCGGCGGCGGCGTCCCTCGCCTCGCTGACTGCTACCTCGTGGTCGCGGGTCGTCCACAGCGCTTGTATCTGATCCGATACTGTCTTCTCTTGGGATAAGAACTCTGACGCTAGGTTGTTGCCCTGGAAAAGATATAAAATAAGTGTGGTAAATATAATAATCGTGTGCAAGGTCGATTTCGGTCACGGCGGTTGTTCACATATAAGGAGATCAGCCGGTTGCGCAGGACATATTAGATTGTACGAACTTTATAAGTGCACTCACTATTTCTTTACTCTTTGCGCTCGATGGGACGGCAATCCGACACTTGGGGAGAGAGATCGGGAGCAGGATCGACATTTACGTGCTCTCCGATGCACGGGTACATCACACACATCACAATCATCAACTTTAAAACTGTTGTGAAAGTTTGTTAATATGAAAGTAGTATAATAAATATGAAAGTTTGTGAGAATGTGTATGCTTTTTATTTTTTCACGCAAAAATGGTTGGATCGATTTGGTACGTAGATAGGATTATAGCATGTATACTCTGGATTAACATATAGGCTACCTTTTAACAATAAACTATGTGGGCGAAGTCAGTAATAGGTGGGTAGGCCCCCATTAGGTGGATGGACTTCAAATAAAGGTCATCGAGAAACGGTGGACGCTTATTTTTTTAGATTAAGGAAGTAAAGCATACTTCATGTGCCTGCGCGAGTGTGAGCAGCGACTGCCTCACATCTTGCATGAGGTGCGCGCGCGCCGCGGCCGGGGCAGACGCACGCTCAGCAGCGGCACGACGTGCCTCACCCGCCGTGCGCACGCGCTGGCGCCGGGAGCTGGACTCTGCGCTCAGCTGGGAGATCATCTCGCGGAGGAGCGCTGACACGTTGTCCACCTGTAGGGGGGAAATGTTTGTTTGAGTATTACATATTTTGCTTTTATAATATAATGAGATATTTGTTTATTATATATTGTCTTAAAACTTCAACGCTTAATGACAAAATCTATGACATATCCTAACCAAAACTCATATGATAAATAAAATAACATTAACACCAAATTCATCATTAAAACCAAAACTTAAAAACTATATATTAAAAATATATTTCAATAAACAACACAAATAAACCTAAATCAACTTACAAACATTTTAAACTATACTTTTACACAATAAAAAACTATAAAATATCTTACCCATTGTGTGTCAATATTTCCTTCAGGATGTAACATCTCCATAAGCGACTCTTCAACTGGAGATACTTTTAAAGAATACTTCTGTGCCAATGTGCATGCCTGAAATCAAACACAATTATATGTATTACCATAGAGGTAAATAGATATACCATATAGGTTTAAACAATCGCTTTACAAGTAGACCAGGTAAATAAAAACTAAACGAATTCAGCTGAGTACCAGTGCTTTACAAGAACCGACTGCTTATCTGACGTCCTCAACCCAGTAATCTAATACTCTTTGGTTAGACTGGCGTCAGAGTAACTGGCTTCTGACTACCCGTAACGACTGCCAAGGATATTTAATGACAGCCGGAACCTACAGTTTAACAGGCGCGGGTGTATCAGCCTACCTTCTCCCAATGATGCAGCGCAGTCAGCACAGCATGGTGCTGCCGGCCCCTGGCGCGAGCTGGTCGCTGTGCAGCCGCCGCTCTCGCGTGCTGCGCCAGCGCGGCGGCGGCGGCGGTGAGGCGCTGGGCGCGGGTGTATCAGCCTACCTTCTCCCAATGATGCAGCGCAGTCAGCACAGCATGGTGCTGCCGGCCCCTGGCGCGAGCTGGTCGCTGTGCAGCCGCCGCTCTCGCGTGCTGCGCCAGCGCGGCGGCGGCGGCGGTGAGGCGCTGGGCGCGGGTGTATCAGCCTACCTTCTCCCAATGATGCAGCGCAGTCAGCACAGCATGGTGCTGCCGGCCCCTGGCGCGAGCTGGTCGCTGTGCAGCCGCCGCTCTCGCGTGCTGCGCCAGCGCGGCGGCGGCGGCGGTGAGGCGCTGGGCGCGGGTGTATCAGCCTACCTTCTCCCAATGATGCAGCGCAGTCAGCACAGCATGGTGCTGCCGGCCCCTGGCGCGAGCTGGTCGCTGTGCAGCCGCCGCTCTCGCGTGCTGCGCCAGCGCGGCGGCGGCGGCGGTGAGGCGCTGGGCGCGGGTGTATCAGCCTACCTTCTCCCAATGATGCAGCGCAGTCAGCACAGCATGGTGCTGCCGGCCCCTGGCGCGAGCTGGTCGCTGTGCAGCCGCCGCTCTCGCGTGCTGCGCCAGCGCGGCGGCGGCGGCGGTGAGGCGCTGGGCGCGGGTGTATCAGCCTACCTTCTCCCAATGATGCAGCGCAGTCAGCACAGCATGGTGCTGCCGGCCCCTGGCGCGAGCTGGTCGCTGTGCAGCCGCCGCTCTCGCGTGCTGCGCCAGCGCGGCGGCGGCGGCGGTGAGGCGCTGGGCGCGGGTGTATCAGCCTACCTTCTCCCAATGATGCAGCGCAGTCAGCACAGCATGGTGCTGCCGGCCCCTGGCGCGAGCTGGTCGCTGTGCAGCCGCCGCTCTCGCGTGCTGCGCCAGCGCGGCGGCGGCGGCGGTGAGGCGCTGGGCGCGGGTGTATCAGCCTACCTTCTCCCAATGATGCAGCGCAGTCAGCACAGCATGGTGCTGCCGGCCCCTGGCGCGAGCTGGTCGCTGTGCAGCCGCCGCTCTCGCGTGCTGCGCCAGCGCGGCGGCGGCGGCGGTGAGGCGCTGGGCGCGGGTGTATCAGCCTACCTTCTCCCAATGATGCAGCGCAGTCAGCACAGCATGGTGCTGCCGGCCCCTGGCGCGAGCTGGTCGCTGTGCAGCCGCCGCTCTCGCGTGCTGCGCCAGCGCGGCGGCGGCGGCGGTGAGGCGCTGGGCGCGGGTGTATCAGCCTACCTTCTCCCAATGATGCAGCGCAGTCAGCACAGCATGGTGCTGCCGGCCCCTGGCGCGAGCTGGTCGCTGTGCAGCCGCCGCTCTCGCGTGCTGCGCCAGCGCGGCGGCGGCGGCGGTGAGGCGCTGGGCGCGGGTGTATCAGCCTACCTTCTCCCAATGATGCAGCGCAGTCAGCACAGCATGGTGCTGCCGGCCCCTGGCGCGAGCTGGTCGCTGTGCAGCCGCCGCTCTCGCGTGCTGCGCCAGCGCGGCGGCGGCGGCGGTGAGGCGCTGGGCGCGGGTGTATCAGCCTACCTTCTCCCAATGATGCAGCGCAGTCAGCACAGCATGGTGCTGCCGGCCCCTGGCGCGAGCTGGTCGCTGTGCAGCCGCCGCTCTCGCGTGCTGCGCCAGCGCGGCGGCGGCGGCGGTGAGGCGCTGGGCGCGGGTGTATCAGCCTACCTTCTCCCAATGATGCAGCGCAGTCAGCACAGCATGGTGCTGCCGGCCCCTGGCGCGAGCTGGTCGCTGTGCAGCCGCCGCTCTCGCGTGCTGCGCCAGCGCGGCGGCGGCGGCGGTGAGGCGCTGGGCGCGGGTGTATCAGCCTACCTTCTCCCAATGATGCAGCGCAGTCAGCACAGCATGGTGCTGCCGGCCCCTGGCGCGAGCTGGTCGCTGTGCAGCCGCCGCTCTCGCGTGCTGCGCCAGCGCGGCGGCGGCGGCGGTGAGGCGCTGGGCGCGGGTGTATCAGCCTACCTTCTCCCAATGATGCAGCGCAGTCAGCACAGCATGGTGCTGCCGGCCCCTGGCGCGAGCTGGTCGCTGTGCAGCCGCCGCTCTCGCGTGCTGCGCCAGCGCGGCGGCGGCGGCGGTGAGGCGCTGGGCGCGGGTGTATCAGCCTACCTTCTCCCAATGATGCAGCGCAGTCAGCACAGCATGGTGCTGCCGGCCCCTGGCGCGAGCTGGTCGCTGTGCAGCCGCCGCTCTCGCGTGCTGCGCCAGCGCGGCGGCGGCGGCGGTGAGGCGCTGGGCGCGGGTGCTGGCGGCGGCGCCGGCGCGGGCGAGCCCGACGGCGACGCCGGACAGAGCCGGGTTGGCTCCTGCACCCCATTTGACTCTGTAACACGTAGTAAATTATATTAAGTTGGACGATAATGATTATTATGTCAGTTTAACTGTGGGCACTGTTCAAGCATAGAGCGCGTGTGCCGGCGCGGCGGGGGACGCGGCAGGCGGGGCACACACGGCCCAGCGCCTCCCGCACAGGCCGATAGATTCGTGCGGCAACCGACGCCTACTAGCGCTCATAAAAATTATATATTGTTTGCCATTATATTATGTACCTACCTTGTCTAATTAAAGTTACGATAACCGGGAGCAAGCCGTTATAAATTTAATCCTAAACAGGCACTTTTAAATGTTTTTTTTTTAATATGTAACTGAGTTCAAAATCACTTGTGAGATGATACCTGACAAAGAACTACGAAAGTAACGATTGAAATTCAATTCTGTTAGCAGTAAACCGATAAAAAGGCTGATGATGAATAGGTAACATCGTTTTTAACCGACTTCCCAAAAAGCGAAGGTTCTCAATTCGACCGTATTTTTTTTTGTATGTTTGTTTCGATGTCGATGTCGATTACTCAGCCATTTATTAATCGATTTTGATGATTCTTTTTTGTTTGAAAGCGTATACTTCCGAGGTGGTCTTATTGTCAGGATATTGTCCTATCATCAGGTCAGGATCTGATGATGGAAACCCTGAGAAAACGAGAGCAATTTTCGAAAGGGTGGTACCTTTGATGTGCGGCAGTAAGCAGGGCTCCGGCCTTGCTGCTGGCGGCCGACAGGCGCTCCACTGCGTTCGACAGCTCGCGCGACCGACGCAGCAGCGCTGCCCCTGACTCCTGGCTGCTGCCTAGCACCTGTATAAATGAAATATAGAAATAATTCATTTAAAATCTTTTTTTAGCCAACGATAAATATAAAAAATGAAAAATATTTTTATGATGTCCGTTAAATTTTTCTCCAATTTTGCATACACATATTGCATAAAAATGTAGTCCGTTTAGAAGCATCCTAACTTAATGTTACTAATGTTTACGAACGGAAAAGTTTTACTAGCTGCACAAAGTACTACGTTGAAACAAAGGCTCTATGAAAGTAGACTTATGCGGTAACTGACCTCAGCATGCAAATGCGAGTGCGCAGCATGGGTCAGCCTCGCTCTATGAGCAGCCGCTGCCCTGCGCGCGTGCGCGGCGAGTGCCCGCGCGGCTCGCTGCACGCGCGCCCGCGCCGCCTGCAGCGCGCGGGCGAGGGCGGCGCCGCGCTCGGCGGCGGGGCTGCGGCGCCGCGCCTTCTCGCACAGAGATTCGAGGGACACGCTCCATGATGCGCCTGTGGATATGGTATAATTTAAAATTAAAAAAAAAACATTAACAATACATAAACCATGTATGTATCGTGGACTAAGCACCACAAGTCAAGAAGACCATCTCACTAAATTCATCATGTGATTGTGATTAAATTTCTTGCACTAGCACAACTTATGTAAAAATCAAATGCATTCATATGATGTTAGATGAAAATAATTATAACAATGATTGATGCATAAATGATAGACATTACATGATATATTTGTCGGAAATGCTCATCATTATTCAGTTTATACATATATGTCTCTGTCATAAGTCTGATTTGTAGTGAATTCCAGGAATTCCCTTGAGGCAGACTGACCGATCTCCTTCTGCTCGACCTCGGCGTGCAGGTCGAGGCGGGCGCGGCGCAGCAGCAGACACAGCACGGCCGCCAGCGCCTTCGAGTGCACGCCCAGCACGCAGCGCGACACGTACTCCGCACTGAACCTGGAACAAAGTAGTTAGAGATTATATCTACGTCACCAGCAGAATCATCTCTCCCAAAGTACAGTTTTTTAAGACATCATCGACTTACCTCCTGACAGGCTTACAAAGCGCGGCATCATCAAACAGCGAGGGCGGTCCATTCGCCTTGAATGCGCACGCGCACTGCGCCACCATCGCGAACACTTCCGCGATGCTCTGCACGCGACGCACTAGGAAGATGTCTTCTAGTACTGCCCGTAGTACTGGGCTTTGAAGTGCCGCCTGGAAGGTACAAAAATACGTTTATTCATCGTTATATTTTTACAAGAAATCACTAGATAGGTACGACGAAATAAGAAACTTTTTTCCGGATATCATTTTGACAGCATTTTGCCAGCATGGAAGTGATATGTAATGAAATGTATCCGAGGTCAGAAAAGGTTTTGCAGTATCAATTCTATGAAATTAAATTATAGGTATACTTTTGGTTAAAAAAAAATGAATACAACATTTATCTGATGAAAAACAATTAAAACCTGTCCAATTTCTCCCTGTACTTTTTGAGTCTTAAAGATGATGTCTGTCTGCCTGTCTTAAGGATGAAAATATGCTTGTCCACTTACCGACATATGCATAGACTCGCTAATATGGTCAATTTTCCTCCAAGCAGGGGGGATGGGTATAGCCAGATGATCAGCTAGCTCTCTAGCGCGTAACTCCACGGCCGCAAACAGCCCGTTGAAGCCCATCAACAGCATGCGCCCGGCTGACTGACCTTCAGCTTCTGATGTTGACGCAGAGAGGAGGGCTTCGTAACGAGCACGGACCTCTGCGGCTAGGAGTGGGGCACCACTCGCTGGAGACTGAAAAATTAAATTTAAAAAGTTATTATAAAGAGGAAAACTTTGTTCCTTTGTTGGTAATGGATAAAGACACTTACCTCCATATCCATAACCAAATATCTAAGATGCATCTCTAACTGCGTCAAGAGCTCGTTGAGAGGCACCGGCGAGTTCATGATGACAGCGTTCAGCTCATTGATCATCAGCAGCACTGACGGATCTTCAGAGTGCACCTTCTTCAAAGCTTCGGGTAATATGATGGTGCTGAAGTTGTAGTTTAGTTGCACCAAGTCTGCTAGTAGCAGGTTCGCGTTCCGGACGCATTCCACAGCGACCGGCATGGCGGCATCTTCAGCTGATGCTGATTGTAAAGGCAGTAATGAGAGGAGCTCTACTGCCTGCATGGATAAAGCACTCATATCATCCAAGAACCATTCGCCTTCTCTGGATGTTAAGTCGACAAGGCAGTCTCCCGCACTCTGAGCTCCATTCTCCAACATCAAGTATCTTCTATTCAGGTTGCAGAGCATGCCAATGACAACACATTCCAATGCAGCTCCTGCACCTTCTTCGGTCCTCACCCAGTTGCTAATGTTAGTCTTCGCCTCTCTGTAGGCTTCCTGAGCCAAAGCTAAAGCATCAGGACCACCTTCTAACTGCAGTCTCTCTATAGCCTTGTTCAAGTTAGCATTTGCTTCAGCATTCATGTTTTGTAAGCGGTAATTGTAGTTAATAATCTGTTGTGATGTGTCATCCTTGTTGTTGTCGACGCTGATCTGTGCCGTCACTTGGCTGGCCACTTCTCGGCACACTTCGGGAGATTTGCTGTCGAGCGCGGCGGCGAGGCACTTCCTGAACATGACCACGCGGTGGTACTCCGTGTGACTCTGCGGATAGTACTGCGACACCGCCACGTACTGCGACAGCAGCTCCAGGCACGATCTCACGAGATGATGTGTTTGCTTCATGCTCTGGTACAGTTCTGTCTCAGCTTGTTCACATTGAGACAACATGGCGCCCTGTCCAGCATTCGTCAAAAACTCTTTTATGTGTTCGAATATCGGTTGCTCTTCTTCTTCGTTTGATCCTGAGAATTCTTGGACCCACGCCATGAGTTGTGGCCCATTGATTGCTTCGGTCGTACTCGCGAAACTCTCGATTTGAGTATCGAAATCCTTCAGTATCTTCACTAACATTTTCATGGAGTCCTCCACAGCGTTCTTGGCTTGTTTATAAGACGTGTATTTCTGAGAAATGGCGTATAATGGATGGTTGTTAAGATTAGGCCCGTAAGCTTCTATTTCCTTGATCAGTGCCATCTGCTGGTGACAGTCTTGCAGTCTTGTCTCCACTGACTTCAACTCATCGTTCTCTTTGAGCCAGTCTTCTGCACATTGCTTTATATCGGGTAGCACGGCCAGAAATTGTTCGCTGAAACAAATATCGGGCAATGAATAAACACTTCGGGCTGTTATTAATATTAAACGAGACATATTGAACGCGTACAATTAATAATTCAGAGGAAACGGGAAGCGTTGCGTTGACTCGTCTTTTAGTTGAACACGAACAAAATTGACGGGAAACAGTAGGTGGTGAACATGACAAGTATTACACGGAAACATGTGTAGCACTCAAGAAAAGAGATGTTAAAGAATGTTTTGTATTCTTTGTGAGGAACTCTGTATTACAACATGTACGTAGTGTTGTTATTGCGCGGTGATAAATGACCCCGAGAGAATTGGAACGTAAGCAATTCGTCTAGCTGTAAAGACGGAATAGTTCAAGGTTGTCCATGCATCAAGGATCTAAGTAATTAAGCCGGCCACTAGCGGGCACATTAGTAGCGACGAAACGCTATCGTGTCGGATTAATATGAGACTAATAAATAGCTGCTACACTAACGACACGATTTAAATACATTTCGTATCTGTGGCAATTTGCTATTTCGTTAATGTTTACATATTTATGAGACATTTACTAATGAACTGTAATTACTGTTCGAGGTGATTTAATTCCACTCCCACATTATTTTGATTGGAGAAATGCTTCGGGAGAATTTTCTTTACAAAGTAGCGTTAAATTCTAAATGGAAGACAAAATATGGTTACATATTCTTTATTAAATTAGTAGGGAACTGCTAATGTACTGCGTTACTCTGCTTTGATAACACCGAGCCCATGATGAATTTGTAATTTCCTTTCAGATACGTGTTATATTAAATTAAATTATATTAAATTCCAAATAGTAGTAATAATACTTCTTTACGAGCCAAATAGCGCAATAATTTTGTTTTGATTGAATAATAACGATATATCTGTTTTGACGGGCCAGTGAGCTATAATGTTATTCATTCATCATAAACAATACTAGACAAATATTGACGGCCTGTGTATCGGTGGCCTCGATCATATTTATCGCTTTGTGCCCGATGGTTTTCAGTTTATTAGTGACTCACTTTTATACTGACTTTATAAATAGGGACGAGAGATATCGGCATCTCAGGGCTCCGAAGAAAATGAATATTAAAAAGCTGGATATTTCTTGTAGCTAGTCTCATCATATCTGGGATGGTCGATAGTCAATCATCTACTTCGTGGAACGATGGTTATTATAATAATTTATAGCCATCATTCCGATTGAAGGATTGAAATGAATAGTGGACCTTTTAGACTTCACTACTTTTAATATAGCATGAAAAGAGCAGTAAAATATTTTGTTTATTTGTAGTAATTACACCAATCTATCAGTATTTACTTTCAGTATGTTTCGAAACCATGAATCACACATCTTTTATGCCAATATAAATAAATGCATACTGAACGTACCGCGGCCACAGCACAGATAATGTACCTACTATATTGATTATATAACGTAAATCTACTATGAGCATCGTACACACGACGTAACAAAAGCGATGCAACCCGCGCGGGAAACATATAGATAGAGCACATAGGTCTTGTATTGTGAGGCATCTTTATGAGGCAAACCTGATAATGGCTGCAGACTGGATAGTGTGAATAGAGAGCAGCGAACACAAAGGTTCCGAGATTACTGATAACGTTGATGTTATTTTGGACTTTAGTAGTTTTTGGAATTATAGACTCGCCTAACCTACAAGCTGCTTTCATCACTGTTGACAAAAAATCTAGCCTTTTATGTTCAAGGTGGTTATTGCTTTTCTGAGAATGTTGTTAGCAGACCATAAATGAATTGATGCCCAGTTGGTATCGATGAGTTCACCCCTACACAAATTCGAACATTAATCGAGAGTCTACCAGTCTAAGGTCCGGTCCCGTTTTCTTTGGTTACCGATAAAGTGTCAGTAAGTTATCTGATAGTTATATCCGAGACCTCTCAAACCTCCTTCTGATATATCAATAGCTGGTGAAACTGGCCATAATTCATTCTAAATTACCATCATAATTATTCGTCAAACAATACTCACGTGACTTCATTAAAGTGATGCTTCAACTCGTGCGCTCTCACAGCCATCATGGCGACGGCTGCGCGCACGTCGCGCGCGGTGGTGCGGCGCTTGCCCCCTCCACCGGCGGCTCCGCCCCACTCCACCAGCGGGTCGTACACGAAGGCTTCGAGGAGTGTCAGCAGTGTCTCGCGGCCGCGTCTCATCGTGCGGAGGACGTGCTCGCAGGCGAGGCGGAATATGCCCTGGAAAAATGAGGAGGATTCGTTAAGACAAATAACTATAGGAACACATTGGAAATGGTATAAGGTGGGCGTTTTGGCGACTGTCTTTTGATTTATTTTATTTTATTTTATTATCAGCCTTATTTTAATGAACGTGTTTGAATTAGGTGATGCATAACTATGGTAATAGAAAAAACTAATTGTTTAACATTGATTTGTACTGGCTTTCTACGATCTTGTGTGATCTGTAAACAGATCCATCAAAGGCTCATCTAATCTTTATGTTTGACAAATGATTGACATGTCTCTCAACAATTCAAGAGCGTACTTAACACTATAGGACTTCATAATAGAATAGCAAGAAAATCAAATCCATTAGTCTCAAAAATCTAGTTTCCCAACAAATGCAATAGGTAATTCGCGGTAGTAATAACCTTTCGCTGAGTGTTAGCCCGCGGCCGCCTAGTTTGACCCAATTCACTCGTCGCCTCTTAACGGGACATAAATACCTAATCTAATAAAATTCGCTTCCATTATAAATCACTTAATAAAATATAATAATATGTACTCATTTATCGGTTAAATACACCTGATAATTAGGCAAATTTTCGCAGAAACATGTGTGTATTTGTAGCATTGTTTACTTTCAATTAAAATTGTAATTAGTGCTTACAGGAAGGTAATTTGGTGCGCATTTTGAAACCCCCGGATAACATTAGAACGTGTATTTCAATTCTATTGTATTAAGTTCAACGTAGCTGTTATATAGTTCTAGATTCGGTTAACGTAATGCGTGTGAGGCGTCTCGTAGTAACTTGTTATGAGTTCTCCTTGTTGAACTGATTATACATATTATAACTTAGTTGTGTAATGTACTGCAGTTATATGAGATTGAAAATGGTTCTATGCTGTGCTGCGAAATTAGGTGTGGTTGGGAATTGTAAAGAATATTAATTTATTTATCTATACATACTAATATTATAAAGAGGAAAACTTTGTTTGTTTGTTTGGTTGTAATGGATAAACTCAAACACTACTGGACGATTTTAAATATTCTTTCACCATTAGAAAGCTATATATCTGCGAGTAACAGGCTATATTTTATCCCGGTGCGAGCAGTAGCGCCCACGGGACGCGGGTGAAACCGCGGGAAAACGGTTAGTCTATAATACTTTATGCACATTTTGTATAACGGCAGACTTCAAGCCTTAGACGTTTTTTGCTTAGGGTGGTGGAGAAATAGCTGTGGATCTTGTTTGATATTATGTTTTTTTTAACAATAAAATATAGCCCTTTTGCAGAAGTTATGTTAATAAGTATGTATATTTGAGAAAGTTACTGACTGAAAAAAAACTAATTTTCAAAGCCTAACTCCCAGTTATCAAGTATGCACTATACACTTGCATTGCATATTAAAGCGCGCGTGAACCGTCGCACAGAATGCAAGTGAGCTCACAAAGGCGCACTCATTCCGCCCCGAATATACCAGATGCTGGAGAAGCTAGCGTTGTTACTGCATATTTAATGTGGTTGTAGGAACTGTTGATGAAGGCTTTTTTTTGTTCAGACATACTTGAGAAGCTGAATGCGATGAGCCGAAAATCGATCTCAGTGGCGTGCACTTGGAGAGGCCTATGTCCAGCAGTGGACTGCGATAGGCTGATGATGATGATGATACTTGAGAAAAGTCCTGTTAGACTGGAAGCCGTCCCCAACAAAGTTGGGAAAAGGCTAGGCTGATGATGACTTGGAAAAAGTATTAATGGCCAAGGCTGCCAACCATGGTTACCTAATTACAGCTACGTAT
The DNA here is from genome assembly GCA_033682625.1 of Helicoverpa zea x Helicoverpa armigera. NCBI lineage: Eukaryota > Metazoa > Arthropoda > Insecta > Lepidoptera > Noctuidae > Helicoverpa > Helicoverpa zea x Helicoverpa armigera. Next base: position 478,452 of record JAWIIS010000008.1, read on the forward strand.
ATATAAATACAACTGCTTTTATCACGAAGATGATCCTTTACTTACAGCATCCATGTTCACGGGCAGACAGCTACATAAGTAAAGTGCTGATATATTTCCAATACGAAGTGATGAATAACCTCAGTAATAGCAATGTTATCACTACGAAATAACTTATATTCGTCCAGACACGTTTTTGTTGAACCTCGCGTCGAAGTCAAGGTAATCGTTGTTCTAGACTATATTACTAGCAGTTAGCAGTTAGGACTAAATCTGTGTATTACATGTACTGTTTATTACGCACATAAATCGCTTTATGAACTTCTGCTACAGTATTATTTGAGTTTGAATTGATATTACAGTATCATAATGGTGTATTGTTATATTTTAAATTGTAGGAATATTGAACAAAACATAGCTGATGCAATATACTTCAGGCTTTTATTTTGCATTTATTCCGGCAAGTCAAACATATGAAATCCTTATCTAAATACCATTAAAGAAATGTTAAACAAATAAAGCTATAAATACACGACTGCTAAAATCGTAATAGAATTCCACAACAGACTCAAATTTACAACAAGTGTGACTTCAAATAGTTCGTATTTTCTTTGAACATTTTCACTACCATCCATTCAGATTCTACAGTGAAGAGAAGTATCTATCCTACGCTACGCTAACAACGCAGCCTGAATACTTAATGTAAAACAAGTACTGGGATACCAAATGAAATGAATAAATACATTATCCAGTACATACAATAAATATTTACAGGAACACTGAAATACAAAGCTGTAAATCCGATTCTACTAACAAAGACGGACCTAACGATTGCAACATGATAACTCGTAGCCACGTAGCGCTACGAGTTACGGCGTAGCATCGTAGCGCTGTAGCAGCGTAGACTTGTAGCCTTGGATCTTAGTAAGTTGGGACGATATGGCAAGAATGGTATTAAAAGAATTTTACTGCCCAAACTTCGATGCTACTATCTTACGTCGTCAGAATATTAACGACTGCCGGTTGAGATTTTTTCCTGGGAGCTAGTGGTTTACGTAGGTATTTTCTTGGCTTAATACAAAAACGATAAAAACAGTTTCGAGTTTAGTTTTTGGCATTTTCATCTATACTGATGAAACTAGCAGATTATAAAGGGATAATGACAAAAGATGATATTATATGAAAAATACATAAAATAATATGGCCTTATACAATATAGAAAAAAGTCAAAATGCATTTTTTTGGGTTTACAATGTTTTCAAAACCTAAAGGTCCTGTATCCCACAGATACGTATGTCATATCCAGTGGCTGTATACTCTAAGTAAGTCGTCCATCGGTAATACAAGTAGAGTGGTCTCGGCGTCAGGTTACGTCGACACTACCCGAGACTGTCGCTTGTTGCACTCATGTACTTGCACTGTTTGTACGTTTGTGAGTGTTCTTACATTATGGACTTATTTTATTATAGAGAGCTTTATGATGTGGCGATACCTTGTATACTCTTCCCTAGAGACGTACATCAAACGACAATTAAAAAAACAAATACGTAAAATGTAAGCCAAAAAGATCCAATTTCAGTGCTCTATTTCAGTATACATATTTATTTATCGAATATACCTAGGTACAAAGGTGATTAATAACATACATAACGCTACCGTTGCCCTACATACATATTGTATGAGTACGCCATATTTTGTTGAATATTATTCACATTGAGCCCCGAGCGACTTCATCTAAATAAATACATTAATGACGAACACCCAATTACAAGTTTGTGTCACATAACGTGTCAATGTGTGGAGCACTCACTAACCTATATACCGCATGAATATGGATTTTAAATTAATGGAGTACTAATCTTAAGTTAGGTAACGAGGTTAGTTTAATTTGTAACGATAATTTTCATACAGTCAAATTGAGCAATAAAATTCTAGTTTGCAATGTTGTGAAAAGATTTCGTATTTGTCTTTTTAATAGACCGTGAAGGAAATAATTTTTATCACAAGTTTCTGTATTCATGTTTTTTTGTATCCCTCTTTAATGCATGTTTGTATGTAAACACGAAATACTCCACGACCGATGGTTTTTTATGGCGCATCAAAGTTCGCTCGCAACCCAAACATTACGACATGGCAGGTGAGGGGGTAAGCAGTACATTATGCCGTACTTATCTGGCAGTGACGAGGGACCGGCTCAGTGACTGACACGGGGACTGACAAACTGAAGTGTGTATCATATGGTTACGGAAATGTAAAAAGGTGTTACTTTTCCTTTTTTGGTGAAGATAATTTAGATACAGAATATTATAATTGGAATATTATATGCTAGTATATGTATTATATAGATATATGTTTATATATAGGTATATATATTATTATATATATATATATTTTTTTTTTCAATCTTTTGTATGTTATATATTTGTAATAATATTTATGTACCTACTTACGTCTATTTTAGTATTCTATTAAAATGTTAATCTCTAGTTGTCTTATACATGTCTTTCTAAGTAAGTAATGCACCTACCATGTTATCTCTGCATCACCTTAAGGTTGACTGGAGAGAATGCCCATGGCATTAAGTCCGCCTTTGTAATTTTATGATTGCATAAAGTTAAATAAATAAATAAATAAATATAGAGACCTTTGTGTTTGTAGTAGTTTTATTCATGCATACAGGTTGCATAATTTTTAGCTGTTAAAATACTATCGAGGTCATCAACCTTTTGCCTAAGTTTAATACGGACTTGACCCTAGAAGGCAATAGATTCGTGCGTTTAAACACGGGATTTCGACAACAGTTCTTCAACTGAAGATTCACCTTTATACCCCTTAACTTTCAGTTTCCTCTAGCAGTAATATAACATGATTTAATATTCTGAAATACAACTTGTGCGCAAGGTAGGAAGGACAGTCATCAGTTGTACCCGTACCCGGTAACGTTCAACCGGGGACATCACGGACCTCACGCCGGCACAGAACGACACTTCGCAGGACAACAGACATACACACGCACGATAGACATGTTAATAAAATATTACGTGGAGATTTTCAAAATTCACTCTGGAGCTTGTCTTACCTGAAATTATTTAGTAAGAAAAGAATAAGTTACAGGATTATTTCCTGCTTGTATGAGTAAATACATGTTTAATTTTGCTAAGCAACTGACTAATCTTCTCAAATAATGCAAATTATTTTAGATTCTGCAATTTTAACTGTCACTAGGAAGCTCATCAGGACAGCAAAAACCACGAAAAATAAACATCATATTTTCAAGAAGTGGGAAATTACATTGAGTAAGAGCAAGAACTTTGTCCGTAGTTGCCAAGTCGCCAAATACCAATGTACTGTTGACTTTACACGCTAAAATGTGTAGTTCAGTAGAATTTCCTCACTGAAATGCTTTAGATTAAATTTCTCTTGTAAGGTTAATATTTGAAATGTGAAAACGCAGCTAAATAATTAACTAGGGCGAGCGTACGCAGCCGGAGCAAGTTTGTCTTGTGTCGAACTAAGTTTATTTCGACATTGTTTAAGATATTGTTCACCACCTACTTATGTGTAAGGCTGGGTACTCACTACGAGCGGTTAGACACGTAAGTTCTATTTAAAACTATATATTGAAGTTCAATAACTTTCAACAATAAAAACCGTAATACTTATTTGGAAATAAAATGAATCAGTCTACGATTACAATCGCCAGACTAAAATAAACTAACGAATTACTAAACGCGTGATTAACTAATCACTATTTAACGTCAGCATAACACACGAACTCCAGTATATAGACGTGTGAGTACAATTAAGGGAGCTAATTACCGGTCAAAGGCACGCCGCCATGTTTTATTCAGGCGGCTCGCCTTTGTAAGAATGTTTGCGCCCTTTGAGACTGATGATATCTATTTGCATATGGTTATAATACTGGAGTACTCAGATCTGTATATAATGTGGTACAGCTAGTTAGAGTTTAGGTTGTGTTTAATGTTAGAGGTTAAGAACTATTAAGAATACAAATGGTTATTAAAGTTGAACAGCTTTGATTTTGGACAACCCATATTGGTTCACGTAAAATTCGGATTTAAAACTCAATTAAAATGTTGATCGTCTGATGTGTATTTATTTCGTATTAGGTAATAAAAAAATCACCCCTTTTCCTATGACTATTAAGAAAACTACACCAACTTCTCAGTACTCCACACGAATTAACCTATTATAAACCCACCAGATGTCTGATCATGGTTAAGACAAGTCAAGTGCGAGTCGGTAAGCAGTTGTCTTTAGTTTTTAACTCGGGGCTCCGGGCTCCGGACTCCGGGGCTCCGGGGCTCGCGGGACGACACTTCATTAAAAGTTGTGCGGCGCGTTCAAAAATATCTCGCCTCGAGATATTGCCCCAATTCCGGCAGACGCTGATGAATCGCGAGCTCTCTGATATAAGAAGAATTATACTGTGATTTCGTGATGGGGGCGAACAAAATTATATTTAAGGAAAAAGGGATTTTTTAAATTAGAATATAGGTTGGTAACATTTGAAAAAGTATTCTACATACATGTATAAATTCTGCGACAAAACTAGGAGAAAATATCTACAGAAATTATAATTCTAAAAAATAATATTACGTTGTAATCTTTCCTTCATATTACCCGTAACTCAAACACGAACTGGAATCCACAAAGGAAATTGAAAATTTTCTTGTTCTGAGATTTTCTATTCCAAGATTAAACCAGTTTCAAGCACCGAATGAAATAAAATGCCCAACTTTCACACTATGTCACGGAAACCTGGAATTACTTGCACTTGAGTTGCATTATTGCACACAATGGCTCTTTTCAAGGCAGATTTTTGCAATCGTATCTACTATATAAGAGATTTAAAGCATTAACTTGAGAATTATTAAGTATCTTACTCACATATAAAAGGTTAAAAGACAATATGAAGGTTAAAGTTCTAAAGACATGAAATATTAATGAGAAGTTAAGTTTGTCGAAAGCTCCTCTGAGCGAGGGTCGCAGCCACGATGCAATATTCATACAATCTGCCACCAGCTAATAATCACAGAGACAATTTTGTCGCAAACTGATGCTCCAATAAAACGCACAATTATGCAGATTAATTCCAATAAGGATATTTTTCTCCTTCTGTATAAAATGCGGGTCATTAGGAGCAATAAATCAAGCGTCGATTCATTTCCTTCGTGAAAGGTTTTTGCAAAGTTTAGACTTCATTGTGTAACTGAAATCTTTGGGGTTATAAATAATTTTTACTCTCCAATTTTTCACCTAGATATTAAGTATTAAAGGTTTCGGTAATTTAACAAAATGGTTTTGGAAAGTTAACACTAAAAAACCGGCCAAGTGCGAGTCGGACTCGTGCACGAAGGGTTCCGTAAATTACAGTTAAATCAACCTATCTCAAAAACTATAAGAGATACTTTGATCAAACCAAAAATCGTTGAAAGAGTTAATTAGCATGCATCACCTCTATTTTTTTTAGAATTTTATACCCCGTAGTTATAAAAATAGAGGGGGGGGGACATACTTTTTACGACTTTGAGAGCTGATATCTCAAAAACCGTTAACTTTAAGAAAAATGTTTTTTAGAAAACTTTATATCATTTTAAAAGACCTTTCCATTGATACCCCACACGGGTATGTACATCGAAAAAAAAAATTTCATCCCTCAGTTACATGTATGGGGGGCCCCACCCCCAATTCTTTTTTTTACTATTTAGTGTCATATTTTTGTAGCGGTTCATACAACACATATTCCCATCAAATTTCATCACTGTAGTACTTATAGTTTCCGAGTAAATCGGCTGTGACAGACGGACAGACGGACAGACGGACAGACGGACATGACGAAACTATAAGGGTTCCGTTTTTGCCATTTTGGCTACGGAACCCTAAAAATGCAACAGCTATAGAACACAAGATACTTGTACTTCCGTACACACGCATGTCCTCAAATACCTTCGCAGTAATATTTAGTAAGTTAGTAACAAATGGGTGAATGATGAGTTACTGTCGCGTGTCACACACGCACGCGGGGACTTTGTCTTCAGCTGTCACATAATATGAGGAAATTATATCGCATGTGAATTCAATACTGTTTGACAGACTTCAAATTGATAAATGTGACATACCCGGACATGTCTGCCTTGATATTCTTCTCTATATTTAGGCCGAGTGACTAATGAAAGAAACTCTAGCTTTGGTTGCTTGAATTGAGTACAAGTAAATATGAAATAAATGATGTGCTTTAAGTTTTTATGGTAATTTAAGTTTAGAAAAACTTTGAAAACAATGATTTCGATAAAAAATCTTATCTTAATTGCCATTTTTATCTTGCACCATATCTCGTGAGATTTGAACGAGATCCAATTTATCGAAAGCAATATAACGCCTATTAAGGTTCAAAATAAACTTCAAAAACTTGGATTGAATTGGAAATTAATTCTACGAAGATACAACTCGTTAGGATTTCTATGTAAAAGCGTGTTCGTGTAAAATTGATTTGATTAGGATTATCCATTCCGTTGACTCGGCCTTTCTATTAAAAAGTAACCTTTCAATTTATTGGAAGATTAAATGAAAGCTGTTTGGAAGATTTTATTCAAAACGTGGCAAATAATAAACATGCCATTGAGTTTTAAGTATGTCTTTTTCTATAGAAAAGAAGATGTAGGTATTAAATAATACACAGAATCACTATATTACGAGCAAGCCAACAAATCTAGTTTACAAAGATGAATAAAAAAGCATTAATGTCGTATCACTTTTAAGGAGGCTAGAAAACTTACGAATTTAGATGAGTTCAAAGTATATAATGTTTATTTGTCAGAAAGAGGATCAGAAGCGATTTAGATCATGAACGATTAGGATTTGTTTTTGAAACCAATAAATATCTTTGTCTTTAAGTAACTGTAGAGTTTTAGTAACATTGAAGACTTGTGACAAGTCCCTCCGCTTGTTCTCAAGATAGACAGCATCTTATTTATTGGAAATGAAGCTGCTTGACAAGGTACACATTTTAAGCATGAATTAAAAATATAGAAGAAATTTTACCACAGCGAGCGTACCGATTAAACAGAATATTCTGTTACTACTAACTTCTATTATAATTCTAAGGAGCATTGAGCGCATTTCACAGCAATAACATTAAGTTGTCTACAGCCATCATTCAAGCACTTAGACAGCACACGATATACAGCGCGTCATGTATTTGAAGGCGCAATTTGAGCGTGTCACCGACGACGTGATAAGTAACGTTCCTTGCACCGCGTCACAGACTCATTATAACTGACAGCCTACCAATACCACGGCCTACAATATCCTCCTTTACAAATTACAGTAACATATGTATTCTATAGTAAACAGTTGTAAAGTTACCTACTTAGGTTCGTAAAAATATCACTAACACACGCATGTGCGTCGATGAGCTTTTATTGGTGCTATCGGTGCTATTCATACTGAGTGTCGTGCATCGAACACATGCGTGTATGAGTGACATTGTTACGAATGTAGCTTCACAACTGCTTACGTGAGAATATAACTAAACTGCGGTAATATACTGGGTGAGCGAATACCAATTTCACGTTAAAACCAAAGAATTTTAAACAGAAAAACTTAGTTTAGTTCACTCGGTTAGTCCATCGTTTGAACCAATACATGTCAGTGCTACGCGGCTACATGCTACGAGCGTAGCTACGTCACCGTAGCCCGTGGCAACCGTAGACGGGCTACGGAATTATGTTAGATCTCTTTTAGAATACATAATGGCTGTGCCTTTGAGTTCTATAACTAGGTTTCTGTATGAATTTGGGAAATTCCTTTTGACGTTGTTTGAATCACAGTTTCAGTGAGTTATAGTAGCTTCTCTTATTCCTTGTTTTGATGAGTTATTTCAACAGGATACAACCAGTTTTCTAAATATGCTTGATCCATCACACGTCGGAATCACAGTGTTCGCGACATTAATCAGATTATGTCAGACCGTTTTATAATGGTGGGAGGCAAGGTCTGAAAGGGAGCTGATCTAGATACCCATCGTGCTCATTATATGTGCGTCTTTGTGCGACACAAGGCTGAGTCGAGCTGCTGATAACAGCCTAATACGTCTTAATGCTGATATAGCGAATACTGAAGCATATGGAGCCTTAACGTATGTGGGTTACACACTTATGTATAGCTGATAGACTGGTATCCTGTTGTGTGCAGACGGTTGTATTTGTCTAAAATGTTATGGTTCTCAATAAATGAAAAATAGTTCACGAATAAGGCGACTGTTTGTCCGTTTGTGTGCTCATAAAGTGCTACATACAAACATTACAGCGGGCTTTATGTCCGTAAGTGTAAAGTTTTAAGTTTCTGGGTCAACGCCGCTTCTGATTTATTTTAGTGTCGAGCCTCTGGGCTATGGCGCTATGGCCGCAGTTTGGGGGCGATATACCAGCTGTTATCATAAACCAGTGTATAGTAACGATGTGTAGTTGTAAACTATGGAAATGTTTTGTGGTTACGTCAACAAATAAATGTAGATTTTAATTTTGAAGCGTGGTATCGCCTGGAGTTGATAGGACACAGGATAGGAATACGTTATGTATACTACATAATATATTTTTAATCTACTTACTTTGTTTGAAAAATTCATTTTTTTATTTTTACGTATTTTATTTTTTTCTTTGTGCTAATCGACATATATTGACGCATTTCATTTAATGTGATTGTGAACGACACACCCTGTATATGTATGTATACTAAATACTAAAGTTTTTTTTATAGGGAATTTTTGGACCATTGTTCTTTCGGAGATAAGGCTATTTCAATGACAAGTTTCAAATCTGAATTCAAGATACTATCAAAACTATTCGATATTTTTATAATACCGTAATGGAAGTTTAACACATATTTCCAGCTTATTGGCGGCTATATTGGAACCGCTAATTAATTCGTCCAATATGGTGGCTAGCACCGAAATATAGTTGTGAACAGTTTGGCAGAAACTTAAAAGTAAGTACGTAATATAGGGGATAAGTTGTGGTCAGCCGTGCACGACGCAAGTAAGGTGGAACCATGGAAAACAAAATGATTAGCGGATGTCATAACGGAAAATATCCTAAGAAAGTATCTCGCCATTATGCGGGCTTCGGAAGACGAGAAACGTCTTTAGGCTTTCTTTGGAACCGGCCCATTTATTTCACCAATCAATCTGGACCAATCTTTGACAGATTAGATTTAATTTGATAACTAACCCGAACGCCCCTTTTGTTCAAATAACTGATAGTTTTGATCACGCTTACCGTACGTTACTTGGCCTACAAGAAGGCGCCTGACCTACCTTCCTTATGGTAACTCCGCTCATCTTTCCTTCCTCCGTGGGTGGAACATATATAAGTGTTATTCTTGTGTTTGTGTGTTTGTTCGGCTGAGTAATTCCTTGATGAATGAACGACGTAAACGATTGGACTCTTAGTTAATTCGCTCGAGTTGTTACTTAGTACGGATGTTGTTAACCTCGTTTATGTGAGGGCGAGTACATCCTTAATCCTCGATACACTTTGTTATGTTGGTATAGTCTTCACACTTTTGAATAAAAGGAGGAAAACATTATTATACCAGTATTTTGTTATATTCAAGTTTTTCAAAAGATAAGGTATTGTCTAATCGTGACATTAGGTAAATATAACAGACAACCTCATTTAGCTCACCTTAGCTAAAACACCACCTTTCTCTCTACAATCAGAGACATATTCAATAAATAACAATTCACATTCAATAAATAACAATAAAATAGAAATATTTTATCAAAATGTAAGGGGGCTTCGTACAAAACTAGACACCTTCCGAAATAACCTGATATTATTTAACTCGGACCTATTTGCAATTACCGAATCAGGCTGCAATGATTCTATACATGATGCTGAAATTGTCCCGCAAGGATATAAAATACTACGATGTGACCGAGTGGATGGCCGCAAGCAGGGCGGCGCGCTTCTCGTGGCCACACACCGTTTCGAGCTGCGACAAGTACATGTCGCGGACGCGTCGATAGACACCTGCGTATTTGAAATTGTTTGTGCAACAGTTCATTTAAATAATAGATTTTTGTTTTTGTGTTGTGTGGTTTATATACCACCTGGGAGTTCTGAAAATGACTATATGATTTTGTTTAGGTTAATAGAAAATATGTGTGATAGGTATAAGCAAGTTATAGTTATAGGAGATTTTAATTTACATTCGTGTCCTGTTAACATTACTAATTATTTTGAATATTTTATGTCATATTGCGAGTTCACACAAAGTAATAAGGTTCCAAATGCGTTGGGTCGTCAGCTGGATTTGGTTTTGAGTACGGGTCTTAGCGGGGAGGTGTGTGTGGCGGCGGCGGACGACGCGCTCGTGCCCGTCGACGCGCACCACCCGCCGCTCGCGGCCAGCGTGTGCCCCGCGCCCGCGCACCCCGCGCCGCTCGCGTCCTCGCCCGCCGCCGCCGGTACTGCCGCGCGCAATATTAGACCGCAGTGGAATTTTTATAAAGCCGATTATCAGTTGTTATATACAATGTTAACTGATGCTGACTGGAGTACACTGTATGAGACACATGACTTAGAGGATATTTTAGATGTCTTTTATGACCAGCTTAGTCATATTTTAGATCTATGCGTACCCAGGAAGGCGAGTGTCCAGGGAAACTCACGTTACGTTTATCCAGAATGGTACACAGGGGAAATAATTCGCGATATTAAAAGAAAAGCATATTTACATAAAAAGTTTAAACAGTCAAAACTTGATTGCGATTATAAAGAATACGCTAAGATTAGGGCTCAAATTAAAAAATCGATAGAAATAGCTTACAGAGATCACAAATATAAAATTCAGAATCAATTCGCGAAGGACCCCAAAGCATTCTGGCAATATGTTAGGTCCAAAAAAAGCAGGGTTAATCGACAAAATATAATAAAAAATGGTAGAGATTTGTCAGATGAGCAGTGTGCTGAAGAATTTGCCGACTTTTTTAAGTCGGTATATAACCAAGTACCGCCGACACTAGATGCACAGGCGGCGGCGGCGGAAGCCGGTGTGACCAGTGCACGGGTAAATTTAAACCACTTAAGCCTTAATGAAGTTCAAATAGCGCTGCAAAATCTCAAGCCAAAACGCTCATCTGGTCCGGACGGTATACCACCTTTTTTATTCAGGGACTGTGCCAGAGTTTTAGCAGGTCCACTGCATCACATTTATAATACCTGTTTACAACAGTCAACATTCCCTGAACGATGGAAGATCTCACGCGTCGTTCCAGTACCTAAGGGTAAGTCAGGTCCAGATGTCAGCGGTTACAGACCAGTGGCAGTGCTGTCGACGCCGGCTAAAGTTTTTGAGTCCGCCATTCAAAGTTCTATACAGGGGCAGGTCCGAGCACAACTATCAGATGCACAGCATGGCTTTCGGCCGGGGCGCAGCACTACCACCAACCTGCTTAACTTCATGGCGCAGGTTATACCGGCGGTCGACGCGGGGGTGCAGGTAGATGCGGCGTATTTTGATTTCAGAAAGGCTTTTGACACAGTAGACAATGATGTCTTATTGAGGAAGCTGGCTGATATTGGCTGTACACCACATCTGTTGCAGTTCTTTGTCAGCTACATGAAAGACCGTCAGCAGTATGTTGACTATAATGGGTTTGAGTCGGAGCCGTACTACACACGGTCTGGAGTAAGCCAAGGCAGCAATTTGGGGCCTCTTGAATTTATCATCATGATAAACAGCTTGCCGGAAGTCGTCAGACATGCTACATGTTTACTGTTCGCGGATGACCTCAAGTTGCTGCTCGAGGTAAGGGACGAGTCGGACTGTACGCGACTCCAGGATGACATTGACAGAGTGGTGAAGTGGAGTCATGACAATAAACTATACTTCAATGTATCCAAATGCTCGGTAATATCCTTTACGCGTTCGCGAAGCCCTGTCTGCTATGAGTACAAAGCAGAGGCAACACCCATGACACGAGTGACGCAGGTGCGGGATCTGGGGGTTCATCTCACTCCAGAACTCACGTTTCGCGAGCATATTATTAACATATGTAAGAAGGCGTATAGAAACCTAGGCTTTGTACTTAGGCAGTCGCAGGGCTTTACGAATATAACCACAATAAGGGTATTATACGACGCACTAGTTAGGAGTCACTTGGAGTATGGTGGTGTCATATGGGCTCCACACGAAGCCAAGTACTCTGTCATGCTGGAGCGCGTGCAGAACAAGTTCACGCGCCACTTGTACTGGAGGCTGTACGGGGTGTATCCGCTGTACCCACTTATGTACCCCACATTGTTCGTGTTGGGTATGGTCGGGTACAACCAGTTACGGGTGCGGCGAGAATTTGCCCTTACATTGTATTTAATTAAATTACTCCGTGGCAAGGAGCACAATCCCGGCGTACTACGGTGCTTGTGTCTCTGTGTGCCGGACCGCTATGTGGAGAGACGACGGCGCCCGCCACTGCTGTCAGTGCCGACTGCCAGGACCAACCTACTGGCCAAAACGCCTCTCACGCGAGCGATCCGTACTGTTAACGAAATCCAGAAAAATATAGACATTTTCTCGTGTCAGTTCAGTGAACTCGCAAGGATGATTTTGTTTATATTATGTTATAAACTAGATTAGGATTAGAGGACATATTTTTGTTATTTTTGTTTTATTGTTATATTCTATTTTATTTTAAATTTATTTTGTGTAAATATCTTGTGTTTTGTTGTTTGTTTTTTTTTTTTTTTTATTTTTGTAAGTAGTTAGCTAGTTAGTATTTTAAATAAGTGCCTCCCTAACGCATTGGATGTACCTGTCTGTAATGTTAGTGGTAAGGTTGAGAAATAAATAAATAAATAAATAAATAAATAAATATTAGCAAACACATATAAATCAACATTAACATTAAAATTCCTCGCGACTAGATCACGATAACACTTAACACCTTCCACAAATCATAGTAATTAATTACTAGTATCGCTGTAATTAATAGTATTTACCGTTATGTTCGCAGCTTGTTATCCACGAGGAGAGGCGCGCTAATGAAAACACTCGGAGTATTGTAACTCCATATCTCGGTGCTTAAGAGGACGAATTGGAATTTTTGGCGCCAAGGATGTCAATTTTTCTCAGTAAATACAAAACGGATCAAAATACAACTTGGTTACCTGAAAGTTCATGATATAAGCCTTATTTTGTTAGTTGTAGAAACATGATTAGGTAACTTTTATAACAGAGAAAAATATATCAAACATACCTCTTTTTAAAAAGAGATTCACATATTATGGGCAAACGGGACCGATTTAAGCCTCTTAACTTTTTTAGTAGTTGAGTATATACATACTCTTTAAAATGGTAGTAGGAATTTTTATTAAATTATCATTTCTAAATATTAAAATTACAAAACCATTTTGTCGCTTACGACTTTTAGTTATAAGCTAGCGCGCGTATTGTTATCCTCGCCCCGCTCAGACGCTCCGACCCCTTTTGGCGCCTTAGATGCGCGTGCCGGTTATGGAATTATTGTTGACCAATTCCTCGCCTTAACTTGCGAGTGCTATCGGAAAACCATTGCCAAGTGCGGCTTTAATTGTACTATTGATTAATTTATATTGCCAAGTACGACGTTAATTATGTTATTGATTTAATTTGTATTGAGTGTTGGTTTGTCTGTTTCCTATAGTCAGATGTACTTTGGTTTGATTAAACAGCCAGCAATTTGTTTTGACAATAGTACGCAGTAAGACAGCGAAACTAGGCCTTACAAGATTTATAGACGCATGAAAAATCGTTGACCATTTTTCGACTTCCATGAACCACTACAACCAATCAAAAAGTCACAATACCACTACATATACAGTCAACATATTCGATTCATTTCCACAGCGTTGCATAGCATTTAATTGTAGCAGTGTCTGTGCGTTGCTATCGAATAGCCCCGCACGCCGCACGCCGCAATTTGAATATGCAATGTTATGCCGCACACAGTTGCGGCGACGCTCACTTTTGATCCAGAGGTTTTGAATTTATTGAACGTAACCTATAAACTGGTATTAAATATGTACATATGTAAATCAGATGGTTCTAACTTATAATACCGCGTGAAATATGCATGCATTGTCGAACATCACATTAAATGATATTAATCGCCTATCCTGATGCTTGAATCGCTAATCTATTCGACTTGTTTTCATTCAAACCGGGGAATAATGCAATGAGGCGTTACTTTGCAGAAATCCATGAGATTAAAAGTTAGTCAAACCATTTAGTGTTAATTTCTCGAGACAATAAATCGAACCTATAGATAGGTACTCGACACGTGTTTTACCCCTCCATGGGGCATCCTCAGGTGATGTTGTCTCGTCGACCGCTCGGGCGTAAACACGTGGCAAATATTTTTTCTAACAATAAATTCAAACCAGCACATTAATACAATGTGACAAATAGTAAAACATTTCACTGATATTCTTCTAAAGAGATTAACCTAAATGAAACATTAAGCGGTGATAAAGCAGTAAAGAAGTAACATAGTAATGAGACAAAGTGCAGTAAAGCCTTACGAAGTAATTTAACGAGTTCATTGTTCGCGTTAGATGCAGCGAGTGCAGCAGACTAACACGTGGCTGCATTAGTCTTCACTTGCAGTTAATGTGGCGGATCATGTAATTGTAGACGACTATAACTCGTTATTAGAAACCGCGGAGATAATAATTATATACTTTGTGACAATGTCTGAAAAGTTTTTATGTGTAACGATGAAATTAGGATTATGTCATAACTCAAGTGACAAAGAAACCTATAGAAGAGCCTGAAAAAAGACTCGCATAGACACCTTGACGATAATTTCATAACTGTATCAAGTTTATCCGTTCCTCACCTAATGTTGGTGTATTTCTTTAAAGTTAAAAGTATAGCACTGCATCTCGTCCCTATCTATCTATTTCGTCAATAATACGAGTTATTCAGCCTCCACATATCCCAACCATAAATCAACATAATAGCTTCAACACATATCTATCTGAAACTCAGTCCGAGATAAAGCTACAATAATTGCTTGTAGTTTCAGCAATTCCGGGCACAGGCAGATGTTCGCAATAGCTCGCTTGTAGGAAAACTGATCAACTTTTAAAACTTCCACACCGTTTCTTACAAGTTAATATTTACAACTTACGAAGAACAATGGAAACTTATTCATATTACCTGATAAAAATTTAAATATAAATCTGAAAGATTTTGTTACACTCCTGGACAATAAATAATAGGGAACAATATAATTGCCATCAATTCATACAGAACTGAATACATCGCGTCACAAATTCTAATTCAAAAGAAAACGCCCGGTATTGAAATCGCGAAGAAAATTAGCAATTCGTCGTAAGAAAGACGTCTGCGTACAATCTGTAATTGAT
The DNA here is from genome assembly GCA_033682625.1 of Helicoverpa zea x Helicoverpa armigera. Taxonomy (NCBI): domain Eukaryota; kingdom Metazoa; phylum Arthropoda; class Insecta; order Lepidoptera; family Noctuidae; genus Helicoverpa; species Helicoverpa zea x Helicoverpa armigera. Next base: position 493,865 of record JAWIIS010000008.1, read on the forward strand.
CAAAGAAAGCAATTACACAACACAGCATTGTGAGCGGGACAACAATGTACAATGGCGCTCAGGTGTTCCGCTCAATTGTCATGTACGTGTACGTCTATCGCGAATATCATATTAAATTGCTTTTGACAGGCATGTCAAAGGAATCGCGAGGACGTAGGCGTGATGATAACGAACATTGATAGGAAATAAAGAATCCTTCGACAGAGACATAAATTTTCACTGAATCAAAAAAAGTCCAACAAGGCAGAATTTATGTATTCAGTAAAACCTGTTTCTGAGTACTCAATCCCTTCAATGTCAATACAGCTATGAATAGTATTGGTGATTCAATCATAGCATAACATTACTGCAATATCAATCTTCGTAACAGCATCTACTCGCGAGTAGTACATCTCCGACCATGTTCGAGATTACATCACGAACACAGATATATTCTGCATATAGCTGCACCGCCGACCCGTTTGCAATCGTCCCGGTACACGTAGTGTATTGAATTCGAAGCCTTATGGGACGACGAATGAAAATTGATTTGTTAATAAGACTGAATTTAGAATTAATAAAAGACAACTTTGAATAGTTTATTACGCAGTAAGATAATTAAATAATTTTGGTAGTTATAAAGATTTTACTACTGACCCAAATTCCCTGCACTCAAGTGTAGTCCTATTTAATTTAGTGGGCAGTAATAATATGTATGGCTGTTTAGGTGTTTGTTTACATCAAGCACAAATAGTATTAAGTAATCTCGGTTTATGTTTACGATCGGGAATAAAGCAGAGCTACTTACATTCCGCAGATTTAATTAATTTACTTCTTTGTTGTTAACTTTATTATCATTTTCGTTTGTATTTTAGGACTACGAAGAAACGGCTTTTACGGTAGATAGGCATGTATTTTTAATATCAACGACTAGACATGATTTACAAAAATATATGTATATATTTTAAAATAAAATAGCAACACAAGGATACAGAAAAAAATTGTATTTCTAAAAAGAGGGAGAAAGAAAATGAGTTGATGATCACAAATGAAAGAGCGAAGTTTTTTATTTAAGTTAATGACATATTTTCTACAGCGGCTCGGTAAATAGAGAGCGGACTTAGTTAATTGGACACCATTAGGGACATTTGACCTGTCCACAGGGTTGGCAAAAACAGAAATCCCACGAGTTAGACCTACATTTACTTACTGAAAATCTTATAGAAATGTTTGTTGGAAGGCGACCCGCAACATAGTTGAGAAAAGGCTCTCATGATGCCATGAAAGGAGATCATAATGGTTAGAAATGTTATGAATTAAAGAATTGATAGAGAGAATTGAATTGTTGAAATTGAAAATGTACTTACCCATGCACTCCCCCTATGTTTTATACTGCTTCATTACAGTGCTATGCAAATTAGTCCTATTCCGTTCCTTATGTACATACTTCCTTAATGATTTCATTTCAAATAAATTATTTTATTCTATATAATTTCAAGTTGTGATGATTAGAAATCTCTACGTTACGTACGTTCATCTTGAGGAAATGAAATCCCTATACAGTGGGTATCTAGAGCGAGTGTCAGCCCTACGCATAGGCAAGTACAGAGACGACTTAATGACGGACGAGGTAATTAAAAGTTGTAAAGTACACTTTAAGGGTATGTCGAGCCTTTTGCCTCCATTCCGAGGTGGACGCTGGTTTTTTTTCTTATTTGTACTGTACACGGAATTTTGTGATAAAAGAAAGTAATTTATTCAGAGTAGGCTGGAAATCAGCACTTTGTCAAGGTCAAGTTTACAAAAGGCAGTTCCCAAAAGTGCCCACCCAGAGTTAGAAGAAATAATAATAATTGTGGGACATTATGGTTTACATCTGCGAAAAATATATGTATTTCCATCCTTTCTTGATCGTTGGAAACTTATCGAAGGTATAAGGAACATCAGGTCAGTCACATTATAGACCGTATCTTTATGTGCTAAACTTGATGTATTCAGGATGTCTCGCCTATGAAAGTTATATCTTCACCGAAGCCATAAATATCATAATGACACTTTTACGAACAAATTCTTTTATCAATAGTGTCTGAATGTTCAGTAGCGCCATTTTATCGAATGATATTAAAATTCATGTAGATATCAAAGGTGTCATAATAAGTTTGCTGCCATACCATATTGGAATTGTGACAGTTTTGTAAGCAGCACTGTCACTGAAAAGATTTATTAATAGCTGGAGAGAGATCAAATTGTTGTTTTATTATAACTTTCATTTTAAATTCATATGGTCGAGACAATGCACTCATACCTACCGTTATTTTATTGCAAAATTGTTTGAACATTTTTGCTTAGTAATTCTAGGCTATTCAAAACTTGGCACGTAGCAATTAATCTTTGACAAATTATTATTATCAAACCTTGACCACGCAAGATACTGCATAATCCTTTTAAGCAACAGCCTCGCTTGAGTCCTAGATGAATGAATAAGTCTTCTCCTCAAATACGAACCTTACGAACGAAATACCTTTATAACATACTAGCCGTTTTCCCGCGGTTTCACCCGCGTCCCGTTGGAGCTACTGCCCGTACCGGGATAAAATATAGCCTACTAGCTGGTGCCCGCGACTTCGTCTGCGCAGGTTTAGTATTTCGAACAATATGTTTACAAATTGTAGCCTATGTGTTATTATGATGTATAAGCTATATTATTGTAAAGTTTCATTAAAATCCATTCAGTAGTTTTTGCGTGAAAGAGTAACAAACATCCATACATCCATACATACAAACTTTCGCGTTTATAATATTAGTAGGATGTTACTCGTGGATAACGTAGCTTTCGAATGGTGAAAGAATTTAAAAAAACGGTCCAGTAGTTTTTGAGCCTATTCATTACAACCAAACAAACAAACATACAAAGTTTTCCTCTTTATAATATTAGTATAGAAGTACATCTTCAATGTACAGTACGATACAATACATTACAGAGATTCAATGTACAGATAGCAGTTCGGAAATGATTGTCCGCGTCAATATCCTGCGCGCGTATCGTATCGCTCGCGTCGGTCGCGCGCTCAATTATACACACACGTTGTTATAAATAAGCTGATTAATTCATATGGAGTTTCAGTGATATTGTGTTGATGATAATGTTTTCGATATCATTGGGTTTTAAGGGAGACGCTTACTATAGTATTCTTTGAGATTGCAGTGCAAACATCTCTTACGCATAATTTAACTTTTAACTCTGACATCAGGACTTGTCAGGTGATTAAACCTGCAGCTCACTCCATAAAAAGTAGAAGTTTTCTATGTAGACAAAACTAGACATACACACAATTATATCACGAACAGAATTTTTTTTTATAAGTTTTATTTCATTTAAATTGCATCTAAGTCACAACAATTTAATACTTTATCCACTTGAACCACACTTGACCAACCCATCAAAAGTTCAAATATCCAATGACAATGTGATCTAACAAACATTAATATTGTAACAATCGATAACACGATGAGCAACACTTCACTCGAGAGGTCGCCTAATTGATTTTTAACTCGATTTAATCGAACAAAGCGGACACTCGATTGTGGAATGAAAACATCGATTTGTTGCAGTACTTTGTCACTGGAAATTATTTATTGCAAAACCTGTGTAGAGAGTGTAAAATAACCAAAAAATATTTATAGTGGTATGTACTGAATTTTTTGTACTGACTGACAGAACTGTCAGCTGCACCAAAAACGATCAGACCATAATTTTAAATTCTGCCTTCATTCATACGTCAATCACTGTTGATGAATCAGAAAACATACTCACTTATATTCTTTTGTTTTAAGATTATAATGTAAATTGATCCTTATATTTGTGTACAGATATTATTTACGGTTCAAAGGTAACTTAAACATCAAGAACACCAATTTCACGATTAAACTACGGAAACAACAAAAGGACAATGCTCATGAAGTATGAGGAAAAAACCCAGGCCCGGCGCAAAAGAAATGTAACTCAAAATATAGTTAAAAATAAGTAATTAAATATTACATAGGGGGCATTATCGAAATCAGTGGCTATATGTGTGAAATTGCCATTCGAATTTTAACATCTGCGGTATATTGCTACTCAAGATTTTAGAGGTAACATAATGTATTAGTAAAAGGAACAACAAACATATACAGTTGTGGTTTAAGAGTGTACATAATGACATGTTTATAGCAACTTCTCCACTATTCTACATACTTTTACAAGATAATAGGATGATAGAACTAAAACAGGATAGGAATGTACTTTTCATTTTAATAATAACGCTTAAAAGTCATCGATTCTTTATTTCTAACACGACGAGATCCGAAAATGTTGCGGGATGCGCGAACTGTTCCTCATGTCTAGCCCACCCTAAGTAATGTAAAACGCTCATGACGCGATGACGTGGGCGCTGCAGCCTGTACTTCGGTATCGATTTATCTTTTTGGAGAAGCTTATTACTTGCCATATTACTTGTTTGTCGTTTCAGATAGCACTTTAATTAAACTATACGCCCCAGCTGCTCATGTTACCCCTTTAAAAAATCAAATAGCAATTTCATACATTTAGCCATTGATTTCGATGATGCCTCCTATGCAGTATTTCATTACTTATTATTACCTATAATTTGAGTTACTTTTCGTTTGCGCCGGGCTTGGGTTTTTTTTGAGCATTGTCCTTTGCATGTTAAAACGATAACAGTCGATACTTTAGTCCTAAATTGCTCCATTAAAACACCCATAATCGTACACTTGACACTAGGGGTAGTAACTAACTAAAGGTAAAAATTATAAGGTCACAAACAACAAGTATAAAGTATGAACAACTCTTGACAAATTAGAGTGTCCTACACTGCAGACATATCAAGGACTAATTGAAGTAACTAGCGAGTATGTGGAAACGATTAGATACTTTTATTTTTTACTATTACAGTATTAAATGTAAAATTTTGAGGTCAGTGTCTGCTTAAATCTGTACTGTAGCTTGAAAAATTCGAATGATATTTGAAATTAAAAGAGTATTATTACGTTCTTGAGTTTTGTAAGTGTAACTATATTTTTACTTATTCAATTTTCAAGTATTTATTTAATTATGCTTGAGTGAAGTGCAATGAAAATTGACCTTTACTTAATATGAAAATACCTCTTGTAGTATATCAAACTTCTCAAGCATTTTTTTTTTTCAAATTAAGCTTGAAGTGGTTTTCATTTTTTTATGCTATTCATACTCAATCAAAAATTAATTAAAGAATACGATAAACCATTAAACTACCTGCCAAAGCAAAGTGTGAGTTTAAAAGTAACGAGTCCCACGTTGGGCGCCACTTGGCTGCATGCCTTACCTGGCTGTTGCTGGTCTAAGTTTCGCAACGCACCGGCGAACACATTCATTTGTTTTATAAAACTGTATGTTTTTCCACTAACAGCACACTTAGGAATTGTAATATATTCATTAGTTTTAAGAATAGAGAACGTATGAGTATTTGTGTAGGTACATTTTAAGCTTTGAAAAAAAATATCCAGCAATCTGTTCAATACTTTATCACTTGTTAGTAACAACGTTACAAGAAACTCAAACATGTTTCTTTGCTAACAAAAAAATAAACAACAAAGTTTATATTACCCAACAATATTGAACCTTCGAACAACATCAAGGTCTCTCAACAAAAACTGAAATTGTGTTACGTTACGCAATTTCATCAATATCCTACACCCTGCCATCTAAAATTTTAATTAAAGTTATTCGAACGTTCTAGACTACGTATATAAGCATCATCGGCTTAACGTGAACCACATAACCTGTTTCTATATTTTGACTCGCACCACGGAGTAAGGAAAGATGAGCGGAGATGCCATAATGCAGGTAGGTCGTAGGCGCTTTCTTCTAGGTCATGTAGGTACAGAAGGCATTACCTAAACGATCAGTTGCGTGTAAATTGACGAGGCGTTCTTGAGACATCTGTAAACCATTTTGTGGTATCACATAAAATGGTCGGGTCCAAGGAAGGCGTAACACACTCGCCCCTACTCAAACGCATTTTGACGCGCTACTTTCTTAGGAGATTTTCCTTCATGGCATCTCTGCTAATCATTTAGTTCTCCGTGACTCGTACAGTCAAATAACTAGAAATAATTTCATTGTACCCACATGTGCAGCGGTTTGAAATGACCTTGACTCGCATACAGGGCACGTAATTATATTACAGTTACGGAGGGCATTAGTAATGGCTGAGCTGGTCGGAGCGACGGGTGCATTATGCAACCTGCTATGCATGTGTATGCATTTTAGTTTAAAAGTTGGAACTAAGTGACAGCGCTGTATGGCATTACGTGAATATGTTTTGGGAGATGTGGAGCTTAGTTTTATTATTTTATAAAAGATTTTCTGCTTATGAAGTTGTTATTGAGTGGCACGATAGCAAACGAATGACAGATGTATTATTATACATAATTTAGACAACCTAGATAAGTCTACATTAATTTCAAATTGTAATATTACAAAATTACTCAGCGATCAAACAGCGAGTGAGTGCTGGTTTTATTCAGTATTTGTGAATCATAAATGTAGCTTGATTAAAATTAACACGATAGCGTTTCGTTAAGCCGGCTGTGATGAATTACGTGAAATAATCACCGGCTTAGCAACACAGTTAATGATACGTTTTAAGTTGTATCACGCTAGTGTTTGTCTTGATTATTTTGGTAATCTCTTGTCAAACATTCTTTAACACTATAATAGGGTTAGTGAGCAGAACTCCTAAAAAAGCATACACATTTTAGATCCATAAATAGCGACTACACTAAATGTTCCAAAAAATATTTTCCCCATAATCAAAAAAGTTGTCTTAAATCATCGTTAAAAAAAGACAGTATCACGACAATCAATCACCCAAATAAGTTTTCAACTGTAAAGATTCACAACCACAGCCAAAGAGCCCATCTGAAAACTATCTCCAACACATCGTTCCGTACAACCATGAGCGTTTCTGACAGTTCAGCAGCTGCAGCGCTCGATCGATCATCGCCAATATCCGTAGAGGAACGCACGGACAGCTGCAGCGCTTCAATTAGTGAAATATAGCCACACACGGCATGTTTAATGAAAGGCTTTACGGATTTTGATACTGTAACTGGTTTTGAGTTTAAATAACTTTATTTTGGATCATGTTTGGGTGAACTTTTTTTTTCGTGAGAATGTTAAACTGGTAGATTTGTTTGTAGGTCAAACAAATATTTGTGTAAATAATCATACCTGTAGTTGATTTAATGAGTAAGAGAATGGGTCCGTAGAATTCAAATTGGATTGGACCTTGAGGTTTAAAATACACTTGGTAGAGTAAAATTCTCAAAATGGCCGTTTAATCGAGGGCCTACCTATTCTAAAGCTAAAGGAGTTAAATAAAACATTATTTTAGATTAAAATCGTCCACAGAGCAATAGTTGGGCAAAGTTGCGATCACGGTATAAAACCACCGATAGACGCTTTAATTTACTGTTAGGTCCTAGCAAGCACCCATTACAAAGAATTCTATTTAAATAGTTTTTGGGTTTGATCGCATTCGAATTCGCTGTGGTCCTGATTTTAAAGTAAACCTTAAACGATTATGTTATACACTCGTATGAGAGAAAAACCGTCATTATTTAAAAGATTTACACCTTATGAACTTCACGATGCGCACAATGAAGATAATTGCACATTCTTGGTACATAAGCACAAGAGCACAAAGTTGAAAACTAAAATGTCGGTTGCCGCTCGTTATTCTTTTCCTTTGGGTTTACTTCAATAATGCACGGCACGTGTTCGACAATTGCCGCGCCGTTGCCGCTTGCAAGCTGCACGCTGTAATCATAGTGGGTTTGACATTGTAATATTACATGATGATAGCGTTTGAGACTGAATAAGACCAATTACGTGTTCAAAAGAGTTGCAACTGAAATTTTTAGATCGCTTGTGGTAACCGTTGACTTATCTCTTTGCTTGATTAACTTTTATTTTAGTCTATTATTCTTTCTAAGCTACGTTACTAACAATACTTAAGGCTTTGATTATAGGACAGCTTAGTTCAGATACCTGAGTGTGTACCTGAGACCCGATAGGATGGAGTTACGCCAGAGTGACCCAGTAACACTATTACTAGCTGCGTGGTCCACTGGCCATAAGAGCTCCTCCGATTAATTAAACGATATCGGCTTCAATCAGTCAATCAATCAGCTCAGCCAGGCTCCGGATGAGCTCTTATTGCAGTTAAGAGGATTATTTACCACAGTGTTTGATGTTTAAACACATTGCTAGCCTAACTAGCGTTTGGCACGTGACTCTAGATATCAGTTTCTAAATCAATCAGTGCCTAATAGGCAGATAGAATACAATAGCAACAACACTTTTCCACGTAATATAAATACTTAGATTAGACGTTCAAGTGTAAGCAAAGGATATTTTGTACACGCCGCGAGAAGGCACATTTGTTCATACATACGGAAATGTTACTACTGTACTATCATCGTTCCTGAGTATAAGGAAGCTTAGTCAGTCCAAAACTTTATCTTTTCGTGTACTTGTATAAAGGTAAAAGGTAATGCGTGTAGTTACTCGCGGCTCAAGTGTAAGGCGACTCGGAACGGGTCCCGCAGGTGTTGTTCCGTTCCTCCGAGCGGTAATAAGATACGCGCACTTTCACTATGAAGTTTAAGAGAATATTATTTGTGACATTACTATTTAATGTTATGAGGATGTATGATATCTTATACTTATTATTATGTCGGCTTACTTACAATGGTTTCAATTATTTAGCTATCAGGATTAAATAATCCCGACCAAAGTTAGACGGTAACATGCGTTATACAATATTATACTAGCGTGTAACCTACATATGCTATAGTATATTTATAGAACAACTTCTGAATAAGCCATTTATAATCCCATTAAAATATAAATGTTTATGTAAAAGAAAATTGCTGTTATTAATGAAACTCTGTTTACTTTTCTCGAGAAAATAAATTATACCTTTTCCATACTAATATTATAAAGCTGAAGAGTTTGTTTGAACGCGCTAATCTCAGAAACTACTGGTCCGACTTGAAAATTTATTTCAGTGTTAGCCCATTTATCGAGGAAGGCTAGAGGCTACTTTTTATCCCGGTACGGGAAGTAGTTCCCACGGGATGCGGGTGAAACCGCTGGCAGAAGCTAGTGTTAAATAAAGAACTACCTCTATGTATGTATGTAGAGCTATGTTTTTCAGCAATACATAAAATGAAACAAAATGAGCTGTAATCCCAACAGATTCACCATAGAACCCCATTACTTCATACCCCATTTATTATTACAGGTTAGCTTAAACAAAGTATGAGTACTTTCAGCGTTTCCAAAACGTTTCAATTCACTTAATTGAACGTACGGAACCATTACGCGAAACATCGAAGGGGGAATTGTCACGGTACAGGTGGAAATGAAAAGGAACGCTATGCTTGTGTCAAAATCTGCACGAGCTAGCAATAACTGAATTTTTGAAAATTGAAACATGTAAGGTGGTAACTTAGAAGAAGGTAGGGCCGTTGTTCAGCAGTGGACATTTTTCGACTGAAACGACAAAGTATGAAGTTCCTTATACAATATTTTCTAGCTATCGAGCAGAAAAAATCTAAGCTTAGATATTTAATAGTGGACTAATTAATGTGTCTAAATAGGTTGATGACATTTGACTCATTTCGGACCAGATTTTTTCAATGGTAATTTTCTTTAGGTACAGGATTTTTCATTGAATGGTACTTTTGAGAGTGTCCTGCTTTGCAACATTATGCAATCGTCAGCAGTTGATGGTGGAAAGCAATTACAGTTTCGGGTGTTCCCCTCCCCCCCTCACTGTATAATTGGGGATAAAAAAATTTGTGAGAACGAATTTGTTGAATTTTGTAAATCGATGTTAGTTTCTATGGCGAAATAAATATACCTACATGCCTAATGGAATTTGAATCTGTTTTATAATCACACAATCTTTATAAATAGTTTTTGGGGCCATGATCATTACTACATATTTAGTTTTATATCTTGGTTTGATTGTCTAGAACGTTAGTATCACAATATATAATAACAATATCACAAAATAATTAGGCTGGAACTACATGAAAGAATTTAAGTTTGGCTTTTCTAATACTTCAAAAATGATAATAAGTTTGACATGCTTATAACAGTAACAAAACAAAACACGTGAACAATAAAATCCCCACAATCAAAATGCAGTATATACAGCCATCAATTTAATTGCATAACACCGCCAGCTACGGAACACACAATTTGTCAGTTCAAGTGCAGATTACACTGCAGGCCAAGGTCGCTCGGGGCACGTGCACCGGTGCACTGGCCACTCAATACCACTCCACTACTTGTGAACCTAGACAAAGTATCTTAAGGAAATATTCACAAAGACGTCCCGAGAATAAACGTACAAAAAAAGCTTTGCCATTTTCATCGTACTGAACTTCATAATGAGGACCAACAAATTCAAATAGAAGGTGTTCTCACAATAGAGAAAGGAACCAATAAGTATGTTAAATTGTAAAGAAAACTGCGCCAATGGAAAGGAAACAAACGTATTAGAAGAAGTTTTCTGTTTGGGTACATTTTCAGTGGCACTCAAGGCCTCGGTGAGCACGTGTAAGATCTCTTTCGCACGAGCCGATTTGTCGCACTTATTCAATACATTTCGCGTGACACATCAGCGCGGTAAAAATCCTGTAGTGCTGTGCCAAATGCCAACATTTGAAATGGTAGCTATCGGTAGGTATGATGGAAAACCCGAGCGGAAATCCGTTAGTGTGAAAGTTCTGTAAGATTATTCTGTAGGCTGCAGCCGAGTGTGACGGATAAGAGGAACGGGGACGAGCGAGTAGTGCAACTACGGCAAGGAAAAATACAAACACATGGTATTCAAATATTAAGGTAGATACAGATTGTTTATCCTGTTCTACATTATACAGGTATAATTGATTACATATTTCATAACACACGAAAACCAACTTCCTTGTAAAACTCAATTTCCTTCCATTTTGTGGTAATACGTTCTTACATAAATATTAGGAAATCTCTTCAAAATGTACGGCTGAGTTAATTCCTCATACTTGAGAGTCTCGCGAAGAATAAATCTTACAATATGAATGGCCGGGGGTGAGCAGAGGCCGTACTTATGCGGGCGTAAAGTTCGCTGAGAGCAGAGTTCTACAGTATACTCCAAACTTCTGCCTCGGGACGGTGAAACATGTGTCAGGATGCGTTTAGTGAACGACAGTTTTAAGCACATACTATATAATACAGATTTAATATATTTTAAAGAAAAACCGTTGGCCTAAATCCAGTACAAATACAATCAGCGCCGACTAACTTTCAGTCGAAACGCTTTTACTTATCAGCTGCCGAATAAAGCTAGATAATTAAATTGAGCGTCAAACTCGGCCAGAAACCACTTAAAGGCCTTCGTTTTGGGATATAATCGGCCGAGCGTCTGCCGAATATTAGAGGATTAAACGCCGAATATTCGGCCTCGCTCGAAATTCAACTGATTTATCCATGGAGAAAATTGTCAAAACTACATTGATATATTGCTTGTCCATTAGTGATCGTTCAGTTGAGCTATTTATTTGAACGACGAATTAAAATTAATAGGCTTCATTCGAGCCGAAAGCTTAATAAATATTATTTTATTTTTCATTGTCGGATGTGGGACGATTTCATGTAGGTACAGATAAAATCGTTGATGTTTTATGAATTATGAAACAAGTATCTCATGATTAATTCTCTATGTCAGATTATACGATATCTTATTAATATTAAGGTCGGTGTTTTAATCAAATCAGCAAAGGTTATGAAAAGAGCAATATTAATCAATCTCTGAACACAATCAGACCGCCAACGCGTTAACGAAACTCAAACGGCATTAGAGCAATTTTTGCTCGAAATCGGAGAAGAGGCAACCTCTAAATTGGCAATAACCGTCACGGACTATGAATAAAGTGGCGTTTCGCAGTGCATCCCCCGGGGCGAGCATATCGGACGCCCATTTCCAATTTGCCATCGTTATTTCACCGGGAACTCTTGCAATTGTTCCAGTCCAATAATTTTTATATTAAAATATGCAATCAGTGACCGCGGAAACCTGTGCCAATAACCGACTATAATGTACTCGTGTGTATGTTTATCTTATGTCGGCAAATATGATGGGAAAACAAACGATTATATCAACTGAATGACAGGATAAATAACACGTTATATACTAGGAAATGTTTGGGGAAGCCGACACAGACATAATGGACAGTTACGGGAAGTAGAAGGTTCATACGATACAAAATAAGATAGCAGGCTTCAAAATAAGTAGACAGAAAACGTGTAAGATTTTTGAGCATATTGTTCCACAGCACTATAGGTTCTTGAGAAATGAATGACAGAAAGAAGTTTTCCGCTGTACAAGACTGTTGAAATTCTCATATTGTCGCGATTATTCGAACCTACATATTTTTATAAACTAATACTTCTTCGTGTTTTGTGATGTAACGGTGAAAACAATCGGGGCGACGTTATTATGATTGATTCGCGGATACATTAGCCGCGTAATGCGCATCTGAGGAGCTGTCGGCTGTCTGGTGACACTTCGACAATACGGCGCCGCTCCACCGATGTACTACATTATAATCTTATGAATAAATGTGTTTATTTGCGTTACGTATTCATGGGATTTCTTCGGCGATGAAGGTTTAATAGGTTGAGTAATGGTGATGGACCTTGTGGATAGGAAAGCTAGGTTTTAAAGATTTGAAATGGTTAAGCTTTCCTACATATTCCAGTATTAACACGAGAAGAAGTACTTTCAAACCACATAAGACCTGTAAAGTCCTCGAAAATCGGTTCGTAACAAAGAAAATAGTGTGCGAAAAGGCCCGTGTTTGTTAGGTAAGAGTAATAAATTGTGAAGCGCAGTAATGTGCTGCGAACTGCGCCCGGGGCTCCACCTGGCACCTCCATTGAGTTACTGATACCAGGCGGGAGATGGGCGATTTCGTTTTAAAACTGGATGGTGTGGTGAGAATGACAAGATTGACAATTTATGAAGAATTGAGAACATCGTCAACAAGTATCGAATGAGAGAAAGTACCTAAATCTACATCTGAATTGAGAACATAAAGTCTTTTTTGGTAGACGTTTAAAAAGAGTATAATGATTTGGATTTCAATAAGGCAGTCAGTAACACTGACTGCTTCCAGGTCAGGCAAGTACCAATGCAACTTCTCTAAGTTTGTATGTACTTTCTAAGTATATCTTAGACACCAATGACTGTGTTTCGGATGGCACGTTAAACTGTAGGTCTCGGCTGTCATTGAACATCTTTGGCAGTCGTTACGGGTAGTCAGAAGCCAGTAAGTCTGACACCAGTCTAACCAAGGGGTATTGGGTTGCCCGGGTAACTGGGTTAAGGAGGTCAGGCAGGGCAGTCGCTCCTTGTAAAGCACTGGTACTCAGCTACATCCGGTTAGACTGGAAGCCGACCCCAACATAGTTTGGGAAAAAGGCTCGGAGGATATACAGTCAGTAACACTGAATATAGGAAGGATATGATTATGTTTAAGTATCTTATGTTCCCTGTTGATGAATAAAGATAGCTATAAAATAATATTTACATGCAAAAGGCGCTTTCCCGCATACATTGCGGAACTGACCAGTATGTTGGTTGAGTTTCTATGTAAATGTCACGGAGCCACACCACACACGATGATGCTAAATAAATAACTCACATTATTCCAAATTGTTTTAAAACTATAAAAAATAGTCTTTAAAAAATTAGAGTAGTAATTACACTCACGTTAACAGCACAGTTAACAAAAACACTAGCATTACAAGTAACAATTAAAACTAATGTTTGTGATGTAAACCCCGACCGGGAGCAAGCAGTAACTTCAATTAAACTTAACAGTAGTTTTAATTTTAGTTCAAACGGAGCCAAGTTTGCAAGCGAACTGCCAAGTTTAGTCAGGTGGAAGTTACAGGAAAATTTTGCATAAATTTCATATCGGCCCGTGTGATAATACTTTATGATATTAATAAGGTTGATATTCAAGTGCTGTGCTTTTTCATAACATCACGAAAACCTGAATCCTGTTTCTCCACCTAGTAATCAATTCTTTATTAGAAATATATATGCAACTCAGACTGCCCGTTCAATTTGTAGAGAAAATAGAAATCATAGATGCCATTACTAATGTCAACTTTAAACATATTTCTATTCAGAATTCCTCCGTCGTGATCAAGGAATTCTCTCAATATTCGGAGCGGTTCCGCAGATTTGAATAATGTCGTCTGATTGTCTCCCGGTTACCTCTGTGCACTTAATTTTGCTTTCTAAGCTTGATTTGAGGGTCGGAAGCGAACAGTTTTGATAATCAGCACACGTGCTGTTTTGGTCACGTTAGTTCTGATTTACATTCATGTTTCAAGTTAACTAAATCCCCAAAATTTCACACACATTTCAAGGAATATTTATGCACTATAACATGTCTTCTTTCTACAGTATTCTTCAATCTGTATTAATAGCAAACTTCATAAAGATAAGTTCATCAATTTTAACTTTCACACGTAACAAGTAAACCGATACTTGCATTTGAAATATTCCCTAACACCACACCATCTTATATTTCTTTTCTCGTGTCACAGAATCCTCAAGGCCAACAGATATAAGTCAGCACATACCCAACCCAGCGGACTGGAGACCAGCATTGGGCTCATTAGCGGCCACTCGACCCGCTTGCGGCCGCCACTTGCAGCCGATCGATTGTCTCAGCCACTACAATTATAACTATGTACCATACATGCTTGTCAATTTCAGGGACGGTGTAAGTGTAAGTCCATTATTAAGTACGTATTGATTGGTTATACAATTACTTTGTTTAGTCCATATCGACTCAGAAGAGTATAAAGGCCATATTTCCCTTGTAGGTAGATAAATGTAAACGGGATGTAGTACTATTAATTAACAGTGTGTAAAGTCCGGATTAATGTGTGGTAACATCGTGTAATTAATGTTGTAGTTTATCCTTACTAATATTTTATGGTACATGGGAAAGTGAGTTTGGAACAGATTTGGGTGCTTGGCATGGGAGATACGTTACTGTTAATCCAGCTAGGGTACTAGATGCCATGGAAGTGATGGGAATTCTTCGTATAAAGGATAGCGTGCACGCGCATATTATGTGCGAATAAAGATATCAAACTTAGCTATTACGCTGATAAAGTTATTCTATTACAGTAAGTGACCATGACCTAGTTTTTCCGATATAGAAAATTGAATATACAGTGCCTATACAATCAGTGGAATTGGACTTGGAAATGTAACATGTAGGCTGCCCGTAAGTAATCAATTTACTTCAGTACTACGTAAATACGAATGAAAATTAGTTTAACAAAACTTGTTTTAGACGAGTTTTTTGTTACTATAAAAGTTTAGTACAAGACATCGTGTTACTGTTGAGAAACTTTAGTTATTATTTGTAGGTACAATATTTGTTAGCCATTGCTTGAATTTGGCAACGAGTATATAGGTTGGACCATCGCAATAAAGTGTGTAGTTTGTTCTCGTATTTATTTTATTTTCAATCGCATTGAAAACTTGAAGTACTCTTCAAATGGCTGGATTTTATGATTTAAAAAATATACGAAAAGTGGTACGAATTTAAAGTTTCATTTTCAACTATTTCAATTGAAAGAGCTGAGTTAAGTACACATGCAATATAAAACTAGCTAGTTACATCAATATGATTAACTGGAGCATCATGTAAGATATACTGGAGGGGGGAGGAGGAAGGCCACCAGGGAGCGAAGCTATTACTGCCGACATGACCGAGGACAGCCGCAGAACAGATACTAGTATGCGCTCACATCAGGCTAAGTGCTTTTGAGAATCGCATATTATGACTATTATGATGCTCTTTTTAAGAACTGCAAACTTATAAAACTGTACTATTAAACCAATTAATAATACAAGAGAAAAACATTTATGATTTTAAAAGCTCTGTAAATATCTACTACTCCTACATAGGTAACTATGAATCCTATGCTTAAGCAACGCAATTTAAAATCATTTTTCAAAACTTTCAACTTAGCAAAAGTTTCAAGAACATAGTGAGGTAAACTAAACTTTGTTAATGTGCTTGCCGTACCGTTCTTGGAAGTTATCATTAATTCATCTTAATACCACGAATAGAGATTATAAGCGACGTAATTGTAGTTACACTATCATTCCCCGGGGGCCATAGCTCCGTCTTAATAATACATGGCTAATTTACATGTGGACCTTCAGAGTTAAGAGGCAGGAGCCCCAAGAGTAAACGCTGACCGATGTAACTGACTCACGGATAAGGGATCTTAGGAAACATTTCCTTGAACGCCCAAACAAGGACATTTCTTGCCCTCGAGGTATAAGTCAATAAGGTAAATTACTAAAATGAGATTTTGATTCATTTTTAATCCTAAAAAAATTAAACTGCTTTGTCTCATTTCACACACTTGGTTCCTATTTATTTTCCTATTCATTTAAAAGAAACCTGACAGGTATAACACAACTCACAAAAGTAACACTTCACACGTTATTTTGCTGAAATCGATACAAGGAAACAGAGGTAAAATAAAAGCCTAATAATTTCCGAAAGCACCTCACACGTAAATAGTTAACAATAACAAATTAGGCAGTTTTCCTCAAACGAAAACCACTAAACAAAGCGACTCATGCTTAATTCAGGAACTGAAGAAGACCAATTCGAGCCATGGTTATCACCAAATGTAACTTACCTTCGGGCTGTTGTATGTTGATGATATAATTAAAGCCTGTTATGTTAGATTGAGCGGTATGTGAGGCTCATGTATGACGCGTAATTTACCGTATTTGATACTGTGAAGAGTAACTAATTAAAGCTTTTATGGTAGGCCTTCTATTATTTTTTTTATGAAATTGAAAAATAAGATTTTAAAAAATTACAAAAGACTTGAAACAAGACTGCAAGTTAAAACTGCAATAAGGTCTGCAGCAAACACTGGTGTAATATAGGGCGGCGCACAAAAGCCCGAGTATCTGGTGTTTGCAGCCCGCCAGCCAATTCATAGGTATCATCGTTTCCACATCAATGGAGCCTTCTTCCACTCCCAATAGATCTCAGACTTACTGGATCTCGTTTAACTTTCTATTGGATTCTATTATAAGCCTTAACTGTGTCAGTTTCGACTTTAAAATTAATTTCTTGTACTAACTTTTGATGATATATCTTGGAGGAAACAGTGATATTATGCTAAGCAAGAAATATGTTTGTTATCTGATCCTCCCATGACAAATTGTTAAGTCTGATAATGAGTATTTTTACAAGGGCTTTATTGCCCGCTATTGACATAGTAACTGCCAAATATTGCCCGTATGATATGCATGTCCGCATTCTTCTTAAGACATTAATCGTGAAAACATTTTCATTACAATACCGCTTGCTATTTAATATGTAGAAAGACGTGTAATAGAGCCCAAAACGATGTTAATAAAGAATGTTTATGAGCAATATATTTTTTCGTTAAATATTCATTGAGCGATCCAGTCACGTTCATGTTACTACAATTTTTATATTAATATACAAAATAAACTTACACAATGCCGACTCCGTTTTTCTATATTACGAGTATGGAAGTTCGATGACTTACCTGAAACAAAGTTATTGAAATAATTAAACACACAACACTAACGTGAAAAAAACAGATAACACTAACGTGTACCTATATCTTACACAGCAGAAAATTATCTAACTGGGTATGTAATAGTACAAATTGTCTTGAAACAACAAACAATAATATCTAGCAAACAAACCTCACTTATAATTACCATACAAAACAGGGAAAACAATGTAGTCGCATAAACACAAACTACCCGCATGTAATATTCACGCGCGTAGACAAAAATACTAGGTTTATTCGAGAACGCTCGTTTGGTTAAACAAATAAACCGGTTGCATCATTGTTATTCACACGCTTCCCCGGTGCCGCGGGGCTACCATTAAAAACAAGTTACCACAACACAGCCCGTTGCAAACCCGGGAAAAACTTATACCGTATTTTGAAAACAGTTTAATGCTACTAGCAAATAAATACTAAATGTTTTCAGATAAAAGTTGATATTTCAGTATTTTTTACTAATCCGTACTGAAATATGAATAGTGAGCATGTTGAAACTTTCGGCATGTTGATTTATCATCCGCAAAGACAATAATCGAAAATACACAAAAAGCTGCTATAAAAATAGATGTAGTAAAGCCCATCAATAACAGTAAAACTGAATCCAAAAACTAGGTTATATTTCACGTTTTATGTATGTAAAACACTGAATGTGCGCATATAAACCCGCATACTCGTATTATGTATCGTCACGGTCGTTTCCCCCGAGCATTTCAGGCTCGAAATTTTAAGCGATGCCTAGAACCAACATACGAATAGGGAGCTTAATTCTACCTACTTTTAGTGCCAGACAGTGTAATCCACTTAAAACGATATGAAGTAAAGGTATATCTAGAACGTACAATGGAACGTTTTGTTTCATATTACTAAGCACTGTAAGAGATACCGAATCGCTAACTTCAGTTGAAATAAGTCGGTAAGCTTTATCATAACCCTATAAACATCACGGCGGGCGTACTGAAGCCGTGCTTAAAATTTCAACTGAGCCGAAATTGTCACTCAGACATTCACATCACGTAAGTTTTACTGTCCACCCGCGTTCTGGGACTTGTAATTCAAATCATCCTAAGTGCCGGGAACCATATAGTGGCAAATAGAAAATTCTCGAACCTCCTGAGGCCCATTGGTGGACGAGACCCAAGAATCGAACGAGATATTGCAATGAAATGCAATAATAAAGGACGAGTCCGAAAGTAAAAACATTTGATGGCGCCCACCGTAGGACACACAACAGTGGCAGTCGCCTCGCTTGATGAACATTTGTATTGCACGCGCTATTATTTTTTACGTTCACTGAAATAATCGTAAAAAATGTTATAAAAAGCTTTTTCTTTTCATCAAAAATGTTGATATACAAACGCAGAAAAAATTAAAATTTGTTTAGATTATTATTTATGAATCTGAGGGCACGGCAGTGCCCCAGCCAAGACTCGAGCAAAGCGGGCACGGCCGTACCATCTTTTCTCGAAGCGATTCGCGGCTATTTCAGCCCCCTGTATCTTCCATGTGAACAAAGCTAGGAGTTTAGGTTTTCGATGACCAAGAGTAAGTATTAGAACAAGCTCAGTCCCAAAATTACAAGAAATTTGAATAAATAGTTTACGAGTTATGAGCGATCAAAGTTACACCATTTTGTCACTGACTCACTCACTGACCGATCATCAAAAGTCTAAGGTACTTCTAGCAAACTTAGAACCTTCAAATTTGGCACCAAGATAGGTTATTGGCTACATATAAAGGAAAAATTATAAAAACCTTAAAACTTAATAAAAAAATAGGAAACAAATTTATATTTGCGGTTTTTCAAGAACATTGTGTATGAATTTTGACTGCATTGATAACTTTGTTATTTATTTATGTACAAAATGTTACTATTTGTTTTATTGTTACGTAGTGTGGTATATTGTTATTGTGTATTAAATATACATACATATGAATAAAAAAGCTAGGTTAAAATAAAATGAGTAATGATAAAATCTTTCATATTAATGCAGTGCGATAAATACTGCATGCTCGCTCGATAGATGGCGTTGTCCTGGTCTAAATCGCGCTACGGTTTTTAGTTAAAAAAAAAACAAATAATTTCATGTGATAGCGCCATCTACCTCTGAAATAAATCTCTTTTATTCTAAAAGATATTCGATTAAATTCGACAATTTCGAAATTGTTTAATTTATTTTTAAAAAAAATGTTGTTTACGTGCTAGTTTAGGTCTACATATTTAGTTTGTTATATATTTAGTTAGTTGCATGTAAGTTAATTTAATTTGTTATATACTTAGAGAAGAAGGAGACCTACAAAAAATAAATTAGATCCCACCAAAAACATTAAATGTAAAAAAAGCCAATCCTCTACGCAATTCCTCCACCGTAAAAAGTTTTGAGATCGCATAGAAGCCAAGTCCTGTTCAACTTTATTTGTAATAATAAATCAATATTTTGTGACTATATCAATAGTTTTGTTCACATTACAATAATATTGTCTTGGCCATGAGCACAAGTTAATAGTCGCTCCCTGAAATAATGTGTAAATACCATTGAATTGATACATTATATATGGACATGATTTTACGATTGGACTGATTGGAATTTGAGATCACCATGGACCAAACATGCGCCATAGTAAATGTGCAGTTCATGATTTTGGATGATACTGACTGTCGGTCATTTAGTAACAATTGAAAAAACTAAAAGTATATAATTCTGTGATATTAAACTTCATGATTGACTTTCACCTCTCCAAGATATGCTGTATTATATTTGTAGTTTATTGTGCTCATGGCCAAGTCAATATTATTGTAAAGTGAACGAAACTATTGATATAGTCACAAAATATTGATTTATTTTACAAATAAAGTTGAACAGGACTTGGCTTCTATGCGATCTCAAAACTTTTTACGGTGGAGGAATTGCGTAGAGGATTGGCTTTTTTTACATTTAATGTTTTTGGTGGGATAGATTTTATTTATCTTGTCACTTGTCAATTACTTTTACTTATTTTTTAATAATCACAACATCAAATCAAACACGATTCAATGGTTCTTGAAAGATAATTAGATACCAAGTAACTAGTCACTGCTATCAAACAAAGTGTCAAATATCTTTATATAAATATTGCTTCTACGCGCTAGCTTGCTCGTCATCTTTGACATTGAAATATTTGAAACGACTCATTCGATCCGAACAAGCCGAAGCATGGAAAGCAATAACCATTTATTTTGGCGCCCAACGTGGGCCCGGGCGCAAATGAAACTCCTACATACAAACTGTTAGTATACAGGTACTGAGATAACACGGCGCCTCTGAATATGTAAATGCGTGTATTCTGCCTACTTTGGCTGCTTACTTGAAATGATTACTCGCATAATATGTGCCATTGTTGTTCGATTCAACCTGTCTTATGTGACTAATTGAAGTTTAGAACTACAGTCATACAAAGCTTAAGTATATTGCATTACATTTGGGAATAAATATACCATAAAAGCAGTTATCAAAATATTATACGAAATATTAACCAAAACGTCAACGGGTTGTGATCGCTTTCAAGTTTAACCAAAATTCCTCATTCACTAAAAGCATAATAATAGCATTTGACGAGAATATGAAACACTCTCCATTAACTGGCAACACAAACTAACGAGTTTATGAGAGACAAATACTCAGTTTCAAGCGTTTGAGGAGCATAATGAGCGTTTAAACACGGCCTGAGGGACGCCACTCGTTTACGACTTCATTAAGCAAATTATGAACGATAAATGAGATTGCAGGTTAGTGTTTGCCTACTACTGACAGTAAAAATACAGCTATGGGAAAAGATTAAAAAATTTCGTCGCAGAAGTTAAATAAAAAAATTGTTTCG
Organism: Helicoverpa zea x Helicoverpa armigera; assembly: GCA_033682625.1. Taxonomy (NCBI): domain Eukaryota; kingdom Metazoa; phylum Arthropoda; class Insecta; order Lepidoptera; family Noctuidae; genus Helicoverpa; species Helicoverpa zea x Helicoverpa armigera. Next base: position 515,463 of record JAWIIS010000008.1, read on the forward strand.
TGCCTATAGATCCCGTAAAGCAAACACACCAGCTCCATAAATTTTATAAGCTGGAGATTAGGACACTAAACTACAAAACATACGAACACAAAATGTTGATAAACACGTAAAGTTGGATAGGCCATAAAGCGCGCATGTACCGACCAAGATAAATATGTGCTGAAATGATTTGCGTAAGCCCATGTCTGTTTAGGACGAGCTAAACAAAGGGATCGCAGCGGCTATTCAGCAAATAACTGACGGTTATATTATAAGCTTAGTTTTAGATTTTAATGACAATACCTATGCTTATTAATATTACAGGTCGAAAATAAATACGTGGTTTAAGCTCATTTATTACACTAATTTTATTTCTAACTAGCTGATCCCGCGATCTTCGTATCGTTCAAACCTTCCCTGGACCTCTACAAAAATGTTAAAACCAAAATCAGCTCAATTGGCCCAGCCGTTCTCGAGTTTTAATCAGACTAACGAACAACAATTCATTTTTATTTATATAGATAGATAACAAAAAAAAATCTGCCATACCGTGAAAATCCATAGAACCTATATAGCTTGACAGACAGATAAAATCCGTTCACAATATTAGTACGAATCCGAAAATAAACGGATGTGTTTAGAGCTCATTTATACAAACAAATAGTATTGAGAAAGAGACCTAGATTCGTGATCCACATATCAACACATGAATATAACAGTTTGATTCACGTACGCCATATAACAATGATGCAGAACTTCTTCTGTGACGTGTAGACTGGAGCATTTTGGAATATGTACCACGCTTGTGATACAATCATCCATATTTGCAAATGCGAGAAGAAATAACCCGCGTCCCGTGGGAGCTACTGCCGTACCGGGATAAAATATAGCCTACTAGCTGGTGCCCGCGACTTCGTCTGCGCAGGTTTAGTATTTCGAACAATATGTTTACAAATTGTAGCCTATGTGTTATTCTGATGTATAAGCTATATTATTGTAAAGTTTCATTAAAATCCATTCAGTAGTTTTTGCGTGAAAGAGTAACAAACATCCATACATCCATACATACAAACTTTCGCGTTTATAATATTAGTAGGATGTTACTCGCAGATAATATAGCTTTCTACTGGTGAAAGAATATTTAAAATCAGTTCAGTAGTTTTTGAGTTTATCCATTACAACCAAACAAACAAAGTTTTATCCTCTTTATTCCTCTTTATAATAGATGACGTGGTTGAAGTAACATTTTAATTTTTTTTGGCTTTATTTATTTATGATTTTGCACATATCCTGAATACTATTTAATAATAATGATAATTGATACATGTTTACCAAAAACAATTAGGTACCTACGCGTGTGAACCCAACAATTTGGTGTTTGTTATTAATAATTAATGTTTATTTGCTAAATATTTTTGTTTACTTTGTAATAATGTTTTGTAGTAATTATTTATTGTAACAATATATTGTAGCTGTTTCCAAGCCATAAAATATTAACTACAACCAAATTTAGTTCTACCACAAAATTAAAACATGAATATTTTATTTACTTTAATTTTTGTACAAACCGAATATTCTATTATTCTCCAATATTTGGTACTTAGAACTCTATTTTGTTGAAAAAAACAGGCCACACTTCTGAGAAAAAATATTAATCTCTCCTCTTACGCCGAAATTGACAGTTCTAAAAAACAAAGCCTATCGAGTTCTGTATACCAGTGTCCCCCATATATTTGGTATAGTTCGAGAAAACATTTGCGTATAAATCTCAGTCGGAATGCGACAGGACAACGGTTGCAATAAACGTGCCCCCGGAGACGTACACTTTGATCCGGGTACCGGGATTATGTGGCCGAAAGTCGGACCAGGCCGAATTACGGGCATTTCGCATTCAAATCTATTCACAAACATCATATGGACATTTCAGGCAGAAACGTAAACTTCGTGCGAAACAAAGAGGAAGTCTTGAAATATGCATCGTCAACTGGGAACTGTTAGCGGGAGCAAATCTTTGACGTTCTTATTTCAGAAAGAAAACAGATTCAGATGTTACACTATAACTGTTACACACAAACTTTAAAATATTTCTGAGTAGATATTAAGTCGATAACAGACGGCTGACAGGCGACATGACATGTGACAGCACCTATCGAAGTTTCCAGATCATTAAACACGTTTGTTACACGATTGACCCTCAGAGTTAGCATGCACCCACATTTGAAATGGATCAATCAAAAAGCACTTCCCATTACATATTACTATTTGATGATATCTCTATTGGAGTATATTTTCAAGTCCTTAGTGGAGTGTGTGAGCATCGTTTATATTACGGTAAAAAATATACACCCGTGATCAAAATATAAATGAAGGGCTGTACATCTCTGCTTACTCCTCAGGGATCACGGACGTGACTTAGATATGTGATACTTTTATATCTGAAAGCGATACATACGTTATATGTAACGCGTTTTATCTGTCCGTCCGTATATTTAGAACACACTTCACATTTTAGCCCGCGGCTCTCGCGTATGATAATAAATATTCGTAATTTGCAATTGAAATAAATTCGCTGTTGTAACGGGTGTGTAATTTATTAGTGCTATGCGGTATTACAGAGCCGTGAGAAGCCGACTGTCTGCTGCACCGACTGGATACTGACATTGCCAATGCAAAAGTTAGGGCCGCAAAACAAAAGAAGGCTAATGTCAACACGTTAATCCTCAGCACACTGACATGTCTAACTCGTACCCAAGAACTACAAGTGAAAGGGATTCACGCTGAAAGTTCAACACCATGCCAAAAACCTCAACAACACCAAACCCTGGTATTGAAATCTGCGTGAATTAGACCTTCTGTATTCGCCTAGTCTCACGAGTGCCGACGTGCCACCGAGCCGTAACGCAGCCGCATTAGCCTCACAGTTACCCCGTGATATATCTGCACTATATTGTTCATTAGAAAGCTGCACCCATGCATTGCGTGCCGAGCTGTTTCATCAACTTTACATATAAATGAAAAAACTGCGCAGCACAAAGTTACTTACGTTACTTAAAAGAAAGCTTTAAGAAAATGTTTCATTATTATTTCGAAAATAGAAAAGCAAGCTTATAATTCAATTTAAGCTCAAGAATTGTATTTATACAAGGAAGTAAACTCGGATTAGATTTGAACTTAAATATTTATAGGATAATTTGTATCGTTAAACGTGGATAATTTTTCCTGGTTGGTAGCACATTATTCAAGCACATCCATTAAGTCGGAACTTGGAACGCTAAAGCTGTTTAGAAAGGTGCAGGTTCAGTTTTTGTTCGGCGTCCGTAAATCCCCGATAAATTATTAAAAATCATATCAAAATTGACATCAGAAATCCGACGGCAAATCGATGTTATGCATCAACCTGCACGGCTCGGTTCCGACCGAAGTATTTTCAGCGGCACGTAATAATTATATACCCGCGATATAAGCCGAGCATTTGCTAAATATGCACAGTTTTTCCCTCAAATGCCAACTGCCTATTACTGCAGGCTCTACTGGCGCGACTAATTAGTGCACGCGGCTCGGCTTGTGCTCGATATTATTTGAAATGTACGATATGTTCGTTGATTTGCTTGCGTTTTCCAGGCCATTTGCAAAACCCAACCGAATGTTAAGTGCACCCACTGAAAATATCGATCATAATTACTTTAACTGATTATAAAGACGAGGTAACATTATGTTTACTTATCCGCAATTTGTGGCTCCCCGCGAAAGTGCCAACAAAATAGCATATAATTATTATGATTACGTTGAAGCCAGCTTGAATTCATATTTGCAGTATATTATGAAAGCCGCCATTATGATAACAAGTGAGACCACAATAGCAGCAACACGGCACATTTGCACAAACATTTTCAGCGCCGAATACCGCCATTGACAATTTAATGACGCTGCGTTTTAATTAATCGATTGTAGTGTAGAGCGAGATCGATGTGTTAATACTGGACTAACAGCGATTGAGATGCAATTGTAATCGGACAAGCTTGAGAACGGGTTCACTTTAGATACAATGATTAATATCCCTTGTAGTCAGAACTATAGCTGCAACTTCAGGAACTAATATAAGGAAACTGGAAGCATATTATGCTTACCCAGTGGTTATACTTGGCCATTGTAACACTATTTGTGTTGATATCCATGGAGTATTATGTCCTAAGGAGGTGAAGTTTTACTGAATTCGAGATAGATAACATTATTGTATTAGTAGTATTTATAACTCATCTGTTGATATGCTTGAAAATTTAGATAGCAGTACATAGATGTACCTACACAAAGTAGCTAATAGATAAATATGCCAAGCCTATTAACTTACTCTTCAAGAGTATCCTGCCTCAGGCGACGTCTATTCCCAAATGATAAATAGGTTACATAGAAACCATTATATTTGGAGTCACGTCTCCCGAAATAGAACGGTTTGAAGGCTGCGTGGTTGTGGTTACGACAACCATGCTCCAGTTTTATGGTGTAGTGGAAATTTCCCAAAATAGACACAGATTTATGTGGTCGTAAATGTTTACTATAATGGAGTTGCTAACTGCTTGAAGACTGAAAAGTTACCTGATATTTTTTAAGTCCTTATATTGTGCGTATAGTTCTTGGGATATTGTAAAGATCTATGCTTACTTCGCATCCAGATACTATGGTCATATAACGATCCGATTTCACAGCACATGATACCCACAAATTAACAAGATAAATCCAGCATGAATTTATGAATACATAAAACCAAAATAAAGTTTTTGACTGTATGTAAATAAAACTGTTTCCCCTTCACAAAAGCTATATTCGCTAATCCTTAGTCAACACCAGTTAATTCACTCTATCACACTGTCCAGCGGCCATTTTTCCTCCCATTTGCATAACGGTTAACCTGACAATGATCGTGGTGACAGCCACGCATAAATACGAATACATTACTTGTATCATCGTCCGGATCGGACGGACGGTTCGGACGTCGGACGCGCACCCGGACGTCGGACACGAGCGTCCTCTTAATTTGCATTTTAATTTGCTAGCACGTCGTTAATATACAGATGTGTAAAAACAGCCGCCAACGGTTATTGCTGTGTACTGAAATTATTAATTGCATGGTCCTTGTGGGTCGCGTTAAGCTGGCTTATTCCAGTCCGGGTGACCTAACATGACCCGAGTTAGTAATTCCGACAACTCTCGCGCCCAAAACCACGCGACTGCTTTTCGGAACTTGGTCTAATGCACTTAGGGTGACCTACTTGAAGTCTCGTTTGTATTGTAAACTAACTAAAGTTAGGTCGTATGCGGCAGCCATAAACTACAGAACACCACGTGCTTTGGTTCCTTGCATAAATCCATCTGAAGATGAGAACCCACAACACCAATGAAACTCAGTTTTGGTTTAAAAATCTTCCTTAATCTGTTGTCCGAAACCACAAATACGCGGCTGTGTATTCAAGCTTGGAATGCATCTGCACCGCAAGCTCGGAGGCTCTCGAGCGCTCCTTGCATCACAGCTGGATTCCTGCCTCCACCGCGCCGCACACAATTTGCGCCCAAAACTATAATGGCGCTTCACACACGATCGCACTCGTGCAGCGAGTGGCGGCATATTGGATCGCTGCGTCTCAATTTAAATGTGCTTTCATAACCAGATGAACTATTCAATATGTGTGATAATGATGTATTTGGGCGTAGTCGAGAATTTTCATGCAGTTTTGTACCTACAGAGCTTAATTTAATGAACGTTACTCTTCATTATAAAGCATAGCGTAAACAAATAAATCATCATATTCGGCCTGGCTACCTCAGCCGAAGCAATACCTAGTCTTTAAAGCTTTTGTGAGTTACTAGCAACATAATGAAACATTTTCGGAACACATTACCGATCCTGACGTATTTGATTGCTCCCACAACTCTTTAGCGCTGTCCCATTTGTCCGGCGATATTTTACACGGAGTACATATTTGTTCCGACCTAGTGTTCATTTGAGCTTCAAACGAGCTACAATTTGGTGGCAAACGGATGTACGGCAAATAGGTTTGTATTGTACGTGTTGTTGTGACCTTGGAGCTATATTTAGTTGAAAATATCTGGCTTTGGAATACGTGGGCAGGCCGCGGGTACTGAATGCGCGCTCGTACACTTACATAACTGGATTAAAGTGTGAAGCTGGACTGTTATGTGACTTGAACGTTTATTTTAGTCATGAAAGCGGATTATACGGGTTGTTAATTAATGTTTATGAACTCTAAACGTAAATAACTATTACCGAATCGGTCTTAAAATCTGATACAGAAACCTAACCCAAACCGATTTAGATACCGATTCGAAAACATTAAGCTACATTATCGGTAGGCCTTTTAACCTACTAAATCACAATATCGAACAAAGTCCAAAGCCTAACTGAAAGTTATTAGGCACACGCACCCCCAAAACTGGCACATAAGGTCAGCTGATCAGTGGCAAGGCTGGCGCGTCCTCCCGCGGCAGACCTTGGCCGGCGCTGGCGAGCTGCCAAAGGTCTGGCCACTTTCACCTCGATCGATCTGAGGATGGCCCACATCGAGGCTTATTGCGTCGGCTAACAAGTGCAAGTTCACTTGGTATTGGTGCGTGCCAGGCTGCCAGCTGCTGCAGCGGTTTATGGTAATGTTTGCGTGGTGGTTTGTTTATGAGCCGTAAAGTTTAGATGTTTCTGTACCATAATAAAGATCATTGAACTATTCTTTACCCCCATAATCGGTGTACATATTTCACAAAGTTATAACTTAAGCGCTGAATTGTATTTTCTAATAATCTAACACGAAATACATTCTAAAGTTTTATAGTGCGAGTTCTTGTACAAACAAATTCATTTTATTACAAAAGCAGCCCAATATCCCAGCGGCGTGTAAATCACTTGAACTTCTTCCTACGTGAGTTAGAAAATTCTGCAGAACAGATAGATAGCACACATTTCCATGCACGCCAGCATTACTAGCATTTTTCAATCGTCAGACACTCCATTCTACATCTAAATTCCGTTCGAGTCTGCCCTGCAAGGTTATCAAGTGATCAAACAAAATGTTATTGAATATCTATTTCAGGCAGCTTTTAAAATGAACTTTCAAGAACAAAGACAGCACTACGGGACCTTCCCAATAAAAGAGAATGGAAGAAAAAACTGTGTTGAAAAGATGTTTAATTTTAATTGGATTGTGAACCGCGGCAATTTGCATAGCTAATATTATGAAACAAAAGTGGTAAGTAAAGACAGCGGAATTGCGTACAATCTGTCTGCGAGGCGTGAGCTGGCGCGAACATTCAGTGTCACGGAGCCACCGACCAGCGACACGAGATAATTCTACGAATTTGCATTTTAATCACTGCGTCGCCAGCCCACTGATGGACAAAGAAAAATGCTTGAATTTATATAGTAAACTTTGCATAATTAACATGTGACACCATGACAGACTGCGAATGATCTAAGAAACACGTAATCATCATTAGAATCAGTTAGCAACTTGTAATTTCTTCGTAATTTATTCTGCATTTGTTTCAATGAATGTATTGTTGACGCCAGCAGCGGCGAACACTCCGACTCAACAACTTTGTCACGGAATACCTTACATTTAATAAGAATTTCGTAAAGTAAGTCGTTTCAAAACGGTCGCATACTTCATTTTGATTTATAACACTCCACAAAATTTTTCGTGTGAAACTGCAAGAATAATAGAATTTATAAAAGTTGTTCTTGGTCTCGGTGATGAAAAACACAAAGTATGTTTTTCTGAATTTGCCTTAACATTGGACTAACGCCCATTTATAGGAATAGTCACTCTGTAATTTCCAGAAAATCCCTTTATCCTCTCTAAATTCCGCAAAACAAAGGAATTTGAGACAATTTCAGAAAAAAGTGTACAAAAAGGTAAGAATATTAGGCGGTATTTCCTAACAATGCCAGGCAGAAAATTTCGTACAAAATCTGTGTCGGAGTGAAACACTCGTGTAATTACAGGCCCTCTCAATATGACGTAATTCCCTCTCAGACCTTCATTCTGACGCCTCACAAATCTCTCCTAGAATGTGTTTTATGTAACTGTGGGAAAATTTTACGTTCTTACGTCTTTCCTGAAGAAAAGCATATGTCTTTGAGAGCATGTTGTCCATTACTTGCAAAGGAAAGAATAAGGCGGCGTATGTAGTACATCTATTGTTACAAAACTTTATAAAACTACAACATGTAATGCTAGTATCAAAAGATACTCGGGCAAACCCATTTAACAATATTTGGAGCAAACTTTTGCTGGGATCACAAAGTTCCAAGTTGGAAAAGGACGCACAACGCAGGGATCAGGCCGAAAGGGTCATCGATCAAAAACACGTCACTTTCGGGAAATACTTTTAGCGAAACATTTCTCTCCGATTGGTCTGACTACCGGTGTCATAACACATCAGAAAGGTCCGCGGGAGTTCTGCAACTTAGGAATTAGTTCCAGTAACCTTTTCCTAGTAACCTTTCTTCTAGACATATATTAGCCGAACTTTGTGAATTGATTGATTGTCTATGATAATGAGATAACGATGTAACTACATGGGTATAATACATATTTCTCGTTAGTCATGACATCAATCATGGAGTACCTACTGGTGTCCTGAGAGTAAGTGTAGCTACTTTACTACCAAAATCTGGACATTTCGAGATGGAATGTTTTACGAAGTCTGAATATATCAGAAAGGTCGGCAGTATCTCGATACTGTGTGTTTCGACAGGCTCCGAGCCATATCTGGTCGCATCTCGCCAGATGTTCTGCGAATTGGGTCAATGTTCTGACAGCCGTATTGACTTGTGCATACTTGGTTTCTGCACTATTGATGTGTTCTATTTTTAGCTTGGCTTGAGGAAATATTTGAGCTGGATTCGAGTACGATTTTTGACTTTATGGGTCAAAAATATTGTTATAATTTTTATATGGGGTCGCCGCAGTGATCTTTTTCTTCCATAACCTTTCTATTAACCGACATCTCCCTTTTACTCGTGTCAGCTTTATATAAGCCAGTTCTATTCATAACATACTTTTAAGATCCGTTTTCCTCTCCATTTTCAAACCTCTAGAGAACAAAGCTGCCAAAAGCAAAATGAATTAAGTTTCCTAGAACCAACATTTCATTAAAATTTAGTAAGGCACTTTACACATTCACTTCTCCGTGACTGAAATAAAATTCATATAATGCTTTATTTAAATCCCCGCCTACCTTGGGTGTCATGTTATGATCTCTGAGTTGACCTTCAACCTTCATGTTTTCCAGTTGGGCGGTGAAATATTAACGAGTTTGTTACCGTACGGTCGTCAGTCAGTCTCTCGGGTTAATAAGCGGACACCTCGGCCGGCCGGGATTGGAACCGGCGACCCGGTGCCTTGATTGCCTATTAGCATCACTACGCCTCCATTAGATTATGAAACACGTGACGGGACTTGTTTTGATGGCTCTATAACAATTTCTCTAATATTCATTAAACTTGAATTTTCTGTTATCTCACAAATTGTTAGCAGAACTTAGTGTAGAACTGTTACCCTGTGAAACACGTTATCAACTACTTCGGAGTAATAAATCGCGACACGACTTGCTACTTCACTTTACGACTTAAATTATAGGAAACACTCCCTTCTCTTCCTCCCGTTTAATGTCACTCTGTTGTATTTTTCAAGGCTTCATTAGGTAACAAATAGTAGTTTCGTTTAGACCGAATGAACTAACTCACCACTCACTGTCATATCGGGATATTTGTGGGAAATTGTATAAATTAAAAATGTTGTAAACTGCTTAATGTCCCATCTGAATTCATGTAAATCTATGCTATCTATATTAATATAATAAATAGGAAACATTTTTGATTATTTTTGTCCTGCCCTGCCCTGTAAAGGCTCCGAAAGTACTGGAGCGCTCTAAGCTACACTCTGCCCGAATAACATAGGCTATATTCTACCCCAGTACGGGCATTAGTTCTCACGGAGTGAGACCGCGGGAAATCGGCTAGTTGTTAATAACTAGGAGTGTAATCGGCGGCCCGATACCCCATTAACGTCAAGTTGGCAAATGATTTGTATTGCCCGTGTAATCGTGTGCAGTCGACCAACCGACGACCTGCCAGTAACGGGTTATTGCTACTTATTGATGAACATGTTACATATACGCAATAATAGTCACAGAAATAGATTTATGAATGGCTTTTTATTGTAATGTAAAAGTCGGAACTCACACCATACGGTACCGACGAGGTTAATTTCGTTTACGGACTTAATAATTAAATAATTGGGTTCACTAAGCTATTTAAAGTACAAACATAATTCAAAGTATCCCTAACCCTACGAACAATATCCTTTAACAGAATTTAATCAAGGCAAACCTCGTCCAAGTCATAATGTGTGGTCAAAACTAATATCTGTTGGTTACGTCTAGACAGGTCGGCAGTTAGCGGGTACTTCCACAATTACCATAGTTTACCCCCATCAGTCAGTCACAGCTGTTTAATGTGCTCTTAGCTTTGATGTCAGTTGCCCGGGTAACGGGAATGTTTCACGTAGTTAGTAAAAACTGTCGGTTACGAACGTTATGAGTTCTGTGAGTTAAGCCCACAGTGATAATTAAGCTTTATGATTTCAAAGGTGAATGTTATGTGAGTGAGTGTTACGTTGTTGAGGAAAATTTATGATTGGGCTTTTAGGAAAGAAGTGCTTTTGTTACGTTAGATGTATAGGGGTTTTGTGTATTACACATTAAGCGTGTTAATAAAAATAACTCAACATGTCAGATAAAACAATGTTTTCTAGACAATGGAGAATAAGCTCAGACTATCGGATAATTTCGGCAAAAACGCATCTCAAAAGGATAATCCGGTTATAATCATAAACATATTTTAGCTATCGAAAAGATAAAGCTAAAAACCAATATAAACGAAAGCAGACTAAAGGGAACCACCGGAAAATGAACACAATAAGTTTCTGAAATGAGGCACAATTTGGAAATAAGTGTCTATTATAAAATCCAGGTTGTTATACTCTGGGCTGACGATACTGAGTCTGAATTAGCTCAGACTTGGGATTACTTTACGCAACGTTACGCCTAGTAAGTATACTGAAGGAAATTAGTTCCCAAATAAACTTAGAAGTGGTTTCTGAGAAGAGAGATAACTCGGTCATTCGCAAGATATTTCGCGATCCTTGAGAGTTTTCATGTATGTGGGTGACTGTCTGTTCTATTAGATATTAATATATTTTGTTACGCTCTCAGGAGTTTTGATGCAGAAAACATACATTCAACATATAAATAGCTAACACATTTAAAACCACAACCTACCTCCACAGTAGTTACACATAAATGGGTGCCGAAAGCAACTCGAATGAAAAAAGCAAACATTTCCCCCATGAACTTTGTCGCGAACAAAACAGAAAAAATAAACGCTATCACAGTGAACGCTGCGCAATGTACGTGAATGTATTTGTGTGAGAACAGAACAATGGCGACACGCGGCGACTACGTAACGACAACGCAACGACACGGCCCTTTCAAACGAACACCCAGCTACCATTGTGATAGAAAAAACAGCATTGAAAACGAAAGTATTGGTAACAAAATAATACATGTACGTTGTTCAACACGTGCTTCTAACACTAGCTCATAAATGTTCTCCCGAGCACGTGCTCCGAACGGGCCTCTATAATCAACGGTCGTAAAAAATCTATTATCGTCGAGTTGACTAACTGATTAGCCGGCGATGTTGTTATTATCGCCTATAACCCCTTATCGCGTTCATAAAAGGGGTGGTTTATTCGCCGTTTACATCACAACAACCACGCCGATATTATATGAACTGAGCTTCGAATGCTAATCGAAAAAGTTTTAGGCTTTTGTCTTCCAGTAGAATAGTCGCTAACAATTTAAAAGATAGTTGGCCGTTTGTGATTTGTCCAAGTTATCCGAATTGGTAGTCCAATCGTCTTTTCATAATGGAGTCCCGAATAATGATGTCGTCGGAATTAGGTTAATTACTCGCGAGCGAATACTTACTTAGCATTATGAGCACAATCTTAACAACAGATCTTGTCTCACGCCTGTTAGATAGCTCTCTACTGTTCTGTGATGATAAAAACAAATGTTCGTTCATCTGTATTTAAAATACAGATCACAAATTCTATGGAAGACAAGATAAAACAAAATATGGACTATAATAGCAATGATAAATATAATTGACACATACAATAAAAAAAATAACTTTAACTTATGTCACTGAGTATCAGTCTCATTTCGGGTGTCACAGATGTGCCGATTGTGTAATCACAGAAAACACAATTGGAGATCTAAATGATGCCATAAATCCAGACAGTAATTTGCGTAGGTATTAATCAGACATCATTGGTTGTCTACGAACCGGCTCAATACTCACAACTAATCTACGTATCAGTCTGTCTGTCTGACACTGGAGAGCATGTCTATTAAATGCAATTAATTGCATATAGGGACAAGACAATCATTGCACACCACGCTGGTCCATACTAACGCAAATCATATTTGTATAAAATGTTAGTTCAATAACCATCAGTGCTCACGCCGCCACGTAGTTTAAAACTTTAAAAGTGAGATTAAAATAAAGTTTCAAGTATAAACGTGATCAACTCATTAGTAAACAGTTCGTTAAAAGTTATTGCACAAATTACTGATATTTACATTTTATAATACTTAAAAGCTGAAACTATTATCTTTGTGTCACGGTTCAGCATAAGAACCTTTACAAACTTGAGACCTTGTGCAAACATCTTTTTGTTAAACTTTACAGATATTATTTGTTGAGGATAATGTGAAAATCTGTAAGACAGCAACTTCAAAGACTTGAAGCATTAGAACTTCAAACAGCTGTACTGGACCCCTATAAGATTTGATTAAACAAAGTCTGCAGCGACGATTATACAAAGTTAGGCCTACAGAAACCCAATATTGCGGGAGGTGTTTCATCTGAAATAATAACATAAAACAGTATCCGAGTTCAAAGGAAACTAACTAGCTGCGCAATAAGAAACAATTGTCCGTCAGGTTTTCACGCCTTACGTACAATTCATGTCCCGAGTTTAGCCGAACGTTCCCGAATCTCCCCGAATGTTTCGCGGTAACTTAGCATCATAATCTCTCTTTGTTCCGGATTTTGACGGGGTTCTTCATTGTGGAAAATTAGTGAACATTTCTCTTCTATTTGGGTATAATTAGCAATTTGCTTTTTTTAAATAAAATTATTCTTACTGTGGTTTGATGGATTGTTGGCAAGTTTGGACACTTTTTGAGATGAATTGTGTGCAAACAATTGGGTTAACGAAGTTAGGGACACAATTCAAAGGATTAGTAACTTTTAATTGAAAAATAAGGCTTCATACTTATTATCATATCGAAACAATATAGCTTGCTTCCATTACACAACTAACTGAATAGCTAACGATAGTAGAGCGGACGACAGCGCTCCAATTGAATATTGCATCGGGAGTGAAAGCTGTAGCGCGCCCCGCGGGCCAGCTTCCGCAGTACATGCAGACTCGAACTATTGTAATTGTACCGGGTCTTGTTAATAAATGATGAATTCTGATGCTACTCTTAACTCGGGCGGACGATACAATGGTATTGAATAAAACTGTTGGTATAAATCGGGATCAGTGCGCAGGTTTAGTCGAGTATAAAATAAATATTTAAAAGGTATAAATAAAAACTTTTTAGGCGTTTCTAATAAATAAAGAAAAACTGGTCTAATGTGAGTAGGAGTTTCGATTGCATATGTAATAAAATACCAGGCGTTATGTTTACAACATTGCATGACATGTACAACCTATTGTTCCTGGAAATGCATCGCAAAATACGCTAATCCTCAAAATGTGTGGGGGACGATAACCTTCACTGATATCAGTAGATATTAGCGTATTTAATTTTAGCTAACACGGTGACAACATCGTAAATACTGTTTTCAGTCAATACTCGAACCAAATAGATGCTGACAAGTATGACAATTAGAAAAAGAAAATACAAATCAGTTTTCCAAGAGAAAAAAACTAAACAGAACTTTACATATTTGAATGCTTACATTGAGAATCTTTTTTCTTTGAGCTTTTGTTCCTAAAAATCCATGTTATTAAAATAATACTGATACAGTGTTGCACCCACAAAGCCTACAAAGTACAAAGGCTGCAATATCCTCGAGCAGGCTGCAGCAGAGGCAGTATTATTCAAAAGAAATGCAATTATGAATGCACCCGCTCCCCCTTTGTTTCGACACACAATCGTCTCGGAGGCGTGCTGCTACTGACGGGTCATGATTTCCTTGCAACTGCTTAAGAAACTAAAGACTTGGATAATGTATTGTTTGAATATATTTAACTATTTTTAAGATAACACAACATAATCTATTTTTTATTTTTTGTTTTGGACGTTAATGGCTCCGAAACTACTAGACCGATTAGAACAAATCTTCCACTGTTGGGAAGCTACACTATTCCAGAGTAAAATACGCTATATTTTATCCGGAAACAGGCAGTGGTTTCTACGGGACGCGAGTGAAACCGCGGTAACAAGGCTAGTTGGGTATATGAAGGAAAATGTAACACCAACACAATAACTTCGGTCAAGGTAAGACATAAAAATGTCATCAACGTTAAATGGTCCGCTAAATGCCAATATGCAACTAGATCATATCACCTTTACTTAGTAATCTAGTGATGCATTTCAGGGTCTCTGAAGTCCAATGTTCACGAAAGGATACTTATCTATATCATGATCTATTCATCAATTACGTAGTACCTATAACGTAACACAAGTAATAAACATCCCCACGAGCTTATGGCTTGTGTCCTAATTAACACCATTCACAAATTAAATACTAGTAGACGTTGCAAAATAACTGCCTTCGCACACCGTATAATTTGAACAAATTCCATTAATTAGTAAGCTGAACAAACAGTAGATCTGCGTGCGGATTACATAGTCTGGCTTGTTACCATTATATTCAAATTCATTCGGATTGGTCTTATTTGAAGATGTACGGAATCTGCGTACTAGACATTAAAAATCGTTTTGGAATTGATATGTCCATTATCAATCTGTAAATGTACAAAAAAAAAAACCTTAAATGTATTTATGAAATGGTTGAACACAATTGAGTCCATTACTGAAATGATTATTTCAAAACGTTGTGTCACTGTCCTTACCTGAGGACAGTCCCCAACTTGGTAAGTAGGCACAAAGTGTATTCAAATAGGGGCTCCTAACTCAGACACTTCCAACTTTCAGCTAAGTTCCTCTGAGACAAGCTTAAAATGTTCAATGCAAAAGTAATAGATGGTACGAATTTATTTATCTTCTTCATAAAGTATTTGTTCAAATGAGTTCTTTTTTTGTGGTTTAAAAGTGAAAGCAGTAATCCATTGCAACATTTAGGTCACGACAAAATCAACAAAGAATGAAAAGTTGATCGATAGACGGACTACAAAGTGATCTTGTTAGGTTTAAGTTAACCCTTTGAAGTATAGAACCTTAAAAACTATTCATCTAAAATACTATCTTGAATTCCTGTTCAGACTCTTAAACGTAAGGTAAAGAAAAACGTATCGTACTTTTACAGTAATACATCGCGATTAAGTCCCGATTGTGTATAAATAATTCCACCACTGCCCACGGAATCTTCACATAAATGGACTCGAAGACACTGCCCCCAGGCAATAATTTCGTCCCCCGACTGAGCCCCCACATTTCATATTCAGAGCTTGCGCCTGTAAAACACTTGGGCACTCGCGAATATTTCACTCAGCTCTAAGTGAATAAGTAAACAAATCTATACGAGATTGTTTACTCGATATGGACAGACTATTGATTTTTTATCTATTATGTATCTTTGAGAAACAATTGTTTTATGATTAAGTGTCCTTCTCTTAGAAATATGTGTGTTATTTATGACCAATATGATCTCGATTGTGTTAGAAAGCTTACATATAAAGTAAGGTTTATACAAATAAACTACAAATTAAAGCTTCTAATGTTCGGTTTTATTAAAAAAACTATTTATCATACATACTTAAGTACATATATAGAGTACTGACTACAATACGGAAAAAAAACAACACATTCTTCCCCATAATCAATAACAGTGCAAAAACATTTGGTAAGTTAATCACACTCGCCCATGACTCACCTACCAACAAAAGATGGGTATAACCTCCCATAAAATCTGCCATAATCCCCATACGAGTGCAGTCCACGTGCACTGTAACGTCAGTGCATCAGCGTGCACGGTGCTCTCGAGTGGACTGTGACGTCAGCACGACCATGAAGTATGTGCATGATATGTTTAGAGTATATTGTGTACTGAGGATTCTACTGAAAACTAGTTTGAAATATTTGTTGACTCGACTACGCGCTTTTTTGGATTTAACTACGCGTTTATCTCGTACTGCCTAGTCGAATTCTCGCCCCTTCGCCTATCATAGAAAAAGACGAAACAGAATGTTGATGTAACTAAAATATTTACCTCTATTTTGTATCAGGAGACAATGTTCGAGAAACAAATCAATCAATACTCGGTTTGTCCCCAATGTATTTATATAACAATTACAGCGAGCACTCGAGGCACCTAAATAAACCTGCATGTGTACACAGATAAGATAGCTGCCACATTATCGGCTGGTTATCGTTTACCACTGCAATTACTACAAGAAAAACACTCTACGAACATTTTACTAACTACATCAGCCCGTTGAACAAACAAACAGTTGTGAATTTCAAATGTGTATAAACTAAGTCTTAGCACTACATAGTGAAAATCGCGTAGCATCTCGTAGACACGCTACGAATTTTCGTAGCGCTACAAACTACGAGCTGCTACACGAGCTTAATTATTAACTATTATTAATTACTGTAAGGCATATCCTGTATTACAGTGAATTATAATATAACACTATATAAAATAGTTTTAAATGGTTTTTGAAGGCATGAGTCGCAAAATGTTTTGTATGACAAAAGTCAACATGTTGCGTCCACTAAACCCCCATAATACCTACTTCATATCCTTTACTATAAGAGGATAAGGCTCGTATCGAAACAGGGACGGGACACTAGAAGCATCAAGATTACTTGAACGTCCGTCCGGCGGACGAAACTCTGTTTAACAAATAAAGGCACTCACTATCAACACCATTAAACCGCTCACAAAATTCTAGCAAAACATTAATTTGTACTGGTTGGTAAATTAAATGAAAAACAAATAGAACCGTTGAATTCTTTAGAATTAATTCAACATCCAATCGGGACAATCTGTTGGTTTTCGATACGTTGGATCTATTGTCCGATGGTGAAATCGCTCAACCGAGTTAATTGTTCACGGAATAAAATAATAAACTGCGCTGCCAACGGCAAATTCTATTCACAGTATTTTTTGCACACTTTTTCATTTATACAGTAACACTAGTTGTTTCTCGCCGTTTCACCTGCTTCCCGACGTACAATAGCCAAATTGACAAACTGACGAATTTTAGGCTTCCATTTAAATCAGACGTGCAAAAGTGCTTTTCATTTGTTTCAATCATAAGCGAGTCGAACCAAAAATAACCAAAAGCTCCACTCACACATACACACACAGACACATACATGCAGCAACTATAATCCCCCCGAGATAAAAGAGCCGCTGGCCAGCACCACGTGATTAGGGCGGTCGCGGTGCACTCAAAGCCACCCTCGCGGTAAATTGCAGCCCTGAAAGGCTACGTTTGAAGGCTAAGGTGCACTTATATTGTGGGGGTGAAGTTTTTACTCTGTGTCGAATGTGAAGATAAATTAGTGAGGAGTTAGATTGTTATCTTCCATACTAAGCCTTACTTTACTATCTATCTGTGACAAGTATAGTATATCTTCATAAAAATTCGCATGGAGAATACACGTGGCAAGCGGACTGAAGGTCGAACAATACAGCATTAAAAAAGTTAGTTTATCGAACACATCCGACACAACTTCTAATTTTATTTAGTTCTATTACGAAATCGAATACGAAAAGTTAGTATCTAAGTTGAGCTTAATTCGTTCCGTATACGTAAAGCGTAACTGTTAATGGAAGAAAATATCTTACTAATAAAACTTACAAGTTTCTGATGTCATCAACCATAGTAGATTTTAAATCAAGTACCTACATTTCCAAGTTGCAAAACGCCTTTGACTTTTTGTTTCAAAACTAGAGGTTCATCATACTGCAAAACAAGGGGCTAATCCCCATCCTAAAAACGAAACTCTAACCAACAAATCCAATTGAAAACACGGGTCAAATCAAACCAGGTGGAGTACGGGAATAAGTACATTAACCGTGAATAATTGAGCATCAAACGGCAAGTTAATTGCATGATGACGATTGCAAACTGCATTAGTCCATTCATGAAATACTCACTGAAATACCAGGGCCGCTAGGCAGCAATAAAGCCTGTTTAATGTATTTAAAACACTTTGATGCACCTCTTTGATATAAATAATAAAATAATGTGATATGGAATGTAATATTAATAATACAACATTATGAACTGTATTCTAAACATAGGTATGAAGACTAAAAATAGAATAGAAAATAAACTCGTGCGTAAAAGAAATTATTAAAATACGGCAGGAACAATTACTTTGATAGATTCAAAACAAACCAGAAAACTGTGTTCACGGTAGAAATATTAAAAGGCAAATTCCAAAGTATGAACTAGATGAGAGAAGTATTCGGCGCGCGGGAGAGAATTGAAGAACTTTCATTGTTATAGGATACTGGATAACCAGTACGAATGCTCAAAGAGATTTATTACAAAACTACAATAGCACGATCCAGAAAACTTTGGCCTTTATTTCGTTTTGCTTATTTGCTGGGAAACAAACGACTGCTTTCAAGCCTTGGTCTAACAGGAACTTTTCTGATCATTGATATAATGACACATATACAAATAGGCTTGATATTGTTACGTCCACAAACAGTTTTTTGGGTACT
Source organism: Helicoverpa zea x Helicoverpa armigera (assembly GCA_033682625.1). Classification (NCBI taxonomy): domain Eukaryota; kingdom Metazoa; phylum Arthropoda; class Insecta; order Lepidoptera; family Noctuidae; genus Helicoverpa; species Helicoverpa zea x Helicoverpa armigera. Next base: position 534,466 of record JAWIIS010000008.1, read on the forward strand.
GAAATAGAAGCCTCTATATATAGTATAACAAATCTTACTTTGAAATACGGTTATTATTTGTAAGTCCTGCAACACCTGGCCAGTCTACTCCAAGAATACATAACAACAATATTTAGTGGAACAACTGGCGATACAGGCGCGCGTCAAACTTGTCTTAAAGCTAATATTTATGTGGGAAGGTCAGAGAAGGTTGTAGCTTGTGCCAAACTTAACAATTGTGTAACAACTTGTAACTACGTATTGAAGGACCGTGAACTGTTATTTTATATGAGTATTTTTTTCCTACTTTTCTAGGATCGACTAATACTCAGAAAGAGTTAAATTATTATGAAGTACGAACTTAAGTAAACGAATCCTAATGAGACAAACCGGCAAGACAGCCTATATGTATAATGGTTTTGGAAGTACATTTCCATGCGTGCGTGCATCCCATTGCGTGCACTTGTATGTATAATGCATTGAGGTTATAGAAAACTTTTACAATATCTCCAAACGATGAAGCCTACCAGTTAGAACCTACACTAATATCTAAGCAATAAAACAAAAGCGGCTCGCCAACAAATCTACATAGTAAAACAGAGCGCAGACAAGAAAAACAGCTCCAGGGTTGTTTTGCAGGAAACTCGTTATCTTTATTGGGGGTTATATTGAGCGCTCCGAAGGGGTTGCACGCCAGATATGGCTAGGTGTGCCGCACCGTACGAGAGAAACCTACGAAGGTTGATGACTTGCCCAAGGCTTTTAAAGGTCAGCTGTTTGTCGTTAAATAAACTCAGGTGAGGTAAACGTACTGAAAACGTCTGGGCATGGCTTTTTATTTTCACGTTATGTACTGCTGGAATGTGTGTGAATAACTTATGTTATGTGAACAGCTTAAAGTTTCATTCTGATACGAACGGAATTGCTATTTCATAGTGAAGGTCTAAATTACTTACACCATTTTGCGATAGTGAGCACTGAATAAAAATAGAAAAGTCTGAAACGAGTCAATTTGTTCCAAATCGATTTCAATATTGTGAATAGTTAAATTGAAAATGAAATAACATGGCTGGCCAAGGGCAGGAATATCAATAAGACAGACAATGTTAGTGCAGATTGTAGCGGCACCTCCCGCCGTGCATATTCAATGGAGCTCAGCCTCCGTAATGTTACGAATTCATAGCCGCCGGAATGTCTGCGATCGATACCAGCACTTGGATTTTCGATCTGACGTCATAGCCTGAAAAAATGTTCTAACCTACATTTATACTTCACCAACATTTTGCCGAGTCATGCTCCATGACTGAACCGTACATAATGTCAGAGGAAAACGAACGAACGTTCGAGAGCCCCCATAACATGATAAACACTAAGTGATAAGTACTTATTGATAGTAAATTTAACTGGCGTCCCCATATTGCACGAGTGTGTGATAAGTTACGTGCGATTCTTGCTAAATTTTATATTATAAAAAACCGCCTGCCTTATAAAACTAGACTCATGTTGTATAATGCACTATTTGATTCAGTCATATCGTACGGGTTATCCAGCTACGGACGTACTTTTAAAACCTACCTGGATCCAATTCTTGCATTACAACTCAGGACATTAAAATTAATAATTTTACCTAAAGTCAAATCTACATTAACACATGACCTTGAATATTTTAAGCACTGTGAGACATTACCTGTACACGATAAGTTTAAGTTTAACATCCTAAAAGAACAATTTTTCAATAACTCAATAAAGTTCGAAAAATGTCATCCTGTATACACGCGGAGCGTAGCACAAAAAAAACTTGTCACCACATCTGCAAAAAATTTCTACGGCACAAGAACGAGTGCATATATAATACCTCGATTAATCAATTCTTTACCTACTGATACTCGTGATGCCATAACAAAAAATAACATAAAATATAAATTAAGAACACACTTCTTCTCAAATCTGTAACAGAACACTGTCGAATGTATTCTAAGTAGTGGGTACTTAGAAAATATTCGGCAGTGTTGATTAATTGTTTGTGTTTGTTATAAAATGTGTAACGTAACGTTTACCTATGTATAATTTATTGTGTGAGACGAATAGAATTGTGAAGTATCACATGCAAACCTGAGAGGTTTAAGTGATGCTGAATCAGTGAAAAAAAATGTAAACATTATTTTTGATAATTAAATATAAAAAAAAAAAAAAAAATATATATATATAAACAATACCTTATCAAACAAGGAAACAATGAATTTACCTGAATCTGATATCCATCCTATCAGCATTGTATCCCTAAACCATAAACGTTCAAAAAGCGCTATAAATAACGTTTCCAATTACGAAGGCCATTGTTACTTCATAGCCTAAGTAATCACTACGCAGTATAATGAAAACATATATTGCGGGTAGGAAAAAATCTAGGATAAAAGCGGCATCGGAGCGGACAAAAAGGCCGGCGGCAATGTTTCAACTGCGAGGGATGAACCCAGAGCGTGGAAATAAGACAGATATGCCGCAGGTTAACTCAAAACTCTAGTTATTGAGTTTGTTTAATGTTTGAGCCAACAGTCTCTGTTATCCAGAGGTTTATTTATAGTTGAAGAAGCAACAAAATTATTACATTTTCAGGAATTTAACTTCTTCTCAACGAAATAGACAATTTGTATAATATTGGTTTAGTATTACATTTATGTATTCCAAAACAACTTTAGTTACTTTAGCATACATTATGCCTGTCTTCCATTAGAATCATCAAGTATCAACACAAAAAGTAATTGTTGTCTCTACAATATACCAGTCATATTAGATGCAGTTAACAGTCCACATCTCATATTCTCTGATCTTCATGCGTGCATGTATGATAGCAAAAACGAGCAAATCAGCCAGTGCTAACGAGAGAAGCGCCGCTGAATACCAACCACTGTATAACGTAGGTCATTCCACAAATTATTATCTCTCGCTAGTTTATCTTGGCAAAAGAAAAATCTGAAAAACCATTTCCATTTAGATAGCTATCCGGAATATTATGTATGTTTCTTTTTTCGTGAGGGTTACAATGAGGGCTTATCTGTACTGTATCGAAATTTGTTTCATGTACTATGTAATCATATCGACACCCTTGGTTATCAAATTCCTTCAGCCGTGACGAATTTTGTAAAAATTCGGCGAGGATTAGAAAAGCTTTTTTATAAAACAAAATTTTAGGAAAAGTTCCTAATTAAATTAATTATTCAGTAGCTACGTCTTCTCCTTTATAGAACCGTATCTTGAATCCAATGCTCAAATTATACTTAATCCGATTTCGCATAAAAAACGTGTACTTTTCCACTTTTTAACAAAACACCGGTCTAATTTAAAATTCCGTATTTGTACCGAGCACGGAAACCACAGGGGCGACATAGTTAGGTTTATTTTTGTACAAAATATTTTCGCAAAGCATATTGTAGGCTGTACCAACAGCTCGGGACGCAAACTTGGCGGGAACAAACGCAAAGTAAACCGCTAACTGGCGCACGTGGAACTTGCCAGATTTCACCGGTTTGTACGCGGTTACCGGCTAATTTTGCTGCAAGAATTTAATGTTTAAAGCTCTGTACTAGGATTTTAGCGGCAGCTGCGGTCCATATGCATAATGCGACTCGTGTTTGGATACGGACAGGAAAATTCAATGCTGAATATTACGAATTAAAATGTCGTCTCTGAAGAGACATTGAAATGCTCGAATGCAAGTGAATGCCTTTCACGTACAGCCTACATTGAGCTCGACAAATGAGACGTTATTCAATTCGCACGATCCGTTTAAGTAAACGCGCGTCACGTCAAATGTATCGTGAGCATATCTTCCTATTCAGCCCTACAATGAGCGGTTATCTGCTTACGCCCAAATTTGTATTTGTAAGCAAGTTTACTCAATAATTTACGAAAAGCCATTAAACCTAACCCACGTTGGTGGTTCGCATCTCATTTAATGTAGCAACACAATAAATACTGAGATCAAAAGACCTACCGTAACGACCGAAAGGTATTTTGATGAGTACGGCGCGGGGCGGACCGTAAACAGCCATTTGATGGCGATTAGGGCGGGCGCCCGCCTTCCGGTGAGACAATATTGTGTAAAAAACACCCTCATCCGGTTTTATGATGGAAAAATTAAATGGCAACCAAATTAAATTTGTCTTGAGAAAACCTGGGTAAAATGTTAGGAAAAACAACTTTGGCAGACTCTTGTCAATAAAATGCAGTCATAACGAGCGACAATTCGTTTTATGCGAATCCTTATTCCTAAATAAGGAGGCTGTTAATACGGCAGTAAAACAGAATGTATGCGCCTGACGCATACACACGCAATTCGCAATTCCGAAATGGGTCACGAGGTTCTAATGCCGCCCGCAGTTTTTCACTGCAAACGCACGATTATAATACCTACTTGCATTTCTTATTCAAACCAAACTGCTCAGAAAAAAAGTTTCTTAAAGGGGGTCATTGACCGAAGATTTCCCACGACAATAAACAAATGAGCGATACTCACTCACGACAACACAAAGATCTCGCTCCCTGATGGCATTACAACACAAATCTCCTACACAAACCACTGAGCTCGAAGTAAATACCCATAAAGTTGGGAAAAAACTGTGTACAAATATTTATTGTTCGCCTTAAAAAGATATTGAAGCCCATATAGTAATGTAACTGACATCGATAAGTTTGCCAAAGGGCACGTAGCGTTCACGCCTACATATTTCACTTGCGAAAAAGCGCGGAAACTTGTCCAAAAACTCAATAAACAGATTGGAACTCATAACATTTTTATGGTAGGCACACAGAAATACTGTGCAGCTACATAAACAGTTGTTATCGTCTTTTATGACGGTTTGCCGATCCCATCATAAAGATATGGCGTCGTAATAAATTCGTTCGCTGGTGGTAGCTCTCTGTGGCCAATACACGGTACATTAGGAAGGCTTCTGACCTTTTAATTGCCAACCTGCAGCTGTCAATCAATATTAATAAAACATTATTGATACTGTATCTATCAGATATTAGTGTAACATCTGCTTTCATGGTAAGAAGATGTGTAGTAAATACTCGTCGTATTTAAGAGCACGGCAAACCTGCTTTTCGAATTTTCTCTAACCACAAAACGCCTTTACATATACCCATTTGCTTAAACACCACAAGTCCTGTAAGCAAATAAATAAACAAGGAACTGTACACAGCTTACTACAGAACAAAGCCTTTCTTAAAAGTTCGCCGCAACACTTAGTTGTTGGCTTCGGGAAGCCGTTCAAAGATTTTCAGCAACCATTTTACAATGGAAACCATGTCAAATATATTTCCACGCTTGCCTCGGCAAGTCGAACCGAACATGAGCATAATAGAGCCTTCGGATATTCTGAATATTTCGCAGCACGTGCAGCCTAATATAGGTCAATTTGCAATGACAATTTGCTTCAACTTCGTGGCTGAAGACGGATCAAGACAAGAATGCTTAACGCCGAGTGAAATACGGATATAATCCATTGTGAAATTCAGTAGTTACTGTACTATAATAAGACTTACATCAGCATCATACAAACAACCTTCAGAATGTAATAAGTAACATTTTGAAATATGTGGGTGGTGCTAAATAAGGTAAACGTACCAATAGTCGTCGGATTTCGGAAATCACTGACTTTGAAGCTCTACTGTGTCGTAAATGTTCAATAGAAAATGAAAATTTTTGCATGACGTGATAGAGTATTTATTCATTATTCTAATTAACTAATGTTTTTTTAATCTTTTTGATGGGTTTATATACTTATTAAGGCAAAAGTAAAAAAAGGGCGATTTGTACCAATAGTCGTCTGATTTGTACGGATACTCGTCAAATTATCCCAGTACTCGTCAACTTTTAATGCTAATGTAAACTCTCTGCTCTTGAACATAAGGTTCAAGTTATGTACATTTTTTTGTGCTTGAATTTGTTAAGCATACTTATGCTTTTGAAAAATAAGGTAGGAAGATAGATAAAAAACCAAATTCCTATTTAGAATAGCAGGTCACAATCTGTTAGAAGAGCAGGTATTCAATAAAACAGATACATGGTTGCATTTTAATTTATATTCCTATCTATCAAACGCTTGGAATCTCTAAACCAGTGTATGTAGTGTACGTATGAGTTTGTTTGTTTGAACGCGCTAATCTCAGGAACTACTGGTCCGATTTGAATATTTCTTTCAGTGTTAGATAGCCCATTTATCGAGGAAGGCTATAGGCTATTTTTATCCCGGTACGGGAAGTAGTTCCCACGGGATGCGGGTGAAACCGCTGGCAGAAGCTAGTATGTTGTATTTTTTAATCATAATAACGATGCAGTCATGTGCATATGTAGCACGAGTAAAATAATTACTTTCGAAATATTTAAATTGTAAAATAAAATGATTAGTATACACAAAAATATAGCTTTCCGCGAAATAATTACTAACATCCATAGATATGTAGGTAGGTTGTCATTCATCAAAACTTCTGAACTGTTCAGCGCATGCTAAGTACCATTTGCAAAAATCTCTATAGACAGTTTAAACTGTCTACTGTCTTAAAGGTATCAATCAAAAAATTTAATATGATTAGGTACAACTAACCATTCAAACTCAATAATAATAATATCTAATAAGCCCCACAGGGCATCTGAGGTGGATGACGGGGAGTAGCGACCCCGCGGGGCTATATATCCGAGTGCTCCGGGGAGAGTATACTGTCCCCCATCTCCGGCCTGCCGGAGTGAAGGTCTCCCGCCTCTTGGCTTGCCTTCATCGGCCGGTCAGAGTGGAGTCGCTAGAGCAGGGTTAGCAGCCCTGCTCGGAGGGGAGGTGCCTCGTGGTAAGTGGCGAGTGGGCCGGTGATGCTGGACCCACAGGGAGCGCGTGATCTGCGTTTAAAGTCCGCCGAGGTATCCTCACCCTTCAGCCGCTCATGCCTGTTGCCCTCTTGTTGCGATTTAGCAACTGATTCCCGGGGGCCCAGTAAGTGAGGTGGCGAGTCTCCACCTGCCATTTTAACATGTATTTTATACATTATCATCGGCAGGTGCCATAGTTCCTCATCATCATCATCCTCCGAGCCTTTTTTCCCAACTATGTTGGGGTCGGCTTCCAGTCTAACCGGATTCAGTCGAGTACCAGTACTTTACAAGAAGCGACTGCCTATCTGATCTCCTCAACCCACTTACCCAGGCAACCCAATACTGGGTTAGACTGGTGTGAGACTTACTGGCTTTTGACTACCCGTAACGACTGCCAAGGATGTTCAAGGATAGCCGGGACCTACAGTTTAACGTGCCATCCGAAACACAGTCATTGGTGTCATTGCAGGATATACTTAGTAAGTACATACAAACTTAGAAAAGTTGCGTTGGTACTTGCCTGACCTGGAATCGAACACGCGCCCTCATACTTGAGAGGTTGATTCTTGGCCCACCAGGCCACCACGACTTTTTTTTCAGGTGCCATAGTTCCTATAGTTTCCTATATCCTAATCCACTAACATCCCTCGCAACGCAATAGCCCAAGTAGTTTTCCTCCATAGTTAGCAATACTTTAGTACAGAACCGGAGATTGTCCTTGGGTTCATTTCTATAGTATATATATACAGGGATAATCGTCGGTTTTGTGTCACCATTTCATTAAAGTTGTCTTAAAAGGGCGTTTCAAATTTTTTTGCTGCATCTGATGTTGAGTGTGGGCCCTTAATTTACAGCTTTTATGAATTTTAAAAGGCCCTCTTGCTTGTAGTTTCTTTCAGTCATGATCTGCTATTAAAATTACGATCATGCAATCACTAAATACAGACAATTTTAAATAAAAAAATCTTACTTAAGATTACTCTTTACCCATCAATATCGAATACGACAAGCAAAGAAGTGACAGCGATGGAAGCTGTGTCATCTTAGTTTTAAAATTGATTTTAATATTTTTGCGTCAAAACTAGTTGAATGACATAATTTTTATACAGTCAGTTTTTGTTTGTCACAAATTGTAATCCAAGCGTAGTAGAAACAAAGGCTAGTGCTAGACCTACTTGTACCCAAAGCGGTAGATCTTAATCAAATGGCGGAGGCCTACAGCGGCCAATATATACCTGAAAAAACACTCGTAGAAAGTGCATACTTATAGAAAACAGGGGATTTAACCATTAAGAAACATATTAATTGAATCGAATAACATGACTGTGTACGTGCATCTAGAACCAGCAGAGTAAAATTTACCTCTAAGCAAAAGCTTAAAAGAAACGCAGTTTTATGAACAAATGTAGTCTTAACCTTAAATATGTTTGTTCTAGACAGTTATCAATTTTGTAAAAGTCCCGATATCAGCTATTTATTCGCATTTTGTACTGTAAAACACAAAATATCCTCATTATGACGAGTTTAGGTGCAATTTTTGAGCATGTCCCAGTAGTCGTCATAATAATTGTAAAATTGACGGGTTTTGGGTCAAATGGGAGTTTTGAAGTACCAATAGATGTCACATTAAAAAAATATATCTTCTATGTTAAAAGTATTCCAAATTGCATATTACATCGCTAGCAAATAAACTTAACTATCTAATTAAACAAAGAAACATACCACAGACCCCACTGGAGTTATGTAAATCAAAACACAAAACCAAGTGCTGAGTTTCACTTTTGACAGCTGAACTTCACGAAAAAACGATTTTGTTAGGGCACACACGTTTGAAATGACATATCTTAGAAGCCGTGACTGTTAAAACCCCGTATTGTTATTTCAATTGTGCAATATATTATCAAGAATATGTTGATATATAAACCGGCCCATTTTAAGTTCAGTAGAAAATAATAATAAAAGTTTTAAGATTAATTGACGACTATTGGGGCATGACGACTTCACCCGCGTTTACCTTAACAACCGTTTTGGTAGGAACAGTATAATTCGCATAAACTCTTTCACGTAAAACATTAACTAACCTGTACGATAATTTCATGGCTGTTACACCTACGAGTTACAGTTTCCAAGTGCAAGTATCACCATAAAAATACCTTCCAAACGCGAAAATTTATGTTACATTCAGATAACTGAATATAGGGTAGCAACAAGGAACCAATTCTGTCCAAAGCAGTCCCATGCGGCCAGTAAAACGCCAAAAAGCGAGCATGGCATTTGGTTCATGCCATTGACATTGCCTGTAACGGTTGGCAGCCTGCCAAGGGCGCACACCATGGCCGCTGGAGGTCGCTGTCTTACCATACCCCCATACACTACCACCCTGCCATGGGAATATAAACTCTATTGTCTTAAGCAGAAGGGTCCTGCTAGCAGCATTTTATTATGGCTCAACGAATCGCGGCTTACTAAGCAAGTTTTTAACAGTCTCCGGTAGACATGTGGAGTTTATAGTCCAGTTTATTCGGTTCAGTGGCTGAATGGCATCCGTCGGAGTGCGAACACGTGCCTGTTATGATCTGTCCTCACTTGTTTTAGTAAATGTTCAGCACTTGGGACCCTCGCTGATCTTAATTAGAAACTTGCTACATGACCACGTTTTTAATTTTAAGGCTATTTATACTGATAACGATTAAACTGCCAGTTAAATGTTGGTCTATAACTTAAAACTAAGAGTAGCGGTTACCAAAGATTTCATATTAGCACTGGCTCCCAGCCAGCACTAATTTCAGCTAACTTGATCTATGGTTTCTACAAGACCAGTTCCAGAAGTTATGTGCATTGTTAAGTCAAACCTGGTCTTGAAACATGCATCCGACTTCGGCTTATGGTGGTGCTGAGTATAATAATTGGAACTTACCTGAAACAAATTAAGAAAGTAAATTAGAGTACTAATAAAATGAAATAGTAGATGTATTTCGCTGTCGCCACAACAGCATAGCATGCAATTTGGGAGCAGCCAATTATTCGTGATAAGGAATATGAAATGAGTGCGGCACGTGACCTAATAGCCCTCGGCTACAATATGCGGCCGGAGCACAAAAACGCTATTCCAATTACTCCGACTCACTAGAACAAACATAATCCAGCACGGGGCGCACTTTACTCATATTTTTTCGCTCCAGCATTGTCCCCGGTAAATATTCATAAGGCCTGTCTCAGGTATTCTCTTATTCTGCCAATTTATATTCTTCTTGGAAAAACGTACGACTAATACATGATTATGATAGATACGTTTGTTTATGATAGATCAACTGTACCGAATTAATACTCGTGACTCCGTCGAGATTCCTTACAGAATACAATTTTCGTTTCCCTACATAAACAAAGTTAATATTACATCAACATCGTGGAAACCCTCTTGACAATAGTAATGAATGATAAATTGAATGTATGTGAAACAATTCGTATAGGTACATGTGTCAGGGAATGTTAGGAGTGCCGAAGTTCCAGTTTGGTGTTTAAGTAAAGCAATCAGGCTAGCGACGTTAAGCGCATAGTTGCGGCGTGGTCCGCGGCGGACGAATGCTGAGGCGCCATTCTCCGGCACAACTGACTTAAGTTCGCTCTTGACCTATTATGGTGACACTTGGCAACATAAGTGGACCACGCTCTGTGGAGCACACTTTTTATCTCTGTGAGACGGAGCCAAAGGATAGTGACGCTATTTGTTATGGCGGAATATTTATGTGCTCTGCGTGGTTCTTTTCAAGTTTAAGTTCAAGCCGAGCACTTCGCTTATTCCTTACAAATGTTACTTTCTCGTATCTTGTACAAAACATTTGCTAATATTTGAGAGGAAATGTAAATGGTGAATAAGATAGCAAGATACGCATGTGGAATAAAATATTAATCACTTTCTGGCACAAGTTTATCCGCTTTTGACAAATGAAATATTATTCGACTCATCTAGGTCACAAAAGAAACATGCCCAAAAAGCATTTGCAGCTTTTTGTACCAGTGAGAAGTAAATAAATGTACATACTAAGTTACATGCATATGCGATAAGAAAACTATTGATTTTCTGGAGAAGGTTACATTCTGCTGAGTTCTGTCTTTCATATCAAAGCCTTCTAAGATGAGCTCATAAATCCATGTGTGTATAATTATGATGTGGAACATAAGGGTGTAATCAGCCGAGCGAGGGAGTGCTCTTGACATTAACATCGGCCGCGCTGGCCTGCAGCCAGGGCGCGCCTGCCAACACCCACAGATGCTCCACTACGCGATATATTAACGTAAATTGATAAAACATAGTAACATGAGATGAATGGAAGCGTATTGTGAACGTAAATATGACTAACTGTCGTTTTGAACACCTGTGCCAGGAGACCTGCCAAATATTTATAATTTAAAAGTTTTAAGCGCTGATTTTGATATGAAATAACAGCATGTAATGTTCTACCATTACCCAACAGTATGGAAATTAGCAAGTTTTCTTCTGTAAAATAAACCGCAGTGCTAATAACGTTACCCAATTAAAACTACCTCCTTAGTGAGAAATTGTATGTAAATTTAATTTATTTCTCTACAAAAAAATGTAGGTTCTTTCCTTTATAAATTACAGTGGTCAGCGAAGCTTGTCCGTTGAGTTATAAAATGAGGAGATTTTTCTTCTACAACGTATGAGTTGATTTAACTGAAGCAATACGAGCTTCCTGTGACCATACAGGCGATCGCGTTACTTCTCTTAATAGGCTATTTGTCTACATCATTAATCTCCTTTAACAATGCTATCTTTACACAACACGTCTTACAGGAAAACTAAATAAATGGAAACCGTCTTCTTAGAAGTAAATCTAGCCAAACAGCGCTTTGTTCCACCACTAACAAAGATTTATTAACTCCGGGCGAAATACTTTGAAGCTAATTAGAGTATTAGATCATCGCGATTGTAGACAAAAGAGCGCTAATATTGTAAGTTCCAGCCGCGCCTGGACTAACCTGATGACGTATTCGCGCCTGCTCTATTGAACTACGTAAGACGCTTGATATTAGGACTCTGGGTTAGTAAATAAAGTGACCAGGCTGTAGACACTTAGTCATCTTTGGTATACGTTTTCTCAATCAAATCAAGACAATCATCTCCATATTATGGATACCATGCCAGATTGCCAATAGTAACATTCCATCGAAAGTTAACGAGTGGAACTTAACAGAACACACAAAAATAACTCCAACTATTTTATAGCCAGATTTTATTGAACCACCAAAAATTTTAGTTATTCGCTATAAAAACACCTGTAAAACCCACGATTGAGAAAACTTGTGTCTGAATGTAGTACGAAGAATAAATTATTCAGCTACGGATAAGTTTTGATTACAGACACAACCTTGACTTGTCTGCGTGTAGTTCGCGAGGATAAAAACTATATACAGCTGTAAATGTATTAATAGATTCCGTCTGAAAGTTATATATTCTTGGTTCGTAGCACGTAAACCTTAAACCGAACACATACTTTAACATACAACATTCAATATTAGAGTTCAAAGTTGTTATTTCAGTCTTGACAAGAACGTTCAAAGTCAGAAAATTACCCTACAGCATGTAACATGTCTGTAGAACATTCGATCAGTCTTATTTGCTTCGTGCAGCAAATGCTAATGCAATAATATCCTCAGCCCTTAACCCTGTATCGGGGGACTCGCAAGCAAAAACCGCTGACGAGAAATAAAAACGCAAGTAATTGGAGCTTATAGATGTTTTTGTCGCGAAGGCCATGACACGCTACGTTTGGCCTTGAAGATATAAACAGGGAGACCTTGCCCCAAGATCCTATAATCGACGGCTAAAGATAAAGAGCTAAGTTTAGACTGCTAATCTAGAAATGTTCAAAGCTTTCTTTGTATGGAAATAAAAGAAAATTCTAAAAGAGAAATTTCATGGTGCCTAAAAACCACTTCTGATTACCGCAACGATCCTGTGCAAACACTTATTAATTGTCTTTCATTTGAAGTGCCATGACACAGTTTTCCCTTAGACCAGCAGTATGAATACATTCATTTAAATTCACGGTGTAGACACCATGATATCATCAAAGTAAGATATTCTGAATGTCAAAATTTCGCTTTGTTTCGAGGCTTCCAGGCTCCTTTGTGGAGACTGTTTATTCAGGACTCGCAATTTTTTGGCTCACTCTCTCTTATGTTTTAGTTCTCTTTCTCCCAGCCTTCGTGTTAGGTGTCTTAGCTATACTCCTTAAGAGAATTGAAATTAAAGGCACAAAAGATAATATCTAAATTGTTACATAGAGAAAGTGATAAAAACTTGGACCTTCGAACTTTAGCAAAAATCTTCTTGTTCAAGTATTAGGTGTTCATTGATCGGGAACAGCACTATATTCCGCGCACGTGGCGGAGATTGATGAGTGCACAAATAGTGTTGCAGCACGATCCACTGCGCTGACGATTAACGGGAATTTTTCAATGTTCCCGCTATTTACAGACTGCGTGGGATTGCGGAATAGGAAAATTTTCCCAAGAGAGTAAAGTTCAACCAATAGGATAGACTAATCAATTATAGTGTTAGACTATTGGGGAAAAATAATTTTGTAATTCACGTGTTTCCATTAGTAAAATGGATACATAAACCCTATATCAGACTGAACAGACTAGGTACATGAGCTACTTTCCCTATCGCTATAATGAGTTGTACGAGTGCAGTTTTATCAGCTTACAACATATTACACTACAAATTCCCAACCACCAGTGCTTTGGCCCCGCATACGTTTTTATAATTGCTTTACCCGCCAGAGTGTTTCACGCGTACATATTAATGTGCTTTCTGTGAGCAAATTACATCCAGCACTTTGAAAAAAACTACTGAAACAAGTTGAATAATGAGTGTGTAATATTGTTCGCGGGACAAAGGCTAACTGAGTTTACTTTGGTAATGAACAAAGTGCAAGCTGAAAGTTTCAGGTGCAATATTTAGGAGGCGGGTCACCAAACCGAAGCTGAGCTACTTACAGACTGACCTACATCTGTGGCCTTTTCGATAGTTGACACCTCAACAGCCAAAGGTCACAAGATCCGCTTTAAATAATAGAAGATATTTCGGTAGGCTGGCTTCGTGATTAGTTAGACTTAATATAGAAGTTTGACTTTCATTTATAATTAAGTACTTGCTTGCAGTGTTGCTTGTATGAAACAAGACTACATACGAGCCCAAATGGCGAAAGTTCGCAGGCTTTACTTTTGAATAAACTTACGATTGTGCACAGAATAAATATCAAATTTTATATCCACCGTTAGAACAAGCTGCTAAACATCAAAATAACAGAATGAACTGCAAATATAAAATCTCACGTTCACCTCTGACCAACTGAAGAAAAGTCCCCACTAGTGCGAAAATAGAACAGGCTCGGTATCGGAGAAGGTCTACGACTACAAATAGACAAATCACCGCGTTATCTACGACGCTAGTCAAGATAAACGGCCCACTGATAATCCAAATGGATGCAACACTGACACCCGACAACTGACATTACTATCAGCTAAGCTCCATAGTTTATTGCGAACATGTTTTAGGGGTGCAAAACAGATATACACCTTAGTTTTTTGGACGACCGTGACAGTTAATTGACGTACAAATTCACACCTGTTAGTAGAACCAATATGGCAACTGGATAGCTTTTAGCCAACACGTTGTATTCAGTTTTCAGTCAACACACACCGCGTCAGTTTACTCAACTAATGAAACTCAGGGAAGAGTAAAAATCCGAGGCGACAGTGTACACGGAATTCACTTAGAACTAACTACTGCACGGTGTGGCTAACTTGGGAATAAACCTTGTGTACTGCACCACCCGGGAGATAACAACAAACTTTATAGTAAACAACGTTAAAAAACTATTGAAGATATTTTCCCGAAGTATAAAAGCTTTAAAATTGTATAACAGAAGTGAAACTCTAGTATAGTCTGTATATACAGCTATACTATTCATATATTTAAAAGCCCATTAAAGTTAAATTTAGCAATAAGTAGCTATCATCTTTGCCAAAATAGACCTCTAACCATAACTCAACAAATGTCACGACAAAAATAAACTAACACCAATATAAACATTGAAATCGATTCGATTTTCAGAAGATAAAAATAAGCGATCCCGTCTTATCGATAAACACTTGATCAATATAAACGATCTGAAGACACACTTGTGTACCAAAATAACTATTGTTATAGACCTCGACAATTCTACTTAAATCTTATTGCTTGTTACCACATTTTTTGCCATAAAACATCAAACTTTTGTAACAATGCTACCTGAACAGATAAAAATTGCTATGATTACAAAATAAATGATATTCCTCTAAATAGGAAATATAAAGCCGCGAAACTTTCAGGCGTGCACAATGGCGACCTAAAATAAAAGTGTCAAATATTTCAAAAGCGAACACAAAGCGTGTCATTTGTGTAGTATTCTTTCATTACTCCGTTCTCTGCGGAATTCTGTTCAAACACCAAAAAATCTTGCATTAAAATTTGAGGGACAAAGCACATAATTGTTGCGGAAAAAAATGTCCGTTATGGAGTAGTGATTAACTATCATAGAGGTAAACATATATACTTATGTAGTCATTTGTCCACAGTTTAATAAAGATCGTTTATCCTAAAATGAGCTTTGTAATCTACATAAATGACCAGTGGTTACCATTACTTATGGTAGTAACATAATCTGACCAATGTAAATATTCTAGTCAACCATCACTGGTAGGTATGTAAATATACACAACTGATTCGGAAAATATTTACCTACTTATGGTCAAAACACCTAATGTTAAAACTAGTCTAATAACATTTTCGCATCGGATGTCCTCTCCTATTACTGCGGAGTTAAAGTGTATTGTCCAAAATATATTCGTAGTACAATAGGATAATGTTAGTTAGCGTAATCTGCGCTGCACGACACCTCGCGACAATTTATGTGCCGCCGGACGCACGGGATTAAACTCTCCGGGAACAACGAGCAAAAAGGAATTCTGCTCGATACTGCCCGTGCTTTATTAGCTGAAAATGTTGCTGAAAACACATGTGGATAACGTATACAAAGGTCGTTGATTACCTTCGACAAAGACATGTTTAAAATTGAATGTTGAATTATTTTAGCAGACTCGTTCAAATTCATGTTTAATTTAGAAAGATGTGTATCAGGACGTAAGAATGAGTGCGAGGCAGGTAACACAGGCGGTGAGGCAAACGTACCATGAAGTGTAAGCTCGTCAGCTTGGCAAACACCGCTAAATTGGCTAACGTAGCCGCCTATTTTGTTTCAGATAAACCGTGAGCCGCTCTCACTGAATGCAGCAATTTTATATCGCTTTCCAGTAGTTGAATACTAAAGTTTTTTAATGTATAGAAAAAGTACTCTATGTAACTGCACTAGCACGGATAAAATGACACTGCTACGCGACTGCTCAAATACATACACGATATTAGAAAATTAAAGTATTAATAATTATTGTTTTAATTTGTAAGCATCAATTAAAATAATTTAGTTTTAACGTAGTTCGCTGGTGTGACAACTCGGGCCGCAATATAAATACAACTCAAGTCGAGGAAAGCCTTACAATAGCGGCTGCAATTAAAGCAGTTTCAAAACCATTACTGTATTTTTTGCAGCCGGAGAACTTCAGTAAACAATGAAGCTCCAAACGGTGGGAATATAAAAATGGTGCGCTTGGTTTTAGCTTCTTTTTTGCAAGTCAACAGTAGATTGAACCGGCGAGCGCTGAAACTTTGATGTAGTCATAGATTCGCACGGGAAAACCCACGATTATACTAAACCCCAGATAACAATTGAAACGAAAACGCTCAGAACTATCAGAAAAGTTTTTTCCTGAGAACTTCGGGAAACAACAATACAATTACAATCAAAATCATATGTTAGGGATTGTTCACACCAAACGTATTGTCCGCCGCTGACTGTGAGTATACTCACAGTCGGCTTCAGTGTGAACGTCGACTCAATCTGCAGTACGCGTACTCACCAAGCCGACAATAGGCTATAGCGTACGATGCGCTACATGTGTGAACAAAAGAATACGCTCGTGTAGGTTCACACTAGATGCGTACGCTGAGCGGCCGACTATTCTACACATAAAAGAGCTCAGTATTTGAAGTTGCTCGTAGTATTTTATAAACGATCTCTGAGATCACTCGTGGTTCCCATACGATAAAACTAGTGTATTTTTTAAAAAAATCTGACGTTTACTGATATTTCAATCAAATGATGCGCATTCAGATAGTTGCCATTTGCGAAGCTCTAGAGGAAGACGAAAATAATAAAAAGAAGAGACTGTGGGTACATCCCTTAAATTTGAAGAGATGTTTTCTTGGTCAATTTCATACTTTATATTTCGAATATAGACTTTATCCAAATAAGTTCAAGAAATATTTTCGTATGACAGTAAAAACATTCGATGAGTTACTATCTTTAATACGTATAAGTTTATATAAAAGGGACACTAATTCTCAATTTGCTTATACGCTAACTTGGACAAACTCCGCGTGGCAGGCGTTCCTATATCATCATTACACAGTACGTGGGACTGGGAAAGCCGCGTATATCACCCACTAATCCGCATCAAATACATATTTGTAGCAGACTAACCACAAAAAAACCATGACCTTTGCCACTGGTGTTTGTTCACTAATGCCTTCAAAGACCTCGAATTTCGTGTTTGGAAGCCGGCGGCGGAGACCGCGGCCGTTAGTTGCGTGCCGACCGCCGACGCGAGCGTACGTCACCACGAACACTCCCTGCACCCCCGGAGAGGACCCCCACACGAAAAAGTTGCATCTAGTGAACAAACACAGTTCGAGTGCCAGTGTTGTTGTATTATGCAGGAGCGTGATGTTTGCATAGCATTCCGTAGCAGGCCACTTTGGTAGTCTGTTCGCGCCAATGGCAGTATCGTCGAGGAGGTAAATATTGACGCTAGACGATGGCCGGCTCCGGCAAGTCCTCGCGACCACGGTCCGCTGCCAGATAAGTATTTGCTGAGCGTTCGAACCGCGTCCATTCCATTTCCCCGCGATTTCATTTGCATATTTGCATGATCATTGAAAACAAATACGGTTCGGACACGTTCTTTCAAATAATCTTCAGCACAGCAAACATGAGAGATTTTCGAGTTTCGCGGACATACGTGAAATCCTCGCAGTTTGTTGTTAATAAATGCATTTCTAAGATAATTTCGAACATTTAGAATTTAGTACGTCGTTTAAAAGCTGTTTCTGGTTTGGTTGCGTCCCATATGTAAATGCGAGATCGTACGCCGGACCGATCGGAACCGTGCACGGGGTGTGCTCTGCTCGCCAACAAAATATATCAATTAAAGTACTCTTTTATATTTCACTGTTAAAGTTCCAGACGAGCTTACGTAAGCTTTCGTCGGACTCCCCGCCCCCACTTATGTAACTACCCGATTTGGAAGGAACTTTATCTTTTTCAGATTCAATTTTAGGGAATATTGAAATATCTATCCCACAGACCTACATCTTACTGTTGTTTCCGCATAGTCACGAGAAAATCGTCGAGCGCGGTGTTACTACGCGTTCACTTGAATCAAATCTTTTCATTTAAAAGCTATTGTTTGTTTCAAACAGTGGGGAATTGAGTTTGGCGTGAATAGGCTTCGGAAGACTTATTTCGGTAAATAGGTCGGTGCAACCTTGTTACTTGGTGTTATTGTTGCACCGCGAGGCTGGTGCACTGTGACGTGCTGAGCCAGACATTCGCTGCACGCGAGCTCATGGCGCTAATGCAATCCCATTGCGCCCTTGATCGAGTATCTGTGCAGCATTATCAATGAACATTGCAATGGATTCTAACTGCCTATTAATGCTCCGCCTGCCAAATATATCTGTTGAATTACTCGAACAATTGAGATGAACGACGCCGCGATGAATCTGCCACGACAGCCAAACTTTACCTTCGTTTGAAGATGAACTCAAGTCTGGGATTATCCGAGATCTCGCTTTGAGGAAAGCAAAGATTCAAAGATAGTGCTCATTGAATTTAACCCTCTCACCAGTGTTTGTACAAGTTTCAGATAAGCAATCGAATTAACATTCGCGGATAGTGAAAGTGATAACTCAGGCTTCCAGTGTTCGTAATCCAGGCGCTTTGAAAGGGTTACGTTTGATGATGCCATTAACCGGTAAATCTCGGTAGATTTGATGCCAACGTTGCGTTTTAAACGCTAAATAAAATTATCCTTTATGTAGGCTATTACAGGATAATGGAATTAAATAAATATTAAATGGGCAGTAATAAAGTTAAAGCTTTTCGCCTCGGGGAGCAGTAGGCAGGTAAATTCTATATCTTCCTACGGATAAATTACTTTACACTAAAGAATTAAAAGAAGGAAAGTTCACAGGCAAACAATCCGGCCAGCGTTAACTGAGGCTCAACGGTCGATAAGAAGCTTGGAATTATCTATTCCATTACACAGGATGGCCTATATCAATATTGCCCTGGGGAGAGCTTTCTGTGTGAACTCGTGTAATTTCACTTACAATTTAGGTAGGTGGCCCTGCGAGCGTTGACCGCGCTCGCAGTACATACGTACAGTATCGTAAACATGTAGCGTAACTACCGCACACCTGGTCATTTTACTGGGTAAAAATATAAGCGAAGGAGTTTTCAGGGGCCATAAACATTGATCAGTACCAATTTGTGCCCCGTGCAAAGTTTCGCAGTATATTTTGGGCAGTAGACGCCCTAAAGCAATAAGCCATTTTATTTCTAAGACACACATAAATCTTTAGAGAGACCATTTAAGTTGTGGTGATTGGTGGCTAGATAGTCAACATTTTTGAGTACATACATTATGATTTCACGGAGTTATGAAGTCAAATAAAGTGTGAGAAGGGGTGGCTCCCCTGAGGTCAGTCATGAAACAACATTCCTCTTGATTTAGATTTACGTGATACGAGTGACAACTATACACTTATACTTGATAGCTTTCATATATTAGCATTATTAAATAATATCTTATCAATAGATATGATACGGATGGAAAAACAACATTATATGTATGAACTATTTTTATCATACCTAACAATTATTGGGAATCAATTAGTCTGTTATTATTAATTATTGCGGAAAAATACAATGTTGCATTACTAAGTATATGTTGCTATATATGGAGATCTTTAAATAACTGCAATTTATGGCAATGTAGGAAAACCACCGCACCCGATGTAGGTGGAATATGCGTTCAGTGGCAATTTGATGAGAAATAGGCAATATCTGCGGGTGGGTCGAAAACCCATTATCGAGTAGGTCAACAGTGAACACTAACGCTTCTGGATTGGACGCTTACGACCATTCTATGATTGAATTCTGTGCCGACTCTTCCGATGGATGGAGAAAAATCAACTATCGATACAGAATTGACAATTCAATCGAACATTCTGACCACGTTTTGGGATCGAATCGTTTTCCTATACAGGTTTGACCGAGTTCTTTGTAAGTGAATACTACCCTTTTAGCACGATTCATAAAGCACTTGTAAAAAGTTAGATTAACCATGCGACTTAAACGCTCCGGTTGAAAAATGTAGCAAGTGGAATTAAACAAGCTTATAATAATAAGATTATTTTCACGGCTCTGAACTCCTACCATTAGCGGCATCAAGTGTCGCCGCCCTGGTACAAGCTTATCTGAAGCAAACTTTATGAGTACCAGCATATACACGGCTACACGAACACTCGCTATAATTTACGATAAAACATAGCTAAGGAAGTACTATTGAATAGATAATGTGCTGATAATGTAGATTAATAACGACAGATAATGATAACACGTTTCAAGTAGCGCATGCACAATGGGCTGTACACTTTACGAGCGGAGAAAGTGGCTAGAGCAGTATGTATGAGGTAGTTACATAGTC
The DNA here is from genome assembly GCA_033682625.1 of Helicoverpa zea x Helicoverpa armigera. Classification (NCBI taxonomy): domain Eukaryota; kingdom Metazoa; phylum Arthropoda; class Insecta; order Lepidoptera; family Noctuidae; genus Helicoverpa; species Helicoverpa zea x Helicoverpa armigera. The sequence goes on from JAWIIS010000008.1 coordinate 555,272, forward strand.
GGAAAAATTCTAAAGAAAAGAGGAGATGAATGATTACAAGATAACCTTCAATTTGTCTAGCGAAAGAATATAAAATTCCACTTAAAAATCCGCTCAAAGATAAATGCTAGGGATAGTGAAAAGTTCATTTTGTAAAGCTTCATCACTAATTTCGATCTAGGCTAGACATATTATCGGCTAGGCAAATCCATATCGCTTGGAACTTGACCTACAAAATTAATAAAAAGCTTTCAAGTGTCTTGGAACATCGCGATGTTATTTCGATTAGATTTTGTTAGAAAAAGGCCTTATATTTTAACCGTGGAACTGTCTGGAGCATAGCCCATTGGTTACAAGTATGAGCGGTACATACACAATTAGAAAAAGGTGAAATTGTTGTTGTATCGTGATAAAATAAAAAGTTAATACCACAGCAATTAAACGCAGCCAGTCATTTCGGGTAATTTGGAGACCGACACGGATAATGTCGTTACGCACGATACCGCCTCTTGATAAACATCAATATTTGCTTGTTTCAAGTGCTTTTATTATTCAATTATAAGTTTACAGTGATACTTATTGAAATAAGATAAGACCTCGCACGGTTGATGGACAGTAAAGTCGGACAAACAGTAAAGTTTAAATGTAAGAGTGGATCTGATACTGACGCCTACTTCACAATACGACCACATCGCGACATAAACTCCAAGTGATCTTTTGTGCTGACTAAGATTGTGCCGACAATGACAAACCGTATACCCTTAAATGCCTTCTTTTATGTTCGTACCTTTTGAGTAAAGAATGTTAAACCTCTGGGTGTGGACGAAGGGGCATCTTGAATAGAGCCCTTCAGTTTTACATCTATATACATGTGTAGGTATGTGTAATAGGAATTATCAAAATGTCGAAACTTCAGGTATTACAAATGCATTTTTAGGTTTAGAAATTCACTAGTGCTGCTTTACCGAGTAGGTATCAAAAACAAAAGCTTTATAATGTATATAATAATATGTTTCACAACATTACATTTAATAGTTAATGAGCGTTACACGCTAACAATACTTTTCTAGAAATTGGTCGGTCACCATTAATTATGAAAATTAAACCGGAAGCTTTGTGCACGAAATCCATGAAAAAATAAAATTGTAAACACAATGTCAAGGAAGTCTGTTGAGTTCAAGGATACAATGGGAACATGTTATTTGCTAGAAGAAGACAGTAAAATATTTAAGTGTAGTCTGTAGCACGTAGGTTGTGTTGGTCGGCGTATCCGAGCGCAGCTACTCAACAACTCTCAACAAAGCGAACTTCACTCAAGAAACAATGAAACTTATGAATAAAATATCGCACCACCTTTGAGCTACAGGCCAGCTTGCTTAGTTATTTAGAGGAATTCACTAAATAAACTTCTTGATATATAAATAAAACGAAGTCTAGATAGTCTCTGATAAGGAACTTTTTCTTGTCGAAGAAAGGCAAAGCTTTTAAATCCATCAGTGGCATATGACTCGTGTGCCAGACGTCAATAAAAAAGGGTTCGATAAATGCGAAGGTCTGAGCACACGGCACAGAGCTTCACACACTTCATAAATGTAGGTATAACATAACTGTGGGTCAGTCGTGAAACATTCAGTTGAACCATATCAAAATTTAAGGCTGGCTGAACTAAAGAAAAATTAAGCCTTTCATTATTACAGATAATACAATAAAAAGCTTTCTTGAAGCGCTGTCCATCACAATGATATTCGCTTTCAGGGTAATGTACACACTGACCGGCGCACCCTTAGCACACAATGTAAGTTTTATCACTATAATAAAGATGGGGTGGATCTGAAAGGGTTGTCTCCCGACTGGGACCACTATTATTGTCAAACAACAACATAAAATCTTTTAGGACATTGGTAATGAGAAAAAAGTGGACACGGCTGAGAGAATTACAACCGTTACTGTCTGCAACTCTAATTGGGTGCTATTTACATTGAATACGTAGAAGTGATATCTAGAGAAAATGTGTAGAAACTCACTTTCATCTATAAGGTGGCTCAATAAAATTGAGATAAACAAATTACCGGTACTTCAAAAACTTCTCGGTTGTACGCAGAAGTTTGTCCTGATTGTATCAATTTCACCGTTCTGTCATGTTAGTGAGAAACAGAGACGCGCATCAAACGAGCACAACCGGACTTCGCTTTGATGTTTTGTCAATTCATTTCGGCATTAACGAAGCGAACTATGTCTGCACAAATAAAGAATCTTGTTGCTGTCTCGGGGGCGTTAACGCAATTTCCTATAATCTCTCAAGAGACTCGTGTCAATATATCACTTCTAAATTGCTTTATATAGAACACTGAAAATAAAACTCGGTATTATATTAGCACCAGAAGGATTTGTTTGGCGCGTTACGATCTAACGAAGTTATTCCTTTATTTTTTGTCGAGACTTGAATTTGAGACAGTGTGGGATAAGTAGGTATAGCGTCAAAAACAACTCCAATTATAAATAAATGTAATAAAATTTGCCAAAAAATACCGCGGTTCGCCTTCAATTGTTGCCTCAATAAAGTCCAAAAATGGTATTGAACTCTCAAAAATTTTCCGCGTTCAAAACTAGTCAACCAAACAGGCGACAAATTGATTGTGGTTAAGTGTTTAAAGTAAGCAAATCGTCGGGAATTAGCGGCTCTCATCTAATCAATTAAGGATGTTAATGAAAAGCGCCGCTTAGCCTTCCAAATATTGTGTGAGATCGCGCTTGTCACACGGAGCTGAGATCATTCGGCTAATTGCAACAGACCATACTACCGCCGATGTTACACGTCTTGAGTCTATTAAAGCTTAGCTGTTCACGGTGTTTGTAAATTGATTTATCTTTGCGCCGCTATAAGGTTAATCTGGGCAACATGCGACGGTAGTAGACGCATGGCAAGAAAACGTGATATCAATTCTATAAATTCGCAAAAAAAAAATGGTATTTTTAATAAACTTAACTTCAATAGAATTTCTGCAGCAAAACTGCAAACAAAGTTGTGAAGGCAAAGAACAATCAGAGATGTCGAGCGACACACTCGCACCGCCTCTCCAGTGTACTCTGCTGTAAGGCAAAGATATTGAGTGTGTCAAGTATCGCGACGTGTTGAGGACAGACACGAACTACACTTTAAACTTAGTCGTAATCAGTACGATAACCTGCTGGACCCTCAGAATACCTCCAGGATAGTTTCCAGTCTGTAAAATGACTTGTTAATTCGATTGCCGTTTGTTTTTCGCTCCTTTTGTACTTAAAACGTTGAGAAGCTTCTTTTATTCAAAAAGGTATTTCCCTTTGTTCCAATTTTAGAATATAATTTGATTCTAAAGCAATAAAAATATCCGCGCCTTTTAACTTGCTCTATATTAAATTCTAAAAGTCAACAACGTTTAGCCGAAGCTCCAAAGCCTATAAAAACAAACCTCAGTAAAATAAAATTTAAACTTTTTGGTTAACAATTTAGATAGCGCAATATAATATCTTGATATGTCATCTAATAGCAGTACTGAAACAGGGTTGTGAAAGGGCGAAGGTTTATGCACCGGACGACGACCTTTCGTTCACCCTACCCCATGTTGGACGTAACGATGGACACATTTGTCCCGCGCACACCGTCCATCAAATACATGGGAAGCACTATAATCAAGCAGAGTTATCATCTAGATAACGACATCGTTAAAATCTAACTCTTTGAAAATACGTATTGCTCGAGTGGCTTTTCATGCGAAATTAACTAAACAAAAAATTCAATCAAGTCGGATATTTTTCCTATTCAAATTCCAAAAGCCCCGAACTAGCTTCAATCAACGGACGTTTTAATTAAGTTACAGAAAAAAGTTCTTAATTAATAAGACTTTTGTGTTCACTGATGGGGAAAATACTACAAAGAGTTTTGGTACTCAGCCAGTAGAAATGTAATCACAGAAACTGATTCGGTCGGATATCAGACGTAACGCCAAATATCAAGTTCAACCCGTACAAAATATTCAATTTGCAATATTGTTTGTTTCGGTGATGATGTCAAGTTAATTTAGCAAGGAGATATTACTTTTGGGCACGGATCTTAGCACCCATGTTTTGTAACGATATCCACTGCCAAAACTGTTTTATGGACATAATGACGTCACTAATACGCAGATTTTTCTATATTTGCACGCATTGTGCAAGTGTCAGACGCCTATTTAGGAGTTTTCGCAATACAAGCGTTCATGGAGTCAATAATGTCGTAATTTTAGCGTTTATTCTGTTTTTAACGAAGCGGAGATTATGTGAAGTCGACCTCGGCTTTACATCCGGCTTTGGTCAAATAGACAATGTACGGCGCACGTGTTAGGCAACTTTCTCTGTTTGTCGCGATGTTCACGTGCGAGATATGAGCACTCGTGACTGCTATCAGTAATGTTCAGGTTGGCTGCGTCGCCAGTTTCCTCCCGCGCTGATGTCTTCCACTTGAGAGCTGCAGTTACAGCTCCTCACGTTCAGGGGACAACGACCCATATTTTTATCGAGGCCAGTAGCTCTGCCAATATTTTCATTTTAAGTTTGTTTTATTCCGCCATTCGCTTATTTCGTTCTAATAGGTTTATGAATAAACCTTATTCTGCGGAAGCAGTATTGTGTTTTGGCATTTCCATTTATTTTTTTTCTATTTCAAACATCGTGCTAGCCATTTAATGTAATTTAAAATGTTACGTGATAAAGTTTTCAGGCCTTCAAATGAAGCTGGAACTGCCAAGTACGAGTATAAATCAAAGTTATTTGACAACCGAGATTTTCCAATAATAGGGGCATTTTCCTTTCCGCGCTCTTCGGAACGCGAACAACGAACGTCCGCACGAAACTTTCTTAGTCTTCGCATTATGTTGTGTTACACAACCCAATTGTTGAAAAAATGTTTGTGCCTGTCTAGCTCAATATTGGTAGATGTTATATTTTATATCCGTTCGTTCATACAGTAGAAGAAATTCTTTAATACACGTTGTTTTGTTCTAGTACAGCTAATCAATGAGTCACAAACGTCACAGTTATCTCTTGCCCCCTGACCACGTCACTCGATAAGCCGCGGTAGTAATTCAAAGATCACAATTTCTAAACAGATAGTTTGCCTCTGAATGTTTATTTCCAAAGTTATTGGCTCCCCCAGTCGGCCACATAGTACCTATGTAATAGAAACAATATTGCTATCTTGATTGAATTGTGACCAGTAATAGCCGGGCCATTTGTCTTCATTTTTGACCTTTACCGAATCGAATCGGAGTTTACCCGAGATAGTAAATGTTTTGTGGTAGTTTCTATCTGTGCGTTGTTTACGTTTATATCGTGTATTTGGAACACAGTGATGGAGATTGCGCGTATGTACAACTGTCCGAGTGTCGATATCAAGGCCCTTAGGTGACGGGTAAGTGTTTGATGTTACTTTATTTGTTTAAAACGTTGCATTATTTAATAGACATTTGTTAATACAACATTCAAAGCCCACTATTGATCAGTCACATGCATGTTACGTTGCAGACCTTACGCTGATATTTACTTAAACACACACAACACTGTAATAGAAGAAACTACTATTCAAACAAAGTTTTAATAACGGTCATTCGTTCGATAGTTCTATAATTACCATACGATAGTGGCATTGAAGTACGCTAATGTAAGTCCTCATTCCGAACAAAAATACACATTAATTAAAATCGAAATGTAACGAAAAATTGAGCAATTAAAATAGTTGTTACAATGTTTAGTAAATCGAAGTGCAGAGGTCGCACGCGACGCTCGCACGCCACGTTACGTAAAGGACGATCGTAGATATAAACACAAAAATTTACAAATCGATTCAGCCACTACACTAGCAGTCTCTGCTATTTTCTCGATTAACTTTTTCTGTCTCCCTGAACAACTTTACGGCATTCAATTACTTACGGTGAGAGTGCGTTAATCGATTTAAGGTGACTGTACCGTTTGAAAGTTTAATGATAATGAATTACATTGATGTAGTCCCCGCGTGTTTATTTGTTTGTTGTGATAGTGTAAACACGTACCTCGCTTCAATAATATCGGACGATGTGATATATTGTCGTAGGACAGTAACAAATTATCTCAATTTAATTTCCCTCCCCTAAACAGAGCACAAGGTAAAACTTGAGCGTCAGGCAATAAATAACGTGGGAGTCCCGCGAGTGAAATGACTTGTAACGTGTGAGCAATATGGCGGTTGGCGCCAAATGGCTAAATATTCACAAACGCGCCTGTAAAACAACTCAATCAACGCGTCAGCTCGTTAAACATGTCATGCCATATTAATTATTCGTAGTCGGTTACCTGCGCATACGATAGTCATGGAAATTAGGATGGTTTTATTATTGATATTTATCACATGATATTTTATATGATCGTTAATTATTGCCTTGAAGTGAACATCAAAGATGGCAATTAAATAGTGAGGTATAAATTCACGCGCAATTTCCAATAAACTATCATTGAGGAAAATCTTCATACGTTCGCAAATAAGTTGAGTGTTCTTAGTGCCCTTATATGCCCTTATGTATATAAAGAGAGCAGCAGCTACACTCGGCGCTGTTTACCGACTAAATCTACTTAAGCTCGCTACCCAGCTGTAAAGTGGGTCCATTAGGCGTGGGATCCGATCAGATCGGATCATAATCGAAGCCCACATCGGGTCCATGAGCCACACAAACGACATTAGTCACGGCGACCGCAGCGCATGCTAATGTTCTAGGCATTGGCAAAGGGCATTCTAGTAGCCCTGTCTGTCTGTGACCGGAATACTATCTCCATCACGCATTCGTGTGCCGGCCCCCGTCATGTTCTATCTATGGTCTATTCTAGATGTGTCTTCACTGGTCGCTATGTTGTAATACTTACAAATACCTATCTTGTTGGTAATCAAAAATATTTTGTTGCCCTCGTAAATAGAAATTGTTTTAGTTAGGAGTTACGCAAGTAAGCCTTGTTTGATTCGATCTTTGATTAGATTTTTCCATTCCAAGATTTCTAGAAACAACGACTAGAAGGAGGAATTCATTGCCCTGCTATTTGTTCCATAAATAGATTTACCGCCTTGTGCAATAGATTCAGATATAATTATTCTGATGAATAATAGTAAAACGAGAGCACCGATTCAATCAAAACACTAGAGCTGAAAGCATTAACGTATTCTCGGAGATATCCATAAATAATGTAACGCCACAAACTAGTCCAATACGTATAGTACAGTTTGCGCGTGTCGGACGCGTGCGATGCGCACTAAAATCACACGTGAATAAATCCATCCATCCAATCTGTGTATCGAAATGATCGCGTCGCAAATTGCTATCTGGTGTCGGTCATCGTGGCCACACAAAGGATTGCAAACAAATTGTAAAACCACGTTTGACATTTCATTCATCAAAACATTGTTTGGGTTTACTGAGCAATTACGTAGCCAGCAACCGTTCTGTCACATCACAATCTGATTTTGATTCGCTGCTCTCTTATTTCATTAAAGCGTTCATCAATGACATCGAACCGTGATTCGATTTTCAATCTGGATTCCAAATTGATCGTTTTATTAATAAATGTCAATGAATTGTCGTAATAAGGCTGTCGAACCCGAATCTGCGTAAGGATCGATTCCGTGCAAGAATTCTAAAACCGTTTCCGCGTCGGAGGAAATTTACGAATACTACCGCGTAGCTACTTCGTTATTTGTACGAACATAAATTGTCATCAAATGGACGCCGGCACCGATTGCACTTAAACGAAACGAAATAAATGGGACCGCTATAATTTTATTACTTTTTAATACAGGCGCCCATTAAAATGTATAATTCAGACTTTTATAGTTCTTTGTAAAATATTTTTAAAGGTCGCTTTACTCGAGCTTCTTTACTTGTCCAATATCAACAGATTTCTCTGTACAAAAGTATATTAGCGCTAAAAAGATCAGCAAAATGGTGTTGATAAATTAAAATTAATGGAGTCTGTTTTGATCCGCGCCCATTTGTAATTCAGATGGCTGTGTCGCCGGTCGGTTCAGATGAGGCGAATGTAATTGACATTGTCAGTACCAGCCAAGTTAAATATTTCATTACAGAATTACACGCCTACTGAATAAAGTTTTAAAGAGACTTCAAAAAAATGAAAAACTATAAACAATCCAGTAAAATATGTGTATGCAATTGTTTTAATTGAAGCATTTTCTGCACACTTTCCAATGTCGTACTCCGAAGTTTCTTGCAAGCAATAAAACCTGACTGTGACGATCAGTCACACTCGCTGTTCGGAATCATTTATCGAGTTAGCAACTTACAAAGTTGCACGTGAATAAGTAACTTTGCTGCGAAGGACGCTACCTTCAAACATTACCGATTATAATTGTTACAAAACAGGCGCGAGTTTATGACCCACGTGGCCTTCGACGTCTGGAAATAATTCATTTATAGCGAGCCGGCAATCGATTAGGGCGCCGACAGACAAAGCTCGTCTCATACTGTGCTACATAAATAATTCAACGGCGGCACTGGGAGCGCCAACTTCCGACGCTCTCGCAGGCGATCCCTTGAAAAACTTCGTAATGTGATTTAGAGAGGCGTGCGAAGTGGAGCCGCTCCTAGCGAGTAATTTGTGTGGCGACGCGCCTCTGCATACTGAGCGCCACCGCCGGCGCATTATTGCTATGCATTTACAAGGACCCACGTGCACCCCGCCCACTCGCCCCTGCACATGCTCTAAATACTAACTAAACTAATATGCACATTTTGTTCCAGGTGTCCGGAATCTTCAGCGTAGTGCAAATAAAATGTGCCACAAGTGCAAACGGGAAAAGACCTCTGTGCATATATCGAGTGTGTCGCGACCGCGAGTGACGTGTGAGGGTAACAGCTAAGAGAATGTGCGCGTGAGTGAGACACGACGTCGGACTACTCGGAGTGGGGGGCGCTGGCGACCGCGGCCAGCGATGGTATGGACGTTGTATTGGGGAATGAGAGCGACTGGGGGTGGAACGCGACCGAGGAGGGGGAGAGTGCGAACCTCTACAACTACTGGGCATGGAGCATCGTGGACGGCTCGCTGATGCTGCTCATAGTGAGCGGCAACACGCTCACCATCCTGGCGGTGACGCTGAGCCGCCGGCTGTCGTCGCTCGTGTCCAACCAGTTCGTGCTCAACCTGGCCATATCCGACCTCATGGTGGGCTTGACGCTGCCCTACCACCTGGTCTTCTACCTGAACGATGACTTCGGCACGATCAAATGGTCGTGCCTGATGCGGTTCATTCTAATAATCCTAGCGTGTCTCGCGTCCATTTACAACATCATAGCTATAGCTGTAGACAGGTAAGTGGAATGCCCTCTGTTTCAGTTTCATTTCAAAGAAATCTTTTCACTATAAATAGAAACTTCAATGTCGTGGTTCTGTCACGGCATGTAAACTTCCATAAAAGAATTGAATAAACCGTTGTTGTTTGTTGTAGAATTGCAAAGTTATATGAATTGGTATGTTCCTCTTTGCAGGTACATAGCAATAGTGCACCCGCTGCACTACAGCCGGTACATGACGAAGCTGGTGACGCGGCTGCTGATGAGCGCCACGTGGTCGGTCGCCGTCTGCATCAGCTGCATACCCATGTTCTGGAACGACTGGCACGAAGGTGTCGCTTGCGAAATGAACATGGTACGTACAACACATGCGTAGACGTTATAATGTTATAGTCAATCAGATCAGCAAAATAGCTATCGGAAAGTTCAAATACCTTATGGATATCTTATAACCAAGTTCATGACAGTAAAAACATCTAAAAAGATTCCTACAGCGCACAACAATACGATAACAGTTATATTGCCGAAAAGTATATAAATATCTAAATTCTCCGGGGATGAATACTCTGTCAACACATTTCGTAATAAGAAAACATTATCCGAAATTCATAGTGGAAACGAAGTGGTATGCTCGGGGCACGTTCCTCAAGCAAACCCACTAAAATATAAATAGTAATACACTTTGTTTCTGCGAACAATATTATGTTACGATACGTACTTATTCACCGGAGAATATGCATTAAACATAAGCTTATTAATTTAATTATTCACCAAATTCACCTACATACATGATTGGTAGATTGAATATATTCTGCGCGAAATAATATCGATATGTTACGACCTATACTGGAATATTTAAATTATACCGGACGCTACAAATTAGTAATTTTTATGACCTATTGGCAATATTTGTAAACATATTCATTAAAAGGATGCACAAACAAACTGCTCTTGGCCGATAACAGCTTCCAACATAAAGTAATTACTAAACACATTAAAACTGGATTGTTCGGGTATAAACCTTTGAACGGCATGTAACTATAGTCTTTGAACTCTATACTTAATGTTCTTAGTGCGTGGCCAAAAAAGTACCCGGATGCGACCTTTGTATCTCAGTTAATTTAGCGTTCTCAAATACACGCACATACATATTTCATACTCAAATATTTGAACGATCAACTCACTTTATTGGCCAAATCCAATCATTTAAAAAGAATTTTAATGTACACGATCTAACATCAAAAACGTGAGACTACTAACTAAACAGTGATCAAAAATTCCGAATCATCACAGAAATAGATTAGCATGTATTAATTCTGGAATCCTATGAATTAAAAGAGATGATAATGGATTGTTTATGGGTGTTCCAGGTGGTGCCCAAGAACTACACGACGAGCATTCTGGCGCCGATGTTCTCCCTCATCTGGATGGTGATGTTCATCCTGTACTGGCGGATATGGCGCGAGGCCACCTGCCACGCGCGCCGCATGCGGGCCAACACCTGCTGCCCCACCGGAGCCAACGATTGGAAGAGCATACAGGTGATAATATTGCTTACAATAAAGAACAGCGCAAAAAAGGAATGTAAAAAAAAAGATTTAACTGTAGATACGAGATAAATATCTGAGTAATCGAATCTACATAATGTGTCCTAAACGGCAAAAAATTAACACAAGATTTTCTATTGACAGGTGGTGCTCCTAGTACTAGGATCATTCTCAATATGCTGGATGCCGTTCGTGGTGGTGGCGTGTGCCCAGACGCTGCCGATCATGCCGCTGCACAACCACATCGCGTACCGGCTGACCTCCTCCCTGGCCATGTCCAACTCGGGCATCAACCCCCTTATCTACGCGTGGAAGAACGCCGGCTTCCGTGCCGCATTCGCTAAGCTACTGCGGTGCAAGAGGCCAGATACTTCGGAGTACCGAGGCTCCCCGGCTCCGGAGAGAAAACGCGGTTCGGTGGCCCTTCGAGAGGGTTCCATAACGCGGTCGAGTGCGCCCAGCGGGCTGTCGAGCCTGGGCGGGCGGCCGGCGCGGCTGCTGTACATCGAGCATGAGTCGGACACGTCACGTTGTCGCATCATTGAGAACGCGGGCTACGTGGAAGCAGAGCGCGGGGACGCCAACCCCTCGTACGCGCCTGACGCGCCCACGCCCGTGCACCGGCCTGCGGCGCCCGCGCGCGCAGACATAGTGTAGTGTACAAACGATCATTAGACGTTTTGTGGGAAACGTGAAACGCTTCTAGTATTTAAAGTTGTTAGTGACTGTAGGTACCCCTTTCGCATTTAGGTACCTGTTCGAATCTACGCTCAAGTTTTTAAAAGCTTTATTGTTGAATTTTTATTGAGAGATTATAATGAGTTCCCTGCCATAATGATGTTTTAATATGAGGTTCTCTGTCAAATAAAGATGTTTAAATGATATAAATAATAATTAAAAGATGTTCTATGTAATATTAAACTGTCAATAACGTGTATTATTTATTTCATCCTTGTTTTTACTTGGTGATATTATTTCAACTGCCACAACGTCCGGTAGGACTCACAACGCCATCTATGACGTAAACCCTGAAGTATGTGAAGCATGAAACCGCCTGAAAGACGAGGAATTCACGTATTATACCACAGATGGCGCTCAGTGACAGTATATGTGCCAGCAGAAAATACACAACATGAATATGCAAAACTCGAATAATTTGCATAATTGCTCAAATCTAAAAACATAGCAAAAAAATCTTTGGAAGTACAAATTGAACGCTGAGATATTGGATGAATTGATTCTTATAAATATTTATAAGTTGGTGAATAAAGTAAATATCGCAACCTGTTAGTGATAACGCGGACAAATAGCAGTAAATATATTCCTGTTTCTGTACATTGTGCAATCTAAAGAGGTCAGCGATGGACGAGAATCACGCCGACTCGACTCGTTGCATTATTATCACTAGCATTCAGACAACGTTTGAATTTGTTAATTATTTAAAACTATATTATTAATTGGTGTTATCTGAGCGATATCGAGCTATTAGGTTAATGGCACCATTCTCACTGGACGCTTGATATTGGGCATTCGCTCGCGTGTGTAAGAATAAGGAAAGATTAAAACTACCGTAACGTGACCGAAACTGCTTCAGACTTGGTGTTCAAGTGTTTTCATTGCTTTGCATATCATTTGCATTGAAAACGTGAGAAAAATTTCTATACTCGTTCTTAAATACAATACAAGGCACATAACATGGCAAGGATTTGGGTTATTTATTAAGTGTGAGCTTGCACATAGTGCACTAAATAATACAAAAGATGGACCCTTGTATTGCTTATATACCTGTTTTAATCTAACGATTCTTGCCAAGTTACGTGCCGTAAACTGAACATGTTGAAGAATATTATCTTTCTGGACTCGCAAGACCTACTAATTGGTTAAAATCAAAATCTCATTAATTTAAACGTCGCGTCGTGACAAAGAAAGTTAATATTTAAATCACATGCTAAATACTTCGGTATTTATGTGTCACTCTTTATATCTCATAAATCAATGTTTATGCGCGTGCATATAATAGTATCGCTACGGTTTGTTATAATAAATATTTCAGTGCGAATTTCAACGTGTTAACAATCGATTTTGCTTGCGATACCTGCGTCTTTTTTACGTATCTGCGTTATTTACAAAAGTAAGAGAATGTGACGCGTTGCCGGTGGATACGAAAATATCCGTTTCATAAATAAATAATCGTAACGATACCTGAAGAATACGATTTTAAATAAAGATAACACATAAAGGCTGGCAAATTCTTAATGACAAAAAAGAACACGACAAAATGTTGTCAAACTAGATAATAAACTAGGAAACTCACCTCGACTCCTGTGACGCCCAGCGCCGTCACCAAGTTGGGTGTCATCCGGAACGGCACCTTCTCCGGCACGCGCAGCGTCTTGCCTTTCTCGAAGCACACGTTATAGTCTATATGCACCACCTCGCCCGACGTGAGGTCCACCAACACATTGTCCAAGTGCCTGTCGCCCAGACCGATTATGTACCCTATCGTGCTCATCACGGCCACCGAGTAGCTGTACCGGCGCGTCATCTGCCACCACTGCTCCGGACTCACACTGCTGCACCACAGCTCACGCCACAGCAGATCGCGCGGAGTCTCCGCTGACAACTCCTGCAGAACTTGCTTCAGGATTGACACTGGCCATTCTTTTCTGTTTTCCGTTGAAATACCCGCTTCTTTCAAAAGAGGATTCAACTTGTTGTAAAATAATTCGGAAGGTCGCAACACGTTAACGGTCTTATTGGTTCTAGCAGATAGAATGGCAGCTTCACGATTTTGCCAGCGTTTGTACAATGCAAACAGTGGTGTCACGTTATCCACCCAGCTGATTAGTCCCGAACGCGGACCTAAGGGTATCACCGAGTAATGGCGCGCTCGATAAGTCTGATTATCATTGTTTTCCGAGTCTCTGGCCATCATTGTATTGGTAATAGATAGCAGCTGCATAATTCTCTCGTCCAAATGAAGATCTTCTAATCCCTTGAACAAGTACGTATAAGCCTTCCCGTCTGACCCGTAGAACACTAATTTCTTTGGTCTTGTCTTTGTTGGGAGAATAGCTACATTGTTTTCAACCGATTTTATAGTAACTCTAACGGCTCTCTGATTCGTATGTACTCCTGGCATAGTAATCACTGTATTTTTAAGCTCTGCCAATACAGGGCTGATATCTGACATCCTCAAAATGTATGGAGATCTTTTGTTCACTTTTTGTTGAAGTTTTATTTGTAGTTGTTTCAAGGGCGCCCACGACTCTTGTGGCTTATCTGGGTTCGTGGGGTTCTTCAACTTGTCTATAACATCCGTGATAAGAGACTGGAATTTATTTTGGAATGATAGTTCATGTGGCGTCTCTGGTTTAGCTGAAGTTACATGATAGAGTTGCTCTAAGACATACACGATTGGCTCGAAGATAATACGATGTTTTTCTTTGATCAGCTTTTCTTTATCTTCTGCGGATAAATGCGAATTATTTTTGACCTTAGCAACTTCGATTTCTAATTGTGTCAGTCGCTTCGTAAACTCTGAGTGATGTTGGACCAATGTACCGAGGCACAACTCATCCCAAAGCAAATTAATTCTTTGCAATTCTTTGACTAACAGTTTAACTTGCAGAATCGTTTTCGGGGCTTGTTTTGCTAGAGTTTCAACCATATCAAGGAAACAAGAATTAAGCTCATTATTGATAACTTTGTCGCTAGCGGCATCATCTATTTCGAGATTATCTTCACCGCTTTCAGCGTCATTAGACATAAACGTCCGTGCAACATTTAGCTCCATCAAATCATTCTGTTCATTTTCGACAGCTCCAACGACTGCTGGAAACGTGATCAGATGTGGCGTGTCCTCTGCCAGTCTGCACAATAGATCAGATACACATTTTCTCACATACGTTTCAGGGTGGTTGAGACGCGAAAATAACTGCGGAATAATTACTTTCCAAGGTTGGGTAGGTGTGTTTGCTAATCCAGATTCCAATACAGTTTGCAATTCCATTGCATGTTTTACGATTAAACGTAAAAGTCTCAACGTAGCATTAACAACAGCGTTTTCTCCGCTGTGATTTATGTAGTCTGATGCACATATAAGCTGTAGGAATTTAAAGTAAGCATCTGCCGAAAGTTCAAAGTAAGAAAATACACGTTTTTGTGCTTGACGCCAAATATCCACCAACAAAGCAAGGTGCTCAGGAAAAGCGTTGCTTAAAGATGGTACAGTGCGCAGTTGGCTCTCTATCATTTCAGATGTATTTATTTCATTCCAATCAATATCTTCATCGTCACAAGTAGCTTTTGTCTTTGACAGTATTTCACAGACCGCCTCAAAGTCTTGCGGTGAGCATCCAATCATAACGCTCTCAATTTGTAACTTATCATTTTCTGTCAATTGCTCTCGGGTTTTAGAACTGAATTCTACCATTTTTCGACCCCACCTAAAGCACCAAGCTGCAAAACTAGCCCATGCTTTAGCCAGCCCTGGGCATTGGTTGACGCCAAATTGCAGAAGTTTTCCGACGGCGGAGTCTGACACAGGAATAACATTCTCTGATATGTTGTTGTCTACTAAACCGATTTCTGGTAGAGCTGAAACCAACTTCAATAGGGGTGAATCCACATCCAATATATTTTCCGTTTCACTTTGGACCCATTTTGAAAGTGTGAGAAGTAATCTAGTACTCTTTTCCCTCAGTTCATAACTTTGCTCGCCCATAGCTAATCTTTGAGAAAACCCAAATGAAATACTTGCACAAAGATTAACTGCTCGTACTTTAGTTTCTTCTTTCGCGTATGTCAACTTACAAAGTTCAGCTAAAGCAGTGGCGTTATTAAGAGTCCAAATCTCGAGATCATAGGTATTAGTTGACATTAGCAGTGCTTCACTTAAATCTTCTAGGTTATTAATGTTTCCTAAACACATTTGGAAAGCTGAATTTTGCTTGAAATGTTTCAGTAGTTCTCTCTTTGCCATCATCAAGTTTGAGTTCTTCCTTGCACTTTTTATAACATCCAAACGAAGGCATTCTGCGAAGAAAATATTTTCTTCTGTCAGGTTTAGTTTTGTGAAATATTGATTCCACCATAATATTCGGCTGAAATTCTTGAATTCAGTTCCGTACTTATACTCTTTCACAGTTGATGGTTTAAATGGATTAGAAATCGCCTTCCCATTCTTGACAATGTTGCATAGCCCATGATTAGCCAGTTGTAATACAGCAACTTCTTTTAAAAAGTGTACGGCATTGGTCCTGGAAAATTCTTCCGCTTGTGATTTGAGTAAGAGGTCACATTGTTTTAATGTATCCTCATATTTGTCATTATATTCACTGTTATACATCTGCACTGCAGTGCACACTAACGTCGATTCTATTTTATTTAATAAACCTTGGTAGGAGCAGGTGTTCTTCGGTAAGCTATTGGCTTCAATATCAAGAATATCCCAGCTAGTGAATTCTGGTGGAATTTCTGAAGAATCTTCGAAAAACTTCAATGATGAAAAGGAGCACCACTGTGAACTATTCGCATGAGACTGTTCATTGTCTTTCCATTCTTGCATATCATCCCAGCTTTGTATGTGTTTGTAACTTTCCATTATCTGGTCGTCAATAAATCTTTTACTCCTTGTGTCGACTTGCGCTGTTGATGATTCGCTATCTTTTGCCTCATCATTAGGTTTTAAGTTATTTAGTTTTTTATAGAACTCTATAGCTAGTTCATGTCTAGAGTTTGCCTGTTCGGCGGCTCCTTTTAGCCAAAGAAATTTCATATCAAAGTTTTGTTTTATCCAGACATACAATCCGTGCAAAACCTCTGGCTCTTCAATTTGTATAAGGGCTCGTGCAATACTAATAGCAAAGAATTCTATGTCAGTATTCGAGTTGGGATTAGCAGCAGCATTTTGCAATATGAGAGAAGCATGGTAAATAGCAGCGCCAAAATGTCCAGCGTACAGACTAACGACGAGCGCAGCAGGACGCACTCTCGTGAGCCACTCTCGACACGTAGGCCAGTTCGTATGGAAGAAGGTTCGAACAGGTTTTGCAACAGCTGGTAATACTGTGGCGGTACCTTCGGCCGCGTTATAAATGTATTTTTCTAAGAACATCATGAACTCTGTTATCCAACGCGTCCTCGTCTGTTCTGAAGTAGTAACTTCGACAAGCGTCTGTTGATCAGTACCAATGTATTTCGTGTCGTGAGATGATATTTCTCTAGCTATTCCCTTCAAGGCTCCCTCTATTCGCATGAATGTTTCTTGTGGTTTGCCCAGAATAGTCCTTAATTTCAAAGACACACAAGTTTGAGCCAGTTCTGAGAGCGCCCAGCCAACACAGATAGACGAAAAGCTGGTAGCACATTGTCGGAAGAACAATAAATTATTTTCGTCAATATCGGACGTTTGCAATGGCCACGATGTCAAAAACGCATCCACTAATGCTTTCTTGTCCTCAATTGTATGCTGGAGAAGACAGTTCATTATAATTTTGAAATGTTGATTAGAGAGATTACAAAAGGATCCTCGCATTAGGTATTCTTTAAAAGAATTAGCCTTAGTATCACTATTAAGCACATTCAGGCTCATCTTTCTGGCAGTAAACACTTTTACCACTTGTTTGTCTAATTCCAGTTGAACAATATCCCATGGCAATTCAAATAGTACATCTTTGCAAACATTTGACAATGTTTTATTTTGGTTATCAATATGTAAAATACAAAGTACTGCTATTGTTTTCAAAACCAAAACATTCCATGTGAGAGTTTTATTTTTAAGTAAATGTTGGGAATTCTTCATAACAAGCAAAACTACATCTTCATCGAATTGATATGCCAGTGTTAGCATATTGGTAGTTAATACCACGAAGCCCTTGGACATGCTCACAATGGGTAAATACTTATCCAGCTGACAAAATATATCAGATATCCAATTGAGAACCAAAATTAAAGTTTCTTTTGGAGTTTCTTCATCTAAGACCATACTTAATGTATTGAGGATAACGGCTAAGTGGCCAGATGTGGGGCTGGAACTCGACACGTCTCCGAGACTAAGGTTTGATAGGCCAAATATGTCATTAGCTCTTTGCTGTGTATTTGTAACCAAGTCGCTTGAAGCAATGAAGTGATTATTCTTTTTGCAATGCGAATAAAGTAAATATAGGACAGAATATTGAAGAGCTGGTTTTTCTTTAATTAGATTTAATTCATGGGGACACATCTTTATAGCCAACAGTTCTAGTATGCTTGGTTGTAATGCCCACATTCCAATTATAGAGTTACTAGCATTTGCTAGATCTGACAAACATTGTAAATAGAATATCACATTTTTATCTGCATCATCAATGTGCACGTTTTCATGATATTCTGGTATTATTATTTGTACATCTGGCAATATAACCGAATAGGAATTCTGAATATCTGTCAAGACATATTTATATGTTTCTTGTAAAAGTGGAATATTCTTCAAGTTTAGCAAGTTACTGTACACTGACATCACACTGTTTAAAATCAGAGAGCTATCTGAGTAGCGCAGCGGACGCAATAGTGATTCAGGCCCAATCGTTTGAGATATGAACTCTACAGGTAGGTTTGAAGAGATTTCCTTGATCACTGTAGATACTAACTCAATAACACTTAGGCTCACGCTTTCTTCTCCGCGCAAGAAGTGAGTCATCTCTTTTGAAATCAATGCAAATAAAGCAGGGGAGCAAGATGAGGATTTAGATTGTAAATATTTTAATAGTAAAGCAATGCATTCATTACCTGCCAATATCAGATCAGCATCTGCGTCATCCTTCAGGGTTTTAGTTAAAACTTGTAGAATTTTAGTAAATGCTTCAGTTAGAAATGACCATGACACAATTTGTGTGACAGTAGGACTCAAAAGTGTTCCCAAACTTTTGACAACAGTGTTGAAGACATTGAGAAATGATGTGATCTTCTGCATACAATCTTCAGGTGTAGTCACATCATTTTGTTTTTCTGTACGATTTGGATCCATGTCTGTAGAATATGCCACCATGTCTTCTACAAATTGATTCAGTAGATTCACTGAAAATCCAACATCAGCTTGCCAGTGGCGACTCAGTTTGAACAATGATTGTAGCGCAAAGTCTTTGATCCTCTTAGGCTGAGCATTATCAACATGCCAACCAACCAGTATATCCACAGTGTCCACAAAATGGTTTGCAAAGTGTTCCGGATATGAATTTGACATGACAATCATGGCATTTATAGCAGACATGAAGACATCAGCTGAGTCTGTGCCTTCAATCACAGTCTGAAGCCTGTCCAGAGTCAATTCAGCAAAATCAGTCAAATGAGGTGTTTGGTAATCCAGTTGAAAAGTCTCTGTAAATGATAGAATCAGATAATGTTTAATAGTTGAGTTGTGCACAGCAAAGGTAGCTGCAATCCAATCCAGATGTTTTCGAAAGTCAGGGCCCATGACGTAGCCGATTCTCCCAAGAACTATTGATGCACCTTCCTTTGTCTCAGGCCCAGGGGCATCATAGAGCACATCCAGGAGTGATTCCACTAATATGTCGTAAGAACGGCGTATGTACCGCGAGTTCTCCGGCAACATGATGGCGTCCTGAAGTTTGCTACATATGACAAGCGATTTTTCCATGTCCACCTCGGCACACAGTCGACGCAGCAACTTGGAGATTCGCGGATCTTCCGGGAGATTGACGACCAACTCTGATCGTTCATAGAACTTGTTGCTGTTGTTTCCTTGCGACCAGGTGTCGTTGGAGGACTGGTTTAGCGATTCGTGATATTTATAGGAATTATCGAGGGGTTCACGATCACCGCGGGGCGGGAATCCGCCGCGGCCTCTGCCCCCGCGCCCACCGCCTCGCGACGGCCTGAACTCGGTGACACGACCGCGGGACCGATACCTGCCATCTCTGGACGGCCCCCCAAAAGATGAGGATGCATCATACGCACCAACATAACCTCTGACCTTATCGTCCGTGTTTTCTTGTCCAATTTCGTCCCTTTCTGGAGCGTCGATACCCTCCGTTCCCTTCGGGTTTTTTACTTTACTATTTGCAGTGGTGGATATCATCACTAGAAATTTTGTCAAACACGTAATTGTAACCACACATGGCCGTAAAATTACGACAAAATACGGGCAAAACAGACACTCTCCGCCAACAGTCACTGTATATCATAGACAAAATAGTAAATCTGTCACGACTGTCACTGTTGTTGTTGAGTCTGTCAACTTCTGTCAATATGCGGGCATAGAGTATATGTAGAGTCTAGTAATTTCAAAACGAAGCAATGTTTGGTTCGTATTAAAGGTTAATATGGATAAAGATTTAGACTAAGGCTTTAAGGTTTTCACAAATTAACATCCATTTATTGTATGTGTAATAAATTCGGGAACATGAAACAATAAATAGACTGAGATCATTTGTACCCAAATTCAAATTTAAAATGTTCGGATTTTGAACGACGAATGCAATTGTCAATTCGTACAAAACATAACCTCATCGAATTGAATAAACATGTTGAATTGAACGTTGTTATTTTTTCTGATAACTAGTGAAATATTAAGATATCCTATTGAATTACACAAATTCTTAAAACCTTTAAAATGAAGGCCACGAAACGTGTTCAAGATTTTAAATGTAAGCTGTTTTTGAGATTACTAATATTTTGTTCACCTACTTATTTTACTTTAGGTTTAATACAAAGTTTCTCTTTACAGGTTTACCTCTTAAGTTAACCGCAGATTCAGAGGCACCGCACACAATTTATATGAAGGAACACATAGTAAGAGAACACACAAAAGACAAACCTCAGGGTCGTACACTGCTAGTAGTGAACGTGCCTCCATACGCTGACGAGAAAGGTTTGGTGAACGCATTCAGAGAAGCTGGCTCTGTGCAGTCAGTGCAACTGTGCCTCAAACCCTCAACTGCCGATGTCAAAGTTATTAACAGGTTCATACCTGAACCAAATACCACCACATTTAGAGCAGCATACATAGTTTTCAAAAAGGTGGCAGAATTAGACAAAGCTTTAAAGTTAACCAAACTACAGCCCCTGAACTCTGAAGATCATCAAGTTAAAGTTGGAATGAAAAAGTGGATAGATGAGTATAACAGTCGCATAGTATTGCCTAAAACACTGAAAGAAAACATTGAAACATTCATGAAACAGTTTGACGAAAATGCCCAGAAAGCAGAAAAGAAAGAGAAGGAGTTAGAACAAGAAGATGATGAGGGCTGGGTCACAGTCACCAAGAGAGGCAAAGTGCAGAGCTTTGCAAGAACTGAGAAAGTAGAAAACAAGATAATGCAGAAGGAAGAGAAGAATAAGAAGCGGAAAGAGTTGAAGAACTTCTACACCTTCCAAATAAGAGAATCTAAAATGAAACATATTGTATCACTCAGGCAGAAGTTTGAAGAAGATAAGAAGAAAATAGCGCAGATCAAACAGAGTCGTAGATTTAAACCATTTTGAAATAAATCATAATTAATTATCACAGTATTTTATTTACAGTATACATATCTAACTTATCAGATAAAGTTTTAGTTACAAATACTTTAAAATTGATACACTGTAATTGGCCACCACAAAATTATACATGCATAACATAATTGTACTATTTTCATTATACAGTAAATAACTTCTTGATAACCAGTATCAACAACAACTTCGGTACTAATATGCTTCCATTTCATTTCCACAAAAGGTCTGTAATGCAAGCACTACACAAGTGTCTTTAAGTTTTGAAGAACTTCTCAATGTTCAAACTGAGTGTGAGCACATGTCAGATAGTTTGTTGGTGAGTCTTTATGATGATGCGTAGCAGTCGGTTCTCTGGTAAGGTGTCCAACGCTGCAAGGAGGTTGCTCATGTTGCCATAGACACAGCCATTTGCAAGAGCCACTTGTACTGCTTGCCCAATCCTGTCTAAGGAATCCTGTAAATAACAAAATATTAAGATAAAGAGAATACTATTGAGCAATAAATTAATATCCTTCTCTATTATTATAGTAATACCAACCTGTAATTTAGTGTCAGTCTGTAACTTGCCACCTCTTTTGAGCACACCATGAGCATACCCCTGCACTATGGGCGCCAGTGCAGCCAAGTGTTGTGCATTCACTGCAGTGGGAGGGCCGTGAGTACGTCTCCCAGCTCGCAAGCTATGCAGCACACCAAGATGCAGCTTTATGTATAACTCACACTCAGTGAGAGGTTTGTTTGTCACAGTCTTTATAATTGCTCTGTCATTTTCACCTTCCAGTTTAATTTTCTTCACTGGTACTGGTACTTCTACCATTTCAGCGTCTAGAAAGTACAATTTTAAATTAGAGCTTCATTTGATACATCTTTTGTTTTATAAGTGAACAGAATTATTGTTCTATGCAGAACGTTGATGTAAATTCTTACCATCATCAATATAAAGTGGAGCAAGGGCACACCAGTGTATGAGGCCAGCCAGGGGTGTCACAGCAGCCATAGGTATGGAGCCACTGGGCAATGCTGCAGGGTTCAATTGTGCTGACATGCACAGAGTGGGGTTTGAGTAAACCTGAAAATAATAAAATTACTTTTGGTTATTTCAGTCTAGAAATACTTATTGATGTATTCTATATTGTGTCTTTTTTTCAACATAGTGGTCTCAGCATAGGACTTACCCAAGCTGTTATCACTTCCAAAAGGTTCTTAGGGGGCAGTTTTGTGGAGCCCTGAGCATCATGCATATACAATTCAGTCACTGCAGTGATGAAGTTCGACACAAACTGTGGAGCTGTGTTTGCCAGGGACCTTAGGGCTAGTTGGTTTGAAGTGTTTAAATAGAAATGGTCTCTGATGACATTCTCAACCAGCTGAAGGGATTGTGATGATGAACACCCCATTTGCTGAAGCCAAACTCCAACAGCCAATAAAACCTGAAAAGTAAAATGATTATAAGTATATCATGCAGAAGTCATATAGTAAGATTTTATGTGGCGTGGATATAAGGAATCTCTAGAAATTCAAAACTCACTGGTGTACTTGATGCAGAGACTGCCATGCTGGCAAGGATACTCAGTATTTTCAACCTTCTTTGACTCTCCATGCCTCCAAACAGGGACAGAAACACTGTATTCTTAGTTGTCTCATTTGTACAGGCGGACAGATAGTCACATATTATGTCAATCAGCTGTAGATCTTGTAGAGGTGTGAGGCCCGCGCCTCGGCGGCCACCGCGCCGGTCTGACTCGCAGAACACGAACTCTGATATGATATCCATCGCTATATCTAGCTGCTTGCTTGATGGAGCCGCCCGGCCCACCAGCAATTGTTCTGAAAGAAATATCAAATGTCATGAAGTAATAAGTATACAAAAAGGTCAATAATAACTAAAACCAAAATTAGTAGAAAGCAGGTAGTTAGTTTTAAGATACGAGATGTGTACAAAATGTAGTATAAATAAATACGTCTTTGTTGGTTATTTCTCCACTTACCAATTCTGATAAGAGCTTCCCTAGCACAGGTAGGAAACTCGAATTTCCTTAAAGCATGTTTTAAATCTGATACAGACATCTTTAAGTATTGCTTTTTATTATTATATTATAAAAAGTAATTAAAACCTCGAAGCAAACTTTGACAATGACAAAATAATGTGAACCAATTTTCTGTGATCGTGGTTTCTCTTTCTATACTACTAGATAAACAGAGATAAGATTCTTTTATGCTAAACATCGCAGATTTTGAGTACCTGGAACATTTTGAATTCTTGCTGAAGTTGGTTTTATTCATTGGTTTTATTCGATAGCTGATAAGAAGCTCAAAATTGTTATATTCGACGAAAACCGTGGTTACTATTTTTTAATGAAAGTAAGATGCACCTAGTGTAGAAAAAAATAATTTAATTACGTTAATAACGTTTTGAATGGTTGTAAGTTTTATTCATTCTTTTGTTCTAAATTATCTGTATCATAGCTACTGCCGCTGGCGGCCTCTGTCTGTCATTCAGCTGTCATTTTGCGTGTGATTTGCGATCGGTCGTCGTTTGATGTTGCTAAACGAATATCCTTTATTTCTAACTAATAAGTGAAAATAGTCTAATAAAACATGGAAGTCATAGTTGCTAATGTCGACCATATTAAATTTGATATAGATTATGCTTTGGAAGAACAGTATGGGGCACTACCGTTACCATTCCCAGGAATGGACAGTGAGTTGTTATTCTACCAGTAAACAGTCCAAAATCAAATCCTTGGCACAAGTTTAACCACGATGTTGAATTATTTCCTTATTTCCAGAGTCGACCGCTGCAGTATGTGAATTTTTCAGCCAGCCCGGAGGTTGTGGCAATGGCCCCCAATGTCCGTACAGACACGTCCGAGGGGACCGCACGGTGGTCTGCAAGCATTGGCTCAGAGGGCTTTGCAAGAAAGGCGACCAGTGCGAGTTCCTTCACGAGTACGACATGTCCAAGATGCCTGAATGTTACTTCTATGCCAGATTCAATGCATGCCACAACAAAGAATGTCCATTCCTTCACATAGATCCTGAAAGTAAAATTAAGGATTGCCCATGGTATGTATTTATTTAAGCTACATTTCACAGGCTTATAAATTGGTAATATATATTTTACTTAAATCAAATAAAATGATTTTTCCAGGTATGACCGAGGTTTCTGCCGGCACGGTCCTCACTGCCGACACCGGCACGTGCGGCGAGTGCTCTGCATGAACTACTTGTCTGGCTTCTGTCCTGATGGCTCCTCCTGCAAGTACATGCATCCTCGGTTTGAGCTTCCCGCCCCTCCTGAACAAACAAAGGATGCCAAGAGACTACCCGTGTGTCATTACTGCTCTGAGGCTGGACACAAAGCTTCATCTTGCAATAAAATACCAGCTGAGGTGTGTATTCTAAGCAATTTGTTGGTAGAAAATTATTCATATAGATTTGGCATACAATTTAATTCATCTCTTATCCTGCCCTTATCCCAATTTTATTTAGGGTTGTTGCTCTTATATTATTTATATATATTATAATTTATTTATACACTGTTACTAACAATAAGAAAGGGCATATTAAAATTTAGTACTAAGGTACTGCTTATTTCAAAAGAAATTCTTACCAGCAGACTTGTATCTTCTTGACATTAATGTTTATGCTTTAAATATTATAGCTATTATAAAAGTTAGAATAAATAATTCATTTAAGAATTGATTTCACCAACTCGGCAACCCCTTGTTTACCTATTGGTCTCATTTCGGCTCTATTTAAATACATATTTCTATTTAATTAAATTACAGCAAAGAGAAGCTGCCCAGAGACAGGAAGAGGCCAGATATCGCGCCCTTGGCTACGTCAAACCAGCGGAGAATGACGACAACAATGCTCAAAGACTGCAGAGGATCGTCCACAAACCTCTTGAGGAGGTCACATGCTTCAAATGTGGCACGAAAGGACATTACGCCAACAAGTGCCCCAAGGGACATCTTGCTTTCCTGTCTAGCCAGTCCAACCAGAACAATATGAACACATTCAAAAAACCCAACTAGTACAGATATGTGAAGCCCTCATTAGAGAGGCTTCAGTGACAGACTATTCATTAAAAATAAGTTATGTGAAAATTAAAATATTAGAGTGCAACTCAAACTTACAAAAATATCCCACATTGCATGTTATTCATTACTATTTACCTTTGTATATTATGTTCTTCATTCAATGTAATAGAGCTTTTAAAAATGCAGTAAAAATGTATATATAGGCATGAACTCCAAAGCGATTGCAGATTAGCGTTCATGCTCGGTTTTGTAAACTCACGGCCTTTTCTGAAGGTTACGGCTACTACTTTCGAGGGTTTTCACAAAGTTTTTAAACATCCAATAGAATTTCCCCACACAGGGCGGATACTGCCAAATGGGCGGAGAACGAGATGCTTGAATAACGAAATTCCATTGGTTGTTAAATATAAAATTCTGCTAGTCTAGTTCTGCTAGTAGTTTTATAAATAAGTAAATAAACTATTGCAGTCTTTCGTAACACGTATTTATGATGTGTAGTCAAGGACACCACTTCTGTTGTAAATAAAGCAAATGCGTACATATACCCGTGACCCATAGATGCATGCATATACAATAAAAATTTAGGACCATATTCCAAAGGCGACGATTGGTAGGGGGAAAATATTTTAGTTTTATGAATGTATGGTATAAATTTTCGAAGTGAACCCAAGACAATAAAACTTACTTTGGGGTATATTATTTTCGATCCAATGACAAGATAATGGCCCATATTAATATCTTTTCTTAACTTACCACAGTAAAACACCAAAAAATCTTTTTAATTTCCCGCTACCATTTGAAGCTGTGGGCAGTAGGCTAAGTTTAATCTTGAACGCCACTGGCTTTTACCGGTGCTCGTTTAGTAGTAATCTGTGGTTTAGTACGCGACTATATTAGAAAACGATAAAGTTGTGCATCGTGATTTGAGTCAATATAATATTATTGTTTTGTTTGTGTTGGGTTTTGGTTAATAAATTATAACTGAGAATTACATCTTTACTCGCAATAAACAAGTATAGATAGACACCTACAGTTATTTTTGTAATTTGTGACCGGGGCATCCGAGCAGGGCACACAGTTTTTTTTTTTTTTATGAATTCTTTGTTGAGATTAGGATTAAGTGCCTAATAGAGCGCGATCTCGATGCGAACGCAAAGCGGCGCGGCGTGAACATTAAATTCGCGTAGTAAATCGCACCACACCACCGCTCCGAATTCGCGTTCAGATCGCTCACTGGACACACCCTTAGAATTTGTACCCTACGCCTAATATTATCCTTCGTCATGAGGCATGACTAATACATATTATTACCCCGACAATATAACTTAGAATTATTTTTAATAAATCATTAGTCCAAAGTTGTATCTTTTATTATCCCTTACCATATACCAAAAGGTTCTTTCACATTCGGCAAAGGCAGACGTGGCCTGCGCGAGCACCGCAAACTCAACCAGGAGAAAGTGGTCTATTCAGCCGTTCGAAGCTCAAATGTTTTCTATGTACCGAAAGTCAAACACATTTTGTTATGAATTCATAATAAATTACACACAATGCATCGGAATCATAGCATTGGCCATTTTTATTTTCTTTTTCGTATGAACTTATTGCGAATAAAAATAGCCTCTTTTTAATTTTATTGGATTGCCACCCTGAATTTCTGAACTGAACAGTCCTGTCAAAAGTGTCAAAGTCGCAACGCACCGCACGCATTGTCGCATCGCGTCTTTACTCGTATTTGTGATAACTTATTATTTCTCTGTTTACAGTAAGTAAACCGAGTTCTAGCAATACTTCAACGGTTTCAAGTTTTTCCTGTCCGACAAGGTCCTCAGTGAAGCGAGAAATCGCCGAGAGGTTGAGAAATAAATCAACGCTCGGAAAAAAGAGATAAGCAACATGGTAAGCACGTGTACTTTTTCTCTGATATAGTTTTAAATAATTCAGTTTCAGGCAAATTCCCATGGTTTTCACTTAAGGTATAAAATTAATAATATTTGTATTTACGTTAGAGTAAGGACAAAAATAACAACACGTTGTGAATTTGAGGTTATGTTTACAATGCCACCTTCAATTAGGTTATTTATTTTTTTGCAGGGCGACTCAGAGGCAGCAGTTAACCCTAAAGCATACCCACTTGCGGACGCCGCTCTCACGGCCAAGATCTTGAACTTGGTGCAGCAAGCCGCCAACTACAAGCAGCTTCGTAAGGGCGCCAATGAAGCGACCAAGACATTGAACAGGGGACTCTCCGAGTTCATCATAATGGCGGCAGATGCCGAGCCATTGGAAATTGTGCTACACATTCCTATCCTCTGTGAGGACAAAAATGTACCTTATGTATTTGTTAGGTCTAAGCAGGCTCTGGGTAGAGCATGTGGTGTCTCCCGGCCGATCATCTCCTGTTCTATTACTATCAATGAAGGTTCTCAGTTAAAACCGCAAATTCAGAGCATTCAACAAGAAATTGAAAGACTCTTAGTTTAAGTGATGTGTGTGTAAAAGTGCTATTTTTAATAATACAAATTGTATTTAAAAATTACATGGATAACATTTTTGTAAAATCCATAAAATACAAAAACTACTAACCTAATATTGTCTTTCATTATCTTCATCTTCATGTCATAAGTATACCTAAAAGTACTTATAGTAATGCAGAATGTCTGTAAAATGTCAAAATGTATGTTATTCATATCACAGATAGCAGAGGAGGACCAACATTAACCAACATGGTTAATTTTGTGTCTTTAATGAAAAAAACTCACTATATATATGTATGTATAATAATCATTGTATTAAAATAAAGCATCATATACATTAATTTGGACCTAAAGCTAGAACAACATCTTCAATCATACAAATAACTTCTTGACCCTGAGGTTCCAGTTATCTTCCCATCTAGTCTGTCTGAACACAGCTATCTCTTTGCGCATTCTCTCTGCTATCTTGTTCTGTTCGGTGTTGTTGGGGAACCCTTCAAACCAACGAACTAAATCTTTGAACAGTTCATTGCTTGATCTAAATGTGTACCCATTAACTCCATTTTCAACAAGCTCATCGAGGCTGAAAACAAACAAATAGTTTTAAGATAAATGAGAGTTACTTCAGGCAAAACACTTAAGTGTAAAATGATGTATCATCACTACCTACCAAAGAAAATCAAAAGCACATACAGGGAGTCCAGCTCCATACATATCAACTATCTTCATAGGCAGGTCTAAGCCTGAGGAACTTGTATGGAGACACACGCCAAGGTCTGCACTGCCCACCATTTTGGGGTAGTCTGCAGCATCAAGCCATGGTGTGAACACCTGGATGTTCTGCCATTTCCTTCTTGCTATCTCCTTTAAATATTTCTCCTTCTCTGGACCCTTGCCAGTGATTACACAGATCAGCTTGGGCAGATTTTCTGCTATTTCACAAGCTGATTCATACACTGAAAATAATAACATTTTGTTAAATACATAATGCAATGCATTCTTCATTAGATCATAGATATCCATAACTGATTAATAAATATAAAAACATGAAAAAAACAGACTAACTCTGTAAAGCCTCCATTAGTAACCCGAAGTCTTCATCTGGTGTCCAGCTAGTACTGCTGAACAGTAGGCCCGGTCTATCAGGCAGTGGTTGCACTTGCCCATCAGACGAACAAGTGAATAGTGTCTTCACCATGTCCTGTTGATGGGGATCATTGAGCTGCTCCCGACCCTGGCCTCCAAATTCAGGGAATGTCTTGCTTAGCTGCAGGAACCAATCATGTTTCTCTTGTAGTGAGAGTGGCTTGAATATTTTTGGTGGTCTATCATAAAGCACTATTGCATTGCTAAAACCAAATATTTCATGCATTTCAATTTTAGTATATTTTTTTAATTCTCAAGTAACATCAAAAGTTTACAATCACACTCATCAAACATAATATTGTGAGATAGATCTGAAGTTATCCTAAAGTTGGTAGATAATATCACACTATTATCAGATTTTGGGACGCATATCACAACAAAATATAAAATGTGACACTTACTGAACATTCCAATTCATTAACAAATCTTCCTTCATAGAATAAGTTACACATATACTGTTATCTGCTGACTGACCAAAGAACTTCTCTATGAATCTTGCAAATCTTACTATGTAGTGATCAGGCGTTAGAGACATCGCCATTATAGAATACGCATAGTTGTGCCAGTCTATTATGTACTTTGCTTTCGTGAATAAGCAGTATATCCGACATACAGGCAGTGTGGGGATGGCTGGAGGATTCTGACACAGCACGAAGTGGCATTTGCCCGTGATGACCAATGTTAAAAGTAAGCTTATCGTCTGCCATATCGCTTTGGCCACATATCTCACTATCGCAGGACCACTAAGATTTATTGAGCGTAGTTTCGTGATAGTTATGTGAGGGTGCTCCAGGATTTCTGTGAGAGGTTGCGAATCTAAGTACCCAATTATATTCACATCCAATCCATTATTTGCAAGAGATAACGCATGATATTGCATACGTGGACTTCTGCCGATATCGCCCAAAACTACGACTTTGACAACTTTTCTATCTTGTGCTGCCATTGTACCACGGTAAAAGTTCGCACAATTACTAGTTTTAGCAACATTTATTACACCTCATAACTTGGGAAGTTTGTGGCACTTTTGCACTACAACCGGTGATTAATATTCGGGTTGTTTTCAAATATTTACTTTTTGTGCACCGCACAACAGACAGATGGAAATGACATTGATAGATGTGGCGATGACAGACATCCACAGGTGACATCAGCTTCAGCACAGAGTATTTTCAAGTTACTGTGCATTCATACCACTATTCATACGGATTTTATTTATTTTATGTATAAATCAAACAAATAAAAGCAGTTTTTCACGATGAAATAATAATTCATAGTTTAATTCAAGAGGAAACAAAACATAATTTGAATCTTCTGAAAAGGGCAAGTGACCATGTTATGTCAAAAACAGCTGTATTTTGAATGTCAAACCCAAACCGGTGGCTAATGCTTTATTTTTTGTATGTATCGTTTTAAAAGGTTTTTAGATTTAAGTAATTCGTGCGTGTTATAGGAACTTGTTGAAGGTAACAGATTGAGGAAAAGTTATAACATATCCACTATTTGCATCTTACGCAAATCAACATGTCTAAAGTGCTAATGATTCGACATTTACCAGCTGCACTATCGTTTCAAGATAAAGAACAGCTCCTGAGCCATTTTGGCGCTGACAAAGTGTGGGAGACGAGATCCAAACGTAATTACATATTTGCGTCATTTAGTAGTATAGAGAAAGCAAAAGCATCACTAAACCGTCTTCACCAGCTCGAAATAGCTCACCGGCGTCTTGTAGTGGAGTACTCCACAGAGAAGGCACCAGTTACTGATGACAAGCCTGAGACAGAACAAAATTCAGACACCACAAAAGTAATAAAGCAGTTCCTCAAAGTTCTGAATGCATGGAATCCATCTATAGACTTCTATCAACCTCCACCCATACATTTAAGCTACAAATACCCAGATATCAATCCTGCCATAGCTATAAATATAATTCATGCACTATTTACTCACAAATCATTTTACACACAGACCTTGCATTTGATGAACAAAATGTGTCTAGATGTGCCATTCCAAGATAATGACAAGTGTATGGAATTTTTCAAAGAAACATATCGGCACATGTTTGTGGGTGATATACAGTTACCACCTCCACCTGTGAGTGACCCTGAGTCTGAAATATCCAGTGCTGAGGATGAGCACAAAGAACAGACTGTCAGAAAACTGGTCAGAAGGAAAAGGAAATTGCCTGTACCTAAGCAAAATCCGTTGAAATTACCCCCCACAGTGCCTGTAGCTAAGGCAAAGAAAACTGTAGTTAGTCAAGAGGAAGTATTTGAAACTATTGTACAAATTCAGGAACCAAAGAAAATACAGCTCAATGTTCACCAAGATGCCTTACAAAAGCCTACAGAAGAACCAGAAGTTATAGGGGAACTTGGTAAGTTCCAGAAAGAGGAACAGCCAGCTGAAGAGGAAAAGAAGCCTGAGGAGCCAGAACAACCTATTATCAGCAAAAAGGAGTTATTACGAAACAGGATATCATACAAAGATATGAAGATTTTACCAGTCTTCAAAAACTATCACCCTGGGCAGCCATCCATGAGATTGTATATAAAAAATTTGGCTAAGACTGTGACTGAACAAGATGTAACAAGTATATATAAGCGTTATGTCGAAGGATTGACTGATGAAGAGCTCACTGGGTTTGATGTGAGGGTCATGCAGGAAGGCAGGATGAAGGGACAAGCATTTGTCACATTCCCCTCAGTGAGGATAGCAGAAACAGCTTTAAATGAAACTAATGGTTATTTGCTGAAGGAAAAACCCATGGTTGTACAGTTTGCTAGAGCTGCTAATAAAAAAACTATAGAATAGACTTGTGTTTGAATCTTTCCTATCTACTCTGTTCACACTTCTCAGCATTTTGACCATTAGCTTTTCTCAGGATAAATAATATTTTTTTTATAGCATAAATAAAAATGCCATGTAAAATTAAAATTATATTTGCATTAATTCAATTGCATAAGATAAAGAATCTGAATCATTTTCAATCATTTTACCACTCAGCAGTTTATTTATTAGGGGTAATACCTCACTGACAGAATGTAATTGTTTTATCAGGTCCAATACAAGGTTCAGGGAATTCTGCAGCACTGATGTTACTTTCTCATCTTTTGTCATCAAAAACTGTTGGTAGAAAGCATCTATTAGCAAAATGTACCAATCAAAAAGTTTGCTTTCATACTCAGTGTCCAAGTTCTTCTCTGAATTTACAAGAACATGTGCCATGTATGTCATGAGGAATAGTGTGTCATCCACACTAAGGCCACTCCTCAAAGGAGGTATAATCAATGCATCACTGAATGATATCTGCAGTGTGTAGTTCAGTAGTTCAAACTTAGCTCTGTGCACTATCTGCTCCATCTTGCTGGAGTGCTCACCAGAACATAATTTGGAAAATTCTTCAGCATCAGTCACATCAATATTGTTTGGGTTAACTAACTTGATGGCATACTTGAGTACAGCTACAAGAGTAGTCTCTGGAATGTCTTTGAACTGCTTGAGTATTCTGTAAACAGCTCTAAAGTCATCCTTTTCTAAGAGTGGTGGTACAGCATTGTGACAAATACTCCTTTCTGTGAGACCTAATTTTATTAGATCTTTTGTTTCATCATTTACTGGGAACTGAGGTTCTGTTGGGGAATCCCAGTTAGCAATCTCCATGCCCTCATCCTGAACAACTTCATGGGATCCTAATAGACTTGACAGGTTTCTCTTTGCTTCTAGGACATATGGCAACATGCCAATGTGGTTAGAAGCTTCTAGAATGATTCTTCCATGGTAGCAATATAACTTGGCACCTTCGGAATACATCTTCATGGGGTACTTGCATGTTCCCACTCCCAGCACTATGTTGTAAGCAATGATGATTGCTCCATCTTGCTCTGTGTTACTACCAAACACTATGAGGTGTTCCTTGCCCATCCAGGTTATGGAGACACTGGACAGTGTAGATACCCAGGGTACTGTGCCTATTGTTTTCCAATCTTTAAAGTTGTATATGGTCATTTTTCCATCACTCCCTAGAAATAAAAAAAATATAATTAATTTTGCATCTAGAGTAAATTGACTTCTATACAATAACAGCTAGAGTACTTACACAATATGTATACAGCATTTTTCTCCTCAGTGCAGATATATTTCCCAACAACATACACATCCTCTGGTCTTGTAACTTTGGTCCTCGCCAACTTGGACCTGTCCATGTCTCCTAACTCATCTCGGAGAGGACAGTTTATTATTTCATAGTGATCCTTATTGTTCTTTACTATGTAGCATACAAAATCTGTCTTGTTGACTGTGAAGCAGGCTGTGTCAACTATAGTGTCAGTGTCTTTTAACAATGATTTGCTTTCATAAGTCTTTCTGTTGTCCAGGGCATATGGTAGCGATGCACAGTTGCCGTTGGAGAACACTATGAGGGGTGACTGCTTGCTTCTAGGTATGACTTTTAAGATATTCAGGGGGAACTGCAAATAAATAAATAATTATTAATTGAGATTTTTTTTTATTGTACTGATTTTTTATGTGATAAAATAATCTATAGAGTTTTTGGTCATGTATACTTTAAATAAAGAATTAAGCTTTAAATTACCTTAAATTTCTTAATTTTATCCAAATTTTCTGATTCCTCCTTCCATGTTTTGATGGTGTTCTTATTGAACACGCCAACATAACTCTCTTGGTCTTTGTCATAGATTACGGCTGATGTTATGTGGTCTTTTGATGTCCATCCACCAACTTGCTTTTGGTCTGAAAGCTAATAAAATATGGATTTTAAACATAAACATAACCTTTACAAAACTCCAATTATTTACAATTTGATATCATTGTGTGGTTTGTTTAAGAAAATAATTATAAATCAGCTGAGAAGAGTTTGAGATTATGCAAGAATTAAGAAACAATATTTACTTGATATTTATTCACAACATTTCGTCCCAAAGTCACAATAACGTGTTCGTCTTCTTTATCTTCTGAAACGCCGAGAAAGCTTTTCTGATCTATTAATGGGCACAGAACGTAATAATTATGTAGCTTGGCCATTACTGCAAATATGTATCAGCACGGTATAATCCTTTTAATTGAGAAAACCTCGTGTTCCAAGTTAAAAACAAACTAAAACCACACACGGCACTCACACGAAGAAAATTCGCTATTCGCTGTCAAGTGTCAACTTGATTTTGTCAAAGAATGAAAATTATTATATTCTGTGGTGGAGTTGTTCCAGAGATAGAGATAAACTCAGCATCTTTAGCATTAATTTGACGTACACAAGATGTTAAGTGACAAAAGCGGCAAAGTTCAGAAACATTCGAAAATAATAATTTTCGTCGTTTTCTTTAGAAAACCGGCTTGAGTCTATAATTCTTTCTATATTTTAATAAGTGAGAGAAAAGTAATCAAAATATTTTCCTAAACACCAAATTAGGACGAGACTTCAGCGTATTGTTTAGTGGCTGTTCTAGAAAATCAACATTGGCAAAATAGAAAATTCATGATCAGAGTTCAAGGTTATTATTATTGAAGTTTGGCTCTTATCGTTCACATTTATTACATCATCACCGCTGCTACAACATTAATTCGTTGACGCAGACGTGTACGTTCGATTCACTTATTTTGTGGCAGTGATCCAGTGCGCACGAACATGTCGACAGCCGGGAAAGTTATCAAATGTCAAGCTGCCGTCGCATGGGAGGCCGGCAAGCCGCTGTCAATCGAAGAGATCGAAGTGGACCCGCCTAAAGCCGGCGAAGTGCGCGTCAAGATCATCGCGACTGGAGTGTGCCACACAGATGCGTACACGCTCTCCGGCAAGGACCCCGAGGGCGTGTTCCCCGTGGTGCTGGGGCACGAAGGGGGCGGCATCGTCGAGAGCGTCGGCGAGGGCGTCACCTCCGTCAAGCCCGGAGACCACGTCGTGCCCCTGTACGTGCCGCAGTGCAACACATGTAAGTTCTGCCTGAACCCCAAGACTAACCTCTGCCAGAAGGTGCGCATCACACAAGGCCAGGGCGTCATGCCCGACGGCACGCGCCGCTTCCGCTGCAAGGGACAGGAACTCTACCACTTCATGGGATGCTCTACATTCAGTGAATACACAGTTGTTCTAGAAATATCTCTGTGCAAAGTAAATGATGCAGCAGCATTAGACAAAGTTTGCCTGCTGGGCTGTGGAGTGCCCACTGGCTACGGAGCTGCCCTCAACACTGCCAAGGTGGAGCCGGGATCAAACTGTGCTATCTTTGGTCTGGGAGCAGTTGGTCTAGCTGTTGCACTGGGATGTAAGGCTGCTGGAGCCAAACGCATCATTGGAGTGGACATCAACCCTGACAAGTTTGAAGTGGCCAAGAAGTTTGGAGTCAATGAGTTTGTGAACCCCAAGGATTATGACAAACCTATTCAGCAGGTACTTGTTGACTTGACTGATGGAGGTCTTGATTACACTTTTGAATGCATTGGTAACATCAACACTATGAGAGCTGCGCTGGAAGCTTGCCACAAGGGTTGGGGTGTCTCAGTCATTATTGGTGTAGCTGCTGCAGGTGAAGAGATCAGCACTCGCCCATTCCAGCTTGTCACTGGTCGCACCTGGAAAGGAACAGCTTTCGGAGGCTACAAGAGCCGTGAGAGTGTGCCCAAACTTGTAGATGAGTACTTGGCAAACAAACTTCCCCTGGATGCATTTGTTACTCACACCGTGCCCCTGAAGGAGATCAATGAGGCTTTCCACCTGATGCACGTAGGCAAATCTATCCGTGCTGTTGTACAGTTGTAATTTTAAGGAAAACTAAATATTTTTATAAGCATTTATGTTATTGTCATTGTTATACTGCATTTTACAAGTGATAAACATGTGAAACATGTTTCCCAATATTTATGTGAAAATAAACAGAGTTCAAACTAATAGTATTTATTTTTTGTATTTTTCATCCATATTAGTATGTTACTGATACCTATGTAATATTCTAGCTAGGCTGGTTATATAGGTACTTTGGGCTTACTATTACTTGGATTACTAAAACCATAACTAATCCATATATTTGGGTAACTATAAAATCATAAGTGTGTGTACTGCACTAATTATAGAGGTACCTACTTGTGAAATGGGCACTTATCAACAATATTATCTTGAGTATCAAGTATTCAGGATTAATTTGACGAGTTATACCTACTACTTATTATAACATCCGAGTTACGTATTCAATTGTAATTGTACATACCTACACATACGGTATGTGTACCTACTGATGTATTTAAATTCAAGTTACAATAGCTGTATAATAGTCATTCTGCTTTTATTAATAGTCTTTTGTTTGTTAATTATCAATTCAAAGAGCGTCTGGTCGTTTGCATCGGCAGAGTACCTAAGTATGTTTTTATATGGTCTCATGTCAGTACATCTATCTCAATGCTATTGTTCGAGTCGCGATATTATCTCATGCACCCAGTTTTTTGCTCGACTACGCTAAAGAGTTTGACTTATGATCGACAATTGCTAACTTTGTAAAATAACCCTTCTCGCACAGTTTAAACAAGCTACTAAAATGTTAATTAATATTTCAAAGTTCAAATTACTTATGAAGTCGTTTGTTTCTACTGAGTTTGGCTAACTTTTTACTTTACGACCAACTACGCGCAACAAACAAAAAATTTATTGTCGAGTCGCTCGACGAGATAGATATCTTCACAAAGTATTTCATCTAAATTTGATCAGCCACTGTAAGTTAATTAAGTAATTAAGTAAGTTATTCCTCATATGATCTGTACCTATGTAGGTACTTAATTTATTTAATTGTGTAATGTAAGCTATTTCTTAAAGTCCTCAGCTCCAAGAAGTTTTTCGCACCAAATGAAGTAACGCACATTCACCATGAACTTGTAAAATTCCCCATAAATTAGTTACGTGAAACTTTAATAACATTTTCTATATCTAATCTCCCTCATTACTTACGATAAACAACATTACTAAATCTTTTTGAACGGTGGCCTTGACTATCACTGAGATATAAATAAATTAAAATAAGACACGTGAAAAACATTTCCTTGTCGTTTTCTTTGACTATAAACTTCATTTATTTACTTAGGCAGGTGACTGTTTGTCTTGAAAGGCAAGGCTTGCAGCAAAATGATTTGATCGCAGGGGTCTAAGCTAGCAATTTCTTCAGCTTTATAAAATCAGTAAATGTAGATAGGTAACTACTTGCAGTGGTGGAAAATCGAGCGCCGGCAAATCGAGCTGCCGGTATGGATTTCGTTCCAAATCAAGAAGGTCAAGTTGATTATCGTCCTGTCGGTTAGCATAAAGGCAGTAATTAGCAGTTTTAAATTGTGTGACTATAAAATTGTTAGGTACGCGACTTCTTTTTGTTGTGTGACTTCACAATAAAAGAGTCATTAGTGCTAACAGGGTCGACCTTTCGATCAATTAAGTAATAAGTAAAGCAAATTATTCAAAATAACATTTGTCTATATTCATAACAAAATATACATTGCATTACTTAATTAGGTAACTAATCAACATTTTTACAAACATTCATGTATTTACAATTTACACAATAATTTCGACTAATTACAGAAACATTGTTATAATAATTATAAATATTTTGTCAAAATTATTACACCTATAAAATTTTTATGATAAACAATGAAAGATAGTGTACTCTTGCAGATACCATCTTTGTCATAGTTTTAAGAAAAAGTTAACACAAATAATATTATTTTAAAATTATGAATTTCCATTAAATATATTAGGTACTTATTCCATTTGACAAATGCGAGGAATTCAACTAAACACTATTAAAATTACAGTGAATATAAACACATAAATAAATAAGGGGTAAGCACATTGCAGAAGTAAGCAGGAGAGTATTTTGCACGTTTCAGTCTCTCAAACGTCTCCAGAAGTTCCTGCCTTTTCCAACAAAAATTACTCTTGCTCAGTCGCTTCTTCTCCCTCTTTTAGATTATGCTGATGTCTGTTTCCTTGATGCGACTGAGGAACTTCTAGATAAGCTTGAACGTCTGCAGAATCTGTGCATTCGCTTCATTTTCGGGCTCAGAAAGTACGACCACGTGTCGGAGTTTCGGAGTCGGCTGAAGTGGCTGCCTATTCGGCGGCGTCGAGATGCTCACATACTTTCTTTTCTTTTCTCTCTTCTCTATAATCCCTTCTCACCAAGTTATCTTCGGGAACGTTTTGAATTTCTTGTTCCGAGAGGCAAACCTTGTCGTACTTCCTCATCTCTTCTCCTTCGTGTCCCTTCCCACACTACGAGCCGCTATGATGGATCGTTCACTGTTCGTGCTGTGAGACTGTGGAATTCCCTTCCACACTCGATACGCGAAAGCCAATCGTTGGATGCATTTAAGAGACGAGTAAAGGAATACTATTTATCAAGATGATATTTCTGTTCTTATATATATATATATTATATTATATATATATTATATTCTATATGTATTATGTTTATATACTGTGTAGCTCTACTACATACATATGTTTAGTTTATTGTTATTTAATATTTGTTTAGTATTTCATATTTGTTGTGCACATATAATTGACCCTACCTCTATCGAATATCTCTATCGCTTTAAGGTTGGCTGTAAGAGAACCCAATTCTGGGTTAAGCTCGCCGTTGTACATAACTGTCTGTATCCCGTATGTATTTACTGTTTAGTGTGCAATAAAGAATAAGAATAAATAAATAATAGTAAAACAAAGCAGGATACATATCGAGATTATTCGGCAACATATTAGAGTTTAGAGTGGCAATCATCATGAGAACCGCCAACTGCATAATATATTTTTGATACATACACAATCTTGCACGTTAATGATGTCGCCATTGGATGATAATAACGGTTCTAACAAAGGTGTAAACAAGATTATAGTTATTAACATGAGTGTACATCGTTAATCTCATTGAGTATCCGGAGTGACTGTCTTCTCTGGCGGTTCAGAAGTAATCTGCTTGTAGTACTCCACGTAACTGTCGCATTGTTCCCCTGAAACAATAGCTCTGTGTTACACAATCATTCAATATAGCCTTTTATAGCTGCTCCACAATCTCATCTACTTGATTATATCATATTTGATCTCAAACTTAACAAACAATTTGTCAATATTGATACAACCAATTCACATTCTCACTAAATAATGGAAATTAATGTTCTACGTTCGTCCTTTCGTTAAATGATCTCCCATATCAATCATCACTTAAAGAACTCGCTTTCGTAGGGAGGGAGAAAGAAGACAGACCTCTACAAATACTTCTTAATAACTTTCGGGCCTATTGGTAGGATTTAACATACCCACCCAGGTAACTAACTATACGCAGGACACGCCGGGTACAAAAACTAGTATTCATATTGTTCTAGTAACACATTTGTTAACATGTAGCTTATCGCGCACATAAAGCAGAGTTTATCTGAAGCAACCCCATGACATTAATGTGACATCGAATGGTGTTGATAACTTATCTCTTCGATACGTCAGTAAACACCATGATAATGATGTGTTTTTCTTTTTTAAAACTATACTAAACTGGTTTGGACCGAATTTTTATAAATTGCTATCACGGATTGCGGATCTATCTGCCAAAAAAGATTCTGGGCATCCGATATAGCTGAAAATTCACATTCGTACTCTTTTTTTAAATTCAGATACAACAGGGAGTATAGGGGGAGTACATTAAAGAGTATATTGGGGGAATAAATGAGAGTATATGGGAGAAAACATAAGAAAGTAAATAAAGGAGAACTTAAGGAAATAACATTAGGGGAGTACGTAGAGTAGTACATAAGTGGTGTATAAGAAAGAACACGAGAGAGTAGATAAGGGAGTCAATAGAAGTAGGACATAAGGGATTATATAAGGAAGTACATAAGCTATTTAGTAAGAGGCGTACTTAAGCAAGTATGGTAGGGAGACACTTGACACATTTTAATATAAATCTAAATAGTACTTCTAGTTACCTTTCAAGAAGTGCGGCGATCCTCTAGTCCTCTCATTCCTGTTCTGCAGCGCGTGGTATATCGCGGTGAAGGCAGTAGGCCTGCCGTGTGCCTGCGCATGCGCCCGCGCCGCCGCCAGCAGCTTGCGCGGCGGGAGCGACAGCCAGGTGGCGCCGGCCTGTCGTGCAGCCCCGGCGGCACCTACTGGCTCCTCCCAGCTTAGGAGGACTTCTACTACTTCCTAGTGTGCGAGAATCATTTTTTGTCAGTAAAAGTATAGAGCTAAGCTAACAGTATAGTGTATCAAATAAAAAAAAATAAAAAAAAATAAAACGCAGCATTGAAAATTGACTTCTATGAAAAATTTTGATTTAATAAAGACACTGGTCTTTAAAAGTGGATGATTGAAACTGGACTGAAATGGCTAATCTGCCTTACGCAGATGTATTCACAAATATTACAATCTCTATCCAAATCTGATAAACCTATTGTAAAAAAGAAAAACGTCCATTACAGTAACTAAAAACAACGACAGTCGAACTCTTTTAAAGTGGCCTATATGACACGGCATAGCATACATCTGACAATTCGCTTCGGATCGCTTCTCATTGGCGTAGATTTGGCCACGTAGGACGCCCTTATAAACTTAAACTTACCTCATAAGCCTTCAACCGCCACAGCATATCCAGAGCCAGCTGTGCAGCGGCAGGGTCTAGATGCCCCAGCGACAGCAGCGCGCAGGCGAGAGCCCGAGCATCGCCCAGCGCCCCGCGCCGCAGCGCCGCGCGTAACCGTGCCGCACTCCCCCGCGTCACAAGTGCACGGACCATTAGCTCCGAGGTCACTGGTTGGATGACGAGCGAGTTGCGGCAGAGGGAAGCGACGTATGCTGTTACTACCTGTGTGGGGGACAGTAGAAATAGTTCAAAAGACGGCCAGCAACCTTTTTATTTATTCAGTCATTAAGAGGAAATTTAGGAAAAAAATACGTTGCTAAAATGACAGCGAAACAAAAAAAGTATATAAGGGGAATACGTAAGAGGAGTACATAAGGGGAGTACATAAGAGGAGTACAGAAGGAAGTATATAAGGGGAGTATATAAGGAAGTACATAAGGAAGTATATAAGGAAGTACATAAGGGGAGTACATAAGGAAGTAGGTACATAAGGAGAGTACATAAGGAAGTACATAAGGGGAGTACATAAGGTGAGTACATTAGGAAGTACATAAGGGGAGTACATAAGGAGAGTACATAAGGAAGTAAATAAGGAAGTACATAAGGAGAGTACATAAGGAAGTACATAAGGGGAGTACATAAGGAAGTTGAAAGTTTACATTACAAGATTACATTAAAGCACTAAAGAAACTTCGTTACGGAAATTACATCAGTACTTCAAGAAAGCCTGCAAAAGTGGCTGAAAAAGAGGGAAAATATATTATTTCTACACAACAATGTAGACACCTTCAACAATGTAAGAGACAGACTATGAATGTTTTCTTTATTTAAAGACCATGAGATGACGTTACAGCGTCACACCTAATTAATGACAACATAAAAATACAACACAGCTTTAGTAACTCCTAGTTGTAGAACTGCTGCGTGTGCTGTGGCGCGGGGGACTGACCCGCCGTGTTACACTCACCTGCACGAGGAACTGGTCGGCGGCGTGCTGCTGCAGCAGCGCGCAGGCGTCGGGCTGCGACACCAGCACGCGGAACTGCTGCGTGTGCTGTGGCGCGGGGGACTGACCCGCCGTGTTACACTCACCTGCACGAGGAACTGGTCGGCGGCGTGCTGCTGCAGCAGCGCGCAGGCGTCGGGCTGCGACACCAGCACGCGGAACTGCTGCGTGTGCTGTGGCGCGGGGGACTGACCCGCCGTGTTACACTCACCTGCACGAGGAACTGGTCGGCGGCGTGCTGCTGCAGCAGCGCGCAGGCGTCGGGCTGCGACACCAGCACGCGGAACTGCTGCGTGTGCGCCGGCAAGGGGGACTGACCCGCCGTGTTACGGGCCACTTCGAGTTCTGCCCACTTTCTAGAAAATCACGGGGAGAACATTAGGAAAATACCAAAAAAAAAATAGTACATAAACTGGGGAATTATTCGAAAGATTTTTTACTGACTTTCCCCCCCCCAGCAAGAAAAAAATCAGTAAAAGTTTGATCTGTCCCTACCCAGAGCAGGAGACATTTGATTCCCACCCAATAGCCTGATCTCATGTCTGAATAAAGCAGGATCTAATGATAGCAGAGAATGTCCTAGTTGGATGGGGCAGTTGGTTGGTTGGAGGGGGCAACACTGGTGACAGCCGTGACAGGTCGTGAAAAAACGGCTCCGTATTTTAAGAATTAATTTAAATAGTTATTTAGTGATTATTCTGTTTAAAATACTTTTATTATCGTAAAATATTGTAACCAAGTGCTAAACACAGTGTTGTTGTTATGTTTTCGTCGTCAAACTTGTAATAACACAATAAATATTGTTCGGTGAATCAGCTGTCAAACGGACGGATTTAAATTCAACAAATCAGGGGAGTATTTTGTCTTATTTTATGTTATGTTCCTATCTGTATTATTGTGTCCTATTACAAATACTACAAACAAATCATAATTACACTGCTCATTGATATGAGCAACGTCCATACACACATATTGGCCTAGTTATTGTCTCCTTCTGCTTGACAATATTGTGGAAGCAGAATCGACGACTTTAACGTTCGCCCCAGACAATAAAACACTTCCTTACACTGCACAAGTCTACTTCATCATATTTAATAATCTCTAACTAACTAATATTACTGTACCACCCTCTAATAACTGTCCATAAAACAAATATCTTGTAACATTTGTCAACCTAATAAAATTCAATATTCTGTTTACTTCAGTTCTGTCCATAGTTAATTTATCTCTTTTTAAATACCTATGGTGTAAACTTATGTTAAAACTATTGATTAACTTAAAAATAAAACCACCCTCTTGTCTTTATTTTTATTAGTATCTTTTTCTGGTTAATTTATATTCTTGTTTAATTTTATTTTCCCTTAATACCTATCTGTAACTTTGCTTTATTCTTTTATTGTTTAGTAATATCATCACCCCCCTAAGTGAGTCCTGTGAACCGTGTTTGTCAGCCACTTAGCTGTGTATTTTTACATTTCAGACATCTGAACGGTAAAACACTCAAAATGCAGACCCGCAGAGCTACAGCTGTAAAAGACTTGGAGGACAAGCTGAGAGCTACCCTAAAAGAGCTTGAGACCACAAAGAACCTCTGTGCCCAGCTGCTGCAGGAGAGAGAAGACAGCGAAGTGGAAGTCAAGAATGTTGTCGACAAGAACACAGTCTTGAAAAATGACCTGGCTGAGCTGCATATTCAGCACATGGATCTCCTCGACCAACACAACCACCTGCAACAAGTGCTGTCATCCTTTCATGAGTGTAGTGATACTCATGAACTAACCCTAAGGCGCATACAAGAGCTTGAATTGGAGTTGAAGGAAGCCCACAACACCATTTCTCAATTAGAGGTCACAAAACACAGTGAACAGGCCGTTGAAACCCAATCTCTCTTTACTAAGTTGGTCGGTAGTACTCATGCAGTGTGCAGCCCGGCTGTAACCATAGACTTGACTGGTGATGATACCATTACACAGTGTCCTCAAATTTTTAGTAAGAATAAGATTAAGAAAAATGTTAAACTAAATAAAATAATTAGAAAATCTAGACTAGCTCTTAAAAAACAAATTAAGTTAAAAAATTGTATTAAGCTTAGGAAGGACCGCATTAACTTAGTACAACAATTACATAGTTGTTCTCTTGAGCTAGACCATTGTAGACACATGTATGACCTAGACACCCAATACTTAAACGACAGATTACAGGCTAAAGAGTCACTATTGACTGAAATCTCTAGCAAGTATGAAGATTCACAAAACCAGCTTAGTGAACGTTTGCTTCAGGCTGGTGAGCTGGCAGATATAATCAAGTGCAATGTTGAGATGTTTGAGTCAATGCTTACTACCAGGAACCTCTCCAGTACCAGTACAGACTCTCCTCCATCTCCTGATTCTCCTCCTCTATCTGTCCCCTCACCTGACATTCCTCACACTGTCCAGAGCGTTGATCAAGTGTCTCAGCAAAGGACTGTACTATTCACAGATAAGTTTGGTAAAGGCCTAGGTTCTTACTTACAACACTACCTCTCGCCAACAAGTACTGTTAGTAGTTATAGTTACCCAAACATGCATTTTAATTTTATAATAAATAATATTGTCAACAAACAATTTGATGATGATACGTCACTGATACTGTTAATAGGTAATAGCTTTGATTTAATTAAAAGTGACATAGTAAATGGTATTAACACCTTGTTAAAACTTAATTTTAAAAACATTATAATAGGTACACTCCCGTACTCAGATTCTTACACGACAGAACAAAATAATTATGTTCATAACTTGAACAGCTTAATTTACACCCTGACATGTTGTCATAGTGACAAATTATTGCTTTTTGATACTAACAATTTTGTTAGAGAATTTTATTTAACGCGGGAAACTATGTTTTATCCCAATAAATATAAAGATAAAATAGCTAATCTATTAGCATTTAATATTAAAATGGTCATACAGAATGATATGACAAAGCTTAGGGAAACTACTGATACAGTATTGTCTAGCTTTTGCAACAATACTGTGGTGGATTTAAACTAAGTGCACCGACAATAGAAAAGCGAACTAATAACGTCCTACTTTTCCATCAAAATATAAACCGCTTTTCTGGCAAAATTTTAGATATTGATCTTTTAATAGATAAGTACTCCACAGATGTATTGTGTTTTTCTGAGACTTGGTTGAAACCTGAGAAAATGTTATTCAGTATTAATAATTTTGT
This sequence comes from Helicoverpa zea x Helicoverpa armigera, assembly GCA_033682625.1. Lineage (NCBI taxonomy): Eukaryota > Metazoa > Arthropoda > Insecta > Lepidoptera > Noctuidae > Helicoverpa > Helicoverpa zea x Helicoverpa armigera. The sequence goes on from JAWIIS010000008.1 coordinate 600,151, forward strand.
AGTTGCTAGTGTTTATAACAGGGCGTCAGCTGAAGGCGGAGGTGTAATTATATTGTGTAGAAATAATTTAAAATTTAAAGATAGAAAGGATATTACTTCCGGCTCGGTTGATCGCTTGTGTGAGGTAGCTTGTGCAGAAATTGGAAGCCATATAATTTTATGTGTTTACAGACCTCCAACATCAAATTTTTCATCATTTTTAGACTGTATGGAGGACATATTGAGTAAAGTTTGTAAAAGTAACAAGTTGGTCTTTGTCTCAGGGGACTTTAACATAAATATTCTTACTGAGTCACCTGAGAAATGTAAACTATTAGATTTATTTAAATCATTCAATTTAAAACATATTTTTAATGAACCAACTAGAATAACAGCTACTTCAAGCTCTTGCATAGATAATATCTTTACCAACTCTGAATTTCAGAGTTCTGCTCTAATATCTGGAGTAAGGTCAGACCATTTAGGTCAGCTTATTAATTATAAAACAAATGAAAAACCCGTATTAAATAAAATAATTACTTGTAGACCATTGACAAAATCAACGTTGAATAAATTCAAAAATAATGTGGAAAACAAATTGCCTAATATTAGCTTGAATTCCTCCAACCCAAATACAAATTTTAATAACTTGTTCCATAAATTATGTCAAGAATTCAATAAATCATGTCCTAAAAAAACAGTTACAATTTCACAAAAACTTAAATTTTGCGATTGGTCTACCAAAGGAATAAGAATAAGTAGAGATGTCCTATACAACTTATACCACGAAAAATCAATGACTTCTGATCCTTCTTTCCATAACTATGTAAGGAACTACTCAAAGATATTCAAAAAAGTATGTACCCTTGCTAAATCCAAATCACTTAGTAGAAAAATTGCGAAATCTAACAATAAAATAAAAACTGTCTGGAGTATTATAAACTCTGAAACAGGTAAAACTAAATCACGTGACAATGATCCCCGATTAATTATTAATAATGTTATCGTCTCCGATAAAGCAGAAGTTGCCAACGCGTTTGATTCGTATTTCTCAAACATCCCGGTAGAGGTAACGAAATCACTTAACTCGTCCTCCCACACGGCTGAATCAATGCTAAAAACAAATTTTCCTAAAAATCTACCCGACTTTAAATTTAATCGTATTACGGAGCACACTATTTTAAGAACATTTAAGAGCTTAAACTCAAAAAGTACCGAAGATCTATGGGGAATTTCTGTGAAAGCCCTTAATTCCATTATAGTCTGCATCGCCCCCATATTAAGTGATATTTTTAACCTTTGCATTGACAGTGGTATCTTCCCTGACCTCATGAAGCACAGTAAAATTATTCCAATCTTCAAGTCAGGTTGCAAGAAAAACCCTTCTAATTATAGACCGATCTCTGTTCTTCCCGCGCTAAGTAAAATTTTTGAACGGATCATGCTAGATCAGATGTCCAGACATTTCAACCTCAATCATATATTCCATGACCACCAGTTTGGTTTCTCGAAGGGTAGATGTACTACAGACGCAGGTGTCAGGCTAGTGACTCAAATCCTAGAAGCCTGGGAGAACTCACAGAACGCCTTAGGTGTATTCTGTGACCTTTCCAAGGCGTTTGATTGCGTGGATCACAACACTCTTATTTGTAAACTAAACCATTACGGAATTCGTGGTAAAGCTCTCAAACTTGTCTTATCCTATTTGTCAGACAGACAGCAAAAAGTAGATATAAACGGATCAACATCTTCAGGGTCATTAGTTAAAATGGGCGTGCCTCAAGGTTCAATACTGGGCCCCTTTCTATTTCTTGCATATATTAATGATCTTCCGTACATGATGTCTGACATGGCAGATGTAATTCTATTTGCAGATGACACTTCCCTTATTTTTAAAATTAATAGAAAAGAATCTAGCCATGTACATGTAGATGATTGCCTGGCTACTCTTTCAAAATGGTTTGCTGCCAATAATCTATTACTAAACAGCACAAAAACAAAATGTATAAAATTCGCGTTACCCAATGTAGCCCAAGCTGATCTCAACATCACGCTTGAGGGCAATAAACTAGACTTAATTAAAGAAACCACCTTCTTGGGCATAACCTTAGATTCAACTTTACAATGGGGTGCCCACATTACAGCCTTGTCGGCTAAACTTAGTTCTGCAGCTTTTGCAGTAAGAAAAATAAAGCAACTTACGGATGTAGCAACGGCTAGGCTAGTATATTTCGCCTACTTTCACAGTCTAATGTCTTATGGCACTTTACTGTGGGGGGCAGCGGCTGACGTAGAATCTGTTTTTATACTTCAGAAACGGGCAATTCGAGCTATATATAATATGGGACCTCGCGAATCACTGAGAGAGTTTTTTAAAGAAATCAATATTCTCACGTTGCCTTCTCTCTATATTCTTGAAAACATCATGTTTGTTCGAAAAAATTTACACCGGTACGAGGTAAAAAGCGACATTCACAATATTAATACTAGAAATAAGCATAAAATAGTCGTCCCAAAATTTAGATTAAGCAAAACAAACAAATCGTTTCTAGGGAATAGTGTTCGGTTTTACAATAAGCTACCTAAATGTATAACAGACCTTACTGATAAAAAATTCAAGAATGTCGTCAAGTCTACTCTTATTAAGAGAGCATACTATAAAATCAAAGACTATATTGACGACAAGGATGTATGGCGTTAGTCCTACATTGCACAAGTGGCTTCCCTGGCGACTGGCAGGCTGTCTAGGAATATCTCTGTCCTCATTAATGTTCTTGCTCTTATCATGTTGTTATTATTATTATTTCTTTTTTCTTTTGCTTTATATAACTTGGTGTGTTTAATTTATTAACTTCTTAAAATAGTTTGTATAATAATTTTCTCTTATAACTTCCTAGTTCAACTTGCATTGTATAACTTTCTCAAAGTCAACCCAAAAAATATTGTAAACATTTCTTTTTCATGTTATTATCGTATGTATCAATACATACAAATTGTAACACTTATTATGTTTTTAAAAAGAGTAACCATGGAGTTTCTTGCCCGTTCTTCTCCATAGGAAGCTACTTTTGGAATGGGCAACTAGAAGCAAACTTATTTATAATTTTGACGTTCATAAGTGCTTGTAAAGGCCTACATGAAATAAATGATTTGATTTGATTTGATTGATGTCTGCCGCAGCAGCACTGTGTTCACCAGCAGGGACAGTACATCATACCTGTAGAGCGCGTGTATCTCGTCGAAGACGTGCGACAGCTGCGCGAGGTAGCAGCCGGCCTGCGTCACGAGCTGGTTGAGCAGCCGGTAGATGGCGTCACGTCCGTCTGTCCGCCGTAGAAGCACTGCCACTATCTTCGCTAGCTCATCTTTTGGAAGCTGTAACATGAATTTATATTTATTAGAAGTGTGCCAAAAATGTGACCAAAACTAGCTGGATTACCACGCATATCCGAGTCGATAAGTGTAGCGTCGTGTTACCAAGTGCGCCACTCCATAGGGCACGAGGCGCCAGTGGTGATCTACCGTAGTTGGCACTGTGATGTGATCGTGCCCTCAACTTTGATTTACTTTTGACGTCACACTTATTTCTTATTATGTGCTCCTGTATTACCCCTTATGTTTTCCCCTACGTATTCCCTTCAAGGAAACTGGGTAAATAGGGAGAGAACATAAGGTTAGTACACAACAGAGTAACATAGAAGCATTTATACCTATATGTCGAGTCTGTGTGTGCGTCATGTTAGTGAGGATATGTTACCTCATGCGCCAGTCCGGAGGGCACGAGGCGCACGCGCCACAGACAGCCGAGGCGCGCGTCGATGATGTAGTCCGGCTGGAACACCACCCACGTGTCCGAGTCTGTGTGTGCGTCATGTTAGTGAGGATATGTTACCTCATGCGCCAGTCCGGAGGGCACGAGGCGCACGCGCCACAGACAGCCGAGGCGCGCGTCGATGATGTAGTCCGGCTGGAACACCACCCACGTGTCCGAGTCTGTGTGTGCGTCATGGTAGTGAGGATATGTTACCTCATGCGCCAGTCCGGAGGGCACGAGGCGCACGCGCCACAGACAGCCGAGGCGCGCGTCGATGATGTAGTCCGGCTGGAACACCACCCACGTGTCCGAGTCTGTGTGTGCGTCATGTTAGTGAGGATATGTTACCTCATGCGCCAGTCCGGAGGGCACGAGGCGCACGCGCCACAGACAGCCGAGGCGCGCGTCGATGATGTAGTCCGGCTGGAACACCACCCACGTGTCCGAGTCTGTGTGTGCGTCATGTTAGTGAGGATATGTTACCTCATGCGCCAGTCCGGAGGGCACGAGGCGCACGCGCCACAGACAGCCGAGGCGCGCGTCGATGATGTAGTCCGGCTGGAACACCACCCACGTGTCCGAGTCTGTGTGTGCGTCATGGTAGTGAGGATATGTTACCTCATGCGCCAGTCCGGAGGGCACGAGGCGCACGCGCCACAGACAGCCGAGGCGCGCGTCGATGATGTAGTCCGGCTGGAACACCACCCACGTGTCCGAGTCTGTGTGTGCGTCATGGTAGTGAGGATATGTTACCTCATGCGCCAGTCCGGAGGGCACGAGGCGCACGCGCCACAGACAGCCGAGGCGCGCGTCGATGATGTAGTCCGGCTGGAACACCACCCACGTGTCCGAGTCTGTGTGTGCGTCATGTTAGTGAGGATATGTTACCTCATGCGCCAGTCCGGAGGGCACGAGGCGCACGCGCCACAGACAGCCGAGGCGCGCGTCGATGATGTAGTCCGGCTGGAACACCACCCACGTGTCCGAGTCTGTGTGTGGCGTCAAGGTCAACTATGCCTTCATTGATATCTTCAAAAGTTTACGACAGGATTTCAGCAAGTAAACATATAGGTAAATGGCAAGAAGCACGACAAAAACCGCACCAAAAAATTATATCTAGTTGCAATAACATTATTTTCAAAAGGATACACATAGGACAGAGCATGTCCCCGACTAGCGCAGGCTTCATGCTGACTCCGGGCACCACAGGTATGTGTACAACACAGTTGTTCTCAGCCCGCGACTCCTCCATAATGTCGAATATTTGAGACGATTGGGAGGCCTGCAATGTTAAGTTAATGTTACTGTTTGCGCCAAAACACTTTGCTATGGACCTACCTTTGTTTGAAGCATGCAATAACTCTTAGAAACTTGTGGCGTCATACTCATTTCTAATTTTATGTACGTCCCCTTCGAACTCCCTAATATACTTCCTTAGGTTAACCTTGTGTACTCTCCCAATATACTCTCCTTATGTACATCCATTTCTACTACCCCAATGTTCTCCCAATTATACTTTCTTATGTATTTTATTTATTCCCCTATTTACTCTGTAATTAATTACCCCTTTAAACTGCCTGATGCGCCTGAATTTAATGAATATGACCATGTACTTGTGACTCACAACCATGTATGTCAGGTGGCCGCCCCTGAATTGAGTCATAAAATTGTGACTAACAAAGATCATCATCATCTGAAACCCTTCTGGAAGTTACCTGATGATGCACGACGATCAGATCGTCGACCACGTTGACGGCGAACCTGCCGACAAGCCCCGTCTTGAGCACGTGCGTGCTGTGGAGGCCGGCAGGTCCCGTGATGGGCATCAGCCATACCTAACCAACATTACCATTAGATGAAGTACAGCTTAATTATGAAGGGTCCTAAATACAATGATACTATGAGTATCCTTATAAAATTTTTGGTCCCTGTTGAGGACTTTATACACACAATAATATTGGCTCCCTTCAATTCCTTCCCCATTCTAAGAGAAGTGTTTCTGACAGCTGGATAGAATGTCTTCTATGATCTGTCTAAGGATCAAACAAGACTATCTGTTTACCCATTTAAATCTGTTCAGTTTTTTTGGCTTTAAAGTACGCCAGACTGAACAAAGTCAGTTACCTCAGTGGGTCCAGGAGCGGAGACGGTGGCACAGTGTCCGTGCCTGAACACGGCGCACCAAGTCGCCTCGCACAGCCGCAGGATGAACACGTCGCGCTCCACTACTGGTCTTGTAGCCTCCACTACAATTTGTATTTATGTTATATGCTACACAGGTTTAGTCTAGGTTGCTAACATGAAACTATAAGGAAATAAAACTTGTTTTTATAAGAAGCAGGTATTTGAAATGTCACTTATACTGATCACATATATTTTCAAGTTCCAGTGTTTTACTTGGATTAACTGCCTGTTACATCTTGGCCTAATAATTGATTAACTCATTTGACTATTACTAAGACATAATCTGCTTAATGATTTACATAGTTTAATATTACATTACTAATGGGATATTATAAATTGCATATCAAATAAATAATCGCCTATCAATAAATACTCATCATTTATATTCTTTTTTACATCAAATAACTTACTTCACTACAAATAAACTAAATGTTTAACAAAACTCAAACTGCAGATAATTCGAAATGATACATCAATATGACATTGCTTTTTTTATTATAATGCAATACAGTTAAATTTATTCTTGTACAAAAATACTACATACATAGCATTTATACTGACTGCACAGCAAATTTTCCATATTTCATAGCAAAACAACTATCCCAGTTGCATATTAACCAGTAAGTACAACAAAACCTATTCATCATATTTGTCTTAATTTTCAAGAAGCCATGCTCGGCCAATTTAATGATTATTATAACAAAAAAATCCTGTCACATTGCATTATTTCTAAAACCAGAACAAATTAACTGAAAAGGTTCGCGGCTTCGCGCGCTTTTTCATCACTGGAGTGCAGAGTGGCGCGAGCGAGTAAGATAGAGTTCAATTAAAAAACATTGTATTAAAAATTGAAGCTAGTAACGAAAACGAATCGCTGCAAAACCGACTCCACGTAGTCTTGTTTGCCTACCCCTAGAGTGCAATTCAAAACCGCGTAGGCGCGGAGGGGCGAGGCGGCCTGCGAGCTGAGGCGCAGGTAGTTTTAACGCTCGCCGACGCGGTTGAGGCTGGCCGGCTCTGCCGGCCAGTAAGCCGAAGCTGCGGTGGTGAGCGTGAAAATCATCTGCGACGATAAGCTCGCATGGGACCGCCGGAGCCCCGCAGCGCCGGAGCCGTGACAGAAGCCATGCTTGCTGCATGTTGCATGCTTACTTCCATGTTGCATGCCTGCTTACATGCTGCATGCCTGCTTGTATGCTTCAGGCTTGTTTGCATGCTTCTTACAGGAAAATAAAAATTCCAAAACTATGCCAAAAGATGATTCTGACTATAAACATTCTGAAATATGATATTATAGTAGTAGCCTTTTAATGACTACTTATATGAAATGTATGCTAAAAGGAAATACTGACAATGACTGACAATGCACCAGCCCCATTTTTTTTAAGAACTATAGTATGTATGTGCAAGCATATCATCGGACTTGCGATCCGACTCAAGTACGTGGCGCCACCTGCAGAAGCTAAAAATGTTGCCTATTGGGCAAAAAAGGAAGCGTGAACGCTTATAAATAATTCAATAAATTACAATTTTGTATTTAATTTTATATTTTTTTGCTGATCTCATTATGCCGTAATTAATAAATAATAAGATGACTGTGACTAATAAAAAGCTGTTTTATTCAGAAAAACTGCTGTAAATAATATAAAAATAGAAGCTATATTTAAAAGAAAAAGAGTTAACATGTATAATGTGCATTAAGATTATTAGCTGTGCATTGATGAAAAAGCTTTTGCTTTAGGAAAAATCGCTGTACGCTGCGAAAATAAATTGTAGTGTGTTTAGTGATATTTTGAGTTGAATATTTTGCTGTGCAATCAGTAATTTTGATGGGAATTCGGAATCTTATTGCATTGAAAAAGGATATTTTTTGATTTGCGTTTAAATACTACCCATTACTAATTAACTTAATAGACCAAGTTACCTTCTCATTGTCAATATAAGTAAAAACATAATAAACTCCGATCCTTACACTCTAACTTCTGCAGCTTGGTGATGGTGGAGTTGTTGAGAGAGAAGGGCTGCAGCAGCAGCCCGTTGTTGCCGGCCAGCAGCACGATGTTGCTCTGAGAGCACCATGAGAACCATGCACAGCTGCCAAAGATAAATAGATTGGATTTTGCCTTTGAGGAATAACTGGATGGATGGATTGGAGGGTTAAAATATGATTTGGTACAAAGACACAAAAAATATATTTTGTACTATTTTTTTCAACCATTTTATGATTCATTACTTTCATAATTCCTCTTCATTTTAAATCTGTACTATTAAAAAAAGGTAGTAGTTACCTGAAAGAAGTGTTTTTCAAACTCTTCAACTGTTTCTTCTCAGGCAAAACTTGTAGTAATTCAATACCATGGTCTGTTATAAACGTAATCTCATTTACTTTGGGCCAAACGAAGCCCAATATCTTTGCATTCTTCCATTTACATGTGTGTGAGTATTCAACATTAGTGGGGGCCAAGTCTTTGAAGTTCACGAATTCTACGGTAGCATTCTGAGTGTCTTGGTTTCTCTGTATTGCAAGTATTTTCAGATCTGGTGAGAATTTTATTGATATTATTGGTCCTCGGTCTTCCATACGAAATGAAGTGGATTTTGATTCGTCCATGCCATTGACCGTGACGCCTGTAACGCCCCCAGATCTAACTGTAAAAACCTAGAAAACAAAAAAAAATGGTGAAGTATTAGTCATAACAGAACGTTCCTCAAAATGACTTTTGAGCTGGTTAAAATCATTTTTAAGGTTGACAAAGCTATTGACATTATAATAGGATTATCTAAGTGTTAATTACGGTCTACTAATCACGACCAATTAGTAATAGAAACAAGGAAATTCATGGTCATTACCTGTCCATTACTGTCGTCGAAAAATACATTCGTGACTGGACTATCGGCGTCAAAACGTTTTGGCTGGTCGGAGAGAGCCAAACAGTACTCGTCGCTGCCTTCTAAACAAAATCGTGCCATGTTTTGAACATAATAAACTTTCGTTTGAATAAACTCACAAAACTTTCGTCTTTGTTGTGAAACGGTGACAGCAGGTGACAGTGACATAATCTTCTGACAGTTCATGTCATGCCTCGCCATCTGTCGGATTAAAATATTCTGATCTAACTTAACGGCTTTTCGCTATGTGAGACTTTCATTCATATGAGTTGTTGTGTTTATTTAAAACTATGCACTCCACTACACTAATTGTTTTGTATTTCATAGTTTACTGAATTTATTTATTCAAGTTAACCAACAATTGTTTGCACCTTTACATTATAAAACTTACATAAAAAAGTTACACAAATACAAAATTTTCTTACAGACAGACTAACACCTCGTGACACCTTTCGTTACATTTGAGCTCTCTAAAAATAAGTTACATATAAATTATAACTTGATTAGAATGTAAAGTTATACCTAATATTAAACAGAAAGATATGAAAAAGAGTTACAATAGCTACCTATAGACAAAATACCATAAATTAGGTTTCCAGAGCAACCAATGGCGGTAACAACAAAGGAAAGTGTGGTATTGTGATTGTAAATACTACAAAAAATATAACATTATGAATGAAAATATAGAACTGAGTAATTTTACTGCCGATGATTCCCTTGAGAACGATATCCAAGAGTATCACGAGATAAAACAAGACACGACTCTTGATGATATTGAGACTTCATTTTCTTCAAAACAATCACCGAAACATTTGAACGAATATGATTTTTTTACGCAGATAGATGTTAAAACGGAACCTAAGAAACATTTTAAGAAGAAAAAGGGAAAGAAAAAAGATAAGCCATCTAATTTGATGGACTTGATAAGTTCAGAGATAGCCGCGTCCGTTGTGCCGGTGACCGACAATGTGGTGTCTTTAGTAGATGTTTCTAAGGAACGCCAAAATAGTTATTTGCGAACGGATTCTAAATTCACTCCATTTCAGAAACCTAAAACATTCATTGTGGATGCTGAAAACGGGTAAGTTTTTTTCATCAAATAAAATTAAATTAAACTAATTACCTGATATCATAATTATCATATTTGCAAGTAACTTATCATATTGAAACACTTGTATACGTTGTAGATGGACGCCTAAAGCCAAAGCTGCTTACTTGAGCCCCATATTTCCAAGAATACTGGAGAATGCTGTGTCTGACGACTCTCCGATTGCAGTAGAATACGTCGATCCACGTGCATTCGATGACGTAGTAGCCAAACACACTGAAAGAGATAAAGACGACTCCATCAAGTTTTTAGACATAACAATAAAAAATATAACACCTAAATACCACCATTCCTTCACATTAGAAAAACTACTTTGTGTCAAAGTTGTAGAATATTACAATGAATACATTTATATTCAGAGAGTTCTTAAAGATCTCGCTAAAGACATCAAAGTAAGTAGAGATACAAAAGACAACCTTAAGATAGATTTAATGAAAGTTAGTCCCAGTAAAAAATACGATGTACGGTTCGATAAAACACTGAGAAATTATACAGAAAAGTTACTCAAGCTGAAAGAAAAATATAAAGAATCACTTAAAGCAAAGAAAGAAGCCACTCATAAAATAATATCGCTGTGGGCAGATGTAGAAATGTTAAGAGAGAGGCGTGAATGTATTGACACACCTTACAATTTGGAGTTAAATCAAATTATTCTAGATGAAACTGAATACGAGAAAGAATGGAATGATGTATTCAACACAGAATATACAGATACACTTGACCAAATTGAATATGACTTCGTGACTAGGTACTTGGAGTATAAAGAAGCTAAGAACGAGCAAAATACAAACACAGATAAAAAACTTTCTAAGCCAAAATTACAATTTGATGAAGACAAAATAAAAAGCGAAGTTGAAATGTTCGTTAATACTGTTTTAACTAAAAGTCAAGTGGAACTGTATTTGAAAAAAGAGGAATCTATTATAACAGATTTTGAACAGCAGGGTCAGCGATTTCCGAAAACTAATTATAACTTTTTGATGTATGTGGACGATGTTTTCGTATGCGAATCTGAAAATTATTCTAGTGATGATATGTTTTGTGCGGAATTTACCGAGAGTTTCTCGGTGCAGATTCTTGCAAAGAATAAAAGCATAAGGATTGTTTTACTAGAAAATGGCACAAAGGTTTCGGATTTTAGAATTAATTTGCAAGAGGTAAGAAAAACTAACGAAAATGCCGAATTTGTGGCTGAAAGTCTAATCCGCGAGGAAATAGTTGAATCGAATTTGAAATATGTAGGCAGTGGTGTAAGTATGAAAGAAATAGCTCACGCAAATAAAGTGAGACTTAAAAGTAGCAATTTATTCAAAGGAAAGTTATTTACGAACTACGAAATAAACATGAAAGTTGGTTGGAACGATAAGCTAGATCAGAATAAATCTCAAGCTGTTAAATCTTCAATTGAATTAGGGAAAAGAATTAAAAGACTGTTGCATGGTATTGAGAAACCGAATTTAGACGTATTATTAAACGTCATCAGTAAGATATATGAGAAAGAAGTAACTGACGAGAATATGATAGAGACAATTACGAAACTTTGCCAAATGGAAGTGCAAGATGACGACACCTTTCCTCTGGAAGATAATAATCCAGAGATTACACGTTTGAAGTTGCTTCACTTGAGGAATATTGGAGGTTTTACTGGTATTGACAAGAAACTGGTTCCTCTCCACGCAAGTCAAATAACTACAGATCAACTAAACTGTCTTCAAAAGACGAACGAAAAGGAGTTCGATATGGACTATCTTAATAACACAGAAATGGAGATGGATCCCATCGAGTTGCAAAGGTTTATTGGAGCGAAGTATGTTCAAAAGTTAAACAGAAATATGTTGCGAAGTCTGAACGAGTATCTACTTCAGAAGACACATAAAGATGTCGTTAAGGAGTTTAATTTTAGTTTCAGGTCGGTACCATGAACATTTTTCCCCTATCCTTTTTCTTGACCATCATCATCTGATTTGAGCTTATCTTTGTTAATTTTTCCATTACAGAAGTTTATTTTCCAACCAGTCTAACGTAGGGGTCCTTGCAACAGCCTCGAACTCTACGAAACAGCAGATTTTGAGGGAGTCTTTAGGCAAAGACCAAGAGATTCATGTGACTGTAATAAGAGCTTTCAATCTGCTTGACCGAACTGCTGCGGTTCTTGACGAGATAGCTGAAGACGATGAGATGATTGCAGGTGACTTTGGAAATTACTTATTATCTGTTACAAAATATTACGACACAATTCTCCAATTTCTTCAAGGACATGGCTGGATGGCAAGGATGGCAAGGATATTTACTGGGCAATGGCTTTTCTTTAATCGACTTCTCAAAAAGTATGTTGTTTGTGTGTATGTTTTTGTTGCAGGTTTCAAAGTGCGATCTCTAAGGCCATTCGTTCGGGTGAACTACAGAGGCACATCTGCTCAGACTGTTACGGCTATTGGCTGTCATCCGTCTTGGAATCACACTCTTAAAATAAGTACCAAGTCAGTAACACAATATTGAGGGCAATTTGCTTTAAGAACACTATTTTTATGTCTTTTCGCCACTATGCGTGATAAAGTGCCTTTATATCATCATAATTAATTTGGTTACTGCAGAAACTTCCTAATATAATTGCTCGTCACTTCCAGACTTGAGCCTTTATCTTCAGTCCATATCAACATCTACGACGAGTACAAAGCCAACATAGTGGAAGGGTTTTCCGAAGAGGAACATTCCAACAAGACCGTTCACTATCGCTACTATAACAAATGGTTGGGAACTTTGGAGGTACCGCTGTATGCGGTGTTGAGTTTGGGCACGGTAAGTCTTATTAGAGGAAGTAATATGCTGAAATAGCCCTTCAGGGTAAAAGAGGACAAAGGGACCCCAATTGTATTAAAAAGACAGACGAGCAAACACCAACAGCTTGATTTATAAAACCAAAGCAAGGTGCCAGGGCTCGCTTTTCCAGCAAAAAGCTACTCGAGTTTAGGTTTTAACGTGGGATAGCAGATAGGTCCTATTTTCAGTACGGATTTATTTATAACAGTTAAGCTGAGGGGTGTCTCATATCAAAGACAGGATGATTGTAGCCTCGTTAAGAGTGTCGCGAGGAAGCGTGATTCATGCTCAATCCAGTGTAATTGAGAGTAACGTCCTGGCAACGCATTCGCGGATGACGCCAGCTGGCGCGATGGGCGTGTCGCTGACGTACGATCCAACACGACTTATTGACATGCACCGGATTCTACGGCGTAGGAATAGCGCGATAATCACACAACTCAATAATGTTGTCATACATCCATTTGAATATTTAGCAAGTCTATTCGACAGGTGCTAATTTTTTCAACTAGTTTGTGTTAACTTTGATCTCTAATCCAAACGATTAATGACTTGAAAAGTTGGATGAGATATTCCTGAGTCCAGAGATTCACCCATGACTTATTGGCTCAACTCTGTATTTGCACCTAACAGCAACTACATATCCCATTTACATAGATAGCATGCCAACTGGATGACTGCAGCACGTGCGCGAGTTGCCAAATTATCCAACTAAATACAATTTGTGTTAGCTCAAATATTGACATAACCGATGTTCATGTAACGATCACGTTTCCAGCTCCGGGGCACATTCAAGATCACGACCCCGCCGCTCTTGTTTGGTTACGAAACCCACCAAACGAAGGAGTCAACATCGCTAATCCCAGAAATAACGCAACTCATGAAAAAACACACCACTTTCATAACATTAGAAATAACGACCAGCCTATCGCATTTGGGAGGATTGCACGCTTACAACCAGCCGCTACCAAGCTCAATAGAAGACGATTATTTGATCAAACATTTGAACAATTTCGTAACTGAATACACAAACGAATTTCCGATGAGAAATATTTCGTTGACTTTTATAGATAGCGCGGGTAGGAACAAATGCGTCACGCAGTTTCTACAGCCAATACCTTTGCCAGAGAAGGACTTCATTCCCAAGAATCCAAGAGGAGACTCGGCTATATCGAAGTCTTCTGGGTTTTCTAAGAGTTCGTCATCAAGTGGGAAAAGAAGAGAAAGAGAGCTGGATGTTGATGGCATGAGTCATGAGGAGAAGGAGTCAATATACAGCGCTCGCGAAGGAGACAACCTGTCAAAAATGATGAATGCGTGTATGCGATACGTGTCTTTGATCCCCAGCTATGAAGTGACGGAGACTCATGCTGTCACGCTGTTAGGACTCGTTAGTATATTTCACTATGCATGTAGTTATTTTTGCTACCGAAGCAAATTAACACTACAAGCTTCTTTATTTTACAGGAACTTCTAAAAGTACTTCACGGTTCACCTCTAGACCACACGATACTCTTAGCAAGCTACTTCATCTACCTGGGCATTAAATGCTGGGTGGCAATAGGTCTTGGTCTCCCACGAGGTCAGAGCAGCTTCGTCCTCTTTAAATACGATCTGACAACACGAAGGATAGTACTCGAAAGCGATCAGCTGTTCAGGAGTAGGGGATTTCTGAACAAAGGTGACGGGTACACATGGTATGTGTGTGACGCAAGCAGCGGGGAACGTCATGAGCTTAGAGACGTCGGCTGTCCCATGAAGACTGTCGACTATGTGTTTGATAACGAAAATGTAAGTAAAACCTCTTCAGCGAAAACCTTATTGGTTGAACAGAATAATGGTATGTAACTTTCCAGATATGGGTCAACGTCCAAGCGTCTCAAGATTGCGAAAATATGGGGTTTGATTTCACAAAGTCCTCTGAGTGGCAAGCTGTAAGTATACGAATAGATCGGCCAAGTTATAAGCAAAGACACGTCGTGGTTTTAAGACATTTTGAAACCAAGTAACGACTTTGACGCCTTAATCTTAAGGTCCATTTTACTACACAGGTGTTTGACAAAAGTGTGTTCGTGATGAAGCAGCCAGTGGTTACAGATAGCACGCTCTACTCGCCCCCACCGAGTGTGGAGGGGTTGAGGGTTGCTCTTGAGAACAAGATTAAGATGAAGGTTCAGAAGTGGAGATCACACATGAAGACTATTTGGAACAGGTAATAAGAACTTTCTAGTCAAGTAATCATGGGACTAACGCAAACAGATAAATCTCGAAAATGAGAGAAAATGGACAGTAAATTCAATCTCAAATCATATACTGTCTCTGATTTTTACCGTAATTCTATGTATATCAGGTATTGCAGTACGCTGTTACGCGACATGTTGCTACAATGGGAGTATTGGGTATTCTTTCCGACTGGTCCTAAGCCAGTCTTCAGTCAGAAGCTGAAACACTTAATGGTGACATTTAAGGTAAGGCTTTAGACCTCTAGCTAGTCTTTTTTTATAACTTTCATATTACAAGACTGCAAACTTGAGTGTTTTTTCAGATATTTGGCTTCCCCCTAAACATGTCGTACGTGAACACAAAATCGGTGATATCAGCCGTCAAGTCTACTGGCCTGCACCTGACAGACGATCCTAATGTGGAGTTTGCGCTCGGTGTCGAGGTGTGTGCCTACCCTAATAATGTCATTAGTATCTGGGTATTCCTCGCCAGCATTAGCAGAATGTAGATAAGTCAGTGTGGTGTTTTTGTGAAATAAACCGATTTACAAAATGACGACCTCTTGTTTTCTAGAAAGACTATGCAGGTATTGTGCATACCCTGTGTCACACACTGACGTGTTTTGACTTCCAGCTATTTGATTAATATAATAAAATGCGTCAAACAATTTCCGCAGAAGTCTAAAAGCGGATCACTCCGCGCCGCTTCGCAAGGTAAATATTTGGGTAACCACCGTCCACCAAACAAAAACTTTACAGAAGAGCAATATAAAAGTTTATTTTAAAACTAAACATTTCATCAGGACTATAAAACCAGATTTTAATTTAAATAAAAAATAGAGCTTGTATGTCTTTTCGTTTTAATGCTAACAAAATAAAATTAACATTTATTCCATTGTAGTATAAAAATATACGTAAAAATAGAAAAAAGGAGATGTTATACGTGTTGTGGGGTCGCGGTCGTTTGAAGCCCAACGCGACGCAGCGCGCTGCCGCGGCTAGATTCAGTTCCGGGCTGCCTTAACCTAGCGGCCGAGCCGAGCCTAGCTGCCGGGGTCGTCGGGCTTGCTCTGTTTGGAGCGGCGCAGCTGCTGGATGTAGTGGCGCTGGATGGGCTTGTGCAGCGCCAGCTGCGCCAGCGCGTCGTCTATGGAGAACCACTGCCGCTTGCGACCCATCAGCCGCGAGTCCTCCCACTCCGCCAGCTCCTGGGTCACCGTCATCACGTACACTTCTGTTCGGTGTTTGTGCTCTCGGTTCTGGAATTAAACAAGCATAAACTTTAACTAAATCCTCAGTGATTAAAATCTGGATCGGCTTTAAGAACAGATTTGAAAGATCTCAGACATCCAACACAAGATTAGAAATCTTGCCAATAAAGCTTAGACTGAAACGAGTAATTCATTCGCCTAACACGTTAGGTTCAAAGAGTTCACAAAGATAACAAGACTTTTATGTACGATTTTAGTGAACAAAGCGCTGGCCACGACCGCAGAACATGATCCCCCACACGGCGCGGCCCTGGCTATGTTTGACATAGGCCCAGCCAATGTAACTTTACACACAGGTAGCTTTGCACAGCGATTGTCGGGGATCAAATGACGTCACCGCACTTATTTTCTCTGAGTAATGAAACCTGTTTGATCCAAGTGCTACAAAAACAGCAGCTGGTACTTGATATCGAACGAATCTAGTTTGTAAACAATAGAACTGCGGCAAACGACGTAAATAAAACCAATCAAGCGATCTTAATTAATTTTATGACAAAGTAATTGCTTACGTAATTAGCGGCACTGGTTAACGTGTGATAAGTAAGTCAGGAGTTCACTTGGATGAGTTA
Organism: Helicoverpa zea x Helicoverpa armigera; assembly: GCA_033682625.1. Taxonomy (NCBI): domain Eukaryota; kingdom Metazoa; phylum Arthropoda; class Insecta; order Lepidoptera; family Noctuidae; genus Helicoverpa; species Helicoverpa zea x Helicoverpa armigera. Next base: position 617,007 of record JAWIIS010000008.1, read on the forward strand.
AATCATAAGCTTTATTGTATAAATATAATCCGAGCGGGATGCCACCGATGTTATTCATATTTGCGACGAAGTATTCATAAGCTATTGTGTTTCGAATGTCGCTGCAGATTAGACTTACGAGCATTAATATACAGGTCATCACTACTAGGCAACAGCCCAGCTTAACTAGCCAAGTCCCCTAACCACTTAAGATGAGGAATAGCTTGATAAAGAGCTAATGTTTCAGAGTTTAATTTTGGTAAATACATATACCAACCCATTTTACTCATAATGGTAATTTACTGGTAATAAATGGGACAGAAGTACCAGTAAATTAAAACGACTACCGTAATATCGAAGGTGAATTAACGGTCGAACGTAACAATGTAAATAACAAGTCTTATCTCAGGGAAATTCATAGACCGTTAGTCAAGGGATAAAATTCGTAAAGCTCGCCAATGTTGCGCACATTGTCTTTGGACGTTCATAAACATTCTTATCTATAATTGGAACATTTCATTGTTTTATTCATTTCCGTAATGATTCAAAGAAAAATAAACAATGAGGTTTAGTTCATTGCCTGCGATTTAGCTATTTGTGTTTGGCAGCATTTGATAGACTGGATTTTGTAAGCAATGAACTAGCTTTCAGAAATCGGGAGACTTGAATAGATGTCCGAGTTAGGTATCCCGGGAAGGCATCCCAGGAACTTGTCTGGCAGGCTAATATTTATACTACGGAAATTATAGTATTGACGAAATATGTAATTTAAAACTTACTCCTAACAAATATTTATTTTATTTGACACTCGTCAGCTCCAGGGACCATCGCATTTGATACTTTTTACAGGTTTATGAGTAAGTTTCAGTATTCACGAAAATTAATTTGTGGAAACCTAAAAACATCCTCTCGTAGGTATACAAATGGCGAGTTTCGTTTTAAGAAATAATCGATCGTGAATTTGAATAAAATGTGATGTAGTATGTGGTCCGTTGTCCATTTTATCTATTTTCCAAAATATATATTTTGAAATCATATCTTACGTTATAGGAGTTCGTTTATTATTCTATTAGTCTAGATAAGTGTATATATATATATATTGATCCTGGCCGATTTCGGCCACAGCGACTTGGATCTGCGCTTAATTTTGAGAGCTTCGCTGGTGTGCTCTCCAGTGACTGACAAAGCCAATTTTTGCAGTGAATGTCCGTCCACATTCACTGCAAGTCAGCACTCCTCCGATATAGGTGTATTGTATGGCCGCGGGTGGTCGGGCCTTCAGCTCATCTCGCCTAGCGTCGAGCTGTTCTCTCCGCCGGCTCTCAAACTCGCACACCTTGTCCTTAATAGTCCGCCTCCATTTGGTCCTATCTGCCGCCATAGCCTCCCAGTGTGACGGATCTAAGTCACATCTCTTCATGTGGCGTTTCAGCACATCTTTGTACCGCAGACGTTGACCACCCTGCTTACGCTTGCCAGTCTCCAGCTCTGAGTAGAAGACGCGCTTTGCTACTCGGGCATCTGACATCCGGGAGACATGACCAGCCCAGCGCAGCTGTCGACGCATTAGATAGGCCTCAATACCGCTGACATTAGCGCGTCTAAGTACTTCCGTGTTACGAACACGGTCCGACCACTGGATGCACATAATGTCACGTAGGCATTTTAGATGGAATCTATCTAATGTCCGAATATGCTCGCGGTATAGACACCAAGTCTCAGAGGCATATAGGAGATTTGGCAGAACTATTGCCATGTACACAGCTACTTTTGTAGAGAGCTTTATGTCATGTGAGCGGAACACCTTGGCACGAAGTCTACCAAAAGCTGCAGCAGCTGCTCCTATTCGGCTGTTGACTTCGTTATCAAGGAGACACCTGGATGTTATGGTGCTGCCAAGATATTTGAATTGGTTTACTTGCTTAAGCGAGACATCTCCGAGTCTAATGTCAACTGGGGCACTGTTCACAGTATCAAGTGCCATGACTTCGGTTTTCTTGACATTTATCTTCAGGCCAAATCTGCTGCATGCCTGCAGTAGTCTCGACATAAGCCTCTGCAGCCCATCTGGGGATTCCGCCACAAAACATAAGTCATCTGCATACATCATCTCAGTGATAGTCGCGTGAGACACTCTTGTGCGAGCCTTGAGTCTATTTAGGTTGAAGACACCACCGCCATCGGTACGAAAACAAATACGGATACCTTCGGACAGAGTCTGCAAGGCTTCCCGAACGACAACTGCAAAGTACAGAGCAAAGAGAGTTGGAGCGAGCACGCAGCCCTGTTTCACACCGCAGCTCACTTGAAAGAACTCCGAGTCCTCGCCCTGCACACTGACACAACAGCGCATGTCATCATGCAGAAGTCGTATCATTCTTATAAACTTGTCCGTGCATCCAAGTTTCGCTAGTACCACCCATAAGGCTTTGCGCGGCACCGAGTCGAAAGCTTTCTCCAAGTCAACAAAGCAAAGAAACAATGGTTGACTCTGCTCACGACTCTTCTCTAGAAGTTGACGGATAGAGAAGATGGCCTCACACGTACCTCGATTCGGCCGGAAGCCAAATTGGGTTTCAGGCAGTATGTCTTCAGACAAGGGCATCAAGCGGTTCAGTAAAATTCGTGCAAAGGTTTTGCCTGGAGAGGTCAGGAGAGAGATACCTCTATAGGAGTTGCAGTCAGATTTGTCGCCTTTGTTCTTGTACAAGGAGCACACCCGAGAGACTCGAAACTCATCAGGTACTCGCTCCTCGTTCCACATCTTTGCAAAGAGTTTCCAAATGGTCTCATGCAACTCCGCACCCCCATATCTCAGCAACTCTCCAGGAACATTATCAATGCCGACCGCTTTTTTGTTCTGTTGTTGTTGAACGGCGACGATGACCTCACGCAGGGTCAGTGGATCGTCTAGCTGCTTGACAGTGGGCAGTGATGCCATCGAGCAGATAAACGACATGTCCACAGCTCTATCGACATTGAGCAAGTCGTTGAAATGCTCTGCCCATCTCTTAAGTACGTCCTGCTTGTTGGTCATTAGCTGTGTGCCGTCATGAGATCTTAAGGGTACTCTTGTCCGACTGGTTTTACCGACCAGTTTGCGAACCTCATCATAAAACGCACCTAGCTGTTTCGTGTCAGAGAGCCACTGCATACGCTCGGCTTTTTGACGCCACCACTTGTCTTTTATTTCCCGTACATATCTCCGCAACTCGGCTCCACTTTGCTTAACACGCTCCGCTTGTTGATCGTCCCTAAATTGACGTAGTATGGAGCGGTGATTCTGGATAGCTTTTGTTAGTATTTTATCATTTTCATCAAACCAGTCTTCGTGTCTACCAGGTTTGACACCCAGTGTCTGCGAAGCACTAGCGATTAATCCGGTCGAGAGGGTATGCCAGTTAGCTACAGAATCACCATGCTCAACGTCTATTAGCTGGATCGCATCACTAATTGCCTGTATATAGTTGTCGCGTACCTCCAAACTTTGAAATTTTTCCAAATCTAGGCACTTAGGCTTCACTCCATGAGATCTGCGAGGAGGATATAAACGAAGCTTCATCTTGGTGACAACAAGACGGTGGTCCGTGGAGCACATTGCATTAGCATCACGCATAACACGTGTAATCTGTACTTGGGAAATGTCTCTTTGCCGAACGATTATGAAATCAATCAGGTGCCAATGCTTCGATCTCGGATGCATCCAGGTAGTTTTATATTTAGCCGGGAGTCTGAACATGGTGTTGGTGATGGCCAGTTTGAATTCGGCACAGAGAGATAGCAGGAGTTGTCCATTACTATTCATGTTACCGACACCATGTCTTCCCAAGACCTTTGGCCAAGCTTCAAAGTCACGTCCGACTCGCGAATTGAAGTCGCCCATCAGAAGTATTTGTTCCCTTTGGGGAATTTTTGATAGGGTTTGCGTAACTTCTTCGTAAAACTTGGCCTTGGTTTCATCATCCTTGTCGAGCGTTGGTGCATAAACACTGATGATATTAAGGTGATTGCCATTATCGAGGTGTAGGCGCAGCGTGGTGACGCGGTCCGAGATGTGGATAGGATACTCCTCTAATTTAGCTGCTATATGGTTGCTGATCGCGAATCCAACCCCGGATCTTCTAGGCTCTGAGGACGGAGTACCTTTCCAAAAGAAAGTATATCCGCCCAAGCGCTCCAATCTCTCCCCCTCGTCTGCCAAGTGAGTCTCACTAAGAGCAGCGATGTGCACACCGTAGCGTCGGAGTTCTCTCGATACGAGAGCGGTTTTACGAGGAGGACACAGGCTACTTTCGCGATCAAGGAGGGTTCGCACATTCCACGCTGCAAAGGTCATATTATTAATTTTAACGGGTTTCCGTCTGAGATTATTATGTATCTTTCGACCACGAGTTATTGATGCAGAGACAGCCGTGGTTACTCTCTCTTTTTATACAGGGTTAAGCCTTTTTTAGGACACCTTTTCTAGTCCCCTCCCCGGATTGGGGGAAGCAGGGCCTCTCTAAATAGAGCTGCTTCGTCACCCAGGGAGCTGCCGAATTGCACTGTTAACCCAATGCAGTGCAAAGCGACCATCTACCCTAGGTCGCCTGCGTGTAGACATCAGACAAAGCCAAGTTGGCATCACAACCGGACCTCTCTACCTCTGCCCATCGCCGCAGGGCTAAATCGGAGTCCATTTGGCAGACCAAGTCAATTGCGCAGGAGATATTAAAGTGCACGAAACGTAGCAACGACAGTGTGTGCGCATACACAGGTGCACTCTTATCTCTACCTCCCTGTATCCAATGGAACGGTAAACCGCCACAATTGGAGATAGGTAGAGACGTCCCTAGGCGTTAGCATGGCCTCTAACGCGAACCATGAGCCATGAGAAGGGCTGTGCCTGGCCGGGATCGCCAGTGGATCTTAGCAGGAGGCATCTGCTTGGGATTTGAGATTGAGGGAGAGGAGGGTAGGATACTGCTGCCACGGAACGGAGAGGAGCGTGACAACAGAAGCTCGAGTAGTCGGGGTCGGGGCGGTGACCGCCGCGCTACTGACGGCGCTCGCCGCCGTGCGACACTGTGGCGCCCTCCAGCGGACACGCCAGGTACTGTGGAGAGCCTGCTCTCGCACACGTCCGGCACCGGCGGTGACCGCCGCGCTACTGACCGCGCTCGCCGCCGTGCGACACTGTGCACGACACTGTGGCGCCCTCCAGCGGACACGCCAGGTACTGTGGAGAGCCTGCTCTCGGTGATAAGTGTAAACCCTGACTCAGGCCTTGAAATACATTCATTGGATTTAGAAGGGGACTCAAAATAAATGCGGCCCGATTATGACAAATTCTGAGACAAATATAGTACATTCGATACTAAAGTACAGTTTTTATCGTTCCGTCTGACAATTAGTCATGGGCTTCCGTGCCGTATTTTGTTTGAATTGCTAAGTATCCAAGTATCCAACTTTTACTTGGGAACCTTGGCAATTTCTATTTATGATTTAGGGGTTCAGTGAGGCAGAATCAAAACTATGAGGTAAATGGAGTCAAAAGGGGATTCCACACATCATAAAATTGAGTCATTGTTGAAATATTCGCCAATATCCTACTGGTTCACCATAATAAAGCCATAACATTTCCTTATAAAACACCGGATCGTTTCATAGCAAACTGCTACATTGTCTGCGAAACTAATTTAGATAGGGTAAACAATAACGTGTTTACTTTCTGTTATGATGAAGCGGTATTATTTAGAACAATTTGTTAGCAAGTCCCTTGTATTGTTCGATAATTATACTGGCTAAGCAAAGTTGGAACATTTTGTACACAAAACAAAAACCCCTTCAGTTATTGTGGTGATCGATACAACGAGACCTCTATAACCAACATTACAAGTTAGGATTGTTAGAACGTTATTACTAAATGCAGATTAAAAGAAAGGTTTAAATCTGATTCTGGCATAAAAGTCAAAGTATTTATTTGCATCAACGATAACAATAAAGCTATTAACGATTTCACGGCTTATAATTCACAGATTGATACGCCCTTCGATCACTTTCTTTTGATGGACATTTGCGCCATGAACACGAGACTGAAACGTGTTTGGACAATATTTTGCACATGTGCGTCATAAGAAGGATACAGAATTACTTTTATCAACGTTATTAAACTGATATGGACATGGCAGTTTGTTACGCTATCTATTTTCTCACGGAGAAGAGTTGCATGGGGCACTTGACGACTATTTGAGAATGTCCAATTCGGCTTTGATAAAGCAAGATTGTTTAGAATAGATGCCGAATAGAGTAAACGCATGAACGATGTATGAAACGAAAATGGAGTTCCTTGCCAATTGAGGCAAGCACTTGGGTCATCCAGGGCTCCAAAAACACGAGAAGATTACTTAAACACGGCAAAGAGTGTGCCTATTATTAAAGCCTATGTAACCACATTGGCCTACTTAAGTCTCGGAATTTTAAAGGCTTCGAGGTTAACCCGTAGCACGCTGGGGCTGATTGATCGATCAGGGTTTGCTAGAAAAACTTGGAAACAGTAGCTTTTGTTACGATATAACGATCGCCTCTGATGAATCTAGTCCGTGAAGAGAGAAAAAATATGATTAATGAAAGTAGCGTCAAGGGAGATTCTTCTAAAATGGGCATACTGGAATGCAATTGTATGCACCTGCCGCCTGGGTGCCGTTCTTTGTCGATAATTAAATGAACTAAGCCTGTTGCTGGAATTCTAGCACCTGTTGTCGACCTTGGAGGTCTGTCCGGTAATAAAAATAATTGGAATTTGTTGATTCCATATTAATTTGTCCAGTATAAACTATGGGAAAGTCGTGTTTCGAGGAAGTATGTAAGCGTTCCGACCGATATGATAATAATTTTATCACTATTTTGTATAGGAAACTAATTTACCATATTTAGAAGTAGGGCATGAAAACCGCAACCAGATAAATCAATGCTTACATCAATACCCGTCTAACGAGATTCGGGTGGGTAGGTTTATTAGCCAAATTTTATTAGGCATCAATAATTTGCGTGCGACCCTCGAACGAGTTAGATACAAGCTCTTTCTTTGGCTCCACTCCTAATGGCGTATTGTGTAATATGTTTATAAACAGAAACGGTACCGTGAAATAAATGTAAAGACATGTTTATGTACAGTATTGTTTTTTTGATAAATTCCATTACCGTTTTTTGTACTCTCTTGTTTTTGTTATTGCCACAATGGGTATTTTTTTGTTATTGCTTTTTGAGTAACTGAATAAAATACCGATGTATAGAAAAGTCATGCTTGAGATAAATAAATGGTAGATAAATTTCTGTTTACTAAATAGTTAATGAGTATATGTATTGAAGTTTCTATTGTATTTTATTGATATTGTATCATGATTCTTTATTGCTGTGGACATTAGGATGTAGACAGATTTTTCATTATTGTTAGTCTTGTTTTATATAACATTACCTCATTCATATTACAAATCCAAAAATTAGTAAGGGGCTTGCTTACTTATCAAGGATAGTAGTATCATAGGGAGGTTTATTACAGACCACTTTGTTTATTTTACATCTATCGTATAATAACACAGGAACTGAAAATAAAATAATTAATACTTTCATGCGTGTTAATGTGTTACTCATCAATTAGCTATTTTAGTGGAGTGCAGAAATTCGTTCCATAAATAAGTTTTATTTTAAATACATTTTATTACTATCAGTGTAATTACACACCTCACCAAAATTATTTACACCTTTTCCGTACTAACAATCTCTTTTTAGGCTTATAGGCGGCTATGACAAAACCATATTGTCCTTACTACATAAACTTAAATATCTGTACTGTACTTGTACACTTGTCTAAAAAAATTGTGGCTGCAAAAAGAACCATATGTCAACATCATAATCTGTAATTTTTTTAGACAAGTCTTAAACTGATGTTTAAAAGTTTTTGTGGTAAGACGGCATGAGTTTCTTGTCTACTATGAAATCCTAAAAAAATATTTTTAATGAATAGCTACGGATAAAGTTACTATAAATCTTGTTTGCTTATGTTCCTGTCATTCTGACTTTCTTTTAAAATTCTAAACACTAAAACAAAATGGACCTCTTACCAATGGAATAAAATAATAATTACCTAATACTTAAAATTCAGTCTTAGGGAAATAATAATTGTTATTAATATAAAACATCATTGGTAAAATATTTTTTATTATCGCACTATACCTCGCCTTAATTATTTTTATTATTTTAACAATATAGATCAGTCCTTTAAAAAAAAATTTGCTCCTATTTATACTTTTTTTAGTTAATATTATTTTTTGGAAAATTATTCTGGGACCAGTAAATGAAGATGTAAGCAATACACAATAACTTTCATAGACCATATTAGAATTTTATGTGTATCATGCTTATTCACTATTTACGGGATTAACCTATAATCTTGAGTAACAGACTAAGTATGGTGACTATTAATGTTGTAAATATCATATTAGTTGATCTATTCAAGTCATACAAGAATGTTATTATCATATCAACACTAGTGACTAAGCTCAGATGTAACAGGTTCTGTCACAATTCAGATATCATGTGAGATAAACTGAGAAATTGACCTTTCATCTCATTACCATATGTTTCATCACTACCACAACATGCTAGGATGACTATTATATGGCTTCATATACTCACAGCTGTGATTTGGCATTCGAATATACACTGTCATCAGGTTTACAGCCTCCGAATGACATTTCGTCGTGTAAATAACATGTATTCGGTGTTTGGTTCGTGCTCACCTCGAATACTCCGAGACATCGGCCGAGTTTGCCGATGACGCCGGCCTCCTCGAGCACCTCGCGCATTGCGGTCACCGAGGGCTCCTCTTCGGGCTCGACGCCGCCGCCGGGCACGATCCAGTTGTCCGGCCGTCGCGACGATGTCACCAGGAGCACCTACACAACACAACGCAAACACACCTGCTTTACAACCAGTTCTCAGCTCCAGACGCACCGAAACAACAGAAATACAACGCTAACCTCTGTTTCGGCGTCAGAACGAACGCAGATACACGCCGCGCGACGTCTAAATCCCTCGTCGTCGTAAATCCGAATCGAATTAGGCTTCTCCTTCACCATTTTTACATTAAACACGTAAACACGAACTAAACAGACGATCACAAACGAAAAGCTGACATCAAATATAAAGAAAAACTATCAACTGAACGTAATTTTTTAATGATCAACAAACGCCATAACCGAAGTATCCTATGTTGAACGTATCCATTTTCTACTAATAAAGTTACACAACGTACATGTAAAATGAAACTATAATAACAATAACGCTACAATTAGAGCAATATTTCAGCTAAAACTAGCTTTTGATCGCGTATTTCAAGCCCATGTTGAATGGTGCCTGACGTATTCTTTCTTTGCGAAAATCGAAATAGTTTTTGGAAAGCAATAGGGAGTCTATCAGCTGACAGCCGGAAGTCGGAAACGGTATTGCCTTATAATTCGATTTTATTTCCCGAATGTTGCTATTGTCTGATAATCTAAGGGCATATTTTTTCAAGGATACAGGATTCAAGGTCAATTATTCCATTGTTGACTGAGTAACAACGAATAATATTTTATTTTTCTGAACTTTAGATCCAATACTTGTTTTTTTATGTTGTAAAAATCAAAATATGTCACCTTAAATATTTTTTTTTTTCATGTGTATAACCTTACGTATCCTAAAATGATGTTTAATATTCAATTCTGTAGTGGAACTAGCGTATCTACAGTTATTCAATGAGGGTTTTCTAAAATGGCAATCCACGAGGTGGCAGCACCGAGTCGTCAGGTCCAGAACTGTCAAAGTGCTTATCTTTACTATGAATAGTGAACGATTTTAGTGTTTTTTTTTATTTTATAATTAAAGCACTGCATTATTGTTTTACTATTGCGGTTGAGTAAATAAAAAAAACTAAATCATATTGTGTTAACAAATTTTTCAACAAGCTTTTCCTTAGTACCAGTGACTTTTGCACCCTCTCTCTTAGCTCAATTTTTAGTTCGGAAACCTTATTCTGACCGTAGTCCATAATAAAATCAATAACACTTCCAATATAACAGAATTTCAATAAACAATAAGTTCGGCACCTACAATTCCATACTATTTGACAGCTGTTTGGACCAGACGCATACGTGGCGCCACCCGGTGGTAGAAAAAATTTCAAAAACCCTCATTATAAAAAAACCAAGGTCAGGTGAGCTAAAGATTCATTGACCTTTATTTGGCCTTTGCTCTTTGGCACACGTTAGTCGATTATTAAACTGGGATCTGTGATGAATCACACATCCCTAAAATTCTTGCCCATCACTAATTTGCTCTATAGTCTGTGGTTACATCAGTGTTGATGACAGTTATTTATTTAAATTTGCGGTTTTTAGTTTTTTTTCAGGTACCATGGGTAAGTTAATCCAATTAATTATAAACAATAAGGGTACAGTTCCAATCAAGGGTTTAGAATAATTCCTTAATCAAGTCTATAATGACTAGTAAATATCACAATTTCTTTAGACATCATCAGTTGATAGATTTGAATTTAGCATTTGAATTGTTTGTATATGAAGCGTCATATTCCTGATTTCAGACAAGAGTTTCGACTTCAGCAGACTGCTGAAGAATCATGAGAAGAAGCACAAGAGCAGACCGTCACAGTTCGGCAGCGTAGCTGGCGGGGTGTGTTTCCACTAATTTGTAATACAAACCGTAAATTGTAGTTATCATCATGCATGAGGTTGAACCGTCCTGTAAAGTAGGTACACTGCGGACTGCGGTGCATTCATATAGCTGCACTTTGTTTTTGCTGTTAGTGCAGTTATGGACTTTTTGGAGTAAATTCTGCATGTCAATTGAGGGTCAATTTTTTTCCCTGAGTGAGAATGATTAGTTTTGCATGACTTCTAGAGTTGTAGTTATTATTATTAGTTATCATTGGGGACATGGCACTTAGATCAATTGACTAGTTTGTTGTTTTCTTACATTATTTATTGCATTAAAATTCTGCATTATATCATTTCATACAAACAAAGGTTGCTTTATGAATGCACCATCTCAATCTAATTAGATGCTGTTTTCAATCGATTAATTAGTCTGACTTTGTATTTCAGGTCCAGAAAAGGCTTGAGCACAACCTAAAATATAGGAAGAGCAACCGTCTGTCAGTCTTTGATAACTTGAGAAACTTGGCAAAATGTGACAGTCCGGTACCTGTGCCCAAGGTACAGTCGAAGGTAGAGCACAGGAGACAGCAGCTGGAGAAATGGAAGGAGGAGAAGGACAAGAAGAAAAAGGAAGCAGCAGCACAGAAGAAGAAGCCATTCCTAGTGGGAGTGTCACATGCACCAATCAAATTTGTGCCTCCACCGCCTGCCCCCAGACCCATGCCCAGCACTTCTGGCAGAGTGACACGCTCCCAGTCTGCTAGGTGCAGTGTCAAACCTAAGGACACCAAGGAGACCAAAGCTGCCTCTCAGTCCTTTGCACCAAAAAATGCTTCATTTAGGCCACCTGAAATAAAAACATTGACTAAACTGCCAAACTTGGCACCACCAAAGACTAGGAAGGATAAAAAACAACAACAAAATATTACTTTTGACCCGGTGTTACCAACTGAGATGCAAGCTAGCAAACAAACAAGATCTAAGACTACTAAACAGAGTGTGGTAGAAACTAAACCTGTACGTAAGCAAGCAGAGAAACCAACCAAAGGAAAAGTCACCAAACCTGCTTCAAAAACGAATAAACTACCATCACTGCAGAGTAGTTCCTCAAGTGAGATAGAGTCTAGCAAGGAAATGTCACCAATTTTGATGACCAAGGTGTTGAGGAAGTCGTTGCCAGCTCCAAGCTCACCTCAGGTGACAGCTAAGACACCCAGGAAGTCTGTAGACAGTTATACTCCTAACAGACCAGTGCCTAGAAGTGAGTCCAGCTCAGAGGAACGGCTGCGGTCCCCCAAGTCCTTGGATGACATTCCCATGACTCCTGAACAGATAGCGGAAGAGGCCAAGAACATCAGTCCTTGTGTGACCATGTCTCGAGGAAAGGATAATGCAAGAAAGGAGATGAAGAAGAAAATGGATGAGGGTATGTATCAGCATCAGCCTACAGTTTGTTTCCACCAAAGTCTTTATATGAAGGATATTTAATTGATGTGGTCCGGGCCACTTAAAACCAATTGATTCAATAAGCTATGAACAATTTGTGTTAGAATATCTATACTTTTGTTAACAAAGCTTGCTTGTTCTCTCTAATAACATCTAGTGTCAGATTGTACTAATAATTTAAATCTTATGCTTATGTATTTACAAAACCAGGTCTACTGGATGAGGACAACAGCCACATAGAGAGTGTGGATCACTTCAGGAGACAGCTGGCCTCTGAGATCAAGCGCATGACGGAGATGTGTGACACCTGGGACAAGATCTCTGAACAGACTGTGCTGCCGGAGACAGTGCAGGTAAACATGCCTTCATATTCTATTAGATATTTTGAGGTAATTTATGATTTTCTATATCCATGAAAAATTTTAATATGTAGTAAGGGTTTACTTCAGTAGGGTAGAACATTTTCACATTACACATTTTATATTTCAAAAATGTATCAAACAATTTGTTGCAAATACTATAATTAACATAACATAAAATATATAACAACAACATAACATAACTATTAATGTCCATAGGATCATTATTTAAGAAGTACATAGTTTATTTGTTTCATATGTATTTTTGTTAAAGTTCTATCAAGATTGTACCTTCACTATCAAGATTGCATACTCAAATGGAGAGTAACCACCACATTCTGTTACCAGGAGGCAGTGCTGTCGGCAGTGGGTCAGGCGCGGCTGCTGATGACGCAGAAGCTGCAGCAGTTCGCGTCGCTGGTGGAGCGCTGCGCCCGCCCCGAGCCCGGCGTCGCGCTCGTCACGCCCGCTGACCTGCACGGCTTCTGGGATATGGTGTTTATGCAGGTAATATACTATTTATAGGATAAAAAAGTTTAGTTTTTCAACTTCATTATAACATTCGTGCTGTGAAAATTCGGCCTTATGTATAAACTATTAGGAAAGTAATAGTATTAGTTTACAGCCTATGAGTGTCACTTCAAAAATCTGAATATACCTATAGGTCCTATTCTGAGATTAAAACCCTTGAATCTATTACAAGTACTGCTTGAAACAACTATACTCCATTTGAATAGGCACTTAATTAAAGTTAAGCTTGATAGGATTTTTTATTTGATTATGTAATTGTTTTTATTGTATTGTATTTACTGCACATTTTATTTTATAACCAGGGTTTTGAGTAAAAAGTTGTTTATCTTTAATTAAGTGCCAGCTATACAGATGGAGTATACATATTGTTCAAAACTATTATCGTATATTTAACTTCATTAAGATAATCTTTCTTTTTCTTTTAGTTTTTTAGTCTTAAAACATGGTGGTGTACAATCCTCCAACACCAAGTAACTCCAAAAAGATTCCTGTACATACTTTAAATGGAAATTTAACTGTACCTATTTTGATCCATAGGTGGAGAATGTAGACATGCGCTTCAAGAAGTTGGAAGAGCTGCGTCTGTGCGGCTGGGTGGAGGACAAGCCTATTGAGGCCAAAAAGAAGGTGGTGAAGGGCCCTGCCCAGGCCAAGAAAGTGGCCAAGCCTGCCGGTGGACCTAGCCGACTCAGGGAGATGATTGCTGGTAAGGAAATGTGGTATTTGTTATTAGATCACACCATAGTGACAAATAATGGAGTTATTAGGATTCATTATCATGGAAATGCAAAGCCTTACTACAAAGGGGTTGTATCATGTTTACTTTATTATTATTTTTTGTAAAACAAATTGCAATAGATCCCAATGTTGTAGGAAAAGTATAATGAACACAGCATTCTCTGATTGCTGTGTTCATTATACTTTTCCTACAACATTGGGATCTATTGCAATTTGTTTTACAAAAAATAATAATAAAGTAAATGCCGTGTAGCGACGGCATGCCGTGTAGCGACGGCTTAAGAATACATATGTCGCTACCCCTTCTTCCAGTGGGTGTCGTAGAAGTCGACTAATGGAGACAATTGCACCGAACACCAGTGCGAGAGAAGGAAAACTCGAAAAAAACCCTCTATCAACCCGTCTGGCCAGCGTGATAGCAGTAGGCTAAATACCTCCATGAGCAGCACAAAAAAGCCACGGCCCCTAGTTCCCGGCAGTCCCGCTATTCCCGGTCACGGTGGCGACCGTGGTTACGGCGGGGCAGGGGGTGCGAAGAATCTCCGGGTTACGGGAGGCCACCAAACAAAACTGACTCTGGCGACGTACAACGGCCGCACGCTACGGCTTGACTCGCATCTGGCGCAACTCGAGGTGGAACTTGGGAAGATTAGGTGGCACATATTAGGGTTATGTGAAGTTCGAAGAGAGGGGGAGGACACCATAACCCTCGAATCAGGTCACCTAATGTACTTCCGAGAGGGAGACCAACAATCCCAAGGTGGCGTTGGGTTTCTGGTTAATAAGTCCCTAGCTGATAACGTTGTGGAGGTGTCTAGTGTGTCGAACAGGGTAGCGTACCTTATCTTAAAGCTCACCGACAGGTATAGCCTCAAGGTAGTGCAAGTGTACGCACCGACCTCGACACATTCAGACGATGAAGTGGAGGATATGTTTGATGATATATCAAGGGCCCTCCACTTCACTACAAAGACCCATTACACCGTTGTCATGGGGGACTTTAACGCTAAAGTGGGAGTACAGACTTGCGGCGAATCGGCAGTAGGATCCCATGGATTTGGAAGCAGGAATCATAGGGGGCAAATGCTCGTCAACTTCCTCGAACGCGAGGGGCTCTTTTTGATGAACTCCTTTTTCAAAAAGCAGCCCCAAAGGAAGTGGACGTGGCAAAGCCCCGACACTATGACTAAAAATGAGATTGACTTCATCATGACGAACAAGAAGCACATATTCAGAGACGTCTCCGTGATCAATAGGTTTAATACCGGTAGCGATCACCGACTTGTCCGAGGCTCTCTGAATATCAACTTCAAGGCCGAACGTTTCCGTCTGATGAAGGCCAGGCTCCGACCAACACTGCTTCAAACCATGACAGGATCCGAAACGTTCCAGTCAAATTTGGAGAACCGATTTGCCGCCGTGGAAACCACAACAGACGTTAACCAGAACCACGAATATGTGGTTCGGATCCTCAGGGAGGAAGGTTCGAGATTCTGTAACATGCAGCGTAAGGGCAAGAAATCAAAGCTTTCGGAAGAGACATTAGGGCTTATGAAGAAACGACGTGAAAACCCGCCTGTCACTTCGTCAGCTAAGCGGGCTCTAAACCAAGAGATCAACAAGCACGTACGACGCGACCTCCGGTACTCCAATACTCTTGCCATTGAAAGAGCAATTGAGCTGAATCGGGGGTCAAAGGTGTTCGTACAATCTCTTGGAAGAAGCCACTTGACGAAGCTGACCACAACAAGTGGAGAAGTCGTTTCTTCGGTGCCGGCAGTCCTTTCGGAAGTGGAAAATTTCTATGGCCGGTTATACGCATCGCATGCATCTCGACCTGATCCCGGAAATGAGGATTCTAGAGCCACATTAACACGCCATTTCACCGAAGACCTGCCAGAAGTCAGCAGTGGCGAAATCGAGATCGCTCTGAGACAGCTCAAAAATGGAAAAGCCCCTGGCGAGGATGGCATTACAACAGAGCTTTTAAAAGCAGGAGGTAAGCCCGTACTGGGGGAGCTCCAGAAGCTTTTTAATGCCGTCCTGTTTGAAGGGAGAACTCCAGAGGCGTGGAGTAGGAGTGTTGTCGTCCTGTTCTTCAAAAAGGGAGACAAAACCCAGTTGAAGAACTATCGACCCATTTCCCTCCTAAGCCACGTCTATAAGCTGTTCTCAAGAGTGATCACGAACCGACTTGCGCGAAGACTCGACGAATTCCAACCACCGGAGCAGGCTGGGTTTCGGAGCGGATACGGCACCATAGACCACATCCACACAGTGCGGCAGATTATACAGAAGACCGAAGAGTATAATCAGCCCCTGTGTCTAGCATTTGTGGACTATGAGAAGGCCTTTGACTCGGTTGAAATCTGGTCTGTTCTGGAGTCCCTGCAGCGTTGTCAAGTAGATTGGCGATACATCCAAGTGATGAGATGTCTCTACGAAGCCGCTACAATGTCCGTCCAAGTACAGAATCAGCAAACAAGGCCCATACCGTTGCATCGAGGAGTGAGACAAGGGGATGTTATTTCCCCGAAACTGTTCACTAATGCAATGGAGGATATGTTCAAGACGCTGAACTGGAAAGGACGCGGCATCAACATCAATGGCGAACACATCTCTCACTTGAGATTTGCTGACGATATCGTCATCATGGCGGAAACGCTGCAGGACCTACAACAGATGCTTAACGACCTGGCTGAATCTTCTCTACGCATCGGCCTACGGATGAACTTGGACAAAACCAAGGTCATGTTCAATGAACATGTTCTACCGGAACCGATTGCGATACACGGCGCCGTTCTCGAAGTTGTTCGGAAATATGTATACCTCGGGCAGACATTGCAGTTAGGTAGAAACAACTTTGAGGACGAGGTGAATAGGAGAATTCAGTTGGGTTGGGCTGCATTTGGGAAGCTACGTCGAGTCCTAACATCGTCGATTCCACAGTGCCTAAAGACAAAAGTCTTCAATCAGTGCGTCCTACCTGTCATGACTTACGGAGCCGAAACGTGGACACTGACGGTACGGCTGGTCCACAAGTTTAAAGTCGCTCAGCGGGCTATGGAAAGAGCTATGCTCGGCGTTTCTCTGAGGGATCGCATCAGAAATGAGGTAATCCGTCAGAGAACCAAGGTCATCGACATAGCCTACCGAATCAGCAAGCTGAAGTGGCAGTGGGCTGGCCATATTAGCCGAAGAACCGATAACCGTTGGGGTAAACGAGTTCTAGAGTGGAGACCGCGCCTCGGCAAACGTAGTGTAGGACGTCCTCAGGCACGGTGGAGTGATGACTTGCGCAAGACGGCTGGCAGGAGCTGGATGCGAGAAGCCGAAAATCGATCTCAGTGGCGTGCACTTGGAGAGGCCTATGTCCAGCAGTGGACTGCGATAGGCTGATGATGATGATGATGATGATTCTCTGATTAATGTGATTTGTTTAATAAGAAAATATGGAATACTTAACAATGCTAATCAACATTAACTTTAATATAGCTGCAAGAAAAGCAAAGAAGGAGCAAGAAGAAGCTAAGCCAGCCACCCTTCAGCCTCCTACCGAGGACAGCAAGACATTTGAGGCCGGGTTCTTCAGCGTGCGGTCACCCGTGCGGTCCCCCGCGGCCTCACCCGGGCTGTCACCCTCACAGCGCACTCCGGGGAGCAAGACTAGCTTGCTGAAAGCTGTGTTGTCTAGTGAGGCTAAGAAATCTGCTAGCAAGGTATGTTTGAGAATTGGAAGATGGTATTTTTAATAATAAAGTGTTATTTATTTGAATAAAAGATGGTATCTAGAACGAACAAAATGTATTGTTACATACCTACAACATTTTGATCTAGTGAAAGATGCATAACTTAAACCAAACATAGAGAATTCAGAATAGTAGAAAATGTTCAGCTGTGGCTTTATTTAAAATTGCAAATTTTTATCTTGGAGCCTATCCTAAATAATTATTTTGGGAAAACTTTTCAGAATTCCACATCGTTTGCGATGTTGCGTGCGTCTGTATTTGGCAAGAATATGGAGTGTGATGGATTCTCTTTACTACCAGTAAGTTTTAACAACATAACAATCATAAAATCTTTGCCTTATCATATGATATTCATACATCTACTAAAACCTCATTATTTTCACAGCAAACCCCAGTACCAGTGACGCCAATCAACTTATACGCGACCCCCGGACGTAGTATACTCAAAGGGGCGAACACAGAGACCAAAAAATCTACCAGGAAGTCCATCAAAATGGTTCTGTTCAACCGTTCAGACACCGACTTACAGGACGTGTCTTACCACACCCCAGACAGCGAGGCTAACGAACAGAGACCTGATGACATACATACAGACAGTGGCATTTCTTCCATGGATTTAGAGAAAGTGGAAAATAAAGAGAATTCTAGAAGGAAGTCAAAGTTGGTTAGGCAGGATGCGGAAGACAGGAGTCCAGTTGTCACTCGCAGTAGGCGCAAGTCCTTAAACACGACGGTAGAGGGCGACGCTGTCACTCCAAGAAGGTCGTCTCGCAAGAAGGTGCTGCACGATTCAGAAGATAATGTCGTTGAAGAAAAGGCTAAACGATCTTCTAGAAGACGAAAGAGTGGTGTGCAAGCATAGTTTGTATATGACCTTTATAAGTGATGCCATATTGTGTAAAACGGCTCTTTAGTTTCTTTAAATGTGTTGATTTGCCTGACTGGTTAAGATACATTGAGATTAATTTGTACTCCAGAAAATTGCGTTCAATTCTTTGTTAATAAGGATGATAGTGCTTTTGACAGTGAAAAGCTTTGTATAATTTTTTTCTTCTAAAATAAAATTATTGGTCTTTGTTTAGTTGACAAAAATGTCATCAATCTTAAATGAACTAAATATTCGCTTTGTAATGAGGATGATCAAAGCCATTCTTACAGGGAGGTCGACAATAAGTCCAGTGTTGCCATGTTTTAAATAAAATTGGCCCAATTTATGCATAAAGGGATCGAAGATTATGCCCATAAGAGGCCAAACTGTTATTTTTATGTTATTAGTATTTGTAGATTATTCTGATATTCCATTAGTGTTTAATGTTTGCTACAGTTGTGTTGTGAGTGATCTGAGTAATAATTCCATACGTTATAAAGATTAGCCAAAGGTATATCCGCCATAATTACTAAACTATTAGTAATCATAAGGATTCACTTCATATTAGTTTTGTGTTAAAAATACTTGTATTGTCTATTTTAGTGAAATATTGATAAAGATCATGATTAGTTATTACATTAATTTTATGCCTGTTTTTAGGAAATTATGCCAATTGGTTTAATTAATATTCAATTGTAGTTTGTGTAGATTTAATCATTTATTTTTAGTTTCTTTTTGTGAGGCAGTCGCGGGAAAGTGCCTTTTATTGAAAAGCAAGTATGCCTCTTCCAATTCCTCTTATAATCTTAGATTACAGTCAGGCCCGCCGCTAACTGTTTGTTCGCCCGCGTGCAAAACTGATTATGCCGCCCTACGACTACATACGTTTTGACAAAAAATGTATAAGGGGGGGGGGGGGATCCAGGGGGTCCGGACCCCCCCCCCCCAATAACTAACAATAACTATTGCAATACATAACATACATTACACATAACTTTGTTTACTTGAAATGTTCAGAGTAACCTAAGCAGTCCTGGGTTAGCCCATAAGCAAACTAAGCAATTGCTTAGGGCATCAATGCAGTGTACACAAGTGGCCCCTATGTATTGAAAGATTGTGATTAACTTAAACTAACGCACTTAAACAACTATAACAATGTTTAAAGTCAGTAAAATATGTTATTTGGTGGGTTTCCCGTTGAAAACTTATAAGGCTCAAGACATATGTAAGGAAGCGCGAGCGGAGCGAGCGCGAAAATTTTTTTGTCTAAGGACACAAAACAAATAAAAACCACTGTAAATTAACAAAGCAAAGTCAAAAAGTAAGATATGCACAGAAGTGAAGTGCAAAAGCCGCGAGCGAAGCGAGCGCGATTTTTTCCTTAGAGTTTTCATGAAGTAAACGTATTATCATAAAAAGCCATAACGGACGTGCGCGAAAAATGTTTTTCGGAATTCAATGCCTCAACAATTAAACAAAGATAAAATGCAACATCCGACATGGAGCCGCGAGCGCAGCGAGCGCGAATTTTTTTGGGGATGCAAAGGGTGAAACAGTCAAAATTGATAGGAGACGACCAAAGCTAGGGCGGCTTTTTCCGAAATATTGGTTTAATTTTGCCGCCCCCTAAAAAACATTTGCCCCACGCTATGCCACTGGTTGATCTTAAATCGTTTTTAAGAATCTTTAATTTTGAAAATGTCCTTTCAACAGATGTACCTAACTGAAACCGGCAGTGTAAGTAATATTCTTAGCGCTATTGCAGTGTTCGGAAATATTGAAATCAAATCATTAGTAAAAAGATATTGTATTTTTTAAATATTACGTGATAACTCGCTAGATTTGCCGCCCCCTAGGACGTGCCGCCCGCGTGCTGTGCACGCGCTGCACGCCCGCTTACGGCGGGCCTGATTACAGTCATTGTAAACATAATAATTATAAGTTCATTGTTGTCCAAGTTAACAGGCAGTATTACTGAGGCATACTTGCGAGGTTTCCAATACAACAGTGTAACCAGTGCCTTGAAACGTTAAATATCGTTATTTATTGAACTTGTGAGTACCGAGGCTGCCTCGGGTGAGTTAAGTTTCATAATGTCGACTGTGTGAATGACATCAGACTTGACAACAAGTCTGATGTCGTGATTATTGTACAATATTAGTATACAAGAGTTTTTAATAATAATTCTGGTTTTATTTTTAAATTACTACCGCGGAATACCCGCAGTAATTCGCTTACCTAATCTAAACAAATACCTTTATAATATAATCTTTATATATAATCCTTTTTATGACCCGATAATAGTCAAAACTAATACACGAAGGGGTACAGAGCTAAGCCATAGCTCTGTGTCCCTTCTTAATTAACCGTCAAATCCGTAGCGGACCCCAATCGGGGTCTGAACATCAATGTCACCGTAAGCTCGGTTTAGACCCCAATCGGGGTCTGCGAATCAGTCATACATTTTTCTAATTATTTACGCTCATATTTATTTTCTTTCCAATCAAACCGCATTTGTGAGTACTAAATAAAATAACTAAATAAATTTAAATTATTTTTACGCATTCAAACCTTTCATATTTAGCATCCCGTTAGAAATATGTATACCTTTTTAAAATCCAATCGTAATTACCGGGAATTCTGATCGAACTCGCCATGATTGTTTACATAGTTGTTTTTTTTTTAATTTGAAGACGCATAGACAAGATAGCGACGGTGATAGAAGTTTTGCATCGAATGATCCGATTCGTTAAAATAAAGAATCGATTTAATAATTTTATATTATTTGATATTATAATATTACTAAATTGCACTTTTGTATACTTACTATAATCTGAAAATAAATTAGGAAAAGTAAAATGACCTAATTTATTTTGAAAAAAATACTAGCAAATCAGTGGTAGAAAATACGTTGTAGCCGGAATAAAAAAAATCTTCGGTTTTTAGGGTTTCTGAAGACGGCAAATGAAGACTTATTTATTTCTTCGGGTGTTTTATGTGCAGGATTCCTGTAGACCTGCCAAACTTAATGGCGATTCGTTACTTCCAACTTTTTAACTGAGCGGCAAAGCTATTTGACGAGAGCTGTAGTTAGGTGTAGTTATCGCAAAATTTTATGACGATTTTATTGTTTGAAAAGACAAATAGGTAGTTGGAAGTGCTACTCGCTGTTCATCGAAAGCTGGTCCAAGTTGGAAAGATGGCCGCCGCCGACTTATTTAACCGACTTCCCAAAAAGCGGAGGTTCTCAATTCGACCGTTTTTAGGGTTCCGTAGCCAAAATGGCAAAAACGGAACCCTTATAGTTTCGTCATGTCCGTCTGTCCGTCTGTCCGTCTGTCCGTCTGTCACAGCCGATTTACTCGGAAACTATAAGTACTACAGTGATGAAATTTGATGGGAATATGTGTTGTATGAACCGCTACAAAAATATGACACTAAATAGTAAAAAAAAGAATTGGGGGTGGGGCCCCCCATACATGTAACCGAGGGATGAAATTTTTTTTTTCGATGTACATACCCGTGTGGGGTATCAATGGAAAGGTCTTTTAAAATGATATAAAGTTTTCTAAAAAACATTTTTCTTAAAGTGAACGGTTTTTGAGATATCAGCTCTCAAAGTCGTAAAAAGTATGTCCCCCCCCCCTCTATTTTTATAACTACGGGGTATAAAATTCTAAAAAAAATAGAGGTGATGCATGCTAATTAACTCTTTCAACGATTTTTGGTTTGATCAAAGTATCTCTTATAGTTTTTGAGATAGGTTGATTTAACTGTAATTTACGGAACCCTTCGTGCACGAGTCCGACTCGCACTTGGCCGGTTTTTTTTTGTATGTTTGTTACGCGATTACTCAGCCATTTATTTATCGATTTTGATGATTCTTTTTTTGTTTGATAGCGTATACTTCCGAGGTGATCCCATTATCATCAGGTCAGGATCTGATGATGGAAACCTTGAGATATCGAGGGCGACTTTCGAAAGTTGCAGAAATACATAGGGTGAAATCTTATCATTCAGGTGTTTCCCTGGTAGCACTATTCAACAGTGAAGGTTTGGAGCTGACCTGATGATGGAGACGAGAGAAGTTCGGTTGTCGAGTTCCCTCGACCTTCTAAACCTTTACTGTTTCATAGTGTTATCAGACATACATCTGAGTGTCAAGTTATAACCTTATCTATGCTTACAATTTTCGAGAGTTGCCCTCGATTTCTCAAGGTTTCCATCATCAGATCCTGGACCTAATAACAAATATGGGGAATATACCCTTTAGACCAAAAGCAAACATCCAAATTGGGAACCACCTCCTTTTTTGGGATGCGGTTAAAAATATTTGGTGACTTTAAAATCAATCAATTATTATTATTGTTTCTCATCATCAAATAATTACACGACTTTGGTAGTTACAAATTGCATTATATTTCAGAACGCCAGCTTACCCTCCGCCGAAACAAAAATCTTAGAATTGTTGAGAAATAATATAAGAATAAATTAAAATTCCGTAATAGGTAATAAAAATTCAATTAAAGTTAAAAATTATTACGAATGACGCAACACCAAAATACATAAAAAAAATTAATGCTAAAAACTTTCATAAAACTTAAATATCTTTTTTCTTAACAACAAAAACAAATTGAACCTATAATTTAAAATTAATAAATAAAATTGAAATAAGTTGCTATTAAAAAAAATATATAAAATTGGTATTCGATTATTTATAATAAATATCCGATTTAGGTATCGAATGCACACCGCTGATTGAAAAAAAAAATACTCCATTCCAAACTCTACTTCTTGTCTGTCTGTGACTTTGATCTTGTAAATTGTTCATTTTTATTGTGTATTTTATGTGCTGATTTTTTAGTTATTGAACATAAATAAGTGCACGAAATGTGTTGCAACGGATTGAAAATGTTATAAATATGACGTTTGTGTTGTGTTTGAGAAAGTGATGCGACTATTTATTGGTAAGTTTTCACCAAATTTGAAATGCCTAACTTTTTGATAGACTTAAAAACACCGTAATTATTATCTAGTTCTAGTATTTCTTTTTTCAGTTCTAGTATTTCATTTTTCAGTTCATTTCAGTTCTAGTTCAGTTCATTCAGGTCAAATTTTGACCTTCGCACGTTGTTGTCAAATAAGTGAGCTCTAAAGTTATAGTTAAAATACTTCTGATCAGGCATTACGGACTTAGAATTCATGTGTTGAAAGTTAGTACAAATTTTTGACTTCCATTTCGCGATTCAAAATATCCCGCCGAATCAACGGTAAAGTCATATGTCAAAATCTTGTCGAGCAGAGGGGTTAAAGTTATTCTCAACAACAGGAGGAAAAAAATCTGCAAAAGCTACTAACACAAACCCACTAAAAGAGCATTTGAAAAACATCCAGTTTAATCCCCAACAAAGCTTACTAGAGCTGCGTTAGCTCGCCAAGTGGAGGACGTAACTAACCGGAGTTATCCGTTGGCCCACTACACTGACACATTAAGCGCCATGCCAACTCGTTATCGCGACAACGCCGCCATTCCCAATAAAAACTAGAACGAGCTTAGGATTTGTCTATTGTTCCTCATTTGAATAGCCTGTGTTTATGTGTCTTCTTCCTACAGATTAATATTAAGTTTATAAAATAATTAATTACCACAAGGTCTTCACACTAATTAGACACCTAATACCATCTAATAGGTAAGCGTAAATCTTGATTTTATCCCAACATTAACTGTAAGATTAATTAATAGTCCTTAATCAGCACCGAACGTTCGTTAGGCTTCATCTTAACGAAAATCTCAAACAATTTCCCGACACTTGATGTTTCAAGAGGACCATAATTAAAACGGACAATTAAAAATGGCAGAAAAGGTTGAGATAATAATAACAATTAAATTACTCGTTGGTTGTTAAACCGGGAATAACAATGGGTCAGATTAAGTAAATCTATGCAAATTCAGACTGGGCGGAAGACAGTAATAGGGGGTAATTTGGGTGCTCTCGCTGGCACTCGTGATAATGGTGAGCGCGCGAAATTGCTGCTTTTAAATATTATTGTCATAGAGTTTATTGTTTATGTAATTATAGATGAAGGGAAGCTGCGAGCGTCCGCTAGCGAGCGTGACCAAATTACAACCAAAATTGACGGCAGCGTTTGTCAAAAGCGGCATATACCTATAGTAATTGGGCATGGCCTACCTATGTCTACTACCGCTTTTGTGTCAGGGCGGCTCAGCCCTGGGTGAAGATGCGTTTTTTTAAACCGACTTATAAAAATGAGGTTTTTAGTTTGACCTGTATAGTATTCGGTTGTACGATTGTTTCTCGTCTGCCTGAACCGATTTTGATGAGTTTGTGGCTCGGTGACGTTTCGGTAATAATAAACCTAGATACGATTCGTGTGAGTTTCCAAGTTAGTTTCAAGTTTGCACTATGCAAGCACCTACTTAAGTAAGCTAAGGGATAAATTATCTGCTACTATGCCTAGATGTACCTACTTAGGTACTGTGGTTAAATAAATGCAGGAATAATCATCGGATAAAAGTAATATCTGCAAAGTATTTTTGCACGCCCTTAATTACAATCGATGAATCTCTACTCCTCAACATTCATTTTAATCCCGAATTAAATAAACTTGTCACAGTTTCTGAGATTTCGAGTGAGAATATGCAAATACCGTTGGTTAAATGTAGGCGCGCCATTTATTATGTTATCTCGTTATTACTTGAAGGCTTAAAAAATCCGTTAAAATTTGTCTCATGTCAGCGTTCTAAAGACGCGAATATTTCTCGCAAATAAAAGTAAAAACATGTGCATTTCGCGTGCTGCTGAGAGTAACGACGATGTATGTCTGTTAGTGATGGGCTGAGTAGGTAAATATCGATAAGATTTGTGTATTATTATCTGTTTGTTTTATTTCGTTTAAATAACACCCACTTGATGGCCAAACCTGCCTATTTGAACTCTGTACCTATGAAAAATCTTCAGGAACCTGATTTTTTGATTACCTATGTTATCAACAACAGACATAGCATACCTATGCGGAAAGAACGGTATGTTGAAATGTAGAGTTTTTTGTTCCGAAGTACAATCGTAAGTAATGGTCTAGAGAAAATGTAGGAACGTACACTTTTATCGATATCATGCATCGACAGGGCTGCATCCCTCGCCGACATCCGTCGTCTCGCGGCTGCAGCAAGAATGTTATTTCACTTAATTTCGCCGTGACACGCGCCACGTTAGCCAATGTGGATGATGTAATAACATTTTTTGGATTGTTTTTAAGAAACCTTATTTGAGGAATGTCGCATGCTGCATGGCTTTTGACTCCTGCAATTCATTTTGTGGGAAAATCTGGTTTTATTAAGGGCAATGAACCTGAATATTTCAGAGTAAAGTTAGCTACTAAATGTCTGGTGTCACATTAACTCGTAAACCCTAATCTTAGTAAACTATCATGCAAAATGGAGCAGAAAAACATAACAGCTATTAACTCTCACCCTTTACTTATTAGCCTAAGACGATACGTCTTCATTCATCAACGACTATCTATTTCCCCATGCAACCTTCTCGGTAATGAACTCCACGACCTCTGGGGTAGAGGCTGCTACTCATTATTTTGCCCCGACTAGGGAGGACGCAAAAAATAGTTTGTATAGGTAGTATTGCAAAGCATGGCGCGCTGCGAGGCAAATAATCCACTAGTAATATAAACAGTGTCTCTTCTCTACGCGTCGGTTAGGGGACATTGGGGTGTCTGCGCTGTAGCGTTGAAAGGGATATTTACTGATCTGGAAAGTTTGTTGAATTTCATTTAAGCATTGGTTTGAAAATCTCATAAAGAAATCGGTTATTAATATAGGTAGGTATAAAGAGTACCTCTCTTTGTCACAGTTAACAAGTGATGCTAACTAAAACTGTAATGTTCAGATACCAAGGATGTAGGCATTAAAAAAAATCTCTTAGTTATGTCTCAAGTTTTCCACGTTCATGGACATACTCCTCCGGCTAAGAGAGTGAGTTTATTAAAAATTGGATTTGTTCATAGCTTGGCGTGGCACGCGGAGCTCCCTCACACCGGCACATTATTGTTATTATTTTATTATTACCCCATAGGCGGGAACCCATGGCTTTCTCTATGGGTAAATATTTTGTTTTTATTAGACGCTAGGATCCGATTTCTTTTCTTGGAAAAAAATACATGACAGCATAGTTTTACCTACATTAGGTACTGTTTTACTATTCTGAAATACGATTTTATTTTCATTTATATGAATTTCAGCTAGTTCAATGTAATTACACATTGTAGGACTACTTAATACCTTACTGTTTATTTGAAACCAACACTGAACGTGGTAATTAATTTTAATTGAAGTAGGTACGTGTTTCACTCAGCTTGCTTTCTGAAAATTAAATAAGAGACTTTGTACAACTGCGGACTAAATAATGGAGCAAACGTCCAGTTCTCGCTACTTTATAAATGAATTTAATCCTAAATCTGTTAATTTCCAATCCTGAAAGCAACGTTAACTTTCCATTAGTTGTCATCATCTATCTATTTGAAGGCGAACTCGAACTTGCAATCCACGCTTCCGCTTTCCGAATACGGATTAGGGAAACAATTTACAATTTAATTAGCATTTAGCCATTAAAGCTGTGCAGTTCCCGGACAAGATGCGTATTTGTAAATTAGATCGGAAATTCGGAACTTGTTTAATCTCGTTTGTGACCCTTCACCCTTTACCCGGAGGCATGTCGACCTAAAATATTGCTGACATTTTTCAGGGACTTAGCTCTCTGCCCACCCCTCGTGATGACTGTGATGAGGGATAGTTATAACGAGATGTGTTTGTTTGCCAGCCGAAGGGGCGGCGAATTAATTTTGTTAAAATTTTCAAGTTGATATATTAGAGTGGGAGTATTTCGGTGGCCGACAGTGTAAACGAAATTTTACGGCCACCAGTTTAGGTTTTAATTATGTCCGATTGAGAGTAATTTATTAGATTGAAATTCTGTTATATTAAATGTTATTTTTGGAAACAAATTAGTTGACGGAATATACCATGAATACAGAAATACCCAGAACTTAATTATTTGATTCGGCACACAGCTGAAGGATGGGCCTTATAAAGGGTTTGTGGCTGAATGTAGACCGCCGTTATTAAATAAGTTTCTATATAAGTTCACCGCTGGATTAATTTGCTTTACATTAACAAGGTTTCCATTCGAGAGTATTTTGTACATACGTACATAAATCTACTTTTCTCATTACTAAATTGGCCACCAAGTTAGAAAGCCATTAAAACTTATCTATGGATAGACTATAATCACAAAATACATAGGTACAGAAGTCAATCTACATATAAAGCGCGTTCGAGTCACGCAGACATAGGTGTCTATGTGTGCGTGTTCACAGACGCGCTGTCTCAAAACAACTCAAAACAGTGCGAGCGGGGCTGCCGTTTTCTTGAGATACGCGCGTCACACACAAGGTAGATAAATGTGCACGCGTTTTGATACCTACCTAACTGTAATTTGACTGTAATATTTTTAATTTTAATAACAAAAGAAAAAGTAATAATGGAGTAACAAAAAAGTCGTATTATATGTAATTGTTCAGTGGACGGTTGTTTTAATACAACAATAAACAGTGAACTGTCGTTTTTTAGCCTGCCGTATTACCTATGGTATGGACCTACTTATTTTCTCATATTTCGATGGTTCTTTTAATAAACGCAGTAGGTAGGTACAGTTAGGTGGGTAGGTAAGCGCCCTGGCGGCCTCTGGCCCAATGCCGTAATAAGTTTTGCTAGTGTCGGCCCAGGCGAACCGCCCAACCTACCCTCAAAGATTATTACTAAGTAGTAGGAGTTGATAATATAATTCATGGCGAGAGTATGTTGTAAGGTAGACGAAATAAAACTCGCAAATCAAGGTTTCTGTAGGTAGAAGCAAGCTTAGCAAGCTTAACCCATTACATACAAAAATATTTTTTTCGCAAGTAAAGAGTAATAAGTAAGTACCTATAAGTATATGTATGAATAACAAAATTATAAATTGCGGTTTCTGAAAAATTTCGGTATCTCGTTCAAACGAATTTCCGTTGAAAGTGTTTATTAACCTCATGTATGCCACATTAAATATTTTATTATTATTGGTTTATATTTCATTTTTCCTGTTTTATTCTCAACAATAAATCAAATAATTAGATACGAGTACCACTACCACGTTAGTTTTATGCGCATAAAAAGTTGACGACCCTAGCGCGACCGCCGAGTTTAGGCATGAAAAGTGAAGTACATACATGAGATTGACTTCTGTACCTATGTATTTTGTGCTATAATTTCCTATACAATTACAATGAAATTAAACTCTAGCACAGCTTCATCAACTGTTACAATACAAGTTTGTAGCCCGGGTGGTCTCGGCGCGTCATCATCTGCGCGCACGCAGCGTCGCCAATCGTTTAGACGCGCCGGTCATTTGTAGCGAGACGGTAACGCCAAGGGTTTTTTACTTTGAAAATAATTTGAAGGAAGTAATCTGAGAAAGGAAAGTGAGATACTTTTTTGGTTTTGTGTTGACCAATGTTACTTTGATAAAAAAATAACTAGGTATACATATGTAGTGGCATGGAAACCACTCACGCAAATGTTCCTACACCTATCTAATCAGAGCTCTTATGTAAATTATAATAAACGAAAAGGTATGATCTTTCATCTGAATTTTCAATCTATCTACAGTCTACACCATAAGTTTGGCTTACAAAGAATATATTTTTATTGACAAATTAAAAAATCGACTCAGGAGTTTTCCGATTATACAGGGTTATAGGTAAAACACTAACAACCTGTCAGGACCATATTACTAATATCATAAACTAAAACTTTTGTTCTATGACTTTTAATAATTCTCAGAATTTAGTTCATCAAAATTTTCACACAAAAATCCAAATATTTCAAGTGTACGCTCTAAAATTTACGAAGTCTATGCTAAGCACAGTAAAAAGTAGTACAAAAGACAGCGGAGGGGAGCGGGGCTCGGGCAGGGGGAGCGTTTGACCTATTTACGACCGCCCGTCAGTCGTTTTTATGCGCCCGCGTCGCATCATACGTGTCCTTGTAGCGAAATTCGGTGGTGCGAACGTAATTATCTTTACAGTATGGCGTATCGATATTCAAATGTCGAGTACACGGAAATGGTGCGAATGCTGGCTAGGTGTGAAGACAATGTTTCGGAAGCCTGTCGCCAATACGCCATACGATTCCCAAACATCCCTACACCTAGCTGAGTAATAATGCTAGCCGCCACACAGCGGTTACGAGATTACGGGCAATTCCGGCATGCCATCAGGGATAGTGATCGTCCACCGAGGCACACAGTACGTGAAGAAGACGATATTTTTTTATTTTTTTTATTTGACCTTTTCGTAAAAAGGCGGGAAATCGTAGCGTACGGGAATAGTGCGCGGGAGGCGTAGGCTAGGTAAAGAACTTGCATTCATTCTAGAAAAGCAAACCCTTCACCAAACGAATTTATTGTAATGTGTGATATCTCGACTCGTCCGCACACTCTAAGGTCGACTAATCGCTCGACTGGTCTCGATCGGACATTTTGTTGGTGAAGAAATGGTAGGTAGGTGCAAATTTTATCACTATAGCAAAATAGAGTTGAAATGTGTTAGATAGACCAATGAAATCTTGTAGGTTTGTTTTTGGCAAATGTATTATGTTTTATAAAAAGTCATAGAACAAAAGTTGTAGTTTGTGATGTTAGTAATACAGTCCTGCAAGGTCGTTAGTGTTTTACCAATAACCCTGTATACCAGAAACAATGCTAGCTCTATTACTTTAATAACACTATGGTCTCGATCTATAAGCAACCTTTTCATTCATACATAATGCACTATTCTATACAGGCTTTGTTTCTATATATCTATGTCAGCGTCCGATGTTCCACTTCCCGTCCGTCCGGCCCGCGTCCGGCTCGTGTCCGGCTGACAAATCAATCGACGGCTCATGACTGATGGCCGCCCAGCGGGTTCCATCGAATGAGATTTGCATCGATTGATCGCCGATTGCAGAAATACTGTCGTTTATATCGATATGTAACCGATCTTTTTGCTTTGAGTAACATGCTTAAGACTTCTCAATCATTTGTTGTTACGAGACAACAAAATATAAATAATGTATTTGTTAAACACAAGTATGCAGAACAAAATACATAGGTATATTATATTACTGTAATGTAAGGTGTTAAAAAATACAACGATCTTCTTGTTTTTCTGCAAAATAAATATGTAACGTTCAGATTCCAATGGATTATCCCAAAGTTGGAGCATCTCTGTTTTATGGCTGTAGTATCTATTTATTTTGTACATATTATTAACTTTAAAATAGAACTTTTATTTATGAACTTTTTCACGTTAAGTTCTCCATTAAATCCCGCCTACGAAATCTTCAAAATAGCTCCAA
The DNA here is from genome assembly GCA_033682625.1 of Helicoverpa zea x Helicoverpa armigera. Classification (NCBI taxonomy): domain Eukaryota; kingdom Metazoa; phylum Arthropoda; class Insecta; order Lepidoptera; family Noctuidae; genus Helicoverpa; species Helicoverpa zea x Helicoverpa armigera. The sequence goes on from JAWIIS010000008.1 coordinate 647,837, forward strand.
GCTACTCTAATCTTGTACACAAACTAACATTGATAGATAACATAGGTACCTACCAGCAAACCTTAATTCCTAACAGCATACTTCCAGGTAGGCCACCTATTTGCCAAGCCTATAATCCCATCCATAGCTCAATAAACGCGGTTCCGGCACTACAAAGGTATCTGAACATATCGTACTAACGTCACTGGCAGCGCGCCCTGTGATTCGCGGAACTTTTCGTTTGTCACGCTGCGGTACCCACTACTTGCGCCTACGAACGTGTAACGTGTACCGATATGTTAATTTACTTGGCAGCTTCATTTTATTGAAAGCGCTTGAGAGGTGGCTGCTTTGAACGAATTGGTTGAAAGCAAATAAAGTAAAAACTGCGTAGAATGGTTCACATCATTATTTTGTCTATTTGTTCTTACAAGGTATGTGATTGAAACTTAAAGTAGTCGTGCTAATTTTAATGCCTTTTTAGTTTAGCTGGATGAGTCAACTTTATGTAAGATCAATACTCAATAGGTAGATAGCCTAAGACCCTAAAATCCTTGTTATTGCATTATTCAATAATATCATTAGACAGGCACAGGTTACAATACCAGGTCGGAAGTACCTTTCAATAACCTTGTTTAAGCCAATTTAACACGAACTGCCCGTTGAGTCACCGTTATCTAGATATCCAGATTGAAGTCTATGTGAAGTATTCGCTGTGAGAATAATAGTTTAATGTCTTATTCAAACGCTCGATGATTTAACACGATTGGATTCGTGTCCGAATTATTTAAATATTTGCCTTATCTACAGTACTGATTTAGTTAGTGCAGACCCTTTGACTTGTAATGGTAGTTTATGTTATAATTTAGTTTGTGGGTGTTTAGTACGAAAAGGTTTTGATTAAACGCGCTAATCTCAGGAAAATGTTCGATTTGAAAAAATATTTCAGTGTTACTTTGCCCGTTTATCAACGAAAGCTTTTTCCGGGTGTGGAAACTGCTCAAGGAAGTTCCGTGAGATAAGAAGTAGATTTAAATGTAGATATAGTTTCACCCTTATATGTTTATTTTATCAGAATTCACATAAATCAATGCAGAAAAATCCACAGATACTACATCACAGATTTCGTCAACACCAGCCTATTTACTCATCAATTTTCTCTCATTTCATGAGGACAGACATCTAGAATTGTGCACAATTGCATTCGTGCGTCAATTCGTGTGCATAATAGTATTAATTGTGCATAACTCGGTCACTTGTCTGGCTACATCAGGACATGGTACAATTTCTCCCGGGCAATTGTAATTGTCACAGCTAGTTTCGCTGACACCCGCTGATGAGCTTATTTGCACAAGTTTCTGGTTCAGTTAGAAATAACTAGATAAGTGATGTTGCCAATTAACGTATTTAAGACTTTGTTATGATTGTGATGTAGTAGTTAATTGTAGTGTAGCGTGCTTTACTAATATTTGGCACGATTCTGTCTGGCTATGTTTTGCCGTTTTCTAGATTGGGTCGGTAACAAACAAAGTTAGTTTTAATTATTCACCAGCCCGTATCCTGTGGTTCTAGAAATAATTAGGTACGGTAGACCGCACATCAGTGGTAACTGTCATGCACCTTAACTCAATAGTAATAAGTACGATTTTCCAATAAAACTGTTACCACTGACCTGAAGTTGACTGTTCTTCCCGCAAATGGTAGAGTAAGTAGTTTTAGCGGGAGGGTCGGTCACCCAGATCGGGACATTTATTTCTATTAAGTACAGATTTAAGAAAGACAGGTTATAATAGGAAGGTACCCAAACTCCAGGAATCCATTTGTCGTGGCATATTGATCCCGTTTGACATAAATTGCCATGTCATTGGAATATGAAGAGAGGAGCAACCAAATCCCACTTATGAAGGTGAGACTTTTGATATGACATGTTCAACGAGACGTATTCCATCCTAGAATGCTCACAGTTAAAAGGTACGTGATAAATATTTTTTTTCTGAAAGTAGGTATTTTTTACCTTGTCTTAATTTAATTGTAGGTATATAATTTTATTTTTCTAGGCCTATTTGAAAAAAAAATGGTTTTGAACTTCTCGCACTGTAACATAGCTAATTCACCTACTCGCCTTTTCGAAAAAAATGCAATTTAGTTTAACACATTAGATAATTTAAATTATAAGTTATTAGTACATATACAGCTGAAATATCCAAATTCCCTTCTAAACCGTTAATTTTCAACATTACTCGTATAACCGAAATACTGAAAACGTATTTTCCTCACCCAAACAGCTAGTTTACAAGTAAATCCCTCGGCTGAACCCTCAGAGCGCCTGTCAGGGTGCTCAGGGCTCAGGGTCCGACGTATGATAACGGTATCCGAACATTATCTTTCTACAAGCCCTTATTGAACGTGCTCCTAATAATTTATGGACTCCGAAAATATATTTTGTGAAGTTTTTTTGCTGGAGGAAAAAATCTTTTTGTTTTTTGATGTTCCTGAAAGAAAGGAAATAGAACACGTTTTAATGTTCGCACTTGATATAACTCTGATTATCAGTTTAGGTACGTACCTACCTGAGAGAAAATCATATCGATCTTTAACCGACTCTTTATTCGTAGGCAATTTAATTAGCAAAAGTTTTTTCAGCAATCGGAAAAACAATTCATATTTTTTTTTACCAGGCTGAGCACGCGATTGTCTTAGATTATGTCCTAAAGTCTATTATCCCACCCGGGGCTGTGGGATTGTTCGCCAAGAAAAAATACGGCGTCCCTGGTACATAAAAGGCCTACGAAGGAACATGATAGGTTTTATTCAGTTAGAGTCTGACACGCGGGAGGAGTCATTTGATAATTTCCCATAAAATAAAAGTCTATATCCCACCTATCCACATTGATGGAACATGGTACACAGTATCGACCGCTAGATGTCGCTGCGTGGCAGTGAGTGGCGTTACCACTCTCGTGCTCGCCGCACAATGAACATCGCACCGCGGAACTAAAGTAACTGTCATACTGTAAGATATAAGGAGAAATATATTTTTGATATCATGGAGGAGTTATAACATACCACGTAACGACCTTATGAAGCTCGTTGATGCTGCATCCATCCCAATATTTATTAATTTCTCTAATTGCTTTTGTACTTTTGATGTCAATAGGTTTTGCACACTATAGTTTGTTCTATGACTTGTAAGAGAAAAATACTAACTTCTTTTTATTATTAACGGGTAGAGTGGATCGTGACATGGTCTGATCTTGAGTTCCCACAAAGAACGCCATTCGCATCTCAGTATTGGCAGTAATTATCACTACGTCGATGACTTCTTGAATGGACGGTTACTATAAATAAAAGTTCGACATATAGCATGTCAAAGCCGCATCGCTTAGCATGCAGTAAGCAGCAGCCGTAAGCACTTCTCGTGGCATCACGCCACAGTAATTAAGTCGCTTCAGACGGCAGCTAATAGTACTGTGCGACTAATAACTTGTAACTGCATTGTCCTCCACATGCATCGTCTGGTAGGCACTTGCATGGGTGGGATGCATGGGTTTTTGATAAAGTTGGCTTTAATAGCAGTACCTAGTATGTTATGATTGTCCAGCCAGCCGTAAAGATATTGAATAAACACTAAGTTCTAAACAGAAGTATTAGAAACTCTACAGTACCTACATACTTATTTTGAATAGGACAACTGAATATGAAAGTTATTGTATTGAGTTAGTCATACTTAAAATTTATTGAGAGTATCCATGATTATACTACTATATAGGTACAGAAAAGAAAATATTGCCTCCACATAGTTATTTAGAAAACTGTATTCAAAACATGATATACTTACCCACTTTAGTCGGTAGGTTTAAAAGTATTAAAATCTTCGTAAGCATGTTTCATATTGGTTTTCTAATTATATCAATAGGTCTCAGTCCTCAGCTTGGCGCATCATTCACTGTACTGTGCTAGGAAGTTACTGACCTATAAACAAGATGAGCCCTAACTTTTGTTATTTCAGCACTAATTAGTGTCAACTCTTTCTACAAGGCCAAATGAATTCAGTAAAGACAAGTACATACGTATAAATCAGACAAGTAATACTAAGATAACGTAGACCGGGTTTAAATCATAAATCTCGCCACTGGCTCTATAAATTAATTAATACCAATAGGGAGCTAGCCAGAATTCATTCTTTAAATTTATCGGCGCCTGCGCTGGAAGGCGGTACATTTGATAATGTGATGAACTAGATATTAAGGTTAATCGTCGTGAAATTGCTGTTAATGTTCTCGATAATGGGTTTAAATTAGGATTTGGAACATCGTACTGAGACGTTCGACGATCGTTACTTGGTTTCAGGAGATGTAGAGATCGGGATGAATTTGGCAGGTTTGTAATCATAAGCATAAACAAACATTTATCGTGAATGAGCGAATTTTTTGAATGAAAGACAGCAAGGTACGGAAGGAGAAAGAAAACTTTAGAACGGGGCAGCCGTTAATACATCTATGTCGTCGTAATTCTTATCCTATCCATATTAGCCGAAGAACCGATAACCGTTGGGGTAAACGAGTTCTAGAGTGGAGACCACGCCTCGGCAAGCGTAGTGTAGGACGTCCTCAGGCACGGTGGAGTGATGACTTGCGCAAGACGGCTGGCAGGAGCTGGATGCGAGTAGCCGAAAATCGATCTCAGTGGCGTGCACTTGGAGAGGCCTATGTCCAGCAGTGGACTGCGATAGGCTGATGATGATGTCGTAATTCTTTCATAATCATTAATGCTGAACGTAGCCCAGTAATAACATCCAGGGAACTCTTTCTCGCTTGTTACCGCATGAACTCGTATCTTACTTACTTCTACCTACTTGTATTTTGTAGTATTGTTGACTTTGTGCAGCCAAACAAATTTACTTTCTGTCCATCATCACAGCTCATGCCATACTTGACCACTGACGTATGTGTGTCACTCCGGACTTCACGCGCATTCCCAGCGTGACACAGGTGGCGCCACCTGCTGGCATTGCTAGAATACTACTCACGTTACAGAACAACAGATAGATTACATATTGGGAACGGCCTTTATTGTGTGTTCAACAAGTTCTAAGGAGAATGTCCCTAATATATCGATTGGTGGTCAGACAGATTTGAGAACATTCTGATACATAGGTACATGGGCTTGCTAGGTTATCGAATCCGCAGCGCGTTCTATTCTCTATAGTTACAAATAAAGCCTTATTTGGAAATTGGATTATGGTCATATTTATTTACTACACATTATTCCATAGATCATATAATTTGGTGGAAAGGATGCTCCGAAAGAATTCGACCTGGGACCTGGGATATCTCTCAGACAGGAAATGTTTTTTAGAAAAACGCCTAACCAGTTCTAGAACAATACATGACCAAATAATGATGTAAGGAACTGTGGTGACCAGTGCTTACAGTTCCTATCTTGAGTATGATAACATTTATCTGGTGATCAGTACCTTTCCTTACCATGTCCCGTAGCGCCAAATTCCCACATCCATTATTTCTAAGCTAATACTGATTACTGGAAGAGTTTAATTATAAATAAATTCTGCAAACAATGGCGACGTCGTCAGAATTAAGATTTCGTTGTAATAATAAACTGGCGTTTGGAGAAACCTGACCTTGTTCGCAGTACGAGCTTAATATAATCTGATTTAATGAAACACGCCATGTTTTACAAATACGTTTTCCTGGTTTTTACAGTATATTTTTAACCGACTTTTTGATGTTACTTTCTTAATATTTTTGGTACCTATTAGCTGCGACTAATGGTAGCTGGTAGCAATTAGGTAGGTAGCAACTTTCTATATGTATTTCGACTGGATCTGTGAGGAGTGACAGTCACAATAAGGTGAATTTACAATGAATAGCAATGTCAAAAACATGTTTATCGATAACTACCCGCTGCATCAAAAATTCCCGAAGACACTTTAGTACACAAGATCTTTTAGTGCATTTAATAGCTCCATTTTTTATTCGCACAAAAAACAAGAAGTGGCTATAATGAAGATGTCTTTAGTGCTTGTAATGATCCTTAATATCCCTGAGAGGGGGGGCGTGGCAATCCATTAGCCTGATGGGTTCCGGCAACTGGACCCTGTCACGTGTCTTGCAGTATCATCGTGGATGCAGAAGTGATCTGCACTATTGAGTCATTGAGCCTAATTATTGTTATGGGTCATAAACAAACTTGGGTTTCAAAAATAAAAATAAAATCAAAGTCGTATTTTGTTTGGTTCGAATCAGCATTTATTTTGAGAAACATAAAATAATTATAATAAAAATATTCTCAGAGATCAAAGCTTTGATTTTAATTAGTTTTTCAATATTTTAATTTATAACTGTCCACAGAAAAGACTTCACAATCAACAGAAAAGACAAAAGTTGTAATTTGTCTAAATAATTCTAAACTAAATAAAAGAGTTTTATTAAAATTACAACAATCTGGCTGTATTAATCATCTTCACATAAAAAATGTCATAAAATAAACAATCCTCTCGTTTTGAAAAAATAATGAATTTATGTCCACAGAAGGGATTTATTTTCGGTTGACTTAAATCAAACATAATGTCAACCAAACTGAACGTAAAATAATATAGAAATAAACATAATGAGACATATCATATTGTTTTATTCGTCATCGCCACTATCAGTGTAGGGATCGACAAAAGGTTTTTGAGACTGCTTAGGTCGTACAATGAAGTCGCCTTCGCTGCTGCTGTCTGTGGGCAATGGATGACGATAGCGAGGTGTAAAAATAACATCAGAGTCATCAGAGTCTGAAAGGAACTTGGATCTCTCATCCTGCAGAGGTAAAGACACGTCTGAATCATCAGAGTCTGGCAGGAAACCAAATCTTTTACAGGGACGTGATGGGACATTATGAGAAGTACCTCCATCAGGTGTAATCTGATCTGACCTATAAGTTATTGTAGAAGCATTAGCCGTGTCTTCACTTCTCGGAGAAACGTTCCTTGCGTCAGCCATACTCAAGGGACTATGCGTTTGTGTATTATTGGACGGAACCTTTATCTGGCCAATTTCAAAATGCGGGCAAACAGCATTAGATGCACAAGACAGACAACTAAGCCTTCGGGCATGTAAAATATTTGGATCATTTTGATTCCAAGAAAGTTGATGTATCTTAAATGTCCCTTTATAAGCTTTCATCGCATTTTTATCTACTATTTCTTGAATGTCTTCAATATTTGGATCCCCAATTCCGTAGATCTCAATTCCTTTACAGTTCTCTTTTAGACATAACATAAGTGAGTCATAGTCAGACACATCTTTGCCCATCGCAACCGAACTGTCGCACAGCCTTTTTATGCAGCCACCTACTCCGTCTGGAGCACCTTTGCCATGCCCCTTTTCGCTATAGTGCCAAACAATATCGGTCACGTCATTTAATTCTCGACTAATGAATTTAACAATTAAAAGAAACATAGTTTTGTTTCGGTATTGGGTCGTTGGGCCGTCACTCAAAATATGTAGTTCTGTTAAATTTGGACTGAGTTCTTTAATTCGCTGTAGAATTGGTTTAAGGTGGGCACAGATCATAACAGGATCATGGCGTAAATTTTTTGAAATAGAACACATGGATGTAGTTTGGAAACCATTATTCGGAAATTCTGCCGCGCTATAATAAACGCAAGTATGAAGAGACAATTGAGGCTTCGAGCCACCAAAATGAGCCGACTGAACCTCAGCACTATACTTACAATTATAGTTTTCGGAAAAGTCTACATGCAACAAGCCTTTGGTAGACGTTAATTGTTGTTTAAATGTTTGTATTGATCTCATTTGATGAATCATATTAGCTACATGTTGCATGAATACTGGTAAATTTAAATGTAATAACTTCACTAGCGCACCTATCGTAGTTTTAACAGTTTCTTTAACACATTTCTTGCACTTTTTCTGTACACCTTTGATAACTACATCCACGTCTTTTGTAACCCATCTATCATAAGTTATATAATCGTTTTCGGCAAAGTTATTAAAATCAATTTTCTTATAAAGACAGCTCTGACACTCTCTCTCTAAACATTTAGGAGTCAGTGTATTATTACAACACAATGCCTTAGCGGCATCGGATGCAGATCCGTAAGAAACAACTTTCGATTTTTGAAGTGATCGAATTATGTGATCATTATTTTCGTGTAACGTACAGAGACACGTGTTTCTTGAAGCTGCTTTTGGAAACAGAACCCAAAAAGGTCTATATCTCCTAAAAGTCTGATATGAAATATTAAATCCTGTTTTGAGTTTAAATATTATGTGTAAGTTTAAAAGTGTGTCATTTAGTAAACGAATTTGCCTTTTGCTTTTTTTCCTAGTTATTGTTTCATTTTTACCTGCAGTTAATCTACTATATTCGTCATTTATTAAAAAATCATGCACAGCTTTTCTTATATCCGTTTTCAAGACTTTATTTCTAGAACTCGACTTCGATGCTTTCTGTTTTCTTTCTTCTAGTCTTCGTATTCTCATTCTATACTTTTTAATTACCTTCCCCATCTGAAACACCTTTTTCTTTAAAGCCTCATTTTCAGCTTTTCTTGCTCTTTTATTTCGGGCAGCTACTGCACGTCCAGATTCAACTCGCGAGAGTGAGGAAGACGGACTTGCCGGTGGAGTATTTTCTTGTATAAGTGATTCAGTAGCTTTTCGCATCTTTAATAATTGTCGCCGTTTCTTCGATTTTTCGCGCCACATTTTTCTTATTTGCCGCTGTTGCCTCGGTGTAAACTGATCAATTGTTTTAATATCTCCTCTATCCTTTTTCTTATGGTATCTTTCTCTATCTTGTTTGCGTATCTCTTCAACAGCAGCTTCAGTTAACTTAGCCCGAGCTCGACGCATACTTAATTTTTTTTGTTCACGCCGTCTCATCTTTTTTTCTTCATCAGTAAGATTCTTTAGTGTATTTTTTCTAGGCATTTTAATTTACTGAAACAATGACAATGAACCATGTACCCACACCAAGCCAAGCATTAAAAAAGACATAACACGTAAATGCAACACAATATTGGTAAAAAAGTCCCATAATAAACATGACAATAAATATATTATACATGGCATAATATCCTATGCAAAGTAACAAAAACAAATGCTCTAGCTGTTCAACACATAATTTGTTTGCAAAAAGCAAGTTTTAGTCTTAATAGATGTCACTTCTGTGGACACAGTCTTTTCCGTGTCAATGTCCACAGAAAAGTCTACGTCCACAGAAGTGACTGTCTACGGAAAAGTTTGTCCACGGATGAGAAAATCAATCAAATCAAGCGTAAAAACACGTCAAAATTTTAGGTTAGAATTTAAAAAGCAATGCTTGTAAAAATGGCGTCCCATAACAATTGATGTTAATAGATTTCCATAATATTTGATAAAACACTTACCGTGGTATCGAAGTCACAGAAAAGTCGCAATGATCTTTTATATTATACTGAAATAATCTTTGATTTAAGCAATTTTTGTTTTTTAATTGACGGAGCGCATGCAGACCGAAACCAAGGTATCTTAAACTGACAGCGATTGAAATGTTACCAGTTCAAATAAACAATTTAGGCTGCGTTCCAAATATTGAGAATTCAAACATTGTATATATTATGACCACGGAAAGAGTCGCGGACCTAATAACAAATTGTTCATGTATCATAATTTGAAGAAATTTTATTTAAATATTGTATAACAGTGGAAAAATGGATTTTGATTATATTAATAACGGTTAAAAGAGGTGATGTATTAGTATTTGTAAATTATTACATTTTAATTTTGATCATGAAGTTTGAAACCGCGTTTGGAAACGGTCCACGGAGGGGTACAAAAAGGATGTTTATATTTTAATATTTTTAAAACTAATAATTAAAATGTAAAAATTACCTGGTAAATTAATGGTGTACACTCATATTAAATAACTGTAAGTATAAATATGGTTGATTTACATTGTTTTAGTTAAGTTTGAGTCAACGCACACATAATTTTAATGTTCTGTTTATGACCCTTATGAGTAAATGTGGATCAGCATTTTCTGGTGTACATCATTCTGTAGCTTGTGCTTCTGAATAAAATGTTTTATCGGGTCCCAGGAATCGAAGTTTCCAATTTTATTAAAAAATACATTTTGTGTTGTGGATTATACTACTAGGCTTTGAATTGTAAAATTAAATTTTCTTTTACTGCAAACTACTATCTACTTACTACAGAATAAGTAGACAGCTCTCTCATGTCAGAATAAACAACATTTTTCAGCCCAAAACATTTTGGACAGCCCGTCTTGAACAATATAAAAAGCCTTCATACAAAAAGACAGTTCCTAAAACACTCTTCGTTTTCCACTTTCGTGCCTACAGCAATAACCTTCAGGACAAACAAGGCAGGTCTTCAGTCTAGACTGAAGGCAGCCGGCAAATCTGCCGTGTATGCCGGTCACGTGCCGGTAATGCACTCGGCACGGTGCCGCTCCGGCAGCTACTGTTTACTTACTGCCAAATCATTTTAATGGGGATGCGAGGGTATACAATTGTACCTACATGGATTTGTGTGTATGATGTGCAGTCTTATAGACTTGAGAAAGTTTTAGTTCAATAAATTCTTTGGTGGTAGCTTCATTGGGGGTAAGCACAAAATTATCTCTTCAATCATATTCCTCTTTTGAAATTTTTCGGCTTCGGTTACATAATAAGGGATGTTGATTTCAGGAATAAAAGAGACCAAATGAAATGTGTTGATGATAGTATGTCCTGCTAACTGCCTACACCGGCATCATCATGATTCTCTTTACGGATATAAAACGTACGGATAAGTCCACGTTTCATTACTATATTTTTCCTTCAACAATTAATCAATTCAGATGTACATAACTTTGCCAATCCAGCCTAGCATTGACTACTTGCCCATAATATTATTACAATCACCCAAAAACACATAATCAGAATCCCATTTCTAAGACATATGTTCCCCAAATCACCGATATAAACAGGAGGCATTATGTAAAGTGAATCGCAGCTGTTCCAATACTATGAATAATTCAGGGCTCGTGTCTCGATGTGGTCCATCCGACTACGATGTTGGGGGACCTATTCAACGGGTTAAGAATTAAGGACAGTTTAGTTTATCGTCAGTGGAGGGTTGAAGGATGAAGGTTCTTTTGATGGGCTGGTGAAATGGTTCAGTTGGGGGATGATGATTGTGAATTCTGCAGGGTTAAAGGTGTCTTTCTCGTGATTTCAACCACGGGATTTCTGAAGACATGTCCATATAAATGTTTTACAAACTTAAGATCAGTGAATCAGTGGAGTTCCTCTGATTACGATTTCTGCGCATTATAAATATTTGTATTAATTTTCCCGAAATGGAAATAAGATTCTTCCTTTAGAATTTAGAATCAGTAATTGATCTAAGAAATATTTTGTTAATGTTTCTGTTGACAGCATAAACACTAGGCTATTCTCATAACGATAATAATACACATGTTGCAGATATTACCTCTACAATTGCTATCTTTGTACAAACCACTCATCGCATTACACACTACAAACACAAATTTCCCTTCCACATCTTTGGCTCCAACATCTAATTTAAGTTGAAAGCCGCGGGCAGTAGCTAGTGTAACGGTACAACTAGTAGCATAGCCCGACGTCGCTCGAACTTGCAGGCTGTGGAAGTGCAACCGCGTGCAATTTCCGGCCGTCGCTCACAGCGCCCTGCGAATTAAACTATTAATATAGAATTACGAGATTGTTATTAGTAGTGATGTGGATGAAGGCTTCTGTCTTGAGGGGAATACGGTGGTAGGTAGGTTGAATATACAACAATAAGGTTCTGGATATGATTTGTTGGAAATCATAAAGGAAGGCACAAAACCGCTTGAAGTATGTAAAAGACGAATTTCAAAAGATAAAATTTACATATTTGTTTAAGTTTCTTCTTCTGCGTTTAGCAAGAATTAGTCTTGCTTCCAGATGTAACATTTCTATGCTCCTTTGTTTCATGACAATAATTACATTTTGAAGACGCTGACATTTACTAAAAGCCATGCCTTGATCATTTCGAACCTGAAGATTTGCCAAATTCAAAAAGTTAGTCACAGTAATAAATTACGCAATAACAAATTAATTACAAAAACAGCATTGAAATAGTAAACATTATAAATATCTGCGCAGTGAAGAATGTCGGATTGTGCGTAACAACGGGGTAGCAACCCTCTGTTAATTAAATGTTTTCAATGGCCACGCGGGGGTGGAGGGTGATACCGGAGGAGGGGCGAGGGGGGAGGTAATCCTTCACAATTTGTCACGACATTTGATATCGTATTTATTGCGAAAGAGACTCAATAAAAAGGTTAGAGCAGGTTAAACAAATGAGTTTACTAAAGGGGTGACTTGTAGAGGGGGCAATATGATGCTAAACGGATAATTTGTAGGTACACTGAGAGATAAAGTAGCAACCCAAAGTATTTAGAATAGGAATATAGGTCCTCAGTAAAAGGTCTCTTTCTTAAAGTCATTTAAAAACAGAACCCTCTTTTTTTCGGACTGTCGTAGTCGAGTAAAAGGCACACTGATTATAATTTAATCCTCAAGTTAGTATTCGCCGTGCAATAGTGAGATTTAATGTGATCATGCATCACTGAAGAAACATGTCCCCAGAGATTTGTCCGAGCGGAAAACAACAAGACTCTCATCCCTCGAGGGAGAGCAAGTTAATCTCTTACACTTTCCATTTAATCTTATCTTTGTGTGTAGTTATTTTTGTCTTGAGACGAAATAGATTGTTTCATTTGAAGCTGATTGTGATACAGGACACGTCGTTTCCAGGTAATGATGGAATTAAAAAATAATGTTATTGTGATGGCGGATATTTTAAGGTCACTTTGAGAATTAATTTTGCGTGATCTACGAAATCCTAAACATTGTATTATTTATTATTTAGTACCTTATACTGAGTGTGATGTACCAATAAAAGAGTTTCTTGCAGAGCAAGGAAGAAACTGGATAAAAATAATAAAAGTTGTTACCTAGTTGTGTTACAACACTATAGTGCACTGCGTACATGTTTAGCAATACATGATTTAAATAAAGTGAAGTACATATGAATTTTGCAGGTGCGTGAGCATGTATATGGTTATACGGTTAGAATAGATTTTACTAAAATAGGTTAACAGAACTATCGCGATTGTTAACTGATTTTAGTATTTAGTTATTACCTATTTAAACTGTCGTAAAATATTGACCAAGTAAAGTGATACATAAACTATTCTTAACAAATACTAAAACCTACGTCTCAATAATAATTCTTTGGATTAAATTACATAGTGGTTGTAGCAATAAAATTGTACTACAAGTGTAGTATTGCAAATATTTCCCTGTTGGTAATATTTCGCGAGGTGCCGTGGGAGTCCAATGGTGCACCTTTTTAGGTTATATAGGTGCAATAGGTTTATGTTCGTACATTGTCTAATAGACCAAATAGGTTTGACTATTTAGTTCCCGTTATCGTACAACTCGTGCAGTTTATGGGGATTTTTGTTTATTGTTTAAGTAAAAAGTTTGTTCGAAGATAGAAAAGAACAAGAAAAGTGGACTTTAATGAGTATCAGCTAACTAACTTAGAAGCACTTATGAATTGGCACAAGAATGAGCGTGTTTGTCAAAAATAGAAATAGACCAAACCAGAGACCAACATAGAGAAAAATAACTAGAATTAAAAAGTTTCAGAAAATATGGTTCTCGTATTTAACTATTATGATTGTACAAGACTTTTAGTAGTTTTAGTACATATGCGGTAAAAAATCATCCACATGCAAGGTACAAGAAAATATCTAGTGGCCGATACACTGATCACTTCCAGTACTGGTAAAGCGAACATAAAACTGATAAAGACGACTATCTTAACTTCCTCAAGATGGAAACTGATTCAGTTACAGTAAAACGTGGTTGAAATCAGAGGTATCTCGCGTTATCAGTAATTGGACGTGTTCGCGTGATAACGAGACGGACAGACAGACGGACAACTGTTAGGGGCGCAGTAAAAACTCAATCAGGAACACACCTAGTTTGGTCGGAAGGTCTTTATAGGGGGCGACACGATTTGTGTTGTACGATTATTTTTGATATGCTTCTCTGTAAACAAGGCACTAACCATAGAATAAGTTAGTTATATCTACAAATAATTTTGTAGAATGAAGACATGGAAAGACACAAAGATACGGATTTGCATTAATAGTACCACGGGACTGTAACTGAAAAAAAAAACAACTCCGGACTTTAACTAGCTATGTACTTTTATCGGTAGGAGGAACAAAGGTGAGTTTTAGTCAGCAAAAGTCAGATAGCCCTCAGTAACCCCACAGGAGGAGTCATATTTCCCACATAATATAAAGGCACACAGTAAGTGGACTCAAATATTTAAAATAGTCCGAAAATGAAATAAGCTTATACAATTTCGTAAGTTTATTTAGTTTTCATAAATTACATAGGTACTTACACAAAAGTGAGCATCTACCGACACTTTAGTAGTCGTCTGCACTAAACAAAACCGTTTTATTCGACCACTTTATTCCAAGTTGGTTTTAAGGTCCATAAAATTTACAACCAGTCCCGATAAGGAGTCGGGCCGGTGTTTGTCCAGATTTATCATCTCATAAATAAACATAACATGTTACAATTATACGAAAACCTCGCTATGATGTATTTCAAGACAAATTAGTCTCGTTTGGAAATTATTCCGGCCGTAACTTTGGGAACTAAACGGTAACTGTCTTGTTGTAAAGAAAGTGATGATTTGTGATTTAGTGGTTAGTTATGGCTTAATCCAATGTTGGTGGATTTCCGTTTAGCGAAAACGTCAGCATGAAACCACTTGATTTACGTAGGAACTGTTGTTTAAAATCGCATAGGTAATTAGGACGGTTTGTTCATACCCAAGTGGATTGATGTTTTATCTGGAAATTAGCATACAGCGCATTCATTTTTTTTGTTAATTTCCATGTGTAGGAAGGTAAGTCTTTTAAGGTCTTACAATATCTCAGTCTAATTAAAATCGTTATTTTCTCCAGCATCCCGTTAAAACCACCATAATAATCAAAAACCGTCGCAGCGTGTTAAATATTTTTATTTCCGTACTGTTGGCCACGTTAACATAATTTAGCTGAGTTATTCAGGTTATGAAGATGAGTTGCAGTCGATTTGTCACACTATATTTACGGCGGCTTTCGAAAAATATGCGCGCGCGCAGACCGACGTGATCAGTGTTACAGCTGATCTGCGTGACACTGCGCAGCGCTGAGATAAGTGTCAGCTAGAGTTCCGTGTAAGTTGATCCAATTTAGTTGTTCACACGCTGATTGCTATTAGTAAATATGTTATGTAGGTTTGAGTAAGAAAAGCCACTGTTTGCTTATTTATTGAAAAAGTAGTAAATTAAAGAAAACGATAATTGGCATTCATTTTACAACTTACAGAAGATCTTACAAAAGATTTTACAGAAAAGCAATTTTACTTAAAAGTTAATGAATAGAGGTACATACTTAATATACCTACTACCTATAAATAAGGAAGACGCGGATCTCCAAAACAGCATTTAAAATGCGCGTATTTCGTTCATGTTAATGACTTCTTCAGTATGCAGATTAAATCATAAATACTATCATGTGGCTAATTATTGTGAATACTGGACTGTCTTATGATTACGAGCAAAAGATATGAGGGTCATTCCAGACAGTGCAATTGAAATAAAGATTGTCTTCATCGTTATGAGATGTTCTTTGCCAAAAAATGACCTACCAGAAGTAATTGTAGCATATTATGAGTCCAAACCTAGAATGAAAACTCTGTTATCACCAATCCGCCTTGAGCAAGCGTTCTTTCTCTTGTGAGAAGAGGTTGTGTCCTGCAGAGGGAAAATAAGTAGGTAGTGATCATGTAGGTTTTCTGTTTTTTTGTTTCCTCTTGTAGACTTTGACTTTGCTACGAGGAACTAGAACTTAAGGAAGGAACCACCGTTCTTGGAGGTTGCCCTCAGGCCTCAGGGCTACGCAACAAATTAAGCAACCACGTGCCCAATAAAACAACTTGATTTATGATATTATGATCACTATTCAACACCTTACCTTGGCTAACTTTGTTTAATAGTTTGTCCATACATAGTCACCTGATATAAATACTTCATGCCCACATACGCATTATTACAACGATCGAGCCGACACTTAGTTATATAGCTAGCCATCAAAAACACCTACAAAGTTAATGAGACCCTCTACATCTTAAGTATTGGTATATCATTGGACGTTCAAAGCACCGACAGACAGACAGACAAACATTACTAACCCACTTGTCAAAATACTCATAGACCCCTATTACAAAAGCTGCAAGGTCGAAAATACAATGGAGGGGTGATCTTTTAACTGCAGGTGTAAGTTTGCACGTCAATCCTCGGGTACAGACGTCAAATCAGTGATCGTTGAGTTGAAGTACTTCAGCTGATGACTCTACATTTGTTTTGTTGACTGTACTTCAAATTATTTGTGTGTGAATTTGCTTGAAGTGGGCTAAATTGTATTAGCATTGCTTGTGCCTGAGTTTTGCTGGTTGTCTGTTTATTTGACAATGGATGAGGAGGCTGGAATATTTCCTTATTAGCTTGCTTTTGTAAACTACATAATTTTTCAAATTGTTATGAAAATGCTTAAAACTAGACAGATATTGGATGTTATTCTCCCACTTCATATAACTTTTGAGTTTTTCGTATGTTAGAATTCTCTAATATCAGGGACCTGAAAAATTTGTTCAGTGTTAGAGAGCTCATTGATCAAGAAAGACTAAATTTTATCTAGGTGCTCAAATAGTAACTAACTCACACTACAAAGTGTTACAGTGCAAAACTTTTTCAGCATTCAGCAGCTTACCTTTCTACTTGCGTAAATAGCCGTGTTCCTCACACGTGATATTTCGGTCGCGCACCTGATTGGCTGCAGCTTGGCTCTGCGCCAGCGCATGTACAGCTGCTAATAGCCAATTATGTGTTTCTGAACGATTCGACGCCGTGCTGACGTGGCCGAAGAGATTTCGTGGGAAGCTCATGTAGGATTAATAATGGCGTCTAGGCGAAGGAGATCAACCAGCTGCGCAGGACATAGCATAGTGCACGAGTATTTGCGCAGACACAGGTGCACTCACTATTCCTTCACTCTCATAGCCCGATGGGACGGCAATCCGACACGACCAGAGAGAGATTAGGCGCAGCTTACCGTTACGAAGCAATTGTCTAGTAATTTCTGAAGTCTAGTGATGGATTCAGCCATTGAAGTTTACAAAGAACAATGGGTACTTGGTATGTAACTTATAATCTACTCCTTTGGACAAAGAAAGCCCGCTTAGAACAAACAATGCTTGGATTTTATGGAAACCTAATATTTACCTGCAATTCAACTTGATTTGCCATCGTTCTTAGTTGCATCTTAGAAAGAGATAACGTTAGCGGAGATATCGTCATCTCTGTCCAATCAGGAGAACAATGATATCAAATAGTTGCAGACCGCAGTTTCAGACATTCATCTTATACCGTTAGTCTATAGGGCAAGAAGTCACAGAAGGTCCACTTCGTACACATTATGAAATTATCATCACCTCCCGAGCCTTTTCCCTACTATGTTGGGGTCGGCGTTGAGTAGGTACCAGCGTGTCACATGGAGCGATTGCCTATCTGACGTTCTCAACCCGTTTAGTTACCCGGGCAAGCCGTACGGTAATTCTTCATTGCGTTTGACGTTTTGTGACTTTGTGAGTAATAAGAAAAAGCACGAGTAGGATTTTTACTCATTTCAGTATGGAATTAGTTAAAAAGAAAAAAATTGTTAAACAGAAATTTAGTTTAATTTCTGTTGTTCCTGCATTGTGGTGAGCGCTAGGGTGTGCTCGAATTACCGGCTGATTGTGACTGGGCGCGTGACAGACTTGTCTGCAGTCATGTCATTCAGGCTACGACTCTATTTCATAGTAATAATGACCAGTGATCGATCTATGCAGATCTTCGAGGAAATTAGCAATAGATTACACGGTTCTTAACTTTAATATCAAACTCAAGATTTATTTCATGAGCAGTCCTGTTATGTGGTTTGTAATAAGGTATCCAAATAGCTAAAAATAAACCAGAAACAACAAAATACTATCAAGTTTTGTAAGCTTAGATATTGCAATATGTGTTGCTACTTAGCACCCACGTTGTTACATTAGAAGTTAACTTTCCTTCCCGATAAGCATCAGCATCCATACTTACGTATAAATTTACAATATTTACGGTAGTATTAAAAGACTAGCTTCTGCCAGCGACTTCGTCCGCGTTAGATTCGGACTTTGTGCAAAGAGAGGAAGAAATAATAAACACCAGCCTATCCATAATTCAGTATTCAGTCGCGATGGCCTATTACCGTAATTCATGTATAACTTTGGTGTTTCTTTACCGATTTATATTATTCCTTCTTTATTGTACGTAATAATGTTAACTTTTTTTAGTTAGAGGGAGTGAGAGTATTATAAACGTAATAGTAGACAAATTTAATCAAAAAGTTCCGAACTGCTAAGCTATCGAGAGTTAAACGTGTTATTGTGAGCCAACCATAAAAGATAGACATCCGGTTAGACTGGAAGCCGACCCCAACGTAGTTTGGGAAAAAGGCTCGGAGGATGATGCATAAAAGATAGACATACACAATCATGGTATATTTTTAAAATAATTTAAGGAGAACATTTCCGTTATACATGGTTTCTGTGTAGCTTTAACCATTAAGGCTGCACACGCGGCTGCCCGTTGAAATCCGTCAAGTAGTTTTCGTTTCCATAACGAACATACAGACAGACAGACAAAAATTTTACTGATTGCATTTTTGGCATCAGTATCGATCACTAATCACCCCCTAATAGTTATTTTGGAAATATATTCAATGTACAGAATTGACCTCTCTACAGATTTATTATAAGTATAGATAGTATTAAGTAGTTTCTCAAGTTTAAATACGTAACATGGTGCAGAAAATTAGGACGATTAAGTCTTAAAAACAAAAGATTATCGCTGTTGATTTACAAATTAGTTCTTATTTCATCTTTAATTTTTACTAATATGTATAAAGCATGATGATTTACGCTCATTCTTCCTCAGTTTGAGAAGAGGCCTTGTGGGTCAATAACAATTGACGACGCTATTGTTACTTACAGTTTACAACTCTTCAGATTATCTATATAAGAATGTACCTACATTTCAGTAGTAACGTAAATAACAGTAGGCAATATTAACAGGCTCGTTAGCGCCTTCCCGCAGATAGGCGAACCCGGGCGGCTACCCTAGTTATCGGCTAAGGGAAGCTGGGGGATGTGAGCTGAATACTGAGCAGTACTACAGTGTTAATGTTATGTATACTTGGCTCTATTGATTGGGTTGGATGGGTTCCTGGTATTTTCGGTCGAAGGTTCGATTAGTTAAATTAACTATTTCTTGAAGGTTTGCTGTAGAGATTTGATACTACAGATATATGCATAGTATCACCGTTGGTTAAAATAAATAGGTACATAAAGGCTGGAAAAACTTAATTTGTCATTCATCATTTCCCACAATACATCTACTTAAACCAAATGGTGGTGGTGTAGTCTTATGGGGATCAGTTTTCAGATTCTCTTTTGCCCATCACAAGAATTCTGCAGATAGAGACACTAAAGCATGCGCTGTTCAAGCCCTCCAGTGAATATACTTTTCAGTAACATCCGCTATTCACCATAACAGCTCAATTCAACAACCACAGACCACCGTAAACCTCCAGTACCCAGATAGGCAAGTTTACCATGAAGTATAAAAACTAGCAGCTAGTAAAGTATTGATGATTATCATAACATGAAGTTATTGAATGCACTTTGTGCGATACTCGAGTTGTATCTACATGCCTTACGTGAATATTCCTTGAATTATACACGGATGTAGGAATCGATAATGGTTGTGGCAAATAGGTTTGTATTGTATTGATACTTTAACAGTAACGTTAGAAGCAGCAATTAAATTACCTCATTAGCAAACGATGGAATGAAGGTTTATCAGATAGGTATACCCTGTATAATTGTTGACAATCTAGATTTCTCGGAAGAGTTTCGTACGGAATCCATATTCTTTTTCAAATTATGCCCATTAAGACACACCAGCCATAAAGATTACTTTACATAGAGATTGTTTCTTTTTAGGGTTTATTGTTTGGTCATTTATTTACTTAAACATTAATATTATTTACGTTATCATTCACTGGCACCATATCCCCTTATTTTTCAATCCTAGTTTCCCTCATCAAGAATCAGCATCATAGTCTCAGGCACGCGTCCATACGCGCACCGTGCGAGCGGCGCGGCTCACAAGTGTCGCGGCGCGGGCGCACATCTTCCGCATAGCTTGTTTTTACTCACGCGCCGAGAGATCTTGCTCACAGGATTAGTGAAGAACTCATACTGGGAGAAAGGAGGCTGTATTCTGGAGGCGTTTGGGAGATAATTATACAAATGTAGCCTAGGTAGCACCATACACAAATATTAGGTTAAGGTTTGGGTTCCAAATTGTTTATTGCAGATTTATTTTTATTAAATTAGGTACACTTATACTTTGCTAAAGAAGTTAATTTGACATTGCTATACATAACATGCTCCAGGGTTGGTTTCTTTTGTATCACTCGATTAAAGCCGTACATTTCATTTTGGTGTTCCCACATAGCACTGAGGAATTTTTGGTTTCCATATAAAAAAAAACTCGTATGTAGTCCTTTAGTAGATATACTCTTACCACCATGCGTTATTTTTGCCTACCACAGGGCACGGAAGCCTCCGACGCGTTTGTTCCCACCCCCAAAAACATAGCCAGGCCAACTCCAGACATTCCTGCCTTGTCATTACTTTAAATAACAAAGTTTTGAGCTCGACGCGAAGGAATGTCAACAAGCAATGATTACACCCTTTGGTAGGTCCTTATTTTTTCTTCTGGACCTTAAATCGTTAAGTATGGAGTCCCGCAGATAATGTTGTGGTATGTAGTGGTAGATTTATGGCAGGTTTCCTTATCTGTTAACAGGAACTAAAATTGCATTGTTTTTTGTACCCTGTTACATGGTTCTCAGCACACATTAGGTTCTTAATGTTACTTTTTCTGATACTTCCCTGAGAAATTCTTGAAAAAGCCTTTTAATTTTGCTTATGTTTATTAACAGAGTAATTAATTTTGGTCAAAATGTACATAGAGATATTTTCTTATAAACCAGACAGATAGAAACAGTTCCTACGCAAAATTATGAAAGGTGCAAAAAAAAAAAATGACGGATTTGCCTTTTAGGGTAAAACCTACGTTCCTGTTTTCCTCTTACTTATTCATCTGTGTACAGTTTCCTCACAATAGCCCTACACCATAGCTAAAACATGGTAATCCTGGCAGCATTATATCAGTCGGAACAAGAGTGACGTGTCTCCGGCGTCGATAAGTAATTGTCCACTAAGCAGGCAGCGACTGCTATTCCGTTTTTGTGTCCGTTCGCCCGCCACCGTAAATGTCCTGTGGTTTGTATAGAGTTGGGAACGGGTAGAGGCGGCACGGTCATTTAAATTGTCATGAATTTAGTACATCGCTTAGGTACTTAGTATATTATGAAAGTATAGGTATGTAGATAGATTTCTAAACTTATTATTTAAAAATAGATTTTGTATTTAAAATGTCCTCTGCAGTTAATGATCATTGGCTCAACCATTTGGTATTTCTTAATAAAATGTGCCAATGACATGAATGACAATGATATACACAGCAGTGCAGTGCTCCAACACCAAATAAATAAATCCGTGTTAATCAAATCTAAATACGAGGTTAAGCATCAAGCCATTTTCAAGTAACAGAACTGGCGAGCAGCATCATGTGTTACAAATTGCGATGACATAACACACACAAAATATTCTCAAACTATCTACCAATCCCTACTCTATGTCCGTATAGTCCATACAGGGGTAATGGCAGCGATTAGTCGCCATTGGGCGCGACTTTTTGTGCGACTATCCGTCAGATCGCATCGGACGGCCTCGTATCGCCAGTTATGTTATTACACTTGCTAAATGCAGTTGTTCAGGCTTTACAGGGTAGCTACATGGTGTTGCTACGGGAATGTTGTATGTGTTCTATGGTATTGCATAGAAATTAATTGCTGGAGTGCAGGCCCGCCGCTAGCTGTTTGTTCGCCCGCGTGCAAAACTGATGATGCCGCCCTACGTTTTGTCAAAAAATATATAAGGGGGGGGGTCCAGGGGGTCCGGACCCCCCCCCCCCTCCGCCCATTCATATCCATCTTACAGTCCAACAGAAAAAAATATGTACATGCACCGCTCTGATTGCAGAAAACCCACCAACTTTTGGATAAATAACTATTGCAATACATAACATACATTACACATAACTTTTTATTTACTTGAAATGTTCAGAGTAGGTAACCTAAGCAGTCCTGGGTTAGCCCATAAGCAAACTAAGCAATTGCTTAGGGCCTCAATGCAGTGCAATCATTACCCAAGTGGCCCCTATGTATTGAAAGATTGTGATTAACTTAAACTAACGCACTTAAATATCTATAACAATGTTTAAAGTCAGTAAAATATGTTATTTGGTGGGTTTCCCGTTGAAAAGTCAACTTATAAGATAGGGGAGATGTTCCTAAAACGGGTACCCCTCCTAAAACGGGTAGGCCTTGCCATTCGAATATTATAGATCTTAGTGTGAACCTGTGAGTGTAGAGTGGCGCACTACCCCCCTGCCGATCACGGTCAGTCGGCTCGCGCACCTGGAGCGAGCGTGTTCGAGGTAAGACGTAAAAAAAGTTTTCTGCTGAACTTATTAAAAAAAAACGAATTATGCTAGTGCTAACTACTCAAATATGGTGTAAGATATGGTTTTCGTAGTTTTGTATTATCATTTTGCATGTTATATGCTTATTAATTGTGAATAATTAGTGGTCTCCTTGTTTATTATTTTATGGTTAAGGTAGTTGAAATTTAAAACGTGCTTTTGGGCAAAACGGGTAGGGGCATAACGGGTGACTATCCGATTTGCCCTGGAATAATTTATGATATGTATTAAGCTGACCTGTGCCATTATTTATCTGACTCAAATGTAAAAAATACCTAATATGTGTGTTTTTTTTTTAATTGGGTGAATAAATATAAAAGAAAAACTTTAAATGCTTCGTGGGATGTGGAAGTTATGAAACTGGACCGCAACCTCTTGACGAAGCTATAAGTCCACCTCATACTCCAACACCAGTAGGCCAGTATATTGAAGAACTTTCAACACCATGCAAGACTATAACGGCAGAAGGATTTTATAACACCATGACCTGAGGATCATCATGTAACACCAATAAAATAAGAGGCACTTCCTCAATTGATCCCACAGATAGCTAATCGAAGACAAAGAAAGCCACAGAGAGCTGAAGAAGAACAGGAACAGCGTGAAAAAGAAAATTAAATATTTTTTCTTTGATTTTTAACAAAATTATCTGTTGGTAGCATTATAATTTCAAATGTAACATTTAATGATGAAAAAGAGTAATCTAGACTGATCAAAATAAGACAACTGTTTAACATAATTAAGGAGACTAATTAACAATAAAGATTTCCTGGATAATAGGAGGCTAAGATATTGTTTTAAATGTTTTTTAACTCATTTATTACATATATTCATTCATTACCTGCTTTGCCCAAAGGCGTTACCCGTTTTAGGACCCCCCTGAGGGCAAAGCGGGTATTTCGAAGGGGTTTGTTTTTTTACATTTTTTTCAGAATATTGAAGAAGATTACTAAGACTATCTTATGTTTTCCAAAGTTTAATATATAAACAACCCTATGAGTACAAATGCAAGTCGCATGTAATGTTCTTGGTTATTTTATTTAACATCTTTCGTTAGCTTACCCGTTTTGGGAACATCTCCCCTACATCTCATATGTAAGGGGAAGCGCGAGCGGAGCGAGCGCGAAAATTTTTTTAGTCTAAGGACACAAAACAAATAAAAACCACTGTAAATTAACTAAGCAAAGTCAAAAAGCAAGATACGCACAGAAGTGAAGTGCAAAAGCCGCGAGCGAAGCGAGCGCGATTTTTTCCTTAGAGTTTTCATGAAGTAAACATATCATAAAAAGCCATAACGGACGTGCGCGAAAAATGTTTTTTCGGAATTGAATGCCTCAACAATTAAACAAAGATAAAATGCGATATCTGACATGGAGCCGCGAGCGCAGCGAGCGCGAATTTTTTTTGGGGATGCAAAGGGTGAAACAGTCAAAATTGATAGGAGACGACCAAAGCTAGGGCGGCTTTTTCTGAAAT
Source organism: Helicoverpa zea x Helicoverpa armigera (assembly GCA_033682625.1). NCBI lineage: Eukaryota > Metazoa > Arthropoda > Insecta > Lepidoptera > Noctuidae > Helicoverpa > Helicoverpa zea x Helicoverpa armigera. The sequence continues at coordinate 672,211 of JAWIIS010000008.1, forward strand.
TTTATTGGTTTAATTTTGCCGCCCCCTAAATAGCATTTGCCGCACGCTACACCACTGGTTAAGAATCTTTAATTTTGAAAATGTCCTTTCAACAGATGTACCTAACTGAAACCGGCAGTGTAAGTAATATTGTTAGCGCTATTGCTGAGTTCGGAAATATTGAAATCAAATCATTAGTAAAAAGATATTGTATTTTTAAATATTACGTGATAACTCGCTAGATTTGCCGCCCCCTAGGACGTGCCGCCCGCGTGCGGTGCACGCGCTGCACGCCCGCTTACGGCGGGCCTGCTGGAGTGAGTTATTTAAGCTCAATTCTACGAAGGTGTGTCGTGAATGGGGATGGTATTCATAACTTGATTGCAACTTCTGGTATGGACTCATAAGCTAAAAGAAGTAGTTATTAAATTACATAAGGTGATTCTGATATTTCAAAACAAGTTGATTGCATATCTTCATCATCTACCTGCCCTTATCCCAAGTCGATTACATGCCTAAAACAAAATTTATTCTCACTGGACGGCACTACGCATTTTGTAAAAAGCTTTCTAAAATAGCGAACATTTCTATCTAGCCAACACAACAATACATCTAAATTGACTAACAAACATGAATTGACCAACACTTTTCAACCGTCTGTTCCACATAAAACGCAACAAACATTTCTAGGAGTGGTCCTGTCATCTCGGATCTGATGCATCCATTCTTACAATTGCATGCGATGCATTGTTCTCGTCGCGTCACGCGTGGCATTTGCGTAATCATACGCTGCGGTACTGATAGATATACTGTGCTAATCATTGTGCCTTATGAATATGTGGTTGATTGAAAATATAGGCCGGAATCTATACATGGGATTGAGTAAGAAGTATGTGAAAGTGGTCCAAACTTTTACATTCGTAGGATTTTGAAAATGTAGTCAAATAAGTTTCCAGGACATAGATTTTAGAATTCTTCTCTTATTAACATTTTAAATGATTGAGAACGTAACATAATATTAAATTTGTATGCTTAAATAATATGATTAATAAAGTTGCTAGAGGAAACACATAGGAAGTGGTGTAGGGCTGGCGTTTTTGGGGACTGTTTTTTTTTATTTGACTTTCCAAAACTACGAATCGTGCTGTTTTTTATCATACCTTCAATAAATGACTTTATAACTTTATCAATGACTTTTTATCATTCAATAAAAACTATTTCTTATATGTATGGAAATGATTGCAACACTGCAAACTAGATGAATGATTTGTATGCATCGGCCATGTTTTACAATACGCGTTAGTTCTCTAGTGCTTATGTACCTAAGTTGTAAGCTATTGATGTGCCAATGCGCTTATTGAATATTGTAGTCGAGGAACGATGTATTATGTTCAGACGTAACGCGCTTACAATGGCTGTTTTGCCTATAAGAAAATATAGGTTTGTATGTAAATCGTCATAACATTAAGCCTGTGCAACCTGGTTGCTTAAAGGTAAAGGTTTGTATCGGAAACTTTGAGGAGAGGCATGACCTTAACACCGACTTGTAGCGACAACGTTACTAAGAAAAATAGACTATAAAAGGAACCTAATTATTCGAATGACTGTTCTCAATTTGTATTTTAGACCTTTCAAATTATCCTAAGTAGTAGTAGTACATGTTAGTTTTCCTGTTTAAACTAAAGAAAAGTAGCTGGGCTTTAAGCCTGCCTCTTTTGTTTATCCAAGTAGGTATACAATCTTTAAAGTAAGGAAGAAACAAATCCAACCGGAAACTAAACTAAACATTCTCATACTAAAACCTATACTTACATACCCGAACAGAACCCCATACACCCCAAACTACAAAGTAACAAGTAAAATATCCCCACTAACTTTTTAACCACATATAACAAAAAACTTCTTCCTTGAAAAACGCCATAAATCGTGCAAATCTCTCGACCATTAAATATGGGGCCCATAAAAATATAGGGGGTGGTCAGGGAAGTAGGAAATGAGTAATTAAGCCTCTTTGCAAGATAGCGTAACTAAGTCATCTGGACACTCAAGCGCAGTGTAATGAAATTATGCACGTCCGGAATGCAATTCTTTTTGTAATTAGTCGGGTAGTTGCGGAATTTTATGTGCGAGCAGTTTGTTGGGCATTTTCTGTTTGGTCCAGTCCATCCATCTGTTTGGTTTTGTTTTTATTAGTTGAGTGGTGTTTTCAGGTGTGTGAAAGTGTTGGACATTATAACTAGTGCTGCATATAAAAATTATACAATGTTATCAAAAGGATCTATAATCATGTGTGAGTTCATCAATCATCACAAATCATCAATTTTATTCTATCATTTAACGAATTTAACACAGGTATTAATGTCAGCCATAGAATAATGATATTTCCCCAGCAGGTTTAGTTACTAGCTACAGTGCAGTTACTTTACAAAAAATAAATAACAATGTTCATACCAAATTACCATTTTACCAAAACGTAGACAAACCCGCGGGCATGTTGCCAGTTCGCTCCAAAAACTCGTACACAAAACAAAACCGTTTTAAAATACAAACAAATGACCGAGTGAGTGAAAGGTATTTAATTACTCAATTAAGTGAACGTCGACGGATAATGAATGAATGATTGATGAACATATTCGCAACACCCATGATATGTAGGTACCTACTATTAAAAAGAACAAATATGTCTAACTTGTGATTAGGATATTATTAATTACAGTGTGTAGAAATATGCTCAGTTGTTTCTCGAAGTTTCACTTTTAAAGCAATTATTACTGAAACGAAGTGAAAATAAGAGTATTAAAGAAACTGTAGTTATTGCGTTTCTGTTGAAAAAATTGTTAAATAACACATACCTTTACAAATGTTTTTATTAAACGTTAACGATTTCCCGAAAAAATTGTTTATATACTAATTGTTTATATACTATACATAATAAATTGGGAAAACTTATTCTTTCAGGAAACTCGTTTTATCAGTAATGAAGTGGTTGGTTTTCAGGCAGCTTATCGACTGAAGCTTACCATTGCTTGTGGAAAGCTTTCAGCTTTAATCTGAAGTGTAAGCTCGAGGCGTTACTTTTGCGGCCTACATTGTAACTAATTGGAAACTTTCCATACTTGGCTGTTCTGTTAATGTATGTGTATTAAGTTAATGATGGTTTAAAAATTAAAATGACTATTCACTACAAAATAGTTGTTTTAAATTTTAATTTGAGTTTATTTAGGAGTAGACTTTTTTTATTTATTAATCAAGCGGGGAAATTGTCTAAATATCTATGATAAAATCCGGAAACAAAGAAAAATATAGCCAAATTTTAAGAGGGCGTAAAGGTAATTATTTTGTGTAGTTGTAGATAATATGTTTATTGACTTAAGTATCATAAACATGGGTATAAGAACACCTATTCTCTATTGACAACATTCTTTACAAATCTCAAATCATAATAGCAAATTATCCAACCCTAAAATTATAATTAATAGCCGACAAAAAACAAATCAGCAGAACAAGCAAACATAATGAAGTCAGTCTTTATACGACTGCAAACAAAACGATTCAGTAGCGGGGGTAACACTCGGGGGCTCGGGGGTAACAGCTCGGGGGCTCGGGGGTCAGGGGTAAGCGGGTTATGAATTAGTCTCAGGTACAGCGCTGGGTGCGTGGAGTGCCGCATTCTTACACACGCACAATAAACGTCTGGCGCAGGTCTGCGTCCCTATTGCGCTTCCCTAACGTCCCTATTGCGCTTTATCAACTTACTACAGACAGGATAGCTAATGTAGAGGTAGATAGCCCAATAAAAACAGCAGACATATTAGCACAGATTACTATAATAGTTACAATAGTACGGTAATGTAAAGATATATTGCAACAATCTCCTAAACAGCGAGTGATTACAGATAACAAGAGTGCCAATCACTGCAGACAGCACTCAGACCTGAGAGCGCTCGTTGATGTCGTTTGTACAACAGAGGTAATTTATACCTATCTGCCTATCTAATCAAATCACACACGATATTAAAAATAGTAAACTTTCACTGTGCGGTGCGCGCGGCGGCCGAGGCGAGCGCCTCCGCGGCAAAGCTCTCAAAGCTCCGCGCCCCTTCAGTCCGCCGGCGGCAGTCGACCGGCGAGTACGTGCCGCCCGTGACGCCCTCCCGCGGAAACTTTACGCGAGTGCAGTGACAGTGAGTGAGCATGCCCGCCCGCGCCGTGGCCCTCCTAGCCACCGCGGCCCTCGCGCTCGCCGCCACCCCCGCCCGACCCCTGCATGGAGGATGGCCGCCCGCGCCGCTGCATCCCCGACTTCGTCAACGCTGCTTTCGGGGCCCCCGTGGTAGCCTCCTCCATTTGCGGAAGACGAGGACCCGAGCGCCTCTGTGATCCTCCTGGCGATCAGCCCCCCGAAAATTCCTGCAGAGTATGCGATGCTGCTAGATCCGACCGCCGCCACCCTCCGACACATCTTACCGACCTGAACAACCCCAACGACGTGACGTGCTGGCGATCCGCGCCGATCCCGCCGACCTCGTACGACTCGCCACCCGACAATGTCTCGCTGACCCTATCTCTGGGCAAGAAGTATGAGCTGACTTACGTGAGTCTACAGTTCTGTCCGAAAGCTGCTCGTCCGGACTCCGTAGCTATCTACAAGAGCGCGGACAACGGCGTCACCTGGCAACCCTTCCAGTTCTACTCGAGCCAGTGCAGGCGAGTGTACGGTCGGCAGAACAAGGCGACCGTTACTGCCGCTAACGAGCAGGAAGCCAGGTGCTCCGACAGTCACAGGTTGACTGGGGAGAGCTCTGGAGGAGCTCGTCTTGCGTTCAGTACCCTGGAGGGTCGGCCGAGCGCTGCTAACTTTGACATCTCGCCTGTGCTGCAAGACTGGGTGACGGCGACGGACGTGCGGGTGGTGTTCAACCGGCTGCACATGGTGAGTGAGGGCGACGAGGTGGACAGCAAGAAGCAGGCGGCGCCGGGCGCGCAGCACTACGCCGTGTCGGACTTCGCGGTGGGCGGGCGCTGCAAGTGCAACGGGCACGCGTCGCGCTGCGTGCCGCTGAAGGGCGAGGCTGCCGGCGGCGTGACGCAGCTCACCTGCGAGTGCAAGCACAACACGGCGGGCCGCGACTGCGAGCGCTGCAAGCCCTTCCACTTCGACCGGCCCTGGGGACGCGCCACCGCCAGGGACGCCAACGAGTGCAAAGGTCAGAACACTATCAATCCTTACACATATTTCATCATTTAATTTCACCCCACATCCTTGTTCCACCATTTAATGTCTCAAAAACGTCTTCCAAATATCGTTTCGTAGATCTGCTACAAGGCAATTTGTCTAAGTAATTAACATTCTCGTTTTCAAACAATTACATGATTTGCTTATTTTTTGTGGCCGTCTGTTTGTTTTATGAGTGTCCAATCAAAGTTATTTCCGCTCGTAGTCACTCTTAAAAGTATACAATAATTATACTTGAGTAATTAAGTTGGACGTGGTAACTTCTAGAAAAAAAAGTTGATTTTGTTAATGGTGATACCGAAAATCTTGTTTCGTTAAGAACTTTGGCAAATAAGCTGGAGAATGCAAAAAATAATAAAGTAAGACTGATTCTAGTTTAGTAAAATAAAATGTTACAAGTAAGGAAGATTACATTCGCCTACACAACATAATGTAAGACCTGCGTTTAACTAAATAGCTTTGCCTTCATATTATAGTCTTCAGAATATATCGTGCAATCTTTATTGAAACTTACATTGTCAAAGAAACTAGATAGGTATTTATATTCATTTTCAAAGTGTTTTATATTCTTCGTTCTATCTTGCTTTATCTTTGTCATTATAATTCTGATTAATGATGAAAATATTCTATTCTATTTCAGTTACTTAAGATTGTTTCATAGAAATCTCATAAGCAAATAAAGATACAGTTTTTATGCTAATAATTTGTTGATTCCCATTCCTAATCTGTTTCCAATCATTATTGCCATAATTAAGATATAATCATTCTTTTTTATTTGCCTTCCTATCAAAGTTCACTTCATTACCATGGCATGTTTTACTGGTAGTTTTTATATTCATTTTTAAAATATTATAGACCCATATTTTTACGTAATATGATTTTTCAGCTGCATTTCAAATATTCTACTAGGCATTTTATATTTTGAGCATCCACGAGCGTCGTAATTTGACATCATGAGCTCATAAAAACCTTTTTCACATGATACACTACTTTCTTAACGCGAGATATTGAACCCGTTCCCTTCCGACATAACTGCTGGTTAAACTAATTGATTTATTGCACGGCATAGCTGTCAGTTAATTAACATTTATGACTTATAAATTTTTATTTTGAACGATGCAAGCGTAACGCATCCATCAGAGATTGATGGCCGTCAACTCTGAGAGAATACCATATTAGAAAATTAGAACGCGAATGGAAAATTATGTTTTGAAATAATGGCTTGTTTTTTGTGATGAAATTAGGTAGGTTTATTGAATGGGTATTGAAAAAGATGGTTGAAGAAAGATGTTTTTGATGTTGTTCATTAGTATAGAAAGTAGGTTTTGTGGGAAAATGTACTGCAATATCAGTTGCGAAGTTCTCAGAAAAAGTTACCGCAGCCTATTTAATTATTCCGTAGGGATAGCAAGAATGTCTTGTTCGTAATATATTTTTTTTGTAACAATAGTCTTCTAACTAGTTTGTCACGTATCTTGAATTTTCGTCCTCACCTAATTACCCATCCATTTGGTACCACAATGTGGAGCTAACAAACTCTGCCTTTATAATAGAGCTGCGCCCACGCACCCACCTCTATGATTTGTGGTCCACAAACGCAAATTATCATAAATTTACCAACTCTACTTTTAAAGACGTCTCAAGGATTTTTTTTCGTGTTATTATCATCGAAAAGTAATGGGTATGACTTATTTAGAATTTTATGTAGATCGTATATTTCTTTTTGGATATTTTTATCGATTATTTTGGTACTGAATGGATTTGTTGAATAAACGACTTTCGTTTTCGGAAATACAGTGTAAGGTGTTCTTACATAAACTGCGTAAGTGACAAAATATTGCTTAACATATTTTTTAAATGGCTACAAAAGTATGCGGACTTACCAACACTATTTTCGCAACCTAAGTTTATACTTTTGGAAAAGGAAACACTATTTTATCATCACGTTTAGAATGCCACACTGAATTTGGACATCAAATATTTTCTAATTCATACTTTTAAGCCAGAATATAGGCCAAAAACAAGTTTACAAAAATGACATAGAAATAGAAATAAAGCCATAAAACCACGGTGTGGTGTAATAAAGGCCATTCCCAGCCATTTGACTATCGCGACGGACATTCAGAAGCACCCACATGTAGTGTAGATATATAAATAACGACTTTATACTATTTCAATAAAACGATACTAGTTTTGATGGAAAGGCTTGATAAATTAAGCCTTGTATGAAAGTTTTATGAGTGAGTGAAGCTGTGGTAGGTATTTTTTTCTAGAATAACGTGGAGAATTTTAGTTTTCTACAAACTGAAATGATGTAGTAGGATATGGTTGTCTCAGATTCTTTTGCCGTACAGCATAACCAAAATGCCCTGAATCTATAGTCGTATTCTGCGAGCGAGTACAATACAGATGGAATAACAAACTTTTGCGTAGTGTACTTCCCGAGTGCAAATCCAAAGTGCTCCCCGATTGCAAGTCTGTTTCTTATTACCAAATAATTGTAACGTTATCATATTAAATTGAAGATGTACCAATAAGGATCCTTCTGATTTCCTCCAAAGTACAGACAATAAAAAGTACAAGAATTAGGATGGATGCCACGTGATCGGCGTTACGATAATGTTACTTTATTGTGATAGTTTAGTGTTAAATGTGCTGTTTGTCTCGGAATTCTTGTTTATGGCTTTATACCCCGGTGTAGGGTTGACACCTAAACTTTTTTGAACTGTGAAATTAATTTTAACCCTTTAAATACGAGTTGTGCCTCTTTATTATGAAACGTGGTCTTAGAAAGTGTCTTCAGTGTTAGGTTTAGACGATCAACTTTGTTCGGAAAGTAGGTACGAAAGCTGATTTTTTGGGCATTTGGTCTCGCTTCTTCTCCTTTTGCCTATCTTAACATACATAGTCGTACCTCGCAAAAAGACAGGCATTTCAGTCGGACATTATAACGTGAAAGGAAGTTGTTTAAAAAAGTCTCAGTCTTTTGAAAGTGGTCCTTGTAATCTCTTTTTGACCCTTCTTTTGACCACAAAATGGTTTTTGCTTCAAACATTTTGTAAGCGAAACTATTGACAACCACTATCTAGGAATGTATACCGCAACTGCTACAAAAAATCTTCTGACTAGAACGTTTGAAAGATATGGAAAGGCTAGTCAGGTACTTACTGATATATCGGTTTCAACCAGTAAGGCAAAGGCTTCGCTGAATTTAGCAAGAAATCATTTTAATCTTTCAATTCAATTTTTTGGGTAGTTTTTCTTTAAAAAATGTCTGTTTCGAGTAATATAGTCTTGAAAGATTTTCATACTTTCTATTGTGTTCATCTTTTAGTGTAACTCTTCAAACATTGAACGTGTACTTTAACACGAGGACGCATCGTGGTGCCAGGCTCAGCAGTAATTATTTTAACCACTCAGCTGTCAGTGGTAAAAAGATAGTTTAAAAAAAAATCAGTTTAGGGTAAAACACAAATAAATTACAGTTTAACAAACCAACTTTAGCCTTAATCCAAGAAAATCTCGATACCAAATACAAATCTGTCTTGCAAGTTGCAATAATATTGAGAATTCTAACTATCTTATTACTGTCACCACAAAAACTAGTCGGGCCAACCCTATCAGTTCCCGTGATTGATAATATCAAGTTATTTGTCCACATATGTGACTGCGGCTTGTTTTATAGCCTTAGGAAGTGATAAAAACCATGTATTTGATTACCAATAGCTTATTTCCTTTAGACTGAGTTAGAGACGGCTGTCATTGTTTAACTACATATTTCGATAACCGATCCATAGATTGCGGATTGAATTCTGACATTAGCTTCATATAAATTACTAGCTATTTTCCCGAGGTTTCACCTGCGTCTCGTCCCACTACATACTGGGATAAAATATAGCTTATGTTACTCGCTGAAAATGTAGCTTTCCAATGTTGAAAGATTCTTTAAAATCGGTTCAATAGTTTTTGAATTTATCCATAACAAACAAACAAACAAAGTTTTTCTTTTTACAATATTAGTATAGATGTCAAACAATCTCTAATCGAAAAACAACAGATGGGTCAGTTATTGTATTCCGCAGTTAATTGTTCTCTGTTTAGTTTGGTTATGCGGGCTTGTGGTTCCGTGAAGTTTATTAAGAGTTTATGTTATTGCTGTTTTATGTTAGTCATTTGCATGAGAGTCATGAAAGTTGTGTTTGTGATCAATGGAGATGGTTAATTTATTCTTCAATATATTTTGTCTATATCATTATCTACCATATCTAACAGGTAAAATTCTCTTCCAATCTGCTTAAACAGCTTATCTATGTTCCACATTTTATGTCACTGAACTATCCTAGTCTTTTATTTTTTCAAAATCAGATCAGTGAGAATCACTAGGAAGGCAAGATAAGAATCTAAAAACTTAAAACCTAGTTCTAGCCACGGGTGTGCGGCTGCACCTAGTTATAGCTGCTATAATAAAGGCTACACTTAGTTCTAACCGAAGATAAGATGATATAATAGGAGGGCACTTCGGCTTTTAGCCGTAACGTATCAACAACAAACCTTAGTCACCGGCACTACACTGGCTGTCATAAAAACAGACACATCGCAGCTAATTTTGTCACCAAAACATAGTAAAAGTTCGGAGATAAGCGAGTATTTACGGCCCACTGTTTATCCGGAGCTATCTAGTCGAGTTGGCAGCGCCTCAACGGGCGAGCTACTGGCGCGAGTCACTGGCGCGAGGCACTAGAGTCAGCGATAAATGTAATTGGCTACGTTATGTTTGTAGTTTTGTGTGTTTACATTTGAATGACATAAGTAGTATGTAGTTTATTTTTAAAATTTATAAAGGCTTTTTAGTCATGTTCTTATACCTGCTTGGTCATAGAATTTCTTTAACTAATCTTACTTTTACAAAAACTTTTCTATAACTCTGATGCTACAAATTATATTATGACTTTTAAAGTAAGTTGTAACATATGATTGTTACATAAAAGTGCTAGTTTTTATGATGGATCCAGGAGTATTTTTTTTTCTGTTAGCCTTTTCATGCACAAACTGTTCTTAAATAAAAAATAGCAACAAGGTTACAGACTGTAAACCAGCTATCTTCACATTCATCCTGTCAGCAATACTTAATTCAAGCGCACTAATTATGGCACGGACCATTTTTTATGCTCTCTCTAAGCTTTAGTTCCGTGTTCAAGAGTCCAGCAGTTCCCAGCATCATAGCAACTATATCATAAGACACATTCAATAAATCTAACCTTCCTTGCAATATTTCTTCTACGTTTTTATAAATCAACTAGTCTATACTTTATTTATTGAGCTAAGTACTAAAATTTAAATTGTAATTTTCTTTAAAAGGATTACAGTATCAGAGTTGTATTGCATTTATTAGCTTAGAGTACCTGCAGATTGCAAACTTTTAGTCGGCCGATAGTTTGTTTGGGCTAAATCAGTATGAAGATGAATGGTAGTGCGCACATTACGAAGATCAGGTATTTGGCTGGTATCAGACCGACTGAAAACTTTGATAGGAATCAAGATTTTCTTTAAAAAAAAATGCCGACGATCGGGTCAACTGTCGGCCGACTGTTTCGTCTGCAGTTTACGTTAACTCTACCGTTTAGGAGTAATAGTTCGTTTGTCCATATACGTTAAGAGATCGCCTACTTGATATTGCAGTAGTAAGTTGTAGTCCTTATGGAAATTACAAGAATAAAGTGCACTACAAAAAGGTGATACAGAAAATTGGTTTCTAGAAATGGTCATTAAATAGAGATGTTCTGTATGGATAGGTAATCATATGTTTTTCTTTAATAACCACTTTGCCTTGAAGAGCATGTTAAGAACGTGAATAGGTAAAAGAAGTCACATCAAGTTAAACATGAAAAATTATATTTTAACGGAAGGAAATCAAGGAAAACCTATGTTATATATTTCATGAGGACCAAAAATGTTTAAGACCAAGACAATACTTACCCACTTTTTGGGAGACCAACATTACACATAGTTTTTGACGTTTCATAAGAATCTGAGATAGATCCGGATGAAATAAATTCTTTGACAAAAGTAATAGATCCGCTATCATTACAGCCAGAGCACAGAGTAAAGAAAACAGTTAGGTATCTAAACCGTCTGTATTTATTTACTCTGTGGCTCGAGTGCAACACGAGGTAATGCTTGACCCAGTGCAGATCATGGGCTTTCGAGTGTCGCGTCTGGTTATTAAGTGTATATCTACTCTTAATTGAGGAATATATGAATACTTATAATGATGTTTTGTTTATGTACTGTTGTACTCATGAAAAAGTAAATTTTTCAAGGGTTTCTATTCATGAAATAATCTGTCTATTTATTATCCCACTAAAGCCTCTCCTTATCCAGTAGGTAAACGCAAACCATATAAACTTCATCTTCACTTAATAGGTTTTCTTAAGATAGGTGCCCAAAAAAAAAAAGTGAAAACTCAAAAGCAGTTTTGGCGATTTCAGACATTTTTAGTCCAAGTTTCGTCAATCATCACGCCTTGTTCCTTCAGCTACTTTTAATCTTTCGAAACATACTTTTTTAACGTAATCCAAAGGTTAGCACTGAACTAACCAGTCCAGTTAGTTACCCAGGCTCCGTTATTTGCGCTGAGCTGATCTCCGACCCAACACGTCGCTACCACGGCTTTGAGTGATGCCGACGCGGTTATATTCGTCCCGGGGTTAGCTCACCCGGTTAGATATAAACTAGCTTTAGTTATCATGTTAATATTGACCTTCATATTGCTGGTTTGATCTGAGATGGTTGTTAATAAACCGGCCAAGTGCGAGTCGGACTCGCGCACCGAGGGTTCCGTACAAATCCTGTATAGATAAAAAGTGAGTCTCGCGCCAACCGTTCAGTTTAGAACAATCATAGTTATGGTAATTTCGTGAGAGTCAAAATATCTAATATTTTTTATTTTATAATATAACTAAAATAGTAGTACTGGCCTACTATTTTAGTTATATTTGTAAAATTTATTTTATTAAAGTTATTTATATACAACATTTTATAGTCATCATTCAGAAATCTGATTGAAAGTAACTAATTATGTCTTAAAGGTCATTGGGCATATCTGACCCGCTTTGTAAAAAGTGGCGGACATGAATCAAAGTAGTTTTAAATCGTGGAGAATGGTATGACGTTTCTTTGAATATAAATATTTTATTAAAATTCCATGGAGACGAATGTCCAAGATCGTTTGAAAAATATAAAAGACAAGCAGTTTCAGAGGATTGTACAGGTTGCAATGCTAGTTTTTATTGTTAAAGACTTTTCATAAAGAAAGAAGATGCCAATTCGGATGACCAGGTTCTGATGAGGATCTGGAAACCCTGAAAAATCGAGGGCAACTCTTGAATATTGTAGTCACGCATCGAGTCAAAACCAGACATGTGAGTGTATTTTTGAGGGTACTGGTAAACAGTGAAGGTTTGGAGCTGATTTGATTATGGAGACTACAGAGAGTCGAGGGAACTCCTGAACGGTATGTTGCAACTACCACGTGTTTGGGCTTATTTTATTCGTATTGGCGAAGACTTTCCACATAGATAGGTTTAACTGCCATTATGGGATCGATAGCAAAGATCAGATATAGTTATGGGAACTCCTTTACAATTTATAACGTAACCTTGTGTTGGAGCTTATTTTATTTTAGGTGATGAGAATTCACTACTAATGGGATCTTTTATTTTTTCAAACATACATAGAGTTCTCTCGACTTTCTCACGTCTCCATCATCAGGTAAGCTCTAAACTTTCACTGTTTGATAGTATCACCAGATACATCTGAGAATCAAGTTTTAATCCTATGCATGCCTACAATTTTTGATAGTTGCCCTCGCTTTCTCAGGATTTCCATCATCAGATCCTGACCTGATGACAATGGAAATAAACGACGAGTATACTCTTTCACTACAAAGAAATGATTTCTCAAATCCGTCAAACTTGGTCGTTTAAATTTCCCATTGAAATGAGGAAAATATTTGATGTTTACACCTGATTTTCTCTAGATTCCCATGGTTCACATAGATGCGACTAATGCCATAGTAAATCAGAGCCTTTATCATTATACTGTGCTATATTTCGTTCGTATCCGCCGTGGGTATGGTTTCCATACTAAGGTGCCCAATGACCTTTGAATGATTTAAAATTTTTCACAGTTTAGAGGCAATTATATTTAAGAAGTGTTTGATATGAATTTCAACTTTAATATCTCTACGCGTTCATGTAAAAAAGGGTAGGTAGTAAGTTTATAATTATTAAAAAAATATTTTATGTCGTGTAAGCAAAAATAATATTTTAATATTTTATGTAACTTCAAATTTATCATTTTCGCAATTTTTCCTTTATCTGTACTATATAACGCTGCTTCGTGGCGAATTTCAAGATTCTGAGTTCATGGGAAGTACCTTGTAGGTTTTGATTCCCTAGCGTGTGACGGAAATTCGTCTAAGGTGTCGGTATAACTGCTGTATCTTTTGATCGCGTTAACTTAGAAGTTTGATTTCACTGCCTAAAGGGACAATAGACCTAGGTATTTCGTATAAATTTCAATTTGATATCTTTATTCGTTCGTGAGAAATAAGGTAGTAAGTTTCATTTTATTAAAATATTTTTTTTATATTATATAACTAAAAAAATGAGATTTTCGCAATTTTTCCTATATTTGCATTATATGACAATGCTTCATGCCAAATTTCAAGACTCTGAGTTTACGGGAAGTATCCTGTAGGTTTTGATTCCTTTGCGAGTGTCCAAAATTTGTTGAAAATATCGACATAATTGGCTGTATCTTTTGATTGGCTTGGCTTAGAAGTTTGATATTTTCACAGCTTAAAGGGACAATAGACCTGAGTATTTCATGTGAATTTCAGCTTGATACGTCCACGCGTTCTTGAGATAAAGGGTCTTGACAGACAGACAGACAGACAGACAGACAGACAGACGGACAACAAAGTGATCCTATAAGGGTTCCGTTTTTTCCTTTTGAGGTACGGAACCCTAAAAGCAACAAGAAAACAAAAGCAAGAAAGAAATTAAAAAGATGTTAGGTGCATCGGTCTAGAAGTCGGTGTCTAGAGGATGCATCTATATTTATATAATCGCCGAGATCTAGACCGATGCATATGAACAGTTTTCTTGTTGTTTTTAGAAGTTTTTTTTTATTTTTAACTTTTGTGAAAAGTTCTCGTCAATACAAATAATATAAGCCCAAACACGACGTAACTAAAACATACCGTTGAGGAGTTCTCTCGACTTTCTCACGTCTCCATAATCAGGTAAGCTCTAAACCTTCGCTGTTTGATAGTATCATCAGACATACATCTAAAAATCAAGTTTTAATCCTATGCATGGCTACAATTTCTGATAGTTGCCCTCGATTTCTCAGGATTTCCATCATCAGATCCTAACCTGATGACAATGGAAATAAACGGCGAGTATACTCTTTCACTACGTCGTTTAAATTCCCCATTGAAATGAGGAAAATATTTGATGTTTACACCTGATTTTCTCTAAATTCCCATGGTTCATATTGATGCGACTAATGCCATAGTAAATCAGAGCCTTTATCATTATACTGTGCTATATTTCTTTCGTATCCGCCGTGGGTATGGTTTCCATACTAAGGTGCCCAATGACCTTTGAATGATTTAAAATTGTTCACAGTTTAAAGGCAATTATATTTAAGAAGTGTTTGATTTGAATTTCAACTTTAATATCTCTACGCGTTCATGTGAAAAAGGGTAGGTAGTAAGTTTATAATTATAAAAACAATATTTTATGTCATGTAAGCAAAAATAATATTTTAATATTTTATGTAACTTCAAATTTATTATTTTCGCAATTTTTCCATTATCTGTACTATATAACGTTGCTTCGTGCCGAATTTCAAGATTCTGAGTTCACGGGAAGTACCTTGTAGGTTTTGATTCCCTAGCGTGTGACGGAAATTCGTCTAAGGTGTCGGTATAACTGCTGTATCTTTTGATCGCGTTAACTTAGAAGTTTGATTTTTTCACTGCCTAAAGGGACAGTAGACCTAAGTATTTGGTATAAATTTCAATTTGGTACCCTTATTCGTTCGTGAGAAATAAGGTAGTAAGTTTCATTTTATTAAAATATTTTTTTTTATATTATGTAACTAAAAAATGAGTTTTTCGTAATTTTTCCTATATTTGCATTATATGACAATGCTTCATGCCAAATTTCAAGACTCTGAGTTCACGGGAAGTACCTTGTAGGTTTTGATTCCCTAGCGTGTGACGGAAATTCGTCTAAGGTGTCGGTATAACTGCTGTATCTTTTGATCGCGTTAACTAAGAAGTTTGATTTTTTCACTGCCTAAAGGGACAATAGACCTAAGTATTTGGTATAAATTTCAATCTGATACCTTTACTCGTACGTGAGAAATAAGGTAGTAAGTTTCATTTTATTAAAATATTTTTTTTATATTATGTAACTAAAAAAATGAGATTTTCGTAATTTTTCCTATATTTGCATTATATGACAATGCTTCATGCCAAATTTCAAGACTCTGAGTTTACGGGAAGTATCCTGTAGGTTTTGATTCCTTTGCGAGTGTCGAAAATTTGATGAAAATATCGACATAATCGGCCGTATCTTTGGAGTGGCTTGGCTTAGAAGTTTGATATTTTCACAGCTTAAAGGGACAACAGACCTGAGTATTTCATGTGAATTTCAGCTTGATACGTCCACGCGTTCTTAAGATAAAGGGTCTTGACAGACAGACAGACAGACAGACAGACAGACAGACGGACAACAAAGTGATCCTATAAGGGTTCCGTTTTTTCCTTTTGAGGTACGGAACCCTAAAAATGATAATAAAAAGAGAAAAATTGGTATGTCTTGCCATTTCTAAAAATACTTCAGATGTTTAACTTAATATATAAAGCCGCATACCTAGCCATTTATTAATGTATTTTTTTCTGAGATTAGAGCTGTTGCTGTGTTTGTATGTAGTTAAAATGTTATAAAAATTAAAATCAGGAAACAAAAATGTGATCTCACACCTGCATTTTGTTTATTTACGTTATTCTGCAACAAGAATTTCTCCTAAACAAACACAAACAAGTTTGCACAAAAACTCACTCCCGGAACTTGTATACTGTTGGAATCGAACTCACCACACGCAGCGAATATCCGTTACATACAATACAACATTAGTCAATTGTATTGGTTAAATCAGCGGGACATTTACTAGTAACTAACTAAAACTCTCCCACAAGTATTTCTTAGGAAATCTTAAATATTCAACCTCAGGTACAGACCAACATTATTTTATTACCGCCATTGTTTTTGTACCACCATTGTACGTATTTACGACAAAAAAGATTTAGCATAGTGGGCGGTCAAAACTTGACAACACATCAATTACATTGACAGTTCGAAAACAAACTTACTTTTACTAATCTAGTTCGAACATCTCAATCGATTTCCAAACTAATGACTTGAGTAATATGGGTGATGAGTAAATTTTCGGAAGGGTGCAGTTAAGTTGGTGTAAACGGGTGACATAAGGACCAAATGTCAGTTTTGTTTTGTTGATTTCCGAAGTTAAATGCTTGAATATTGTGTCGGTTATAATCTGAATGCTGACAATGATTCATTTGGAATCGTTACGGCTGATGATGATTACAGCCGTCATTAAGAATATTAATGGTTCATGTGTGGGTACTTACTGTTTGTTTGTTGTGTGGGTTTTTTCATTCAAGACTTCTGAGTAATACAGAGCTCCTTTCATAAACTCGGAGAACTGAAAAATGTCACTACCATAAATATTTTTTAGGTCTTAGTTATACCTAAATAATTTGTAACTGTCGATCGGACAAAAGATTGCAAGCCGTTTTTATTTTATGCGTCAAGACGAAGGCAGATTGACATGACACACGCTAGGAAGTGTTTAAACTAAACGAACATGAAACTATACATAGATCAAGAACACGCTGCATTTCGGCAGTCTTTCCTAACACATTGTTTTATTCTTCAAAAGACAGTCTTTCGTTGTTCTTACTAAAATAATTTGACAGGCGGAGAAAGAATAAGCATTAGTTTTCGATGAAGTCAGTATCAAACAGAGATGAAATGTAAAAACAAATGATGGACAATGTTAAGTGTAAAAATAACAAAACACTGCAATAAACTATCTCCGCGAAATAAAGCTGATAACTATGTAAACAGGCATCGTTTGTCAAACAGAATAACTTGTAACTAGCTCATTGGCCATTGGGCTCGGAATGCAACTTTATTGGAAACTTGGGGACCAGCCAACTATGCTCGCGTTTATTTTATTTCACAGATAATGTTTCTATGCTAATGTGGACATGAAAAATGCATGAATAGAGCGGTTTGTTTGAACGGAAGATAAGTTCTTGTAATAGGTTATTGTAGTGGATTGTAATGGGGATTTTAATAGAATTTTACTACTTTGAAATATCCTTGTGGGATTTCTCTAGAAAGCATTTTATCGAGAAGACAGCGAGAGCATTTACATTTTTCCCTAACTGCTGTTTTGTCCGATTAGTAAACCCTTAAGTTAATTTATTCTACATGTTACCTATCCTCACTTTCAAAAACACTTCACATAAATAACTTAAAATTGTTTATCTGAATTATTTCCTGACATTCCCATAACAGCACATATTTTCTCACCACAACCACATTGCTTAACATAAGAAACAAGTTTTCAATGAAAACAAACACTTTATTTCACTTTTCTTTCAAAACAGCACTTAAGTCATTTCCTTTAGAATTATGTATGCAGACACGCGATAGTTCAATTACTACACAACTAGTTTAAAGAGACCCTTCATTTGTCCCCCTTTGTACTGAGAACCAAACAGTTAAAACTTCCTGATGGGTCAACGTAATTTGGTTGATAGAAGCTTATTATGTTAAGCTGTTCTCAAAATATGAAATTGTTAAGTTGCTTGTCGATCTAATAGTTATATGCCTTTATGATGATAATGGAACCCTCATTATACGTAGTTAGAGTTGGATGAAAGTTAAGCTTTTATATTTTTTTGTGTGCACGAATATGTGTTTTGATCTCCACTTTAGGTGTGTTTATAATGTTTGTATGGGTGTAAGCTTTCTTTCGTCATGTATGAATAAAAGTTTTGCTTATAATAAGTTTCTTGTCTCTCTTCTGATCAAAAGAGTATTTGTTATGGAAAGATTTCGAGCATTGATTGGAAACTGCTATCGTTTTGTTATAAAATTTATGTAAAAATTCGAATTTAAAATATCGGTTACCTACTCGTGCTGTAAATTACTTACCACAAGATAACCTTAAACAAATGAACTCGCTGTTGTAATAATGATTCATAATAAACGTCGCGGTTGTTCACCGCTAAATTACTCTGCCTAGGTGTCACAGCCTTGCCAGCCACATAAAAACTAATATAATAATGTCATTAAGTTGGCAACTCCTGGCTGCA
Source organism: Helicoverpa zea x Helicoverpa armigera (assembly GCA_033682625.1). Taxonomy (NCBI): domain Eukaryota; kingdom Metazoa; phylum Arthropoda; class Insecta; order Lepidoptera; family Noctuidae; genus Helicoverpa; species Helicoverpa zea x Helicoverpa armigera. Next base: position 690,912 of record JAWIIS010000008.1, read on the forward strand.
GGTCACTGCTAACCAGCGCTGACCTCCGACCCCGCACGAACATAGCTTCACACTTTATACTGATAAATATGCCTTCATTCCACCACCTCAAGATAAATCCCCACAAACGGACATTGCGACAGAATCTAATAATTTCTGTGTAAACATTTAACTATTAGTTATTAAAATCTGAATACAATAATGCTGAGCATGAATTATTCATGTCCGCTTGCATAGGTTTAACATTAATTTACGCTCTTGTGAAAAATTGTTGGACATGGAGCTAAGTAATTGACTATTCTTGCGTAAATATTACAATCATGTAAATTAAGATAGCATACACGGTCTAAAATTGTTGACTAAACAATTAGGCGGCAGGCAAATGGTTCAAACATGCATGCTTAGCAATTGTAATCCGGATTATCCGTCTGCCAGCTTTTTGAGGATGTACCGGGTAAAATTCATCTTGTTATTAAATTAAATCTCCCTAATTACTCTCACTGAGTTCATCATTAATATAAATGGGGGGAAAAAAGCGCTAAAAAAAGTTTGTAAATTAGGGGAAACATAAGTGCTCAATCCCAGCCAATACTTAGAATATCTAATCTAGGATTATTCTGAGGCTAATGTTTTAGAAGCATCTTGCATTAAGGCGAACTTTTGGCGACCCAGTTTCTACAACAGTTCTAAATGCTTTTAGTCAAGTAAAACCAAAATATTTGCCCCGGATGAACAAGACGCCAGTCTATTCATAGATTACATTATTATGGAAATAGGTCTATCCGTATTGAACAACGAGATAATTTAAAAATGCCTTGTTCAGACCGCGCCGTTAGAATTTAAGCCGCCATGATGGATGATGGCCGATGACAGTAATGACAGTTAAATGCGTTCGGATATTCTTCTAATAATATGTCATTAGCTCAACTTAAGGCTGTATATGTGTTGACGTGTGCTTATTAAAAAGTTGTTGGCAAGTTTTTGTTTGGTGTTGATGATTAGGGATTGAAAAATACGTTTAGTTTCTTGCCTATACTGTTGTTATTTCAGAATGTATGCCAATGAAGTTTAGTCTAAAAATTCGCCTTGAAGGTTAAAAGTATCATTAAAATCCAGACTTCTTAAAAACTGTCGCGTAATACTAAAAATATTTTCCTTATTACACGTGCTTCTAGCGTTTGAAATAGCTTTGAGGAAGCTGTGAAAGTCGCAGTCATTATACAGTTTTTAACGTCACATTTGTTTAAAATAACGATACGTTTAGTTCGAATATCAGTCATAAAACCGTCGCTGTAATAATAACTAACGTTTAGTATGGCGCGGCGGTGTAGTGTTGCCAGAAATGGGGCGACGTATTCTAGGATATTGAACTTTAATAGTTTCTAAGCTATTTTGTACAGCTAATATTATAACTATGCACTATTCAAATTGTTTCGAAAATGATTTTTTCAATGCACATTTATTTTTATTCAATACCACCCCTCACCGATTCAAAGTAGGTTTTTTTGTGATTTAAAAAGCAACATGTAAACTATTGACTGACATCTATGTTTACTGACTTTCAGGTTTTGGTATGATTAATATCGAATGCTTCAAATATACTTTTATCTATCCCACTGGGAAGTTAACAGTCAAACGCCACAAAGTTACACAACAAAATCCAGGTTCCCTTGTCCGCGTCCACCTGGTCACTCTAACCGCCGTTCTATTTTAACCTGGCGTTAAACGCGCGGTTAAAGCTAGATTTATGGCGCACTGTAACAGGACTCTTTGCTTTTTTTCAACGGCCGTCAATGGAAACGTTTGTTGCCAGTTATGTAATTCGAAATACGAATCTGTTTTGAGAATAAAGACTTTGTTTCTGGTTTTATGTTTGAACTTGGAACAACAGGTGGTTTTGTTATAGGTGGGCTGTTTTGTTTTCTGTATGTAGAAATATGAAGAGTAAAATATGTTAAATGAGGTCTCTTTGAAGAATTTAAATTTGAAGAATTCAAAATTCATGTGCTGGGAGCTTAAGTTTAGTCTATGTAGGTATGCATTTTTTTGTCAAAAGGTTTTGAAGCTAAATAAATAAATTTGGTCCTGCGTAGGGTCTATTCGGGTGCTAATCCATCATAGCTTTCAAAGCTTCTGCACTCAAATAATTACCCCACTTTCTCACTCAAATCTTTACCCCAGTTTAGAATAAAAAAAAAACTATACATTAATCCCTAAAACATACTTTTTATAAATTATTTTCAGAAAACTAGGAAATCTAACTTACACATCGTACTTTCGTCCATGCCTATAACAAGATCTACCGTTGTCTCACAAATGACTGCAATTTGTTCTATTTCAGGCAGCCGCCATTCCGACTCGCCTACATAGGATCTAAATTGGCCTTTCGCCAAAATAAGTATGTTTCCGAATTGTCAAACAAATACTGTATTTAGATGAATGCTTCAGATCACAAATTGAAATGTTTCAGCTTATTTGTGTTCGGTTCAGATGTAGGGTAACGACGGGACTGAAATTCCTGTCAATAATATAAACGTGTTAATGGAGTCATTAAGATATGAATGTAGTTTCAACTTAAGTATGTTTGTGTCTATTAAACATAGATAGGATTTTACATCGAGTATTTTGTTATCCGCATTAAATATGAATTTTAACTACCACGTCTTAAAACTAACGGTTTACGTATTTACCCGTTGTTAACAAAGTACAGTGGGTTGACGGACGGCTTACTGTCACGGCGTGACTACCACGGAGGTGGATATTTGTCCAGTCGCGTCCAGCAAGCACTACATTACGTAGACATGCAACAGATGACGACAATGGCCACCGTCCCTCCACACGCATTCATTAGCTTAACAACATTAATACCCGCCATTCAACAGCTGCGTATCGCTACAATTCAATTACTACAAATTAAGTCGTGCATTAAAACTTTACGCAGATGCACGCCTTTTGCAACATTCACACCCCCGACCTGCAACCATTATTGCCAATACAACAATGCAAAATGGCCGTCCAACTGTCATCCGATTCCAATTCGCGCGCTTTCTATACACAACGTACGACTTCATTGTACGCAAAAATTCTGGGGATCTCGTAAATACAGCAGATAATTTGATGTATGAATAGAGTTAATTATGGCATTTATTTATTGTATCCGTTTCATTGCACGCGGGGGTGGCACTGCCCCTGTTTTTATTAGCAATATGCGCCCTAAACTTTACGGTTTCCACTGGGGTGAGTTTAGCCATGTTGATTTATTTCTTTTGCGACGTATGAAAACATTATTTTTTGTCTATGCTACGCACACAAAGGAGGTTACGAGAAAGGTTGGATTTTATTGAGGTTATGTTAAAATTGGCGGAAAATACTTTTTTTTGTATCGTCCGTGACGATTGTAAACACGTAGAATTCAGTACGAATCAAAAGGGGGATTTGGCTGTTCAGAAAAGTAAAGCGAATTCTTTTGTGAAACAAGATTAACCGAAGTTAAGGCGAAGTCGGCGCGTTAGATAATTCGCATCAGAATTTGCCTTTAAAAAGCTCGTTTATCTTGCAGACGTTAATTTATTTAATAAATCAGTTTGGACGATGGCGGGGCTGCCATTAGTCAAACAGAGCGGGCTGAGATTCAATACGGGGATTGGTGGGGGCTGGCGAGTGGCGGGAACTACAAATGACGGCGTATGACGGAGATGGATGGCGGCGCGCCCGCTCGCCGACAGACGTTTAACTTAATATAACGACACAATGCTAAGTACGTGTAATTGGAAAACTTGCGGGACAACTGTGTTTATTGATATCGCTGTCCCACTGTGGGAGACACTCGGAATTACTTAATAGAGCACTCTATTCGTAATCTGATGTTGATTTATACATTTCTGAATGCTCAGTGATTCTATAATTAAGAGAGTGTTCTGTAAAGTTATTAAAACTTGGTTCACTAATAATATCTTAATAAACTGGAGCTTTGCCCTCAAAAGTTTTATAAACTTCATAAAACAAGCATTTTGGCCACGATGTGATTAAATACGACAGCATTGCGGAAACACAATTTTTCACTTTGAACCATTGCTTATGTTTTTTACTACTAAGATGAAAAAAGTTTGCAGCTTTCTATCACTGGGAACCGCTGTTCCCAAGTATTAGGAATTATTAGTTTATGAACAATATCAGGGGCCTATAAAGTAACATTATTACAAATTAGGCACGCGTGTCTTGGTTTTTATAGAAATGTTCTTAATATTATTTTTTAGCCAGAGAGAAAGCTTTCAAGTATCAAACGTGAATAGATTCGATTCACAGATGACTAATGGTTTGTCGAAACACGCCGCTGTTTCATCTCCGTGTCCTGGTCTCGTAATGGCCACCACCACATAAAGCGGTAGAGGAAACATTTTTCACGGCTATTTCTTTCATTATGTCACTTTCATCGGTCAATAACATTAACAAAAAATATTTTTGTAATCCTTCTTGCGTCGCCTTAAGGGCACGCCGCGTGTGACGCGCACACGCATACCCCGCGCGGATTAGCGCGACATAATGCCGCGGAACTTCCTCCGACAGTACTTCCCCTTAACGAACCGTCCCAATACTCGTAATTACGACTTTATTACGTTACCCCTAAAGGTTACTTTTAATTGTTTGCATTTACATAAAGTTGCGTTAAAAAATAAGCTTAGTGTAGGTTTAGGTGAAAGTAGATCGTATTAGCACGGAGTAGGGTGGACTTTTGTTTGTTTAAGATTAAATAAACATAGTGGATGGGACCGAACTCGTGTCTACGCATAATATCATTGGCACACACTCTTATTGGTGATGATTTGTCAACTTTACCGCGCACATTTGATTTTGAACTTTAGCTTTAAGTCTTGAAGGTTGTTTTTTCAGAAATGTGTTGTGAAAACTTTGTTTTCTTTGAGCGCAGTTGTAAAAAGTCCATTCACGCTGTGATGTTGGCAGTATGGGCAGGAAATTATTATAATTTTGCCTTCACGAGAACGTTGCTTGAATTTTAAGTTGTATTAAAATGTCGGCTAACTTGATTGTCGTGTTTTCTTTAGCTCATATCTGTGGTAATGCAGACATTTCGAGTATTTCACAAATGTTGGTCAATCTTTGACTCGCACGTAATAATATCTGGCAAGAACATCCATAAATTTTAAGTTATGATATTTATTTAACTGTCATAAGATGAGCCTTCATCACTTATTTAAGAAAACATAAATAATCAAGATAAATGCATTATGTTTTCCATACCATACCCTACTTAAAATATAGAAACACCAAAAAACATCAAAGAAATTCAAATGACAGCAATTTAACACATTTTCTATTTACAAAAAAGTTTAATTAAGTCACATTTACAGGTTGCAATCTTGTTCGTTCCTGAGATTTGTACACACAAACTGACACTCACTTCCCCAATGAATGGATCTCGTTAATTTTCCAAGGGAAGTCGGAATGAATAAATCATGACGTCACTACCGGTGCGACTCATTTCAGGATTTTCAGGTACTCACGTAAATTATTTTCTTTTCTGTAGATTTCTCTTGGACGGTATGCTAATCTTATTTATTTTTTAAGTTGAACGTACCTAGGCGGAAGATTTTTATTTCATGTTTTTACGTGGGCAATTTAAATTAGTTTAATTTATTTTTATGTCGTAGGTACAGTATTCATATGTAGAAAAAAAGAATATCAGTGTTGAGTAGGATAAACAATAAATTAAATAACATGCCACCTTAACTACTTATTATATTGAGGAAAACCTTCATAATGCTAAACAATTACCTCTGTACCTTTAACACAATAAAGCTAACGTATCACGACAAAACAATTATTTCATAATCTATCATAATTCCATTGATACCAGCAAATACTATTTACTACACCGTGTATCTCAGCTACAAATTATCTTGTCACAATTATTATTAATGCCGGCAACAATATAATATTACAATTTACGATAATCCTATACCAGGCTATTTATTAACTGACTTATTGTCAAATAAACTGTTAAATCAGATAACAGTTACAGTTCCGAGTTATTAAGTTATTATGCAAATTTTAGCGATACTCGTGTATTTATTGAAAATCAATGTTTTGTGTCAAAATGGCGGACACTGAAAATTATTTACAGTAACTGAAATTACCTAATGAGAATTTATCAGTTCTTTGACTGAGCCACTAAATAAGGGATAGATTACAATTGTAAAATAATAATTAGGTGTTAAACACAATATACACAATATAACACAATTATAAGAGGTTTACAACACCCTTTTCACACAATTTCTTTCAAAACAGACTTCACACTGGACACAAACGTATTACGTCGTATATTTACGTCGTTCAAAACATCATAAACACGACAGCCCTTTGATAGTCCAGGTTTCACAACGTAAGTCTGTTTCCCTTCTCTACCTATCTAGACACAGAAGCCCTATGTGGGATTATCCATAGATAAAAAATCGCACAGTGGGCTAATCCTTCCATACGTCTGTCATGGATAAATCCGCACGTTTGTGAACGGATAAAAAGGCATATTTGTCCTTTTTGCTAGTTTGTAATACTGGTATTTCAATAGCCGTATTGTGTAGAAACGAAACAAAAGCTATTGGAAGTTTTGTTTGCGTAATGTACAACTTTAAAGGTATTTTGACTAGGATTTGTTTGTAATCTGGTTCAAGTTTATTGCTGTTTCAATCGGCCTTAAACTATTTCCAAACAGTTTAATATTTCTAAGAGCATTTCATTAGCCTCTGTCTCTTGATGTATTCAATCCTTCTAACATAAAAGTATGACTTTCAATACATCACCTAACTTCTTATGATATAAAAGAAGATTTTCATTCTATTGTAAATACTAGTAGAGAGTATCACAAAAACAAGCTGACAAACCAAATTACAGAAATGTCCTTACTAAGTAACAAGGAACTTTTATAATTTCATGCTCCGGAATGGCGCCGGAGCGATAAAATGCCGGTCGAATGTAAGTTCCAATTACTGAAGATTCCGCCGGGCGTCCATAACGCGTATATTATTAATTTATTCATAGGACTGCGACTGTTACTAACTAGCTGCATTTTAGTGGCCCTCGTAGATGCACTTAAGATGAGACATACGGGTATGTGGAGCGTGAAGCATTTGTGCTACATACACATTTTTATAATAAAAATATTTGGTAGTCATATCTTACAAGATCTGAAAAAATATTAGTTGCTAAGTGGCTAAGAAGAACAGGATCTATTGCGAATGTTCTGTCAGTGATAAATAACAGTCTCATAAAAACTCAAGATTATGTACAGAAAAGAGTAAAAACGAAGAGTCGTAAGTAATTTAAAAATATTTTACAACTTTAGCAGGGCTATTTGCCTTACACTAATGAGGAAACAAGGTAATGAGTTAGTACAATAACATAGTATAAGTACCTATAATGTTACCTAAGCAAAATTGTTCATTCTACCGTCCCGTGTGTGACTATCAGCAGGGTGTCTTCATCGCCTGGCAGTGTAAAACACATTGTCACCTCGCCAGCCGTCGGTAACTGTCACCTTAACTACTAAACTACTAACTGCTAGTTAACTTGAATACTTATTACCAGCAGTTTATAACTTTAAGATTTTTCACAGCAACTTTGTATGCGAAGAATGCTATAAAAATCTCTAGTTACGTTAATGTTATCATTGTTGGAGTCTAGTGTACCAATTTGGATCATTTGTGGTCATATAAACTGCAGTAAAATGCCGTACTTTCAAACCAATTTGAGGTTATTTTAGTACAATTGACTTTCATGATAATGTTCCCCAATTTCTTCACGTTCTCACGTCGGTAGCTATTGTTCTGTTTTACGACTAGAAGGGCTTAAAGTACGCAAGATTTAGCTCAGAGTGAGTTTTGAAATATGTACTTTCAACAGTGATATGATTTCCTGATGTTTCTTAAGCCCAGGCCGCTGGGTCCCCGCCAGGCTTATGTCATAACTTCCCAGAACTTACAAACCAGTTTTTATGTTATTCCATAGAGAATAATTTGCTTTCAAATCAATGTAAAACTCCCGGTCCCGGAAAGAGAGCAAAAAGTATTTTGACAAGCTGTCAATGGCTTCCGTTTGTATTTTTTTGGGATTTGTCGATAGCCATTTGGACTAATCGTTTATGCAGTAGTCAGATATATTCAACGAAATACTGCCTACAGTAGGTAGTACCACAGATTATATAATAGTTACCCGGTAAAGTCGTCAAAACAAACTGATTAAGTAATTGGACTAGCCTTTACTCGATTTGCACCACGAAAAATCTCTTTTACTACTTTTATAACTTCAAGAAGCAATAACAAAATCCCAATCCCACGTCATCATTCATCTCCAACAAACATCCCGTTACGTATACAACTCTCCACAGGCGGGTATCATGTCTGTTTTGTCAGCCATCAAGCTCCTCCAAGCTGTTTGCGCTCACTATCTGAGACTGCAGCCGCTCTGTACAAACCGACGGACAAACATACGAGCATACAAACATACAGACAGCTTATTGGGTCAATAGTTTGCAGATGTGCAGGTATGAACAGGTGCAGGAGTTTCGAGTTTGACCCCGTTTTGTATGTGATGTTTAAACAGTTCGGTAGATGATCATGATTTGTTAATTTTGTTTTTGATGTAACTGTAATTTAGAATTGAATTAGAGAGTATGACGCTTATATTGTTAGCATGAAATTCTAGGATTGCTTTTCAATAACGTGTATGGAAAAATCACCAGCCTGTAACAAAAATAAGGTAGCTGAGAATGTGAACAGTACAGTTGCAACAGTTTTCCTTCGAGCACGCGTATTGATAGACCTATAAACAGAAAAATGTTGTGTTTTACTATAGGACCATAAAATCATCCCGATGCATCATTCTATAGCATACAAGGAGATAATTTTAGGAGACGAAATATCATTTTCCTGAGCCGTGAAGGACGTGAGGACTTTCGGAAGATAAGGGTTTACCTGGAGCACTCGTCAACGAAAAATATCAGCATTATTCATCCTCACGTATTATTATTTATTAGTAAAACATTGTTGAAATCCTCCAGACAGCATAAGCACGGCTCACACTGTTGGTAGACATTTTATGAATATTCACGGCGCGAAAGTGTGACCAAACCAGAAAGTGGCGTCACAATGGACAGGTATTTTTGTCAGGGCCTATAGTAGACACTACTGGATAGATTTGGAGAATAGTTAGGGTATTAAGGCTGTTTTATAATAGAGTAACTTTGGTTATGCTTGATGGTGTTGTTACTCGGCTAGAGCTACTGAAATAATCAAAATGTATGAACACGCTGATCATGCGGGAGGCATCAAATGACTGTGTTCAGAGTAAGATTTCATCATCTGCAGTGTTATATGACTTTCCTCCTCTCTTGAATACAGGCCTTCTCTTTAGTTTACCATATTATGGCTCATTCGTCAGCATGATACATACAACTTACTTAAAGGTTTTTACAGATCATCAGTCTATCTTTCCAAAGTTAAAGTAGCTTCTTTGACACAAATTCTAACTAAATAGGCAAATAAATATATCTACCACGATATGACTGTTAGTGTAAACAATATTAAAGTGTTTGCAGCCATCTTATATGCATATTGAGTGCTAAAATGACTCACTAATAGTTGTTAAGTTGTTACTCTTAGTAAAACGATAGGTTTGTCAAGAGTCTGTTAAGTTATCAACTTTCTAGCCTTTCTCTCTCATATGATGTATGTATTTAAATTAATGGGTTAACGGTTTTCAGTGCTAAAACACTTTGTCATTTCCGATACTTTAACATCCTCTTAAAATATCGTAGATATTCTATTTGTATTTGTGTAATTATATTTTGCGAATTATACGCGATTTTGGCATTGCTGTGTCACATAGTAAATTATCATTGCTCTTTGTTTTGTAAATAGTGTTTGCCCATGTATGACTAGGTCGTAAAAACTTATTACGAAGAAAATTTTGCCTTAAAAAACTTTTGATGATTTTTGTGTTGAAAGCTGTTAAAAAGTAATATCAAAAATTACAGACGGCACTTCCCTTCAAACTTTTTAAATCAGGTGTCACTAAAACTTTTCTCGTGCAAATTAGTAAGTAATTGAATCTAGACGCCATCCATCCGTGTATCCCAACCCGTTTTATAAAGAACAGGAAGATATATTTCCACATAGAAACTCCTTACAAATGCATCGATTACTCGTCCATACAAACTGGAGAGACGCAATAAATCCTATTTATTTATTACCTCAACTTATACATTATTTATCTACTTACTTAATCATAAGTTTTCCAAGTGAAATTGTATCGAATGTCCTGTATCGTGCTGGTTTTAACATGTCCTGTTTTACGAAGTTAAGTATGACTAATTATAGTACCTACTAGTTTTGAAACCTGCGTTACTTTTGCAAATAATAGTTGAATATTCTATAGCAATTTCTGTCACCTTTTATGTTCATAATAGGTAAGATATTATATTTTTGCAAGATGCTCCAAAGACACCGTGCATTTTATGTTATGTATAATTCAGCCAAGATATTTTTATACTCTTATTTAGTTTATTTTCAATAATCCATCTTCATGATAAGACCACATTTTCCTTCCAAAACCTTTGCTTTGATGTCTTCTAAATATAAATATTAACATTCGAGTTTCTTATACTTATAAAGATATATAAGGAAATAAAAGATTACATGTATATTCTTCGTATTTTCCGCAACATAACGTTGAGGTTAGGGAAAGGGCCTTGTTTCCTGGCAAATAATAGGCCATTTTTATATTTTTCCCTACGGGGCTGTAAAGGTCAAGATGCAGTGAATTCGTTTGTACTAATGATGATATATCACTACCATCAAGAATTATACGGATATATTTCCATTTCACTCGGAGGTAGGAAAATAGAAAAGGTGACCACAGATTTTTATACTCCACGCCTGTTTGTACCTACCCAGTTAAGTTATTCTTTTTGTATTATAATACGTTTTCTATTGACTTCTAATGAAGTGAAAATAACTTTTCATTTAAGTATTACATACAACATTGAGGTGATAAGTGGACATAATAACATCTACCAGTCCATCTTAAATAGTAATTTAATTTAGACGGTTCCTTACAAATTAACATCACGTAAAAAGTGAAACCCAACTTAGGTCCATATTCCTTTATAAACCGAGTGAAAGTGGAACTAAAACAAAAGCGTTACGTGTTTGTTACACTATAATGTCACCCGAATTGGCCAAATATGTCACAAGACAGAACACAGACCTTATTTGGCGCAAGGTTAACTTAGATCTAAAAGATTGCACTAGTTTTGGAGTTTAGGAGCCATTTTCAAGGTTATGTAAGAACAGTTGTATAATAAGAGTTTATTTCTAAAATTTAACACACGGCTCCCTATGTAAATAAATTAATATTTAATTGATCATAAGTACTTAGTAAATGTTAGTGCTCGTTAGATAATCACTTCAACTAATATTAGCTCTGAGATTAAGCGATGTCTTCTATACCCAAGTTTTGGCGCTAAATATGTATAGTTACATCCGTGTACTAAGTAAGTGAGCATGATGACTATCTCAGATTTAGGACCCCATTACGTTCCATATATATTTTGTCTCCAAAAATAATAAACTCTTTTGCAAAAAAAGCGGGCACCTATGCGAAATCTGAGTTTTAAGGACTTTAAGTGTATTTCAAAGGGTTTTAATGATTGGAGTATGTTTCTAGCATCAAAAGGGTTAGCCAAGCATGCGTGAGAGTGTATTCTAAATTTGAATTTTGTACAATTGCTAAGAAATTGGTTAAACCTTGTTTTGGACTAATTGCTGGCAGAAAGTTCGTCGGGGTTTTGAAAAGTTTTTGAAGTGATTTTCAGAAAACTGATAATGCAGTTTTAATTAACGATTAATGTACCTTTTTGTTAGATCAAAACATTTTTGAAAAACTATGCGTATTTGATAAAATTTTCACCTGCTCTAAATGGGCTATACTGATGATTGATGGCAATGTTAAGAGTTTTGGTATTTTAGTGTAAAGCGTTCTACTGTTAAGATATTGTACCGACGTGTTTTAAAATACCGCTTTTACATAATTAAACACTATTTAGAGGAGTATCAGTACATTGGGCTGCGACAAAACCAATTTAAAGTAAGCAGTGCCGATCACAACTCGTCTCCTATCAGACTTTGACATTTTTAAAAGTCTTGAAATTCTACAAAATACAGAAAATAGCGCATAGACTGTGAGCACGAGGTCTTAAGGTCTCGTAATCACTGATTTTCAAACAACCTTGTCTCTTGGGAAACTCCGTAGACCTCCGAAGATCTATGAGTCTGAGCGTTCAAATAGCGTGTTTTCATCCCACGGACATTTTATTAAATAAACTTGCCTGCACCGAGATTTTCTAGCATCTACAGCACTTTCCTGCTTAAATCATAACAATAATTGGCTATCTGCTAATTTCTTAAGAAACATACGTTTAGCCAATAATTTTAAATTCTTGACTCCCTTCCAGCTAAATCATCGTTTAGTAACCCGATACCTATGGAGTTATCGAGAGCTTCAACGCGCCAATAATTTGACTTTTTAGATAGCTTAAACCCTCTTCATCATTTTTCATGTGGTTAATTTTAACATTTATCACAAAATTTGGTATTTTTTAATGTCAAAGTCCGAAAGGAGACGAATTGTGATCGGCACTGCTTACTTTAAATTAGTTTTGTCGCAGCCCAATGTACTGATACTCCTCTAAATAGTGTTTAATTATGAAAAAGCGATATTTTAAAACACGTGGGTACAATATCTAAACAGTAGAACGCTTTACACTAAAATACCAAAACTCTTAACATTGCCATCAATCATCAGTATAGCCCATTTAGAGCAGGTGAAAATTTTATCAAATACGCATAGTTTTTCAAAAATGTTTTGATCTAACAAAAAGGTACATTAATCGTTAATTAAAACTGCATTATCAGTTTTCTGAAAATCACTTCAAAAACTTTTCAAAACCCCGACGAACTTTCTGCCAGCAATTAGTCCAAAACAAGGTTTAACCAATTTCTTAGCAATTGTACAAAATTCAAATTTAGAATACACTCTCACGCATGCTTGGCTAACCCTTTTGATGCTAGAAACATACTCCAATCATTAAAACCCTTTGAAATACACTTAAAGTCCTTAAAACTCAGATTTCGCATAGGTGCCCGCTTTTTTTGCAAAAGAGTGTATATAACTTTAGGACTTTGTTAATCCAGGACCGCAAGCGCAGTAGTCGTTTAAAAAAATAATTTTAAGTACTCGTCTCTAACTACTTTTATTCAAAATATGTCAAGAAAAATGGGGTATATAAAATGCATCTGTGAATAAATTCTCAAAATTTAATTTTAATTGAATTTTCTTCATATTTTAGTTCCATACAACCAGGCTATCACTTCTTACGTATGACAAACATATAAATCTGCAAACAGCCTATTACAATGTAGCATCTGTAGATAGTAATACGCCTCTCATATTGTTCACGTTATAAACAGACTACAGACAGTATCACCGGCAGTCGTCCAAGGTTTATCGCTTCTAGCTCAGCCAGAAATGGAAAAACTACGACCGATGTGTGGCAGAATAAAACTGGAATACTCGTAAATGTACAAACGTGTTAAGTTCATCGTGGAAAGTTGCATTTTCTATTTAAAATCTAAATGTTTTCTTAGTGTTTTGAAGACTCTTCAAATACTTCGGAAAATTAAATACAAAATAAAATTTTATATGCCATTTTTATGTCCTTAAACCTATCTCTTTGTACGATGTGTCTTTGCTTTGAAAATGCTTTGCTCCAACTTCACGTCATATTAAAGCCATTTATAATATGTATGCACAAACGAGGAAATATACTTAGCATAAAAATGGTACTATGATTAAAAATCTTTTCTCTCCACATTTAACATAAAAACTAATTAATAGCAAACATTCGTATCATTTATCTCAATATTCTTTCCGCACTATCAAGTTAATGGCAACACTCATTTGATATCGGCTTGTCAATGCAAATGTTGCCATTAGCAGTTAGCAGCACTACATATCCTTTACTTTATGAGATAGTAACACTGGATGAGATAATATAGTCTAGTAGAACAAGTGAAGGGGTTTTAAAGATATTTACCTAAGTTATTTATAGAGTTTTCAGCAAGTAGTAGGAAAGATACGTAGGATCCCAGCAAAAACACACAGGAAGTGATGAAGTGTTGGAAGTTTGGGTATATTGGTGTACAAAAAGGCTTCCAGCCATATATGGATGCGGACATTTAAGTTTGAATGGGAAGCCCTTATAACACGCACTTCACTTCCTACTATGCGCCTAATTGTATCTGAAATTGGTGCTAAATGGAATTTTATTTTATATAAGAATTTATATTACCCCATTACATTTTGTTTAATTCTTTTAAATTTAATACCTGAAATGCGATTTAAAAAAATCTATAGGCTCAAAACAATTTCCTAACTTGAAATCGTTCTGTAACCCGAATCCCCATGAATCTTCTTCCACAAGAAAAACACATGTATTCTCTCCAGCGTTATTTAACAGAGGACAAGCCATAAAGTGGTGTAACTCCCACGCAGGATCCTTATCTGCGCTCGCGCACCCGACTCACACCTCGCTTCAATTCGCGTACTTTGCACTAGCACTTGTTTTTTTAGTTATTTAAGAAAGAATATGTGGAGGCCATCTAGGTTTGGATAGGAATTGCACAGACTATTTTTTTCGACACAAAATTTTGTTGGTAAATTGTGTTTTTCCACTTAAAATCTATCTAGCTATATCTGATAAACATACTATTAGTGGAAGCAATGTTTAATAAAATAAGTTGTTGTTTTAAATTTATTGTATGACGTGTTTAATTTTTATTAAAATCGAAAGAAACGGATTAAAATGTAACCTGGGATTAAACTGCATTTGACAAAACAAAATCCTATTGTTTTTGAACTCTCATCAAAACTTTATTCAATGACTACCCAGAATCAATGAATTAACCCGACAAATGAATGCCTACTGAATCCAATTTTCTGTGATTACGCCACGGCGCCAACACGCGGGAAAACCCAGTATTATCTCAGTATAAATCATTAAACGACATGTAATATTAAACAGTTGTAACCATGTACAATCACTTAAGTTATTCACACTTTGTTTTAACTAAATTTATTGTTTCTTGTTACAGGTAATTAAACTTTCCTATTGGCGCGCGGTGGGAATCTTAATAGCGTATGTACGTATGACGGAGATCAACTTAACTGTTTAACGAAAGCTCTTAATGACTCATTAGCTGGTGTTTGTTTTAATGTTACGTGTATTATTCAAATTGCTGTGATGGTTTCGTAATATTATTGATGTTTCAACGTATTGGAGATGTAGCCAGGTTGATGCTTTGCCTGAAAACTGACCTTGTGAAAATGCTCTTACATTGAAGTTTCTTCGCAAATTGTGGCTTAAAAGTGGCGTAAGTATATTAGGCATTATTTATGCTATTGTTGCATTCAAACGTTTTAAAGCAAGCAACGATGTATTACCTAGTAGGTATCTAATTTGTTACTATTATTGAACAAGCTCGGCCCGTCAATCTGCATGATTATACGCTCGTAAAGATACGACCGACAACTTATGTTCGCTCCAATAATCCACTAAATAACCAAACAGCTCGCCCTTGACTTGTTTTTGTTGTACAGTTAAAATAAACTCAGTTTACTACTCAATAGTTACGTTATTACAAAACTACTCGATAATTAGTGAACTCCTACGTAGTGTTGCGAGACTCAAGTACCATCACTAATTGTTTACGGTATTAAAATAACTATCGATAGGAAAATTGTACAAAATTCACCTTTATTTGTCTAACAATAAGTAGCAAATTGTACAGAAAATCTACGGTCGTTAAGCCGTTTTTCACGAGTTATCCGACAATAGTGCACATAGGTTATGGTAAAATTATTACGAAATAATTTGCTTGAAATAAACACAAAGCCTTGAGCTACCGTTGTTGTGAGAATGAAGACTTATTTAGATACAAAATTGCTTTGAAATTACTGTTCTTAAATGCCATTATTTTTTGCTACATCCAATAAGTAAAATAATGGGTTTACAATACAGCTCAATATAATTCACGTGCTTTGATTAAAAACAAAATTAAACCAAAGCACTATAAATAAAAATTACGACCGCAAACGACTCCCACCTCACAATTTTGCTACTGGCAACACATTTAACTCACACTCATTAGAAACAGCTGTAAAACAAATAATAAAAAACAAAATTGCCAAACGCCATTAATGTATAAATAACTGGCAACTAATTACGAATGCAAGCTAGCGCCATTTCTCACGACTATCGCGGAGAAACGCGACGTCGTCGATAGAAGGTGTCGACATCCAACAAAAAAAACAAAATTATCGATAATTTTTCCCCGCACTAACTCAATTTGACGTAAGTTTTGAGCGGAGCGATAACGAGTCATGGCATATACGGATAATTTATTGAAATATCAGAAGAAACACCACGTTTGTCATTTAATTGAAAATAGCTAACTGATATCGGAAACTAATGGATTTAATTAATTTGTAGTGATTCTTTACTTCTGACATCAAGTTCGGTGGAACATTTTGCGTTGTAAATTATTCTGTTTAAGGCATTTTCATTATCTCGTTACATTGATTACAGAAACAGTTCGACCACATTATCTACAGAAGTTATGTTCGTACTGAAGTCCGAGATTTACTACATTATAAAAGTGAACCAGAATTTCACTTTATTTCCTTATTAGCGCTAACGAATTACCTAATACCGATACAAATTAAATCGAACAACCGTAATATTTCCTTACACAGTTATCCAGTCAATATAAAGCACATATTTTATTATAATTCGAGACACATATTTAGTGGTTTGAATAATAAATAAGGCGTAAATGTATTCATCGCCTCAGTATGGCAAAATCGCCGCAATTTTATAGTTTGGCCCCACCCTCTCCGCAGGGGTCCTCTAATTTATTTGAAGGCTCTATTACTAGACACCGAGTGGTCGGATAGGCTTTTTATTTATATTCTTTATCCACATAGTCATACACACGTATTTACATATAGATATACTGCATTCAGGTGAGATCGTTTTGCTGTTGTTATGCAGATTATATTGCTCTATCGTTTGTTATGATCTTTTTACGATGTAGAATTATGAAAAATACAGATATTGAAAAACGTGCTATTCTTACAAGTCGGTGGGTGTTTCTCTTAAGTGTTTTTAGTTTGTTGCTCGTCTATCAGTTCTGCCCACGTCTGTATGTTTATGGTGTCTAACACAACGTTTTGACAGCTTATAATGGCTTTATTGGCCATATTTTAATTTTTCTTTCGGTGTACAAATAGGGACACGAAAAAAGTATCGATGCTTTGTGGTATCGAGTACATTCCAGTTCGATACCGATACTTTTGTACTCGATACTTTGCAATCGATACTTTTACTCAATAAGTACTTTTTCCCAGGTATCGTATCGAATGAAGAATTTCATTTAACAGCGCTTTCTAGGTCACTCGTTGAAAACATTTTAAGACATTCTGTCTTAACTCATTCTTAACGGCCGGTCGTTCGTAGTCCAATTCCTAATCAATCATTCTTAACTCTGTGCACTCGTTCACTTACTTGTTCAGTTCAGTTTGTTATAAATACGGTACGATTGATCATTATTTTGTTTAATTACTAGTATTTGATTTCTTAAAGTTTATAAATAAGTGTAAGTAGGTAGGTAGTTCCATTATTCTCTCTTGTGTAAGTGTAACTGTGTTATTACGAGTCTTGGGAGGAATGCCGCCTAAAAGTGACCTTTGGCAGTATTTTGTTAAAATTAACAACAACGAAGTAAAATGCAAGACATGCCTCAAAACCATAAGGCCGCGTTTCCACTGACGCGGAGCTGGGCGGAGAGGAGCGGAGAAGAGCGGTGAAAAGTGGTCAGTGTTTCCACTGAAGCGGAGCTGGGCGGAGAGGGGCAGAGAGGAGCGCAGCTGGGCGGAGAGGAGCGCAGCTGGGCGGAGAGGAGCGATGAAGATTTTGAATGCACCTAGTGACGTAACGAAGACAACTGACACACTGCACGCGAGTCACGCACCGCCCCGCTCCGCCCCGCTCCGTACCGCCCCGCTGTCCTCCGCTCTGCACCCCAATGCTCGCTGTCCTCCGCACTGCACCGCTTCGATGTATGAATATTCGCTCAGCTCTGCTCCACCCCGCTCGTACTGTTTCCATTGAAGCGGAGCGGAGATTTCAAGCATTGTCATTGGTCAATTTGGGCACCGCTAAGCTCCTCTCCGCCCAGCTCCGCGTCAGTGGAAACGCGGCCTAAAAACCTCAGGAAACTCGGCGGGTGAAATTGTGGGACACTGCTAGTTTTTAATATACCTCAAATGACTTAATATTGTTTCCTTTTGCTACATTTTCGATTTGTTTCATTCATTCCATTTTCCATTTTTCTATTAAATTTGTGTACCAATACCATTTGTTTTTTATGTCCTGCTGAACTGAAGTAAAACTGACATTATTTGCTGACTGATATTGACCTAGCAAATTTTGATCTAAAAAAGTACTCGATACCTTGAAGTATCGATACTTTTGTTTCGATACTTTGATGAGTACGATACTTTGTTATCGATTCTACTCATGAGTACGGTATCGATACTTTTGTTTCGATACCGTGTCCCTATGTACAAATGTGTGTTTGTAATGGTCGTAAATGATGAGTGGTTCGGGTCACTGAGTTACGGTTGTGGAAGCATATTATATGCAATTTCAAAATGAATAATAATTTAGATTCGTTTTGAATGCTTATTTACTTGTAACCTAACCTCTTTCTTTCACTCGGTTCAAGTGATTCGCTCAAAGAAAGTTGCATGTATCACTAGGTTCCCTATAAACTAGTACTTAGGTACTTACATAGTGATGTAAAATGAAAAAAAACGATTTGTTTTTATTCACTTTATTGAAAAAAAACATGAAAAAAAACTTTGCATCGTTGTTTTTTTTCTAAATTTGGTTTTTTTTCTAGCCTACTTTTTAGTTCAATTTTCAAAATTTCCCTTTCGTGAAGTTAATATAAATGAATGTTGCCAATATTTTCATGAAATTTGGTTCTGTTTTATCAGAAAAGTACCGTAGATTCAAGAATAAACCTAAGACTCTATTATGTAACCTTAAGTATTAATCTTTAACGGTAAATGCCCTAACAATTTAAGAGTTATTATACTCTTGAAAAAAACAAGGCCCAGAAAAAAAACTTTTTTTATCTGGTTTTTTTTCAAGGTTTTTTTTCACACTAGAAAAAAAAACGGTTTTTTTTGCAACACTATACTTACATATATTCTAGTAGTCACTCGCTCCAGGTCTTTAATCCGACTAGCTATATATTGCATGCACCTACCAGTACGGCTTCATTGCATTCGATGTCACATTATAAACAGATTACGGACGAATAGATACAATTTTAAAGTCCGGACGTTATAGATATAAGTAGTTTAATACTAATATTGTAAATGTGATTTTTGATGAAGGTTTCTCGTTCATGCAATTGAGTCTTATATTAGTACGGATATTATATGAAGTAGCTTAAACATCGGAATGACATTCACATAGGCTATCTTATTCCGGTGCGAGGGGTGGTTCTGCCTAGACGCGGGTGAAACCGCCATTAACAGACAGTCTGGTATAAATAAATTATAAATTTTTAGGCTCTAATTTATGAAGATCGTAAAGATATGTAGGGATGTTATCTTGACACGTCTGCTTAGTCTTTTGATGAAACTGTTATGATGATTATCTACAATACATACCTAATTTGTAATTAATTTCCTTCAATCAAGTCGGTATTTGCACTAAATACGTGCCTAATTAATAACCCATCTCACACGCACTTAGCGTGAACATAGTGTACTGTATATTGTCATTACGTATAATATATAACGCTTATTGCATTATCACTGTATGTATGTATGTATATATGAATAGGTAATTAGCAAGTCCCAGCGATTGTTTCAATCTAAATTCATTAATTAATATCTAAACTAGATTTGCCGGTTCTATTTTCGTTGTAATTCAAGAGTTGATTATGAAAATTAATTAGGAGTTAAGTTGAATGGGCAGCCCTTTTCTTGAAAATTCTAATTATGTTTCCTTGAGTTTAGCACGTGGAATTTATTTATAGCTGAAATCTTTTAGATAACTTTCTTTGGTTATTAAAAATCTTTATTCCGATGGTTGACTAGTAGAGAATGCCTTGTAGCATTGAGTCCGTCAATGTACTATTTTTTGTTAAATGAAGTTTTTTTTACTCATTATACCCTTAAATTATAACATACTGATATAGTGTTAGTTTATCTCGAATTAAACACTTATCGAATGATCTCCTCTCAGTAACTGAAAATAACCTAACTATGTCGTCGCTATATTAATGAATTTTATTTTGTGGCGCAAAATTCAGCCATATTGGAAATAAGACACTGTTTGTCAGTTTCAGTGGGGTGAGCAGTCACACGTGAAGTCAAGGTGACACACAAGATAGTAATATAATATGGGACATATTTTAGGTCGGGAATAGTTAGTCATCTTTTATAGCTAATATTTTTTGTTTTTTTTTTGTCAGCCAATCAAAAAACAACATATTTTTGGTATACATATGCCAGGAAGTGTCTACTAATAAAAGAGTAGGTTAAGTTTAGCATTGTTTGAGACTAAGAACATACTAGGCTATGACAACAATGAAAAGCATAGTCATCTTTTGAATTACACGTTTGGATAATCTCAATTATCGCAATAAAGTTGGATTTTATAGGAACATCTAGTATTTTGAGTATAATTATATTCTGTAACGAGGTGCAAGGCGATGTTGTGTCCATAATAATGAGATAATGAGCGATAATCGCGTGATAACTGGGTGAGAATCGAGAAAAAAAAAAAAAAAAAAGTTACTTGTAGAGGCTGTAAGAGTTGTGTATTTTATAGCGATGATGGCATAGGATGAAAAGATTGTAATTAGTTTAAGTATTTTATAAGTAGGGTTTGGACTATAAAGATACAAACGAGTAGGAAAACTTAACTGAGGTCGATATAGATTTATAGATAGATAAGTCAGATAACAGAGTGTTAAAATAAAAACAACCAGTACAATAAATAAACCCTCATATATTTACATCATCACATAATTCAAGAACCAGCCCCATTTACTCGTACCGCTAGCAATAGCCCATAATTTCGTCAATAGAGCAGGCCTTGAGGCAGCACTCGTCGACCGGGCCGCGCTTGCCGCGCACGCCAGCCAGCACGTGGTGCGCCGGCGGCCACCAGCCGCGCTTGTCCAGCTCGGGCCAGCACAGCGTCGCGATCGCCTCCGACAGCTGCCGGCCGCACAGCACGGCGCGCCCGCCCGCCGCCTGCGAGTCCGCGCTCACCAGCACCAGCGAGACTACTACCAGCAGCTTCAACATTGTCAAGGCGGCACGATATACTGTACTAACAGATGTAACTACACCGATGTATCGGGGATGTATGTGCCCTTCCCTTAGGGTGCTTACCTTTTATACCTGGTGTTTGCTGATTAATATGCACATCCCATTGACACCTAACAATGTAGGTTGTACACTTCCCACTCTTTCCTTGAAACTTAAAGGAATTTTACTTTGAATTTTGTTGGCATGTCCTACACTCAAGTCTGTACGAGTTTACATGTACCAAAGCGATTTTGTATAGAGCTCCTGGAACATTGTGCTGTCTGAAAGCCGTTCATTGTGTTTTGTAGAAATGACTCGCATTTCTTCGTCCATAAAATAACGAGACGCGTACCATAGAGATTTACGTTGGCATGCTTCTTGGTAAAGTGTTTCTCTAATATAGATAGAACATTACATTACATAGTCAAACTAGTTATTTACTACATAAACACGTTACATAAAGAGAATAAACAAAAAAAATACAAATGATGTATAGCATGAGACTCTGCTCAGTATATGCAATCACAGCACTGATTTTCAGCTGGCTCCTGACAGTTGAGCAATTTCACGCGCACACGTACACGTAGACAAGTAGAGAATAACAAAAATTAAGACAGCAGTACTTCGTTTAAGAAAAATTACACATGATTTCAAATAGAACCTACAGTGCGTAGCAACAACCGCGTAGGGAAACAAGCTGAAAATATTTTCCTTTCGAAAGGCTTCCAAAATATTTTTTTGTATGACAAGTTGACAACAACAACGGCCACGAGACATGTCTACGACGTGTAGGAAGCATCTCCTACACAATCAGGTAGCTGAGACGTAGCTGAATATTAATGAGCAAACCCTAAGTATAAAAGGGTGCCACCCTAAGAGAAAGGCACATTCATCCCCCATACTTCGGTGTAGTTACATCTGTTAGTACAGTATATCGTGCCGCCTTGACAATGTTGAAGCTGCTGGTAGTAGTCTCGCTGGTGCTGGTGAGCGCGGACTCGCAGGCGGCGGGCGGGCGCGCCGTGCTGTGCGGCCGGCAGCTGTCGGAGGCGATCGCGACGCTGTGCTGGCCCGAGCTGGACAAGCGCGGCTGGTGGCCGCCGGCGCACCACGTGCTGGCTGGCGTGCGCGGCAAGCGCGGCCCGGTGGACGAGTGCTGCCTCAAGGCCTGCTCTATTGATGAACTTATGGGATATTGCTAGCGGTACGAGGAAAGGCTGGTTGTTGATTATGTGATGATGTAAATATATGATGAGGCTTATTGTTTAATCAGTTTTTTATTTATTTCACTTACTTGACAATTGAAAGAGAAACTACATGACTAAACCTGATTAAATATCATGCACTAATATCCGTCTTCTGAGATACCTGTGCCCTCAAACTCCCTATCAATTGATCGTATTTAAAGTTTCCGTAGGAATTACCTAAACAACTATTCTGATAATAAATGCATATAAATATAGGATATGCATAAAGTCTAAGACCCAGCAGTTCCTGGCGTCTTAACGTCTAACGCAATAGCAAAAATTAATTGGATTTATCTGGTGTTAATATTATAATCTGTGTAAGCCTAGCTCATAACTTAGCAGCTTTGCCGTTAATTATTTACCGCGTTAATAACTTGCGCAAACTGACAGCCGATAAGATACCTGCCTATTGATTATACAGCCGTTTTATTTTACATCTACTATTAAACTAAGTATAATTTACATACTGCTTTTAATATTTCCATATCTTCAAATATGTGAAAAATGCCCAATAATACTTGTTTTATTTTCAAATGGCTGATAAAACCTTCCCTGGACCTCTACAAATGTTTTAAAACCAAAAAAGCCAAATTAGTTTCGCCATTCTCCAGTTTTAGTCAGACTAACGAACAGCAATTCATTTTCATACATAAGATTACTTTGACACCCATTTCCCACTTAATCATCCGACTAGATAGATTTGCCAAGACGAGCCAAACGAACAGCCTACCTTTTCGCATAAATATTTCAAAGAGAAATATCTACGTGATTTGAATTATTCACCCTAAATTCAGTTTCTTTGCCAAATTATGTTTCAACAATATAAAGTACCAAGTTATTCAGTGGTTAATCAAATTCTTCTGATTGTGCAATAAATTGAAAATACTGAATTTGCGTTCACTGAAAGCTATTTTAGTATTCTATAACTGTGGTACGTCGCGTCGTGTTGTTACGGTATGTCCTGTGAGCGATCTGGATGCGAACGAGAAGCGACGCGGCGCGATTTCCTTTGAAGTTATTCAAGTAGTCAACGTAACGATGCGCACATCGTGCATCTGTCACGACGCTTCTGATCGCTTCGCTTTCGCGAGTCGCCTACGCAGGACGGATCCTTACTACTATTAATGTTTAAAGAAAGGATTTCATTCATTTACCTACTGCTTTAATCATTAGTTTATTGCTAAAGCCATCGTGTATTTCACATCTTATCTTTTCAGTAGCCCATTCAAGTGTGTGATGACGTCATATTGTAAAACTCCTACTTAAACAAATGACGTACTTATATTTTCAGGTTTCATTAAGTTTCTGTCTACAAAAAATAATGTGAAGATTTTCTCTGAAAGTTTAATTTTGGGGATCTTATATTAGTTTTACATTAAATTTTAAATGTGCAATAAATCATTTGTTCGTTTGAATTCGTCTCTTATATGTATAGAGGCTTATTATGACTTGCCAATTAATACAATGTACAATAACATTCACGTCGATAATAAAACGGCAATTTTTATTAGTATCGAGAATTTACGATTGTCCATCTGGGTGGTACGGTCAGCAGGTTAAGTGCGGCCGTAAATCAGCCAGATAAAACCATATTCAATGGCTGCTTTGTTAATTGTAAAGCGATTTAATTGATTCAGTTCTGATAGGATTTCTTTGAACAAGAGTCTGCGGAATCAGGTCACAGTTTTGCTATCTGTACTAACTTGTGTGAGTTTGTGTGGTTTATTGAATGTGCTGAAAGATGGAGTATTTTGAGTCTGTTAGCTGTGGGATTATTGCTACTTAAGTTGATGCTGAATTGCTGAATTCTAAATTCTTGATGCTGAATTCTATTGGTTATTGGAAGGACCAAAAACATGTACACACCTCTTCGAATACAACACTGTGATCTCGTAAATTTTTGTCAATCTAAGGTCAACAGTTCTCTCCACATAAGTTTCCCATTCTTATGTTGGTGGCTAGTACTTACCTAAATTCACAATACTCTACCAAAAGAGTAGGTACTTCATAAGTCAAAAATGTCTATCTGTGAATGTTCTTGGGTCATATTCAAAAAAATTGTATATTAAAACGTCCAACAGAGTTATTCTTTTTTTTTAAATAGCTACTGGCTAATTACTCTTAAAAACAGAATAAACATTTATTTCAGCATTATGAAAAACAAAAATAACGCTCCATAATCCTCAATGAATGATTAATTTTAAAAGAAAACTACAACGTAGAACATTTGTTTTCATATAAGCAATGCGTGTTCACATTCTTGGCGCGACATTAAAAAAACATTTTATTATTCAATATCAGTATTTTAACTAACAAATAATTTATTTCTTAGCAGAGCATTGTGGAACCTGAAGGAATTTGCTAAAATTATCATGAAATATAGCACTCAGAATTCAGGAATAATTAATTAAAGCATGTCTTGATTTCACTTCATTTCTGTTATTCCTGTCTGTTACGTTAGTAATTTTAATCTTTTTGTAGTAGTTATCAAAATTATTTTACCTAAAACATTAGCAACTGAACTGTCAAAAGAATCGACGAATCAAAAATGTTCGGTAATTTTGTTAAGCGCAACAAGCACGAAATATTGTGGTGCAGTGATTATTCGACAGTTAAAAGTTACTTATTACTGTGAGACTTTTAAAGTATCGGTAAGTACTTTTACTGTTTTATAACTCAGCTTAGAATAAATGTATATTGATACTATCACTGTACTATACAAGTTTCGTATAAAGTAAGAATTAGCATTGAAAAAGAGATTTTTTTAGATTAGACACAAGCAATTTATTCATATCGGTTATCATATCGATTACTTTTTTCTGTGACGTAACAGATATGAACGGTTAAGGTTTGTTCACAGTGTACGCACCGAGATAAAAACGTATTAATCAAACCTACCACTTTTCTTTTTATTTTATAATTTTGTAAAGGTATCTTTACGAAAAGTCGACATGGACAAATTAAATAAAAATCAATCCACAAATAAAATTTAAAACTTGAAAATGTATTCTATCGTTATACATTTTTACAATCGATATTTGCAGGTAACATCATGTATTATAGTGGGATAAGTTTGAGATAGTTGAGAAAAATAATTTTACCTACTTACCTACGTACTTACTAGGGACGGCTTTAGTTCGGGTATAAGAATTACTGTGGGGTTTGTTGTAAAATATTTAATATTTACTTATTAAGGTATTTTTTCTTCACAGGCAATATGCTACTAACACCAGCTGAACGACAGCGAAATTATAGAGAACGACTCGAATACTACTACCTACTTATTTTCTTTTAAAATTATGTCGTTGTATACTAACCCTAATAATTCATCTCTGTTACTTTTCTGTTATAATAATATAGCTTTCCTATCTGTTTCATATCCGTTATTTACAATTATTTTGAAAACGACCCTCTTATCTCTCTCCTGAGAACTGTACCTACACCTAAAATTGGGACACAACTAATTTCTGAATAAAAGAAGGCTGTAAACGACTAGAACTGTATTCTACCCTGAGACACACAACTAATTGCTAATTACATCTCCAAAGCTCATATTATAAAATACCGCAAAGTTATTAAACCTCACACAAGTTCTAATTACATACATACCACACATTAGCTACACACCCAGAGATTTACAATCAGTATAAATTAAGAGTAGTTATTAGAAGGGTTTATCTGTTTATCAGCCGATCGGCCGATAGCGGCTGTTAACCTTTTGAACGCCAATGTCGGCTATAGCCGACATGAGCAAGCGTGCCCCGTGCGCCAACGACGGCTATACTCGACAAATACAGGTCGCAGAAAAATACAAAATAAACCTATTAAATCATTACTTTTATGTATTTTTTAGTAGATATTTAAAATTAAGATTTTCGGGCTTGGCGTACAGGGCAAGGGAATACCGATATGGCGTGGCGGTGAAAAGGGTGGCTGCATTGTCTCTCCGTTTATAAACGATGCTGGTGCTGATAATCTGAGATTTATAGCTAGATACTGTATGTGGGCGGTACCTATGGATTAAGGATGCTGGATTAACGAACTTTTTGGTCTTTTTGTGAGGACATTGAAAAGTCCTTTTTGTAGTATGGTAATTAAGGATTTAGTCTCTTTTAAAAATTAATCGCTGAATAATTGATAATGTAGGTATTAAATCATAGTTTCAGTTGACATGGGGGTATCTATATGATTGAATTAAAATTAGTATGGTATAGATCTGTATCATAGTATCTACTGTGTATCGCTTACAGTTCATTGAAAAAAATTCTACAAGATGCTCTTAAAACATATTGACGTTAACTTTTCAGTAATCTATGTATTCATTCTTCACCCACTGCACACACATTATATCTCTAACTTACATCCTATTTATCCTAAAACTAAGCAACTCAATCAACACATAACTATACCTAATATACCTTTTTAATATCTACACACAGACATATCATACAAGCCTAGTAAAGCTGGCTCGATCTACTTAATGATTGAGAACACACGAACGCATTAGCCGCGCGTCCGATCCCATCATATTGCTATTGAAAGTCATTGCTCGTGACTCGCGCACCGAATTATGCATTTGTTGTGTAGTGCAAGGGATAGGCGTATTGAGGGTCGTGTCATTATTTAATTTAGGATGCCAGTTTCTATTTTTGGTAATATTTACACTTAGTAAACATCACAGAAATGGAGTGTTTAACATTACTTTGGTCTTAGTAAGTCTAAAATACAAAAGCGCTTTTGAAAGAGGACATTTTTGTTTGAAACAAAACACTTTTAACTTTTTATTTATTCATTTATTTTTTATTATCACATGATACATACTTACACTCACTCACTTAATTACTTTTACATAATCACACTCTGAAATACATTGGTACTAACGCATTTTTTCACAAAAGTATGGTATACCTATTGCAATTGTCGCTATCGCTCATGACTTGTCGATAAGGTCGCGGTATTAAGTGCAGTGCAGCTCTAGGCGGTATCACACCTCAGCCGATCCCTGCATTATCGACACGCAGCCTCTTCCCCGTATTGATTGAAAATAATATCTAATTATATCCAGCCCAACAATCGTGCCCAATAAAACAAAGAAATAAACCTTTGTTGTTTTAAAACTTTCCGTGTATGGCTTCAGGGAATCTTTCCAATAAATGCTCACTTAACAAACAAAAGCGCCTGCAGAAGCACGTTAAATTATTTTTCTCACGGTAATGTAAAAGTAGGCACAAGCAATAACATTAAACACACAACGGGCAACAAATCATACAAATTAAATTTCAACAACTTGACACAACAATTACGAGCACAAACATTAATTTCCGCAACAAGTTAAACAAAATAAATTACAGAAAAAAGACGTCGTCGCTAGAAGCAAATACGTTACATTCCGCGGCCGCTGCGCCCACAATTATAATTGCCTTAACCGCTACACGTTATAAATCTTTCACTAAGATGGAGATTAGGCTGTTTGTAATAAAAATAAACATTCCCCTGCTATGGAACGCGATGATAGTATGACAAATTAATCGGAACGCGCTCGACGCTTTGTAATAATTTGAAAATAGAACGTCGCGTGGCTGAGCCGTGTCTGGCATGGCGGCAATGGCGGCAACGGCCTAACCACGTGTAATAATAGATTAGTGTTATTAATTTCAGTTGGAAACACTCATTCATGACGCTTTTTGTAACAGACATGATCAGAATTTGTGAAGAAAAACATGTTTTGTAGAGTTCGCGTCACGCGTCGTGTCAAATGATGATGGTGACAGATACACGAGTCTGGGCTAAATTCGAAGAGGATTACCTAATATTTTTCGATGTTTTTTTTCTTAGAAGTGAAAAAAATCTGTACAATTTCGATAACTTCTCTGTTTATTTTACTAAGCTATAAACTTGCTATTTCCTTGTTCTAGCGATTGTGTGCTAAGAGAGTGAACAATGCGACTCTTCAGCATCATCATTAACTAAAGGCGCAAAATGACACAGCATATACACACCTTTTTACATTATATTTATCGTAAAAGCTGTGGTAAATAATGTACATAATAAGATTTTCCTCTATAACTCAATAGTTAAGTTTGTATTTGAGTTTAAATCTTATGAAGAATTTTCAATAGGTATAGAATTTACTTTGCAATTTTAAAACATTCACGACGATTTTTTTGACATCCATAATTCTTTTAAATAAATCTATCTTTTTAAAAATACTTTTAAATTGTTTGCAATCAAAACAGCCCAAAATACCTCCCTTTTTCTACCAATTTCACAAAAATAGGGACAAACTAACAGTTTGGAGCATAGTTTCCTCTTAACTTTTGAGTGTATTTATTTACCAACGGTTTTAGGTCGCATTTATTTAAACAACTGATAAGTACCAAGAATTATGCAGAAAACATACTTTACATAAATGCATCTCAAAATTATGTTAGTAGGCACCTATTTACCTAAACGTGCGATTTCAAAAGTCAAAGTTAAGTTTAAGTAATTCGAGTTTGCTTTCCACTGCAATGCCACCATTAACACTTCGCATATACATACTTAACGTATAAACTTACCAAATGAATTACTTTTCGGACAGTTTAAAAGCGATTTCAGTCCGCAGTTGAAATGATTAATATTGTTATGTCAAAGTAGTATTTACGTGTGAAGCTCGCGAGTTATGGCGTATTGTGCAAGCAGGTACAATGGAGAAGTAACCTCGACGCCAGGAAGGAATGTCAGGATTGTGTGTTGGCTAATAACTGTATTTGCAGGGGAAATGAGTGAAAGAAATGTATGCTTTTGAGCTTTTAAAATGTACTTATATCCGTATATCGTACAGCATTAGTACAAGTTATATGATTATTGAAATAAGATCTTGTAACAACAGCCTTCGGATAAATGTATAAATTAATGCATCTCCAGCAGCTTTTGCTTAAAACTATTATAATTATTTATATTTTTCGCGAATGATGCTGAAAAATTTTCATTTCAGCTTCAAGCTTCAATACGGAACTATAACCTGCTCCGCAACATAAACTTAGAGCAGCAATATTTCTATAAACGCCATCAACGAGGCGTGGCACAAAATAATAAATTCACGACGTTAAGTACCCTACATAACTATAAAACTCGTTGCATCATTAAAAACCTATTGAAAACCACCGCTAAATCATAATTACGTAGTTTTACATTGCTTCGTAACCGTCCAAGTGATCTGACCTCTATTAACCTTATCTAGTCGATAGCCGGCGGAATATAGTTAGGAAATACTAGGAAGACGCCAAATTAGTTTAGCATTAGTAAGCAGTACTGGGAAACTTGAACGTGGGATAAATTAGCTTCAGAAGTTCTACTTTGTTACACAGTCTCAGCAAGGAGAGCTATGTTTTAGCTGACTATGGAAAAGGAAGTTTGTCTCAAACCTAGATTCCGTTACTTACGATAATTGAATTGAAAAGTGTCTGCAAATTCAATGAAAATGAGGATTAGAGCTTTAAAGCGCTTTCACATGACACATTCTAAAAGAAAAAATCTGCGCGGTCTTATTTACATGTCATCGTTTAAACTGGCAGTTGTCAATTGTTTGCTGACACTGCCCATATGATCCACTCGGATGATACAAAAATATGAAGACACTGCTAAGTTACGATTAAGTTTAAAAACAGGTCTATTCTTAATTTTTAAAATACATCGAAGGAGAATAATAATTCAGAACTAACTTGGCGTTAATAATCTCCTTAATAACCTTCTGTTTTCTCCATTCTGTACCAAAACGGACCCACACAGACAGACAAATTGAATTTATCAGTGCATTGTAAGCGAGACAAATGGCGTTTTTATTAAAGACGTCGGGGCTGATGCAAAATAATGTAATGTCATCGCTATGATTTTAATATCAGTGGAGCATTATGTCGGCCGCAGTGACATACTTAGGCAGCTCGTTTTACTTAGGACATGCGAATTAATACAATCACTGCTCTGTAAGAGAGATATGCGTCATGCATTTGTTGGTTGGGGTATTTTTCAGCGTATAATATGTTTTAAGTAAGTCATATTGGTCTTCTGCA
Source organism: Helicoverpa zea x Helicoverpa armigera (assembly GCA_033682625.1). Lineage (NCBI taxonomy): Eukaryota > Metazoa > Arthropoda > Insecta > Lepidoptera > Noctuidae > Helicoverpa > Helicoverpa zea x Helicoverpa armigera. The sequence continues at coordinate 721,720 of JAWIIS010000008.1, forward strand.
AGTACCACGTCATCGTGGCAAGTTATTGTTGTGATGGACATGAATCTTGTCCCTTTTTTTGGGGAGATCATCAAATGATTTCTGCGATCATTATGAATCCTTCATAGATGACACAAATCCTCTTACTTCAGAATTCGGTTAGATCGGACCTCACGTGAAGACACTACATACATATGTATATCAATGCTTTTCAAACAGCAATAGAGTAAAAGGTAATTTGTTAACAGACTTACAGAAACTCATTCAATTTTTAACTCAATCCCCCTTAACCCTTTCTCAATACATCATGAAGATTGAAGACATCGAAAGCAAACGCTTTTCCCGATGAACTGTGAACCCTTGTTACATCATATTGGTTGGTTATCAGTTGCCCAACAGTGAGCGATGCTGCGTGCCTCTGCTATCCGTCAATACCCGGCGATTCATCTCGCCTTATCTATAATGTATTCTACCTCAGCCTTTGTATGTATTGTTCCCAAAGACCCGATAAGTGGATCTCGGTCTAATGTTTGTAAACAGGTGATCGATTCAATCGTTCGTGATCGGTTTAATCAATGTTTGTGTGTTTGCGTGTGTGCGTTGCTGTGTTGTGTGGCTGAGTTGGATCAACAGTTTGGTTGAATGGTAAATGGTTGGTATCTTATTCCTTAGAATAGTTTTTACTAAAATATAAGAATAGGTCTAATAAGATGGTGGTACTTCTGTCCTCAGTGATATTTTATGCCATAAAAGTAAGAGGGAAATGAGTCACTATGATACTACATTATCCATAAAATGCGTTAACACCCTCTTACTCAGAAAGGGAGAGCACAACACCAAACAATAACAACTTTCCAAGTAAACAGCAATAATATGACGTCACTGAATACAAAATGGCGACAGAAAACTAATTAGGAACTAGTCTTGTAGTCACGAGTCTTAGATCTACAATAGATAGTAAAATATATCTCGGACTATTATGCGATTACTTCACATTACTAGCTCAATTCTTAGAGCATTTAATCAACTGGATGCGTCATGGCTGCAAATGTTTATGCGAAGAAGACTGCCTAATTAGATGCAGGGAGTGAGCTAACGCTACGAAAGGCCTCCAGAAGGAACATGGTGGGTTTAAGTCAGTAAGAGTCTGACACTCCCTTACGCTGCACCCACAGGAGTCGCGTCATTTGATCATACCTGTGATGCATATTGGTATGAGCAGCTATAAGAAAGCTTGTACCTTTAGCAGAGTGGAAGGTATGCCATGGGGTCTCCATCTCCAGTTTCGTAAATGCTCTAGGGCTAAATAACAAACGCAAAAACAAAACACGACACAGAATCTAATAAACCAAGCTTCCATTACCACTGAATCGTGATCTTCCACGAATCGTGAACCGAGAATCAAGAATGTGGAATCGAGTTGCGAAACACTTGACAATATCGAGTTGGTTTGTGAACGATAATCGATATAATGAGAGGGGAACGCAATCGATAGCGAATGTTTAATGCACAGGGTGTGCGGTTACGAGGAGTTTTACTTAGTTAAAGCTTAAGGGAATTCACAGGTTTTCTTGGTATTTAGGCTGTAAAAAGGTATCATGAATTACAACGTTTTTTACCATCTGCAGCATTGTTAGTCGTAAGAAAGAAAATTTTCTTCAAATTATTTTTGTTTCAACAGTTCATAAACCAGAGTGCATGCTTCAGAACTTTATATCTCTGTTCCACCATTAGGTACTTGTTAATTTAGAATATTTCTGGAAACCTTTATAATTCCCTGGAATTCATTTGACAATCAATTTTATTTCCGATAATCTCCAAATACCAGTGCCTACAAAGTATGCATAACACACCGTATTTTCGAAGACAAACAACTTAACCCTCCAAAAATCTAAATTCCGTTCCTTTTTCACAACCATTAAATTTAATAACCCCCATAATTTCGTCACTGTTTATTAACCCTTGCCATACCCGAGCACACTGCAGATTAAAGATCGGCCGATAGTTGACGGACCGGCAAAGATTTTTTTAAAGGCAATGTTGATTCTGATTAAAGTTTCAGTCAGTCTTATACCAGCTAAGTAATATTTTTTGATGGGAAATCATCAAATAACCCCGCCCGATGTGGGTGAAGATCGAGTGGGTGGTGATCCGAGTGTCAGACTCTTACGGTCTTACTACAAAAACTTTAAACACTGTTTTACACTTGTCTAAAAAAAATGTGGCTCCAAAATGAACCTTATGTCAACGTCATAATTTGACATTTTTTTAGACAAGTCTTAAACTGACGTTAAAAAGTTTTTGTGGTAAGACGGTTACTGACTAAAACCCACCATGTTCCTTCTTGAGCCCTTCATGTACCAGGGTCGCGGTAACTCTTTCGTACAATCACAGCCCCTGGACCGGCTAAATACCTGATCATTGTAACGTACAACTACCATTCAACTTCATACTTCTTTAAGAGCCTAAACAAACTATCGGCCGACTAAAAGTTTGCAGTGTGTTCTTACGAAGTTAGTAAAATCAAAGGCCAATAGAACGGGAACGTTATTGCAGGGTTGATCGTCCAAGTTTGCAGAGAGCTTCAGATAAATGAATTTGTGCTTTGTACTGGCGCGCACAGCGGTTGTCATGCGATACTGTTGTGGCCGGCCCTGGTGGTGGGCAGAGCGTTTGAGTCAAGGGTTTTGCTACTAAATAGACAATGTTTTTTTTCAGTATTTCATAATTTTCATATAAAGAAAATTTTGAGGTTTATTTTCTGAATTATGCGAACATTGCTGAACTCTGTTTGCATCCTTGTTTTTATTTACATAACTGGAGTTTTAAGAAAATATTGTTTTTTCTTAGCCATTTTGTCTCCAAACAAAATATTATACGTCAAAAATCACTTAAACATTATCTCTTATGTATTTATACTTAAAGATATTAGCGTACAAATAACTAAAAAAATACGACTTTCACAAAATCGTAACAAAAACTATCAAACTAATACTTCTGTAACCGACGATACGTTGACAGCCCGCGGCGTCCACTGATCCAGACGTTTCATTAGTATCCCAACACTATTGACCAGTCTCACTTGACCCCCGGACATCCACCGTCCTATCCCTATTCCCCCTTCAAGTCAAACACCACGCGGGGCTCGGGAGGTCAGCTAACTCTGGCCAATAATTTGTACCCGCGTAATTCTGCACTAGTAGTTCCTGTCAGTTTGTTTGACGGAATTTGCATAGTTATTAGCCCCGGCGTTGTTTACTTTATAGTGTATATTTGTTTTAGCCTCATTTACAAAGGGGAGCTTTTTAATTATTTCAGGATTTGCAGTTAAGTCGGGATTAATGTTAAATGTAATGTTTGATGCTATATTTTAATTTTAAATATGTGCTTATTGTGTAGCGGGGATTTAAATCGCTTGGATCTCTTTGAAGGATTCAATTTAAACGCAAGTGGAATGGGGATATTTGTTGATGTATTTAAATTGTGTACGAACGGGTATTTTTTTCAATAGCACGTATTTCCGAAGCCAATATTTGCTAACAAGATAAAAGGACTCGATAAATCGTTCATTTAGAATATGATCTGATACACGTACCTTCCTATCTCGAGATTTTTAAAATTGATTTTATTTTCTTTTTTGTAACTATTACATTACACACCTGTATTTTATAAAATATGAATGTCCACGAATATTTCCTTTAAAGCCACTTACAGAATAAACAGAAACTATAAAAACTAAATAAAATACAATAAAGTATTATTCAACATTTACAATATAATAATTGTACATTGTATGTAGATGTGTGCGTCTGGGCCTATTGTCCTGTCCACTAGGCTAGGTTACGCTGGTAGACAGCTAGACTTTGTCGCTTTTTGTTTTATTTTCAACCTAAGTATATCTGGTGTCAGTGTGGTATTATGTTTAAACAGTTTTGTGTGCAATTGTACAATGTAGGTTTAAAATAAAAAAATATATAAGAAGGTCTCAAATCAGCCATTTTGGTTGATCAATGACATAAACATAGTCTATATGACAAATAAGTGGAGCTTTTCATTCGTGAAAGAATTTTTAGCAATTGGGATTAGGTAGTAGTTACGGAGACTAAAGAGAAATTAATTGGAAACATACTCAACATAAACTGGGCATTTTTGATTAGTTTATGTTCACCCTAAACCTTACTAAACGAAGATAGTTCAATCAAAACATCCAAGCATCACATTACTTAACGTAACCACTAACTTCGTTGAACTTTAACATCAAGTACCATTCGCCCAAACTGTAAGATCATATAATTAAGCAAACATGTACAAACTCCTCACATAGTTCAACTAAACGCCCATGTCCAACAGTTCTGCGTTTTCCAAGTTTTGCCAACGTTTCGGACAGGGACGAATTGTGGTTTGGACAGGGCCTTGTAATGTGGGCCCTCTTGTATTTTACCACAGGCTCCTGCAATCGACATGACTGTAAAAGTCTTAGTCTGAAGTTTATACCAGTTACACATATAAAATATCAATTTCTTTATTCATATTCAGTGTAATTTTTTTCCTAAATAATAAGTCTGCTTATATGTATCAAGATTGTTTGCAAAATGAGTCCTAATATATACCTGCTGATGTGAATAAATGCAAGGTGATTTTCTTGGCCGGAGCTATAAACACCTTGAAGTCCGGAACCTTTTGGATTTTTCGCATTGTTGTTGGTACTCAATATATCTTGGGGCCTGTTTGTTGGGTATCTAGGGACCCTTATTAGGGTGAAGTACGCCCCTGTATCTCGCTACCAGCCTGAAACCCGATACAGTCTGAACTCACTGACCGAATGTTCTGCTACGTGAACACACTTCCTGGGACATAGGGACTGTCCCTTTTATGTACAGACATGCTTCGTAAGCACAGAGATTAATGCTTGCAAATTGTTTTAGTCTTACTGTAAAGGAAATGTTTTTATATGTGTGTGTGTGTGTGTAGTTGTTGGCTGTGTGGGAATGAAATTTGGTTGTGAAATGTAGTCTATGAAAAAGAATATGAAATGTCATTACTTATACTAGGTACTCTACACGTACCAATTTCAATAATTATTGCTTTTTTTTACAAATATTTTTGTGTAACTCAAAAAAAAATAATTGTAGCGTTTAGAAAAGGTTCTTAATTTAATCGTAGGTATTTAAAATAACAAGCTACCAAGTAATTTAAGTTCTAATAATTCATAGCGATAGCAAATCTTGATCGTAGCGTAGCCGCTTCAATCGTAAAGGGTATTTGCTCAGTTCATCGGGTGCCCTCTGACGATCGTTGTTATGGTAATGACTGTATTATCGACTCGTGAGATGCGGATCTGCATGTCTGTATTGCTTAGCAATTATGTATCTGTAATTAATTGAAAATAATGTCAATGTATATAGGAATGTGTGTGAATTTATTGTATTCTGCGTAAAAATTAGATTTGGGCTCTCATTTGTACATCTTTGACGGTCTTGAAGGAAAATCAGTATACAAAAAGTCCGATAAACAGTTCCTTCAAAAGTTATTAATACGTAACTGGGTACAGGGCGTTAGCTAGGCTCTATGCTCTATGTGATACTTTTGTACTCAGCTGCATCCGATTAGAACTCGTTTGTGGGATTATGAAATAGCAGGTAAAATATCAAAGTGGCCAAAAAGTGGGTAAAACTCAGTACGCAAATGATGAAACATTGTTACAATATTTCACAACCAGTTTTATCTAAATAATGAAACATAGCTGCAGCAGCATTTTCCATTATATTGCGACCAAAATATTTTTATTAAAGTTACAGCGCTTTTCACTGCGAATGCATGAACATAGTTTTCCGTTTTAGAAATATGTTGAAATAAATCTGCCAAGTACTAATAGAAATGCCGTCTGGCTGTCTTTACGGAGATGTTGCGGAGAAATTATCTGCGCTCTTTGGAATGTGAAAAATTTCTGGGTGTAACTGAGATTCTAGCTAGTCTTAACATATTTGAAGGCTTGGGTTTCAAGTTTGACGGTTGAATAGTTAAGGTGTGCAACAAAATTCAGTTAACTGAATCTTAATTACTAAACACCTGAACGATGTACACATGTAGGTAATGTAAAATGCAAAAGGTCTGCTAACGAAAAGAACAATTCAGCTAAACGAACATACGACATATATGACATATTAAAATAGGATTCGGGAAAATAAATCTGATATTATCGATTACCTATTTACATAGCACTAATTAATAAAATTGGTCAAATTTTGTTTCAACTGGTTATGCGAGACTATTCAGAGCAAAAATATTCTAGCTAATAAAATAACGGAGCCACTTTCTATTCCCTTCAGGTCCTACCCTCATTATCTTGGGACATTCTACCAGCAGTGTCATTAACCCCCCCCCTCCCCTCCTAATATTCCTGGGCCGCCTATAATGGTCCAATAACTTAATTAAGTGGAGATTTCCTTCGCAGAAGAGTCGCATGCGCCCACTGTGGAGGGGCCCGTAAAATTAATTAGCTTAAGTAATTTATTTTGTTAATTTATTGCCAGAGGAAGAATGTAAGGTTCTGTTTCTGTTATGAGTTTAATAGCAATTCTAATTGTTCGCTTTTGTTTGCTGTTTGTGTGTATTGTTTTCTGGGTTCAAAGTTCGAATACATTTGGTGTATTTATTTATATCTTTTCCCGCTAAATACCTAATTGTAATTATTGTTTGTAAATCTTTGTAGAACTTTTATCGTGTCTTAGAACAAATTAACTTTAATTATGTCCTCGCTCATTCTTCCTTAAACTCTGCATTCGAAAAACAGAATAAATAAGAACATCATAAAAATACTCCTAAATCTTATACTTAACAGTTATAATATCACAATTACAATCAATCTAACATTTTATTGATATTCAGTTTATTTACTAGAAAGCGTAGAATTCTATCTATGCGACGCGCGCCGGCGCTTGCGCAGGTGACGTCACAGTGACAGGTGGCGCGATCAATCACACGGTAATCCGGGAAGCTGGGTCTATAAGCTGTGGAGCAAGTTGGCTATAGATTTGTGGGGGTTAAGTTATTGTAGGCTTGTTATTTACTTGCATTTAAATGTTTCTGATGATGGAAATCTTCATGATTAAATGAATAATGACATGAATAATTAAATTCGTTATTGGTGTTAATTCTAAGGAAAAAAAATCTTCCAAAATTAAACAATACAACTAACTAGGTAGGTGTAATTTTCCATCAGTAAGATTTACGCAGTATTATATAATTTGAAAGTGGAAAATCTTCGTGAAAAAGTTCGTGTTATGTACAGTTAACTTCAGGTCAGTGGTAACAGTATTATAGGAAAATCGTACTTATTACTATTGAGTTAAGGTGCATGACTGTTACCACTGATGTGCGGTCTACCGTACAATACTCGTTTTATAAACACACATGACAAATTATCACCAAAACCAGGAACAAACTGATTTGTCAAATGCCGGAATCTAACGCGCGACATGACAGCATAAATCCTGAATCAAATTCCAAAGTTAGCAGCACCTCTAAACAAACAGTAGGTACATATTTCCTATCTATAATCTTGTCAGCACATCGTGATACGTGTATTAATTATTAATTACCAATACATCAAAACTAATAAATTAAATTAGAGAGTCTGTGTGTAATATTATAATGACCGACGACTCTTTCCTTAAACGGTTGAACGAAACAAATGTATTGCAATTTTTACTGTCTGTTTGGCCTGGCTAATCTCTTTAATCGCTGGACAGATTTTGATAGGATTTTCATTGACAGATAGCTGATATAACAAGGCCGAACTACGAGGCCACTTTTTATTTAGTTAGGCTTATATTTAGTACAACAAATAGCTAACACAAGGCGAGGCGGAACTTAGGCAACTTTTTACCTAGGTCGAAAAGTAAGTACATAGTTCCTTTTGGACGCGGGTGAAACCGCAGTTAACACCTAGTTGAATATATCCGACAATGAATGCTCGCCTGTTGACACGCCTCGGTATCCGACAGTCGGCGCGGCTAACCCGACAGATGTATTAATTAACATGTCATTATCTACGGCTACACTGATATCATGTTGATTGCTATCTAATTCGATTCCTGCAAATACTTAATTGGTGTACGTATTAGTTGTGGTTATGTAGTAATATTGACTGTGAATTACGTACGTGGTTTAAGTATGAGTCGTATCTGCGAAATGTTATAAAAATCGGATTTTTCAGCAGTAGGTATCTCATGACATCCTGAAAGTATGGGATTTTCTCTCACTATATAAGATTCATTTTCTTCTTCAGTGGTCAATACTTTTAATTTTGTTTGTTTGCACCCTAAAGGCTCCGAAGCTACTGAACTTATTTGAAAAATTCTTTCAGTCTTGAGAAGCTACACTATCCCCAACTGATATAAGATATACTTTACTTGGGTACGGAATCGTTTCCACGGATCGCGGGTGAAACCACGAGTAACAGCGAAGTGTTCATTAAAATATTTCGTAGTACTTTTGTCATTAGTTATTCAATGTGCTATGACCGTATTCGCCTTAACACCAACTAACTTGGAATTCGCGGTTCCTAAATTAAAGTTAAAACTTGATAACATTACAGTTACATTATACCTTTACCATAATTTAGTTCCTTCAATCACTTACCTTCGTCGGTTCGCGACTCAAGCCACCTGAACCATATCGCATTGTAATTTCGTACGTTCAATCAATCCGACACGCCGACACCCGGCTTCTGATCCGACATCCGACACCGAATCGTATCCGACGATGTGACTAATTACCGCTTTGAAATAGGCGTGTAATGTATTTAGTTGTAGTGGGTAACTACTGGGCTTCTACGCCTATGATAGGTAATAATGACCTACATTAATAGAGTAGATTAGGAACATATTATATATAAGTTTTATGGTACTGGATTCGTAAAGATTCAGACGTGAAATTAGGTAGAAATCATGTAAGCTATCAAACTATTGTAGTTTATTGTATGACATAAAAATTTAAAATGATCAGTTTATCATTAGGTATCCTATTTAGATAATATTTGAACAAGTGAAAGTATTTTCTGTTGTCAATTGATAAAACATAATGTCAGCATTTATTTTAGGTTTGACCACATCGGAAAAAGGTTTACCAAGTTATCTTGTTTCACACTTGAAAAAAAAAAATTATACAGCAATAAAATTGTAAGCACGTCGAAATTTTATATTTTTCATACAAAGCTTTCTCCACCACAACTTAGGTATATCTTATACACATTCGACCTTTGTTTACGAGTGTTTCTTGGCGTGACAACAACTGTTTACTTTGTCTGAACAAAACGAAAATGTCTGGTAACAGCAATATGTCTGGACGAGCCAATTCAACTCCCCAGCCTGTCGTTAAATGGTAATTTAGGATCTAATGAGCTTTGCGCTGTTTAATAATAAATAAATCGGTTTATTGCTAATAAATGCCGAGTTATAGGATGCTGTCTGGAGTTTCTTTACTTCAACGCCTTTTCGTAGTTTAGAGTTTTATTTAAATTGCCCTGTGGTAAAGAAATTTTATTTAGATGGCTGTATCATAAAGTTAGTTTCGAGTCTTGTAATAAGGCTACCAGACTTATCTCGACAAAGATGCGTCACAAATCGTCGAATTCTGTAAGTTCTTCATCACAATGTTCCAAAAATATAGAGCTACACGAAAACTCAATTACCCACAACAATAAATGCCCCAAAACCTAACAAGTCGTTTTCAAAGTGCCATCAACTGTCAGTGTATTGGCACATAACTATTGTGCGGTATATCGCTCCTCTCGTAATTGGTGCTGCAATAAACGTCATCGTATATCGTTTACCGAGAGCGTTGATAGCCTGGGCCGACTGTACGACTTGTACGAGAGTGTTGATATCGTGGTCGCACTGTACCCCGCTTCGCAGAGGTGAGGTTAGGCGCTGTGTGGGCCGCGCTTTATTGCTATTGCAAGCTGTTACATCGTTATGGACTTCATAAGGTGTGATTAGGATCTAAAAGGGATCTACAGTAATTTGCGTACTAATAAATATAAACGCATATATGGATCGGAAGCCTGGGAAGATATAAGAAAGTATTAAAGTCCGGAATGTTTTATATTTTGTTGAAATTTTCTCCTTGTAGACTTTTATGGGCTGCGATGTTTGTTCGGCTAAGCGCAGGAGACAGAAACACATTAAAAAGATCCCGCTCCAAAAGCAGACGATCTCAAATCACAAGTTACAGCATTAGCTTTACGACATAGATGCACATAAAAACTCCCTAAAGAAATAACCAAACGTCCATAGGTATAATTTACAGCGGGCTCTAGATCGGGTGCAGTTTCTAAATAAAGCGAATTTACTGGCGCAGTAAAATCTATTATTCCTCGTGCTGGCTCGGGGTGTAAATTAATATTATTCGCTTCTTATTCTCTCCTCGCATCCGTTTTATACCGTTGCGGCAGAAAGGTCATGCGATCCCGCACTGGTTTGGACCGACTAATATTTTCTGGTTTGCGGAGTAGCAGTTTAGTCCAAGATTCCGTGTAATGGTTTTCTTGGCTTAGCTCTCGCAATATTTTATTATGCTAGTTCCCGAGCGTAAAGCAAAGCTACATTTCTGACTTACTTTAAGTTCTACTTTATCTTCCGCGCAGTAAATATCTCTTTTAAATCTATAAAATTAAATCCTTTATAACTTCAGTTTGCAAGTCGAGCCAGTTGGAGAGTAATAACAAAATCTAATATTCCTCCGTTGTCTGGCGTAAATGAATATTATTCACTTTAGTTGTTTTATGTGGGTGTCTGTGCGGGGCTTGTAAGATGCTCAGTCTAGCTTTGTCGGCGATATTGTCGCAGTTGCGACTTTAGAAATGTTGTGCGACTATTACTTGGCTATTGTTGATTAATAGTCGTTTTACGATTCACTGGGATGTAATGTGCATGAATTTACCATAGCTATGCGATTTTACGTGACCATCCATCTAATAGAATCAATTCTTATTCTGACGCTTGTATTGTCGTGTACAACATCGTTTTCTCCACTTCCTTCCCAAAGAAATGAACAAATATTCAAAATGACTTCGTTTTCGAAAGGAATAGTATTCTTAAAATTATTACGACTCACTCAATATCTAATAGCAGGTAGTTACACCGCCATGTTGGTGTTGTTATTTTTTTTGGCTTCCTTCGAGTCGCCGGTTCTCAATGGACGACGATTTACGGCAGACATCGTGGCAACAAAAAGAACCTTTTTTTTTCAAAATGAGAATACGACGAGTCATTCATAAAGATGACCTTAAAAGTCTTATGTTCAAATCAATTTCAAAGAATTTTGAACTTTATTCCTTGAGCTGAAGAGTGCATTTTTGATTGATTATGATTTTGTATTTATTCAGTTTTTTTTTATAAAAGTTTGTTTAGGACCATTTAGTTCGATGTATCGATGCGTTAATTTTTTTCTGGTAGTTGACAAAATTATTTGCGGTTAAAACGAGAAAGGACATTTAAAATGGAAATTCATTTTGGGATTAGGATTGTAAATTAAATCCCGTACCTTTCTTTGGTGGACGGTTTAGTGGTTAGTTTCAATTGAAAATAATGTTCTTTTTTAAGTTTCTTTATCATTGCCCTTATTTATATCCATATTTTGTACTAAATTGTGTGTGGCACAAGGACTTTTTTTTTAATATTGACAAGTTATTTATGACCTTCAAAATTATTTACTTATAAGAACTGTTTAGATTTATTGAGAGTAAAATTTTAGGGGCAATATAAAACGCTTACATACTTCGCAGACATGTGTATTTCTATTCCGCTCTCCCTAAAACAAAAATGCCAAAATTACAATCCCTTGGCAAAGCAAGCGCTTTTCATTACCCCGGCTTTATTCGACAAAGGAAACACAAAACATACAGCCTACTAGTCTTTTTTCGTCAGTTCAGTTCAGACCATGGAGAACAGAATAACTAGCGGAGGTGCTATAACGGAAAATCTCCTAAGAAAGCAGCGCTCTAAAATACGGGTGTGTGGGGAACGAGGAACGTTACTGTCTTCGCCCTTATACACTTTATTTGGACCCTATATATTTTTGCAATACCAAGAATCTTAGACAGATATCTCAAAGAACCCGAACGTCTCGTTAGTTCACTCGTAACTAACAGTTTGGGCGTGCGATCTGTGCGTAATTCACCTAGAAGAAGGCGCCATACCTAACTGCATTATGGCATCTCTGCTCTTCTTTCTACTCCATGGTTCAGACAAAAATAAAAGGTTCCAATCCACATGTTAATTACAAACTAACATTGTTTTACAGTTGTAAACATTGCTGAGCCATAACACGCTTACATTGTTGATACGCGTAAATATTTGTGTGTTTGTGTGTCTGTCCGTTTGTGAGGGCTTTCTCCCGGTTTGGTGGAAGTAATGCTATTTGGGATTACGAGGGTGTAATGTTAGGGAGTTTATGATTTTGATTACAGATTTTGTTGAAGCTAAAAGCTTGGGTGTTAAAAGTAAGCACAGTTGCTATTGCGATTCTTTTAAGACCATGACAAAATGATTAGAGTGGGCTGTAAAAAAAAATATTTCTATCTGTAGAGCGTTCTTCATAGTTCTTGTCAAATAACTGTTCCTCCCTGAAGTCTTCCACTTGGTGCATACCATGGCTTTTGTTTATAGATTTTGTCAATTTACTCTTTCCCCTGTAATCAAGTTTAGAGTTATTTATATAGAGCTATGTATATGTAAATACAGTTTAAGACTACAGCCAACGTTTATTCCGTAAAACATTAAACTTAAACTGAGATACATTATCTAATCTTCATCTTCTCATAAATCTCAGCTTAATTCCCTGTCTTCATCGCAGTAATTCGTCATTCCAAATCTGTAATTGTAACGGTCGTCGATCACAAACAATGGCGGAGTCAAGATGGCGACTTGTAACATGCATGGTTTATGGTTCTTTGTTAGTCGAGTACGTTGTACTGACGACTGTTTGTTTTGTGTATGTCGCCGAAATTACACTTGCAAGTCTGGTTAATGTTGTGACGTTTTTGAGTAAAAAGTTTGGCGTTTAAAGTTACTAAAGCGTTTACAGATACTTTTTAAATATAAATCAGTCAAAAAACAACGTAGAAATCATTTCGATTTCACCAAAACCAATAACTGACTATGTATTTTAAGAGTGAGACCAAATGTTACACATATCTTTGATCTGCGCCACCTGTAACCCATTCCTTTGCAAGATAACAAAAGAATAATATATATTTCCAAAGAATCGTTTTACCCCAAATATTGTCTCCATCACTTAACACAATGACTAAGCAGCATCCTTACAACGGAACGCATCAAGTGCAGTAACCAGATGCAACTCATCAATATTGCTTCATTTATGTTAGCAGCTCTTAAACTCTGTTAATTTACCATTAGCTGCACAAATGTTTACTTAAACACTAAGTTTACACTTTAGATTGTTGCTAATATTTGTTATAGAACACTAACTTAGCTTCGCGTTTGTTTGCCTTGCATGTTTCCAACAGTACATTTCTATGTCCGGGTGTTGGCGCCAAAATTATGCAGTTGTCAAATAAGTTGGGACTGTCACTGTCAAATAGTTTTGGTGTTGCTATAATTTAAAATGTTCATAAAAATATTACAAGCAATGCATCTTTATGTAAGGAAATACTATATTTTCTTTGAAATATTTTGCCTTGCTCTGAAAAACCGTACAGAGGGTGAAGTAACTTTTTGACAACCTATCCATCATATTTCTGACTCCACAACTATCAAATATGGCCGGCATACTAAAATCAATAGCATACACATTAACATAGTGATTACAAACAGCCGAATAGATCAAATTATAATTCAATTATTCCGGTGTAATTACAATAAAATGGTCATTAGTCTCGCCTGTTCCTATCAATAGAAAACGCACCTTATATTCTCGAAGTAAGGTAGAAAATTCAATGAATGTATTGTCTATTGTGAAGAATGACGGATGTCTAAATAATAGGTAAGCACAGATGTGCTATTTGTGTAGTGGATTATTGTTCTGTAATTAATTATGGTTATAATTTTGTCATTTTGATTGTTCTGTGTAGGTAGGACTACAAATTACCTGGCATATGGTCACCACTACTGATGAGGTCAAGAGGTTCATGTCTGGCTTCTACAAATATGAAACGAGTCGTTTTGCTTACAGATGGCAACTTTGTACTTTATTTCAGTGAAATCTAAATAAATGGAATCTTCAAACCCAACATAAATACGAGTCAATAATTATTGTTTGCCAGCACAATTCCTTATATTTACGAGCTCTTTATTTTTGTTACAGGTACTTATTTTGTTTGTCTGAAGCCAACTGCAAGTCTGCACTAACTGTAAGTGTACACTCTACTGCATAAGTTAAACATTCTGGTACAGTATATCTTTACTAATATCTAAAGAGAGTTCGTTTGTTAATTTTGTTTTCTGTTACACTAATTGAGATGAAGTTTGGCAAGAATAGGTACATATAGGTGGTACCCTGGAGATGGACTTCTTTTATCCAGGGCACATGGAAGAAGTCGGGTAAAGAAGACATCTTCCATTAGTGTTTTTACCCGCGTCACGGTGGAACCGCTCCATGCAGCAGAAAAAATTGTCCAAAGCCCAAGCCTTCCTCAATCTCTGTAACAATATTTTATTCTTGTCGTTTGCGCGATCAAAAAAGTAAACAAACTGTTCAGCTTTACCATATTAGTATTGAAAACAGATTCATGTACCAATTTGTATATCTACCGTTTGTACGTCTACCGAAATCATAACTACCGCACAGTAAATTACAAAATTATAGCTTCAATAATTGCTCAATCATTGGTTTTAGTAATTTACCGAATTATTGAACATTAATTTGTTTGTTTATTTCCTTATTTACTTTTCCAGTTAGTTATGATAATTGCAAAATAATGAATAGGAATTTCAACGAATTTAACGCGATGATTGGCAAATAGGTAAATTAATGATTAAATAGTGGTTTTAATTATTTATTTCTGCGAATAAATTGGAAAATGTAATTAAAAGCTTCGATGAAGGGCATTTTAGCGCGGTCATTAATACATTTAGAATTATAACTAGTACCTACATTGTGTATTTACTATTTGTACTGTATAACTTTTAAAATACATTGATAACTTTTTAGATACAAGAATTAATTAAATAAATAAACTTTATCTCTGAACCCATTTACAGGTTGCAAAAATTAACCAAAAATGTTCAGTTCAATTTCGGGTGCACCCATAAACGTCAGTGGCACTTATAATTTCGCGCGTCACAGAGTAAAAAGAGCAAAAAGTCCGGCAGGTCCAGAGGTTGGAAGATTGCGACATTATCGAGATAATAACTGTAGACTGTAGACTGTGGCTGTAGCTGAACTGTGGATTCCTGTTGCGTGTAATAACGTGACTTGCGCCCGCGCCTGTAACGATAGCAAACAAATAAAAAATATTATAAAAATAAATGTTCGGGGGCGTGCCTGAAATAATTTGTTTTGCATTGTACAAATTGGGTAAAAAAGCAAATAAAAAAAAATAGTTTTCCATTTATTTTTTTCTGGGTTTTTTCTCATATCGAATGTAAGAGCTTTAAAAATTTCTGTTGAGCATGATTCTAAACTGAAGAGTTGAAATGCTCTCTATTAGCATATCTAGACCATTCTCTTCGTAAATCCTCTTTACTAGAGACGATAAGCTACCGGTGTATAATCAAATACTATAAAACGATGAACAAATCAGTAGAATTTGATTGAGGCTGCATTCCTAAAAGTCCTCTTTTTAGGTAGCAATATTTTATCAGGCACATAATTGGCATGCTACCAACGCCTAATTTGGGTTTGATCAAACATTCCTGACAATCAGCTACTAATTATGAAAAATAAAAAGAATCAGACTTGTTAGGAACCAATTTTAATTTAGGTATAGAAGTTAAATAAATAAATAATCTGTGGACGGTACTTTCCGGTCGACCGGCCGCGGTCACAATGACCATCTTGCCGACTCGTCATTACATTATTGGCAAAAACTATAATAACCCATTGTTTTTGAGCTAACAATCGCGCCGCAGGGGTATTTTCGACCCAATTGTAATTTCATCCAAAGCTAATTTAGGGTTACAGAACTTGATATCCAAGCATTCCTTTGCGCGAATTATTATGATGAATCGATGTTTGTGTGTGTGAGCTTATGTTCACTTGTGTTTGTAAGTGTGTGTGAGTGTGTGTTTGAAATATGTTTTATCGAAACGTTGATTGATGGCTTGATGTTCAATGTTATTAAAGTCAAATGTAAAAGAGCTGTAGATGTGTTAATCTGTGTGATGAATGAGAGACACATTTTATCTGCGTTAAGATCTGTCATACTTTTGAATGGGAAATAGAATTACCTATACTTTATACACGGCGTTTGTATCCCATACCTACATCCATTACAATTCTTTACTTATACAGTCCGTCATATTCTATGAAAAACTAATCTGACAAATAAACGGTAAACTGACACTTACCATATAGGTAACCAGAAAGATCATCTCCCGAGCCTTTTCCCAACTATGTTAGGGTGGGCTATCAGGGAAACCTTACCTTAGACATCTTTACATACTTTAGAAATATAATAAAAACCCTTTAAATTATCGTCACTTACGCTACAACATGAAGCCTGTCCAAAACGGAGGCTTGTCAAGTTTTTGTAAGGTCACCGACGCTCGGCTGTCGGCTGACGGTGGCCAGGCATACAGCGTGTAGGTGTCCTGGGAACTGAGGAATGGCGTGAATGTGTATGGTCCAAGTTACTGGCGAATGGAGTTTTGAAAGTGAATATATTGCAGTTTTGAATATAGGCTTGCTCTGATGCATCGGTTTTACCCGAGAAATAACATGATAAAGGGTATGGTCCAAGTTAAAAGCTAATGAAACAACTTAACTAAAGGCTTAAAAAGAGTGCTTATTTATTTCTTGCCCGTTACTCTCTACTTGACCAAACTATTTTACATTATACGGAAATTACTTTATTTTAATATTTCTACCATAAATCTAAGATTTTTTCATCATTTTGAACTTATATAAGCCCTAATTTAACATGCTGCTGTGTATATCTAAATGAAATGAGCAAAAAAGGGTTCCTAATTTATCACAATTTAAAATGGAGGGATGAAAGTAATCCCAGTGCTAACTAATCGTAGAGCCTGTCAGATTGTATGATATCAAACTTATGATAAATATTCATTAACATAGCTTGTTTCATTCTACATGCGTATAAGAAGTACGAGGGAATACTGTTCAGTGTGAAAATACTGCCCTTTGGGAAATCTATTAAATGTTCTGTCTTTGCATACGAGATGAGGAGGATCATACTTTTTAGATTTACTGATGTAGCTACAGCAGAGTATAAGGAAAATTGTAAAGATTGCAAAAACGAGCAATTGTTCTTTTGCTTTATGTGTTGTGTTTGAAAACATTTTAAGAAGTAGAATATGGATGGATGAATATGGGTGTGACCTTTGCCCAGCAATGGTACAGCATAGGCTAATAAAAAAAGAGTTGTTACCTTTTGAGTTTTCGTTGAGTTGAAACCTTCAAGCAAAAATTATTGCGAAAAATCAATCCAAAAACAAGTCGATTTGATTTCCACAAAAGATAATTTACCGCTACCGCCTATCTCTCGATCTGAACCTGCATGCTGTCAGTTTGACAGGTGTCATTCCACTTGCGCGCCAAATTCACCAGCTTTTTGCTTTTTTTTCTTGCGCATGTGTAGATTCTTGTAGATAACTTTCTTTTAGGTTCTTATTTATGTAAAAGATATGAAGTTTTAGATATTCAGGTACTGAATGTAAAAGTCACTGAATCTATTCCTTCTTTTCTTCTTAAATGTGAAACGTTAAACGTTTTATAGTAGTTGAATAAACTGTCAAAACAGGTGAAAGTCTGTTTATTTTAAAAGGCTCGGTCTCACACTATAACATAGTACCCCCACGTTGCCTGTCAGAGCTGTATTTACGACTGTAACACCAACAGATAAGGTCCCAACACCAAATAAATAAATACAGACTTGTGGGATCGCCATAAAATGGACAAACTACCATAAAGGGTTGCGACCAAATTGTGATTTGGGTGTAGGTAATATACAGAAGTTTTATTTAATTATAATATTTCTATTAAAACTAAGATTTAGCCCATATAGTTTCTCCTCTTAACTTGGATAAAACTACACAAAATGTAATCGGATTTGACTTACATAAGTAACTACCATATCTACAAGGCAAGAATTTGATAGCAAAGCTTAGTGTCCAAAAATGTCTTTATTTCCATCAAAACTATCAACAACTTTTTCTTTCATCCCAATATTTCGTCTCTAACCACCAATGTGTAATGTAGTTAGTAAATTCGCAGTAGATTTTCTGCAAACATTCCTGTACCACGCCATCGAAATATATGCAACGGTGATCAATTCTAAGTTATTGAATATGAACGCTAGCTCACGGAAATTGTGGGTTCTTTTACTGGCAGCCATTTACAAGGGTTTATGAAGATAGGACACGTACTTCAGGGTTGGTCAGAATAAATCGTTATTTAGGGTCCTTTGAATATTATGGCTCTCACTGCTGTCGTAAATGTTTAGGGGCTGATCGAATTGAGTCGTTCTTGAATATGGTTTTAAAATGGTATCTTGGTTTAAGACGAAGAATAGTTTCTGTGAAATATTTTTAACCCCAGACGCAAAAACGACCAAACGAATGATCCGATTTTAATGTTTTTTTTTTAATTCCATTTTTGACGTTGTGTAAAGAAGAATCGTGATTGGCAAGATAAGATAAGATATTTTGTTACCATATTTTTTCCATAAAAGCGTTGTCTCCAATCTGAAAAAACTCGATAAAACTTTAAACTGTTTCCAATGACTAAAAATGACTCCTTGATAGATAAAGAAACAAATTGAATTACCAAACCATTCCCTTGGGAACTTCGTAAGAGTTATTCCAACGCTGCGCCCGCGCCGCTCGTCCTACACTTGACGTCACTAAATCTGTCACCGTGGTACAGTGTTGCCACACACTGAGTAACGATATAATTGTACCGTGGTATGTCTGCTTAGTATTTATTGGGTAATGAAGTATATACTTGCTTGAAAAATAATATTTTTGTTAGCTAGCGAGCTACCTAAACCATAAATGGTATATTTTTCTGTTCGGAGTAATGAATCACAAAGAACGGTTCCCATTTATAAGGAATATGAGTAATATCGGAACATGCCTTGCCTTGTTTGAAATAGATGAGCAGATTAAGAAGCTATTTGGGACATTGCGTGCACGACGTAATTTTTGTAAATGAAATATCTGCCCCTGTAAGGAAAGACAATTTGGAATATGTCAAAGCAAATCTGACAGATTGTTGACATTTCCCGCCCTTCGTCGACGCCATTACACATAGACTTATATTTTATTGTTTATTATTGAATTAATTGTATCGAGGTTCGTCTATCCCTCAATTTCTAAAAATCCAGAGCATACCAACTTTCTAATACCTCCAACGTGGAACAAAAAGCTTTCAACTAACATAGTCCTTTAATTTTCACTTTATAAATTATAGCGGCTACTGCGCATGCGTGCGACGTGTCATTAGCACCCTATAAAGTGGCTGTGTAAACACGGCGGGGGCTAAATGCGACCACAGACTGCAGTTAATTTTGTCCCCAAAACAAATGTAGCATTAGTATCGGAATTCGGTAGGAATGCTGATTTTTTTAGTTAGGTATAGTTATTTAGTTAGGTATACATTTTTGTGGTAGTACCTACGTAAAAAAATATATTGCCAAGCCTAGTTCATCATAACTGATTGTAAATGTGAAAGTAACTGCAAGAATGAAAATACATTTATTCACGCCGATATGACACATAGACAAAACAAAAACTTTAGTAAAAACTGTTAAAAACAACTACAACAAGAAAACTCTGTCTTTGTGTTACGAAATCACGCTAAAACGGCTATAACAAATTGATGGCAAAATCACAAAGTTAGGTGATAGCTAGGGAGGCTATTTATTCTATGCAGTTTTATTCGATTCGATATATTAAGCTGCAGACAAGTCTAGCCTTTAAGCAAATAGGTAACCCATATCCGACTTCAGGTCAAGTTTAATAGCTTTATGCCAAGAACTAGGCTAAGCAGATCGGCTGTAAACTACAGATAAGAACCACGGACGTGTTTGGAATATTAATTTCTATAATGATGTTTAATTTGTGTAATTTTAATTGTAGAAATTATTATGTTTGTAAATATATTTCGCTACAAAGGACTTATTTGACTTAACTACAAGTCTCTAATATTATAAGCAAAGTTAGGTAGACACGCAAAATTACAATAAATGCTTTAGATAAAACAAATAAACTGAACTGATTTGAGCAGTTGAAATCTTTATCATAATTTAGTAAAGCAGAGCATTGCTTCGTACACAGGTCACACACAGAAGCTGCATCACTAAAATACAAATCTATCCTCCATAGTTGTCACTCACAACTCGAGCGGAATACTAAAACGCTAACATATTTACCTCCAACTTTTCCTCACAAACTGCAAAGCTCTTAAATAAAGAATAACTCAAAATAAATCGTCTTCGAGTTATATTTCACAAAGCCACTAACATACATCAGATTTTCAGTCAATTAGTCGATTATTCATTGTATCGAGTTACAAAAAAAAAGTATGTCATGCACGGCATTAAACATTCGTTAACTGGCATAAAATACTTCATTATCCGCGGCCGCCATTTAAAAAGCGAGACGAGTCCGTTTCGCGCCCTTTTTGTTTATTTTTTAAAAAGATTATTTTTCATCGAGTGATTGATGTTGTGCACGGGTCGCGGGAAGGATGCACCCTGCAAAAACCTGCTGTATTAAATAACAATTTTTCACTTTGATAAATTTCTGGGCGCGCTTTAAATCCTTATTTTTATGAAGCTTTTTGTATATCAAAATTCAGATCGAGTAAACGAGTTGAAACGAATAAAAAAAACAGACAATTGTTTCGAGTAAATACCGTTTATTTTTAAATGCAGTTAAACGTATATTTTTGCCATATAAACAGAATCGTTTGAGAAATACTTAGAATCGAAAGTTCCGTTCGATCGCGGAATCGATCAATCGATAATTTTATAAATAGTGCGCCTTTGATGTGTCGACTGGCGCGATTGGATCAAAGCATTATATATTAGTGTCTGTTTGTCTGTATGTTGTTAGCTCGTCGACAAGACATGTTTTATGGACTTTCTTTACTAATTTATTGATGTAAATCGAACGTACCGGTGGAGGTATGCGAGAGATAAGCGAGCGATTGTCAATCTAGACATCGCATATGTAAAACGTTAGTGGGCTAGCAGCGAGGCTTCCGATGCGTCTGGGTACGGCATTACCTTGTATAGCTTTTAATGTTAAAGCGAACATAATTGGAAATCAGTTTCAACAAGGTTTATTCGAGTAAGAAATGAATTTATTGCATTGCCGCGTTGTTTCACGAAACAAAATACACTAAAAGATAAAAACAATAAATTCCCGTCAGTCCTTTATTCACACATGACACGCTTCACTGTCAGAAAACACACGGTGTCACAAGTTTACCGTGTCATTCTTTATCGCGACTTCACACTGTCTGCTCAGACCGAATATGTCATAAAGTGAAAAAATCTACAGAAACGCTTGAAGGGCCGCGGCAAGTCGCACGTTATCGCGGCAATTAATCGCGCGGCCGGTCGTATCGCGCGACAAATCGGTTGCACGACCGACGACCAGCGCGTTTTATGATTTCATTTTGTCGATGTGATGTCATTTGACACTCTCGAGACGTGGACTGGTTTGGGGTTAAGTTTTTTTTTTATTGTGCATTGGGGGGTTTCTTTATTCTTGCATTACATAGAAGGAGTTCTAGTAGTTGGAGTCAATAAAGGTCTATTGAAAGAATTATCAGTAAAGTATATTATGTAGTTATGTACAAAGTTAGTTTAATATGCATTTAATAGTGGCATATATTTAAAGAACAGGCTTAAAGCTTTTAGTTGGCAAGTGTTAGAATATAATCCTCTTAAAAGATATCAAATACAGTTTTGAACGGAACCCAGGACCATAAAATGAAGAAGTTATAAAACATAAATACTTCTAAAACTGCGAAAACTATTAAATGAAATCATAAAAATAGTGTTATTAGTGTGTAATCCGATTAACATGGCAATAAACTGCTATGAAATAACAACAAAACATTATATAGGCGTTTTATCGCTGTCATTTTAACCGATAGTTAAATCTAAGCTCGTGTTACTATTGACCGCATTGACTACGCAATTATGCTAAGTAAATAAGCTTAATTTATTTAAAGTAGATTGTAAAGATAAACGCCTTTTACCTAATAGAGACTATGACGGTCTCATAGCATTTAAATAAAATAGCTGGCTGCTTGACGCAACATTGACAAAAAAGAAATAAATTAAAAATAAAACTTTAATGGCATCAACATTTTTTTCGACGAAAAATTGCCAGCTACACTTTTCTCTATCTGTATAATACAAAAAAAAGGTTTGTAGTAAATAAGTTTAAAAATCTTAGGCCAAGAATTTACGATCCTGCAATACGATAAAATACTGCTGCATAGCCGTAGGCAATCTGTGCAACAACCCGCACGCCTTATTTTTAATTCACCTCAAAAAAGAAACATGAATAAGTGTAACATGCTTCATACAAATCACGAAATTAAAATAAATCCGCACGTAGTCTTAAAATAAACCTGTGAACGGACGCGAATTAATTTCGCGATCACTGTCAACAGGTGCCATGCATAACTTACGACAAATCCTTATAAGTGTCCCAGTCCACGGTACAACATACACTAAATTATTGTGTTGATTTGTTGGTTGAGATTCAACGTTTCTTGGGCAAAATAATAGGATTACTTTATGGGCACAATATTTATTCAATGATTTAGTATTGTTTTCTTTTAGAGACAAGTTGGTAAAATTATCCTTTGGAAGCCTGAAATACACACACACTCTTTGACAAAAAGATTGCACAAAAGAACAATTATTAAAACTAACAGTTTTTCCAACAGTGTAAATGTAATCCAAAGATTTTTTTTGTTCTCAACCACATCTAAAGCTACTTCGTCAAACCACAGATTTTACTCTTCTACGAATATACTTAATTCCCCAAGAGGTACACGGTCTTATAGAAATCCTTTACGTGCAGTAATCCTTCCCACTAAATTTTGGATTCAACATAGATGTGAAACGTCAGAACATTTGACAGGCGGTGTGCGATCGCAAAGGGCTTCAGAAGTCGTGTTCCCTTTAAAATTTCTGACATTAACTGGTCTGTGTTGAAGCCGTGATAAGAATGTGTTATAATTTGTCGAACGCTTTGAACTTGATTTACAAGCGCAAAAGGCACAATTTACTACATTCCTAGTTCAGATGACAGTTTTATTTGTTTGTTTTGAATACGCGTTTATGTGTCAATTAATTTTAGTGTTTTAGAAATTAAAGAGTTGCATAACTGTGCATTTTTTGGGAGATTAATGTGATGATATTATTTACAACATCAAAACAGTGATTCTTTATTTTGTTTTGACGTTAAATTTCCGGGATTCTTCAAACATTCAAAAATTAATAAACTTTAAGCACCTCAAAGTTTACATAATACTTTTTATTTCGAAATTAGCATTAAACAGCACTAATTGAGCAACTTACAACACGTATGTCTCGTGAGTGGCGACCCTAAGCGTCAGTTTTGATCAAATAGTTGATAAGCTGAAGCTCTGTAGTTTGTAAACTACTATGTTTATGCCCCGGCGCTGCTTGCAAATGACTCGTAAACTGTGATGTTTACGTGCTCGCAATTAGAACGCTTGATGTTGAGAAAGTTTCTGACGACAATTTATTTGTTCTAATTTGCTGTATTCTTGGCTGCAGTAAGGTAATTTTGTTTGACAAAGTTTTAATATGAGTTGTGGTTCGTGGAGATCGCAGTTTCTTATTACGATTACTACAACTTACGGGGATTATTGTGGCAGTAAGTAGGTTACTAGTTTAAGTGTCTGCACCTGATTCAACACTCAAGTGCTACTTACCATAGATTGAGATTCAAACAATAAAATTCCAATATATCTTCGAAACAAGATTACGTAGACTAGAACCTCAATCTGCATTAGTTAGTAACTAATATATTAAGCTTCTTATTCACGACAATGTAAACAAACCTATTTCCCAGACACGAGACCACGACATACTAATACAAAGAGACATTATAATCACATAAATCATACAAACTAATAAGGGATCATGATGGCGGACTTTGTGACAGTATTTACGTAAATAATGGCGGCCAGACGAAACGGACCACGCAATTACAAGCTCGTTTCCCGCGCAATTTCACAAAACAAGATGGAAGACGAGACTTTCGGTTTATTGTTGCCTTATTTGCGTTTTTTGATCGTTCGGTTTCTTTTTTTATAACACTACAGTTATAATTATGCCTTAGATTTTCCGGAAAATGAATATTTTTTGCTTGTTATTTTTTTTTTAAGTTATTTGACTATGTGAAAAGTCTTGCTACAACTGCAACACGTGTTGCTTTAGTTTCTTATTATCAAATACACATGAAATGAGGACCTCATATATAAGAAAAACATTAAATGTAGAGTTAGTAGATTGGCAAAAGATAATTGGTATTATAAAGAAATTGGCTACTAGCCCCACTTTAAAATCCTTTGTTCGACTTGAGGTAACAGAAAATCACTTCTTATTACTAACCAATACACCAAACTAGGAGTTACGAATAAGCAATTACAAGCGAGCTATTTCTGGCAAAGCATTGTAACAACAATTTTAGTACTAACTGAATTGCAGCTTACCAACTTTTAGTCGGCCGATAGTTTGTTTATGCTCATAAATCAGTATGAAGATGAATGATAGTACGCACATTACAAAGATCAGATATATAACCGGTATCAGGCTGACTGAAAACTTTGGCTAAAATCAAGATTTTCTTAAAAATAAATTGGCAAATCTTGCCAACTGTCGGCCGACTCTTTAGTCTGCAGTCTGCTTGTACTTTTAGTGCCAACTTAATTGCAGCTTAAGGCGTTTCAGATTTACCAAATACGCAATGTTTTATGTTCAACAGTACTGCTAGGCTTGTAAGGAAACGCCTGTAAATAAACTATCAAGTAGGTCGAATTGTCTTAAATGGGAGAAACAAATTAATTCGTGGTACGTGGGTGTGTGTATATGGAGCTATAGTTAAATGATAGCTGTTTATTGTGTCTGTGTATGCAGAAATGTTAGTACGGCTGTCTCATCATGATTTATGGTGGACGTGATCGATTTTGGTATTGCGAGGAATCCATTCGCGTAATCGTTTTGAATGGACAGTGGACACAAGTCTAGATATTCAGCAAATAATTAACAGACAGAAATAATATTGGAAAGCGCGTCGTTGAAATACATGAGAAAAATTGACAAAAAGATGCAATTTCATTAACTATTAAATTCATTACCTTTTTTAATTAATCTCGATTTTACAAGAACCTTTCAAGAAATATGTAGGTAGGTAACTAGTTATTACATGGTTGTAATCTAGGATCTAATCAGATTTGTATGATGGTAATACTTTTAGCTGCAATAGGGATGTGTAATTGGATAGTGATTACATATTAATGGTGTGCAGCTAGTGTTGGGCATCGCTGTCATCGCGGATATTCCACCTGTCATTACGGCGTGGCGGGAAAAATAGGGAGTGCAAGTTATACGCGGTCGCGGGAATGAACTAACTTTTTGAAGAATCTAGAACGTTAAAGGTAGCTGATAGTAATTTGACTAATGCTTTTTGAGGAAACATTTCTAGGAACCATCGCGTAACACAAGCTTTCATTCAAATACCGCAAACTAAACGCTTCATACGCTTAAGAGCTAAGGTCCCACAGACTGAAACACAGACACACAGTGGTATCTTTTGCGTCGAGGCTTAATAAAAGATAAAGATGTGAAAACGAGCTGTTTATTAAAAATAGGACGGTAAATGAAACTTGAACCGAAGAGAAAGTTTGAAACTTCAGAAAACCTTGTGGTACGGCTTCCGAGTTTTCTTTTCCAGCTCTGCTTTCAAGATCTGTTTCATAATGAAAAGATTTTCATTTCACATTTATTTTACCACAAAGTTTAGTTATGAAAACATAATATCTATTTATGACACTACAAACTTACAAACTTCACTCAAAACACTAAACAATATAGTGATTACTAATCTTGTCACACCTTTTTGAAGTTTCTACAAAACTAATGTCAAAACAGCAGGCTCTCATACCTCGCACTGGTTTCAAACAAAATCGTTGACAGTATGACAAATGGGCGCAGCGTCGCTTAGCGTGGCGTCGAGCGTCACGCCATCGCTGCCCGCGATCGAAGGGACACTGCCCTGCCCTAGTGGCCGATGTGACGATACAACGTTGTTATTATGTGAAGTTTGGACACGAAATATTATATAATTAGTAAAACTTGCTACTAACACTTACAGTGATGACGACTACTCTGTCAAGATCGATAACGACAAGAAGATTTTTGTTTTGACTTCACATCCTCCGAGCCTTTTCCCAATCATGTTGGGGTCGGCTTCCAGTCTAACCGGATTCAGCTGAGTACCAGTGCTTTACAAGAAGCGACTGCCTATCTGACCTCCTCAACCCAGTTACCCGGGCAACCCGATACCCCTTGGTTAGACTGGTGTCAGACTTACTGGCTTCCGACTACCCGTAACGACTGCCAAGGATGTTCAATGACAGCCGGGACCTACAGTTTAACGTGCCATCCGAAACACAGCCAATGGTGTCTAAGATATACTTAGAAAGTACATACAAACTTAGAAAAGTTGCATTGGTACTTGCCTGACCTGGGATCAAACCCGCGCCCTCGTACTTGAGGTTGGTCCTTTACCCACTAGGCCACCACGACTTCACAAAATATCCTTAAAAATAAAAATTAGATAAAAGCGCTACTTGTAATATTTATTCACCCGAGTCAATGTGAAAGGGAATTGTATCTAAGAACTGATTTTACTGTCGCGTATGTCAATGCTAATTCTAGTGTCAACTAACTAAAGATACACATTAACCAGAGTGCAAAAATACAAAATGTAAAAAGAACCATCTAGATATGAATGAATTTGAACCTAGTGAATTTTAAATTCAATGCAAACGTTTCTGTTACCAAACTTTTTGGACACCACTTCGTGCTGACCACGGATCATAAACACGAAAATATATGGATTGGCGACTTGCATGCATAAATTCATGCTGGCCACTATGGAACGTGCTGCGTACAGAGTTTACATATTCATGTTGCGATGTAGGCTGGTGTTTGTACTTGACTGTCCTTTTTGAAGGACTTCGTTGCAGCCTACTTTTGACTCCATTTGGAACAATGTAGAGGATGCGTCTTGTTACTTTACGTGTAAGGTCGATGGAACATGAAATGCATTCATTGTTTATGGGTATTTTGTCACGGCTAAAGTTATAGCCACTTGCAAGATCTAGATGATATTAAAACTTTGCAAAGTCTCCTTTTTAAGAGATTAGACTAAATTTATGTTTAATTTATAGTAGGTATTACTTACCTACTACTTATGTTTTGGTAGGTACTTATGTCTTGGCTCTCCTGAACCATAATTTTTTTCGTGCATATTTTTCAAAGTATTCTCCTTTTATTTGCACGGTTCAAGTCGTTTTAAGTAAGTAGTTAGTTTTGATAGTTTTCTATTATAGTTTTTGCAAATGTCTTCACAAACAATATATTTCAAGCTAATCTTCCTAAGGGCTTAGAGAAAGCCTTAATGTGTCCCCCGAGAGTCTCCCGGAGTTAACTTGACTTACCGTTATTTAGTTTACAATTACTTTAAGTGCTTTTGTTAGAATAGAGCGGATACAGAAGCGTTTAATAGTTTTCTGCGGTAGCCTTATAATAGCGGGGAGAATTCTTCCTTTTGATGTACCCAGGGGTATTAAGATTAAGCTTGTTCAATATGGAATATATAATTTATTGATAAACACTTATTTACAAAATAACAAATGACTCGCAAACGTTGGCGAGCATTTGCCTACCAACTAAAACCCAACTTGCCTTTGGTTAACTTTAATGTGGAATTCCCAAAACAATTTGGCCGAGCTTACGGGACCTCATGAGGCATCCTGAAACGTATGTTCCACATAATTAACATAATAATAACCTCCTAATTTAGCACAAAATTACCTTTTTACCGAACATGATTTTTAACGCCATTTAAAACCTTCCATTATCTTAACAAGTACATCAGACATTTTTATATTCCTCGTCGGCTCGTTAATTATACACAAATTGTCCGCCTGTGTTTCGGTTATTAATGGCTTTAGCCGGACAATGTGCGTAACGACCGGAATATTAATGCATTCGCCAATGCACTTTAATCATAACCGTGTTATACGGAATTATGAGTACATGCGCATTTTGTATATTATGGAAGCTAACGGTGATTTATTTTGAACTAGTGGTGTATATAACTTTGCTTGTCTAGCCCCGTGGGAACTACTTTCAGCATCCGAGTAAAAAGTAGCTTAAAGCCATTCTGATGTACACGCTATATTATTAGTAAAGTTTAGTTTTTGCGTGAATTTACCATCCATCAAAATTAGTATGATTTAGATCAGTTAGGTATTGTAAAGCTAAAAATAGTTTACCTCAAAGGCGATTCTAAACTAACAATCCATGAATCCATTTGATTTTTTGGCACAACACTTTTGACGATCCCCACACATGCAATAATATTCAGAATCCGGCTACACATGCAATAATATTCAGAAATCATTGCAACCAGGCTGGGCTTAAAAGAGTGGAAACAAAACGAATCATCCACACTAAAGGGTTGAAACGTGGCCGAAACTCGGCCGGCTTCCAATCACGCCACTAGGATCCAATCCCCATGAACGAAAACAAAAAATCTTCAACTATACTGTTCTGTAAAGGGTTTTTTGAAAAAAGAGGTATCCAGTTCACTTGCTAGAGTTTCCGAAATACGATTATCGATTTTTGTTTCGTCACTAACGAGTTTAATTCTCGTTTGGATCCCAAAGCTCGGAGATTTATTTATATTTCTTTGTTAAAGGCTGAGTTAGTGACTGGTTAGATTACAATCGAATAGACATGCTCTGCTATGAGATTTAAGAGTGATTGTAATAGGATAAAGGTATCCTGAGAGAATATGGTTCGTTGTTGATTTCGAGCTAGTTGCAATGGTTTTTTTCTCTATACAGTTACATCCGTTTACTCCGCGGTTTCACACGCCTCCCGTGGAGACTACTACCCGTACCGGGATGTGATATAACCTATGTTACTCGGGAACTGTAGAAGGTGTAGAACTCGGGGTGTGTAACAGTTAAATATTTTTTCAAATCGGTTCAGTAGTTTCGAAGCTTTTAGGGTACCAACAAATAACAAAATGTTTCCCCTTTATTATATTAGTGCAGATAGCACAATTTGTGAGCTAGTCCGACTAGCACTCATCATCCTCCGAGCCTTTTTCCCGACTATGTTGGGGTCGGCTTCCAGTCTAGGTACCAGTGCTTTACAAGAAGCGACTGCCTATCTGACCTATTCAACCCAGCTACCCGGGCAACCCAATACTCCTTGGTTAGACTGGTGTCAGATCAGTCCGACTAGCACTAAGCTCGTTTTAATAAAAACATACGCAAGTTTTATCAACGCGTTGCAATACCACTAACAACGACCACTAACGTTTTCACGCACAATTTTTCAATTCCCCATAGCTTTTACAAAAACATGGCGCGATATTAATATCAGTCAGTATTCCGACAGACAGACGTATTATTGTTTGTGCAGTGGCAAACGATTTGCACTGGTCAGCCATTGATGTTTGTAATAAAACAACTGTGGTGGGTAAAACCGCGGGTATTCAATATGTGAGCGATGTGCTACTGTTTTTTTTTTTTTAAGTAGCGGATAGTAAAACAAATGAATATAGGTAAGTGTAGCTTGAAAATGCGATCAGCGCATCTTGCAATGTTTTTCAAAAAATATCTACAAGCCATTACCTACCTATAATGGTTAAGAAACCGCAGCCAAGGTTACGCTAAACATTTTAGTACTCTAACGAACAAGGCATTAGTAATTTTCTTTTAAACTTTAGCATAATCATCTTTAATGTTAAATTATTATTGTTTCAGGTACGTTACGACTTTTATTCAAGACTTTGGTAAGAGCAGCACATATTCATGATGAAATATCTAAGTATCTTAAGTAGATATACGACCTATTTTAGGTTACCAAACACTCAAAAACCTGAGAATTCTTCTATTTTTACTTTTATTTTGAAAGTGTACCCTTGTTTAGTATGCACACGAGCACCACAAGTATAGCTATACATATGATCGGCACCGCAGTCGGTGGGGCGTGATCCTAATTCAATAACATCCAATTAAGGCCTGCAATTAGAAACCGGCCCTAAGGTGGTGAGCGACCGGGATCCGTAGAACAGGATAAGGATATTTTATTAAGTTTCGGTAAAAGATTTAATTTAAAGGAATTTTAAGTGAGTTTTTGAAAAGCGATGATTTTTCTAATTTATCTTTTTGATTGTTTTAACGATATGAACGAAAATGCATACAGTTAATGTAAGTATGTGCATAATTTTACATATTTACTGTAATGTTATGTTTTGTTTTCACATTGCTATTACTCTTATCCTTAGTAAGTTTTTTTGTGGAAAATTGAGATTTTCCTTTTGTTAAATGACGATCTGTTAACTTTTTAACTTAAGATAATTTCATGTCACAGTTACGTGCTGTTAAGTGCTGTATTATTAATTAAACTGAAAGTCTGACTTTCATATTACAAGATATACCTCTATTTAGAGCATTTTGCAGTGCAACCAAATCCAAGGAAAAATAATACAAATTAAACAAATCCCACAGATTCTTATCCACCCTTACCACATTCTAAGTAGTCGTCCTCTAAGATCTCTGTAACAAATTGTTGTGTCATGTTTTGTGTTATTTAAGCGCTATCTACACGCGAGCTGCCCACTGCCCACCGTACACCGTAATGTCTAGTGTCTGACCCTGGTAGATCTCTATCGGTGTCAGGGAATTTACAAGGGGAGAGAGAAAAAGTGTCAGTGTTATGGAGTTGAGTTTTAGTTTTAGTAGTGTTTTGATGTAGGAATGGTTTTGATATGGTCGTGTTAGCGGTAATATTTTATACCTTATTTATTTAATATCAAATATGAGTAGTGATACTAGGAAATATTCTCGATGTTAGTAAACTTCAAAGTATTTTTTTGGTGTCTTTGTCGAAGAGCTATTGAAATGTTTCTCATTTTTAATGCTCATTAGATATGACTTCTACACAACATCCAATTAAAAAAATATATATATATAGGTACACTCAAAATATATAATTTCTGCAGGAGTGTCTAAACGTTACTGTTTTCAATACCTTTGATTTATAAATACCTGACCTTTAAATCTACCTCTGGCACCAATCCTGCGAACTTTACAAGAAGTGTTGCCAGCTATTAACAACAATAATTAATTAATAAACATGCAACATTCACCAACAGGTTACGAGCACCTCACTAACCTAGATCCAAAGCGAACTAGACTGAGTCTATGCCCGACCAGAGACACTAATCCATAGACAGTAATCCATAGATTTAATCTGTTGGATAAGATCTACAACGTGTAAATAAGAGTAAAGTGTGTCTATGGTTTCGAAACATGCTAATGGGCTCATGTTTGGATTTATTTCATGGATTAAGTGATTTGTGAAGCGATGAAAGCTTGATCATATAATTTATCTTCATACAAGTATTGGTTGGGGTATCGAAGATAAAAATTAACATAGACCGTTGGTAAAATGTATTCTGTAGTGTAGAGCCCTTTAAATGCGAATTATCGGTTAAGTTTTTCCACGCGGCGTCGCTTATTTTGGACGAGCAAACAATTGAAAACTATCTATGCGAAAAACGAGACAGAGTTTTTGCTACTCGGAAATTGTCGCGTAGAGGAAAATCTATCGTTCGACCTTGAGTAGCAAGTTCGATGACCCTCGTTTGTTGTACTAACACTTAAAACATGCATAAAAAGTACTAAAGGATCAAAAATATATCTGTAACAAGTTTGTTAGTGTTATTGTAAACATTGGCGAAGAGATCAAAGCCATATTAATAACTTTTAGCTCTTTGAATGTTATAGTCAAAACATGTGTAGAAAACTATTCATCTTAGAAGATTAGTTTGCAAAAACAAACAGTTATTATGACATGGAATAGACATAAATCGGGATATTTTTAATTCGACTGTCAGTTATTAAGAAAGTCACGTAATCTTATAATCTTTCTATGATCCTCAGGAAGGCATCTGCAATACCTAAATAGTTTTGAAAATGAAATTCATGTTACAATTTTTAGCGGCTTGGACCTTTGAAAGAAATTCTGCGCAATAACCATTTTAACCGGACAGCGGAATAGTGCGTGGTTTATAACCACATGTCCAAAACTAGGAAAAACGCTAGCCGCCATTAAGTTTGGCTAGGACTTATTATCTTAGTTACTTACCAGCTTACGATTTTATATCTTAAACCTCTTCCAAAACTCCCGTTAACATATTACAGCATACATTTTCCCCAAAAAACTTACAAGAGCCCCTTCTTTCACCAGAACCCATATAAGCGGAGGACACGAATATGTTTGCATATCAATAATAACGGGACTGATGTTTTTATGTCTTGTTTGCGCGCGCGCAGCCGCCCGGTGGCGGAGATCAGCGATAGCGCGGTATGGACGAAGCTCGGTGAAATGGAGTTTGCTGTGGTGCTATGTAATTTGATGAGTACCTCAGGGTTTTAAAATTTGAGCCTACAAAGTCAGACTCTTGAAGGAAGTCTAGGTTTAGTTATAAGGTACGTTAAAATATATAGTAAAAGTAGTTAATGATAGTTGCAGCAGGTAAAATCTAGCAAGCCAGAAATATCCCTAATGACAAAACAAAAGTGGAATTATAATTGAGACGGTATCATTGACATCTAAATAATGTCTATAGAATAGTTAACATCAAGTCCCAAATCAGTAGGGAGGGCCTTTTTTGTTTGTACCGCAAAGGTATCAAATATGTTATCTTAATCTTTGTATCATTTACCCCAACCCTGATAATCGGATAAGGGTAGCTCTATAAACTGTGTGACGACTTTTTTAACCACTAAAAAGGCCGATATCGATATGTTAAATGATTGTTATTAAAATCCCACTAAAAAGGCTAAGATTGTTTTCCAAGCAATGTTTTCTTCACTGGTTAATTTGATGACAAAGAAATGCCATAGTGATTTTCCCAAGAAAGGTGTGAAAATTGATTTACATTTTGTCCACAAAACTGTTGAAAATATCTCCTATTAACATCTCAAGCAAGGAAATTGATTTTCCGTTTCCAAATTAAATTTTCTAAAACTAAACACAAACCAAAATTTTGCCCAAAATCCCATCGATGTGCGCTCAATCGGAAACTCAGCGTTCATTCAAGCGTCAGATGAAGTTTTTTAAAACAATAAATATAAAAAACAAAAGCAATGTTGCCATCCGGTTACGGCGGAATATTTACAATGAGTCGAGTCGGCCATCGGCTGGTTCGATTGTCTCGATTCTCGATTTATTTTTATTCGATTCTTGTCTCCAGTTCAGCGAGTGGGAATGCGTGAAGCATTCTCCGAGTTTATATTTAATGTCCACGTTTATTTGGGAAGCAAATTGGGCTTTCGTTCTTAAATTAAGACATCGCTTTCTCATTTGTATTAATGTTTATCCTTCATGTTCATCGTCGTCATTCTTTTATTTGGAATCACATGTCATAAATACTTATCAAGTCATCTCAAAATAAGCGCACAATTATCAAAAAATAATCCGATCCGTTGTGTTTGCTTTAACTTTTCCATCGACATTTTTTTCATTCATCTACTCTTAATGATACTAGTTATTCCAATGACAAATTAAATAAAACAACACTATATTGCTTTCAAATTAATTGGTCAATAAATAACATAATCAGTAATTACTACTCTTATCAGCTTCTAACTCAGTCATTAAGATCTTATCGGATATGTAAAGGGTAAACGATCTCAAATTAACTGTAAGTTCGTTAGCATGAGTTTAGTCGTTCCATATAAAACTTGTGACACAAGATTCAACTTTCACAAACTCTGTACTTTCATTGTTATGGCTACCAACTTTGTTTCCACTAAACGTTACACCCATTTCATTAGAAACTTTATTACAGAACAGTAGCGAACAGACTTGTAATCTAACTGTTTTCTAATTGAAAACTCAAGCTGCCTGTTACATTCCTTGAGCGCTGGACATTATACATTTTTACGACGGCACCTTTATAGAACCGGCGCATGCTTTTCTCTACAACTTTAACTATGTCAGCATGACAAAGGATATTGTGCTCTCCTACTTACAGAATAGGAGCTTAATGAATTACATTTGTATGGTTGTCCGTCGGCGTTTTTGATTAGCCACCTTTGTACAGCAAGAATTGTTTTAATCTCGAAACTTCATTACAGTGAGGAGTTAAAAAATGAACACCTGAAAAGGTAGTGTTTTATCAAGAAAGTCATTAAGGTGGCAATTAACCGGTGTAATCTGTTCTACTTCATTACTTTGAGTGCCTCATTCACAACCTTTGTAGCTTTGTTCAAAACAATAGTCTCAGAAGCTGCGAGTGTTTAAGTTTTGTTGTTTCTGATGTAACGTAAGTAAGTAGTTTCATTTCATTATTCCATTTATTGAACGTATTCAAAAACATTTGAATGAATTTTAAAAAATGAATTCGAATATTTTTTAGGCCCGCAGCAAAAAAAAAAAACATTTTTTTCTCGGAGTAGCAAACTGTAAAATTATACATGATACCTTAAAGCGGTCACGTTTAAACAACCCACATCGCTTCCACATTCTGGAGGCCATTATTCCAAACTTTTCACACAATGCGCAAATATTTTTGCATTTACATCGTGACAAAGAAGGATAGCTTTATAAGCGCGGCTGGTGCCTCCAGGGCCTGTCCATGTCGTTATTTATACAATAGCTTGGAAGATATCTAGGTGTTTCTTGTAAAGTATCGACAAGCAATTTTCTCGGAGCTTGAGACATCAGGTGCGGTTCGGATGGCTTGTCTGTTGAAGTGTAACGATGCACTTATTGTTATCAAAATGACGCTGTGCTTCTTCGGAAATTGTCGGAGGAAATGAAGATTTTTAATCTTCGTGAAAGATTGAAAAGCAGTACACCTGGAAGTATAGAAAAGACGAACACAAAAGTTTGAGTTTGAAATTATATTTAGAGTAATTAGAGTTGTATCAAAACGTGTTTGCTTAAAATTAGTTGAAAAGGATTTGAAAAAGCCTTTTGACAAGAAGTGTAACACGAATTTTCATAACTTAATCCTAAAACTAAACAATCTACTAAAAAAAAAGAAAAAAAAATAGAAACATAAAAGTCGGTTCCTACAGCCCGCTACGCCTACCCCCATATCATTTTACACCAGATATTAGTCGGCGTAAAGTTTTGTAACGGAGCGTGCCTCAGGGCAGTATCCTAGGCCCAGTACCTCATGCAATCATATCATCTGCGGCCAGCAATCACCAGTCGTTTTGTTTGCTTGCACTCTCGCCTCGGGATCGAATTATTTACTAGGATATACAAGACTTTCTGCTTATGTAATTTTATGCTGCAAATACTGATATTAGTGCTAATTTTATTGAGTTTCCTTTCATCATCAATCATGGTACTAATCCATCAAGTAAACAGGTAATCAATGTTGAAAATTAATGTACGTTAAAGTGTGTTCATCAATAAATTATTACCTAACTAGACGTGAAGCAACACTAGGTACCATCTATACTACATACATTGACGTTGTTATTTATTCATAGCTTTTTCACAAACTCAAGAATATCCGCGTCTATAAATAAATCGTTCCTGCCTTCGTCTATAAATCTCTGTATATTTTTCCTGAAGCCGTTCTTCCGCAGCGAGCTCGTAAGGATTAACTCGGGCGCGTCGCCCGAGGCCGCAGCGATTGGGCAAGCGGCCCACGAGCTCGGGGTAATTACACCAGTTTGCATGTCAGGGGATCTTCAACGATCTGATCTGGGCTCTGTACCACTACTTGTATGGAAAGATTGTTTGCAAGATTTCTTGTATCATGTTTCTTTATTTTGTGAGGTTCTTCATTTTTGACGTACCTAAGGCTGGACAAAAAAATCCTCAGTTCCCATAGCAATTTTCAATTTCGCAGAAACAAAACATGCTGCTTGCATCTTTAATGTTAAACTTTAAATTATACGATTGTATCGTTCCAACCCAGTCTCATTTTCACGTCGGTAAGTAACTTGTGGAGCGGTTTATTATTTCCCGATAGACACAAAACTTTAGCTCTCAAGTTTGTGTGCATTTCCCTCGCGGCGTAAAATAGCGAGTGATGCAAACTTGCCGACTCGCCGGCTTGGCGTGTTGCCGCCGATTGTTAGAACTTGTGTCTACTTCTGCGAACCTGAATGGCTTTTATAGTTTTCATTGTCCTATAACTCTTCTATTGGACAGTCAATAAAAAAAACTACCACTTACGCTGCTGTGTCATTGAATCTATTTGTGTTTTGAACGTAAAATAAGCTGCGATCTAAAATTAATTTACTCCATTAATAACATTACCAAAAGGCTACTTTGTATCAATAAATCAATTTCACAAACGAATGGCTCAAATTAATATTCATAATAAGCCATTTGCGAACGCCACCCACTTAATGCTTGCAATGGCAGCCATATTTAAATCCTGCAAACAGACAATGTTTCAATTTAAATAATAAATAAAATCGATGCCACCGGCCATTTGTGATTGTGAAATATTGCTCGGTCGACATCGCGGCTAAAATTACTGATGCACTGAGATAAAAAATATTGTAAATTACTCTATGATTAAGCAGATGTTTATTGATTATTAATTACCTACTACAACAACACCGAGTTGGAAATGATAATCACCCACGCTCAGACTTAAATTTTTAGTGACGAAGGAAATAAACGTCTTAAAGACACTGTTATTGTCTTTCGTGAAAATAGTATATAACATGTTTCACCGGATTTAGGTGGCTACATACACGTAAAGGTGCTAACATCTTGTCGTGCGTTGCAGTCGTTTGAAGATTAGTTCACCCAGTAGGCTGTTGGACACACTTTCATTGCTCTACTTCGACGAAACGGTTCCAAACACCACACGCTTTTATCTAAATAGCCAGTGACATGGTGAAACTTCCTTAGGTTTAAGATGCAAGAAGTTCCTACATAAGACTACATTTTGCTCGCGACTTCATTTGCGTCCTGCCTGAGCGGACTATGCATTTGCACTCGAATAAAAGTAGCCAGTTTACAACTTCAGGGTTCAGCAGATTCAGGCCATCATTAATAAAACCTTATGTATGGCACGATCATCCTCCTGCTCTAATCCCAATTTCATTTGGTTTAAGCAGCATGTCTTCTTCTTCCACTCTTCTATCAGTCGTCATCTCACAAGTAACACTCTTTCTAACTATGTCGACTTTCACGAATGACATCTCACATCAAAATCAATTACGCAGCAACTACTCTTCAAAAGTAGAATAGACAAGCAGGCATCTCATCTTCATTTCATATTTATTATAAGTTATTATTCAATGCCCCGAGCTTTCTCATTTCCATCCATCAGCGTGCAATCTTTAATCTGGCGGGTAGTGTACGACCGTTAATATATCATAAAACACCCACTCCCTATGAATTATGAACGATATTTTTAATACGTAGCTTTAAAACGTATAAAATGTTCTGTAAAGTGCATTAATTTAGGTATTACTGTAGCCTTTTATATTAATTTTGCGTCGGTAGCTCGCGGCTATCAGATCTATGTGAGGGAATAAGTTGCGGTTCTAAAAATCAGATTTAATTCGTGAATAATATATGCAGTTTGCAATCCTTTTTAACCGACTTCCCAAAAAGGAGGAGGTTATCAATTCGGCCGGTATGTTTTTTTTTTTTTTTCTATGTATGTACATCGATTACTCCGAGGTTTATAGACCGATTTACGTGATTCTTTTTTTGTTCGACTCGGAATAGCTGCCAGTTGGTCCCATAGTCATCAGGTCAGGATCTGATGATGGAAACCCTGAGAAATCGAGGGCAACCTTCGAAAGTTGTAGGCATACATAGGGTAAAAACTTGATACTCAGGTGTATGCCTAAAAGCACTATTCAACAGTAAAGATTTGGAGCTGACCTGATGATGGAGACCAGAGAGGGCCGAGGGAACTCGACAACTGAATATGTAAACTACCTCGTGTTTGGGCTTAAATTATTTGTATTGACAAGACCTTTGCAACAGTGAAGGTTTGGAGCTGACATGATGATGGAGACCAGAGAAAGTCGAGGGAACTCGACAACTGAATATGTAAAATACCTCGTATTTGAACCTATATTCTTTGTATTGATGAGAACTTCCCACTTATATGGATATTGACAACTATTCGTATCACTGAAAAGCTGTAAATAAAAAACTTTTTTACAAAAAAATTAAACCGACTTCCCAAAACACTAAAAAGCAAAAAAAAACTAATTTAAGGTGCATCGGCCTAGAAGTCGGTGACAAAATTAACTTATTGACTATAAAGAGCAAATTACTGCCTGGAAAAAAGACCGTATACCTATAACCTTTAATTCTAAAATGTTGAATTTGAAGCTTTTAACATGTTTAAAATATAGGTAATTTTAGTCATAAGCGTAAGCATCCATATGGAGCATTTCTTCAATAACACAAAACTGACACAAGTCCGTATACAATCAGAAATGATCGTTTTTCTGACAAGATCTCTCTGTTGTCCAAATGTTTCATTTATTGAAACAATCAACAACTGCTTAAAGAGCAACGAATGAATTTCATTTCAGTAGGTAAATAAATAGTCTGGAAGCGCCACCACAGACATAAAAACCAAAAATACTTACCTACGTTACGTTTTTTGTGACGAAAATAAGCTTAGCGTTTCCCGGAAAAATATATCTAAAATCTGTTCCGCAAATTAACATTACGATATGTTTCAGTATTAATGAGACTTTTCGTCGTGATTAATTATTATTTC
The DNA here is from genome assembly GCA_033682625.1 of Helicoverpa zea x Helicoverpa armigera. NCBI lineage: Eukaryota > Metazoa > Arthropoda > Insecta > Lepidoptera > Noctuidae > Helicoverpa > Helicoverpa zea x Helicoverpa armigera. The sequence goes on from JAWIIS010000008.1 coordinate 760,950, forward strand.
AGAATCAAATGTTAAAAATAAAGTGACGCCGAGTGCCACCAGCAAACTTCACTTTCGGATATCTCACCTCTATTTTCGTAGAGCCCAAAATATCGAGAGTACGATAAAAATATTAAAATTTACGTTTATTATCACGTGCACTATAAATACTGGTTATAATTTCATGAATCACCCGCTCAAGCAGGGTTGCTATTTCAGAAAAACCGTAACAAAACGGAATTAATGTTATCGCAAGCAATTTCATCATGGCGGGGATCGTTATTTAAAAAATGAAGCGCTCAAACCCTTACAACATTTTAATGACATTTCTTGGTAAATGGGAAAACGAGTAATTTTGTTTGAACAAAAGTGGCAACCCTCATTTAGTCCTAAGAGTCCATGACATCTGGCAGGCCACCAACGCAATCGAGCATTACATTTTCTCAACGAGATTTCCACGCTTCATTCATGCGGGCCGTACCTAAAAAGTGTCAGGAGACCGCGCCATTGCGCCATTCATCCTAACCTAATTTCGTTTGCAACGCTATCTGCCTGTTAGGCTGTTAACGTAGTTTTTATGTATGCTCGTTAATTAAGCGTGAATTCTAGATATAGTGCATCAATTTTAATGGCGCACAATGAGGATAAAGGCGCATCATTCACTATAGATGTCTTATTTTGATTTGATGCTTTTTGAAATCTATATTTATAAAAAAGCAGCTTTATTTTTTTTTGTTAAGTAGTAATTTATTTTCCACTACAAGATTTAACTTTCTGAAAGCGCTACTGGTATGTAAGTTTCTCTCGTAGTCAATCGAAACTTCGTGTAAACATATGTCCAATTATTGTCCACTGAACAATACAGAAAATAAATTAAGTGAAACTGAACGTCTCGCAGTAATAGACAAACTTAAAAACCATAGACAATCTACGTAGAGATATTTTCGTTTCCCGCCCTCGCATCGTAAGCGCCGCTTAAAAATGACAGCTCAAATTACGCGACGCGCATGCGCTGAACAATTAATGAGCTCATTTCGCGCGCTTTTTATTTATCGTTCGGATATTAGTCCAAGCTCAAAAGGAACCGGTGTCATAATTTGTACTTACATGCACGTTGATCATTATTATTTTCTTTTATTGCGTGTCGTGTTTTTCTTAGAAAGTTTTACTTGTAACTTTAAACGATTTCAAGAACTTATTACCTACATATATTAATGTTCTGTCTTGTTTGTTTCAGGTAAAACATCGTCAAGTCGTCATTAAGATCGTGAAGAAATGTTAAGTAAAACCATTATTTTCTGTCACATAATTTTGGAATCGTTTCATGTTGGGTTTTAATTTAATTGAAAACTCTCAAAAGATGGCATTTGAAAATTTATTATCAGACGGGACCCTATTTATCTAAACTTCGAAATAATTTCCGCGAAAAAAGCAAAACAAAATTACTTTTCGTTACTCATCTTCGTTGAATCTCCCCGTTGCAAGTTTTAAGTGAATTAGAAATGTAACTTTGTTGGAAAGTTTTTACAAAAGTGAAGTTTGCGGTGCGTGCTCTCTGCGTGGCGAATCCGGCCGAGACGGAACGAATAAAACAATGACCCGGCCGGCCTTGCAACTCAGGGTTACCACTCTTCAAAATAAAAATATTTTCGCTAAAATTACTTTGCCTTCAAATAAGTTTGAGCCTACAGCTGGCTTTTGAACAATGGATTTTTAACCCATGCTATGATCTAAGTTATTGTTTTTATTTAAACAAAGTAAGTGCTATTTTTTGCAGTTAATTTAGAGACGTGCATGGAAATTGATTTTCTATTTTATGACAACACTTTAAACACTAGTTAGAAAACAATTTCACATGAAATGGAACGTTAGTCTCTCAACCCTAAATACTTGTACATCAATAAATATAAAGTTTACTACTCTGTGAATGTATTTTCTAGATATTATTGCGAACAATAAAATAGGCTGAAAAATGTTATGACAAGCTTTCACGTGGGAATGAAGCCTTGTTTATGGTTTAAAAAGTAAAGCATCGTTTAGTTCGTGATACTAAACGATCTATTTGTCGGGTAATATGTTTTACTGCGTTTGCAAAGTGGCCGTGTGAAATGATGTTTGTAGAATTTCTAAACAATTTTGATGCCACTTCGACTCAAACAAATCGAAGAAAACGTTATATTTTTAGGGTAGGTTTGGTGAGAAATATTGTGAATAGGAAAGCACAACTTGAAAATAAGCTTTAGCAAAGAATAATAATTTTCAATAACAAAGTACTAACTTAATCGTGTTCCTTTTAAAGTACTCTTAGTAAATTAACAGTGTCTTAAGGACGAAACTACATAACAAGACAAACGGACGGGATTTATAGTGTATTTTGCCTCCAAAATCGGACCAAGATGGCGTCTTTTTGGCGGGAACTTACATCAGATCCTTATCGGCCCTCAAACGGCGAATGAAGAGGCAAATGACAACATTAAAAGGAATTATTGCAGAATTATTTTGTAAGGAATTCTTCTTAGCGATTTAAGAAGAACTGCTGAAATTATGAAATATTTTCCTCACATTTTTGGCGAAAGAATTTTAAATTACGTCACAGTTTGCGCAGAAAAAGGTTTGTCACGGCAGTTTAAAATAATATACTTTAATCATCTTTATGAGTACCTAACTGGTTTCATCCAGGCTGCAAATGGCAGTCCAACAGCAAAAAAGTCTGAAACATTTTTGCTGAACCCTAAAAACAAAATAACTGAATAAAACACTTGAAATCACTTTATCAAAGGAATACGATGACAAACAGACTCACGTCCACCCTTGCGGTGTAAATATACCGTAATGGCTGGGGGTAGACACCCCGGGCTTGGCCACGGAGGGTACATTTAAAATATTTAATCTTTAAAATAAAAACCGTGTCCCGCCCCCGGCTAGTCGGTATCTGCCTTCAGTTACAATGGGACATACAAACATATAGCTTCATCTTCTTTAATACAGTTTACAATGCGTCTGGCTTCTGACATATTTTATAATGCAAAATGCTACAAATAAACCTTTTGTTTTCCAAAATTGCTTTGTTGAAACAATGGTTTGTTGTTAGAACCATTAACTGGTAAATGAAAGTTGTATCAAGCTGTTTGAGTATAAAAAATTACGTAAATTTTGTGTAGCTAAATGATCTACCACCCCATGTAGACACTCAAAACGGGTAGATAGAGTTAATCAAACTTGCTAGATGTAATTCTTCGTAGATTCAAAATGCTTCTTTAAAACTTTTAAAACCTATTTATAGTGAAGATCTAACAATGTACCAAAGGAAGAATATCAAAGTCAAACGTATAGCATTTCGTAAGTGGCCCCCAATAATAACAGTAGATGATAATACCTTTAACGCATAACGTCTTTTCGAAGTACCAAGGGGTACTTCTTAGGGAATAGATAGGTCAAGTAATCTCTCCTCCCCTCGCAGTAACAGGAGCTACGTTACATTATGCACCCCTTGACTATCGCGACGAGATTACTTATCTGAGAACAGACAAAGATAACAATTGTTTTAATGTTTTGCTGCGAAAAGCTTCCAAGGCCCTGCTTAGTTCTTTCGTTGAAGTTGCATTTACTTTTCTGTTTCAACTGCCATCCATCTTGAGAAATTAAACATAACTTATGAACATGATTGATCTGAAAATTGAACTTTTCAAAGAATAGCATGAATATTATTTATTGTTGTCGGCTAAACTCGTCTAGACTAGTGGGTGGTATCCCTAGCTACCTCAATAAATCATCAATGTAGAAAAATACGTTATTTACCAAAAATACCTTTGATATTTATCAAAAGGGACTTGGTATTTCCACGTCAGTGAAACTGTGTCGCCTAGCAATGATCGAGCACGTGTTTTCGGAGAAGCTGAAACTCGTAATATCCCGTGAATTTGGCTCTGACATTCATCCAGTAATTTGTCAAGATTACTGTCAGCGGGACAAATTATTGCAGATTTACTTTGCAAAGCTAATTTTGGATAAACAGCTGGGAAATGCAAAAGCAATTAGGGTACAATGGTACAACAATGTTATTTCAATAACTCATCTCCGGGTTGTTATTGAGGAAGAACGTAAAGGGGATTGGTCGCCGTATCCTGTTCCTCATAATCTTTGTTGTTGTAAGGTGTGTAAGGTTGCAATAAACATTCCAATTTATGACTGTATTCAGTCACTAAGAACAATGTCCGCAAATTTCACCTGGCTTGCACCGGTCAGGATTTAAGACAGATTGAATAAAATAAGCTGCCATGCTTGTGTAACGTGGCGTAAAGAAAATCGATGCCGCAATATCGATATTTCGAGTGTCAAGCTTACCTACCCCAGTTCGACAAAAGATTCGCACTTTATCCCCGCACTTCTTAAGAAAACAATATTAATTCAGCGAAGAAGCATTATTCGGAACGCGACGCCTGCGCATTGAATCCGCCACTTTATCAAGATAACTGTCGTCGTGAGTAATTTTCACTGATACGCGAACGACGTTGATCAATCGATTTTTGTACACGAATCGATACCGCCGGTGAATCGGATCGCATCGAATCGAACTTTGGCGTAACGTCTTGATTTATTCGAGTGCTCCGTGGTCTTATGGCGCATTATGGCCTGTGTAAAGGTCAGAGTATTTCCGTTTCTTTATTTGTCGATGTGGCTTATCTCACGACAAATGGGTAAGATTCTGCGAATTCAGACGTGTGTTGTTTTATCGTTGACGTGTTGTCGTAATTCCTGAATTTTTATGGAGTCTTCCAACAACTGCAGCACTGTGATTCATCATCAAGCAAATTATATGCAAATCTGTTGATCAGATAAACTGTATACTTGTCTCGTTTTCTATTTACTTAATTAATATTCCCCGAATGAAGCGCACATAAACAAAAGCCCGGCTAATATCAAGCGCAAACACGCAACCCTTTCTAATCCTTAACGCTCAACAGATGTATAATTACTAATTAAATAATTAATTACAAACGGTATCCTGTTCGGGTGTAATTCGTAGCGAATTGAACCCTTTCACCCCAGCTTGGGGGGCGGAGTATTTGATCCACTCCACTTGGTACAAATAACTTTGATACTCGATGATAGCATACTATTGTTTGAATAATTACTTTTGTATATGGTTTCTCGATTGTTTTGTCGGTTCGTGAAATTGGAGGAATTTGATTGTTGTTCTTAATTAGCTCTCAATTTATGTCTGAATTGTTTGGTAGCATTAGTGCTTCTGTCTTCTGCACTGATTTACGCATTTTCAAGTGTCTAGAGATTAAAAGTATAAAGTATAGGTAGACTATGATACGATATATATAACGTATTTTTTTTCTTCACGTAATACCATTTTGGTCATTATTTCGAAACAAGAAAAAACAGCTTTTTTGCTAATGTCCAAATAGTAATAGTTTCTATGCGTACGACTCAGTCCATAACAGTTATGTCCTACCCTCCAGGCTAACCGACCATGTAACGCGTCCCTTGATACCCCTCACAGTACTATAAACATATTTCTACCCATTTCTACCAGTTTCTACCACACTTTTATAGCGGCTAGTAGCAAAATAAATTGCCACTTTGGTTAAACCTCACTTTACTATTAAATGTAACACGGCTTAGTATTACTACGTACTATTATTATTCCTGAGGGATTTTAAAAAAATGGAACGACCCTTTTAGAGTTATTTCTAGTTTATTTTTCACCTTTCATTCTTATTTAGCTTCTAGTTTTCAGTGAAGGACGTCTCCTGAGCTAAAGCAAAGTAGCAAGTTTTTCGTAATACTGAGTAAGTACAAAATGGCTGTATTTAAACGCAACTTCAGTCTTTTGTTACGACTTTGCATTAGCATTATTCACTACTACATTCATCACTGAAACACTGTACCTGCATTATAATTTCAAAAATAACTCTGCGAAAATAAAGTGAACTCTAAACTAGAGCCTGGAAAAGGGTGTCTAGGCTACATTTTATTCGTGTTTGGGAAGGAGTTCTCTCGGAACGCAGGGAAAAGAGCGGGGATCTCCTAGTGCTTAGTAATGAATTGCTGTAATTCGTACATAATCTATTCTAGATTATCCTTTCAAAAATCGTTATATTTAGGTACATCCGTTTAGGGTTCCACTTTGTCATACCAAACTTTGAAAACAATTTACTGTATTTACCTGAAAACTATAACAAACAAATGCATGGTATCACTAACAATGAATGCAGATAACCTAAACAATATACAGTGCATCTGCAATCGATATAATGACACAAACATCAGCACAGACTGTGAGACAGGCCCCAGACCGCAGCACGCTTTGAGTTAACCCCTCACAGCGCACGGGCGAGACTTGGTCGAGTACAGACGGTAATGAGGTTCCTGTAATGACATTTATAGTTACTTTTTTGGGTGATTCCAAAAAAAAATCCCTATTTAGGTACTCAAAGGTAAATTCAGTTGCAATTTATACTTTTCATGAAAACCTGGATAGTTAAATTAAACAAAAATTATGCCTTGCAGAAGGCACTTTGACTAATCTTTATCCGGGTACGGGAATAGCTGGCCTATTAAAATAATCTTAAATTTGAATTCCTAAAATATGATGTAAACCTAAACTAAAAGATTGTTTTGATTTTGGTGGTACACAAAACAATCTGAAAGCTGCAAATCTTCTGCGATTTTTACTTGATCCAAGACAGAATCCCCTACATCATTAACCAAATCAAAGGCCTATCCTAGCCCCAGCCACATTGCGAAACAGCATTCTCTCAGTCTAAAGCTTGCTATCACAATGTTTGCCTGTAATGGCGCAAGCGACATTTGTGAACCCCTTGCAGTAACGAGCGAGATAGTAATGACATACGGCGGGAATTTAATGGTGGCCTGTTTTTTTATGCAATTTATGATGAAGAATATTTTTTTTGAGGTGTTTTTGACGTTCAACTTTGTTTATGCATAGAGTCGCTGAAGGAACCGTGGTAGAAAACGTTTTGAGTCATTGTTAAAAAACAGATTTTTATAATTCTCTTTTGGATTTTTTTCAAGAGGTCTTCGATAGACGGAGATTCAGTGAAAAATCCTGGTGCCTTTTTTTAGGTTGAGCAAAATTGCTTTTCAAGAGCTTTAAAATTGCACAAAACTTATCAAGGATTAAGTGTCAACAGCCAAGTCGCTAGAGAATTCAAGTTATCTGTAACTGTCAACTCGAATCACCATGCACACTAAGAAACTACCAAACCATTCGAACCCTTACAACATTTGATCCTATTACTCTAACCCTATGAACTGCACCGAAATTATTCATTCGTGAACGAACCAATCCTTGCATAAGACACGTCAAATCATTATGGAGTTTACACCTGTTCTCTCCCAGGCGTCACGGCGCTCATTACGGGGGTTAAGTCATTTATTTCGTATACCGTGCGCGGTGGAGGGTTAGTATAAGCACACTGCAAACTTTCAGTCGGCCGATAGTTTGTTTGGGCTCGTAAATTAGTGTGAAGATGAATGGTAGAACGCTTATTAGCAGGCATCAGATCGACTGAAAACTATGATTGGAATTAAGATTTTCGTTACAAATATTTTTAGTAATACATAGTTACCTAATAGTAGTTGAAAAAAATAATATCAACGGTCTACTAACAGCAGACTACACAGTCGGCCAATAGTTGACCCGATGTATGCATTTTTTTAAATAATATTCCTAGTTTCCCAACAAGTCGGTCTGATACCGGTTGAATACTTGATCCTTGTAATGTGTGTACTGCCATCCATCTTCATAGTAATTTATGAGCCCAAAAAAACTATCGGCCGACAAAAACTTTGCAGTGTGCGAGAGCGTGATGAAATTTTCATGTTTACGATTGTAGTTACATATTAGGATTTATATGCTATTTGATGTAGGGTTGGAGTAGTAAAGCGCGAATTTATAATGCGTTTATTACGCGTAATGTTTATGAGATTCGCATGTGTTAACAGGCATACAGCATACATACATATACATAATACAGGAATACAATTTAGGGGTCGAAATGGCTATGTATATTCTGTAGCAATTTTCTCAAAGCCTTTTATGAAATGAAAATACGTAGGAAAATCTGCTTTTGTGTGCTTTTTAGATTCACCGATTAAAGCTGAAAATGTTTTCCGCCCAAAAAATTAAGGTTGCTTCGGTAATATCACAGTTTCACTCCTTTCTCGAATAGGTGTTTGTTTATTTAAGCAAATATTTCTCTTATGGCTTTGAATGCTCTTGAACCCATTGTAGGTACAAGCATTTTTAGCTTAGTTGGACGACCTAAAAAGCGTTTTTTATAATATGCAACAGCGTAACACATATTGCAAGGAAGCTTAAATAAAAAGTTACATATTTTTCCCTGATAATCGAAGCCTATTTCCCAAGATCAATCGATTAAAAGCGCATCACACACGACTACACCCCGCGGCAATCCAATCTATAATAAAGTCACATTAACGTGACTAGCCACGGCCGCCCACTCCCGCGCAGCTGACGGATCGCTTCCGACGCATGCGCGGTGCGGGCGCGTGTTAGCCAATCAGAAGAAATGTTGCCATACCACTGATAAGACAGAGATAGCCCTGTCGGTGGGTATGCGTAATTGGGAGGTTTAATTAAATCAAAGTAATTTTATAGGCTTCGGGCTTTTGATGTGTTTTTTGTTACTTAGTGGTTAATGTATTTATTGGTCAATGTGCATATCAATTTCGTATGTTAATGCTTGGGACATTTGGGCACCAAATGCTGCTGTTATCAAAAATCTATGTTGAGAAGCTTTATGCTTTGCTTAGTAACTCGCTGCAATTTAGTCTATATTTCTACAGATTTAACAATATCTAATTAATTGGCCGCTGAAATAAAAACGAAATACAAGAGATCGGGATCTGGGACTCATCGAAAACAAATCGCATCTCTTACTATAGTTTCGTAAACAGTTGGATGAAACAATGCTAGTAAATTAATATCCATCGTCCATCAGTATCATAATTATCCCCAACAACAGATACATCCTAATAACCTAACATTGCACAACAATGCGGTCTCAATACTGTAAACAATCTATTTAATTTGAATAATAACCACGGCGAACATTATCTGAGTTACCCGTAATTACGCGGCTAGGGTTGTCACTCGATATCTAAGGTAACCGCAGTTTATCTACAAATATACTCGAGAGGTATCTAAGAGTACACACATACTGCAAACTTTTAATCGGCCGACAATTCAATCGGCCTCATAAAGCTGTGTAGAAACGAATGGTAGTACGCACATAACAATCAGGTATTTGGCCAGTAACAAACCGACTAAAAAAATTGTTAACTTCACGATGTTCTTTAAGATAAATTTTCAAACTTAAAATATTTATTGCAATCATGAGTGCATCTGGTGTTATAAAATGTAGAATTTGTAGAGGTACATACACGACGCCCTGTTAGAGCGCAGCAATACAATTTTAATATAAAATTACTTACACACTATTTAATTAATCTTATATATTTGGGCAACTATTGGTCAACTGTTGGCCGACGGTTTAATCTTGAGTGTGCGGGGTACTCTAAAGTAACCGCAGTTTATCTACAAGTGTACTCGAGAGGTATCTTACAACTGCCACCTGGCACCTTGTTAGTTTTGTAATGTTATATCTTGTACACTTGTACTGATTAATTTTCTGTGTTATGTGATAGGTACGAGATTTTAGTTGTACAATCCGTTTGTTATGTGAAGTAGATTATGCTGATAATTAGGTTCTTAAGATATCTTTTACCATGTAAACAAAACATAAAAAGCGACTTAAAAAACCCAAGTAGAATATAAATCCTAGCCACATTCCATTCCTAACTTTGCAAATTGGTCTAGTCGTCCCTAATTTGTCCGTATAATAATTTTGCTTGGTACAAATAACTTAGCCAAAATTTGTTTTTCCTAACGTAAAGTTTCTTAATTCGATTCTTCTAGGATTATCAGGTGACAATATCCTTAAACTTAATCCTCGCGCCATCCCTAATTACGGTGTCGATCGCAAACTTGATTACAAGTTAATTGGCTGGCCACAAAAGCGGGCGCACACGGGCGACCAGCGACTGCTAATGACGACTAATCGCTGCGACTGCACACGTGCGTCACGGTCGCCTCGGGCGTCGCGATTAATTGAAATCGTGTAATTCGACCGGTATGAAGCGTAATGCCTTGTTTGTTTATTGGCTGCGGATGATATAAATCGCAGCGATTAATCGTCGGTATGGGTGCTGTCTGGAGTGCGCTTTATTGGTCGTGTTTGATGTGCGGTTATTAGTCGCATCATTGATTCTGTGCGGTGTCTTAGGTTGCAGTTACTTTGCTCGGTTTTTTTAAAAGTTGCGTTTCATATTTTTGTTCAGTTTTACAGTTGTGCATGATTGTATTATAGGGTCTAATATTTTGCTCCTACTTTCAATTACCTACGTTAAATTCAAAATTGAGCACAAACTAATTGATTGCAGAACCATAACGTTCTCTCAGGATATTAATTCACATAGGAAATGGGTAATTAACGTTAAAATACATATTAACTTAGGTAATTACGTAGTATTCACATTAGGTGGCTATTGCTGTCAAAATGACGTATCTACGTTCCAATTTAAAGGAGTTTTGAACAAGCAAATCTGGTATTTGTAGTTTTTCAGTATTTGTCATATCTGCTCTAATCACGATAATATTACAAACCTGAAGGTTTGGATGCATGCATACACCTATTATTTTACTCTTTGTAACAGTCGGATGGACAGTTGGAAACTAGTAACTAACACAGCTTTGTGTACATCAAAATAACATAAATGTACGTACTTTTTATCTGGGTGCAAGAAGTAGGTTGACATAATTTACGGCAGGTATTCCATCTTCTGCAATGACCATTTGCAACTAGCCGAGCCTCAGGCTATTTTTCCAAGGAACATGAAAAATGACTGGTAATTAATATAAATATTGACTGCATAAACCTGTAACATAAACACGACGGTAATTAACCGCAACATTTGTTTAAGTAAATAAATAAATTGTGATAATTTATTTAATTTGGTTCTGTAATCACCGTCGCGAATCGGCCGCGACCTTAATTGCAGTCTAGGGCTGTGTCTATCATAATTTTCAGTTACGTTAGGAAATCGAATATATCGCATTCTAGCGACATATTAAAGTTTTGGCTCAAGAATAATCTACACTAATATAATGAAGACGAAACACTTTTTCGTTTCTTCTTTTGTACCCTTAAAGCATCGATTCTACTGAACCGAATTGAAAATTCTTTACAGTGAAAAACCTACACTATTCCTGAGTAACATAGGCTATATTTAATGCCTGTACTGGCAGTAGCTCCCACTACTCATAGACTTGAAATAGAGTTCACCTCCCTTTTACCTACATTGTGTCATAAATTTTAAAATTACAAAATACTATAATTTTACGTTTCAATTTCGCTCCATTACTCATTTTACTTATAACAACAAAAACACAGTAACTACAGTAAGACTGAAAATAATCAAAATACCGAGAAAAGCCACGAAACGGGCGCGTTTTTACTGCCAACTCAATTAGCTGGGTTTACGACATTTTTCAGTTTCAGCGGACCACACGCGCTATGCTGTAAAGTTTAAAGTTATTTACATGCGTTACTGTTCTTCACGCTGTTTTTCTGACAACGAAACTTGGTACACGTTGAGCATAATATTAGTAGTAGTTGGTACGCTAAAAGTTAACAATAGAGGCTGTTTTTAAAACCAAAGATATGGTCGTTAGTCACGGTCATGTATTGAAATAATTTTCATTCATAAGTTGTATTGTGTTGTTAGTTTCGCATTGAATTGCTATTGCAAAAGAAAAATGTCGATAAACCGGTTTTGTGGGGAAATGTTTATTTTAAAACTGTACATTTTTGAAATAATAAATAAATAAAAAATAAAAATAAAAATAATCACACTACACACTTGGGACAACCGTGGAAGACGATCGTGTAAGCGGATTTTATAAAGGCCAGTGCGATATGAGATCCCCTTCATCCACAGATCACCGTATTTTGTATTTTTAACATGATTCGCTAAAATAGATAGCGATCCAGGCTTTCAGGACCTAACCCCGAACAATTAGCCTTCAGGCGATATTGATCTAATTATATTTCCAAAGATCTTAAACCCAACACAAACTTATCCCCTTATTCCCGAACTCTATAGCCTTGTATAGCGAGCAATAGCGTGAAATGGAACGTAAGCGCGAACATTTGTACACAGGCCCTAACATGAATATGGAACTGTTGGTTTTATCAACTTTAACGCTGGGTAACTATAGCTAGGGCTGACAATTGGAGGGTATTGGTTTTATTTTTCAGGAGAAGAAAAAAAAATCTACAGTATCCCGAATGAAAAGTAGTAAAGTAGCCTTATAGCCTTCCTCGATAAATGGGCTATGTAACACTGAAATAATTTTGCAAATCGGTTGGATTTACCTATAGTTCCCGAGAGTAGCACGTTCAACCAGCGAAACGAACAAACTCTTCAGCATTAGAATAATAGATTTTTTTGTATACTAGAGTTTTCTTTTTTTGAATATAGTGTTTAATTTTTGAAAAAAATATCTGCGTCTGTTTTACTTTATATCGCCCAGCTCGATTGAAAGTTAATTGTCATAGGTTTACCTACTTATTGTTTTTATCTATTGAACTCAATTCATGATACCACATCCCTTCATATCTAAGAAACAAGAACATCCAAGCAACAAAAACAACTCATAACCGAAAACGCGTTAATCGTAACAGTTACAACACACAATAACGTTATTCGCGATAACGTTATTCTATTGTTACGGTAACGTTTCGCGCCGAGTTAAAGGCTCCCTTGGGGTTATCTGCACCATATTGTTACATCCTTACGCCTTCACACGTTGGTGCCAACCTTGGTTAGTATTGGTCCTAATACCTGCCCCAACGTTCGTGATTACTTTTAGTGTATGGCATCTTCTCATCGTCGCGTCGTCTCCATAGATTTTCAAAAGTATTAGTCACATCATCACACATTCAGTCTTGACCAGTGTTTCACATGGACTAACAGCCTCAATCCAGTTATACCGATCACCCAATAAGGCTTAATAAAACTGGTTGTCAGACTTTCTTACTCCTAACTGTTATGCCTGATGCCTAATGACTGCCAAAGATGTTGAAATGACAGCCTTTATCCGCCAATTTCTGAAACACTGAAGACTTTGTGACAAAATGGTCGCCCATCCTAGGACCGACAGTGGACTACACACATACTGGTAATATTGCCACCAACATTTGACGCTATTGTTTCTCCTCAACGATATCAGATAATAAGTAATTTGAAATCAACTAAGTTTCTGAATGTATTTCGATTTCATTCGCTATTGTATTAGAACTTTGGGAAACTAATATTATAGTAATATCAGTCTCGAATGATAATATGTTTCTGTACAAAAGAGTTTTCATTGTTTTGGGAACAATGTGGTTTTGGTAATAGCTTTGTTTTCGAAAGTTTCATTTTAATGGAGCTATTTGAACTGGACCTGTAGAATTTTGTATGATAATGGGACTCGAAAAGTTGTTATCTGATACTTTTGCGAATAGTATAGGATTTGTTTTAATATAGTTCAGTTTACGACTGAAGATGTGGACAAGTCGAGCCATATGGGTATGTTTGATCATAAAATCAATTTCAGACAAACTTATTACCTCCATAAATGGTCAGATTAGTAATTAGAAAATCGTACCAATAGTTTTATTCATCTATTATTCTTAGAGAAAATAGTTTATAGTGCCCATTTTATTACTTGACAAGGCCTAAGGCAATGCATAAGCAATCCCATTAAACGCCTCGAATAAAAAAAATAAAAGTAAGATCAAACCGATTATAAAATGCATCAAACCTCTTTCTAACACAAATACCCATCTATCTATTTCCTTCTCAATGTTGCAGTGCAACCGAGAATTCCGACACTTTCACCATTGACCTACGGGCGTCGGTCATTTGTCAAAACGTCTAGATACTCATGTCTCTATTACGAGTTACATTGTGAGGATACAGGTTCTATTACCGGTAATCGCGTGTAATATAAACATCTGAAGATATTAGTTACGACTCGTTAGATATTGATACCAATAGAAAACGGTAGACGGAACTAATTTGAAAGTGCTTCATTAATGTTTTTTTGGTTTTGTTTAGATGATAAGAGCAACGCGTTGATCAATGCATTTTATATCAGATGTCGTTTTTTAGTTCGTCAAAATTATTTGAATTCTAGCGTCCGCCAGCGGTTTCTCCCGCAGCAACCTAAAGCCTTTCTTGATAAATAGGCTAACACAGGATAATAGCCTATTTATCAAGATCAATTTTTCAAAGCTGTCCACTACTGTCCAGTATTTCCTGACATTCATGGCAGCTTTATGAATGTCCCATTTTTGGCTAGATATCAGTGTTTTTTTCGAGATCAGGTTTATAATTATTTTCTTGTAACGTCATAAAATGGTACACATACATAGATAGTTCCACTTTTGGAGTGAAAGTAGAATGCAAAGATTTTTTAGCAATTGCAAACTAGATTCTAACAATAATTGGCGTGCATCAAAAGTTCGTGTTTCCAAGCCATTGATTCAGAAAGGAATTGATATAGAAAGTTGTAGCATTTAGCGTGAAATGCAACGATTGCTTTTACAATTGAAAGACAATCTGCTTTCTAATTATATTTTGACCTTGTTCATATTTTTCAAAATCACCGAAGTATTTTCAAAACCTGTCTGAAACTACTGCCTGCATCAGAATTAGCTTAAATTCTGAGTAAATAGCTTAAGATTAAGATATTTAACGTTTTGATAGATATCAAGCATTGAAATTAAAAAATAATCACAATTTTAGTTTTGTTTTCAAGACACACTTTTACGGATGTTCATTATCACTATATTCTAGGGCAATCACATAACTAAGATAAGCAAACAACATTTTAACAAACAAAATATCCAATAAAAATCACTACTGACAAGCGACAGCCCTAACGATCGAAAAGATCGATCGACCACGAAAAGCCGAATCAGCTCAGCGCAATCAATTGAAACAATTTGAGCATTAAATACGACAGCGCGATACGCCGATACGCTTCGCCGCCAATACGCCGATACGCTGATACGTCGGTAAGCCGCAACCGCCGTGATTGATAACAGTAGGCCGGCCAAATGGAATATAAATTGTATTCAAATCTAGCAGTTAGTATTCGATAAAATACGAGCTTTTGACTAACATTGTGTTATGAATGTATTTCCGGAAATTGTGCTATATTTTGCGGGCGTTGTTTTGTGAATTGTGCATTTACTTCTTAAATACTGATCAATAAGCTGGAATTATTAAATTAATATTGCCCTCACATAGGTGTACAATATTCCTGACATAACGTCGTCTAGTTCTAAAATAAGTACTTATGGGTATTTAAATGGACTGTACCATGAGTGCTTGAAAACTGATAAACGTACTTATTTGCTTTTCTTTTGTAAATTAAATAGAATACGTACATGTAAATTACACATAGAACACCATGACAGAAATAAGATAGTAAACCATCAACCATATACGTCCCGTTTTCTTCCCGGCTATATCCCATCTCGTCTCGTAGTCGTGGTCGTCCCGTTATGAGTATAATGTCTATTATTTCATTGTTTCCTTATGTTGTTGCAATTGTCAGTATGTATGGAGGTTTACTATGATTTGAGGCTTTGTATTGCTAATTGTATTACTGTAGTTAAAATTAACTAGTGGTTAAAGTTATGCCGTCTTACCACAAAAACTTTTAAACGTCAGTTTATGCCTTGTCTAAAAAAATGTCAAATTATGACGTTGACATATGGTTCATTTTGCAGCCAAAATTTTATTAGACAAGTGTAAAACAGGGTTTAAAGTTTTTGTAGTAAGGCCCATGAAGTTTTGTGTGTGAACGACTGTATGAAAGTAGTATTTCATAACTAAGCACTAAAACTGAATTAGGTAATATTTGTACCCATGCCAATTACGAACCCACCCTTTGGTTCATGACTCCGCGAATAGGGTACCTTTAGCTGTCTTTTGCAGTTTCTAAATAACTACGGAAAATGCAAATTGTGCAGTTCTGAAATAACAATGTTATGTATGGCATTTCACTTTACATTAACCATGTATAAAGATCAGTTGATTCCCTTGTAGTTCCAAAGTAGATCTAAGTTTTATAACAATCTAAGCTATCTAACCATCATCATCCTCTGAGCCTTTTTCCCAACTATGTTGGGGTCGGCTTCCAGTCTAACCGGATTCAGCTGAGTACCAGTGCTTTACAAGGAGCGACTGCCTATCTGACCTCCTCAACCCGGTTACCCGGGCAACCCGATACCCCTTGGTTGGACTGGCGTCAGACTTACTGGCTTCTGACTACCCGTAACGACTGCCAAGGATGTGCAACGACAGCCGGGACCTACAGTTTAACGTGCCATCCGAAACACAGCCAATGGTGTCTAAGATATACTTAGAAAGTACATACAAACTTAGAAAAGTTGCATTGGTACTTGCCTGACCTGGGATCGAACCCGCGCCCTCATACTTGAGAGGTTGGTCCTTTACCCACTAGGCCACCACGACTTCTAAGCTATCTAAGCTATCTAACATATCCTGAATTACTTCCCCCATACATCGACCGATAGTTACAAACTCTGCAGATGCATTTTCCCTGTACACAAGTAAGTCACAGCTCACACCTAAATCTATTTAAAGCTTTCCCGCGCGCCTGTACTTTACGAGCTCGTAAAGTCGCGAGATCACCTGCGCGCGCGCCGGACGCTCGTGTGCAGAGGTGTTTTTGTTTTTTTTTTTGGATGAGTTTTGTATTTGATTGAATTTGTTGGTTGTTATTTTGTTTTTTAAGAAATGTAGAGAAACTTCACTGATTTTGAGAAAGTAATTAAACAGTTATTTGTGATTAAGTAAAGATATAATATAATAGGCCTTCAGAAAAACAGAAAATCGCGTATGTTAAGTTTTATCTGCCAAGACTAACAGGTACTTAGTTCTAGTTTTATTGTAGAAAAAATGCCCTCGAACTATCTTATCATACACTTTATCATCTTTTACCTTTCTATGAATGGCATAATCTAAAGCCAAATCCCTCTTTGTAACTAAATCAAAACCTCTCAAATCATAAAGCTAGCCCACAAAACCACATGCATCAAGCATCGATTATCACCATAATCAGTGCTCGCATAATGAAATTATCACTTTAGCGCGCGCTTGTACGTTAGCACCTGCCCACGCGCAGCCCGACTCATAAACACTAGCGCGCGCGAGTGTAGCGGGGACTCGGTGACAGCGATTAGCGGATGATACCTACAGCTTACGGAAAAGTCTATAGGCGGCCTGTAACTTAATTTAGAGCAAAAGTACGTGGATATGGCCCTGGCCTCTCTTCACCTATGTCACAAAAAAAAGTATTACACGCAGCCACTAATGCAATATTAAATGACGACAAAAAGTCTGACGAGAGCTGACAACCAAATTTGCTCATTTGCATAAAAAGAGATGTGTCCTAACATGCTCCACGATTGTTTTAAGCCATGCAGATAACGTAAGAACTAAAAAACTTGTGTACCTTAAGCAAATAATTAATATGAATATGAAAGAAAACTCAAGAAAATCTACCCACATACATAATTTTCGCTCCTCTCTCACTGTTAAGATAAAACGGTAACCTTATAAAATACATTTTATTACGCTAATTATCTCGCGCCTATCCTTGTTACTTCAAATTGCTTATTACTCGTAATAACAGCTTATTACGGAGATTGTTCCCGCGTTATTTAAGGCTTAAGACTTAAGGTTCCTTTGGCCCATAATCACGGACTTATGGTTTGAAACAATTGGTCCTTTCAACCTTCTCGCCTTCAAACCATGACGGGATTGATTGAAAATTCCAAATTAATGTGTGAATAGTTCGCGCTTTTGTTCAATACGTGCTAATTTTCGAAAATGTGTGGAGTACGTGACTTTCTTAATTGGAAAGTCTAAGTTTATTTTTTGTAGCCACGCAGGCCTTTAATGAAAATTGAGTACCTATGTAGTTAAGTTACATACTGGTAGGCAATTTGCACTTGATTAATTCATTTAAGTTTTTGTTTGGGCCAATTACTCATAAACTAACTTACTGCATCTATGTAAATGAAAATGGACGCACCGTCACTTACCTAACTGAAGAATTTTGTTCTCAAATCCGATAAAGCCTATAAAAGAAATCCTACAAATGTAGAATATATTTTCTATTACTCTCTTTATTGTGGTCATAAAACGAACAGCACAGAACATTTCAAAACACGAACACAAAAAAATAATAATGTGCACCCCTCCGAATATTCCTTTTTGAAATTCTCCGTGAGACTTAACCCCAGAGCACACAGTTGTAAAACACACATAATTTACCTGTCTGTAGGCGGGTGCAGGCTGTGTACACAGGCCCTAACGAAGCGCCGTGACTCGATTTCCTAACAGAGAGCACCATAATCCCGTTACCCTCTGATTTCCCAAAGAAAAGACGAATTTTCTGAGATTTATTGAAATCATTTTGTACAGTTTTCTTTTAAGAAGATTCAATTTAAATGTGTTTTAATATTGTAAGTGCCAATTTGTTTCCTAATTGCAAGTCCCTATATACTCCCTATATACATCCCTATATACTATATCATCATCATCCCTATATACTAGCAATAATGCTTATCGTCTTATAGGGTTGAAATAGTATTCTCTATGTATGTTTCATTAAATAAGCACATAGCTAGTAGGCCAGCACATCACCTCTCAGTGAAAATTATATAATCATAGACTAGAAGCAAGAAAGACAATCTAAAACATTTTAACTAACGGAGTAGCAATTTTTCATATTTTCCAAGAAAGGCCAAAAACACATATTTATTTAGGCTAAAATCAAAACAACACAATATGCAATATGAAATAATACCGAGCACAAACAAATACATATTATACTTATTTGTCAATATAACCTCAGCTATTGACTCAAGTCGCCATGTTTGTGGTGAATCCCATAGGGTATAATATCGAGTGGTCAGGGGGCTCCTCGGAAAACAAGGGGAGCCTGAGGGCACCACAGGTTTAAGAGATTACTCTTACTGCAGATTACCAAGCGAAGAAAATTGTGAAAATCTGGGAGCATTCTTGCGCGAAGAAACGTCGGATTTTATGAGCTTAAACTTTGATTTTTGAGACATTTTTTACTGTAGAAAGTAAGTAGGCAAATTTTCATCCAGTTTTGCGAAGTAGTTCTCACTAGATGCGTGTGAAACCACTGTAGAAAGCTAGTGTTCAGATTATATTGGTAATACTCATCTTTGATTTCTATAATAAATTCAATCAACCAATTGAAGACTACTTACCTACTAGTATGTATACTGTAAATGAATGAATCATTTTCTCAATAAAACGATCTCCCATAAAAATATACGCAAATTAATGTAAACAGCAACACATACACGCCACCGTTTAAAAATCATTAAAAACTCATATTGACTTTACTTCCCTTTTGAGAGCTGTAATAATAAATACCGGAACGTAACGTTTTTAAGCAAACTCGCAACATTGGCTTAAAAAAACAACATCTAATAACATGATTCCAAGGAATTGGAAACGCGGATATGAATGTAATGATATTTGCTCTGTCTGTTTCGCGTGGTACAAGTTATAAACTGCATGAAATATTGGAAAATCTCTTAGTTTTTGCAAGAATCTACGATCTTTATTTACCGAAAATATAAGTGTGTAGTTGCAACGTAATAAATACTATCCGGTATTCATATAACGGACTGTAACTGACTGAATGAAAATATATACAGGATGTTGGAAAAGGTATTTTATACTGCCTCAAAATGATCGCTACAAAATAGACTTTCATTGTTAAATACTTCTAAGTGACAACATTTCGGCATGCGAGTGTAAAAATATTATAAGGATCTGTTCAAAAACATTGATTCTTAAAAATAAATCCATGAAAGCAATTTTTGTAAGGAAAAACGACATATTACAATTTGTTTAACACTTTTATCACAGCCACACACTATGTTTATCAAATACTGTCAAAATTAATATAAAATCATATTTACTCGTAAAATAATAGCATCTTTCCACACCACCCAACACGGATGAGTCACGCTCATCGCTCATCACTTAAGTAACATCCTGTAGTTAATTTCTGTTTGGGAGTTCCCCTTTGATGTGAAGAGGTAGCATATTAAATTCTCTTAGTCCACGGACCCCGATCAAAGCGCTTAATTATTTTAATGTGAATTGCACACATAATTTCGACAGAATTTCGTGTATTTTCGCCCGCCATATTTTTCATAGCGTGTTCGCAGAGGTGACGAATTAAATGGCGCTAATTTCTTTTTCTGGAAATTATGTTTGACGTTATTGTAAGTTTTAGTGTTGTTGAATCATTTGTTTTCGGGTGTTAAAAATATATTTGGATCTGAGAGTACGTTGAGTCAGTTGGCGCCTTATTAGGTTTGTCAACTTTCTCAAGTAGATTGGAAGTTTCAGTACAATAATTCGTTTTCAAATTATGTCATCTAAGTATAAGTTGTATGGGCAGGATCTCTCATCAAGTCGGCTAACTCCCACATAGCTGAGCATAAAAAAAGTATCCGCAGATTTAACTACAATATGGTAACCTGAATGGAAACTTAACTGATTTCACCGAACGGATATAGACAAACTGGGATATAAACTACAGTACGTAGTTAACTATTAAACCGTATCTATTACCATTTCTTTGAAGCATTCAAATCAGTCTAATTACATACAAAAAAGGTCCTACATTGCATATCCTGTCCTCCTCGCATCTTATTAACGAGAATCGATACCAACTCGGTTGCCTTATCGAGTGGACAATTACCTACCGATTCTCGATAAACGGAACATCGATTATATCGATATTTTAGTGTTTATTTGCGCTGTAAAATGTGTGTTAAGCTTTAGTTTAAGATAAGTGGCGAGCTTGATTGTGGTCGTTATTTCTCACACTTTCGAATATAATAAGTATCGTTACAAATTCTGGTGGTAGCTGGACAGCCAAGACTGATGCACAGAAGCTCCAGATTTCCACGGGCGCTTATATAAATTATTACTTAGGCTAAGGCTTGTGTTGTTGTACGCAATCTTATACAATCCCATTGTAATAAAAATAAAAATAAATAAAAATAGCCTTTATTCAGACCTTGTTTACAGTATACAATCTTAATCTACAACTCTGACGAGTTGATGACACCAACGACCTGGTCTGTTTGCCCAACTTTGGCAAAGGCCTCCTCCATTTTCTTCCACTCTGCTCTGTTTTGAGCTCTTCTAGTCCATATATTCCCTGCTATGCTTTTAATTTCGTCATCCCATCTTCGGTACTGTCTTCCTCGATTTCTTTTCTTGTCCCTAGGGTACCAAGATATTATGTTTTTGTTCCACTTGTCATTGCCTCTGACTATGTGGCCGGACCATTTCCACTTTAGTTTTCTTATTCTAGTTGTGACATTCTCAATTTTCATGCGCCTTCGGATAGTGGTGTTTCTTATTCTATCAGATTTTCTTATATTTAGCATGCTTCTTTGCATTGCCGTCTGACACGTTTCGAGTTTCTTATATAGCGCTTTGGTGAGAGCCCATGTCTCGCAGCCATATGTCAAGACTGGGAGTATACAAGTGTTATACAGTTTTGTTTTGACGTACGTTTTGATTTCTGTATTCTTCATTATTTCCTTAAACCCCCAGTAGCGTTTCCATGCATTTCCAATCCTTGTGTCGATTTCTTTTGTCATTATATCAGTGACCGAGATTTGTTGGCCCAAGTAAGTGTATTCTTTTACAAACTCTACTGGTTCGGCGTTTAAAAGAATAGTGTCTTCCAGTGCGTTTGTCATGGCTTTGGTTTTTGAAGTGTTCATCGTCAGACCTACCTTGCGGCTTTCTCTATCCAGATCAGTGATCATGTATTGTAGTTGGTCTTTGCTCCTTGCCAGTATTATTATGTCATCAGCGAACCTCAAGTGTGTAAGATTTTCGCCATTTATGTTAAGTCCGTAGTGGTCCCATTCCAGTCTCCGAAAGATATCTTCCAGTACAGCTGTGAATAATTTAGGTGACAGTGGATCTCCCTGGCGTACGCCTCTGTTTATGTTTATTTGTTTCCCTTGTTTCTCTAGTTTTATTCTTGCTGTACTGTTAGTGTATATGCTTTTTAAAATCCTAATATATTTCTGGTCGACTCCTTGTTTCTTCAGACATTGCCAGATACTGTTGTGTTCTATTGAGTCAAATGCCTTGTTGAAATCGATGAAGCAACAGTAGAAGGGCACTTTAAACTCTTTGGCTTTTTCAAAAAGTTGTCTTACCGTTAGTATATGGTCCAATGTTGAATAGCCTGACCGGAAGCCAGCCTGTTCCTTGGGCTGGTTTTCATCAAGAGTTTTGGTTATTCGCCTTAAGACAATTTTTGCAAAAATTTTGTAAATGTTCGACATTAGGCTTATTGGTCTGTAGTTGTTAATTTCTCCTTTGTCACCCTTTTTATGGAGTAGGATTATTGTTGATGTAGTCCACTGTGCAGGAATTTCCTCGGTGTGCAATATGTCGTTGAAAATGTGTTTAAGAGCGTGTACGCTCGGCGCGCGATGTCAACTTTAGGTAATTCAACGCAAAAAACCGCGCAGACTAGCGTCGCGGCTGTGTGCGTGCCTATCATACTTCACGTATAGTCACACAAACCATTTTGATCCTTTCGAGTGAAATTGGTAGAACAAAAAATATATTATTTAGTAAATAGTTAATAGCGGGAAAATAGTGTAAGTCTATGGATGTCTAAAATATAAAAGCATGAAAATAAGTCTTTAATACTTACACTCTTTGGCAAAAAAATCGGGCACCTATGAAAACCTTGGTTTTGAGGACTTTCTGTATATTAGGCATAAAATTTTCAACAGTACTAAATAGTCGACTGATGATTAATGACAATGTTAAGAGTTTCTGTATTTTAACCGATTTCAAAAAAAGAAAGGAGGAGGTTTCAATTAGATTGTTTTGTGATTGTTCTCGATTTCTCAAAGACGCCTGGACCGATTTGAAAAATTGATTGTTTATATGAATGGTCCAGTCCATCCAGACCGAAAAATTGTGGTCAAATAACAACAATTGCCGGAAAGCCAAATATTGGTGAAGAGCTTGGGTTTACCATTGCAAATAAAGTTTTAAGGTGTCTACACACCAAAGCCGCTGATGCCGGCGGCACAGCCCGGCGGCCCAACCCGCCGGCTGTATTTTGTACAATCATGCCGCCGGCTTTCATAGAGTATTTGACAATTACTAGAACACCACATGCCGCGGCAGTCGTGCCGCCGGGCTGTGCCGCCGGGTCAGCGGCTTTGGTGTGTAGACCCCTTTAAGTTATCTATCCTATATGCTTCAAAAGTTATTCGAGATCAAAAGTCAAAATGTGGGTACCTACATCCAAAATGAAAAAAACAAAAAAATTATAGCTCGATTGGTAACAGACATCTGCAATAAGTGATTTCTAGCCTAAGGAGTCCGCCATATTGGATTTAGACTCGCGACACATTTTTTTTCGAGTTATTCATAGCAAGCCCTTTCATTTGATACCCATATCGTAGGAATGCATTAAAAACATTTTTTTCTCCATCTTGGGTATACCGCCATATTGGATATAGAATCATACATTGTCATCAAAACTGAACATTCAAACAAAATTTCAACTCAATCGATAAAAAAAATATGCTTCAAAATTGAGCTTTAAATAAAATAGTAATGTATCAACATTTGTTGGTCGCGCTTGAAATGTACTCTATTCTCGGTATCCACGGCAGAGGTTATTCACCCTACGCGATGTGACGGAGCGACACGTCCTCTCTCTGTGAAGCCTTGCGGCGGTCTGGTTTGAGTTGACTCGCGTGCAGCGTTTTATAGTAGTTTTTAAATAATTTATAAAAAAATAAAAACGAGAGATTAAATTATAATATAAAGTTTATGTTTTAAAGAAAGAGTTATATTACTATAGTAAATAATTGTTATATTAAATTAAGTAAGATAGACAGGTAAAAAAAGCATTTGAAATTCACAATTTTTCACATTGTTAAAACATTTTTTTCTGAAAGATAGAGACCTAAATCAAAAAATGTTTTCAACTAACTATAGGCATGGGGATTTCGTCTATGAGTAAAAAAATAAATATGATTAGATTTGCCACTGTTTTCACATGAATTTAAGCTTCGAAATAGACGCTGAACGGGAATTTTATAAAACATCTGTTACGTTATAGGGGTTTTAAGTATTTAAACTACACAAATTGAAATTTATGTTCAATTAACTATATAGACAGTGAAATTACCTTGCGTTAATAAAAAATAACATAGTTATAGGATAAGTAGTTATTGAGAAACAGTGGTTTGAAAAGTACCATTTTAGGCCCAATGGCGCGCGGTTGACGTACACGCTCTTAAGTAGTGGTACTAGCTCGTTTTTACAATCTGTAAGTAATTCGTTGCTGATATTATCAGGGCCGGGAGCTTTATCCTTCTTCTGTGTTTCTATTGCCTTGTATATTTCTTCTATTAGTATAGGTGGAACCGCGTCGGTGTTATTTAAGTCGGTGTTTACTATTTGGTTCTTGCTGGAGTAAAGGTTTTCGTAGAATGTAGTTGCTATTGACAGTATATCATATCTTTTTGTTTTCGTTTTCGAAAGTAGGTCTTTCATATTGGGTATCCAGTTTTTCTTTTCTTTTAAAGTTTTTAGAGCTTTTTTAATACCTCCAGTTTTGCTTATGTGTTTTTCAAAAGTTTCACGCCTGGTGCGTTCTCTGTCTTTTCTTATTTGGTTATTGATTTCTTTACTTATTTCGCTTATTTTGTTTCTAATAATTTTTGTTTTCTTTGTAGTATTTAACAGTTTTGATCTTGCTTCTAGGAGTTTAATTACTTTCTCTGACAAGTTTTTCTTATCCTTCGTATTATTTTTAGTATCAGGTTCTTGTCTCAATGTCAATATTTCATGTACTGTGTTGTACTTCTGCTGAGTATTTATACCCTCAAAGGATGATTCTGTCACTAATTTCAGTTTGTCTTTGATGGTGTTTAACATTTGTTTGTTATTTGGTGTTGGTCTTCTGACTTTGAAGGGTCGACTTTTAATAGTGCCCATTGACCTGCTCAGACGTGCTCTCAGGACTCGGTGGTCGCTATTAAAATTTAGATAAATGGTGCCGCAGTCGTCAATTAATTTTGGTCTATTTGTTAAGATGTAATCAATTTCGTTTTTGAAACTGCCGCCTGGTGATTCCCAAGTCCATCTTTTTGAAGTTCTTTTCTTGAATAGGCTGTTCATTATCCTCATGTTATTTTCCATCGCCATTTCTATTAGTTTTTGTCCGTTCCTTGTTCTTTTCCCTCTGATGTAAGGGCCAAGTACAATATCTTCTCCATTTCGTGGACTTCCAATCTGAGCATTGAAATCTCCCATTACTATGCAGTGTTTGTATGTGTACTTTTTTAGGGCGATGTTGAGAGTTGAGTAAAATGCATCGATTTCTAAAGTAGATGACTGCTCTGTTGGTGAGTAAATTTGCACTATAGACCATATTTCCTGTTTTGGAGGAATTTTAATATTTAATATAGCGATCCTGTCCGTGACTCCTATTATTTCTACAATGGAACTATTGAGTTCATTTTTTATTAAAAATCCTACACCATATTTTCCGGGAACATCGCCTCTATAGTATAGTGTAACTTTATCATATTCTTCGATAGCTTCTCCGTATCTTCTCACTTCGCACAATCCTATGATGTCCCATTTAATATCTTCTAATGAATACAGAAGTTCTTGTAGCCTGTCTTCAGTCCTCAGAGAACGTGTGTTGTACGTAGCTATATAAATTTGCTTGGTGTTTTGTAGTTTATTGTTTCTTAATGTTTTGATTTGTGGTAGGGAATTTATAATCGGAGGGTAGTGGTCGTCATTCCCCACGGTGACCAGCCGGCTTGGGGAAGGTGTTTTGGCTGTTTCTTTGGATACATGTTCGTAGCTTAAGTTGGGTTTCCTGTTGTCGGTGTCTGTTATGCATTTTTTGACGTTGAGGGTAGTGAAAGTGATGTGGATCTACCCCGAGATACATAGTCCATCATGTTTATTTTAGTACATTTCTTTGACGCAGGGGCGGATGGTTGGTTTGGTGACTTATTTAAAGGACTAATGCAGTCACTTTTCCTCTTGCCTATTTTCTCCTCTCTCGGCTCTTTGATGACTATTTTATCCTTGACAAAATAACAAACATTTCCTTTTTTGCGCTCTTCTTTTAGTTGGGGTAACAGTTGTTTCCTATTCTCCAACGTTTCTTTGCTGAGGTCCTCTTTAATGTATATTTCGGAATTCAGTTTCTTTTTGTTCCTAAGCACTTCGTTTCTTCTCCAGTTTGTTGTGAAAGTAACAAGAATAGGACGCGTTTTGTTGTCTTTCTTTTCGCCAAGTCGGTAAGCACTGTTTATTTCATTAGGCTTTACGTGGATATTCATTTCTTTTTCCATAACTTCCAATACAGTTTCTAAGGGGGCTTCACCACGTTGTAACTCTTTAACCCCAAAGAACAGGACGTTGTTTTTCTTTTTGTTTTCTTCTAAGGATCTAATTTTGTCATTTAGGGTCTTAACTTCAGCTTTCAGGATTTTGTTTTCTTCAGCTAGCGCTGTTAATTTTTCATTTATATTTTCTGATACATTTTTCGTGACTGCTTCTGTTATCTCTCTTGTTTGCATTGCCATTTCTTCCTTCAATTTATTCCAGAATGTGTCCGTCTCATTTTCCATTTTCGATGTTTTTTTTTTTTTTTTTTTTTTTTTTTTTTCTAAAATTGCAACACTAATTCGTAGTTGGCAGCACTTACTTTTAGTTGGCAACACTCGTTCTGAGTTGGTAACACTTGATTTTAGTTGGCAACACCAATTGCAGATGACAGCACTGGGTTATTTTTGACAGCACGGGTTCAGAACTACCAACCTCAGAACGATATGATCTGCAGTGTCTATCACCAGGGTTGTGATTGGTTGAAATCTGTCAGCTGTCTCCTTGAAGGAATGACGACACTTTTTTTCTAACCTATTTGCCTGTGTGTTTCGAGGGATATTTGGCTTGTTTTTTGCGCTTCGTGCCTCCAACTTGTATGCACTACTTGAATTCGTCACTGTATTCAATGTTGATGACAGTTTTAGACTTACAGCCGGCAATTTGGCTGTATAAATTGATTAGTTTTGAGAGAGCAACAACAATAGGTGTTTACTGTTTGACACCGGAACCGGAATCCCATTGTAGCGATGCTTAATTTTTTATTGTTTTTTCTTTAACCCGAACAGGGTTGTGTAATAATATGAGTAAGTATTTTGTAAGTAAAAACGACGAACCTACCTAATGTGGAAAGTTGAAGAAACTTTACCTTCTGGTATCAGTGTGCATATTGGGATATTCGAAGAGAAAATTATGGAGCAGTTGATATTAAACTGAGTATTACATCGACTGGTCTTCAAGTATAGTCAGCAACGAAAATTAAGCGTTAACATGGTTTTGAAATACTTTTAACTTGAAGGAAGATTTTCGTCAGTTTAGTCGACTTCCCTTTGACTTATGTAACTTATTATTAAGACACCCATAAAAAATTGCAATGTCAAAATGATCTGTTGATTGAGACGCCAAAAAGATGGGGGTACGTCTTAACCGCATATAGCAAATGTTTCGTGTTTGGATCCATTTTATTTGCATTAATGATAACGTAACACCAAGGTTGTGCCCGATGTGGACTAAAGCTTTTATATTTTTTTTTACATCTCTAGAGAAAGCTCACGATAATTACTGACGGTAACAAGCCTCTTTTTATAAGATACTGCCATAAAATCCATCTATCCACATTTTACAACGCGTCATAAAAATAAAACTTGATCATGTTACCGCGCGACTGTACATTGTGCATATCGCGATCATGAATTAACCTTTTACGAGATAAACGCCTCATAAACAGTTTAACATTTTTAAAATTAAGCGCGACTGTACCCCATTTTACTCAATAATGAATTTTCAACAGTTACAATCAAAAAGCTATCTTATCTCAACGTCATAAAGTTAATATTACAAGCGTCTTTACACAAGTTTATGTACTTAATTAGCTGCGTTGTAAATTGGACTCTGTCTCTTTGATTTAAAGTTGAAAATTGATGGGGAATTGTTATGAAAGTTACTAGATGTACAGTGCATATTGTGTTATTTGCATGATAATTGACTTAATAGCGTCAGTGATTGGATTTTAATTCACCTGCTCTTCTGTATATTGTTCAATCATGGACGAGACATGGAGTAGGTTCCACATCGTTTAATTATGGGAAGCATTAACTTGGCCCTATGGATTTAAAAGTTCATTCCTGTCACGATTCTTAAAGTAATAACATTTTTACCTACACGTTATGGTTCAACTTTAATAAAATAAAGGATGAGTGAATTGTCGTAAATATCAACTTATACACATAAAAAATTCGCAGATGTGTAAAGCCTCATTCAAGCTACAACTAAGTTGCAGGACACAAACACAGTATCTTATGGAATAGACTCTTAAATATTACATTTGCATCTATACAGTCAAAATTCAAACTTTGAAATTATGAAAACTTTGAAACCCAACATTCACCAGGTTTTAATTAATTGACTAATGTATTGTTCAAGGTTTCTTTAACTAAGCGGATACATGATACAAAGATACTATTTTTAAAACTTTCATACAATACAAAGCTACTTTCCATCGTGACCAACCGCGAAATAACAAAATAAGAAACACAAATAGACTGTAAAAGCTACCCCATGACAAATACCTGAATACCCCATTGTTGAAGGTTAACGCTGAAGCTCATGAAATATTTATATTTTCAAGATAATCATGTTCCACAAGAAAACCAATGCATTCCTTGCTTTGGGGCTGCTGAGTTTGTGATGAGCGGAGCGTGAGCGAAGTTACAACTTGCGAGTTAGGAACCAATTAGGTATCAAATAAGTTTGTAAAAAAATAAAATACGTGTAAATAGGCACAGTCTCAATGATATTTTGAGGTTTATGCTGCACGTATTTCTTTGGTGTCGTAGACAGCATGAAGATCATGCTTTCGTAGAGCATTCTTTATCGAATTATTTAAATATAAACAGGTATTACATTATTTCGCTATTCTTTTAAAAACGTTACATACCCACTCGTAGTTTAAACATATATGTACTTGCACCCAGATCAAAATATAAGTAGATAAGTCATTAAAATTATCCTGCTATGTAAACCGCAAAACGCCAAAAGCCCTCTTCAACTCGCTAATAAACTCTCACTATGTTTTCACCTCGAAGTGTCAGAGCATTCGCCACAGGAGTTGTTCAATAGCGCCATGGTTTATTCATTCCCGCACACTTTGGAGCCCCAATGCAGGCGCCTGTCAACAATTGACCAGTGACGCTTATATTTTGTGAACTGATAAACACATAAAAAAGTAGTTTAAAGATATTTTTTTAATGCTAACTGTCGACCGCATATGCCGCGCAGTTTCGAAAGAAAAATTTACTTAGAACGATTCGATTAATCGCTATGGAATTACAGAATCAGTTTTTAATAATAATCTTACTTTGTAAATTGCTCCTTAAACTACATATATTCTGTTTAATCATCAGCCTGATTTAACCTTTACCTATTCACAAGAGATTCATTTAGCAGCTAGTGTTGATAATTAAACCTGTGATGATGTACTAAAAACATTCATCAAATTCTATTAAAACAAATCAAACCTTTGGTTTATCTAGCAATTTAAAAAATACATAATAATATGCTAATAAAGCTCCCAGTTCATTACCACTCCTAACAATAACATGCCACATCTATAACAATTCTTTCGCTCTCCACCACGGCGACACAAAGCGAGTTCCCACAAAGTGACATTTGCAATGGTAATGCAAGCAAATAAAACCTCAGCTTGTTACCGTTGTGTTGCAGGACTCGGATCATGTGTGACCTAGATTTTTAATCGACTGCTGGAAAGCTGGTTATAGATGTTGGGCTCTAGGAGACTAGTTTTCTGTTTGTTTGTTTGTTGCTGTATGGAGAATTCGTGAGAATCGAATTTGGTAAATCATACCTGTAACGACCGCCAGGGATGTTCAGTGACAGCTGGGACCTACAGTTTAACGTGTCATCCGAAACACAGTCATCGCTGTCTAAGATAAACTTAGAATTTGGTAAATAAGAACCAAAAATATAAACAACCTATCACTAAAGTTCCAATTCCATTCAATTTACAAGACACAAATAAAAAAGTCCCTAAAATATTCTCAAAATTGCACATCACATCATCACAATTAACGTCACCTTTCACACTTCCCTTTCCTCCACCTTCTAAAACAATTAACCAAGCCATAACATACCACGCTTACCATCTCAACTAGGGCATGCAATTTCGGTAAAACAAAAATTACCGGTAAAAATTCGGTAATAAAAATATTTTTACCGGTAAACCGGTAAAACGGTAATTTTTGTATTTTTTTTTAAATGTAATATTATAACAATAAGATTGGGTAGTCTTAAAGCAAAAACTAAATAAATATGCAAAGTATAAGGTGGTAAACGTTTTTTGTGACGTGGGCCGTAACAAAAAACATGTCAGTACAATCCGTACGCGATGTCGCCGACAAAATGCAAGAGAAACGGCTGCGATGGTACGGACATGTAAAAAGGAGTGACATCTGAGGACATCGGCAGTGTGAATGTGATAAGTACTCAATCTCAATATACCCGGTCAAAGGCGCAAAGGCAGGCCGAAACCGTGGTGGTTGAGTGTCGTAATGAATGACATGAAATCTGCGAACTCGAAGAAGAAGATGTCTATTCAGGAGGATAGAGCGAAGTGGAAGAAGGAAGATACGGAAAACCGACCCCGTCACAAGACGGGATAAACGCTAAGAATTACCGAAAAAATATATATTTTTCATTGAAGTGAAAGCCCTTTTTTGTGGTAAATCATCAAATGACAGACTCTTTCCGTCTAGCCATGTTGTTTAGTAGGCGTTTTATGGACCAGGGTCGCGGTAACTCTTTTGAACAATCCCGCGGCCCTGGCAGGCCTTGGCCCTGCCGGGCCCCACTGGCTTTGCTGACATCTCCCTAAGGAGCCCGTGGAACAAAGCGGTCCGCTGACACGGGTATGTTGTCTATGCAGACGGTGGAACGATGAGCCACCCGAACTCATCACAGACCGACGCCTGGTGGCCGGGAGTCGTCTCTCGACCCTTGGCGCCCGTGGTGTCTTCCTGGTCCACTACAGCGGCTGGGATGAGAGGTGCTACTCGCAGTCGCTCCGCCGTCTCCTTCTCGAGCATGAGTGCTTCGCAGAAGGAGGCGACGACTTCCCATTCCTTCTATCTCCGGACCATGGCTTGAACCAGGGAAGGACGCGAAAGGTCGCCGCTGACGACAACACGGCGGTACCCTTCCCAGGCAGTGCACACCTGGACTGTGCTCCACCGTGTCCTCAGAGCTGTCCGCCTGGTGGTGAAGTATAAGCCCTTGCTCAGTAAGGTCATAAAGTAGGTAAAATAAGCATTAGCTACATTTGAACCTAGTATGAGCTGACAGCCGAGAAGCCGAAAATCGATCTGAGTGGCGTGCACTTGGAGAGGCCTATGTCCAGCAGTGGACTACGATAGGCTGATGATGATGATGATGATGAGCTGACAGCTATGAGAAAAAACAGAATAACCGAATGAATACAATTTGTTTAGATTTTATAAATTATGATGAGAAAGAAGATTTGTATCTAACCTAGAGATAGTTAAGGACACACAAGTTTACTTTCCTAAAAAACAGCAACTTTAACAATCTTACAATACGTAATGTATGCAACATTACATTATATTCAATCTACATAACAAAGATTTGATGTTAAATGAACAATTGCTATATTTTATCAGAAAAACGTAAAAACCGGTAAATTACCGGTTTCATATTATTTTTACCGGTAATTTAAAACTCGCAAAAATGGGCGATTTACCGGTAAAAACGAAACCGGTTAACCGGTATTGCATGCCCTAATCTCAACCAACTTACCTTTGAACATCCAAAACACCAACCAAAACATGAAACACCTCCAAATTACCTAAATATCAATAATCCGATGAGCACTCAATAAATCTATCTAATCTGGTCTGGTGACTAAACTGCAGGCCAGCCAACTGGGTGCCCCGGCGATTACCAACACCCATATATCTTAGTTTGGAAGGGAGCCAGACTTAGCCGATACTGTTGCATCGTTACATGCACTATTTGTGTAAATTAGCCAGTGATTTACAAGCTGGTGATTTTTGTTTGTTTGACAGTGTAGATAGACTAAGTGGTGGCTAGCGGTGATGGTTAAAAGTCTTCTTATTGAGCAGTCCTGATTCTGATTAAGGTTATCGGACTATGTGATAACGTAACGTCCTAAATTGTAGATTGTGGCAAGGCCGTGCGATTGTTTAAAACTGCAGTATTTAAACAAAGGGATGAGGTTCTTATATGAATGTGGATAATGTGTCTAATTTCAATAAATAAAAAAAAAACACGTAGGTCTCCAGAAAAATGGAAGCTGAGTTTTAGTCAGTAAGATATTGGCTGACTCTCATCCGCGCCAACAACATCAGAAGCAAATTTTGATGTTTTTCCATATCCCAAAGAGCGAGGTGCTAGAATAATCTACTCAGCTCTTTAAAAAGCTATTCTCTACCAAAATATAAGTAGGTGCCTTAGAGAGGATCAAATCGTAATTGGAAAGAGCACTTTAGCTCCTCAAACTGCAATTATTATACACGAAATATTCTCGACAACGTGGAGTCTTGGCATCTGAACCGCCAAGTTTTCAGCACGACTGAGCTTAGTTTAATTTGTGCACATTTCAACCCCCATTATACTAAATAGGGATGAAGGTAATTGAGACGCAACGTCTTGCCTTTCGGCCCGACCTCTTAGGTGTACCTCGTTATGTATGTTTCTATATTGCAAGTGCTCAGTTACATGTCTTTAATTTAATTAATATTGTTATGTTTGTGTGTGTTTTTTTGTAAGGTTGTGTTTAGACCAAACAGGGAACTAGAGCATTAATTCTAGATTTTTAATGATATGATTAGG
The DNA here is from genome assembly GCA_033682625.1 of Helicoverpa zea x Helicoverpa armigera. Taxonomy (NCBI): domain Eukaryota; kingdom Metazoa; phylum Arthropoda; class Insecta; order Lepidoptera; family Noctuidae; genus Helicoverpa; species Helicoverpa zea x Helicoverpa armigera. The sequence continues at coordinate 794,211 of JAWIIS010000008.1, forward strand.
CTCTACATAATTTCGTAGTTATATAAATGAGATTGTTAGTCTAGTATATACTCCAATTAAAATAATAAATTGGATGGCGATAGAATAAGAAGATGATAAAGATAAAGTTATGATAAAGTTATATCACGTTAAAATTCTGAATCGAGTAAAATACTACTTTTAAAGCTAAGTAGTTCATCATAATGCTAATCCGTCTTATTTTTGTATTTTTTTACTAAGAACTATACATATATTCTAATGAAGTTGGTTATACACAGAAAGGAGGCAAAATACCTAGTATAAGATATTGTAAATCTGTAATGGAGTGCATGCTCCTGACGTGCCCTCAAGGCTTAACTTGAGTATGGGGGGATCTGATACATAAACTTGCGTTGTTCACTTAGATTTTAAGTTAGCTCTTCAATAAGCAGAGTAAAAATAATGATTTATGGCCGCGAGCATTTACTTGTCGAAAATAATGATGAGTTATAGTTGTCTAAAAATAATGATTGATTTCATATTTTTCTTCCATGTTTATTTATGAACAACGTTTAGATATTTTGGGTATAATAATATATAGAAACTAAAAGAACTTTAATTTTGCTATCTTTTATCATTTTGTATGGTAGCTAGCATTAAACTTTTTATTACCGTTAGTAATATTGTTAAGTCCGTCTCTCCGCAGCACTTTCATCAAAAACATCGTCAAAACTCTCAGACTTATTCAAATCAAATCAAATCATTTATTTCTTGTAGGCCTTTACAAGCACTTATGAAACGTAAAAATTATAAATAAGTTTGATTCTAGTTGCCCATTCCAAAAGTAGCTTCCTATGGAGAAGAACGGGCAAGAAACTCCATGGTTACTCTTTTTAAAACATAAGTTACAATTTGTGTGTATTGATACATACGATAATAACGTGAAAAAGAAATGCTTACAATATTTTTTGGGTTATGACAATATTTAGTAGATAAGATAGATAGATAGATAGATAAAACATTTATTCAGACAAACAAAAAGACACCACAAAGATACACAATAAGAAAAATAAAACAAAACAAGAAGTGGGTAGAAAGAGAAACATAAAATATGAAATACAAGAGATTAACGGCGCGCTGCAGTGTCTTACGTTTGCACCGAATAGGAGTCCAACTCAGCATGTGTCAGGTAGAATACCTGACGCTGGTATTCTGCTGGATCCCTAAAAATGACGCACGGACGTCGAGTAGACTATTGGTGTGTGTGCTGTGTGTATTTGAAGTAAGTGTTTTATGTTCTGTGTGTGTGTTGTGCTTGAATGTGAACTATGATTAATATTGAAGTGTAGAAATGTGTTACTAGGTAAACTACTAGTATTAGTTCTCTCAAACTACGAGTGAACCGGAATACGGCGACGAAACACCATCACGGCAGGTACCTGCTATCGCTATATTATGGACGTGTTTGAGATCGTCATACCAAGTTCTTTTTGTGAGTTAATGAGGAACTTTCGAAGGTGTATTCTAAAAGTACCAAGAGTTTTGGCATTTCTTATTGGCGGGGGAATATTGTTCCAGCATTTAGTAGCAGCGTACCTAAAACTGCCTCTGAAGGCCGCAGTGCTGTGCGGTTCCGTGGAGAGTTGCTGTGAACATTGTCTTACCGGGCGTTCTCTCTTACTAGCAATGAAGCTAAGTTTGCTAAACAAATAGGACGGTTCTTTGTACTTTATAACCCCAAAGAGTAGGCAAGCCAGGTGTAACTTGCGGCGTGACTTCATCTTAAGGATGGAGTGTTCATTAATAAATGGAGTGACGTGAGTTCTTGGCGGTATTTTAAAGCAGAATCTGGTGCAGGCGTAGTACAGATAGTCGTTAAAACCTGAGAGGCTTAGAAAGAACATAGGACATACTTATTGTCCGGGTGTGGGATGTAGTCCTTTCAATATGCGGGTGAAACCGTGGGTGAAAGCTAGTTGACTTATATTTATCATTAAAGTTATCCTTAAAGTATTTTATAGCACGAGAAAGCCTATTTTTTTTTACTTTATTTTCACATCTACAAATGAAATCCCCGAAAATCTATATTTTTCACCAAAAAAATGCTTAATCAGTGTCCCCAACGTAAACACAGGGATGATCAGGTACCCTGGTGTCAGCTCATTTGTCAATCAGGCTGTCATGAGTAATGGCCGCGCAATCGGACAGATTTCAGAATGATGTCGGGAGCCGGGAGGTTTATTTTTTGAAGGATCGATTTTACAGGTTTTTGGGGTTTGTAAAATTGGTTGTTTTGCTGTTGGGAAGCGAATATTTTTAAACATATGAAAGACTAACGACAAATCCCTTTAATTTTCGAAAAGGTACTAAAAAAGAGTTTCTAAAATCCAATGTTGTCCAGAACAAGTTTAAGAACTAGTTTAATTTCTTTATGCTTTAGAAGAAATCGAAAGAAATAGAAAAAACTTAGCCATGTTGCGTTCATTTTAAATAAATCCTAAAAATAAAAATACTACTACTTACACATATTACATCTGTGTTCACATACATTAGATGTTGTATTATTACAGTTCATACCTTTCCATGTTCATCTTGAACATCAAACTACAGGTACGCACTTAATTACTCTCGATGACGCAGTTATTATATTAATATTACCATCAGCATCACATTATAAGAATACACAGAAGGCATACTTTATTCATAGATCCAAAATCATGACTATGTACTATGCACCTTTGTTACAATACCCTTATAGTGAATTGGTATGTACAATATATAACATTGCATAATTAGGGAGTCCTGAACCAATTCAGAACCAATTTTTTCATTATACCTAAGCTTTTCTAACGATAAAAGTGATAGCCCATACTATAAGAAAGGCACAGAAATAGAAGACAACACAGCTAAGTCAATTATGATCCTTCTGTGGAAACCTGCCGAGTCAGACAGGGGTGCGCAACCTTCGCAAGTTATTAGGCCCATGTGTCTATGAGCCGGGATTAATCAAATTAATAAAGTCGTTATCTCGAGTGAGGCAATTTGCCACCCCTGTGCGACGTAATACTGTTATAAGTTGAGTTTAGACACTTTTAGCGCTGATGCGAACGTATAAATCGCATTAATATGTGCTGAGCTTATTAGGATGGTAAATTAAATGGTTATTGGCGTTACGCTTTGGCTAATTGTACGTTATTGGGTATTAGATGTTGAATATCGCGAATTATATCTACTCTATTTCGCCTTTGACTACGTTAACTTTCCGAGGGATTTTCCAGCAGCGAGTAAAGTGTAGCTTATCTCTGTTTTAATTGTATCATCACTGCATCTTCATAGCAAACGTTTGAAGAGAAAGTAATAAACAAACTTCCTTTTGCATAAATTAAAGATAAAAGTTTTACTGTAATAATTTTTAACTATTCAAGACAACCATCACATGCGCCATCCTTCACCATAATCTCCGCGAAAAATCACATAAAAATACACCAAAAACAACACACATACACACAAAAAACGTCATATTCATACAGAAGCTTGATGAAAGCAGTTTACCGTCCATTTACTTGGATCGTTAGTAATGACAAAAGAACGAGCAGCGAGCGGGCGGGCTCGCGTGATTTATGTAGTCTGACTACATCGCGACGTATGCCGATATTTAGCTAAATAGTGCCTGTGACAGCTGGTAGGAAAAAGGCTACTTGGACCATTATGAATGAGTTTGTTGGGTAATGTTTTGAATATGTTAAGAAGGTTTTTGTTTGGGATATGGTAATGATGAATGGTAGCTGTGTAGACTGTAGAGTGAGCAACTTACTTAAATTCAGATTGGTGCTATTTTAGTCCCTATAATTCTATTCGGCTCTTTGAATAACTTCAGTTAACTGTAACTTCAGCATAAAATATGGATATTTACTTGTGTTTCCAAGAGTGTAATTTGACACTCTGGTCTTTAGCTTGACATAAAGCTTTTGATAACTTACGCCGATCATCACTTAGTCTTGTCCCAGAGCGTCTTATTCTATCTTGCGGTTCTCTTCTCAAGAACCAGTTTATAATAACCAAAACTACAATTTTGCTTCCCATTTCTAGCTCTATCTTAACTCAAGAGACAACAAAGTAACAACCAATATAACTTTTCCCAGCGATAAATCAATTAACTCGATTGTCTTCCTACGTCTACGATAACGAAGATATTGGCCAAATGGCTAGCCCATTTCTGACCGATCTCGAGTAAAAGTGCCATAAATTAACTGGGAGGAAATAGATTATTGTGTTGCCGGCCCAAGTTGCTGGCTGCACGATTTATCACCGTTTTAACCGATAAATTATTCACGCTAATTTAAGTTGTTGTTCGAGAACACACCTTTAGTTCGCTTCTAAGTTTGATTTGCATAAAGAAGCTATAAATTAGTTGTAATTTTAATATTTATGATTGTCGTTTGATTAATTAGGTATGTATATGGAACGTCTCGTCTTAACCGTGATTGATATAATTGTAGTTCCGTCAAAGTTTTGGGTCAGGATAAGTATAAATTTTTGTAACTTCCCTGTAGCCTGGCATAATATTGTGTTAAATGCTTGATTGAGAGCAATAATAGGTTAACCAAAAAGGTTCTACATAACGGCAAACTGTAGTAGCTCTGTACTGTACTATGAAACTACACAATAGGACACCTAAATACTTTACCTTTCCAGTGAGAAAGTGTCGATATCTGATGTATGCAGCACCCTGTCTATATCTATTAAGCACTGAATGAAATAAAGATCGATTTGAAAGTCTGAAGTCGTGACGGAAATGAGACTTAGAAAACTGATTTGATATTCCAAGACAAGAAACAATAGTACTGTATTGCATTTTATTCAATTTGTGAAAGGAAATGAAGTGCTACATACAATAAGATATGAAAAAGTCTGTCGAATCAATAACCTGATTCTGTTTTCAACAAAAAACCTTCACATTAATTTATAAGCGACACGTCTCGCCTGTCAAATTAAAAGTAAAAGCATTACAGCACCAAAAAAATCAATTGACACATACACAAGAACTAAAAAAAAAACTCAAAACATTTAATTTCTTTCTTATACATTTCACTTTTATTCTCGGGCACGCGCAGCCGTATTGTCGCGAAAGTAGCGTCGGATACGGTTGCTCACGTCGGCCGTCCGGTCACGTGCTGCCGTGTCCGGTGCCGGCAGCCAATCAGTGGGTTCTCTAATTAATTTACTTTGAACGCTTCTTATTGGTCGCGACGTGCTCCAATCAACACGAACCACTTCACGATTAGTTTCCACAGCCGCCGGTTTTTCCGCTGACTTTAATTTCCGTTGATCGGTTGGAGGAGTTTGTTTTTTCTTGTCTTGGATGAGGATTGTAATATCTGCAGCTTTTGCAGTGGATCGTCTTCCTACTTTGAATAGTAAAAATTGATCCATTCTGCTTTGAGAAAATTTAAGACCTATCTTTATTGTCATTGCTTCTATATGATTGCTCAAGATACGGAACATAACAACAATTTAAAGATAAAATTTATTACAATGGTCCTACTGACAAAAAGACCAATCGTCCAAGACAAACGCATCAGGGAAATTAGTACTAACTAAACGATGATGGACAAGCAGCTCGTTAACATTTGTGCGTTGACAATAGCGTATCCTCCCAAGCAATATTGTGGCTTATGCAAATTATGTTAATGCCTATAATCCCTTGGAACATTGCGGTGGATTCTTGGCACTCGGCGAATCCAGGTCGATCCGATAGTTTATACCCTAGACTCAGGTCTGTGACGATTATCACCGGCGCCTCTATTCAGGATTTGTTTGGACTGTTCTTAGAATAAATCGGGGAGGATGCCAGAATGAGTAGAAAAGGATCAAAAGATTGGTGCACCTATTTTCGATTGGTATCTGAATTGCTTTGCTAATAAAAGACTACTGGGAAAAATAGTTTGACGCTACAACTTGGATGATATTTGGACCAAAATAAAAAATAATGTCACATTGCCAACCCTGATTGTAATTTCAATATTTTTCGCGACTTACCTCACGGAAAAATAAAGACATACAGAACAGACAACTAAAAATATCAAAACCTGACGCAAAAGACATAACAGCCATTAATGCCATTACAAAAGTGCTCGTAAGTCTGCGCGCGCGCCTCCCCCTTTACATAAAGCTGTCAGCGGTCGATCTGCGGTTTGCTATAACGTTTAACAGATGGCGCTGTTAGAAAAATACCCACCGTCCCTTTGTAGTGAGACGGCCATGATGATTTGTATGTCAACGTATGACAACCCACTGACAGATATAAATCCTAGTTTTTTATTTGTTTTTGTTCGTCTTTTGTTTTGAGGTTTTATGTGTCCTGTATTGTTTGTTTATCAGTTGTCTTTCCAGGTGGTTGGACAGTTTTGGGTTATCAAATTATTTTTAAAGATTGATCTATATTGTGATGCATCCTTATAAATAGGTCGTGGAAATGTGTTAATGTTAAACCTATGATATAAGTAGAAATAATGATAAAGCACTTAGGTACCCAAGATTAATTGCGTATCTATAGGAAAGTAATCTAGTTTAAAGTAGACCTATCTTTGACACTAAGTAAAACAATTTGCATCTTTCAACATTTTGCAAACACCGCAAAAAAATCTAAAACTCCACAACTCACAATCTTACCTCAATAAAATAAATTCTAAACTAATATAAATGTGTTTAGCCAATAATTAATCGCAATACATTTACCTCCTTGGATTCGCCGCGGTCGGTTAATGGCATCATATGTCACTTCGTTAATGCCTAAGTGCTAGGACCTAGGAATTACGTCCGTCCAGTGCTTATACCTACGTCTATTTGACTCCGTCACAGAATAAGGAAAGATGGGAGATGACATATGTAGGTAGGCCAGGCGCTTTCTACTAGGTCAAATATGTACGGTGAGCATGAAAAAATTATTAGTTCGAAGTGTTCGGGTTCTTTGAGACATCTGGCAACGATTTTTGGTACTACCTACAAAAATGGGTGGGTTCCAAACAAGGCGTTTAAGGGCGGAGACAGTTGGGACATTTGGCAACGATTTTTGGTATTCCAAAATGGGCGGGTTCTAAAGAAGGAGAAAGGGAAAGAGGCCTCGTTATCCAGATTCCGCATTTTGACGAGCTACTTTTTTAGGAGATTTTCCGTTATGGCATCTCCGTTAGTCATTTTGTTCTCTTTGACTCCTTCCACTATAGTTCGGCCGCTCAGAGAATGCGTTTCTGACACATCGCGATTGAACTGACGACGTAACTTTGTAATGGCGTTGCAGTACGATAAAAATATTTTTGCTGGTTGTTTATCGTTTTAACAATTGTTGAGCATTAAAACAACATTATTATATCAATAATAATCAATGAATGTTGTAATTTTGTGCCAAATTGAGTGTCAAATAACTTGGTAAACAATATTTTTCTAAATCTATACTGCGCTATTACAAGGTTATGTCAGCGCTTTATATTTGTAGTGCTGTGCTAAAAATAACAGGCAAGTATCGTAATCTGTTCTGGTTGATGGTTCTTATACAGTTATACTTATAATATAAAATAATACGTTTTGTTTTTCTTTTTAAGAATTTGAAAATAATGGACTATAGGATAACTTTTATGAAATATAAAAATAAAACTATGATCAAACTGAACGCGCGAAAGAAAGTAGCATTTTTATATTTAGGTTGAAAATGGTAACCCCAAATGGCATCATGGGCCGTCATTTTGTGACGCTAAATAGTCATTTTGTTGTCGTTTCGTGCGCTAAGACTAAGTGCCCTGCCTCATTAGGACGCCAATGGCGACGTCGCCGGCTACGTATCCAAGCAGTTAGTATTGAAATGTATGGAACCTAACTCACTTGGCGACGGTTGGGTAACGTCGCCAAATTGGAGGCGTGGCCACGAGCTACAGTTCCCTATGTGGCTTCTGGCTACCGTGGCAACTTGGCGACGTGGCCACAGTAGTCACTATAATGTACACGGTAAAGCGCACCTCCCTCACACAGTCGCCAATGTGGTCGCCAGTCAGCTTGCAATTTCTTGAGCGACGACGTAAACAATTGACTGTCGAGACGCCATGGCCACTCGACTTGGCGACATTTGGATGCCAGAAGTAGCCAGACGTCGCCATGGCGTCCCAGTGAGGTAGAGCTCTAAAAACCTGATTTTGGAAGATTTTGACCGAGATATCAGGATTGATTCTGTTATTGATAATACCTAATATACACGTAATATACACGTAGGCGAAGATGATGATGAAGACACCACCTCCTCAAGCGAATCGGAGTCTGATTAACATTCTGTACGCACATTCAATTCAATGTACTTACTTTATTGCATAGAAATACAGATTGTAACTTTGTAACAAAGAATAAATAAAACGATTTTATTATATGAATATTACCTTTTTTTGGTTTCCACTTAAATAACTAAAATATAAATTTTAAATGATTCCGCCAATTTAAAACGAAAATAATCTTAAAATAATGCGGCGGTTTATTTTGGGGGAACGGTAACGAACTTAGTGTTATGTTGTGCCCATCACTAGTCCTGACTAACTGATAGGTGTCAGGAACGCATTCTCTGAACGGCCGAACTATAGTTACACTGTTTGACTCCGACCAGTTGCGTCTGTTTGACGTACTACAAATGTTCATATTGTAAGATACATTTGTAATGTGTAAGGCGGTTGCATTTGTGTGTAGGAAGAGAAATGCAACGGTAGCAATAACAATCTTGGCTGCAATTGAACTAATTGATAAGGCGTTGGCTTTGAATTAAATTAACATAGTTATGAGGTCTGTTATTAAGTGGTTCTTACACCTGTTTTGATAACAATAGATATTGTATTGTTTATTTGAATTTGTAAATAAATATGATGCAAGACATTATACAGCACCTTTTGATTACGGAATATGTTTATATCTAGGTACATAATTGAAACCCGCGTCGCGACGGCAATTCTTCTCGCATCTGGACAGAATATAGCCTTTATCCTAGGGTATTGTAACTTCTCAACAGTGCAATATTTTTAAACTATCACTTATTACATCATCCAAACTCGTTGCTTCCTTTTAAAATGACAGAACTGAGTAGTATTTTAAGATCAATAAACAAAATCTCTTCATTACATAAGTTATGATAACTTACCCTCACTCCATACTCCTAGTTTGCTTCCTAATTAAAACCTTATTTCTCTATCTCCTCAGAATGCAACTGCAACGGTCACGCTCGTCGCTGCCGGTTCAACATGGAGCTCTACAAGCTGTCTGGCCGCGCCTCCGGGGGCGTCTGCCTCAAGTGCCGGCACTATACCGCCGGCAGGCACTGCCATTACTGCAGGGAAGGATACTACAGAGACCCTACGAAACCTATTACGCATAAGAAAGCTTGTAAACGTGAGTACTGCACTTTTCTTTATACTTAAGCCCCTTTTAGTAAGTTAAACTGTCAGTTCTGTTTCAGATTTTTCTACTTTCAGCTAGTTTTTGTTTTTACTTATATTCCAACGGTGGGTTGTATCATTTCTAACTGCAATGGTGACCGAGCCATTTTCAGTTGACACATCGTTGATTTGACCAATAGGCGGGAAGTATACGGCTGGTTATAATTTGGTTACCGGTATAGTTAAATGGTGCAACTCTGCTTAAGCCCGTATTATACACAAGATTTTACCGCTCATTTAATTTCATTTCAAAACTTAATTGTATACAGTTGAAAGAGAATGTAGTTTCAAATGTCACAATTTTATGACAAATAAATTATAAATTCAATAAACCTCCTCCTAGAAATGAAGGTAATAAAACCGATATTAATTTTACATTAATTAAATTCTATTGAACTTTAAAGTTAATAAAATGATTTCAAAAGCTTTTACATAACTACATAGGTCTGCGATATTATCCCATTAATATTATAAATGCGAAAGTTTGTATCTATGAATGGATATTGAAAAAAATTGGCGATAATGAAGTTTGCACATCAGACTATTATGTAGGCTACTTTTTAACTTGGACCAGGAAGTAGTTCCCTTAGGAAGCGGGTGAAACTATTGGCGGATGCTAGTAATACTTTTACTTTATAACCTATTTTTTTAGAACCAGCTCTGTACTTACCATTAATCTAATATTGAAGCAGAGATTACTTTCAGTACCTGTAAACCGCAGATATGTTTATTCGCCTACAATAGCAATAAAAATTAATCCTCTATTTAAATCATAAACCTCTCAAAATAACCCATTAAACTTACCTTTACCTACAACTTGAAACCGAAACATTTTAAACGTTAAAGATAAGCATAGATTAAACCAAAGAGTATAGATTAAAGTGACGATAACCATTTACACCTGTCCACAGACACACAAACAGACAAACGGACCAACAGATATAATCTAACTATCTCTGTTCAAATAGACGCCATCGTTTTACAAATACTCGGGTTTGGTTAAACTGAGTTTAACGTTCAAATGTATTTGTTTAAGACGCATCAATTTAGAGATTTGAACGCTTTTTATGTTTTTAATGTTTAAGTTTAAGTTTTGCTATGTGTGTGGGTTCAAATAGACTTGCTTTAGTGTGGCACAAATCTGAGCCAATTAAGTTAGATTAAGGACACTGCAAACTAGTCGGTTGACAGTTGGTTCGGGCTCATAAATCAGTATGAAAATGAAAATTAGTACTTACTTTACAAAGAACTTTGATTTGAACCAAGATTTTCTTTAAAAAATAATTTTGCCAACTGACTGTTTAATCAGCAGTGTGTGGGTACTCTTATTGTGATTCTTGTAAACGACTTTTGTGAAGTAAAACTTTATGGCTACAGTTTACTCGTAAATGGGCAGATTTCTTTATATACACTCACGTAATCTGAAAAAAAGTAATAACATCAGCCTTTACGTACAATAATCTTACACAACAAAAACTATCTCACGGAGTAACAACTCGGCAAACATTTTAACCCTATCAAAACTAAACCAATTCTATTTCCGAAGAAATCGAAATGGCGAAACAAAAAGCCGTTACGTTGCCATCGTAAAATCCGCAAGTAAAGTCCTAGTCACATCGTGGAGGGTACAATAGTTTTCACATAAAATTGGCCGAAAATCGAGTTGGTCCTTTCGACCGAAATTGGTCCTTTGGGAGGCCTCAGTTTTATTTGACGGCCGCGGCAGGTTTTTCGCTGATTGAGTCAAGATTGGGGTATGGAAATGGGCACTCTTTGGTACTGTTGTTACGTCAGCTAACTGAGACCGAGTTTGATAGGGAAATTGAAATGCTTGCGTTGTGAAATAAGGAATAAGGAAGTTTGTTTTGTTCAGAAATATTTAATTTATTAGAAGTTATACTATAGTTTCTATATTATTTATTTAAAAGGAGTACCTATACCTACCCAAAACATATTACCTGTATGAAAAAGTAGACCAGTCTTGTCGACAATAGCCGCTCTAGTAATTCTCTTAACTACAACAAAATACCTTGTTACTCGGAGACTTTTACTGGCAATGCTGCCTATTAGAAATATCATGCCCTAAATAAACACCCTGTCATCACCATCTCAACAAAAGCACAATCCTCAGGACACTGTTCCCAAAACCTTTTCCAATTCTCGGAATTCGCGAGCATCTGACCGACCAGCACACTCGATACAATTGCCAACATTATTTCGGATTACTCTCGCCGCCACACACCCGGGACCGCAATATACCGCGGGGTCAACGCACATACAACACTTTCCCTCAACCGAACCATCCCGGTAATTGAGTTCAGGATCCCACGACGCACCCGGGACATTCCGATTGTTCCGATTATCGAATGAAATCAGCTATATCGATTTATATTCGATACAAATCATAACGCACAATGAAACGAATTCTGTTTCGAATAGTTTCGATTATGGATAGTGATTTAGGATATCGCAATATTTTTTGTTTATTTTTATTTAAAGGTCTGTCTGTATTTTTGTTTTGTCCAGCCGTAGCAAGTAATAGAGAGATTATTGAAATAATGGCACATAAAAATAGCACTTAACACCACGATTTAACGAGTAATTTAGATTTCGTTCGGCTTTACAGCCTAGGAAATGTGTTAGAATTACGTTGTTTACTGATTAACTTGAAAACAATAAAATAAAGGTACTTCTCGTTATAGGGCAGCGCTATAAACTTGTTACCGGGGAAATAAAACCTGATTGTGCAATAGTTTTACTTGCATTGTTCTGCAGTTCGCTAAATTGCAATGTAATGTGTGCACTCCGCACTAAATTGCATTAACTGTGTACGAACCAATTATGTTGAGAGTATTGTTATGTCTTATTTCAGCCCCCGGGCTATGTCTTAATGTTAAACGTTTTAGCTATTTATCACCTTTTAAGGTTTTATTTAGATTGCCTTTATCCTTTCGTAATTAACTTTAAGGCGTGGATTTAATTAATAGTTTTAATAGCACATTCGCAATTTATGGAACATGGAAACTCTTGTACAGAAAATAAACAGTTAGTTGAGGAGTGCCCTGCTTGCACCATATCGTCCTGATGAAACAAGTTGCCATTACACTCGTACAACAAATATTAGTTCAGCAAGTCCAAGTTGGAAGCTGCGAAGTAGCATCTCGCAAATACACTGTCGAGCTAATTTACTTGGTAAACAACGCAAACAGCCAAGAAAACTGTGTTAAGAACTTAAGACTTCGTTATTTTCCGACAACAGACTTACTTTGAGAAAAAATGTAATAATAAAGAAAGGAACGAAGTTTTTCTTTTCCTTCTTTGTGAAACATCTCGCAAACAGGACTTTGGTCAGTGATGTTATCGTATTATTTCTCTTTCCTTGTTTATGATTGGGAATTTGATTATTATCTTATGTAATTTTTATTGAGGACACTGTTTTTAGAAGGACAACAAGGACAACAAATATTGTTTTATAAATCATCAAATAAAAATTCTAACATCGCCTATCCTTCCAACGTTTTTTACCGATATTCGTGAAACAGAAGGATCGATACTCGTTCATTCGATTCTAGGAAACAGAGTCGGGTGAGCTCGTGATTCAATTATCCTCTGACAACGACTCGTGCAGATCAGGAATGGTCGACGAAAAATTCAATCGACGCTTTGTGAACGTGGTACAACGTGGATTTGCTGTGAAGAGGACTCGATACATAGGATTTTTTTCGAAATAGAACAGGATAAAATATCCTTTGTTGCGAACTAAAACATGCACAAAGAACAGGATGCAAATATATTTGCTTAGGTGACAACAATTATGTATCATTTAGGGTTCTCATCGACGTTTTTATCTAATACAACTAAATCTTCTATACTAAAAATGATTTTTCATTTTCAATAAATTCCCCTATTGTTAAAAATTTTGTGTTTCGTGAATAATATCTGGTCCTTTCCCCCACAGCCTGCGACTGTCACCCAGTGGGCGCGAGTGGGAAGACCTGCAACCAGACGAGCGGTCAGTGCCCCTGCAAGGACGGAGTCACCGGGACCACCTGCAACCGCTGCGCCAAGGGCTACCAGCAGTCCAGGAGTCATATCGCACCTTGTATACGTAAGACTTGGATGTTCTTGTTTGACAATTTTTTTTGGAACCGCAAAGGTTGTCCCAATAGTAAAGCTTCTATTAGCGAGACTTGAGAGGGTTTGTAAAGGCTTATAAATAGAAGTAATCAAGGGTCTTACATCAGTACTCACTAATTCTTGTACGAAAATTTTTGAAATAATACACTCATCAGACAAAAGTTTAAGTCAAGCAGCTACTGTGCTGCCAAATTTAAATTTTTAAGTCACAAAAGTTTTATGTCCCCAAAACATTTAATAACAGATCCACCATTTCACAAACACCATCGATTTATTGGCACCACCCACGTCCTTGGCGAGGTGTGAACCAAGAAATGTCCGAGCACCTGGTGACTGTCCCACGCATTAAAACTCACTTAAATGTAACCTATCGGGATTGTAACCACTAAACTAGCCATTACTACAGTCGTAACCTCGTAACTGGCTGGCTTTGAGAAGCCGACAGTCATGGCATTGTAACACCGTGTAAGGAAATTGAATAACTCCTGAACTACTGTGTTTATGTTAGCTGTAGGCGTTATGGCTGAATGATAGCCAACGGTAAGTGGGTGCGTGATGGACGAATTTTATGGACACAGGTGTAGCGACTTCCTAGGTTCTAAAAGTCAGTAGCTACTCCGTAAAATATAGTAAGACTGCAACAACAGTTTAAGTCCTCTTTTATCATTTGGGAAGCTAAGATACCCATGTCTTGTTGTCAAGGTAGCAAAAACATGGGTTTATTATTTTATTTAGTTTATTTATTATATTTAGTTAGGTGCCGTCCAGTTTTGTTTTAAGTGCACAGAAGTAAAATCACCTTCATTTAGGGATTACTGGTATTCAGCAACATAGAATGAATTCTCTTTATAGCACTTTCCTCCCTCCTACCTTTTTATCGCTTTCTTTTTATCCGGGCAAGATGTAGTGCATCCTACTTTTTACAAAAGATTGACTGATTGTGACCTCATCTCTGTCCAGGTATACCCCGCGTGGTGACTGCAGTGCAGGCCATGGAGGCGGTGGACGGTGACCCGGGCCGCGGTAAGTAGTAAGTGTACCTTCACGCACTCTCGCCTCACACTCACTTGCATGCCCATGGACACTCAATCATTATGTTTTTGTTTACACTGTTTGAATATCTTTCAAATGGTGTAAAAGTCTTATTTTGAAAGGCGATTTCGGTCTTTACAGCCGGAATGATATTGGTAATCAAAGGACCAAGTTCTGAACTTATTCTTTCTTCAAATGTTATTTGATTGAGTGTTTGTGAAAAGGAGCTTACTGTACTGTTGTAGGAAAGCATTTAATGACCTATTTAAATAATTTCAATCTTGATAGTATTTTAAATATAATTTGATGAAAAAATACGAGGAAGTAAATAATAGTACTGTGTTGAATTCAAGATGACAGGAAAATAACTTCGACTTATCTGTTGCTGCATAGCCCATCGTTAAATTACTCTATGGAACGGTTATTAAAAAGACAATGTTGCTTGAAATGCGTTTGCGCAGGCTCTAAATTTTACAAGTTACTGATAGACTGTAATAAGCAGTCACTTGTTACTTAAGAAAGCTTAAAGGAAATTCGTCTTCCTTCGGTTCTATGTGTATTTTACGATAAGTAAATATATTTTGACATTTACTTACTCTTTTTTATGGCAAAAGGTGCAAAAAACATTTATAATTAATTTATTAAAACAGTACAGTAACTCCACATTATTATTAATTTGCACTTCAATTTTATTTATCTTACTGCGTTTTTATAAGTTGTTGCTAAAAAGATGACATATTTATGAAAATAAATATTTGGATAAAGTGTCAATTGATGCTTGGACAGTAAGATATTACTTTGTATCTTCTTTGCAACATTATAACGTATCTAAACTTATTAAAATGCAGTAAGTAATTGAAATCCATTCCCATACCACATTGACTAACTTCATATCGAAATAAATTTAACATTTCATCTAAAACACCGTGGAAATAGTTACCTCTATCAACCTCGTTGTAGGTCATTCATAATCTTTAACAGAAAAGACCAAAAATTACCAAATTTGGATAAAAGAAAATAGTTTACACAATTTTAAAATGGTTGAAGTTTGTGAACTTTTTCAGTATTTTCATGGTGTTCACGTTTCGTAGTGTGGGAATGTTAAGTGTTGTATTGTGAATCTTATGAAGTTCATTTCAAGCTTATTCCGTGTCATCCACTGTCAAACTCATAACTGTTTTTGTTTTATTTTATCAGTGCCGAGTGAGAGGTAAAACTTTCATATTAACATTATTTTACATATTTAATATTACCTAAATCTTATGACTTTTTATCATTTTAGTCAAATTCTAATCTTGTTCATACTTACATTGTAAATAAACGACTTCATTTTCATTCACTAAATAGATGATTCACATACAAATTATGATGACTTATAGAAATATGTGTAATATTAAAAGTAATCGAAAATATATACTGCCAATAAGGCTCATTTACAGCTTAATCAAAATATCTCTCCAAAGACGTTGAATGAGCTAATAAATACGTTCACAGATAATCTTATAGGAAACCTCCCTTCAAACAGACAAAAGCAACAGCAATAAATGTAATAAAATCTGTCAATTGAACCTCCCAACATAATTCAGATAGTATTATAAATATCAATGAAGTATTTAGTACAAAACACTCATGTCCTGATGATAATGTATATGAAAACAGCCACGGAGCAGTGCGGCCGGTGTCGCGCCGCCGCTCGCACGCTAAATCTCAACAAGTTCTGCAGCCGAGACTACGGTGAGTTGCTCTTCTTTTACTTCTTTATATTCTTCTTCTTTAAGTTCTACTGCTTCTGAAGGGCATTATTTGACGGAATCTACGTTTTTAGTTCTGTGACTTCCTTGTATTCATCTTCGATCGATATTATCAAAGCCGGGATTTATTCTTTGCATCCAAACTGTCTATTATGATCTTAATCTGCCATACATTAATATTACTTTCAATAAAGTTTTCTGCGTAGAAGCGATTCAGTATCTAGACACACGGTAGTGTGTCCGCCAAGTTCGAGCAAAAAAAGCGACACACCGGCCGTGGGTTATATTACACGAACCATTTCGGGCCAAATTCGACCCCCCTATAACTCAAAATCTATTTTATTTACGCATACCAAATTTCTAGTATCTGTTGAGACCCCCTCACTTATCTAAAATACAAAATTTCATTAATATACCTATTGTAGGTCTTGAGATATTGACGTCAGAAAATCGCTATTTTTACTATACACTCACTGACTGACTGACTGACTCACTCATCAAAAACCTAGACCACTTCCAGTGGTCGTATTGACTTGAAATTTGGCATGGAGGTAGGTCTTTATGTCAAGGTAAAGGGAAAAATCTGAAAATGGCCAAGTGTGAGTCGGTTTCAAAATAATGAAGGTGTTTTATACCCGGTGTAAATTTATACCCCTAAGGAACTAAAACGAAATAAATTTATCTATATTTATATAATATATCTTCGAATGGTCGTACCGATCTGAAATTCGTTACAAAGGTTTGTATTTAGTCAAAGTAAAAATCTGAAAACGGCCAAGTGTGAGTCACTTTCGAAAATAACGAATGTGTAACTTTGATCCACGAACATAATATATGATAACATGTCATGTCAGTCAGTTGGTAAATCTAGTCCATTTAGTTAATCTAGTTCATTTCTTTGTAAGAAGCATAAATCTGAAAGATAGTATAAATGAGACATTTCCTTAACTAATTTAATCATAAGAAAAAAATACAATAATCAACCTTACAAAAATAAACGAAATCCCACCCAAAACAATAATGTGAAAGACTGCCAAGTTCGATAATATGGAAATGCTTCGCCTATAAAATAAGTGAGATCTGAATAAGTACCAAGTTCCATAGTTACATATACCTCAGTTCAAAATAGTTACTTTTTAATGATGTTACTTGGCAAGTTTTAATAGAAAATTAAATACTTGATTCATTGCGTTTAGTAGGTTTATAACAAGGTGTGTGAAAACTTGCCAAGTAGCATCATTAAAAAGTAACTATTTTGAACTGAGGTATATGTAACTATGGAACTTGGTACTTATTCAGATCTCACTTATTTTATAGGCGAAGCATTTCCATATTATCGAACTTGGCAGTCTTTCACATTATTGTTTTGGGTGGGATCAAGTTTTACTACATGTAGCTTATTATGAACAATTTCAACACTATTATTGCAGACAAAACGAAATATGAGAATCTGTAAAAGATTCAACAGTATTATGTAGCTTTGTGCCAATAGCTTCTAGTAATTTCATACCTTCTAAGCTTTTACGACCAAATTCAGCTTCCGCAATAAAAAACATCTTATTACTATCGTCTATTACTGTGTTTAATTCGAAAATTATGGACATAAGTTATTTATGTGTTCTTAATAAACTATAAACACCTATTGCTAGTGAAACTATCAGTGAAACATGTTAATATCATCTTTTATACTTTCCAATAGGAACTTCACGAGATAATTAAACTTTGATAGCTTAATTATTACTAACTTTGCAAAAGTAAATTACGTCTTCATCTTAATAGCTAAAGATAAAGCATAAAAGACCTTTAACAAGACGAGTTTCGACATCGGTACAATCCAATATACCATTCCTTGAAATTAAAAAAAGACTACTGATGTGAACCGAACAAGTTTCGATCTTACAGCAGTTGCAAGCTCATCTGTCCTCTCTCTTATCGATACTCTGTACCCCAAATGCGTTAACTAGCTAGGAAACTAGATCTTTCAATCAAAAAATTGATTGTATTTTAAATTTTTCTTTTAAATGCCAACCTTCTAAAAGGCTAATAAGGCTTTCGGTCACCGACTCAAAAAGCAACTCAAGTTACTGCTTTTCCTGGTGCTGACGTTTCTTCTACCATATGATTGACAAATACAAACCCTGTTTACTCAAAGAAACTCTGATGAAAGAAACTTTTCCTGAAGCTAATGTTTCTTCCCCAGTCATAATGGGCAAGGTGGTGGGCCGCGAGGCGAGCGCGGCGGGCGACCAGTGGGTGCGCCTGGCGCTGAGCGTGCAGGCGGTGTACAAGCGCGCGCCGCGCAGCCGCCTGCGCCGCGGCGGCACCGCCCTGCACGTGCGCGCCGCGGACCTCGCCTGCAAGTGCCCTAAGATCAAGATTAACAAGTGAGAGCTACTTTTATTTCTCTTCTGCAGCACCCTGAGGAAGAAGGGTAGAGGAAGCCTAAGGCGTTAAGTCCGCCTTTGTATAGTTATCGGCACGAATCTTGAGCTCTGACCTTCACCTACGCAGAAGTAATTTATTGGGTCCCTTTTGTGGTATGAAGTGAGGGTGTGTGCGGGGGCGGGCCAAAGCAGTGATTGGCCCGCAGTGCATCGCGTCATAGCCGTCACTCGGGATTGGTTCTTTGCTAATAAATCACTTCTGCGCAGATGTAGGTCAGAGCTCAAGATTCGTGCCGATAACTATACAAAGGCGGACTTAACGCCTTAGGCTTCCTCTACCCTTCTTCCTCAAGTATTACTATAGCAATAGACTCGGATGGAAGGACCACGCAAATGGGTCGACGTCAACCATAAATTAGTTAACTAAACTGCCATAATACAACTCCCATTAGACTTTGCTTTGATGAGACTGCATGTGATCTTTGAGTAGGTAGTTTTCAGGCAGTTTAATATGAGCTGTTCCTGAAATCTTGAAAGAAGTAACACTGTTCAATATGAACATTCGACTAGAAAAAATGCGTCCATATCTGCTAATGAGATCTCAGAACACTCAAGTAAAAGCATTTCTACTGTCATTAAAAGGAATACAATTTGCGGTTTTCTTAGTAACGAAAATAAATAGCTTTTAGAAATTGAATGAAGATACAAATTCGCAAATTGCTCCGGTCCTTCCATCTAACAATAGATGTAAACCATTATTTAAAGCATTAGGAGTCAACGAGCCATCGCTAAGTTTCTTTAAGTGTACTCCAACCAAATTACGGCATTAAATAGACCTTGCTTTTTTATTTAAGATATTTATTGTTTTTGTAAATGTGGACCATTACTGTTTTTGTTATTTTTTCTTTTCTTTTTTATGTTTTGCGACAGTCTTCAAGAAAAAATATATTGTTAATTGGTGATTTATATTTTCCTAGGTCATACCTAATCCTAGGAGTGGAAAAAGAGGGTGTGTCAAGTGGTTTGCCGGGGCTGACAGTCGGCGAGAGGACACTATTACTGGAGTGGCGCGACGACTGGCACCGACGCATCCGTCGACTTCAGCGGCGCGCGATCAACTGCCACTAGCGGCCCGCCATCTTGGAATAGTGGGGATAAAGCAACCAATGAGAGCGCTCCGCTCTCGTCGTAATCCGTCGTTGCAAACATACGTGAATTGATAAACGTAGTTGTTTTAACTGTTACTGCCATATACGTGCTGTCTTTATAAATTCATATTACAATAACTGTATCAGGGATGAATGTTGATATATCGTAAGACTGATTGTAATCTCTCTGCAATACATCTTCGTGTATCTTTAAGGTGTCTTAGGTCTTTATGTCAGTCCCGTTAGTGTGTCGTCATCCTTTGTTAGCTAATAACTGTTAAACAGAAGTACTGTCATACTGAAATGCTTTATACAATTATTAAATACTGATTTCTTTTATTTGTTTGATAGCATACATACTTTGAAGATAGCGTTTCGAAAAAAAGCCTAATTTTACATTTTAATGACTTCTTTACGCCAAACTTAGGCCTAATCAAACACCTACAATTTCTATCTAGATCTTAAAGAATAAATAACATAATATACTTAATCAATAGACTCTTGTCATAGTTAGATTTTGGCACTTCATATAGCCTTTATCAATAATAAATATATTTAAATGTAAAGTTGTCCATTTTGATCCAACATTCATTCCTGAGCACTCGAACGTTTACCTAGTCCGTTTTAGGAATAACGTTATTGATAAATAATAACTGTAGTTTCACTGTTACTTACGACAAGGTTTTATGCCAAAAATGCAAGAGACTTTATTGTGGCGAGCGAAATTTGGTCCTTTTGTACGAACAGAATTCGAAAAATAAAAAAAGCAACAAAAGTAAAGAAGACTTTAGGATCTGGAGTCGAAAGGACCAAATCATGTACGTCGCAATCTACATGAAGAAAAAACTTCGAAATTTTCCCCATCCTAGGATTTCGTTGAACAAAAAGTGTACATTACTATTATTATTTATTTTGAATAGTTTAATTTTATAAGGCAAAACTTAATTGTATCGTTCCATTTCTTGCATTTTTTGTATAATTGTTATTTTATATTGAAAATGCTAATGTTGATATTGTTTTTATGTGCTGTGGCTGCATGACATCATGGTGTCTGTCCAACTTTGTAAAAAAACAAAGCAAAATAAAAATAATTGAAAAATACTCTTTATTATTTAAAGAGTATTAATTTCTATTTATAAAAAAAAAACAATTTGAAAAAGTAATAAAATCATGACAGTTTAGAATGACACTTGTGTCATGTCAGTTTGACAGATGACGTGAGTTGTGTGCGCGATTGTACTCGTTAGATGTAGGACACATTCGAAGATGAATCACCACATAGTCACAATGGTTTAACGTACCTCATTTATATTATAAAAATCTTATCACTAAGGTTAAGTGTTTAATTTATATCGTTAGCGCTTAGATTTTATACACATTAAGCTAAAAATATCAATCTCTCTATGTGTTCGTAATTTTTCTCTTTTTTATTTTTCTGTAAATTAAATGATTTAAATATTAGATCTTGCCAAAGTAACATTTTTATTTTGTATAGAGTACTAAGTTTCCTCTGTATAATATCTTCTGTGTTGAGGATATAACTTGAACAAATTGCGTCGCCTAACTAAGGTATGTACAGTATTACTAGCTTTACTAAGGAAAATAATAATAAGACTCTTTTGGTTTTTGAAAAAGTAAAATCGGGAAAAAAATATGTAAAAAAAACATTAAGTACGCAACTCTAAAAGAATTTCTCATTGTTGCTTGGAGTACAAAAAAACATAATTTTATCTTCAGAAGAACCATACAATACACAAACGCTATTCATTCATAACAAAAAAAATATGAACATCTCAATCGAGAAATAAAGTCAGAAAGTATGCGTAATCATGTCCAATTGATCTGTCAAAGTTATTTATGCTATCTGTGCGGCCGCCATCTTTACAATGGCATAAATCAACGTGAACGCAACATTTTACAATAATCAATGTTACCGGTTGAACGGACAGACTAAATTGCCTGAAAACGCTGTTATAAAAAGTAATAAAAAATGAAATATTTCCATAATGTTTTTATGTTGTAATTTAGGTACAAACTCTACTGATTCACATCTGAATGGCCGCAGTATATACTCAGCATTTATAAAACCATTATACTTTTTCAAAAAACAAAAGAACGTAATCTATAGATAAAATAAATATTTAAAAAACGACTTAGAAGTTTCGCTTGAACGTACTACGGATTGTAAAAAGTGTATTTAGTTGTAGATTGAACTATTAACCTGTTTCTAGTTATGCATATCTTTAGATTTCATAATTTGTATATTTCAAATTATAATTTGGCTCTATAGACTGTAATCTTTATACTTTAGCTGCTAATAAAAAAACACACAAATGTCAATTTAGTAACGATGTTCTTTTTTTCAAAGTTTACCTAAATAATTATAACGCGCCAAATTATAATTTAAAATGTCGAAAATATATTAATATCTGAACGTAATTGTATTTATAGTATAGTCAGTTTGTATTTTTACTGAATTTAATAATATATGTGAATATTGTTTTATTTTCCAGTTTATTTATTCAAGGTAACAATGACGTACAATCAACCGATAAAATGAATTAAATAAAACTACAAATAAACATGACAATATTACCACCACTTTTGACCGATCATTCCTACAATAATTTACCAATAATACGAAAACATCCAGAACGATCATATTTGAATATTGAACTTAATTTGTCTTATTTTATACGCAAGCACGGTCTTCAACCCTCTCTATAATTATTTATATCGGTTTAATGAATAAATTACTTATTATTAACGCACAAATAAGGCCTATTAAGCTTACTGTCGCGAAATTAAATTAAATACATCTGTTTATTTGGCGACAAGTACTGTTATAAATAGTATAATATTCATTTAGTTATACTTATTTATATTTTAAGGGATGTCAATTGAATTTAGGAAAGCGCGCGAAGGTTTTATGTCCGACCATAGATTCAAAATGGCCGATGTTCCGTCTATGGTCTGTGAAACTTTTGGCGCGCAATCGAATTGTGTTTTCAAGATACCCTGCTCCTGTGATGTAATAAATGTTATTGGTTATATTTATTTAAAAATAAAAGTACATTAATATACGTATATGTGCTTTTATTGTTGACAGACAAACCTCCTTCTTATAACCTTAGACTTTATTGTCCCAAGAACGACTTTAGACCAACAAACTCTAGTTATACTTATCCCTATAGGGCATAATAAAACTACAATAAAATAATCACACATTTTCAATATTCGACAACAGACCTATCAGACCAATTAAGTACCTAGAGTTCTTCAATATCTAGGCCCATAAAACAGTCGTCCATGTAAACACACCTCAAAGCTAACAACTACATGTTAGCCGACGCACGTTCCCATAAATCAGTTATAAAGTCACTTCCAGACAATATGGGGCTAAGGGCAGCTCCACACGTCTGATTTCCCCCGGGACCAGCTACGTTGATGGCTCGTAAGATAGAGGAATTTTTCGATATTAACATTTATATTTAATGAGATTAACTTGATTTATGTCAGGTATGGCTGATTTGTGGAGATTTGAGATCGATTGGAATCTGTAGCGGGTTTTAATAAAGTCGATTGGTCTAGCAATTTTGAGGATGAGCGAATTTGTAAGAGATGAAATTTATACGATGCTGGGCTGAGGGATCGAAAATGATTTAGCTCAGTATTTTCTTAGGCTCGTTTTTGAATCAACAAAGCAATAAAAATAAATAACAACGACAGCAAGTGACTAGAATTTACATAATAATATTACATTTTAGCAGTGTTTTCATTAGAAAACAACAAGGTTATTTATGTTAATTCCTGTTATTCCCTACAGATGATTGATTCGTTAAGCAACGTGCGCAGAGTCTAGTAGGCCTGATCCTAATCGACCAAAAAAACACTGTGTGCGTTTTGCAACGCTCTTTTCTAACCAAATATTCTAGCAATACGCACCCATCTATTAACAACAGGTAGTGTAAGCAATAAAAACAATAAGTTTATATCTAGCGTCAAAGCATACAATGCTAAACCCACACGTGACAGAAAGAAACTTGTTATACATATAAAATGTATCATAGGTACTTACATTATTTATATAGTTAGTTCTCATTTCATCTAACAGTTCAATATAAAGTTGGAAGTTTACTACGAAAAGCTCTGAAGTTCCATTGAAGAAAGAGAAAAGCTTTAATCCCTTTTTGAAATTACGTTTAATTAATGGCAGATATGAAGATGCACTTATATACAAAACAAAATTATTTTCAGCATTTTGGTCCGTCCACCGCTGTAGATTCCACATAAACAGGGCCCCGATTCTCCTAATTTTACTTAAGCGTCATACGATTCACGTTCGACTCGATTCGACTGAGATCCGATCCCGACTCGATTACGATTGAAGCGTATGTGGCATTCCGCTATTTTTTCTTTGAAATAAACGTTTTTATCGTTTTCTGTCATTCAATAATGAATCATTTTGTCTGCAAATGATTTACGATTGCAAAATGATTGTACAGCAAACTACCGTATGGACCAAAATCACCAAAATAGCAGACCAATCGCACATCAATCAAATGTCAATCGAATACGATTGGTCTTTTATTAGTAGCAGAATGGTTAAAACTGCTATTGCGATCATATTGCGATTCGATTTCTACTCGATTAGACATTATTAACTTAGGAGAATCGGGCCCCAGGCTACAACAATTCACTGCTCTTTTTAATCGACCACTCATTACTTACTAATTAAATACAAGTAGGTAAGTAGTACTATTGAAAAAATTAGGCCCGTTTTAAACAATCTGTAAGCATTAGTAGAATGCTACAATATCCTTAATAACCATGAGCTAGTATTTTATACTTATTCAACGTTATTCAAATTGTACAACAAACAAATGAAAATCAAACGTAAGCCTTTACATTTCACACATGCAAAACGCAATAGTTTTCATTCACAAGTAGCCGTATAAATTCCTCTTAACCTACTATATCAACATCGTCATTACGACCATTGTGTCCATACAATTCACATTCTACCAGCTCCACATTTTAACCAGGCATTCAGGTACTGAATACTGTGTCTAGCATTGTACCATGGAGTAGGGAAAGATGGAGTGTCATAATGCAGGTAGGTCTGGCGCCTTATAGGTCAGATAAGTACGGGCATGACTAAAACTATCAGTTACGAGTGAACTAATGAGCTTTCGGGGTCTTTGAGACATTTTTAACGATTTGTGATGTCACGAAAAGTTGTCAAGGAAGGCATAGGTATTATGGCGAAAACAGTAACATTCCTCGTCCCCCGCTCACCTGCATTTTGTTTGGTGTGGTATTTTTTAGGAGATTTTCCGTTATGGCACCTCGGTTAATGATTTTGTTCTCCATGGAGTGTAGCATCGAGATCTGCGAACATTTTCCTGAACTAATGCCCGATCACGATGCACAACTGTGCGATTGTGCGCCCGATTGAATAAGGCTGGCTGCATACTGACGACTTTTGGACAAATTGTTTTGGTTTGTATCATTAGAAGTGGTTTTCAAAGGTAAGTAGGTACGTTTCAAGTAACTATACCATTAGTATAGTTCTGTCCATGTTAATAATGACTAAATCTTACTAAGTCAGACGTAGGTTTGAAAGCTTTTTTAGAAGTTACTTGTATATTTGTACCAATTTTAATGACTATTATAATTGTAACTGCATTGTTTTGTTGAGACTTATAAAAACTCATTTTTATCTGAACTAGAGACCTTAGTAAATTGCTACTTTACATTTAAATAAGGTATCAAAATTCAAGAATAAAAAGACATAAAAGCTTACGCCAATCTAAGTAATAACTAGCGACTAGAAAGTTAATGAATTTCATTCACTGCAAGCAATGTTGACAGAGAACATTCCCAGAGTAAGTACATGTTCAATCAAAATGCATAATTATGGGATTGCACGGCGATTGCATAAGGCCCTCCACACGCTTGCGACTCTGCGTCAATAGGGAACAGTGCACCGAGCTAATGCTGAATCAAGATACATAATTGCGTGATTGTGCACTGGGTGAATAAGGCTCGCTACGTGTTAACGACTTGACGCGTCAATGCCGTGATATAAGTAGGAATGCATACTGAATAAAAAATTGGTTAATGTCGGGTATATTCCTAATTTCTTTTCGATTAACTTATATTTTTAATGCTTATTTTTTATTAATTTACAAATAACAATTGACTTATATGAAAATAAAATTTCTTAGGATATACGACTGCCAATGAGCGCACAAAAAATAATTGGCATCGCAAAATCGCTTGTCCGCAGCCAGCCTTACAAAAGCACGAACTCTTATCCAACAATGGTCGGTAATAACTTTCTTTGTGTTGAAATATAAACTGTGTACGCACATTTTAATCACGCATTGTTGTTCCTGAGGTTAGAACTAAGCTTAGAACATTGAATAAAACGGAGAGGGCACAAAGTCACTCTAAAAGAGTCAGCAATGTAGCGGGGCTTCTTAAGGACGAAACATGCCAGGGCTGCGAGATTCCGTGTCCTGTTTACACGTTGGGCTCCAGAAGGAACATGATGAGTTTTCAGTAAGAGTCTGACACTGCCACAACAGTATAAAAAAGCACAAAAGCTCTGAAACTGAATGAAAGTCTGCCAATTTAAGAAGCGAGGCAACACAACAAATAGTTACAGCTCACTCATGTACCTACTATCGATCAAATCCTTACAAACCCACAAAATATTGACAAACACAAACACATACACTTGACGCACACATACACGACCATCAGTGGTCTCGCATTTTTGACATAGGAGAAGGCACAGCTATAGTGTCTCCAGTTAGTTATATGCTCTTAGAAATAAACACACAGATCGGATGCCGTTAGGACGTAGGCGAAATTTTCCGGGCCATTGTTCAATCCACTCTTATGTTATAAAGAATCGTAAATCGTTGGAGAGCACTTTCGTTAATAAATCGTGTATTGCTGTAGTTGTTGGTTTTCTTAAGTTTATTTATGTTTAACTGTAATACGCTTTATATTGCTTTGTCCGTTAGAATCATTTTGTAATATCTTTTGCAATGGCTTATACAATTTCAAATCAATCAGTCAATCGAAGAAGCAAAATTTTTCAAAAATATCTGTACGAAAATATGCCCAAAGCGCTAAATATGTAGTTACGAGACCAAAGTTTTAACAGACCGGAATCAACCAATGATGATCTTCTATCACCAAAATAATTTACTACAACTTTCTTTGAAATTGTGTGTTCAGTTTAAAAAACAATATTGTCTTCACAACATTCAAAACCACAAACGAAACAAAATAATATTTAAACAAGTTTAAAATAAAGTAGACAAGAGAAAATGTCAAAGCAAAGAACGGACTGCTTTCTGAGGATAAATACAATAAATAATAAGTCCTTAGAATATGAACATTGTTGCATTAAAAGACGTCTGAATAAACTTAGACTCTGCCTTGTCATCGCCAACAGATAAATCTAGTATTAGAAACTAAGATAAGGGTAACCATAATATACGAGACAAGTTGGATAATAACCAAACCAGAAATAAAATAAATCATTGTTAAAGAAACAATCTCTAATCATGTTAAACCAAATACAAGACACTCAAAGAATGAAACTTCGAAAATTAAAAATAAATTCAAGAATGTTATGAGAAGCACGTTCTTGATAAAAAGTCCCCATTTATTTAAGCTTAGAAAAACCACGTAGAATGGTAACATTCCTTCTGAATTCTACACAACTGTGCCACTTTTTTCAAACAGCTGTTGAGTGAACAATCATTAACAATGATGTATTAACTTCGATTCCCATCACAACACAAAAATGGTTTTAATAAAAGCGACTTACAACTTCACAAACTAACAGTACGCGCTCACTGCAAACTTTTAGTCGGCTGATAATTTGTTTGGGCTCATAAATCGCTATGATGAGAAATGGTAGAACGCTCGTCATAAAAATTAGGTATTTAGCCGGTAGACTGAAATAAGACTGATTAAAATCAAGACTTTCTTAAAACGACTGTTTAGTCTATAGTGTACTTTAAGTAATACAAGTCACTACCAATCTCCACATTTAACCAGATCAAAACACTTATTCCGTACTTTAAGAAACGTGCTCAAACACGTTTGATGGTTGCAAGCAGCGTGACTAAGCAAACTTAGACGGGAATGTCCCGCGGCTAGCAAGCTTTGTGGTCACCCTAGCGAGCCGTGAGCCACAATATTTGTCCAACTGAGTACTATGTTCTATGCACGTACATTATAAGTATAATCCTGAAACTGGTTTGCTTGTGAATGATACCTCTGTGGTAGAAATGAAATGGCGGAGTTAGAGGAGAAATTTTACTTTTTTTTATGAATTACTTGGGTACTTCTGTCCATTTCTGGTTTTAAATCGGTCTAGGTATCTTGTTTGAATCAATTGTTATGTATTCTATCCTTTTCCTATAGGGTCGGCTTCTAGTCTAACTGAATGATGCAGTTGAGTACCAATGATTTACGGAGCGTCCGCCTATCAATAATGATGTTTGAACCTAAATATCTACGTATAGGTAAAAGTACGTAAATATATGAAAATATTTTTTAGCTGGTATAGCGTGAAAGTAATAGTTATTTGTTATACAAGAGTGCAAAGTTGCTTTTTAACCGCGGGCTCAATTTTGATGACCGAGCAAGCGAAGGATTCTAAAATTGAAACACGAGCGTAGCGAGTGTTTCAATAATTAGAATCCTGAGCGATAGCGAGGGAATCAAAAGAGCACAAGGTGAAAAATCTTTGCACTCGAGTGCAACACGTAACTTTTCATCCCACCTCATCGAGGAAATGCAAAAAAACAATTTGGCGCGCACATATGAGTGTCAAATTAAATAGAAGTACGTATTAAAGTTCATTTATTTGAAAACGCAGTTTAAAAATGAAACGAGGTTAAAAATCTATGTAAAAACAATAATAAAAATTACTTAATTAATTGAATAATTATTTTAAACAGTATTTTATTTATTTAATATGTATTTGTTTGAAAAGTCTTATCAAGATTGTCAGAAATGGAGTATTGCACACGATGTTCTAAATTCAAATCACTTTGCCGCTCTAGAGGATAAAAACGGCTTTTGCTCTCAGATACCAAAGGGATACCAAATACCAAAAAACTACTCTTTCCGAGATGGTGGGATGAAAAAGTTCTTTTCGTTTCTAGTAAAATGCATAAAGTAGGCTCTAACTTACTTATGCAAAGCTAATGAGTAAGTGAAGTAATCTGTAACTAATTTAATATGGCCGAGCTAAGTTATGTTGCGATAACATTGTAATAAGGACTTGTGTAAACTTAGCAGTGGTAGCGGTAATAAATTCAATTAATTCTTTGAGCATTTGCAGCTGCAACTATTGATCCTTTTTTATTGTTTGGTAAGGAAATATATTATATCCTTGATACATATTCTTATTCTCCTATAATCCTGGTGCACAAATAAACTACCTTCGCCTTCGCTTTTTTAAATTTATACATTATATGATACTTTAGCAACTAAACAACTAAAAACTTTTAACCACGAAATGAAATACGAGATGCTGCAATAAAATACAACTCGCTAGTTCACATTCCTTAGCTAAAATATCGTCTATTTTTCTCAAGAATCACGATCTCTTCAACTCCAAGCTAGTTTTACCTCTGAACTTTATTTTATAAGTATCTCATTACGTAGTGTTTAACTAGTCTTTGTACATTGCTTCAAGTCTTACCCAACTTTGTAAAAGGCTAGAACGTTTACGGGCGTTGCGAGTACGATTCCTATCAGACATCAATCAACGTCACTCACTATAGGTTAGCAACGTGATCAAATTTAATAAGAAGGTAATTTAAGCCTTAGAGTATCCTCACAGTTGCACACTGGTCAAATAAACTTGCATATATTTCTTGGCAGCTAAAGCATATAAATGTAGAGACTGATAGACATATCGACGCCAACGTAATGTTGGACAAATTAATACATATATAATAGTCTACGGTACCTATAGTCTGCAAATACATACCTTTGGTTTACAGCTTCTAAGAAACAGAACGTACACAGTCTTCACAGGTAGGTCTTTTCAAAGGCTCTAACACATCCTTTAATAAATCCTCAGTATCTCACATCTCACTACCTGTATTGAGGAACAAACCAACATTCCGTATGGTACATTAAAATTAATTTACAGCTACATTTCGCAACTTCCCGGCCGATAAGCTCATTGTTAGCCGCCATTGTGCGCAATCGTTATGTGTAAGTTATAAGGAACACCTGTTCGCTTGTTTGTCATATTATATTAATAACATTAATTAACTTGTTGGGAAATAGGTGCGTTTGTGCTCTTATTTGCGTATTGTTTTGGAACGTTCATGACAGTTTCTGTAGCGAAATAAATGTCGTTGGGATTCCTGGTTCAATTCTATCCTTTACCATCCAGTGTTATTTCATGAAAAATTTTGCAATTTTATACGAAATCTATACCTATATATATAGATTACCTGACGGAAATGATTAAGAAGGAATTTTACGATTTACGATAAGATTTTTAAAATCAAAGTCAAAGTCAAAAACGTTTATTGAAAATAGGCTAGTTTTTAGCACTTTTTCACGTCAAATAATACAAAAGGACAGCACCCCTAAAACGCCCCCCTTTCACCACTTCCTAGTGTTATGGCTGGGAAGAAGAAGTGGTGAAGAACAAACTTCCCAGCAACACAGCTGTCTATTACAATCTAATTATAATTATATTATTACTAATTAAATTACAATAAAAAGTAAAAGTACCTTGTAGCGACGATATTTACTTCCCATTTTCGCGAGGAATTCCTATACATAACATTACGAGGTGAAGGTTTGATAACCCGTAAATGGTCACATCTCAAGGAACCTATCTCAGAGCAAAGGATAGGTACCAAACCCGGAAGATATAGACCATAGACCCACCTGTATTGTAAAATCAATTTTACTAGAATAGCTCGTAAAACCGGAGCTATTTAAATAAGGTAATATTGGTATAACCGGTACTGCAGAGGATTTCGTCAAGCCCCTCTCTAAGATAAACCTGTCGTATCTTATTATGTTTTACGATTGTCCTCACAAAAACATTACATGAAAAGGGTATTTTATTCTCTTTATAGCGTACGACACGACTGGCAGACAACTACTATAGGAAGATACGTCGCCCTGCCGGAGTTACAGGCTTATTCGAAAGAGCTACCGGGACTCTAGCATACAAACGACCCCAGAAGGAATAAAGGTAGAATTTAGTCAGTAAATGTGCTGTAAAACTTACGTTCAGATCCCACCCTACTAATTGGTATTTTTTGATTACCATTTGGATAGATCCGAGTGATAAATAGCTAACATTCTACAACTTCTTCCTTCGGTGATTCCTTTTTAATTTGCTACAACGCGTTACATTTTAGAACGATATTAAACTACTACGCACTTCTTTTAAATCGTTTAAATTATACTATATTTTATCTTATAATCGTGTAGTGTAAAATTCTTTCAAAAGGGCAACTAACCCGTCTCCCAGAAGATTCAATTTGCAAGGGCGAGATTCGCGTAGAATAAAAAAATAAAATATTATCCCCACTTTATAGGTCAACTGTGAAGGAAGGAGCGTTTGGGGCAGATTTGTGGAGCCCGTCATAAATCTACTGGCTCCTCTTTCAAATGTCCATTATTCTGCTCTTTGGCTTGATGAAATATGTATTTCTTGAAGATGTTGATTTAAGTATCTAAATAGTTTTGATGAGATTTATTGTAGTTTAGATTAGCTAGGCTGCAAACTGAATTCTATTTATTTTCTTCTTATATCTCGTTTTATAAAAGGTATGTTGTACAAAGGTATATTGAGTCAGGGCCAACCAACTGTGGTAAGTGTAATTAAAGTTGTTTTATCAATAAAAACTTATCTAAAGTTACATATTCTCTAAAGCACAACAATAATACAAGTTCCGCTAAATCAGTTGCCATCAAATTCCTCGTAAATCTAAACAGAGCTGTAGCATTATCTAAATTAACAGTGTAAACTGCTAAACCGGTGTCACCCGTAGCTTCGGATCTTGACTAACAATTACAGTGGTGCGGTGAATTGTAACCCATCCCTCGCGGCACTAATTAAGTAAATATGACGAGCAAACGTCACGGGGTGACTTGCCATGATGTTAGAAGATGGTTTTATATGCGGAGGATTCGTCTTAAGTTAAGGCGTAGTGTATAGTATGTGTTTTTCGAATAACAGATGAAAGAAAATGAAAGGTTCATTGTTTTACTTTTAAACCATAAAAGACGTTGTATAAATTAAAATAATTTGCTAGAGCCTGATAGACTACAGATCAGGCTGGTGACTGGCGAATTATGGTACTTTAATCGACTTTTTTTAGGACAAAATTCAGCTAGCCCCTTATACTTAGATATTCAAAAATACCAGCTTTCAGGGTATAAGGATTGTATGACAATTTTGTTGGTATGAAGCCGACAGCTTCATACATATCTTACTAGCTCCTTGTTATGATAGAATTAGTGAGCGCTGAGCGCAGCGCGCGGGATTACCTACTCGACAGGTATCACTTACATTGTGTGCTAACTAAAGGTTAAGGACCCCTTTATTTTTCAGTTGTAATTGAAATTAAAATGTTTTTCATTGTTTTATTTTTGGAATAATTTATTAGAATTTTCATTATTGAAATTTGGATTTTTTAAAGAGTTTCCATTTCTGGGTTAACAGTGTGAAAATCTGGTCTTCTTTCAAAACAGCTTTCTTTAAGTATAAAATTGCCTTTCGAACTATTCTGTTCTTAGTTGATTTTAAGTATCTTTTCATCGAGTAGTATCATAGAATCGAACCTGCTAGGTTACACTAAACTGCTAATTACTGTTCAATCACTGCAAAGGGTCATTAACAAAACTTACTTAACAAAGTTACTACTTAATAAAGTATGATGATTTACACCGTATACATATGTACATTTACACATTAACCTAATCTATTACTTACCAATCAAACAAAACCTAATCCAAAACAAAAACCAGCCATAATTCCGTTCTTTCTGCAATTCATTGTTCATTCAATAGTAATTAACGTGGACTGGATCAAGGGCTTTCCGCCGAGTGGAAAAGTGTGGAAAACGCGACAAACAGACAGACACACACACAGACACGGCGCGTCTTGATACGTCATTAGCGAACCATTGCTGAGTGTTTTTACTCTGTGGGAGGAACAGGGTTGACAAAAAAAAACAATTGAATAGTTTTTCGGTAAGAAAACTGGTAGATTTTATTCAGTTTTACAACTTAGGTACACAGGAAATAGTGTCATTTTCGCATGAAAATTTTCAGTTTTTTCTTTCGAACATCATTTGCCTTTCTTTTTTGCATATCTACGGACCGAGCGCGTCGAACGTTGCTTAACCTTATGATCGATCGATAACGATGACTTCATAATAACAAAAAAGAACCTCTCAAAAAACCAGTAACCGAATAAATATTATAACAAAAATACATTTATTACCTTCACCCAAAACTGAGGGAAAAATGCCATAATTTTCCGGCAATATTTTCACAGCATTCCCGGACCACGGTAGCATAATATTATCACATTTTTTGTCGGCCATTTTCCATTGGAAAGCTTTTGTAGCGTGTTTGAACATGACTCTTCATATTTCAAACGTTTTACTAGCAGTATATGTTTTGCATACATATTGGTTGTTCTACGATCTGTGATAGTCTGATCTGAGGTACAAATCCCATCTACTTATATGTGTTTGTAGATAGTTACGAATGATTTTAAGATATAACTTCCTTATTTATTTGTAGAGTTGAGGAAGAAAATGTGGATGTATTTTCTGTTAGAAGACTGATGGCATTATGCGGTCATTATTATTGTTGACTTAAAAAAATTACGATGCTTATATACATTAACAGTCTCTATTTTTGAGGTTGAATGGGACTTTAAAAGTTCAAACTTGTAACTCTACTTACTTATTTTTATAAAATTAAGTTTATATACTTAATCATTTATTTCGGAGATCATCCATTTAGTGCAAGTATTGCAACAAACTTACAAAACTATGTTAGTAGTAAAGGTGAATTACATACGTACATCTGAGAAAGGACACAGAATTATTCTAACCAAATACGAGATAGCAGTTAAACCTTCTAGATTCCTCTACATTACAAACTTAAACACTGTAACAACTTAGGGCGGGTTGCACCTTAGAAAATTAGACATAAATTAACACCAGTAATTGCCTACTTGGCTCTTAGGTAGCCCTGCCCGTGGGACGTATCGGCTCGCTAATTCTTCCGTGATTTATATGTTCCAAGGATTACCGCCGGATTGCGCTGACTCGGGTTCGACGACCGGGTAGATAATGCCAGATTTACACACCGCCTCTTACGAAAAATCGTAATGGATTGGATTGCGATTGCTTCTTTGTTAATGTTGATATTGGCGGCGATTTTTAAGTAATTTGTTTTCTAGCGTCTTAATTCGCAGCTTTAAGAATGCTGTGAGAAATCCAGATTTATTTACAACAACATGTTTTCAGCTAAGTTGTAATTTGAAACATAGGAATTTGATATAAAAATAATGGTAAAATAAACTTTTTTTAACTTCATTTTATCAATGTTGGTTGAGAGATTTATCTTTCAGAATCTTATTATTCAAACACCCATCAACTCAAGAAAAACCGCGCGAAAAGCTGAGCCCAAAAAAGAGGCCACATACGTCAATACTGACATTCCATTTTCAAACCGCTAACCCCATAGATCACTGTGACGTCACAGAATAGGAAAAGGCAATGACACATAAGGGTACGTCTTAGAAGCGAGCTGCCGACCGTGGGTACGTGCCGCAGCTGCACTGCTGATTGGTGTGTATTTACATGAAAAAGTCGTGGTGGCCAAAAAGGTGGTGGAAAAAGTGGGTAAAGAACCAACCATTCGAGTATGAGCATGGGTACGATTCCAGGTCAGGCAAGTACCAGTGCAACTTTTCTAAGTTTGTATGTACTTTCTTAGTATATCTCGCACTGACTATCTCGACCGATTAAGAGGTGATAACATATCGAGGAAACCTGGACTGTAATGTCTGAAATCTTAGCCTATCTTAACCTAATCTAGTCGCATTGAGCAAGCGTGGTGTCCATGTTTCATGCAGTTGGTGCATGTGCGGTCGGCAGTTGCAGTCGACAGGTCGGTTCTAAAACGTACCTTTAGTCGCAAGAACCACTCAGAATAATTTGCTTTCAGTTGAAACGCTGAAAGATGAAGCATTAGGCAAGAATTATGAATACATATGAATGATATAGAGCAAATGCTCGTTTGTCTGTGAGTTTTTATGTCATCGTAGATCAATTTGAAAGTGTTTGATATTTTATTTTTGAATGTTTAAACTTAAAGTTTGGGTCAACGTTTTGCAAGTTTATAATGAAAACCCAACCCACTCTAAAACGATCACTTACCGCTATTGGATAGAATTTATTATTTTACACATTTACAACAAAACTTAATTTTAAAATAGGTTCTGGACTCTGGACCTATATTTAGAGGTGGCTGGACCTATACATTTATAGGAAAAGATCTGTGCCCTATATTTGGACAATAAAAAGGGCCAATGATAATGAAAAACTAAAGCACAGAGAAGACTTAGGTACACAATGATCACCGACAAATTAAAACGTACTCAACTGTTACAAAAATCATTCCATACCAGTTGACATTCCTAGTATTGAATAGTTAGACCACAAAGCCATGTTTCATCAGGATGTCACGCCGTCAGCCGATCTATCACGCGCTGTGATAACAATGTCGTGATACATAGCCGGTTTTATTTATCGCATGTGCAGATTTGTTGACGATGGTTTTTCAATAAACCATAAAACGTGGTTTTGCAAATTTTATAGCTACGCTCTGTTTTTTATCCGATTGCACCAGAAAGAGGTTTTGTTTGTCCAGTAGGCATACTATATAGTTTACTAAGAAATCTAATAATCCAAAAACATCTAAACTAACTTTATATATAAAGGCAACCAGGCTTTACGAAACTCCTTATATTGGCGCCCGTGCAATTAATCCAAGCTGCATATGTATCGACTGGAATTCGACCTCAAACATAATAGCCAAAAGGACAAGGGATGTTTTGCTCTACTGAACTCGAAGTTGATGATGTAGATTCCTACAAGCATGAATTTCTACAACATCTACATACATCAGTTACACTTCACTTCTCTCTACCGTGAAGTTAGTGTTTGTAGTTAAAATCTATCAGGGTTCAGTTCCATATATTACCGTAAAAACATAACTTGTAATACAGTAAACTATATAATATTGATGAATACAGTAAACTTGGCCCAACAAGCTCACAGATGATCACAGCGCTCAAAGCTTGTATTTAATTGTATAATCACGTCCCAACTGTCGCATTAGTTGCGCGGGCGCTTTGTAAGCTTTCGGCGTTCTATATAGTGTTGTAAGGATACTCCGCTTACGAGCTAGGTTTGCTGGAAGTGGTACCTATTACATAAGGGGAAAAATAAAATTTGATTGGAGGCATTAGGAGCTCTTTGAGAAAGTAATTTAAAGTATTTATTCATTTTTGTATTATCTGTCATGCAAATAAGCAAAACCGGAACTGCACAACCTTGGTACCAGCATTAGATCCTGCTATAATTGTTGCAAGAAATACATGTAGTAGATGAAAGTTCATTATTTCAACCATAGGATGTCCATTGCTCAATTTTGAGCTTCCCTATTTATTACCAAATGGACCTGAAATGTTATCAAAAATAATTGCACAGCTTCTACGGTAGGCATAGCAAAGCTCCTAATAACATAGTAAATATAGCAAAATAACTATAAATACACTCATAAACTACCCAAGAACATAACATAAAACAATAGCAGATACCCCACAGTTCCGAAATTAGCATTTAAACGTCGACAAGATTGAATTCCGCGGGAGGTCGCCGTGTAACCTAGGCAATAACATTTAAGCACCTCTTACTGTCTTGTGGTCAATGGCATAGCTACCGGTAGTTATACCACAGATTACTTAATAGTTAGGTTCTAGACTATTTACGGTAATGAAGTTAACAGTAGTTTAGTTATTCCTGACCTTCGAGCAGTGTTCAAGAAATGGTATCATTGATACAGAGGCACCTGTAAACGAAAATCTATGTAAAAACCGACCGTCATGGAATTTTTTGAGCATGAAGGTGTTTGGATTCAGAGGTAGGGCGATATGGCTAGAAATAATATTACTTGTGAGACGACGGGATAAGGGCAGGAGGATGATGATGGAATACTAGTTCATAACATTTAAACTACTTTACCGATAATCTGACATCTTCCCGAACGTCTGTTTAATTTCTGTAAAAATAGCCATAAGGTTCCGGATCACCTTAACTGTAAACAGCCTCCGAAACCCCCTCCCCTCAGGCTACTGCAGTACCTTTTAAAATATTCTCTGAACCTTTACACTAAGGAACTTCCATAAACTCTACACATACCTTTTCCAGTATTTATAGGTCCACAGGCTTTAGAGCCGTCATCGGTGCGCGCGCGCCGTCGTAACTCTTCGCGCGCCATTGTGCATTGAACTCGCATTTATACGGCCTGACTTGTGTTTGACAACTAAGTTCTGATCCGTTTCTATGGTCGTTTGAACTGAGCTGTAATGATGTTTAAATGTACCTCTATGGGAGCTTAATGATTAGCTTAAAGCTATGAAACCGTTTAAAGTTTGAAATATTTTATTGATATTAGCTACAACTCAAACAATAGAAGGGTCGAGACAGTTAGGGCTAAAAAAAACTACAACTATAGTAAAGCTTCTAATACACATAAATATTTCTGATTTACTAAGTTGCGATTCAAGTTGCATATAGCTGTAAATAAACTTAATTTTGAAAATAAATACACGGAATATCTGAGATGTTCCTTGCAAATTTTCTCAAGCATCATTTCCACCAAGTACCTAAACAAGTTGACATCTCAACTTAAATCCTAACTCCACTAAAATTACGTAAAATCACTTAAACGTAGACACTTAAACTAACTGCGGACTACTTACAGAGAATCCTGGCTGTAATTACGAATTATTACGTGCAATTATTGTTTATAATTACGATTTATGTGCGCCATTGCGCGTACGCAGCCAACGGATAGAGTCATCTATCATGTATAAAGATAAATATTAGCCAAGATGACTGCGAGATTTAATGCCTGATATTTAGTGTGGAGCAGGTAAATTGTAGATAAAATGTCAGCTATTTTGTTGAGGAATATAGGATTTGTACATAAGTAGGATGTTTTGATTTACACTGTAAGTTGAAAGACGTTATGCAAATGATTTATCTTGATATTAGCTACAGGTCAGTAATTAATGTCAATATAATTACTTCATTAAAGTTGTCTCAAAAAGGCTTCAACATGTTGGATTCGGCCCCACGTTTGCCTGCAAAAAATCCGGGACTCTATCCCGAGGTCTGGAGAGACTTACAAAATTATAATAATCATTTAATTTTGTTATGTGTACTTAATTAGTTTTATGTAGGTAATTGATTTAAATTCATAATCATTTGAAGAATCAACTTCTCTAAAACATCTTGTATGTCATGTAAACAGTCAAAGACCTACTGGACATACAATTTCAATCAATTACATTACCTAGTATATTTGATGTATCCATTCATATCTCAAATACAAACTCAAGAGACTCGGGATTTAAGTGCACACAATTTTATTTAATTGATACACTTAGTTTTCCCCGCGGCGACGCTCGCTTGTACATTTCTCTGCAATATTTTCTACCTGTAAACATTCTTGAGTAATGATGTAAATAGTTTAAAATGTGTTTGTACAATCGTGGAACAAGGAAAAGAAAAAAAAGTGAAATGCGAGTCGTACTCGCGCAAAATATTTTCCGTATCTATAAACAAACTTAAGAATATTTTATTATAATTTTCTTTTCTCTCCTTTACCTAATCATTAATTTGCGCAGCAAGAAATAT
The DNA here is from genome assembly GCA_033682625.1 of Helicoverpa zea x Helicoverpa armigera. Taxonomy (NCBI): domain Eukaryota; kingdom Metazoa; phylum Arthropoda; class Insecta; order Lepidoptera; family Noctuidae; genus Helicoverpa; species Helicoverpa zea x Helicoverpa armigera. The sequence continues at coordinate 833,116 of JAWIIS010000008.1, forward strand.
ATTGTTCTCGTTCGATCATGTTTCATGAGATACAGCCTGGTGACAGACGGTTAGACCGACAGCTAAACTTTTATAGGAGGGTGTTACCCGTTAAAAGTGTATATTCGTTCTATCTTCCGTGAATATTACCTACGCAGTCTCTATATTTGACGACCAAGAAAAACAATAAATTCTATCCCGTCTCTACCACAGGTATCCCATTCCTTCACTGCCTATCCAAATCAGCCTAAAACTATCCTTACATACAGACAACCGAGCCTTTATATGTGAACCATCGTTTATTTACAAACAAAAGGCACTCGGGGGTAAGCAAATACTACAGAGGAAAGTATTGACAGTGCGCCCAATATCGTAGGGGACGTCGAGCGCAATTTGTCAGTCTGTACCGGCCTTAGACCAAACATGGGGGATTAGATAGCTTATTTTGTAGCTGAGAAAACAAGGGATCATTGACTTTTGTGAATTGGGTACGATAGTTCTTTTTTAAGATATTCCGAGGAGTACACAAAATACAGAAAGTAAATGGTAAAAATGTACGAAAGTAAATGGTCTTCAAATCATGAAGGCTAGTCGAGAGATGAAAATATAAAGTTAACTTGAATTCCTTTAAAATTGAGAGAACCTGCATTTGAAATCAGTAAATTTTATAACAGAACATTCAATAAAATTTAAATTTCCTCACTTCAATTCAATCCCATTTGCATTCCTCAAGTCGGGAATTAAGACACCTTTCATTTCGATTTCCGCATGGAAAAATATAATTTCCACCCTCGGGAAGGGTTGCAATCATTCGGCGAGGAGGGTCACTATTATCATAATGAGGTAGCCAGACGAGAGAAATAACAAGCTGGAACATTTTTCATAATTCCCACCCTTTATCTCTGGGGCTTTGTGAAAATATATGGATGTGTAGATGGAACGGTGACACAGCGATTCCAAGAGTTCGAAAGTTGGTAGTAAGTAGTCAGGAGTTGAAAGGAACTTGGGTTATTTTTTGGGAGAATAAAACAAAGAAATAATTATAAATATGCAAAAACAACGTACCTAGCTATATTTGTCCTTAATCAGGTTTTAGGCTGTCTGTACACCTATCATTTAAATGTTTCAGTACCAAGTCTTAGCGTGCAAGTGCAACAAACATCTAGACAGGGTTATTTTCGCATTTATAATATTAGTAAGGAACGACATCCATACAAATAAAACTGCCACTAAATTCCAAATCCATCAGGCAAGTCCAAAACAAAGTCCCGTATGTACATTCCAGTAGGTGGGTTCCGTAGCAAGTATAATCGGTTTACGGCAAGCGGGTCGCGCGATTTTGATCAAATAAGCGTTTGAATGGCGTCTCGTGATTCACAGCAGAATTACTTCGCGCCACTCACAAATATTTAATATCACATTTACTGGTAAGATGTTTACTGTATTGCGAGGCGCTTCCAGTAATGTATTTTGTGTTGTACGCCATTTTTATATTATGTATATAATTTCCTGTTGGGTTCTAGATTAAGTTTGTGGTGAATTTCCTCTTGAATTAAGGCAGACTATTGACTATTGTCATACATGACAAATAAGTAGTCTAACAAATAAGTAGACAAATAAGTAGTAATTAACATAAAGAATACATAATGTGTGATAGTATTTCGCATGACAGCCTGAGGTTAGATATATCTTCGTGAGTAGGTACGCATGTTGCGAAATATTAAACATAAAAAAAATACAAATGATGGTATAAAAGATCAAAAGGCAAAAAAGAAACTTTCAATCTACCATTAAGATCACCAGCCTAATCACCAATAAAAAATTGCTAATTATACCTTAAGCTCCTAATTCTTTAGCACGAGCCACTTGACCAAATCTCTAAGCAACACCTGACATGTGATTGATCAGCACTAATGTGCTACAACCAGCGCTAGTTTCCTGGTAGCTGGTAGTGTGATGCTGCTATTTGTCACTGCGCTGGGTGGGTCAGATTGCAGTCATTATGGCAGTGGTGTGTTGAGATAGAGGGATTAGTAGCTAGGACGATGTGGAGCAATCGTTTAGGAGGAAAAGTACTCTGTAAAAGTGTCTTTAGAATGTTATTTTTGTTGGCGTTATGGTTATGGTCAAGTAATTTAGAAAATGTTGTACTCAACGTTCCTAAAATAACTTGACGCATAAAAGCGATGAATTGAAACCAACCTACAAAATAAACGATTTCATCTTACCTATAGGTTATTAAAATTTTAGTTTTATGAAAATTTTACATAAATGGTAAGGTCAAAACTTGAAATTAACATTTGTGAAATTAGTATGAAATTATGAATTACAATTGTAATAACAATATAATCTTATTTGATGTAACAGTCCAGTTTTTAATTCTCACTTATTTTCAGTAGGTATAAAACGAAAAACATTTTATAATCTGTATCCCAGCTAACTACAGATAGAAATGTTTTTCACCAAAGAGGTAGCCGTGCATTCTCTATGGCGCATGCCGCTATTGTTTTCCCGCGTCTTTTGTCGTGCTCAACGACCAGCCATCTTGGAGCCCCGGGTTTTTAAATATGTTTCCTTTTTTATGGCATTCGCAAAGGCGACTGCCCTTTACAGTGATATGGTTAATTATATTTACATTTTCATTCCCAAATACTGTTTATTTTTTATATAGAATAATGAAACAATTCCTTTAATGCCGATTAAGTAACACTATTTCTATGTGGATTTTGACATACATGCCTTTAGTTTATTTAAAAAATATCAAATATGTAGGTATCAATCACATTAGTTAGATGATTTAAATTCACTTCTGTCACATATTTTCCTAAACTTAAAGACTGACATTCAACATTCTTTTTAGAAAAATACCATCTCATAAAACACCAAGCAACCAAAAAAAATATAGACCAAACAAGAAAGGCGTGAAGCAAAAGCAAAATAAAAATAATCCCAAACAAATATTATTGCGCAGCATTTTGCAAATCACGTCCCTTGACAAGACTTACGCCGTGGGCTGGCGACGGCCATCTTTCGTTGGTCCACCATGGCCCACTCACCGCCACTCCACGCCAAGAGCTCACAAGAGCACGTTTGTTAAAGATACACGCCCGCTCGAGATATTTCCGATAAATTCCTCCCTGTTACATTTTTATTAACGATAACATAGTTGGATGGACATAGCTTCTCAGTCATGTCGTTCTGAATTCTTAATGCTTAATAATATGTTATGGTATGCGAAGTATTTTAGTTCGTTGGCATGTAAATTAAGATGTTTAGTATACTATGACATTCACTAGACCTAACAAGTATCCTCTTATAATTTTGCAGTTTCGAAATCCTATGCTCCCAACATTGTTTAGTAACTAAACAGAGAATATATATTTTTTTATAATATATTTTTTCTAATAGAATGATGTTCCCAACGGGACTTTTTCGTACCCATCTTTAGCCTTTTAAAAGTTAGTATTTTCTCTTTCAGAATTTGTTTACCAGTTCCAAAGAACAAAAAACATTTCTAAATATTGATGTCCAAAAGGCAAAACACACAAATATGTAGGTACCTTTACCTCCACGATCATCGTCGTCATCCCATTAAATGAGACACAATCCTCAAAACAATAGGTTTTCATCCCCGATTCTGATTAGCTATAACTAGGTGACACCTCGACATAACAGCCGTCCTTTGTTGAGGACAAGTGGGCCACCAGCCCTAACACAATGTGTCTAACGTCCTCAATTAGTGACATCTGTGTTTTTATTGCTGACCTTACTAATGAAATTGTTGTCCTCACAATTGTGTTGTAAAGCCCTTTCAGATTGCTGTAGACGAGCGTGTTTTGTTACTGGATGAGTTAAGGACGATAACTTATTATGTAGGACATGTAGGAAGCACGATATTTAATTCAGATTAATTTTGAAATAGAGATTTTATAATTTGCTATTTTATATAACTTTTGTAAAACCTAAAACCTTTTTTTCTTTTTCTCTGCACATGTGGCTTCTCCGGCGACCACGGGCACGGGAGTGCCTCCGCCCAGACCAGCCAAGCCCAAGCCAGCAAGACCCCAAGTTGCATTATATAAGAACTTGGTTACCCAATATATTTTTTCTTTGAATTGTATAAATCGCTTTTCTAGTAACGATTGCACTAAAATTATTTTGTATAATTTATTAATACATTTTTAGCTGAATTTGGATTGTATAACATTCTCAGGACTAGATAGAAAACTGTGTGTTTGTAATTATTTTTATTTCCTTTTAAAAGAGTGTCCATGGAGTTTCTTGCCGGTTCTTCTCCATGAGACCAGCTCTTTGGAACCGTGCACCTAACTTTGACATTTCGAAAGAGCTTTCATAGGCCTATTTAAAATAAAAAAAAATTGAGTTTGAGTTTAAAGCCTAAAGGTAAAGCCTCATACAAATTAAAGATTTGAAAAAAACATGTACTTGATTGTTCTTGTTTTTCTTGTCTCATCAACTGCATAAATAAAGTGTTAAATAAATATGTATTATTATATGTATATTATGTGATGTAATGTAAGTAATACATTTCATAATTGCTATTTACATATCAGTTTTTGATAACAGTTTCAGTTAACCACAAAGTTACCTAGTTACCTACTTGAGCATTGATAACGCAATTTTTGGTTGAGGTTAAATAACCCAATAATTTGCACTCTTTGATAAATCTATAATATAAAAATGAATCGCAAAATGTGTTGGTAAGCGCACAACTCAACAACGCCTGGACCAATTTGGCTAATCATTTTTTTGTTGTGTTTGTTATTGTCAGGAGAAGGTTCTTATGAAAAAAATAATAGGGTAAAGTAGAGAAGTCAGTTGACGGGAGCGAAGCCGCGGGCAAAAGCTAGTTAAAAATATAAATACATATTATTGACAACAATAATAATAAGGCATCCTAAAAGCGTAATACGAAAGATAAACACGAATTTGTTACGCAAATATCTTCGTGCAGATTAAACGCGCGACAGATTACGACAATCTGAGGCGACCTTTACAGGTCGTGTGATCCCGGACTGTTTGCCGGGATTTCGTGTATGGTGTAATTGTTAAGATATCAGTATTATTAGGCTCCGTCTTTTGTTACCACGCTGTTTGCTCCCCGGGTATTGTTCCTCTTATCTCTGAGTACCTGAGTATCTATGTGTATGTGTATGCGGAACTTCTGTTTAATTGAACGATAGTACTGTTTTGTTTTGAAATTGGTGACAGTGTTTCTTTTTTATGATCACCAAGCATGTATTGAGTTCTACATCGTTTGTAATACTCGTTTTGGGGGCGCATAATATATTTTCATAATAATTTTAAATTCAGTTAAAAAGAGTGTCTTTGCAGTTACGCCAATTGTCATGCATGAATTCAAACACTAAACAGTCGAAGAGCGTGATGAATTTTTTGTTTGTCTAACAGTTTTCCGTTGAATTTTCCGGTCTGGAATGCTCGTTAAATTAAATAGGTAATTTAGCAAAATCCTTTTCAAACTCAATAGCAGAAGCACCAGAAAGCAATAAATCACAATAAAATAACTGATCCATCGATTGTTTTTCGATTAGAGATTGAATTTTGACATTAGCTTCATACAAATTAAGTCAATTTTCAATCTCCAATTGAAAAACAACGGATGGATCGGTTATTGAAATCTGCGCTAAAACAACTTAGGTCCATGGCTATTATTCCTACTAAAACGATATCAGAAACGTGTGTGATGCTGTAATTTGGCTCACGTAACGCCAACGTTGTGTTGAAGACGGAGTTAGCAACTCCCTTACTAGCTATTATTGTCTAGTCCAAACTACGGGTTTCAAACTTGAGTTAACGATTATTTTTGCCAACTATTAAGTAATCGTTATATCTTTAGAAGTGAGTTCAACTGTATATAAAGCTGACTACAGCTTGTTCAGCCTTTCAGGGGCTAACTAGGGGAGCCATGCACTTTATCCAAAATAGTAATTTTACAAGGATTTTAAGAAGAAACGTTGGCCGATACGTTTGAAATCACAAGTCAATCTATACTAATATTATAAAGAGGAAAACTTTGTTTGTTTGTTTGTTTGGTTGTAATGAATAGGCTCAAAAACTACTGGACAGTTTTTAACAATTCTTTCACCATTCGAAAGCTACATTATCCACGAGTAACATAGGCTATATTTTATCCCGGTACGGGCAGTAGTTACCACGGGACGCGGGTGAAACCGCGGGAAAACGGCTAGTATGAAAATAAATGGCAGTGCAAAGATTAGGTACAATGATCAAGTACCCGACCAACCAATTGTGTTCAATCACCTGTAACTGTCAGCCAACTATCGGCCGACTAAAAGTCTGTAGTGTGTGGAAGCTCTTAATCTATGAGTTATTTGGTGTAACGTGAAACTTGTGTAACGCTGTAGAAGCATATTGTAGAATATTCGACACACATGCAATAATTTAGCTCACGTTTCGCTGGCGTGGCTACGTGATAGGCCGGTGGGAACTTAGCGTTACCATGGAAACTCACTTCTCTGGTCTAAGAATCTAAGATCACCAACTGTTTTATTAAATAAAAACTATAAATTTTCAGGAGTACATATTAGAAGCACTACCAAAATATTTATACAAAGACATTCGGCATATAAAAACACATTCAATATTGTCTGTAATCAGAAGCCAGAAAGTCTGACATCCACGCTTACCAAGGCGTACCGGGTTGAATGGGTAACTTGGAGGAGGTCAGATAGGCAGTCGCTTCGTGTAAAAAAGACTAGTACTCAGCTGCATATATTGAAAGCAGACCCCAACACAGTTGTGAAAACAGTAGGAGAAGATTATGACTTACCTATTTGAACTCTTTCTTACAAAACGGCTTAAAAAGTGACGAAGTTTTTCTTTGGCGGTCGGGTGAAACTTACACGAATGACTACAAATAGTAAGGGAAGATAACTAATTAATTCTCTCATTGAGCCGAGCTCACCCTCATCCCTTGTTAGTCTTATTATAATAATTGCATTTTGCTGCCTCCATTGTTACTGTTATACCGACGATACATTTTTGTTAGGTATTAATTATTAACACATTCACTGCGTTACGGCAAGTATTTGGCCGTATTTGACTCTCAGCCAGTGCGGTAGCTCGTTGTCCTTGTTTTGCGTACTGTGCGGGGGCGATTTATCTAAGTTCCCTTGCGCGTAGGAATGAGATAGTGATATTTTCAATATTGTTGCTTTTAATATAATAATATTGTACACTAACAATATACGGCAAAATAGTTGCCGTAACGCACAGTAAAATAATTATTTTCATTCAGTGCGGTACGGCGAATATCTTGCCGTACCCCCCCAACCCCGCACCACACTGCATGCGTCCGCGCGGCGGTTCAGTGTGCGCTAGTGCTAGCCGTAAGCAAGACGTAACAATATTTTTTGTGAAAAATATTACGCGGTTTTGCTACAATGAGACGTTCACATAAAAAACTGGATTTGAGTAGAGAGAGAGAGAGGGGAAATCATCATCTTGATGCCAAAGATGTCAAGTGTGAAAATAATTCAGTGGAATAACTACCTACTTACTAAGTTTCATACACGTCCTTTAATAGTTTTTAGTTTTTTTTTAAATTGGTCTGTTGGCGTAGTGGTTGTGGGTTCGATTCCCACACAAATCAAACATTCTTTGTCTAGTTGTCTTGGTCTGGGTGTATTTTCTAACTATACTATGCATTATATGTATTTGGGACTAGGTGGCGCTATAGTGTGATTGTGGTAGAATATAAATACATATTTATACATATTATATAATTAGGTTACATAATTATGTTGATTTATATAATAATATAACACTGATAAATATGAATATTTTATCTACAATAAAAAATATTTTTAAACTATCGACTATCATTCCAGAAGTAAACCCCATCCCTAGCATTTTTTCACTTCTACGCTGTACGGCATATATATTGCCGCGAATGAAAGATTTTGAAAAATCTCTGTATCTTTCAAAGTATAACAGAGAACCCGGGGCGACTGCAGCTAGGTGTATACAAGGATATAGTCTATCGATTTGTTGATAAAAACCATTGATATAGGTGGTTTCCACGTCTGTATAGGCTTTGAAAGTCAGGTTCTGGTACGGCAAAATAGAAGCCGTAACGCATATCAGGAAATATAGATACGGGCAGCATTTGTCTCGTATCGCACTAGTAGAAAGTTTAGATTTAACGCTGCCGCAGTGAATGTGTTAATATTAGTTTTATGGTCAGGAATATATTTTTCCGCTTCTAATTAGAAAGGCAAAAGTGAATAAACATAATAATTTATAGCATTTATTACATTAAATATACCTTCCTTGTATAAATACTCCATGTTTAATTTTAGCGGGTTGCCGCCGGCGACTGTCGGCCGCAGTCGCATCTGATGCTGTTGCTCTTTGTTGTCAAATCATACTGCTATGTATTTGTTTAGTTTATTAGCTTTGGTTTATGTTTGGTTATGATTTTATTTAATTCGTGTAAAATAAAATTGTAAAGATTAATGTTTTTGATATCTAACTACTTTAAACCTTCAAATAAAGTTCTTTTGAACTCCTGTCAGTTGAAAATTGTTGCTGACAGTGGCACTATAAAGTATAATAATGTAATATCTCAAAAATATTACAATGCATGGACTACTCCACAAAATATATAAAACCGAAAAAACGCAATCTACCAAAAAAATGGCCGATATCAATCACGAAAATGACATAAATAATTTAAACGACTACACCTCGAAACGCAATAACAAATCGAGGGCGCGTCTTCCCGCCAAATCCGCCATCTTGATCAATGGTTACGTTCGGAAACGGCACCAAATCAACAGTCACGAGATTGGTACACGTGCTTGGAATACGCACAGGTTTTATGCAACGCCTCTTTCGTTCCAAAAACGTTTTACATAAGAATGTGAATTCACAATCCAGTGAGTCGGATAATAGTGAGTGCCAGAGTGAATTTGGAGGATCTCTTGCCTACAGAACCCATATCATTGGAACTTTTAAAAAGGTAACGACCGGAAAATCGCGTTATTGGAAGCTTATAAGCGGAATCTAAATGCGATATATCAAAGAGTTTCTCCATGAACCATCATTTACGGGAAGTTGAGTTTTGTAGCTTTTTTTACTGTTCCGAATTTGGTTTGATGGGGAAGTTTCACTGAATTGGTGCGTTTAACTTCTGAGATTTAAGAGAGGAATAACGGAACATAAAAAAATAAATGAACCGTCGTTTTATACTGCATTGAGCGATGGTAGAATTATTTTTTAAACTAACACACACACACTACATTCAGTTTCGAGTAAAAGAAAGTAAGGAGCAAAAGATCACTGGAAAAACCATTCCAACTAAAGTTTTCTCACGAACGGTATGTTGTTCGTTAACTACAAACTGCTTAACTGCGCCACTAAACTGGATAACTCACCAAAACATATTGGAAAACAGATTTAGTTCCATTCGAAAACACATAAATCCGTTTAGGAGATTTGTTTTAAAAAGTAAAACAAACTTTTTAAAATCGCAAGCTCCTTATTTCCGCCTCGCGGTATTACCGTTCGGAAACGTAGACGAATCAAAAGGATTCATCCTTTTCGATTGCAAAGAATTTCCCGCGCTAAGTCGGGCTATGAAAACACCTATTTGGTGATAAAACTGTCTATAGTTAAAGTTTGTAACTGCGTAGATATAGGTAGGAAAATATTTAAAGTCACTCATTATTATAAGCACTTATGAAATGCATTGAGTGTTGGGTAGGTACTTGTGAGATGACGTAATATAGAAACTGAAAATAATGAATAGGAATACTGATTCAATCAAATGTCAAGTAAACATCTATCTATGGCTATAATTAATCTTGCATATTTATCTACTTCCTTATGTACCAACATTCACAAGAAAATCGCATGTTTAGTGGGCACAGTTTTATATCCGCTTCTCGCGTATCGGATATTCGTCTGTCTGCAATCCTGTTGCGAACCAACACTGCAGCGAACATTGTCACTATTTCAACTACTTACAAACACTGACAAACCTAAACTTCGTTTTTTTTTATGTGTGATACTCCTGACTAAAACCCACCATGTTCTTTCTTAGGCCCTTTATGTACCAGGACCGCGGTAGCTCACGCGAACAATCCCGCAGCCTTGGCAGGCTTTGGTTTTGGCCCCACTGATCTTCAGTTAAATCTTGTAGTTACTGTTTTAACTATGTCTTAGAACTTTTTTTTTCTTCTCACATGAAATTAATGGTCTGATATAAGGTAACCTTCCAGACATTCAAACTTTCACCTTAACAACAAGCATAAATAAGTTTGTGTTACAGGAAAATACTATGTAAATCTGCATTGTAATTGAACATTCATTTACACTTGACGTACACGGCTATATTGTCCTAAACTGTGCGTCTGCATAAACCACCAATAAGCCGCACTATGAATAGGGTCGAATAGAATCGACCTCGACTATGAATATTCATCCGTTGATCTGCTGAGCTATGATTACAGAGATGAATCTTAAGATAATGTTGTGGGAGTTAATAATCAATAATCAATATATCCAACACTAGCTCATATTCGCGGTTTTACTCGTACTCGGGGTAATTTCGCGTATCTGGATGAAATACATGCCCAATAGGGAAATATTTTCTCAATCGTTTCAGTAGCTTCGGAGCCTTAAAGGTACAAACAAACAAAAATCTTCTATATAATAATATTCATGCATAAATACTAACTTATACATATGTATGTATGCATTGAAGTGATCGATGATCCCGTGTGGCTGCTACTTAGCCACAGATACAAAATACCTACATAATATTAATTTAATTTACTTTCAATCTGGCAATGTATTTTCAATGTGAGAAAGACATAGAATTTTCCCCCTATTCTCCGTTTAGTTATTCCATCTAGGAGTTCCCAACTCAGTTGAATTGATTATAATATTGTGTCATCTGCGCTTCTGACTCGATTGAAGAGTACCTGCACACTTCAAACTTTAAGTCGGCCTATAGTTAGCTTGGGCTCTTAAATCAGTAGGCATATCAACGAGCCGGTATAAGAACGACTTAAAATTTAGGTTAAAATCTAGATTTTCTTTAAAAGTTGTGGCCTACAGTTGACTCGATGGTTAGCAAATTGTTTTTGGATGTTTGGCAAATTAATTTTTGATTCCAACCAAAGTTTTCAGTTGGTCTAATACCGACTAAATACCTTATTCTTGCGATGTGCGTATTCATCTAATACTGATTTTATGAGTCCAAATAAACTATCGGCCGACTAAAAGCTTGAAGTGTGCATAGTGCATACTACCTATTGTAAACTAATCTGCTAACTTCTATCTGTTGCTGAGAGTACATCGCTAAGAACATTGACAAGTCATATATATATTTAAGTCAAACTCTGCTGATAGTTTGTTTCGGCTCGTTAATCATTATAAAGAAGGCTCGTAGTACGTGCGTATTACAAAGATCAGGTATTTAGCCGATATCAGACCAACCAAATTTCAATTAAAAACTTTGATCAATTGTAAATTTTCTTCAGAAAAAAAAAATGGCAACCATCGCCCAACTAGGCTGAAAATGTGCGGGACATTTTCAGCGTAGTTGGTGAGGTTAGGGTGAATTGGAAACCGGTGAAAATCGTGCTCAAAGATTCCCTTACATAGTTACATACATACAGTCCAAGCTTATAAAAGCGTGCTAAAATCACCAAGCTGCCTATTCGCTGTGCAAAGCGAGTAGTGGCGGGCAAATAACGACCGCAGCGCACAACACGGCAGAAATTGGAAACAAATGCGGATGTTTAAGCCCCGGTTTTTATTATTATATTTATTTTACAGTAAAACTATTGAATAAATTGCACTTAAATAATGTAAACAATACTATTTTAATCTTTTGTTTTAATTATATTTGCAAAAAAAAAAATAATGTTTACATTGTTATTATTTGACAGCTTCCGCAAATATTGTAAACGCTACGCGTCGCCACCGTCGCGCACATAGCCTATAATGTAACTATTTAGTAACAAGTATGTAATAAGTATATAACAGTGTAAGTATATTATGTAGGCTTACGATTCGTGAACGAAAAAGTTAGTAATGAGACTACGGCGTAGGCCCTACGTGACTACGTCGCTGTCTGCGTAGCAAACTGTATTTTGTATTGATAAAGCAAAGTAAAGAAGGTGCCTAATAATGTTTAAAAACAAATCCGTGCTTTTTAAATAGCTGTAATATCATCGCGATGCGAAGCGAATTTAACGGCGTGACTGTTTGTTATTGTAGCGTTACGAACGGTGGAGGCACCCGATGACGTGAGGTATGAGGTTACCCCGCTATAAATCAGGACAACAAAACTCTGTAATGATCCTCGTCAAACCTAGGTTTTTGTTCTCCTTTAACCGATTTAATTTAACATTTACAATTATTCATTCTGACTCCCTCTTCCCTCGTCGCTCGACTATAGAAACAATCTCTTAAAAGATTTGAACGACGTTTGTACAATTTTAGTCAATCTGTTTTATATGGAACAAATAATCGAAGCCAGTAAGTCTGACAACCAGAGATACCTAGGGATATTGGGTTGACCAGATAACTGGGTTGAAGAGGTTAGATAGACAGTCACTATTTGTTAAACACTGGTAGGTACCCAGTTGCAACCGGTTAGACTGGAAGCCGAACCCTACGTAGATGGGAAAAAGATAGACCGAGATTGGTTTTGTATGGGAACGAGAAATACAAATAGGTACGTACGTATTTGTAATTTTTTTTAAATAAAACAATTTTGGCGGATTTTATCGCGGTTAAACAATATTAATATAACCGCGATAAAAACCATCAAAGTAGTTATACAGAGTGTGTCGTACCTAATCGCATGAAGGAAATAAAATACGTTAATAAACTAGTTAATATATGTCAATTAGCACAAAGAAAAAAAAATACGTAGAAATGAAAAAAAAGAATAGAAATCAAACAAAGTACCTAAATAGAATACTCTCGATATACACACTCTACAAGGAGACGATGTGCTAGCACAGGTGCAAGAAGCAGATTGTATCAATATGAAGAGGAGCGTGCACAGAGAGAGAGGTGTAAAAAGCAGACCTTGCAGGCATCAGGGGCGAATTGGCAGGCATCAGTTCTACCCTGTTGCAGCTGCATAACACAATAAAGGAATATGTGAATGGCAATTCAGATTTTGTTAGTTATTAATTGTGTTTAGTATTTATTTGTTATTAATTTGTTATGTTTAAACAGGGTTAAAGTAAATAAAACTTTAAGTATATATTTTATTATTTTATTAAACTCTAAAGGAAAGAAATAATATCATGTCAAATTCTTAAAATCAATAAATACTTTAGTATGTTATGACGTGCTTGAGTAAAACTTTGTCCTACCTATTCCTTTTTAAAATGTGCATTAACAAAGCTCTGCAAAGTTGTATCTGCCTTCAAGAGAATCTTCAACAGCTTTATCTATGGGTGTTATCATATGCGCCCTTAGAGCATACCCAGAGTCACCTGAAATATGCACATATGAAAATATGTGAATAACACTACCACCTCATTAATAATATAAATGTGAAAGTTTGGGGTACCGCTTTTATCCCACCTCGTACAAATATAATATAATATTATAAGTCACGTGAGACATTTTGCTGCTTTTTCTTTACAAACACATATAACATAATTGGAATAATCTCACCAGGAGTTTATTGCTCCATGTTTCCCGTAATAGTTTTCCAAACAAACCTCATAACATAACTCATGTTTAGTCGTACGAGACCTTGGTGTGAAATAATAGCAAGGCATTGCATTCACTGACACTGCAGCGAAACAGGAGTAGTTTCCTTACACACGAAGCATATGAGTGGCCTCGCGATAGCTTGAAGAGCTGTTTCATTCGAAAAACAGGATGCGTGTTCCCAGCTCATGTAGTACTATTCTCGCCATAAAACGAATTATCACATGAAATAGAATAATAAATCAATTAATTCTCATGCAATCATGTAATAACAACATGACATGTCACCATAGCAACCGCTTATGTATTTGTAACCACGACAAGACTTGTTATTTTAAGAATTATGTCAATTTCCACTATTTCTTCATGATTTATCGAAGAATGAAGACAAGGCAAGGAAGAAGGTAAGGTTTATTTCTTACAATCAATTTAGCAGAAGCCAACTTTAAATAGCAAATACAATAACGATAATTAATTATAAGATCATGACATCTTCAACGACGTATAGTATTGTATACTCTTTGCTTCAACGTCCGTCATCCTTCCGCCCGTCATAACTTCTTCTTCTATACCAGCCTGGTCAGTCCAGGTTGGTAGCAAGGAAGATTATATCTAACGCGGCAGGCTCCACCAAGAAGTGACAAATGAGGGTTTTCTAAAATGGCGTCCACTAGGTGGCAGCACCGAGGCGTCAGGTCCAGGTACCCATCAAAGTGCTTATCTTTGCTATGAGCCGTGAACGATTTTAGTGATTTATATCGTACTAGCTTTCCGCCCGCGGCTTCGCCCGCGTGGAATTCGGTTCACCCCTCCCGCTGTGGGTTAGCAGCGGTGAGGGAGTGTCAGACTCTTACTGACTAAAATCGTCGTGTTCCGTCCTAGGCCTTTTATATACCAGGGCCGCGGTACCTCTTTCGAACAACCCGCAGCCGCGGCTGGCCCTGGCGCTACTGGGCCCCACTGATTTCAAAACACGGTTAAGACTAATTCGCGGCGAACCTTAACACCATCAACCTTATCGCCATCTATCGAGCTATCGGGAAGCTCGCGATTGAACAATGAGCTACAGGTTAAAGCGCGAGATATCATTGCACTTCTTACGTATCTTAAAAAAAAACAACGTCACCACGTTTTAAAAAGCTATCATTCCACTTCTTACGTATTTTAAAAACACATCGTTACCACGTTTTAAAAACACCCAGCGCCATCTATCGCATACCTCAAGAACTAAATAACTTAACTAATACTTATACCAATTAGTAATTCGTTGAATTATAGTTATTTCAGGATAAGTAGATGTAAAAAAAAACAGTTAAGACGATAAAACAAATTGTACGTCATCCCTCGGGAATTCCTCATTTTCGAGGATTCATTATCGTATCATTTAGCTTCTAAATTTATATGTTCATATTCGTTTGCAATATATAAGTAGATGTAAAAAAAAAAAAACAGTTTAGACGATTAAACAAATTGTACATCATCCCTCGGGAATTCCTCATTTTCGGGGATTCATTATCGCATCATTTAGCTTCTAAATTTACATGTTTATATTCGTTTGCAATATATTACCTTGTTTTAAACGACACACAGCGCCATCTACAATCCATCCATCAAGCAAACAATATTTTTGTTTTCCCTCGGGAATATCTATTTTTTTCGGGATAAAAAGTACCCTATTATTTAATCCGGACTTTTAACTTTACGTCTGCAAAATTTCAAAGCAATCGGTTCAGTAGTTACGGCGTGAAAGCGGAACAAACAAACAAACAAACAAACAAACAAACAAACAAACAAACTCACTTTCCGATTTATAATATTATAGTAAGGATAATTAAAGCAGTACATTAATGTTTTACAATTGCGGTTGAGTAGATAAAAAACTAAATCATATTGTGTTAACAAAGGAGATTGGGCAAGAATGTATGAAGTTTGGTCTAAATGTCCACCACGAACGAGACCTATATAATATCGTATAATTAAAGCAGTACATTAATGTTTTACAATTGCGGTTGAGTAGATAAAAAACTAAATCATATTGTGTTAACAAAGGAGATTGGGCAAGAATGTATGAAGTTTGGTCTAAATGTCCACCACGAACGAGACCTATATAATTAAATAGTCCACTTAATTTAGAGTAACTTTTACTAAGAAAGTAAAAAAAACAATGCCAAAAAAAAGTTATAGCCAAATATGTTTTATTTTATTCGACTTCCATTTCCGAACTTTATCTAAAACTAAGATAAAAGTAAGACACATTTGCATATAAACAGCCCATATTTTTTTGCCCGATGGATGTACGAATCACTAACCAATTGAGGCGCCAGAAGTGCTTGAACAGGTTTACTCATCGGTGCTTGGATCTAAGAAAGTTCGATGTAACTGGTGGTGTCTTCTCTCTAATAATTAACAATTCTATTTTGTCAGAAGTTACAGAAAGTACAAAAATCGAACATCACGAAAAGTAATTGAAGAAATGAAATTGAAAAAATCTATAAAATGTTTTATTTGATTTAGCTATAACTTTTTCTGGCATTATATATTTTTTTTACTTTCATAACAAAAAATGTTCTATATTTACCGGGCTATCTAGCCATATAGGTCTCGTTCGTGGTGGACATTTGGACCGGAATCGCCCATTGTCCTTTTTCAACGAGCTTTTCCTTAGTACTTACAGTGACTTTTGCACCCCTCTTTCTGAGCTCAATTTTTAGTTCGGAAAGCTTATTCTGACTGTAGTCCATAATAAAATCAATAACTCTTCCAATATAACAGAATTTCAGTTCAATAAGCAACAAGTTTGGACCCTATAATTCCATACTATTTGACAGCTTTTTGGACCAGAAGCATACGTGGCGCCGCCCGGTGGCAGAAAAGGAGAGAAAACCCTCATTGCGAGCGTTTTGCAAATTTTAAAAAATCTTGGCATAACTGCGGGTTTCAAGTACGAACACATAAAGTGGACTCTCACAGATACGTACATTTTGCCTTAATATAGTGAGTGAGTGCACAGAAAATCCCCGTCATACAAGTGTTTCTCCGCTGTAGTGAAACTATCCTACCCTATGCGCCGCCTGATGATGATGATTCATGTCATCATCCACCCAGCTATTCCCCAACTATGTTGGTGTTGGCTCCCAGGCACCGAATCTGTTCCTACCTATAGGTATTTAGCTTCTACCTATCTGATCTCTTCTATCCACTCAACTATACGGCACGATATCCATGGTATGGCTGACAGACTTTCTGGCTTCTGATTAGTCGCAGTAGTTGCATAAAATGTACAAATGGCAGCTTTACTTCTTTTGTTTAGATAGAGATGGTCACACATCCACAACACAGCCTTGATCGATGAATCTGTGCGGCTGCTAAGTAATAATCCTAATTATACTGTCACGTGAAAGAATACACCTACGGGATAAGTAGTAGGTATTTTGACGATTCTGTATTCCCATGCAGACGAAGTTGTGGGCAACAGCTAGTGTTGCAATACAAGTTTATCAGCCAACCATTTTTATGGTCGGCTTTCCCGCTTGTATCGACCTCAAATTATCAATATACAAAAATAAGGTATATGCCTAAGTATAAATATGCAAGTAGGTATGATTCATGCGCTCACATATAAATACAAGTGGGAAAAAATATTTTTTTAATGAGTACTGAGGTCAGTTCCAGTGCACTTGTTTCTAATTATTTATATAGTTTTGGAGGGATCGCATCGAAACGGCAAGACACAATGACATCGATTTGCAACCCTGTGAGTCCTTTTCATACTTCCTTGATATATACAACATGTAACGTAATTAACGCACACCCTCAAACACCCTAATTAGAATATTATGTTATAATCATAATACATACACTGGATTTTTAATTGAACATGTATATGCATTGTTATTTACTAAATTAGTTATACCAATTCTTGGAGAACTTCTTGGTCATACTACTACGCACGCAAATATCGCGCCGCGCGCCGCTCGACTCGACACAACATAACGAAACTACGGAAAAGCCGACAATACACGAAGTCTTATTACTTTGAGTTACAGGTTACAATTTGTTTTGACTGTACAGGGTTAATATGACAATAATTTCCGTAGTTTAAATTATTTTTGGGATAAAAAATTACCTATATTAAAAATGATATAAATCGATTCAGTAAACGATTCTGAACAAACTAATTTCAGGATGTGCGTTAATTAAGTTACATGTTGTATATAAACAAATGTACAAAACAACGCTAACAGATCATCATCATCCTCATGTGTATTTGTATTTTTATGGGCCCTAGTTGCCTGAAATAAAGGAATAAATAAATAAATTTACAAGAAGCGACTGCCTTGCAACGCTAACAGATATATAATTTATATTTGCTATAAAATCATTTATCTAATTTCCCTACACACGATAAATGCCCATTTTGGGGACACACTTCTAACTCTTCAACGAGCTCGCGAGCCATGTTTTCCTTCGCCATGGTTCAAGTATGCAAGTGTACCTATTAATCAAAACTTCTGTTTCACCAGGATCTGCCATGCTTGCACGCAATAGCCGTTGGTATAAACACTGTCAGCAACATCAGGATACAAGGAAGCATACTACATCATGCTTACGGGTACGTCTTCTCATCTCAGATCGGTTTGACACTGCAACTAGCAAATAGTAAAATGTGTAATAGTATGTCTTATTTTAACATCAGTTGCGCGCTCCAGCCCACAGGTCAATTTAAAATTTCTAAATATTTTCCAGTAATATCTTGCCGCGATAATAACAACCACAATAGAAAAGTAATTAAGTGCACTGGTCTACAACGTCAGATTTTTCAACGTGTAAACTTTACAGTTTCAAGATAAACCTGATATGCGGTGATGACATCGCATTCCACTTCCACCCTAAATTCGAACTGATGGAGATAACTCGCAACACCTGCAGTGCCGGAGTTTGGGGGGAAGAAGAGAAGAGCGGGGGTATGCCCCTCAGCAGAGGAGATAACTTCGATATACTGATCACGTCTGATGAAGAATCTTTTAGGGTAAGACGGAATCTCGTCTAGAACATTCATTGGTCAATTAGATTAGTCGAAGAGGGCGAGCGATGGACTGTGTGAAAGGCGATGTGCATAGAAAGAAGGTTATTAGTTGTTACTGAGTTGACGTTGGATACAGAATTATGGAAGAATACATGCTCCGCCGACTCTTGATGGAAGAATAAGTGTGCAGTGTGCAGGGTACCTAGTCAACAACACAACTTTTTTTCTTTTGATGGGAGATCATCAAAAAAAACGACCCTTCCCGCTGTGAGTTACTAGCGCGAGGGAGTGTCAGACTCTTACTGAATAAAACCCTGTTCCTTCTCACGCCCTTTATATGTATACCAGGGTCGCGGTAGCTCTTTAGAACAATCCTGCACCTGCAGCTCCGAACAACACTGCTCTTACATTTAAGGAAGCGAAATCTTAAAGCAGACGTTACAGCCTTTTTACCGTCCCACTGCTGGGCACAGGCCTCCTCTCACACGGAGGCGGATTGAGCGTTAATCACCACGCTTGCTCATTGCGGTTTGGTGATTTGAGACATAATAGTCCAAGTTTCCTCGAGATGTTTTCCTTCACCTTTTTATCAGCCATTGGTGTCCAAGATATCCCTACTTAGAAAGTAGATACAAACTTAGAAAAGTTGCATTGGTACTTACCTGATCTGAAATCGAACTCACGCACTCATACTTGAGAGGTTGGTTTTTAAAGTTTAAAGTTTTTATATACTAACAATTTTATATAACAATGTATGCTAGTTTTTAAGGTATCTTTGGGCCATTGATGCCTGAAAATAAAGATGATTTTGATTTTGATTTGATTTACCCACTAAGCTACTTAAAGCGTATAAACACCCAATAGAATTAATGAAGCACCTCGATTTTAAATAAAATTAATCACATTTGAATGTACAGGTGTCCATCAACGGGCAGCACTTCTGCGAGTATATTCATCGTATCCCGTACCGCATCACCGGCCTGGCCGTCCATGGCGACGTCAACATATACGATATAAAGTGCAATAATGGCTCACCGTCCCAAGATCCCGTGAGTTTTATTATATACACTCTTTTGAAAAAAAAGGCGGGTACCTATGCGAAATCTAGCTTGTAAGGACTAAACGTGTATTATAAAGGGTTATAATAACTGTAGTATCAAAAGGGTTAGCCAAGCATGCGTGAGAGTGTACTTTAAATTTGAATTTTGTAGAATTACTAAGAAACTGGTTAAACGTTGTTTGGACTAATCCCTGGTGGAAAGTTCGTGGGCGTTTTGAAAAGTTTTTGACGAGATTTTCAGAAAACTGATAATGCAGTTTTACTTGATGATAACTGTTCCTTTTTAACACATCAAAACTTTCTGATTTATAATTTTGGGCAAAAGTGAATACCTAATCTTCGCGGCCCCCGGAAGGCATGTACATTATGAGCCCACGATCTCTCTTAATGGACGAGCACTCAAAAGGGTCGTTCAATTTAAATACTTAGGGCATTATGTCACCGAGGACCTCAAGGATGGGGTAGATATAGATCGCGAGCGCAGGGCACTAGCAACCAGATGCAATATGCTGGCTCACAGATTTGCTCGGTGTAGTAGCGAGCTCAAAATAACCCTCTTCAAAGCTTGCTGTCAGGGGTTCTACACGGGCAGTCTGTGGGTCAGCTATATGCGGAAGGACCTAAGATGCTCTGCGCGTGCAAAATTTTAAGTAATTTTTGTTTCGAGTTCTAAAATATTACAAAAAATTTCGCGCTTAGTTCTTAGCTATCGTATTAGGATAAGAGATCCTGTAAAGATAGTTTAAGGTGTTTTTATATAAATAAATTACAAATTAGATTAAAGTCGCTGGCAGAAGCTAGTACTGAATAACACTATTATACGTTTCTATTTAGGGCAGTTTTTAAGTCTACCAGCGCCCTGGTTCCAGGGCCCAGATTTCTGCGACGCCCTCCAATTGCAATTCAAACCCATAGGAAAAACAGAGACATACGCAGATCACGCAGTTACCGAATGCGCGAGCGAAGCGAGCGCGAATTTTTTTTTATAGTTAACAAGTTAAAGCAAAAATTACGTAAAATGTAGCCCAATCGTACATAAGTTATTGCTGGTCGGTGATGGCAAAAATACGAGGACATAGCTTCTGATTACGCGAGCGTAGCGAGCGCGAAATTTTTTGTGATATTTCAGAACTCAAAACAAAAATTATTTAAAATGTAGCCCAAACGTACATAAGTTATTGCTCGTTGGTGATGGCAAAAATACGGGAACATAGCTTCTCATTACGCGAGCGAAGCGAGCGCGAAATTTTTTGTAATATTTTAGAACTCGAAACAAAAATTACTTAAAATATAGCCCAAACGTACGTATAACTCTTTGTTGACGCCTATGTATTAAAATTTTGGGACTTAAAGTAGTACCGACTTAAAGAAAGTTCATATGGAAACTATAAGTTACTTTCTTATTAATAAGAGGACTTAAAAATGACGCTACCTTTTTGCTAGGGTAGACTAAAAAATGTTAACACTGACAATGAAAACAACTGTACAGTGAAGTAAGCCCGAAAATTTTTGAGTTTTGGATCACTAAAAGTCCTAAACATATATGATAAAAGGCAACTGTGAAGTGAAGAAGCCGCGAGCGAAGGGAGCGCGAATTTTTGTGAGTATTGGGATATTAAAAGTAGGTGTATGTGATAAAAAGTCCAAATGTAAAGTTAAGTAACCGAGCGAAGCGAGCGAAGCGAAGCGAGCGCGAAAATGTTTGAGTTTTGGGACATAAAGGTAGTGTTTGTTTGAGAATTTCTCAAATTTAACGCGGAATTAAACACAAATTAAAAGAAACAAAATTGATTTATATCTTATATTTTTTTATTGTCGCTTTAAAAATTTTTGAGGCGCGAGGCCCCTTGTACCGCGAGGCCGTAGGCGGTGGCCCACGTCGCCCACGCCTAACGCCGCCTCTGCACACACACACACACACACACACACACACACACACACACACACACACACACACACACACACACAGAAGCCAAGTCTAATATTGACATGAGCACAATAACTTTCTACCTACTTTGAATAAATGACTTTTGATAATTTCAGTATGACCAGACAGTGCAGTGCGTGCATAAAATACCCGGTGGCATATGCAGTAGCAGCAAGATCAGGGTACAAGGAAGCATACCACATGATGCTAAAGGGTACGTCTTCTCATCTCAGATCGGTTTGACACTGCAACTAGCAAATAGTAAAATGTATGTCTTATTTTAACATCAGTTGCAAGATGTAGCCACTGGTTAATTTAAGATTTCTGTTTATTTTCTAGTTGTTTTTAAGTGGTGTACATAATAAAGTGTATATCTGCATATCTATCTATCAATATCTTGTCGCGTTAGTAAAAACTACAATAAAAAAGTAATTAAGTGCAGTCGTCTACAACGTCAGATTTTCAACGTGTAAACTTTACAGAATCAGGATATATCTGGAATGCACGTCACGCAAAGGCGTCATATTCTACATCAACCCTAGATTCGACCAGATGGAGATAGTTCGCAACTACTACAGTGCCGGAGTTTGGGGGGAAGAAGAGAAGAGCGGGGGTATGCCCCTCAGCAGAGGAGGCAACTTCGATATGCAGGTCGAGTCTGATGAACAATCTTTAAGGGTAAGACGGAATCTCGTCTGGAAGGTTCTTTGGTCAATTAGATTAGTCGGAGGGCGAGCGATGGACTGTGTGAAAGGTGATGTGCATATAGTACGATTTTTTACTCGAGTCGGTAAAATGACAAGTGCAACTGTCACTGACACAAAAAAAGGGTAACCCACTACAAGAGTGATGTTCGGCAATCGATCGATTTAGAAGTGTAGTCGTGCTTTATTTTATTTGGTATCATGGCATTTTTTTATTGTAAATATTTGATAATGTCGTATTATATAATTCGATTTTAGAAATATGGACCTTACCAGCATATTAAAATTTTTCTCTGAAAGTCAGGAAAATACAAGTAATTTTATAAGTTTTTATTCATTAGGTACGGTTGCTATTGATTCGGTATTTTTTTACACATCACTACTTATTTGGGACAAAAACCCTGCAACACTGGAAATGTCATTTTACTTGACTCTAATTAAAAATATGTTAAAAATCGGACTATAGAAAGAAGGTTGTTAGTTGTTACTGAGTTGACGTTCGATAGAGAATTATGGAAGAATACATGTTGCGCCGACTCTTGATGGAAGAATAAGTGTACAGGATACATAGTCAACAACACTGCTCTTACATTTTAATGAAGTGAAATCATAAAGCATACCTAATATAAAGACACATAAAATAATATTAATTTTTAAATATATACATATTTAAAAACACCTCGTTTTTTAAAATAATATTTATTACCACAATCAAGGATACAATATTACACTGTATACATTATTCACTTTGTCAGTTTACTATTTTGTACAAAGGTAGTAACCCTGTCCCTTAAACTAGGCAAGGCTTGTATTTTAAGAGGCAGTGATCAGCCATATATGCCACAGTCAAACAAGTTACTCGTTATTGAAGACAGGTGGGTTGCGGTGGGTTGTAACGTTATATATGTATATATATTTTTTCTATATACAGGTGGCCTTCAACGGGCAGCACTTCTGCGAGTTTGTTCATCGCTTAGGGTTCCTGCCCATCGACGAGCTGATTATAAACGGCGAACTCAATGTAAAACTGATCAGCTTATAAAAGGCACAATATTTCATTATATATTTTAAAAAAATATAAAGCATTTAAATTAAGCATTATCTACTAGTATGAGATTGTCATTGTCATTAAAAAATATCTTAGCCATAATAATTAGCCTCAATACTCAATACTCAATACTTTATTTGCTTTCCATGTGTATTCTTAGCCTACCACTTAAATGTTATACAATAAAATACGAAACTCAAAATAAAACAGGCTTCCAAAAACTATGACAAGTTAAAATCAAAGGAATTTTAATTGCACACGGCTCTCAAATATTGCATGTACGAGATAAATTGAGAAAACCTTTTTGAAAACTTGGTTCAATACATTAACTCTCACAGTTGGTATAATGGAATAGCAACTCCTTTACTGTAATCTTCTCTATTTATGTTCAAGTTAATATTTGTATAAAACTGTAATTTTGTGAAATAAACAGCTTTTTTTATTTATATTTTCTCCTTCTTTGATAGTCTGTTGACAAAAAGATATTTTCATCCCACCATCTCGGAAAGAGTAGTTTTACCCTTTGATATCTGAGCCGTTTTTATTTTGCATAAATAAATTTTAATAAGTACATCTTTTTAATTTGCCATGTGTGACGTGCGTGCCATTTTCTTTTTTTGAGTTTAGAAATTTCCTCGATGAGGTGGGATGAAAAGTTACGTGTTGCACCCAGAGTTGCTACCTAATTGCTACCCTCCAGAATTATTCTATCCAGAATTATTTTATTTATTTCTTATTCATTCTGCGTTTACTTTTTGAGTTCTCAATTTAACAAAAAAATTGGAACACCAACGTAACAAAAACAACTGGCTCTCGATCCAGTCACGGATTCTTTTTATTTGTGCTTAATTCCGAGTTTAACTTGAGAGTCCTTAAACAAACAATTTAAAAAAATTCGCGCTCGCTACGCTCGCGGCTGTTCACTTGTCAGGACAGTTCATTCTAACATGATTAGAGTACTTTTATGACCCAAAACTCAAAAATTTTCGCGCTCGCCACGCTCGCGGCTGTTCGCTTGTCAGTACCGTTCATTCTAGCATGATTAGAGTACTTTTATGTCCCAAAACTCAAACATTTTCGCGCTCGCTACGCTCGCGGCTGTTCGATTGTCAGTACCGTTCATTCTAACATGATTAGAGTACTTTTATGTTACAAAACTCAAAAATTTTCGCGCTCGCTGCGCTCGCGTCTTCACCTTGCACCGTTCTTTAATATGCAAGTTTAGGTGCTTTAGTGACCCAAACATCAAAAATTTTTGCGCTCGCTACGCTCGCGGGTGCTTTATTTTTTTCATCCTTTTTTAGCCGAACCTAGAAGGTAGCGCCGCTTGTAAGTCCTTTTATTAACAAGAAAATAACTCCTAGCTCACAACTGACTTTTCACGTAGGACAAGGGGCCTCGCATAGACCTGCCTCACGTAGCCTCGCAATGGCTAGGGCCGCCGCTGCTGTTAACTTTGAATCATTAACTATCTTGAAAGCAATTGTTCTGTAATCACGTAGTTCGATAGTAGGTAGGTACTATAGGTACTAATATAGTTTTAAATTTATTAATATTTGTAAATGTATATTAAATACAGCTATTTCATGAAAAAAAAGACAAAAGAGGAAAGTCTGTGTGACTTTCCTCAACTTTTGCATAATGTATTAATTTACAATGCAAAGAATAACATACAGTTTTTCCTCCTTGCCGACAAATTTAAGAAATCTATTTATAACCGGGCAGATTTAAGAAATCTATTTATAACCGGGCAGATTTTTGAATTGGCTAGATTATAAGTATCTAGGTACATGTGCATCGGTCGCCTAATCTGCGTCATCAAGGTTATGTTCTGAAATATAATTCAGGTTATTGCTCGTGAGGTTATGAATTCGACAGTTTATTGTACCAAATGATATCATATTGTGATGAACACACTGGCCAGAATATTTCGGAGCTTCATTAGTCTATTTTATTATATCAGTTTTAAATAGTTTATCGTCATATTGTAAACTAACATCTATGATTGTTTTACTGAGATAGATAGCAACTAATTGTTTGTCATGTCATGTGTTTGTCATCAAACCAGTCCGCTGGAGCTCAATCAGTGACTCTCTCACCGACTTTCGTCGACGGTAGTTGACAAAAACATAATCTTTTAAAAACATTGAAGTCTTATTCATCAGTACTGAGAACTGTGGTACGTAAAAAAATCTATACTAATCTATACTAGTAGGTATTATAAAGCTGAAGAGTTTGTTTGTTTGTTTGAACGCGCTAATCTCAGGAACTACTGGTCCGATTTGAACAATTCTTTCGGTGCTAGATAGCCCATTTATCGAGGAAGGCTATAGGCTACTATCACGCTTAGATCAAAAGGAGCGGAGCACCAATGAAGAATGTTTCAAAATCGGGGGATATTTTCCTATTAAGAGAGCTTACGCTTTCGTAATAAATCATGTATGACAGAATTGTTCCCCTTTAAAAGTTCTAAAAAATAAGTCCGCGACAGCAATTATTATGTCTTTCTTTTAAGGTTAGCTCACTATAACCTTTTCTATGCTAACCTTTGTTCTAAAATAATGCATTATTTGCGGAGGTGTTTTTATATGATATTAATCCTTATCCAAATAAATTCATTATTCATAACAAGTATTTAATTTAAAACTAAATTTCCCTTTACATCATTCGATTTAAATGAGTATCTTAGGAGATATTGTAATTTTAAAATAACAACTCAGGAAAATAATGATCGAGTACTGCGCGCACGATGTGCACAGCCTAGGACTACTGAACCATTTGTAAAATTCTCTCATGTTCGGAAGCTACACTACCCCGTTTAACATCGGCTATATTTTACCCGGGTACGGGAAGTCGTTCTTTCGGGACGCGAATAAAACCGGGCAAAACGAGTAAACGCGAAATTAGATTATTATATCAGATTAATTACGCAATCTCAGAAACTACAAACTCCTACAAACTTGAAGGGAGGTAGGTTCTTTATACAGGGAAGACATGCATTTTACCAAAATCTATTCCTTATGGGGTTAAACGTGGGTTGATTAAAATTGTACGCGGACGAAGTCGCGGGCGACCGCTAGTATAGTATGATTTATCTGTACACATTGAAATATTTGTAGTTTTTCCTGTTAGCTGTAATTCCCGTTGGAATCGATCCAGCCTAAAAATAAAAAAAAAAAATCGGCACAGTGTGTGTGTGCATTTCTAGATTGATATTTTCAAATACATTTCCTTAGATTGCGATAGCAATTTTTACATTAACAAATCCTAATGGTGCCTCCTACGTACGTAGGCGAATCAACGCGAATACGAAGCGATCCGAAGCGAATTCAAAGGCGCGGCTGTTTGTTGTTTTAGTGTTACGAACCCGAAGCGGTTAGGCACCGTTACCCTACATCAGGACAACAAAATTCTGTAATGATCCTCATCAAACCTAGTTTTGTGCTCCTTTAGGATTGAACAGCTATTTAAAAAGCGACGATTTGTTCTTAAACATTATAGGTACCTTGTACCTTCTTTGCTTTATCAATACAAAATACAGTTTGCTACGTAGACAGCGACGTAGTCACGTAGGGCCTACGCCGAAGTCTCATTACTAACTTTTTCGTTCACGTATCGTAAGCCTACATAATATACTTACACTGTTATATACTTATAACATACTTGTAACTAAGTAAATAGTTACATTATAGGCAGCTTGGTGATTTTAACACGCTTTTATGAGCTGGGGCTGTATGTATGTAACTATGTGAGGGAATCTTGGAGCACGATTTTCAGCCTAGTTGGCCGATGGTTGGCAATTTTTTTTCTAAATAAAATTTTCAATTAATCAAAGTTTTCAATTGAAAATTGGTTGGTCTGATATCGGCTAAATACCTGATCTTTGTAGTGTGCGTGCTACCAGCCTTCTTTAAAATGATTTACGATCCAAACAAACTATCAACCGAGTTTGCAGTAGGTATGCAATCACTGCTGGCCAAAATATTTAATGAGCAGGAATCGATCCCACACACTGGGACGAATGTTATGTGCCTCAGCGTAGAACCACTGAACCAGCTAGTAAACAATAAAATCACTCCAAATAATAATTTCCTTTAGCGTGTTTTCCTTATAAAACAAATAGCAAAACTTTCCTGTAATACTAACTCAACAGCTTGGCGGCTACATTCCGGCTCTTTCACTAATCGTCGAATTCACTCGCACTAATTAAATTAACATTTATAATCATTAATTCCGACTTCCCCTCCCCTCGTCGCTCGATTATAGAAACAATCTCTTAAAAGATTTTAACAACGTTTGTACAATTTTAGTCAATCTGTTTTTTATGGAACAAATAATCGAAGCCAGTAAGTCTGACAACCAGAGATACCTAGGGATATTGGGTTGACCAGATAACTGGGTTAAAGAGGTCAGATAGGCAGTCTTTTCTTATAAATTCTATCTATAAATCTATTCTATAAAATACTGGTACTCAGCTACAACCGATTAGTCTGGAGGCCGACCCCCACAAAGTTGAGAAAAGGAGGAGATTTCTTTTATATGAGAACGAGAGATTCAAATACATGCCTATTTGTAATCTATACTTATAATAAATCTGTAGAGAGGTCAATTCTGTACATTGAATATATTTCCAAAATAACTATTAGAGGGTGATTAGTGATCGATACTGATGCCAAAAATGCAATCAGTAAAATTTTTGTCTGTCTGTCTGTCTGTATGTTCGTTATGGAAACGAAAACTACTTGACGGATTTCAACGAAACTTGGTACAATGATTCTTCATACTCCTGGACAGGTTATAGGATACTTTTCATCACGCTAAGATCAATAGGAGCAGAGCAGTGAAGGTAAATGTTGGGAAAGCGGGAGAAGTTACTCCATTTTTTATGCTTCCGACGCGTGTGCAGCCTTAATGGATTTATGACGGAAATGTTCTCCGTAAAATTATGTAAAAAATATACCATGACAGTATGTGTCTATCTTTTATGGTTGGCTCACAATACCACGTTTAACTCACGATAACTTAGCTTTCTGATTATATTTGTCTACTATTACGTTTAGAATACTCTCACTCACACTAAAGTTAACTCATTACGTATTCAATAAAGAAATAATAATATAAATCGGTAAAAAAACAAAGAAGAAAGTAGTAGTAGGTAAGCATAGATTTAAATAATTGGATAAGCTGGTGTTTATTTTTTCTTCCTCTCTTTGCACAAAGTCCGAATATAACGCGGACGAAGTCGCTGGCAGAAGCTAGTTTTTTAATAAAACTACTTTTACGAATTTCATCAAAGTTTTATTTCAATGTCAGAAATCAATATGTGTAAATTGTTTTTTACATATTTCACCTACTGAATTTATCATCAGAAGCTTGGTCTTATCACTAATATTCTTATATATGTTGCAATGACAGTTTATCAGCCAACCATTTTATGTTCGGCTTTCCCGCTGCTTTGAGGTATCGACCTCAAATTATCAATCCTATACAAAAATAAGGAAAACGCCAAGTATATAAATACAAGTGGGAAAAAATATAATTTTAATGAGTACTGAGGTAAGTTCCAGTGCACTTGTTTTTAATTATTAATACAATATCCGTGCTTGGCATTGTTCTCACATTTACAACGTTTTGGTTGCAGTTTTGGAGAGATCGCAGCGAAACGGCAAGACACAATGATATCGGTTTACGACCCTGTGAGTTTTTTTAATACTTTTTTGATTAACATATAAACAAATGTACAAGACAACACTAATAGATCTATTATTTTAAACTACTATACAATCATTTATCTTATTTCCCTACAAACGATAGATGGCCATTTTGGCGAGTAACACTTCTAACTCCTCCTTACCTAGTTCCAGTATACAAGTGTACCTATTAATCAAAACTTCTGTTTCACCAGGATCTGCCATGCGTGCACAAAATAGCCGTTAATATAACCAATGGCAGCAAGATCAGGATACAAGGAAGCATACCACATGATGCTTACAGGTACGTCTTCTCATCTCAGATCAGTCTTACTAATTGTAATAAACTTATTTTTACATGATTTCAAAGAGTACATGGCATACTAAGATAGGGCAGGACATAACTTTGAAAATAAGAAGACAAAAGTGGAAATGGGCAGGACACATGATCAGGGGAAAAGATGAATGGAGTAAAGAGCTGACAAGAGATGGAAAGAGAAAGAGAGGTAGACCACAAAAAAGGTGGGGCAATGACATTAGAGTAGTCCTTTGCCACCAGGCAAATGGACACGCAAAAGTGGAACAAAAAAACAATATGCGAAAAACAAAGAAAATACTGTCATGTCCGAAAAGAAGCTAATAAATTATTTAATTAAATACTTAGATAGAAGCAGCTTAAAATCAGGGTCCCAATAACCTCCATTCCATGACTCGTCTTAATCCAAACTCGATGAACTTGACGCAGGGGAAGTATTTAGTGTACCCGAATTAAAGTAGCCAATATTCTCTTTGTTAAATGGGCTATTTAACATTAAAACTTGTTAGCTTTTTTTATTAAGTAGCTAATCTTAAATACCCACCCTAAATTCTTCATGAAATCTTTACAGATTCTGGATAGATTTCCAATGCGGTCTTAGCATGAGTACCAACGTCGACGTGGCATTCCACCTGAACCCAAGATTCGACCACATGGCAGTGGTCCGCAACACCCTGATTGACGAAGAGTGGGGGGAGGAAGAGAGGACTGGTGGTATTCCCCTGTTTAGAGGAGAAGACTTCGACATGCTGATAGAGTGTGACATACGATGTTGGAAGGTAACAAAGAATTCCATCTGGAACTTCTACTTACAGTATGTTAGTCTAATGAATCTATATTTTAAATGAGATTGTTAGGTACAAAAAGTGTTGGTCAACCTTCAGGAATGAAAGCACAGAAAGAAGAATACACACAATGTGATAATTTACTATCTCACTTTTTTATCCTAATTAAACTGTCCCACCGCTGCGAAAAGAGCATCTTACTCTATCTTCGCACCTCTCGATCCATAAGTGCTGACAGCAGTCACGCTTGTATATAGGCATCCAAATCGTGCCGTCATCACTTAATGAATTATTACTTTAATCACCAGTTTTCTTACTTGTGTACAGGTGTCCATCAAGGGGCAACACTTCTGCGAGTATATTCATCGCATCGAGTACAATCGCATCACTCACCTGGTCGTCTTTGGCGACGTCAAAATTATAAGGTGCAATATTGACGCACCGTCCCAAGATGCCGTGAGTTTTATATGTACAATGTACATTCATTTCTAGCAATCAGTACCAAATTACTACTCGCAACATATCTAAAATGTTCGTTAAAAACCGTAATGTTTGTGCGCGAAAAAATGCTAGCAATAAAGTTGCTCCGCATGTCGGTGCACACATTTTTGTTCATCAACAAATATTCAAGTATAGGTACAAATGTATTAATCATAATTTCAGTATGACCAGAATATTATGCAGTGCGTGCATAAAATACCCGGTGGCATATGCAGTAGCAGCAAGATCAGGATACAAGGAAGCATACCACATGATGCTCACAGGTACGTCTTCTCATCTCAGATCAGTCTGACACTGCAACTAGCAAATTGTAAAATGTGCGTCTTATTTTAACATCAGTTGCGCGCTCCTGCATATTTTCCAGTAATGTTTTGTCTTGATAATTGCAACCACAATGGAAAAGTAATTAAATGAAGTCGTCTACAACGTCAGATTTTTCAAGATGAAATCTTTACAGATTCTGGATAGATCTCCAATGCGGTGCAGACGTCGCATTCCACATCAACCCTAGATTCGACCAGATGGAGATAGTTCGCAACACCTTCAGTGCCGGAGTTTGGGGGGAAGAAGAGAGGAGCGGGGGTATGCCCCTCTGCAGAGGAGGTAACTTCGATATGCTGATCGCGTCTGATGAAGAATGTTTTAGGGTAAGACGGAATCTCATCTGGAACATTCTTTAGTGAATTTGATTTAGTTGAAGAGGGCGAGCGATGGACTGTGTAAACCGGAGAAAGGTTGTTAGTTGTTACTGAGTTGACGTTGGATAGAGAATTATGGAAGAATACATGCTCCGCAGACTCTGATGCAAGGGTGCAGGGTATTCAACGACACTACTTTTTTCTTTTGATGGGAAATTATCAAATAAATGACCCTTCCCGCTGTGAGTTACTAAAACCCATCATGTTCCTTCTTAAACATTTTATGTCTCAGGGTCGCGTTAACTCTTTCTAACAGTCCTGCACCGGCGTCCCGAACAACACTGCTCTTAACTTGAATGAAATGAAATCATATAGCATATGTATGTATACATAATTAACTTGGCACCTTGTTTTTAAATAATTGTTAAAAATCACGTTTTGATGTCCAGGTGGCCATCAACGGGCAGCACTTCTGCGAGTTTGTTCATCGCATCGAGTTCGTGCACATCGACCACCTGACTGTGTACGGCGACGTCAATATAAAACTGATCAGCTTGTAAAAACCACAATTTTGAATTATAAAAAAATATTTTTTTAAGATAAAGCACTTAAATTAAAGCATTATCTACCTAGTGTGAGATTGCCATTGTCATAACAAAAATATCTTATAATTAGTTACCTCTTGAATGTTACGCAATGAAATACGAAACTCAAAATAAAACAGGCTTCCAAAAACTATATCAAGCTAATATCAAAGGAATTTTATTTCACACGGCTCTCAAATATTGCATGTACCGAACAAGGGAAACAAACATAAGAAGAAAAATAGAGATAAATTGAGAGAACCTTTTTGAAAAGTCGTTCAAAAGACACTAAACTCTCACCGTAGGTATAATGGAATAGCAACTCCTTAACTGTAAAATAATCGTTTCTATTTAAAATTAAGTTAAGATTTGTATAAAACTGTATTTTGTGTGAAATAAACAGCTTTTTTTTATTTATATCTTCTACTTTGATAGTTGACCCGAAATTTTTTTAAAGAAAATTTTGATTCCAATGAATGTTTTTCTCAATTCAGATGGTCTGGTACCGACTAAATGTGCGTATTCATCTTCATATTTATGAATTCAAACAAACTATCGGCCGACATAAAGTTTGCAGTGCATATTGTCTGTTGCTGAGTGAACATCGCTAAGACCATTGATAAGTCTAAAGGCCTTATTACATTTGACTAAATTCAGTCAAATGTAATCGCATTCAGGAAGGTAGGTTTCAATAAATCATTTAGAAACCTAATTAGACAAACCTAATTAGACGACTGAATTTAGTAAAGTGTAATAAGCCCTATACATATGCTTCAAGACTCGTAGATTTGAATCACAATATCTTCAAAGCAATTTTTGCCGCAATCGCGTAATTTTCATTTCGATACTAGATAACTATGTGTACATACGGTAGAGTCTGTAAGGGTTGTCGGGTTAGGGTGGTGTCTTGCCTCAATTGCCTATCTGACCCGTCCGTGATGCACCCTGCTGGACAACGGACAAGGCTTTAGCGACCAACCGATGGCGGTATAACCACCACACAGCACCAAATGGAATATTGAGTTGTTCCTCGGAGATGGGCAGTTTCTTCGGAGCCAAAATACTCCTCTCTACCAACGCGCATGCCTAACGCGTTGAGTAAGGACAAATTCGCTCAGCTTCAGGAGGTAGCAATCCGGCAGTCGACGTCTTTTGCCTGAGACTTTACCAATTACTCAAATATAGAAGTGTTGAGGTAGCTGCCGATTGTAACTGCCTGAAAACAGTCGATGATTGAGCTGCTCTTTCAAAATAAACTAAGACAAATGTAGTCAGTTTTAGTATCCGACTAGGATGGGTACTACTAGGACCAACAGTAAATACAGAAACTTCATAAAAAAAAGACAAAAAAGGAAAGTCTGTGTGACTTTCCTTAACTTTTCCATAATGTATTAATTTACAATGCAAAGAATAACAAACAGTTTTTCCTCCTTGCCGACAATTTAAGAAATCTATTTATGTCCGACCACATTTTTGAATTGACTAGCTAGATAATATGTAGATAGATAACTATGTGCATCGGGCGCCTAGTCGGCATCGTCAAGGTTGTGTTCGAAATATAATTCAGTATACTGGCTATTGCTCGTGAGCTTATGAATTCGACAGTTTATTGAACTCAAAGGATATCATATTGTGATGAACACACTGGTCAGAATATTTCGGAGCTTCATTAGTCTATTTTATTATATCAGTTTTAAATAGTTTATCGTACATATTGTATACTAAACTTTATGATTAGTTTACTGAGATAGATTTCGGAACACAGCCCAAATTATGCTGCCGCCCGCACCCCGCACACAAGTGTTTGCCATGTAACCAACCAGTCCGCTGGAGCTCAATCAGTGCTTACTATTTCACCGACCTTGGTCGAGAGCAGTTGACAAAAACATAACTTTTTGAAAACATTAGTTTATTCAGTACTCAGACTAAGAACTTTGGTAAGTTATAAAGTGTTTTGTGACACATTTAAATGTGCGTATTTTTCTTCTTCTTCTTCGTCCTGCCCTGTTCCTAATTTTATTTGGGGTCGGCGCAATATGTCATTCTCTTCCATTTTCCCGTCACTAGTCATACTGACACTCACTCCCTTCCTATTCATGTCATCTTTCAGGCAATCCATCCATCTTTTCTTAGGTCTTCCTCTTCCTCTCCATACTTAGCACACACTTTGTTGCATGCCTATCATCCCTCCTCATTACATGTCTATACCATGACAATCTTCTACTACTCATCTTTTCTGTAACTGGCGCTACTTTCAGACTTCCTCTGTAATCATTCCTCACTTTATCCATTCTTGTAACACCACACATCCATCTCAGCATTCTCATTTCTGCTATATGCACTCTCTTCTCATCCCTTTTTCTTATTACGGATTTGTAAATTTTGCCCTTCAGTTTGATCCGCGGGTCACAGACAGTGCTAGTTACCTGTCGCCACTTCAATACTTCATTCATCCAGTATTGATCCGATGCGTAACGTCCCTGTCCACCTCACCGTCACTTTGGACGAGTGAACCAAGGTACCGGAAGTCAGAGCAGACTGGTAGGAGCATGCCGGCTAGGGTCATGGTCATGGCTCCTGAAATACCGCCAAAATCACATTGCAGGTATTCGGTTTTGCTCCTGCTCACCTTTAAACCTACTGTGTCCAGTCTTAGCCGCCATGCCTCCAATCTACTCTGAACCTCTGGCCCACTGTCCCCCACCAGAACAATGTCATCGGCGAAAAGCATACACCAGGGAGCCTCCTCCTATATGTCTGCTGTTAGCGCGTCCATTACCAACAGGAATAGATAAAGGCTGGGAGTCGACCCCTGATGTAAGCAACAACTACACTGAAACTGGTGGTAGTGCCCGCTGCGGACCGGACTTGTGTACTGCATCTGCCGTACATCGCTCGAATTAACTGCACATACTTCCCTGGTATACCTTTCTCCTCAAGGGCTCACCACAAAACCTCACGAGGCACCCGGTCATATGTCTCGAGGTCAACGAGACACACCATATGCAAGTTTTTCGGTGCTGTGAGATTATAGCTTCGCCTGGTATTACCCTAGTCTTTGATATTCTTTAAACTACTGACCAAAAAGTAGTATATTTGTGTGACGTGGTGAC
Organism: Helicoverpa zea x Helicoverpa armigera; assembly: GCA_033682625.1. Lineage (NCBI taxonomy): Eukaryota > Metazoa > Arthropoda > Insecta > Lepidoptera > Noctuidae > Helicoverpa > Helicoverpa zea x Helicoverpa armigera. The sequence continues at coordinate 868,239 of JAWIIS010000008.1, forward strand.
CGCTTTTATAAGTGATGAAATGTGCGGATTTTTCTATTAGCTGCAATTCCCGTTGGAATCGATCCAGCGTAAAAATAAACAGTATTTTTTTTCTATTTTTTGGTACAACAAAAAAAACTATATTTACTAACTCATGTTGAGAACAGAGTTGAACCTAGTTTCATCGGATGCGCCTCAGTTGATAGCTCATTTATTTTTATGGTGGCGTTCTGACGAAGATATATTCGACATTTTAATATCCTCACTTTAATTGAGGATACTAAATTGTCGTATACTTCCAAAATACTTCCAAAACCACATACATTTCAATTATGTAACCGTAATAAAAAGGCAAGTACCAATGTAACTTTTCTAAGTTTGTATGTACTTTCTGAGTATAACTTAAGACACCATAGACTGTGTTTCGGATGGCACGTTAAACTGTAGGTCCCGGCTGTCATTGAACATCCTTGGCAGTCGTTACGGGTAGTCAGAAGCCAGCCAGTAAGTCTCACACCAGTCTAACCAAGGGGTATCGAGTTGCCTGGGAAACTGGGTCGAGGAGATAGGCAGTCGCTTCTTGTAAAGCACAGGTACTCAGCTGAATCCGGTCAGACTGGAAGCCGACCCCAACATGGTTGGGAAAAAGTCTCGGAGGAAGAAGTAACCGTAATAAAAAATAATCTATCGACTGAGGCGCATCTGATGACACTAGTTTCATGTCATTCGATGATTTTTACCGTCGTTAAAAAAAAAGGTGGGGACGTTTTTAGGCATCGTCCTTTCCTGTAATACTAACAGTTTGGCGGCTATATTCCGGCTCTTTAATTCACTCGCACTAATTAATATAATTTAATATTAACAATCATTCATTCTGACTCCCTCACTCTTCGTCACTCGTTTATAAAAACAAAACGATTGTAAAATTTTAGTCAATTTGTTCTTAGTATATGGCAAAAATAATCGAAGCCAATAAGTCTGATACTAGACTAACCTAGGGATATTGGGTTGCCCGGGTATAATTGAAGAGGTTAATTAGATAGGACAGTCGCTCCTTGTAAAACACTGGGACTCAGCTGCAACCAGTTAGACAAGACGCCGACCCCCGCATAGTTGCCCCCGCCCCCGCCCCCCAAGAAGAGATTCAAATACATATTTGTAATTTTATCGCGGCTATATTAAAATTGTTTAACCGCGATAAACTTCGTTAAAATAGTATATTTCAATGTCTATTATTCGCGTAAGTGTCAAAACTCAATATGTGTAAATTGTTTTTTACTCATTTCACCTACTAAAGTTATCATCAGAAACTTGATGTTATCACTCGCGGCAATTACAGCACAAATATTTTTTTAGTTGCAGTTTTGAAGGGATCGCAGCGAAACGGCGAGACACAATGATATCCATTTACGACCCTGTGAGTATTTTTTAAACTTCTTTAATATACGTATAAACAAATGTACAAGACAACGCTAACAGATCTATTATTTTAATCTACTACACAATCATTTATCAAGTTTCCCTAAACACGATAGATGCCCATTTTGGGGACACACTTCTAACTCTTCAACGAGCTCGCGAGCCATGTTTTCCTTCGCCATGGTTCAAGTATGCAAGTGTACCTACCTATTAATCAAAACTTCTGTTTCACCAGGATCTGCCATGCGTGCACAAAATAGCTGTTGATATAACCAATGACAGCAAGATCAGGATACAAGGAAGCTTACCACATGATGCTCACAGGTACGTCTTCTCATCCCAGATCAATAATAATTTGACACTGCAACTGGCAAATATATGTCTTATTTTAACATCAGTTACGCGCTCCAGCCACTGGTCAATTTAACATTTCTATATATTTTAAAGTAATATCTTGGCCCGATGATAACAATCACAATAGAAAAGTCCATCGTATACAATAACAACGTCATATTTTTCAACGTGTAATCTTTACAGATTCTGGATAGATCTCAAATGCGGTGATGACGTCGCATTCCACATCAGCAGATTCGACGAGATGGAGATAGTTCGCAACACCTACAGTGCCGGAATTTGGGGGGAAGAAGAGAGGAGCGGGGGTATGCCCCTTTGCAGAGGAGATAACTTCGATATGCTGATCGCGTCTGATGAAGAATCTTTTAGGGTAAGACGGAATCTCATCTGGAACATTCTTTAGTGAATTTGATTAGTCGAAGAGGGCAACCGATGGACTGTGTGAAACTGTAGAAAGGTTGTTAGTTGTTACTGAGTTGACGTTGGATAGAGAATTATGGAAGTATACATGCTGTGCCGACTCTTGATGGAAGAATAAGTGTGCAGGGTACCTAATCAACAACACTACTCTTTTTCTTTTGATGGGAAATCATCAATAAAACGACCCCTCCCGCTGTGAGTTAGTAGCGTGAGGGAGTGTCAGACTCTTACTGACTAAAAGCCTGTTCCTCCTAAAGCCCATGCCCATTATGGTCCAGGGTCGCGGTAACTTTTTAGAACAATCCTGCACCTGCAGCCCCGAACAACACTGCTCTTACATTTTAATGGAGCGAAATCTTAAAGCAGACGTTACAGCCTTTTTATCGTGCCACTGCTAGGCACAGGCCTCCTCTCACACGTAGAAGGATTGAGCGTTAATCACCACGCTTACTCAATGCGGTTTGGTGATTTCAGACTTAATAGTCCAGGTTTGCTCGAGTGTTTTCCTTCACCTTACCAGCTTTTTTTTGGTGTCCAAGATATACTTAGACAGTACATACAAACTTAGAAAAGTTGCATTGGTACTTGCCTGACCTGGAATCGAACCCACGCACTCATACTTGAGAGGTTGGTTCTTTCACCAGTAAGCCACCACGACTTAAAGCCTACAAACACACAATAGAATTAATGAAGCAACTCGATGTTAATTACAATTAATCACATTTGAATGTACAGGTGTCCATCAACGGGCAGCACTTCTGCGAGTATATTCATCGCATCGAGTACGATCGCATCACTCACCTGGTCGTCTTTGGCGACGTCAAAATTATAAGGTGCAATATTGTCGCACCGTCCCAAGATCCCGTGAGTTTTATATGTACATCCATTTCTTTTAATGCGAGATTGCAAAGTCTACCAAAGAAATATTTCTTCAGGTTTAGTCTAGCAATTAGTACCAAATAACTGAACACATACGAACATATTTAAAATGTCCGCTAAAAACCGTACGACCGCAAAAAAGCTAGCAATAGAGTTGCGCCGACATGTAGGTACCTACACATTTTTGTTCACCAACAAATATTATATTAATATTCAAATATAGGTACAAATGTATCTATACTAATATTATAAAGAGGAAAACTTTGTTTGTTTGTTTGGTTGTAATGGATAAACTCAAAAACTACTGGACGAATTTTAAATATTCTTTCACCATTAGAAAGCTAAATTATCTGCGAGTAACATAGGCTATATTTTATCCCTGTGCGGGCAGTAGCTCCCACGGGACGCGGGTGAAACCGCGGGAAAACGGCTAGTTAATCATAATTTCAGTATGGCCAGAATATGCAGTGCGTGCATAAAATACCCGGTGACATATGCAGTAGCAATAAGATCAGGATACAAGGAAGCATACCACATGATGCTCACAGGTAGGTCTTCTTATCTCAGATCAGTTTGACACTGCAACTAACAAATAGTAAAATGTATGTCTTATTTTAACGTCAGTTGCGCGCTCCAGCCACAGGCTAATTAAGATTTCTGTTTATTTTCCAGTAATATCTTGTCACGATAATAAACAACCACAACAGAAAAGTAATTAAGTGCTGTGGTCTACAACGTCAGGTTTTACAACGTGAAAACTTTACAGATTCACGATAAATCTGAAATGCGGTGCTGACGTCGCATTCCACATCAACCCTAGATTCGACCAGATGGAGATAGTTCGCAACACCTACAGTGCCGGATTTTGGGGGAAAGAAGAGAGGAGCGGGGGTATGCCCCTCCACAGAGGAGGCAACTTCGATATGCTGATCGCGTCTGATGACGAATCTTTTAGGGTAAGACGGAATCTCATCTGGAACATTCTTTAGTGAATTTGATTTAGTTGAAGAGGGCGAGCGATGGACTGTGTAAACCGGAGAAAGGTTGTTAGTTGTTACTGAGTTGACGTTGGATAGAGAATTATGGAAGAATACATGTTCCGCAGACTCTTGATGCAAGGATGCAGGGTATTCAACGACACTACTTTTTTCTTTTGATGGAAAATTATCAAATAAACGACTCTTCCCGTTGTGAGTTATGTAGTAGCGTGAGGGAGTGTTAGACTGTTACTGACTAAAACCCATCATGTTCCTTCTTAAACATTTTAGGTCCCAGGGTCGCGGTAACTCATTGGAACAGTCCTGTACCTGCGTCCCGAACAACACTGCTCTTACATTATAATAAAGTGAATTATTAAAGTATATTTAAGAATTAATTTGTTTTAAAATATCATTATTATTGTTTTTGTATTTTGTTTATATACAGGTAGCCATCAACGGGCAGCACTTCTGCGAGTTTGTTCATCGCATCGGGTTCGTGCACATCGATCACCTGGTTGTGTACGGCGACGTCAATATAAAACTGATCAGCTTATAAAACTGTAAAACCTTTTCTATTTATGTTTAAGATTTGTATAAAACTGTATTTTACGTGAAATGTATAACGGAGTACCAGAAGTGGTTAGAATCTTCGTTACACTTGCATCTTGTCAGTAGTAATTTAGTAGTTAAAAATGTAATAACATCATTAGTTACTACTTTCTTTGATAAAAATATTACCCAAAAATAGTTAAAAAAAATGAAAAATGAGAATAATCAACAGATTTATATATACCATAAGTAAGGACTGTGCAAGAAAGTTATTAAGTTTAGAATTATTGATTCTTACAAGATGAGCTATTGTGACATTTGGAATTGCAAAGAATGTTTGATTTCTTGCATTTACAACGTTTTGAATATCATCTCCTTCTTTAAAAGTCTGTTGACAAAAATATATTTATTCAGTTTAAAGATATAGAAAGCAAGAGCGTAAGTATTACACGCAGATATTTCTCGAAAGCCACAAAAGTCTACTTTTTAGTTTAGACCTGGCCTACAATCACACTAAACACAAATTGAAAACTAATAAAAACCTCATCCAATATCCAATAAAATGCGCTTCACGCAAAAAGTTTCAAACAAATAGGTTTTATTTAGCATTCCCGGTGCGTTCCGTTTCACTCAGCCGACACCGCCCAATCAGAGTTGTAAAAAGTAAAAGTGTCGAATTGAAAAGTCCTACGTTACGAATCAGGATGAGAAATATAGATGCCTAGGTAGATCTATCATTGTACATATGTAGGTTTTTTTTTAAGTTCAAGTGTTCTTTATCATCTTTCTTGATTTGTACCTATCTCTGTTTTTCAATTTGGTTACCTATTAATAAGTATTACTATAGGTACCTACCATAGGGAAATAATATTGCAACAAAGGTCACCATTAATTTTCACTGTAGATTGAAGTTCTACTTTGTTAATTCACTTAAAATAGGTATTCACCAGAAAAAAATATAATACCATTTCGATCAGCACTATTTATAGGCACCTAAAAATTACATTTTAATATTTTTAGGTGAAACATTGAAAGACTCCGCACCAAATTCATTCCGTTGAAAGTTAAAAAAGTCACTTAAAAGTCCGTCCCAAACCACGCAGACTGTTTGAAATTAAAAAAGAATTCAATTCAAATTTGGAATTCTTACAGGGGCTGGGGTTGCCACCTCTCGGCAAACTTTACCCATAACATGTAAATGGGGAAAGTTTCGGCTAATTGCTTGCAAGACTGTCGCCAGACGGGCTGTACTCAGTTAATTAAAGCTACAATCTTTAAAACGAGATTTACTAAGTAAGAATTTTGTTAGTTTTTGATATGTTCGATTATATTTTGGTAGGTAGGTGTCTTTTTTTTTAAACATACAATAGGTAACAACCACAAAATTCGGAATGCATTATTTAACATTATGTTTTCTAAGTATATTAATCGATTACCCCAACAAATAATTTGGCTGCGCTGAAGTCAGTCACACAGTTTGACTTATTTACAACTATTAATAGCCAACCTCTTATTTACCAAACTATATTGGGACAGCACAATGCTTTTTTAACTACTTTTTATTTAGGCATACTGCAAAATATCGATAACCAAGCAAGAGTAAGGGACAGAGAGCTTATTGAAACACGTAGAAAATCACTTGCAACACCTCCGTCGGGCAAATTTAATTTTAACGACATGTTTTAGGCAATCGCTCTTTACTTAGGGGGATATAGAGAGGTATGGTAACACCGGGATTTACTTGTTTTACATTATGCGTTTATCAAATGGAGTTTACAATGCAGAATTTTAAATATAGGTATGCAGAAATAGTGTTCTTTAAACTTCTTTGATGTCAATAGTACAGTAGCGACCTCTGAATTAGCGAAACATCTGTTCAAGATCTGTAGAGGTATAAACAAATGCCGAATGCGCAAGGAGTCAATCTACTAACTTAAAACCTGCCAAGTTAATTGGTAGGTACTAACTGTAGGTAAATAGGTAAGTATGTATCCATCAAAATTGTTTTTTTGCTAACAAAAATAAAACGATTATTTGCCATAGGTACATTATTCAGAAAACAATTCGAGGAATAGTCGCGAGCTACTCCATCACGCAGGATTACCACAAATCCGGGCCAAATTGAAGATTTTCTCGCCGCCATTCGGGAAAATATACTCACTATTGTTATTGACTAGCTATAGGTACTTACCTACTCTGAAGTAAGGTGAACATACTCCAATACAAAATCATTACCTGCCAGTAAATAATACTTCTTACAAAATGTTTGAGGGTAAACGTTTGTTACCTATTGTTTGAACAACTACTGAACGGATTTTAATACGAAATTGATTGAGAGTAGCCCATGGGCTGCTTTTATTCGGGAGCAAGGAGTATCTACTATGTTCGAGATGCAGCTGAAATACGAGGAAACAACTAGTATTATACTAGAAAGAGCTTCATCATGAAAACCGCGCAAAAAATCTGTTGAGCGGTGTTTAAGTAGAAAGAAACTGTCCTTTGTTTTAATGTGTAGGTAGGTACTTATATGTATGCATTTAGGACACTACTCACAATTATATTGGATACTTAATCTGCGGGTAAAAATAGTGGAACCGAAACACATGTACAGCATACAAATTCATAAGAGCAATCCCTCAGTATAAGCACCACTGTTGTATCTTCAATAGGCGTACTTCATTTAGAATATTATTCGTAACGCTTAAGAAAATGCCATATATTATATAAATGAGATAAACAATCTTGATAGGACTTTCACAAATACACATTAATCATTATACTTAGTACTTTATTTATTTAAAGTGATTAAGTGAGAGAGATCTGGGCGCTGATCAGTTCTTTTTCTGTATTACTTTTCAATCCTTAAAGAATTTACGAACTCTCCTCTCGCGCCTGCTAGCTCATCTAATCACGATTTTCAGTGTTTATCTTCTATCGATTTCTCCTATGTTTCTCCTGTTTCTCATCAATACTAATAAATAACTAAAACAATATAATAGGGCAAAAAGGCATTCCTAAAACTTTATTTTGTCGTTTTATGAGAAGGTTTCATCGAGCCTAAAGACGAGATAGTTGCAAGGACGGGACCAGGATTCTCCGCCATCCGCGTGGATGTTTACTTTGACATTCAGTAAGTGGGTACCTAAGTAACTGTTACACGAGCTTTTGAGCGAAATGGTAAAATTTGGCTTAAAAATTAGCGCTCGTACCCCTCGCGTCCTATATATGTGTATACTTAGTCCCCAAACTAGCAAAAAAAATGCGCCATTTTCCTTATACTTCACTATATTCCGGTCATTAATTAGTTCAGGACCTGAAAGAAAAATTTTGCGCTCGCTTCACTCTCACTTTCATATCCCATGTTTCGTTAGTTTCTGACTCCACAAGTTAACAAAAACAAATGGCAGAAATTTTTGATAGTCCGTTGAATAGAGCACCCTGAAAACACTCGTTCGGGGCTCCAAGATCGCTGAAGCCGGCTCTGATGTCGTCAATGAGATAACTGAGACACAAATAAGGAAAACGAAGTAAAAACATAATATTTAGTTTACTTCTGACTATAAATTTTGCTCTGGAAAAACAGGGTTGATAACCTCTGATCTACGCTTATCCGCAGCCAATACATAGAACATTCAATGAATGTCTTTCTGTAATGAATTTTATTGATTTGCAAGAAAGTGACAAATAATGGAAAATTACAACTGAATGGTTACAAATTCGTTGCTTAAGGGTGGTAAAACACTCGAGCATCTACTTGAACATCTACTATTTCAATGTATTACTGGTGTCCTGACTGTTCCTGGCTGTTCTCTAATAACATAAGCCAACTGTGCAGGACATAGTGGCGCGCTCGCCCAGACACAGGTGCACTATGTTCCCCGACTACCATAGACCAATGGGACAGTCAATCAGTAAAAGTCTCTCCCTCGCTTGCCATGTTTACCTTCTTGTAAGATACTAAAACCTAATATTTTAAGCATATATTACAGTATTTAGACATTTAGGAGCGAGAAGACACTGTTAGACGATTTGTATGAAGCTAGTGACGGCATTTGCCTGGCTCGGAGTTTCATGCATCATGATAGACAGATTTTATGATAATTATCTTTCATATTGTCTAGTCTGAAAAATCACATTGTAATTATGATAAAGTCAGTTTTACTGAATTTACCTATTCGATAACCTATTTAAAATAGATAGATTATACTTTATTGTACACCAAGAAATAAATTAACGACACTGGAAATCACAACACAGCAAGTTTTTTCTAGACAAACTTTGGAATTATTGTGATGAATAAAAACATACCTAACTATGTTATCGTGCTGATAGACTAACTTATCATTGCAAGGGGTCAGTTTAATTTTTTAAGCCATTATTATTGTTGAACGCTGTGAGTGACAGCACGCGTTGTCTCCGCAGAACTCCGTAGTGATTAATTACGAAAATTTTCTTCTGCATCAGTTCTTAAATGAAACAATTTTAACAAAAAAACAATGATTCCTAAACACGCGTGCCTATTGATTATACTGTATAGTATCATAACAGTGAAATCATGGACCTTCAAGTCATCATTTGAAGCTTACACAACCAACATGCACAATCCTGGAATCTGTTTGGGAAACTGCATTCAGAACAAGTGCACCTACGATTGGCACGCTCACGAAACTGAGTGCAGAGGGACATCGATACCTACTATGAAATATCGTACGTTAGACAAAAAATTGTGCACGAGTAACTGTGGTAATTTTGACGGTGAGAGCTATCAATGGTGTGCCATCGGCACAAATGATTGGGGTTTTTGCAGTCGACTGATTGCACGGACAGCCACTGAAAGTTACAGAACTCACAATGACTACGTGTCGTGTTCCGACGCTTGTGCAACTCGTGGGTATAGCTACTATTGGTGCCATGCTGTTGTCGACAAATGGCAGAAGTGTTATCCAGAAAAAAAAATACTTCTGATAAACTATAGAACTAAAGATTATAAAGAATGCAAAACTCCTTGTGAGATTTATAAAACTAGTGATTTGCCATATTGTTATGATAGCAGTGGTACATGGCAACAATGCTTTTTAAATCCCGCATATCAAAATACCCTGGACGAGATTGACCAAAATTTAAGGAGATCCTGTAAGCCTGGTGGATTTTTTGAAGAAGGGTACCGCTTATGCCATTTAAAGACTAAGCGTGCCATAACTGAGTTAGACTTGACGTGCACGCTTGACGTCGAGGCCGTAGCCTCCAGACATGAAGAGAACAATCCCACTGTATCAGTGCGCCAATGGAGCAGCCTAAGCCCCATCACTGCAGATACTGATCCCATATATTCGTACACAGTGTTCCCCGTCCCAAGACCTTTCGGAGAAGATCAGTTAAACCTACCGTTAGTGGTGCGTGCTGTGATAACTACTAACACCTTGCTCCCTGTTGGTGCGGGGCGACAACGTTTTACATCGGAGGTAACGCGCTATTACAGAGATATGGAAATCATCACGGGAACTAGTAATAACGATGAGAGGGGACACATAGTCGCATCTAGGCTTGGCGGTCCGATGGAAACATACAACATTTTCCCACAGTCTTGGCGCCATAACAGAGGCAGTGGTTCGAAATGGTTCCGAATGGAGGCAAGCTTGGACACGTTTATAAGAGGTCATGATGACCGACACGCCGAATTCACGGCTGTGCTAAGTTATTCCACCGATCTAAACAATAATCCAGTAAGAAGACCTAATGCTATAGCCGTGAGGATACGTCTATACGTCAGTGGAGTTTTGTCGGATAGTGACGGAAACCCTCTGGCCTCTGCCAGAGACAACCCCTATGAAAACATGTATTTTTCCAACGATCCAGATGTTCCCTGCGATTAAGGTATGCACTGCTGCACGAACAGGTAGAAACACTCAACAATATCGCGGCAGAGTGCGCCTAACGGTTCGTTCTGGTCTTAACGTTACAGGCTCTTAGCTATCTCCAATTTCTCAAACTACTTTCGGGATCGCTGTGAATTGCTGGTTACCAGAGGTAAATCTTCATGCTCTGCTTCATCCTTGAACTCTTTCTTGTGTCCTTCAACCTCACACTTCAAGATACTAGGAATATTAGAATCGGTTAATCGTTACCCGTTCGCGCTGTGATACGCGAAAGCCCATCACCACAGGTGTTCAAGAGATGGATATTAGAAGTGTTTATTTTATGTATACGTGATACCATGTTTGTGTAGTGCAACTACTCGTATTGGTTTCAATTATTACTTATGTAGGTATTAAAATATTACTGTTGTGAACTTTTATTTACTAGAGGCATCTCCTTACCACTCCAAGATTTGCACCCCTTCTGTTTATTACAATTTGTTTTGTGCGTAATGATGTTCTGTTGATAAGAGAGATTAACACATTAACAAGTATGCAAAAATAAAATGTATTATCGTGTGTGCACACTTTTTTATTTGAATCAAAATAACAATGTCCAGGTTTTATCAGTGTACTAGCTTCTGCCAGTGGTTTCACCCTCATCCCGTGGGCACTACTTCCCGTACCTGGATAAAAAGAAGCCTATAGCCTTCCTCGATAAATGGGCTATCTAACACTGAAAGAAATTTTCAAATCGGACCAGTAGTTCCTGAGATTAGCGCGTTCAAACAAACAAACTCTTCAGCTTTAATATTAGTATAGATGTGTATTATGTCCCGTACAAGACTACATGCTCAAAGAAGACAAACAAAGGCTCAGCTTTTCACAAGCCGCTACGAATGGCAAGCTGATTTTATTGACCTCCGTGACGCGTGCTGATACTGTAACTTATCACTGAAAGGGGTCACCGTAGAACATTGAATCTTGTGATGGAGTGCACGCATTGCGTACCTTGTCCAGTATCTTATTTAATAACATCTGCACTTGTAGTTCAAATTGAAGCTGTTTTAAAACAGGCAACATGATGCTTCTAAAACCAGCGAGCATTTTAATTGTGCTACAATATCTCGAAACAGCACAACTATGGACCTTTGAGTCAAGATTGGAGGCCTATACAGTTTATATTCATAACCCTGGTATCTGTTTGGGAAATTGCATTCAGGGCATGTGCACATACGATTGGCATGCTCACGAAACTGAGTGCATGATGACGTCGATTTCCACCAAAAAATATCGAACCCTGGACAACGAATTGTGCACAAGTAACTGTGGGAATTTTAATGGTAAAAGCTATCAATGGTGTGCCATCGGTACAAATTATTGGGGTTATTGCAGTCGACTGATTGCACGGATAGCCACTGAAAGTTACAGAACTCACAATGACTACGTGTCGTGTTCCGACGCTTGTGCTACTCGTGGGTATAGCTATTATTGGTGCCATGCTGTTGTCGGAAAATGGCAGAAGTGTTATCCAGAAAAAAAAATACTTCTGATAAACTATAGAACTAAAGATTATAAAGAATGCAAAACCCCTTGTGAGATTTATAATAAAAAGGAATTGCCATATTGTTATGATAGCAGTGGTACATGGCAACAATGCTTTTTAAATCCCGCATACCAAAATACCCTGGACGAGATTGACCAAGATTTTACCAGGTTATGTAGGCCTGGTGGAAGTTTATGTCGTACGGGCACGATATGCAAGCGCCAAAGTATTAATGCACTAGATCCCACATGCCCGATTGACGTCGAAGCTGTAGCCTCCAGACACGAAGATAACAATCCCACTGTGTTAGTGCGCCAATGGAGCAGCCAGAACCCCATCACTGCAGATACTGATCCCATATATTCGTACACAGTGTTCCCCGTCCCAAGACCTTTCGGAGAAGATCAGTTAAACTTACCGCTAGTGGTGCGTGCTGTGATAACTACTAACACCTTGCTCCCTGTTGGTGCGGGGCGACAACGTTTTACATCGGAGGTAACGCGCTATTACAGAGATATGGAAATCATCACGGGAACTAGTAATAACGATGAGAGGGGACACATAGTCGCATCTAGGCTTGGCGGTCCGATGGAAACATACAACATTTTCCCACAGTCTTGGCGCCATAACAGAGGCGGTGGTTCGAGATGGTTCCGAATGGAAGCAAACTTGGACACGTTTATAAGAGGTCACGTTAATCGGCACGCTGTTTTCACGGCTGTGCTAAGTTATTCCACTGATCTGAACAATAATCTATTAAGAAGACCTAATGCTATAGCCGTGAGGATACGTCTGTACGTCAGTGGAGTTTTGTCGGATAGTGACGGAAACCCTCTGGCCTCTGCCAGAGACAACCCCTACGAAAACATGTATTTTTCCAACGATCCAAACGATCCATGGGATTGAAATATTCCGTTTGTCTTAACTACTTGTAAGTGCGGACGGCTGCAATTAACCAGTTTATTACGTCTTATACATTGCATACATGTACTGTGTAAAATATATTTATGTATGTTCAAACTTTTTTATTACGTACTAGCCGATTTCCCGCGTTTTTGCTCGTGCTCCGTGGGAAGTACTGCGTACGTACCCGGTTAAAATATAGCCTAAGTTACTCGGGGTTAATGTAGCTTCCCTAAGGTGAAAGAAATCTTCAAATTGTTTCAGTAATTTCGGAGCTTTTAGAACAAAAAAGTCAGTTGTCAGTTTGGTTTGAACGCTGCTTTAAGTCCACCATATTGTTGCAAAAAATGTGCTAAATGAAGAACCGCTCGACCGATTTTGTGAAAACTTCAGATAAATCATCTACTTACTAATTTGTCCGAACAAAGCCTAAACTTTTGGTTTAGTTGGTGAGACCGTTTTTGAGTTATAAAATTACATTGAGTTATAAAAGAAGCATTAATTTTTATACATATAGATAAATTGAATATTAAATCTCAATATAGGTATAAAGAAACGAGATACTTTAGAAACTAAAAACGTCTTTATAATAAAACCAAAATAAGGCACGTAAAGAATTCTTTGACTTTTTAAATGGTGAAAATGTTACTGCGGCCATAAAAAGCCAGAACGACGTTTTTTATATAATTAAAGATTTATAATTTTATTAAGGACGCCATTCCTCTTGTTTGAGGCCGCCTTGGGCCGCCACTACAATGGCCGAATCAAATTCAAAACTTACCTTCTTCTTGGTCCCTCTTAGACAGGAACGATCGACTTTAGTGCCATCTGTGTTCAGCTGTTTTTTCGGTTCACTCCTGTCAATTTTCTATACTTAGATATAATAATAGCTAAAAAATATGTAGGTACGATTTTCTCTAACCGAATACCAAAATTACTATAAATTAACTGTAAAACAATCAATCATGCAGCAGGCGCGTTGTTTTTAGGTTACTTCCTTGAGTGAATTGAAACGCAATTTACGTACGTTCAGAATCAAAAAAGCATTTTATGCTTAGTTTTAAAACATTATATAAAAGAATATAAACAAAACGATTCTTTTATTTTAACTTACTAAATTGAATATTATTTGTTACTTATCTCTTCTTTTATTTAATAAATGCAGTGACATTAAATTTTATTGATTTTATATTGCCCACTTGCTCAATGACGCATCAGAGATATGATGACGCAGTTTCTAGACGGACTAATGTCAATTTTGCTACTTGTCCTGTCACATATAGTAATCTGTGGTCCTGTCTACTTGCGTGTGCATACATACAAGTCGTTGTCGTGAATTCTTTACAATAAATTATTAGTATTTTTTAATATAATTGACAGGGAAACGACCCCAAGTGATGGCTGGGAAGCTGAATAAATTTGAAACACCCAGCTCTGCCAGCTCCGATAGGTAAAGCGAGTCTGTTAACCTTCTCAAATGTTTATTTAAACAGCTGGCTAGTGTTATAAAAATGCGCTATTGAAGAATCGTTTTCTGTGCTGGCTTAGTCATCACCCGGTCTACGAGGTGTTTTCGCGTGTCGTGTTTTTGTGTAAAAATTTGAGATCATAATTCGTGGAAGCAACATTGCATTATAACCTCTGCACGCATTGTGATATTTTTAGAAAATCATTTAGTTCATTGGCAGCTCGCTTCTCGCTGAATAATCGCGGCGTGACAGCACGTGGTCGGCACTAAACGTGTCCTAACACGCCGTCTAGCGCGACGACTCTCGGAAATACCAGGCCATGGAGACAGGTCCATTGATCTTCTCAAATCCGTAAGATATCCAGTCAATACGATGTTAGGTCGTCTGTGTGACTAGCCGCCGGCTTTTGTGGAGTGCAGACACGCAGTTTATGTTGTAGAAATGTGTTTTTATAATTTTGCTTATGCACCAGGGAGCAAATTATTCATGTTTCTGTGGCTAGCAGCTTTTTGTTAGTAGTGATAGCATTCTAGCAAGTCTAGCCCACCACGATGTCATGTTGAGGATGTTTGTTGACTAATCTTTACTATAGATGTCAATGCTGTGATAATGACCTTCATATCATTTATGTAAACATGAAATTCACATTTCCTTTATCAGGATTTAGACTAATAACAATTGGACAGATGATAAGAAAACACTGATACTGTTGTGTTTATAAAGAGCTCGGAAAAAGTGATATGTGAATGCATTGAAGTAGTGTTTTGCAAATAACCTTGATCCAATATTGGTATCTGTGCAAGTGCCTTTGTTATCAACACAAGTTTAACCTTTACATACATTTAAACAAAATTGAAGTTAAAATTATTCCAAATTAATTATCACTAGTCATCTTGACCTCCTATTCAAAATTATATTAGACTATAACATAGTTATCAAAGTGTTGGGATGGACTGTATTTTTATCATTTATTATAAAGGGCAATAGAGGAATATGACGTATGTCAAAAACTTTAATACTTAAACAAAATGAATCGAGCACCTTAACAAAGGTAGCAAACATTGTGCTGTTACTAAAATAACTGCAAATAACAATAAATCACAGACAGATAACACAATGTAAACAGTGTTGTGTTGATACAGTCAAGTTTTAAAGCCTGCAAATAAAACATGAACACAGAATTTAAGTAACACACTGCCCAAGTATTCATTCCATTTTTATAATACTCATAGCTCTACCGGAAGGACCAGTAGGGCCCACTAGGGGCAAGGCCTGCCGGGGCTGTGGGATTGTTCGAAAGAGTTACTGTGACCCTAGTACATAAAGAGCTTCAGTAGGACGCGATGGGTTTAGTCAATAAGAGTCTGACACTCCCTCATGCTGATAACCCACAGCGGGAGGGATTTGAGGATTTCCTTTTTATTTTTAGTAAGATTTGTGCTTCCTTAAACCGGCACTGAAAAATTGGTCCACATGTTCACATTCTCTATATGTATTTTTTTAATATCAATAATTTCAGTTACTTATTAAACTTAAAAAAAAATAATTACCTAAATCATTTTTATAATCACAGTTTATTTTCTTTCATTATCTCCATATTACAATCACAAATTGTTTTATGGTCAAATTATATAAAAACTTACATAAAATTATATAAAACTTATATAATTTGTCTCATCTTGGTCTAAAATTGTATTGGTAAAATGATATTGTAAAAGTAGTGAATGGAGGAGACCTTTTGCTTAGTTTTAAACTGTTTCCATTTTTTTTATTTTCGTTTACAGTCCATTAAACCGTAGTAATTTTAGACACACCTCTCGCTTATCAAGCGTTATCGCGGACCGTCCGCAGATAGCACAGTTTACGTGGTTTTCCCATCACTGATACTGATAAATTCTGATTAATCATTGATACATCATTTCGCACTAGATATACATACATATAAGTATTATGTTTGTGTATGTAATTCTAAAGTTACGAAAGTGAACATTGTGATATTGCGTCATCAGTTTACAATTGAAAGCTTGTTTCAGTATTAAATATATGGTGGTCCTATTATTCAAATGTGGCCTGTGTTATTATAATTAATTAAGGTACAAAAAATTGTCACCACTGAAACCATCACTTTCACGTCATACAATCTTAGCTGGTATTGTCACGCAAATTCGCACCCCGTCACGTTCATTATAATTATTCACCATTACAGCGCTTCACACTAGCGTATTTTCAGCTCGGTTTTTTCGATTCGTACGAGCTGTGTCGCGCGAGCGGAAAATTCGCTCGTGTGAACGCGTTGATCTATCTATAGAATATCGTTAATGATGGATTTCAATAAATCTATCTCTAGTGGGCTAATCAACTGGCAGATATTTGAAGGTTATTGTAAGTATGT
The DNA here is from genome assembly GCA_033682625.1 of Helicoverpa zea x Helicoverpa armigera. Classification (NCBI taxonomy): domain Eukaryota; kingdom Metazoa; phylum Arthropoda; class Insecta; order Lepidoptera; family Noctuidae; genus Helicoverpa; species Helicoverpa zea x Helicoverpa armigera. The sequence goes on from JAWIIS010000008.1 coordinate 884,984, forward strand.
ATATGAGGTTCTAAATGTAAAACTGTGATAACTTACAGTGACACAGAACTCGCGCTGGAGCTGAGCGAGCAGGTGTTCCTGGATGACGATGACTACTCGACGAGGGCGCCCGCGTCCCCCACCACGGTCCCCAACGTGAGACCCTACAGACCTCCTTCAACAGGTAAGTGTAGAACCCCATCATCGTCTTCCGAGCCCAACTATGTTGGGGTCGGCTTCCAGTCTAACCGGATGTAGCTGAGTACCAGTGTTTTACAAGCAGCGACTGCCTATCTGACCTCCTCAACCCAGTTACCCGGGCAACCCAACGTTACTGTTGTTTGTTGTATAACCCCCTCCCCCCCCCCCTTTAAACGTCAAGCGTATTTTATGAACGCCCCCTAACGTGTAACCTTCCAATTGCTCGTGCTTATGCCTACAACCCGAGGTAACTAGGACCGCATCCGAATAAAAAGTACCCTAAAATTTGTCCAGGTTTATAAGCTATATTTCGGTAAAGTTTCATCAAATTTCGTCCAGTAGTTTTTATGTTAAATTGACATTTGAGTCACGTGACTTTCGGGCATTTTGAGAATATATTGTATTTTTTAATATAAAATAGATATCCGACAGACAAACAACGAAAGCGATTAATTCAGGAAGATATGAACAACAGCTGATTCACGATTTTCTATATTTAGACTTTTAGATCACTTGTCTACTGTATGCGAACGTAGTACGTGGCATTAACCTATGTCGGACAACGGGGTCAGTCGCCGTTACGATTCCTAGGAAAATGCAATTAAAAACAACAATTTGTGTGGGTTACTACTTTAGATATACATTAAAGTACTTATTGCTTATAAAGTATACCTATACAATATGTATACTATTAATTTGTTATTTTATACCGAAATTATTGCTTATAAAGTATACCTATACAATATGTATAGTATTAATTTGTTACTTTATACCGAAATAACGTTTAACTGTACGTCCCGGCTGTCATTGAACATCCATTTCAGTCGTTACGGGTAGTCAGAAACCAGTCTAACCAAGGGGTATCGGGTTGCCCGGGTTACTGGGTTGAGGAGGTCAGGTAGGCAGTCGCTCCTTGTAAAGCGCTGGTACTCAGCTGAATCCGGTTAGACTGGAAGCCGACCCCAATATAGTTGGGAAAAAGTCTCAGAAGATGATGATGATTATACCGAAATAAACAATCATACAGAAGTATGTATTTGTTACTTGTACATGAAACTAAGATGTAGTGAAAGGTGTCGGACGCCTACTCGGTAATTCGATATACTTCTATACTAGATTAATTTCGTGAACAAGAGCTCTATTTACTCTGTAGTAGCTTCGTGTTGCCACCTAAATGAATTCAAAGAATTTGTACTTGTATATCTAAATAGCGACTGGACCTAAGCTTCAAATGAGTATAAAATATGCTTCTATATTTTGGTGTTTTTTTTAATTAATCGTAAAAATTACTTAATTGTCAAAAAAAAAAATTCAATCGATACCCTGAGATTATCCAAACTTCTCTCGATATCTGCGATTGTTATTTCTTTCTTACACCTGAATTCCTGAATTTATCGGTTATAAAACATCCGACGAAACCCAATGATACAATAACTGCATAACTCGCAGTTACATGTTACTGACCATTGTATTATGTTGTCTCAAAGAAAATAAAAGAAAGTTTATAAATATTACCGCACATGTGTATAACTGCAGCTAAGGTCAAGCATTGTTACCAACTGAATAATTTAAATTGAACCTTATGTATGGACGCTAAAGTATATTTTTGTCTGGTGTTATGATCCATGGGTTTGCAAAGTAAGATGAGACGACTTGATATGGAGACCACACATAGTGACCTACTGTACTGTTATAGGATACCAGTATTCTTAATTAAGGGTCGCTAAAACACTGCGGGATTGTACGAAAGAGTTACCGCGGCCCTGGTACATACCTAAAGGGTTTAATGGTGTGTTTTAGTCAGTAAGAGTCTGACACTTCCTCATGCTGCACCACAGCGATAAGGCTCATTTGATGATTTCCCATCGAAAGGGTCACTAAAACAGGCTTTATTTTTGAAAAACGGTGTTAATATAATATGAGCTTTAATAAATAAACCGGCCAAGTGCGAGTCGGATTCGCGCACAGAGGGTTCCGTACAAATCCTGTACAGATAAAAAGTGAGTCTCGCGCCAACCGTTCAGTTTAGAACAATCATAGTTATGGTAATTTCGTGAGATTCAAAATAGTTAATATTTTTTATTTTATAATATTTATAACTAAAATAGTAGGCCAGTACTTTGTAAAAGTTATTTTATTACAGTTATTTATATACAACATTTTATAGTCATCATTCAGAAATTTGATTGAAAAGAACTAATTATGTCTTAAAGGTCATTGGGCATATCTGACCCGCTTTGTAAAAAGTGACGGACATGAATCAAAGTAGTTTTAAATCGTGGAGAATGGTATGACGTTTCTTTGAATATAAATATTTTATTAAAATTCCATGGAGACGAATGTCCAGGATCGTTTGAAAAATATAAAAGACAAGCAGTTTCAGAGGATTGTACAGGTTGCAATGCTAGTTTTTATTGTTAAAGACTTTTCATAAAGAAGGAAGATGCCAATTCGGATGACCAGGATCTGATGAGAATCTGGAAACCCTGAGAAATCGAGGTCAACTCTTGAATATTGTAGGCACGCATCGAGTCATAACCAGACATGTGAGTGTATTTTTGAGGGTACTGGTAAACGGTGAAGGTTTGGAGCTGATTTGATTATGGAGACCACAGAGAGTCGAGGGAACTCCTGAACGGTATGTTGCAACTACTAAGTGCTTGGGCTTATTTTATTCGTATTGGCTGTAAGACTTTCCACATAGATAGGTTTGACTGCCATTGTGTGATCGATAGCAAAGATCAGATATAGTTATGGGAACTCCTTTACAATTTATAACGTAACCTTGTGTTGGAGCTTATTTTATTTTAGGTGATGAGAATTCACTACTAACTTGGGTTAAAGCAGCCATTGCAGGAATGGGATCTTTTATTTTTGAGGGATTAATCACCTAACGAGCCCCAGTTTCAGGTTTTTTTCGAAACCGCCTGACGACTTGTAGCTGTCGAATTGTAACAACGACTTCTAGAGAGTAGGATTCGGGGCTGCTGGCTTTACGTTTCTAGAACCTTGACAAAAGTGTAATTCTGTCCCTTTCTTTGTTTTATAAAGTCGGCTTTATTTTATTTTGTAGCATTTTACACACAAATCCAACTTCAAACATATAAAAAAGCAACAAGAAAACAAAAGCAAGAAAGAAATTAAAAAGATGTTAGGTGCATCGGTCTAGAAGTCGGTGTCTAGAGGATGCATCTATATTTACCACCGAGATCTAGACCGATGCATATAAACAGTTTTCTTGTTGTTTTTAGAAGTTGTTTTATTTTTTTGTAAAAAGTTTTTATTTTCAACTTTTGTGAAAAGTTCTCGTCAATACGAATAATACATATAGGGTAAACCTGGCAATTGTGCCCCACCATTCGAAAAATTGAAATAATAAACGGTGTTATTTAAATCATGTTTATTAAAGTAATTATTCTAAACGTCTGACTCAATAGGTATAACAATAACAAAAAAAATCTTCTTAAAAGTAATTCAAATAGCTGATATCAACGATTTCTTAAAGTCTATGGTGGGGCACATTTCACGGATACATCAGTCATATGTGCCTCAATAAAGCTTCTCATTTTTTAGTCTTCTTTCCTTTCCTTCAATTCCATTTTTATTGTTTATTTGAATGCCTCTTCCGTCCATGTTGAAAATTATTTCAGGCTTACTAATTAAATCAGTTTCAGTCAACACTTTCAATAACATCTCAAAATACATATCAAAATATATGCTTATGACATCTTTTATAGCTTTTTTCTTATTTTTTTTGTCCATTTTCTTGAATCTGTAGCTTTTTCCTTCCCCATTTGCTAAAATAAAATAACCGATCAGAAATACTTAAAAATAAAAATATTAAACTAATACAGACTTGGGGCACATTACCCGAAAGAAATCGGGGCGCATTAGCCAAAGTTCAGTACAACGTGCCCCACTTGATTTCACCAAAGAAGTTTAAGAAAAACGAAACGAAATTGTAGGTGCATAATAGTTCTAAGAGGCTAGCTTTAGAATAAAACTTTAAAAACGGAAAAAAAACATGAAGCCAACACTTAAACTCAATGTTACAACATACAGAAAACATTTTCAGACTATGATACATACCTTGTGACCACATTTTCTTCGTTAAAACAAATAAATAACAGCACTGAATTGTTTACATCGACGCCATACTTCTGTCACTAACCCGAACAGACCAAATTAGCGCCAAATTCAAAATGCATCTGTCAGTTCTGCGAGTGGGGCACATTATCGACTGGGGCACATATGCCTGATTTACCCTAAGCCCAAATACGACGTAACTAAAACATACCGTTAAGGAGTTCTCTCGACTTTCTCACGTCTCCATCATCAGGTAAGCTCTAAACCTTCACTGTTTGATAGTATCACCAGACATACATCGGAGAATCAAGTTTTAATCCTATGCATGCCTACAATTTCTGATAGTTGCCCTCGATTTCTCAGGATTTCCATCATCAGATCCTGACCTGATGACAATGGAAATAAACGGTGAGTATACTCTTTCACTACAAAGAAATGATTTCTCAAATCCGTCAAACGTGGTCGTTTAAATTCCCCATTGAAATGAGGAAAATATTTGATGTTTACACCTGATTTGCTCTAGATTCCCATGGTTCACATTGATACGACTAATGCCATAGTAAATCAGAGCCTTATATCATTATACTGTGCTATATTTCGTTCGTGTCCGCCGTGGGTATGGTTTCCATACTAAGGTGCCCAATGACCTTTGAATGATTGAAAAATTTTCACAGTTTAGAGGCAATTATATTTAAGAAGTGTTTGATATGAATTTCACTTTTTATTCAAAACTTTAATATCTCTACGCGTTCATGTGAAAAAGGGTAGGTAGTAAGTTTATAATCATTAAAAAAATATTTTATGTCATGTAAGCAAAAATAATATTTTAATATTTTATGTAACTTCAAATTTATCATTTTCGCAATTTTTCCTTTATCTGTACTATATAACGTTGCTTCGTGCCGAATTTCAAGTTTCTGAGTTCACGGGAAGTACCTTGTAGGTTTTGATTCCCTAGCGTGTGACGGAAATTCGTCTAGGGTGTCGGTAAAACTGCTGTATCTTTTGATCGCTTTAACTTAGAAGTTTGATTTTTTCATTGCTTAAAGGGACAATAGACCTAGGTATTTGGTATAAATTTCAATTTGGTACCTTTATTTGTTCGTGAGAAATAAGGTAGTAAGTTTCATTTTATTAAAATATTTTTATTAATATTATTTAACTAAAAAATGTGATTTTCGCAATTTTTCCTATATTTGCATTATATGACAATGCTTCGTGCCAAATTTCAAGATTCTGAGTTTACGGGAAGTACCCTGTAGGTTTTGATTCCTTTGCGAGTGTCGAAAATTTGTTGAAAATATCGACATAATCGGTTGTATCTTTTGATTGGCTTGGCTTAGAAGTTTGATATTTTCACAGCTTAAAGGGGCAATAGACTCGAGTATTTCATGTGAATTTCAGCTTGATACGTCCACGCGTTCTTAAGATAAAGGGTCTTGACAGACAGACAGACAGACAGACAGACAGACAGACAGACAGACAGACAGACGGACAACAAAGTGATCCTATAAGGGTTCCGTTTTTTCTTTTCGAGGTACGGAACCCTAAAAAGGGTCTATTTTCCTACTAGGTATTTATAACAGTAAACTATTATGTCATGTGATGCTTATCATCTTGTAAATAAAATGTAACCGGAATTCAAATGTGCGAACTAGTCGTATACGTTGTATACTTTACTTAAAGTTGTATTTTGTTTAAAAGAGAATACCTACGATTCACCAATGTAAAAATGTTTTATTATAAGAACGTTATATTCCGTTTTAAATATTTTTTCCTTCCGTTTAACAGTTGATGTATTTATTTTAGAAATAGGTATGTCAACGAAGTGTCAACTGATCTAAGTATACTTACGACGTTTAGCGTACATGCTCTAATTGACAAATCATGACTATTTTATTCAGATTTACTCATGACTGCACTCTCTTCGAGTCGTCGTTAGTTTTTCAGTAAATTCAAATCAAAATTACTCATTAATATTTTGGTAAAATTGAAATAATAATGTTTCTAATTCTATAAATAATTTATATGAAGCGTATGTCAAAATTCAATCTCCAATCGCAAATCAACGGATGGATTATAGAAACCCTCTGTTAACCAAAACGCTACGCCCAGGCTAGACCTCAGAAGAAACAAAAATGAAAAAGTCCCGATTGTAGCACAAACTTTTGCCCGATTCTAGTACTTCACTGACTAAGCCGATAAAAGACTAGAATTAAGAATGAAGGTTGTTGAAAGTCTGCCCCTAATTAATGACCGCGATGCCATTGTGACGTTGTTTGCACAGCGAGTCGTTTGACCTTTATACTGCACATATGGTGAATGAGAAGACGTGACCATGTGCACGCAATGTGAACGTCAGCACGTACCTGTTTGTTTTTGTCTTATAATGAAACTGAGTAAATATTTAATGATTGTTTCGCCATGTCAAATTGAAACATTATTATGTCGGTTTTGCTACTTCACCCTCAGCCCATGGAGACCACTTACCATAAACTTACCGTTTTTTTTATCTTACCTGGATAGAATATAGGCTGTGCCATCCAGAATCTGTGTATCTTCTTCCCCACCTAGTTTCGGGCCCGTTCAGGTAGAAAACAAAAAAAAACATCCTCTTTATGTATTAGTGTATGTATCTTCACACAATAGTATCTTAATATTCGCAAATTGTAGAAACGCTTTTGAAAAAATAAATACACAGATCGGAATAATGTAAACGCCACTGGTTCACCTTGCTTGGCTATAAATAAAATAAAAATACTTAGCTCAGATCAATAGTACCTTAAATGTTATCAAAACTGGAAATTATGTAACAGACAAGATTGTTTTTATAATAATGTAGGTAATTAGGTATAATAACATTTAAATGGTGATTAAATTACTTAATTGACATTAGAATTCCAAACACAAAAACTATTAACTTCAGCGTATCTTTGACTCTTGTAATTCCGTACAATTACGAATCCGTTCCGCTATAGAGTCTACGTAGTATTATTTTACTTTTTCGTAAACAATTGCTCGCGTGTTCGCGTTGTTTTCAATTCACGTTTTGTTACACGGTTCTGCCAGCACGTGACACTCCCCCACATTAGCGCAATTCGCGTTTAGTTTATACAGAACTTGGAGCGATTAACCAACTGGATTTGTCATGAACACAAATCTCTACGCAAAAATGACAGCCAATTTACGCACGGGACCGAGGCACCTCACTCATGCTGTTTTAATTTCATGGTTACGCACCCACAGAATAAAATTAACAGACACAAGCATAAACGTGATGCTTGTATACATACGAGCCTCTTTTGGGCTTTGTCAGGGAATGTCATCTTCGGTTGGTAAAATGCTCTAAGACATATTACTACTTGTGAACTTCGACGAAGCTTACAGACGTATAACGTCGTATGTGGGTTACGGGTAAAACTGTTGTGACCGCGTTCAGGGAATGTTCCTATATTCTCCATTTCTCAATAATGATTAGTGTAGAACTGAGTTTTCGCTGAGGTAAAGTAGTTCGTACAAAGAAGGCTATTATTATGTACCTGTATGGAGTTTCTTTATTATCTTACGATGAATTGACCACAAATGATTCAAATGTTATTGAATTTTCTTGACAAAACAATGATCCGTATGCATTGTTTGCAGTGGTGAAGCCAAAATGAAATAAATTGTGGGTTCATCTTAAATATTTACAATTTCTTCCGGCTTGTAAAACAGAAGTTACCGTATAATGATTATAAGGAAACTCAGTGGCTGCTATACAATACTACCATTTTGATTGTTCAATGCATGCTTGGGTAGATCCCTTTTAGGTATGAGGAAAATACAATTCTAAAATAACAGTATTAAGAGATATGCCCACGGTGACACTACAGTTATTTTTCAACTTAACTAAGGACATATTGTCTGAAAATAAATATTGCTGAAAAAGTGCCTCAATTATATCTACAGCCTTATCAAAAATCTGTAGCTCAACAATAGTAAGTGTTCAAATGTAATTCAAGCGAATAAAAACTCTTTGAGTCAACCTTCACGGGTAATTCACTTCATCAGACGACATTGACCGACCATAACAATAACCTCAGTGAGTGATTAAAAGAATTAGTAGTTCCTTGACTGGACACGGAAGAACACTGTGTCACGACACAGGAATAGTGACTGTCGAAAAATATAATAAATGTGTCCAATCTTTCACGATAAGTTACACCGTGTTTACTGTAGACAAACATCTGATAGTTGGCTAACGAAACTTGAGACAGGAAGTGTATAAAAACGGTTAATTACCTCCAGTTATGTGAACGTGATATACAGTTAAAAGTTATCGCAATTTTAATACGTAGGTAATATAATACAGTGCCTCGTATTACTATCAAAGTTTGCAGAACTGTTTTGTTAGTTTGGATCGCGTGGTACTGTGAGCTTTGGGTTTTGAAAAAGTGTTATCTTTCTAGTTACAAAATTGACTTGTCAGTGACAGAAGTGCTAATCTTCGACTCTTGTGTTGTTTTTTCCTTGATATTAACAGTAGGTACATACAAACTAACATATATATATATTGTGTGAATCTGTACTTACTTACGTTCGATTGTGGGTGCTAAGTGTCAGCGTGAAGTTCATAAACAGGTGACTTATTAATTTTGTTTATTTCATAAACAAACGTCTATACGCAGTATTGTCCTTACATAATGTAGTTAACCTGAAGTTGTCGCTTTCACACTTAAATCTTTGAACTGGTTTACATTGACACTTGAAATCAGATTTGCAAAATGCTAATGTGGAGATTTTGATCAAAACATAACGGAAGTTATAGATAGTTTGATGCAAATTATTCCTAAATTCATCCGTTACGTCAGTGTTGCTCGAAATTGAACAGTAGAAGTATCGTTTGCATATAGTATTTCGATGTAATTGAGTGCAATTGAACCATATTAACGTGAACGTGCTCGCGTCACGTGCGCTAATTTAATGAGTACGTTTATATACTAGTCCTAATAGCTAAGTCATGTCGTTTGTCTGTTTATGACTTTTAGGGAGTATCTGTAAGTGAAATAATTACATTATTGTAGATACGACAGTGTACGTCGTAAATAAATATTTTACAACTACCTATATATTTTTTTATAATTTTGGTTTAAGTTTATAATTGTGATTTTTGTAATTTAATTTAGCTTCGGCATCATGTTCATTAATAACTAACCCGAAAATAAGGCCCAATCTTAAGATTTAATCTTAACCAACCCCAAATACTTCAGTTATATGAAAATAAAAACCTTTATTTCAGGTTCAAATATCCTAAAGTCGCCTCGCGCTCGTCGCGTGCGCACCACATCGATGTCTCAGTCGAACAAACGCACCACGGCGGAGAGCATACTTCATGCTGATAGACGCACTATATACACCGCTGGAAGACCGCCCTGGTATAACTGCACCGGAGGGCAGGAGGTCGAGCCCTTCCTTATTGGTGAGTTCCACTTACGTCTTTATACGTCTACAACTGTTATGTATGAAAAAGGTTGCACATACGTTACTTTACAACCACGTAACTTATAGAAAAAGAAGACAATATGTTGATGCAAAAACTCAGTTACACGAAGATTTAACTGAGGGTCATGAGTCCAAGGTATATCTGTGTACAGTAAGTATAACGTCGTATCTGATTGCTAGTTTTTAAGTTTAAGAATGTTTGCGTACATAACAACCATGACATAAAAATATTATATTGTATGTGAGAATTTTCCGCTCAACCAAAATAAGATTCACATAGTAGAACAATTACAAAAACGCGTATTTCTTACTTTCTGTGCCCATGATGTTGAAGAGATGGTTCAGTAGATGTAGTATTTGTACACTAGTGGTTACCCTATGGTTTTGTTCGAAGGTATATGCGGTGCCAGCGCGTCGGGCAAGACGACGGTGGCCGCAAAAATCATAGAATCTCTCAACATACCATGGGTCACCATTGTCAGTATGGACTCATTCTACAAAGTGAGTTTGGATTTTGTATCGGTGTTGTACATTTTCTTAGGTTTTTGATCGTTTATTATTTTCGTAATTTTTCGGTACCTAACCGTGAATCTGAGATTTTTTTAGTTCGCTATTTTACGTAGGTAGTGTGTAGGTATCCCGAATCGTAGCGATAGCAACGCTTTTGCGGTTAGTCAAATGTGTGTAACTTTTGTAGGATAATCAGTAATCACTACTTAGGTACCCGACGAAAAATAACAGCAAATATATGTATATTATAAATAATAATAGTTGAGCCTTAGCAATCACAACATGTCTAATTTCTAAGGCTTAACTAATAATATGGCAAACGATATCAACGTTTTCGTCATGCAAAATACCATGTAATTTACAAAAGAAATAAAAAATGTTGTGTTACTTATCAACTCGAGAATTCCATTCACAATTCGTCTTGGTTTACATTCCTACTTACTATAGTCTAGTTATAACGTAAACAGCAATACTCGGAATAAATAATACTTGTATAAAAGTTTTAATATCGCATATTTTCATAAACCTGTGTAAAGATGAACTATTTATGTATACCTAGCCAGCAATAACTTCAACGAGCTGCCATTTTATGAACCTTAATAATGACCCAATCAATTTTCTTTCTAACTAAAACCATGGTAAAATCAAATATTTTAAGAAAAAAAAAACCATTCCTGTAAAGTTTTTACTTTTTATCCAAACTCTTTCACTATTTTCAACATTTCCTTTTTTGTACAAATCCAAAATATAAATCAATATTCAAAACTATTTCTAATTCTAGGTACTTAACGAGAAACAGCACCAAGCGGCGACCCGCAATGAATACAACTTCGATCACCCGGACGCGTTCGACATAGAGCTGCTTATATCCGTGCTGCAGCGACTGAGAGAAGGCAAGAAGGTTGAGGTTCCTATCTACAACTATGTCACGCATTCAAGGGAGAACAGGACTGTGAGTATATTTGGCATAAGAATTCGCTTGTTAATCTTCATAATACTGCCTTATACGTGCCAAGTGTGAACTGTCGTAAGTGGTATTTACGATAGTTTACTTCTATAGAAAACTTTCTATACCTTTACCTAACTTTAAATACCTAGACATATATGTTTTTGAAAAATACAAACACGTTATTATAAAACATGGTCTTCTTTTCATAGGTATCTCGGATAAATTTTTGGTGTCTTTCAATTTGCATATGAGAAATATATAAATTGATGAAAAACTTTTGATACATAAAGTAATTATATTTAAAGAAATTATTGGTCTAAATATATAAGCCATCTAATTGATACTTACTAATTAAACACGCATACTGCCTAACCTTATAAAAATACCCCATAGAATAGCAAATATTTCACCACACCCGAATGAAGAAAATTTTGTAATATTTCGCTTTAACTCCGTTAAATATTTTTCCTTATACTTAACGCCTGAATCCCAACTTTTTTTAAGCAAGCTTTTTCACACTACCGTTTGTTCACAGAAAACAATGTACGGTGCAAACGTGATCATCTTCGAAGGTATCTTAGCGTTCTACAACGCCGAGGTCACCAAAATGTTAGACATGAAGGTGTTTGTGGACACGGATGCTGACATACGACTCGCTAGAAGACTCAGGAGGTTGGTTTTTGACATCATTATATTATATGTATTTATTACTATATTATATCGAATCCGGATAAAAAGTATTCTTTAAGTTACTCCAATGAAGCTGTAATAATGCTAAGCTTCATAATTTTTTGTGTGAAAAACTGTCAGTTTGGAAAATTTTTACTTTGTGAGAAGAATCACTATCTATATCTAAACTTATAATAAATCTGTAGAGAGGTCAATTCTGTACATTAAATATATTTCGAAAATATCTATCAGGGGTGATTAGTGATCGATACTGATGCCAAAAATGCAATCAGTAAATTTTTTGTCTGTCTGTCTGTCTGTCTGTATGTTCGTTATAGAAACAAAAACTACTCGACGGATTCTAATGAAACTTGGCAAAAATATTCTTCATAATCCTGGGCAGGTTATAGGATACTTTTCATCACGCTACAATTAATAGGAGCAGAGCAGTGAAGAGAAATGTTGGGAAAACGGGAAAAGTTACGCGAGTAGTGAATTATACTGAAATATTCAACTGAAAAACTTGATTTCAGCATCATTTCCTGGCAAATTTTAACTCAATTTTACCATCTTCGTTCACAGAGACATAGTGCAACGCGGCCGTGACCTGGAGGGCGTGCTGAAGCAGTACATGACGCACGTGAAGCCCGCCTACACCAGCTACATCGCGCCCTGCATGGCCCACGCCGACATCATCGTGCCCCGCGGCGGCGAGAACAAGGTCGCCATACACCTCATCGTGCAGCATGTGCATAAGCAACTGCAGCTGGTAAGTAAACATAAGGTCATAGAAACTTTCACAAAGCAGCCCGGAGCCTGGAAGTTGGTGATTGATACACCCGTGCATCAGAGAGCACGTTGCAGTCGGTCCTGCACCTGATCTCTCACCGGTGGTGTCGGGTTGCCGTCCCGTCGCAAGCAGAGAGTGAAGGAATAGTGAGTGCAGCTGTGTCCAAGCAAGTGCTCGCGCACTATAGTAGGTCCTGCGCAGCTGGCTGGTCTCCTTATATACTGAAGATTACTAATTAACTACATTTCAAAAAAACTAGAAGTCAGTATCAAAATGAACACAGTAAACAACACAGCAACAAAGTGAGCATTTATTTTTAAGCATTTTTGTATTTTATTTGAAGTTGGTAGCCCATACAAATGAACTTGTGTACTCATACTGACATGGTTGTATTGTTCCAGCGCGGGTTCAAGGTCCGCGAGAAGCTGGCCATCGCTCACATCGGGCAGCCCGTGCCCGACTCGCTCTACGTGCTTAAGGAAACGCCACAGGTAACATATTGTTTTAAATGAACCCATATTTTTGATTCACCCAGGAAAAAAGTTGTGTTATAAGTTTGATTGCTACGGTTCTGAGTGTCGCGTCTTCACGCCAAAATTACTCAACGAATATTGTATTTAAATAGTACACAGATAACCTGAAAAAGGATGTAGGTTACTTCACATTCGCGTGCGGATAAATTATCAACATAGTTATAATAATTTTCTATTAAAATAATCGTAAAAAAAATAAACACATCACCAACAACATAAACGTCTGGTTTGCTAACACTTTATTCTGAAAATTTGACATGAAATATAACTCACACGCAATCTTAAACAGTTGTTTTAAGAAACCTGACGTTTACATTGACCTAAAAAAATGTTTTTCTTAAAAACGTGCCAAAGGTCTCAAGTTTTATTATATTAACACAATGTATGTACATTTATCAGGTACAAGGGCTCCACACATTCATCCGCAACAAGGACACCCCTCGCGACGAGTTCATCTTCTACTCCAAGCGCCTGATGCGGCTCGTCATCGAGTTCGCGTTGTCGCTGCTGCCCTACTCCGACCACGTCGTCGACACGCCGCAGGGGTTCGGGTATAAAGGTATATTATTATTTTTATTCAAAATAGTCTATAGGTACTGAGTTTTTATCAAAAAAACTTAACATACAAAAGATAACACGTATATTAGTTCAAGCAATTTCGTCAACTAGTTTACTAGTTCAACCTGATGCACCTGAGTACAGTGTTTTACATGTACCAACTGCCTATCTGACCTCCTCAAACCAGTTACCCCAATACCCCTTGGTAAGACTGGTGTCAGACTTATTGTCCAAAGAGATCCTATGACTCAATGACTTCTTAAATAGTCAAAAATAAGTCTTGTACGTACCTAGTTAAGGTCTATTACTCCCTGATACCTTAACCAAGAAGTAACAGCTCTTATTCCATGGTAATAAGGTCGTACTATTGTGCTAGACTCTCTGACTTCTTAACCAATCAATAATAGGTCTTATTTCCACTGTGTTAAGGTCGTAAATGCGACGTGGAGAAGATCTGCGGCGTGTCGATCCTCCGCGCCGGCGAGACCATGGAGCAAGCCGTCTGCGACATCTGCAAGGACATCCGCATCGGCAAGATACTCATACAGACCAACCAGCAGACTGACGAGCCTGAGGTATGTGCCAATATTATTATAAAACTTCGAATTATATGCTTTGTCCGTAAGCCTTCGTATCACTGCGGATAAGAGGTTGAAATTTTGACGTACGTAATTTATATGGTGTGTTAAAATTCAATGTCTAAATTATTAATTATTAATTCTTGTTGCTAAACAAGGGATCAAATGATTGTTACCTAGTGGCTATGCATACGCGAATTTAGAAACTGACGCTGGAGATTGTAATCTAGTAGTTCGACTAACTTTTACAGTTCTGACATGCGTTACTCTAAAAATAAGTTTTGATAGCATAATTTCAATATTTTGCATGCCAGTGTGCCAAGGTGGAATAATAAAATGTTGTAACAGCTTATTACATAATTACCTATCCTTACTTATTTATTTTATTCTGGTGCCCAATTTATTATGAAGCTGAACAAAAATATCTTTAACTACATCTAAAATTTACTTTCATTTCCAGCTATACTACCTCCGTCTCCCAAAAGACATAAAGGACTACCGCGTGATCCTGATGGACGCGACAGTGGCGACCGGCGCCGCCGCCATCATGGCCATCCGCGTGCTGCTCGACCACGACGTGCCCGAGCAGCGCATCAGCCTCGTGTCGCTGCTCATGGCCGACATCGGCGTGCACTCCATCGCCTACGCCTTCCCGCAGGTAACGTAGCAGACTCATGCCATCCGCGTGCTGCTCGACCACGACGTGCCCGAGCAGCGCATCAGCCTCGTGTCGCTGCTCATGGCCGACATCGGCGTGCACTCCATCGCCTACGCCTTCCCGCAGGTCAACTGTCTTTTTATACCCTCCCTCTAGGTCTCCTTCTCCATCTTTCTCTCACTCTCTCTAGCGCTCTCCACTTGAGAATTTTCCTGAAGTTGGCTACCGTACTCACGGGCTCACGTGAAACATTAAATAGGCCGATATAATTTCACCTAAAGAGACGTGAATTGGTAATGTAAAGTTATTTCATTTTAGCTAGACCATTCCCAGTAGGAATTTCCACATCAAAAAGTCTGATTGAAATCAATACTACGAAAGGAGATCATTCATTTCGTACCCAAAACTGAAAGTGCCGGCCAGAGAAAAAAAATAGTAGATTCTTGTAGAGAATAATGCCCTGAAGATTTTATACTATTACAAGAATCGTCTACAGTTAACCCCCAGGCTGCTATTCGACTTTGAAAATAATCATAAAATCAAAAAAGTTCAACAATATTTGGAGCATTACATTACGTCCCCAAACTGGAGAAGGCAGGTGCTGCCTTCAAACAACTCCTGCCTATTCTGGGAAGTCATCAAATGACCCCCCCCCCCTCTCGTGAGGGAAAGTCGAACTGTTACTGACAAAAAAAAACCCATCATGTGCCTTCTTAAGCCCTTTATGTACCAGGGCCGCGGTAACTTGCGCGAACAATCCCGCAGCCCCGGCAAGCCTTGGCCCTGATATCAGCCCCAATGGGCCCCCCATTGGGGGTTGCTGACGCCAGAGTAAAAATATCGTTGATTCTCATCTAGGATAATGTTCTGATGATATTTTACTACTATAAGGAACGTCTTCGGTTAAACCCTTTTTTTTTAACGACGTCAAAAATCATCAAATGATCCCTCACGCTGTGGGTTAGCAGCGGCGAGGGAGTGTCAGACACTTACTGACTAAAAACCGTCGTGTTCCGTTAGGCCTTCTATGTGCCAGAGCCGCGGTATCTCTTTCGAACAACCCGCAGGCCTTGGCCCTATTGGGCCCCGCTGGGGTTGCTGACATCTCTTTGAGGAGCGCGTGGATCAACGGGTCGACACGGGTATGTCGTCTAAGTAGACAGAGGGACGATGAGCCACCTGAACTCACCGCCCACAGACCCACGCCTACGGTGGCCGGGAGTCATCTCGCGACACCCGGCGCTTGTGGTGTCTACCTGGTCCAGCGCGGCGGCCGGAATGAGAGGTGCGGACTCTCTGTCGTTCCGCCTCCTCCTTCTCGAGCATGACCGCTTCGCAGAAGGAGGCGACGGCATCCCATTCCCTCTCGCCCCGGACCATGGCCTGAACCAGGGCCGGACGCGAAAGGTCGCTGCCGCCTAAAGCGTCGACGAGGACCCGGCGGTGTCCTTCCCACGCAAGGGACTGTGTGGTCCACCGTGTCCTCGGGGTTCGGTTAACCCCCTGACTGCTATTTGAGTTTAAAGTGTGAGAACCGTAAATAAAAATTCTATACTTGAATCCCGCAGCCCCGGCAGGTTTTGGCCCTGGTGTGCCCCACTGAGGTTTGCTGACTCTCTGTGAAGGGCTTGGAACAACGCTCGCTTCCGACACGGGCCCCGTTGTCTTCAAGGAAACGGAGGAACGATGAGCATCCCGAAACTCATCGCCCACAGACCCGAGTCTACGGTGGCCGGGAGTCGTCTCGATACCCGACGCGCGTGGTGTCTTCCACGTCCACCGCAGTGGATGGGATGAGAGGCGCGATCTCTCAGTTATTACATCGCCTCCTTCTCTGGCATGCTCATGTCATTTGATGACTTCCCAGGTTAGGCAGGAGTCGTTTGAATTCAGCGCCTGCCTTCTCCAGTTTGGGGACGTAAGGTAATACTCCAAACATTGTTGGATTTTTTTGTATTTTCGAAGTCGAATAGCAGCCTGGGGGTTAACTGTAGACGATTCTTGTAATAGTAAAAAATCTTCAGGGCATTATTCTCTACAAGAATCTATTATTTTTTTACTCTGGCCGGCACTTTCATTTTTGGGTACAAAATGTTCGAGACTTGAATGATCTCCTTTGTTCATCATTGTTTTTTCTTTCCAACCATAACACTAGCAAGGGTAAAAAGAGGGCGTTTTTGGGTTGCGTTGTGGTGTACTTTTTTAATAACGTGAAAAAGTGCCGATTAGAAAAAAATACTTTGACTTTGAATAATTATCACACTTTACTTCTTCCCCAGGTCAAAATCGTAACATCAGCGTTAGACCCGGAAATCAACGAGAAGTTCTACGTGCTGCCGGGTATCGGTAATTTCGGTGATCGCTACTTCGGCACCGAACCCGCTGACGACGAGTGAAACCGCGCGACTAACTTGTATGTCGTCCAAGAGAAATACAAGTAAGTTTACTGCACTGTGGTACCGGTTTTGTTAGGCTATCACCCTTTTTTGAAGTTAGGTAAAAAGTAAAAAAAATTGTACTGTTTTTATTAATACACATAACAGTTCATTGGATTTGTAAACATTTCATGTAAAGATAAATATTTGTATGATTTGTACATATATTTGTCTCGTTTTTAATTTGATTACCTGAAAATTGACCTATTTGCTTTTGCTGGTACGACAGTGCAATTATTTAGTCCCAAAAAAGCCACTCGAGTGAAAGAGATATTTATTATAATAATGTTAGGAGCCACGTTGAAGACAATTAACATCTTCTGTAAGGCTTCTTATACTTATCCTGCTAAATTCGTGTTCAAATGACGCGTAGACATTTGTATCAAAAATAATTTAAAAAATCGACAAAAAAATATGCATCGCATATGCACACAGAATAGTTAATAAATGGAGTACTCAAAATAACACAAACGAGATACGAAACGCAATCACGATTCGTGATTGGTTGACGGCAAACATCGCGTCATATATCTAAGCTGTGATTGGTTGTTTCGTTACTCCATTTGTTAGCTCATCTGTGGCTTATAATAATAGTGAAATATAATCGTGGACTGGCCCAAAATGTATTTATTTAATATTCGTAACATTTACACAATTGTACGTAAGTTCGGCATCTTGCTATGGAAGTTGTGACAAAGTTTTTAGTACCTCAAGTGTATTCCCGTCCAATAGGAATATAGAACACTGCCATATAACAATTTTTAACATTGACATGAGAAAATGAATTTTATATCGCACTGAATAAAGCATAATATTGGTCGATGTAGATTGTTGAAGTTATAGAAATGCAACCAAATGTGATGCACAAAAAAACGCTTAGAAATATGGTGACAAATATAGTCAAATAGAGCTATATGTATTCTAAGATATCAAAATATGTACTTAATTTTGTAATTTTCCCATATTTTCGTACGATATTGTTACATGAAAATAAATATCAAGTGGTTCCAAACAAATTAAAAGCAAACTGTAATATGCCTTATAATAGTAACGTAAGTATTGTAATAAAGTTTAAAATTCAAGTGCCAGCATATAATTCAATGAAACTTAAATGTTGCCAGAATTTGTCGTTAAAAACTACTGATATAGTAATAATTATCCCAAGTGTGTGTAGTCTAGGTGAATAGAAATACAATTATATCCAATTCAGTGTGACTTATCTCGAAATACTCAAACGTTACTTAACTTGTAGGTCTTACGTCCCCACTCAGAGACATTTAATGGTTACTTAAGCCATTCCTTAGTTAAGGATTTGTATGACATTCCGTCACTAAGGAGTGACTTAAGTAATCATTAAATGTCTCTGAGTGGGGACGTTACTTATTTCCTTTTTCTGTCGCTTCTACTTAATGTAAGTATGACAGTAACAGAATGATTTTTAAGTAGAACTTAGTCGAGTGACGTTTCAGTATTCGGCGGTAAATAAATAAATAGTACCAGTAGCATTAAATATGTATACACGGAGGAACTAAAGACATACGTTAGCGATTGTAGAACTATCGGAATCTAGTCCATACTAACGTAAAAGTCGCGTAGATCTCCACGCTTAGACGTATAACGTAACCTAAAACGTAAATTATTTTGTACTTGTTGACATCCCCCATGTCATATGAAAAAGTAAATAAATCTTTGAATAAAAAATATGAAAAACTCCTTTGAAAAAAAAAACATTTTTTAATTATCTTCAGAAACAGCAACAAATACTTTTATTTTATTTCCCCTTTGCACAACCCATGTCGAAGACACGACGTAATATTTATTAAAACGGCGCGTGCTTCCAAAAAGTTGACAAAACAGTCACAGCTTGGCTCCTGCAAGCTAAAGTCACAAAACATCGCTTATCCAAAGAGTAGTTCCTAGAACGAACTAAAACGTAATGTAGGAAACTAATTATCTAATGCCTTTTGGGGGCGCCACTGATACTTACATCTTATCTCATCATCATCAGCCTTTTATCGTCCCACTGCTGGGCACAGACCTCCTCTCACATAGAGAAGAATTGCGATATAATGAGATTCTTTCTAGTTTGCAATTTTGTAACGGTCCATATTTGAGAGCAATCTTTAAGAATACAAAAAAAAACTACCAAAAAAACATGTAACTTTCTTAAGATATGGTCTCAAGTATTGAACATTTGGTAATCTATCTATCTATATAAATAAAAATGAATTGTTGTTCGTTAGTCTGATTAAAACTCGAGAACGGCTGGGTCGATTGAGCTGATTTTGGTTTTAGAATGTTTGTAGAGGTCCAGGGAAGGTTTGAACGATACGAAGTTCACGGGATCAGCTAGTACTAAATAGTAATATCGGTCGTAAGCTCCCAAAAGGCGTCAAAGGATTTGTGTTAACATCAGACTTCCATAGTAACTTGCCCAATCGGCTGATATCTAGACTGGTATACTAAATCGAATTATATGGACAGTGTTTTTAGAAGGGAATTAAATTCATGTTCTTTGCCTTATATAAACAGCTTTGCCATGGCGTTGGCAAACACACTGAAACTTAATATGTGAATCCAGTTAATATGAAGAAAACGTAATTTTTTAAGTACCTATAAAAATCTTCTAATTCCCTTTTAAATAAATCTGTCGTTACTTATTAAAATCAATTAATGCTTTTAATTTAAATTGTGATTGCTTATAAATATCATTGTAATGAATCCTTGGATGTAATTATTATTCTTCATATAAATGTATACATTTTCGTAATCTGCTTTCTACTTGAGTAAAATGTAAAATTGTGTAGATTTTAATAAGCTGCGCACATTTCAGTTTTTCTTAAAGAATTCTTGATGTAGGTATTTATAATTGAATTTAGTAGTCGATGTTTTAGTCATTTCTGTCTTAAATTTAGCATAATATTATTATCTCGTAATAGTAGTAGTTTGCAAAAGTTACTTTTTTTAAATAACGCGAGGTTTTATGTCATGTAGTGAAGTTTTTTTTCTGTTATAAAAATATGTTTGATTTTTTTCTTGTTGAGCTACCTCGCGCCAAAATATGTACAATACGTAGCTCCAGGAGACTTTTTGTCTTTATGTTCAGACTAAGTTTCATTCCTGTCTTTTATTATTATGTACTGCCATTTTCTTTCTTCAGTATTAGAATATTTTTGCAGTTTTTCTACGAACTATATCTGAAAAACGTTTTTATATGTATATATTAGAGGAATTGGCATTTTATTTAAAAAAATAGGAGACCTCGCTTCGTGGAATGAAAATCATGATATTATTTAGTTTAATTTTAATATTTATTTGACGGTATTCGTGTACTGTGTAGTTGTAAGCTTTAGTTAGTAAATTTTGACACTTAATGAATGTGCTTAATTTTTTTTACGTTTCTTGGCGACAGTTTTTTTAGTTGTTTTTAGTAAGGTATTTGCATTATTAGAATCGTATTTAAAAGTCACATGTGGAAAGATTTTTATCAATTCAAAAATGAATATTGTAAAACTGTAAAAATATGTTTACATGTGACTGTACTTTTAGTAAATAACGTATTTTGTAATAACAAACCGCCAAGTAATGATTTGAATAATAGCCGCTGTCGGCTTTCCTTAAATATATTTATATTATGACTCGAATTGAAACGCTTACAAGGCAATACTTTGTATCCAGACAAAATATCAAATATATGACATGCTTCCAAACTCTGGCTGTTTGAACGCAATACAACTCGAAACTGACTTCGTAAACAGTAAAAGATATTGTGATAATAATATTCTAAAATGTTTTATAAATCAAATATTAATCATAATGCATTTAAAGATAATATCCATTTTTTTCTTTCAACAGAAGTTGTCAGCGTTCAAATGATCAAGAAAAATATATTATCTCAATAAAAAAATATTTACACAATATACATAAATGCACAATAATGTGTACAATATACATAATTTGTATCTAGCTAATGTATAAATGTAAGTCGCTGTGAATATTAAATCGAAGAAAAAAAACAAAAAAAATACAAGAAATAATCTGAAAATAATGATGCGAATAATGAAATAAAACAGATTGAAATATTTATTTATCGTTTTATTTTTAATTTGAGGCTTATTTCTACTATTTCACACGTATTTACCCACAATATCAAGACTGTATTGACTTTTCAAGTTCCCTTTATTAAAGTCTTAATATTACCATTACAATAACTCACTATATTTTACAAAATATCAGCCATATAACTAAAACACAAATACGGGAAGTATTTGTTTTGTACAGTACACAGCAATTTGAACTTTATTTCGTACACAATAAAGTAGATAATACAACAGACACACATGGTATATAAGTCGTTATAAATATCGTATCATATATGGTCGCAGGCGTCTAGGTGTCTCTGGAACACAATGTCGAGGTGCTCGTATTTCGAAGATGGAACGTCACCGTGAGGTTGGTTTTTTCTAGAAAAATAAAATGTGTTGTTATAAACTGCTCAAGTTTGATTGAGTAATCATGTAAGTAAATTGAATTTGTTTTTTAATAGTAGTTCGTGGACTGATGTGTATGTTTTCAGCGTCTTTACTCTAAAATGGCTGCATGCGCTTTTTTATTATTTTCTATTATCGGCTACATGAAAACCAGTCAAGTACATAAAAAAATTGATAAGTTTCTTACTTATAGTATTCTTCACATTCCTCCATCGAGATATCGCTGCTTATGATTCGGGAACCAAATCCGCTATAGTATGAGGCGTATCGTTGCTGTGAAACAACATAAAAACTCCTTTATTTTATACCACAATACAACTTGTAAATATGATTCTTCAGTTTACTTTCAGAATCCATAGATTGAAACAGGTGATATTCTGATGCAAACGGCTTCTATGCATTTCTTTCCTGATGGGATATCATCAAATGTCCTATATCGCTCTTCGCGCTAGTCTTTTCCCAACTATGTTGAGCAGTGGATGCAGCCAGTTTCGGTGCCCGTGTTTTACAAGAAGCGACCCTTACCTGCAAATGTTTGGACAGGATCTGCTCAGCTATAAGAGTGCAAGCCACTCGTAATGCCTTAGCGAGCGCGTCGATATACTTGACGTATGTAGTGGTGAGCTCGCGCACATCGCTGTCTTGACGCGGAGATAGTTTCAGGTTTATGCCGCCAGGGGGCGCTGTACCCTGCAGAATTGGGAAAATAGTTGTGTACTGTATTTTGATAAGGTACTTAGCTAAACGTAAACAATCTTTATAAGACGTTTTGTTTAAAAAATCAATTTAAAAATAAAATGAGCCCTTTGTATGCCACGCGAGACACAATCGATTTTCTATTGTTATATAATTAGCGGTAAACCGCTAGCATGTAGCGGTTAAAATGTGAAGACACTAATAACTATTAGTAAATTAATGGAATCACTATATTAAGCAGTAGTTTGAGGAATTAGTAGTATATTTTGGATAAGACAAGAGTACCTGATCCACGATACACTTCATCATCAGCGTGAGGGTCTTACTATCATAGTGGTCGAAATCGCTTGTAACTGTCACTGCTCCCAACATGTTGTAGCTGAAAATGATGTGTAAAACATTTTACAGATTCTCCAATAGTAGTAGATATTAGGCCTAATCAACTGGCAGCCCCGATAAGTAATAACTTACACGTTAGCCATATACATATGATGTCCAGGAGCCACAGAGACTTTATAATATCTATCCAAATTATAATGCTTCAGCAAATACAGACAACTCGTAACATCCCACATATACGTATGTACCAAATCTCTTTCCCGCCATAGGTGATGTTGCCAGCCTCCATAAAAGTTCCTACTATGGTAGTTATTATAATACGGCATTATTAGTAGCTGGCATCTATAATTCAGTCTATCTTTGTACTCTGCGGTAAGTTTTAGTAGTTTCGCGAATAACTTTATTTCTCTTGCGACGTCTGTTTGGAAGGGAGTGTGGTATCCCTCTCTGTAGGGCCATATTAGGAAACATTCTGCGTTCAAGCGCTGTGACACTTCGAGGCACCGTTTGATCTGTGTAGCTGCTTGTGCGAATGTGGCCGCGTCATTGCTTGTGAAGGCACCTGATACGTATCTGAAACAAGAAGAAAGGTTCTCAAGTTTCTCAGTGGTGTTACTTAGTGACATAATGGATTAAAAAATCTCTGTTTCTACCTTCTAACTTCTAACCTTCTCTCTCTGTACCTATCTTCTCAGATTTTGAGGAGTCAGACTAAATCTTATTTCATCATCCATTCAAGGGTTTTACCGTCAAAAAGACCCAATTTTACTTTCCTCATGTTATAAAAGATAGAAAAAAGCAAAATCCTACCTGGCATGAGAATGAAGATCAGGCGCCAACCACATCAACTTGACATGGTACCTCTGCATCAACTCCTGTATATACTCCGTCACATCGTCCCAATGAGCCTTACTCTCTTCCCAGTTCTCCGTATACGGAACCAAGTCTGTATCGAAAGCGGTCCAGTACTTAACTCCCAGTTTGCTGCAGAGTTCGAATAGGGCTTTGATGTGGCGTTTGTGATTGTCCAGGGTGTCTGTGCCGTCGTCCCAGGGTCGGGAGTGCGTTGGACGACCACATGTGTCTGATCCTGAGAAATGATGGGATGTTAATTTTTGTGTATGACGGATTTTTGAAAAAATCGTGCCACTAAGAGGATGAGGGACACATGGAAATAAGTAAAAGTGTTTTAATTGGTGTGAAAATATCATGGGGTTGATATTGAAGAAGAAGGTTATTGAAGATATTGTATTTTTGAAAGTAGTGGTAGCAGCTGCTCTCTGTCGCAGCCGCCATGTTGTAGTACGAGATCTCCTGTATAGCTGAGTATATCTCACCAGTGCGGGTGCAGTGAGCGAGCGGCAGGCTGCACTTGAGCCAGTCGTCCATGGCGCGCGAGTGCACGCGCTCGCCGCTGCTGTAGTAGCGGTAGCAGCCGCTCTCTGACGCAGCCGCCATGTTGTAGTACGAGATCTCCTGTATAGCTGAGTATATCTCACCAGTGCGGGTGCAGTGAGCGAGCGGCAGGCTGCACTTGAGCCAGTCGTCCATGGCGCGCGAGTGCACGCGCTCGCCGCTGCTGTAGTAGCGGTAGCAGCCGCTCTCTGACGCAGCCGCCATGTTGTTGTACGAGATCTTCTCTATGCCTGCAAAAAGCGTCAATACATTCTGGATGTGCCCTAGGACTATGGGATCTATTGCCAGCCTAATAGGATATCAGTGTTTGACATGAAATGTCGACAAGTCAGATGCAGCCGTAACCCAATACGTCTTGGTAGGACTTTGTCAAACTATCTGATATCTGGCCACATTTGACACAAGGTGCACTCGTGACCAATGGCTTAGCGAAGAAGCACAGAGGAACTGGTTGTAACAAAAACGGTTAAAAATAGGTAACGAACCCCTCGAGAAAGATTTTTGTAACTTTGTTGTTATCTAGTTTTCCCAAAGGAAAGCTTAAGTACCTATCAGGACAACAAGAGTTAGATTACCTTGAAAATAATCAACATTGTCTGCTCTGGGCTCTCGCACTTTCTGCCTTTTGGCAGTCGGCTGGTTGTAAGTCGACATTGCAATGCTTTTTCACTATAAATACAACAGGTTAATTTAAAATTAAAATTTAACAGATCGAAGTGCAATACGCAATCAACTACTGAACAACATTGTTGAAAACAAAAACTAAACTACATCAATAAGCAAATAAATAAAAAACATAACTAATATAATAACATTATCAGTTTCTATTCAGTTAGGTACTATGAGTCAAACTTCATCCTTGATAGATTCGATTCACTCGTCTGACTGAATTTTATGTGTCCATTTCGACCGCGCGGCCACCTCATAATTTTTGATGAAACTTTGCCAGGAATTAGTAGTAATTTGTTACTTTTCACTCCTCTTTTCCTGAATTTGTTATAAAAAAAACCAAGCCGCTATGACAAAGAACAGTTGGCCGCTAGAACCGCCACTTGCCGTAGTCATCGCCCGTGATTACTCAGAAACTATACAATGCAGATAGACGAATGATACATCAAAAGAAAGGTCTTAATTTGTTAAATTTGTTACAAAAATAAAAAAGGTCAAAACGTAGATATACAAAAAGTTATGCAATGTTAAGTTTTCAGGTTATGAGTAGGTAAGTATATCACCGTAGGCACCAAATTAATAGAGGCTAATGTATATAGAAAATTAGTCTTTAATTTGTTACAGCGAAAAAAGACAAAAAAATACTAGAAAGCAGGTTCAATAATATGTTAGAGTCGATTTTAGTTGGCCGCGCGGACGGCAATATGCCTAAAATACAATTTAGTTTTTCTCGTTATTAAAAGTAGGTTTTAGCTTAATTAAAGTACTAGTCGATGGGTAACGTAACCTAGTTTGAATAAATATAGCGAATTTAACTGCAGCATTCGTATTTTAGGAGATATTTACAAAAACACAGTGGTATGAAACTGTATGAGAGTAGGGTGTCCATGCATTTTCACATATTCGAAATTTTCGTTATTCACGTCTTATTTTTTTAGGGAGAGTGCATACTTTATAAAAATCAAAGTCACAAATAGATTAAAATTTCTTTATTTACAATCAACACAAAGGCAAACATATCAATTGTTTGCCTTTGTGTTAACACAATGTGTCAAAAATGTGACACAGAGTTGAAAGGTGAACTTAAGCTAGGCGAGATCATAACATTTGATTTAAACGGAGCTGCAGACTCAGTTTTACTATTAGCATTAAGGATAATTATTATTTCTTAGTTGGTACTATAGAATTTATACCAGGCACAAAAATAGGCCACTATAAATGTCATTTTTTAAATAACAATAAATATTTTTGGTACGACGACAATTCTTTTAAAATTGAAATAAGTACCTCTAAGAAAATATGTCTACATTCTGTGTCATATATTCGTGTCAGTTAATTTATAAATATTATGTTAGTTTATGAAGATTTTATATTTATCTGGTTGTCTTTTATTACTTGATTTGTTTGCCTTTGTGTTGATTGTAAATAAAGAAATTTTAATCTATTTGTGACTTTGATTTTTATAAAGTATGCACTCTCCCTAAAAAAATAAGACGTGAATAACGAAAATTTCGAATATGTGAAAATGCATGGACACCCTACTCTCATACAGTTTCATACCACTGTGTTTTTGTAAATATCTCCTAAAATACGAATGCTGCAGTTAAATTCGCTATATTTATTCAAACTAGGTTACGTTACCCATCGACTAGTACTTTAATTAAGCTAAAACCTACTTTTAATAACGAGAAAAACGAAATTGTATTTTAGGCATATTGCCGTCCGCGCGGCCAACTAAAATCGACTCTAACATATTATTGAACCTGCTTTCTAGTATTTTTTTGTCTTTTTTCGCTGTAACAAATTAAAGACTAATTTTCTATACACATTAGCCTCTATTAATTTGGTGCCTACGGTGATATACTTACCTACTCATAACCTGAAAACTTAACATTGCATAACTTTTTGTATATCTACGTTTTGACCTTTTTTATTTTTGTAACAAATTTAACAAATTAAGACCTTTCTTTTGATGTATCATTCGTCTATCTGCATTGTATAGTTTCTGAGTAATCACGGGCGATGACTACGGCAAGTGGCGGTTCTAGCGGCCAACTGTTCTTTGTCATAGCGGCTTGGTTTTTTTTATAACAAATTCAGGAAAAGAGGAGTGAAAAGTAACAAATTACTACTAATTCCTGGCAAAGTTTCATCAAAAATTATGAGGTGGCCGCGCGGTCGAAATGGACACAATTTTATGGATTTATATATCCACGCAATTTCCCGCTAGTTTTACACGCAACATAAATAAACATCTCCATACACCGCAATTCCTATTTCCTCCCAATTTTCAATCTATTTCAATGTAAGTATATATCTGTTCAACATTTTAACGATAAAACATTGTTTCTACTAGAGTTTGATTTTGTGTTTTCTAATTGAAGTACCTACTTTCTCCTTATAAGGTTTCTAAGATTGTATTTTATTATTTGTACCTTCACAGCTTCTCACTTAATAAAATAATAAGATCCTTATGCAATACACCTATGTTTAGCAAATGAAAATTCTGAAACTGATTCTAAAATTTCCAGATACTTTTTAGCAAGCTTTAATTCTATAAAACCTACTTACCCCAATATATTACCACTTTTACAGCGTCCCGCTCCCAGTAGGGCGACAGACAGACAAACAATTACATCGCCGCGGCTTATATAACATATGATGAATGGACGCACCGGCCCGTAGTGTCCTTTTGTCACAACTGGATGCCAACTCTTTTGTTAAATACTACTTGTGTTGTGTTTTATAGTTTCATGTTTGTTGTAGGAAGATATTTGTATTGTTGTGTGGTTATTACGCTTGTTAGGTAAAGGGGGTAAGCAGAAGTCGTTTGAGTTATCAAGAGATCTTTATTTATTGTTGCTAAGAGATCAGTGCATGTAGCTTCTTGCAATATATCATAAAATGTTGTGTAAATTATTGCTTAACAAAACAATAATTTTAATTCGGTTGTGGTTAGGTACTGTGTAAAAGGGATCAAAATATGATAGAAACAAAATAAAACACCTGAATATCCTTAAACCTATATATTTCTTTATAAATGACTATAAAAATATCCAGATCAGCCTAAAAATTACAGCAGCAAGCAGCATTATTATTGGTATCGGAACTTTACTACCGACTTTCACATTTTCCACTTCAGCTATACCAGAGACAACGCCTTTCTTCAATGGCGCTGTCAAACCCGCCATCTTAGGTTTGTCTATGGGCTCTCCCATCATGGAGAATTTACTCGCGCTAGTAATTTTCACAGTCAACATCTTTCCCATATATCTATCTTCTTTGGGTACTAGAACTTGTTCGTAGAATTCGTTGTGGGCCACGAAATAGTTTTTATCATGGGAGATGTCTGTTACGAGTACTTCGTATATGTCGCCGACTTTGTGGCCATACGGCTCGTATGAGCGGAATAGTTCGGAGAGCTTCTTTGTGCGTTTCTTTACTTCTTGTGCTGGGACCTGCAACAAGGAAATCAGAATATAAATCGTTTTGTATATTGTGTATCATTATTATCCGCCCCAACATAGTTGGGAAAAGGGCTCGGAGGATAAGGATCGGTAGGGGTCGGCTTCAAGTCTAACCGGAGGCAGCTAAGTACCAGTGTTTTGCATGTTGCAATTGCCTGTCTGACATGCTCAACCCAGTTACTCGGGCAAACAGATACTCCATAGCAAAACTGATTGTCACATTTTATGGCTTCTTTTGAATAATAGAAAATCAACTTAAAACCTATTAGTTTTAATTATTTTTGCTATCCAAAACACAACTCGTCGTTTGCTCGTTGTATACTCTTTTTTCCTTTAAAAACAACTTTACCTTAGTCATCTTAGCAGCCGGCGTGCCAGGTCTGGCGAAGAACTGGTTGATGAACAGCGAGGGGAAGCGATACTTGTCACACAATGAGAAGGTGGCCTCGAAGTCCGCGTCCGTCTCCCCGGGGAAGCCGCAGATTATGTCCGTGGCTATCGTGATCCCGGGTACCCTGGGAAGATTTAAATGGGAATATTCTTATTAGGACGCGTGAAATTGCGTAATAACATGAACAGTTAGTAGGTAGGTTCAAGAATCAATCTATAGTTATAATAAACCTGTAGAGAGGTCATTTTTCCTGAAAATAGCGTGTTTAAGCAAACATTGGCAAATGTCAGTATTCTGTTTTATTAAAGCCTTATATGAGATAGAGGCCTATTAGTATTTAGAACAAAGCCTACACAAAAAGATAAAATGATATTGATAGAAATACATTTAGGTGTCCATTTAAATTGTTACTAAAATTAATTGAGTAGGTAATAATAATAGTAATTGAGTGGTATTTTATAAAAATATTAACGCTTGATTTATCAGCTTTCAACTAATGTTATTTCTATAGATATATAAAAACTTGCACATCACTTGGCGCCCACGTGGGACCTAACATGGTTTTGGCGCCCAAATGGGACTAACGCTTTTTTTCCAGATTCTTCCAGAGCTTCAAACATTCAGAACAAGAGATCCATAAAAATATAAATAAACAGCTTTTAACTTTAACCGTTTAAGAGTTACGTTACCACAGACAAACACACACAACAATCACACTCATACACTCACACCCCTTTTTGCACCTGGTAAACAAAAAATAACACCATATTCTGAAAGCTACGGTAGTTGACCTCGCAGCTCGATAGATGGCGTTGGCGTCAAATTGCATCGCGCTATGGATTCGTTACTTCTCCCAACATAACCTCGCCGGCTCGTTTAAGCTCTTTGAAAGTAGTTCAGCATAAATTAAGCCTTTCTCCCTTTGGGTACAATCCCACAACTAATAAAATTTCAATTTTTTGACATACTCCACGGGGATTGTATCACTGAGTGAACCCGTCAGAGTATAATTAATTTGAGAAATTACCGAAATTACTACTTAGCACTATTTAGTAGACGGTTTATGTGAAATTTGTACAAAAAACGGTCAAGCGGTTCTTCATTTATCAATTTTCATTTTATTTGAAAACTGGTGGAATACGTTTTCTGTCCTGCTTTTATGTAAAACCTGCTGAACCAATTTAAATGAAATTTGGTAAACAACAGCCTCGAAGTTGAGGAAGAATAGATTAGGATAAAGGCTAATTTTTATCCAGGTGCGGGAAGTAGTTATTATCCGAAACCTATAAAATTTATTATTTAGAACACATCTTACTATTCGGGGATAAATATACATACATAAAAACAGGTCAAACAGTGAACCTCCTTTTTTGAAGTCGGTTAAAAAGAAGTAAATTAAAGCAATGTTTAAATTGTTACACTGACTTTTCTCTGAGGAAGTCGACGACTTTCTCGAAGTCTGCTCGCGTGTACTCTCTCTTCATGTCGGAGAGCACTTGATCACTGCCCGACTGCACTGGCACGTGGAGGAATCTGCACAAAACATAGTGAAAATACATTAGTTTAGTCTAATCATTACATAGTATAAACCAAAGTCGCTTTCTCAGGCCCTATATCCTTGTCCGATTAAATATTCAAAACTACGCAACCGATGTTCATGAGGTTTTTAATATCAGATAATGTTTCAAGAGGAAGGATTATGTGTATAATAACATTTTTCTTTTCCTGTAGTGTATTTAGTATCAGCATCGAACCCGTGCGAAGCCGGGGCGGGTCTCTGTATATAGCCTACATACATATAATATAGGGATATACAGACAGAAAAGCGACTTTGTTTTATACTATGTAGTGATGAAGTGTGATAGCTGTAATATTAACTTGATAAACAACTTACTTATAAACCCTAGGATGATGCATGATCTTGGCGACTTCGGCGAGATGCTCCAGTATGTACGGCGGGTTGGTCATGCCGAGCCGAAGCCGACAGCCCTCAGGTATCACTTCTACTAGCTGCCACAGCAGTGCTGGGAGGGATGTGCCGATGTCGCGACCGTATGTGCCTGAGAGAGGCATAGTGTTATATGTCAGCAATATACAAATAAAATTCTGGTGCCGTAGGAACTAATTATCGCACATCAATAAAAGTAGTCTTTGCCATTACACGGCAAACGGGCTATCCAACAACCTGTATCACGTTTTAATTCAGTTTTGTGGCACCCTGTTTGAGTCAGAAGTAATGTATTAAAAGAGAGAAGAATAAAAACGTGACTAATGACTGTTTCCATATATCTATTCAAGGTAGGAAATATCAACCACATGTAGTTGAAAACAAAAACGTATTAAGGTATATGTGAAACTTGTTAATAGTAATAAATATCATTCATAATTCATTAAAAAACACTCATAAAACTCACCGGTATCCTCACTAGTCAACCAAATCTCGCAGACACCCTCAGTGAAAGACTGTCGGGCTCTCTCCACAATTTCCTCGGGCGGGTAACTGCCCAGCTCTCCTCTCGCATGCTTGGTCTTACAATACGTGCACTGGTTGAGACAACCCGTGTTGATGGAGATAATCTCTACGAGGGGGTTCTTCCTGACCTTGGGAAGGAGTAAGGAGGCTCCACCTGCTTTTCGTCCCTCGCTTGTCTTTTTTTGACCAAAGAGACGAACTGTGTGGCCTGAAATAATTTTGGTACAGATAAAGTTTTGCATTACGGAGAAACTGATATCATAAGCAAATACTGATTTTGAGTTTCAGCTTAAGAACCTATATAATGAACACATTTGTCAGGTTAACTTGAATTATATTAATTAAAACCCAATTACTTAAGCATTTATAAACATTTAACACTTATTTTAGATTTCTGTATGAAATGGCCAAGCCCAAAGCTACAAGTTGTTCAACTGGTATCTAGCAAGTATGTACAGTTGACACTAACATACCTTTAAGAGTTTCCTCAACAATTTCAACAATCCTGTCTATTTGTTGCACACCCACCACACTGAGCCCTGTCAGGTAGTTAGCACGAGGAGCTCCCTGTGGCACACACCCTGCTACTACTACGTGGATACCACGACTTTGGCCTAGCTCTATTTCATTTCTGAAATAATAATAGAATAGAATTTAAAACTCAGCCATTATATATCACATGTGTTGGACAGTAATATCTTGTCCACTTACAAGAGACCAATACAAGTCTTATTACTCAATGCAATACAACTTTTATTTTGTCAAACACACAATAAATAAAAGCAAGTAAGTATTGTCATTCAACAAAAGAAAAGACAAACACAAATCTGCAGAAAATATTAGAATGTACACTAATCTTGAAACTGCTCTTTTTTTGCATTCTAAAAGTGACCATAACAGTAGAAACTATCTTTAAATGTTATTATGTGACTAAAACTCCTCATAATTGTTTCAATAGGTACTAACTTAAAATGATCCTCAGCGGGGCTCTTGACAGTACAAGAGTTGAGCAGCCACAGCTGAGCATCAAACTTGTCTTCTGTCAGGCGATACCCATGGGCAGCCAGCAGGCCAGCCATGTACTCCGAGTCTGAGTTGTTGTGTGCACACCCCCATGTCTTCACATAGATTGTTTGTGTGCCTGTTTTAAGAAATTTCAGTTAGTTAATGCTACGAAAATAAATAGTTGTATTGTAGGTATATTTTTATTTCACTTTCATATTGGAGCTTAGAGCGGACAAAACTCAGGACACGTTTTCCGGGCTAATGTCACATTAACGTTGTAAAATACGATAGTGCGAGCGAAATACTCGAGTAATGAAGTTCTTGAAACTATAGTCCCAAGACCCAGCAAATATAATGTGAGTTGGAAAAAGTTTCCGACTTCAGTTCTTACTTCAGACGTAACTTAGGACAAAACTTTTCGGTAGCAAGACTGTAATTACAATGTATAAATTAATATAAACAAAATTTTAAGGTTATACCTGGCACGACACTCTCCAAAATAACCTTTTCTACAGGTTCGGAATCATTCTTGTTGTCACGCTTTCTTGACCGGACGCTCACGGTTTTCCTGCTAGAGTATCTTTCTTTTGGCGTAATGTCTTGCGAAGATATTAAATCTTCAATATCGTCTATAATTTCATCACAAACACCTGGCATTTTGGAACTTTGTTTTGACAATTATTTGACGTTTGACAGCGTATGTGCCGCAGTCACAGATAATTTAAATTTACGTTACATTTTACCAGAATTGTAAAGCTGTTAAGTGTCGTATACCAGTCTTAACCACCGCACCGGGAATCGTAAATATGTTGAGGAGGTCAGATTGACAGTCACTCCATTTAAAGCACTGTCCTCCAAATGATGATCCGGATGCAGCTCCACGTACATGTAGCTGCACCTGGTTAGACTGAAATCTGACCCCAATACAATCTAGAAAAAAAGATTCTGAAAATTCAGAGATGCTGTCACCGTACATAACCCTCTACCAAGGTTGGACGGATAATGTTTTAAGCTAGGTCCCCGTTACATTATTTTTCATTTAATGTGTAGGTACTTATCAAATTACTTTTTCACATCATCATCTCCCGAGCCTTTTCCCAACTATGTTAGGGTCGGCTTCCAGTCGGTGTAAAAATATTTTCAAAAAATATTTTTTAAATAGACTCATTAAAATATAGACCTGGATAATTATTTTCAAAGATAGGCGTAGTTCCTATTCAGTAACTGTGTTCACCTACCATGTCTTGCACAGTTACAGCATTTTGCTATTCGAGGCGCCTAAAAATGTATGTTTGTTTTACATGGGTGGGTACGTTTTATTCGTATAATTAAAATTATTTGCTTTAAAATCTTGGTTTATTTTTATTGTTTGCTAAAGATACCTACATGAGTTCTAGATACCAATTACTCTGACTATCAAGGGGCTAGTGGGCTGGTAGCTGGTTAGCCAAAACTTAATGAGAAAAACAAAGCACGCACGTATGTAAGTACATACTTACCTACATCAAAACTTTATTGCATTTTTATGATCATGATAATTAGACAAGTTTGCCAAAAGTTAACATCGAAGTAACAAAGACGTGGTCAAACTAAACAATAATACGTCATTAATCATGGCTTTTAATTAATGTTTATATCATATTTAAAGTTGAATAACTGACCAAAAATAGGTGTCAAGATACTTATTGCTGTCTTATAGAAATCTCATTTCAATGAAACCCCAATAAAAATCTACACTTCCGATTAATAATAGCACATTATTATAGCCATGTTAACATTAAATAGAGTCGTTATTAGCGATAATAGTTCTTATTGCGAACTGATACGGGTTAAAATCTGTTGTAATGGGTGCGGTTGTAAACATTACAATAGTGACAATGGGTCGTAGACGGTGCAGCTGTCGTCGTAATAGCGGTGGCATACGTACCTGCGGGTTTTGGCGCCATTTATCTGCCAAGGCAGCCGATTTTACAATCAATTTGATCAATATAAAGCTTACTCTAATAAGGGAAACTAGACATTCAAATACCTAAGCAACACCTACATTTTATAATCGTCATTAGGTATCTAGTTTTTTCACAAACTTACTTCCTCGTAATCTAGCCAGATCGTAAATCACTGGTCATTAATTACCGAATTTCATTGCAACCTACAACTACGGTTAATAACTACACATAAAGATAATCTCGTTAATTTTCCATTTTATTGCCGTTTTAATTTGCTGATTAGATCATAGTTACGGTGTGTAAATATGAATGTATTGAGAGCAAAAATTACCGTAGCTAATTTACCTACAATCTCTTGTTATTAAGTGGTTGTTTTAGGTTAATTTTATGAAATTAAGAACCCCTTTCGAAGTTGGGTGCAGCGGAGCGGTGAATAAGTTCTCCTTTCTCCGGACGTTTGCGCGGGATAGCTCGCGAGCGTCGGCAGTCGGGTGCGGGACGCGATACGTTCCGTGTGACAGCTGCCGGTCTGTGTGACGTTGTGTGAAACTTTATCGTGTTTGTGGACTTTTGTGGGACAACACTTTTTTGAAAATCGAATTGGTAAGTTTTCATCCTTATTTTGTAGAAGTAATTTTTATAAAGTAAGCGATACCTAATCTTTGTACGTAAGTTCTGTTTAAATTCGAAGTAAAGTCTGTTAATAAATTCGTAAACCCAAACATTTGTTAGATTAATATTTGATGAGTTAAGTGCTGAGTAAATATTTGTCCAGAATGAGGTATGTTATGTTATTGTCAATAAGTTGAAATTGAATTTGCTAAGCTATCAATTATTAGATGGGAACTAACTATTTGTTAATAACTCTGGATTTAATTCACGTGTAACGATTTTTTCTTGATAACCGTTTTATATTTGTATATGATAAATATTATAATATTATATGTTTACATACTTCCGGAAATACGTAAGAAACCGTTCATTTTTCATGCGCCAAGGAAATGTAAACAAAATAAAATAAGCGATTGCTACTAGAGTGGGTAGATGTGAAAAATATTTTACATAGGAAAATCGACAGAACTGTACTGCTATAGAAGTGTCTATTTCTTTTATATGGTTGGTATTGGTATTAAGATAGATAGGTATAAATTACCTAGGTATCAAAGCTTTTTTTTATTTGGAAAGCTGTTTTGTTCATACAACGATACAAATTGGAAAATAATGTGCGCGATCACTTAAATTGCAATCTGCGTTTTCCCACGCTAGAAGAAATTAGAAATGTAGGTAGGTGCTTATTTAGGTCCCTACCTACTTTGTAGAAATTCTTAGAGAAAACCAAGTAGGTAGGTACTTAATCTTTTAAACATAATGGCGTAGTAAAGTAATAAAGTGTAGTAAAATAACAAAGTGTAATGCCCTTTAATGCGTTTCCACGTAATTATCATTTAGGACAGTCTTAAATTAATAGTTACACTTGCATCTTAGTTAGTGCGCAAACTCATAAAGATTTAATTTTAAGCCCAATACTTGATTTGTTCTAAAAATTGATAAACCATCAGCCAAAAGAAAATGGAAAGTCAATAAAACCGCAATAACTGACACTGATAATGGATTTGATGACGTACCTAGGTAAAGGTAGGGCTCTTACGCACACATACACAATTCTAGGAATACACTTACGTGTATCATTTGGGGAAAATTAATCATTGGAATAGCAACACTTGAAAATGATGTGACTAATTGAGAGCAAGACAAAGAATTCAGCGTTTTTCTAATATTTTCAGTAAAAAGCGCGTTGTTGATAAATTCTAAAGTGTTGTTTATTTGTTCAAAACTAGTGGAATACATCCAAACATTTATGTTAGAACGCAAATAAACATGTCAATCAGAGCTGGGATGTCGAGGCAACCCTAGTTCTTCCAGGATTTAGTTTAGCTAGAGAGTTAGTGATCCGTAAAACGTATAGAAGTAAAAACCAGCCCAACGCTACACATGCCTAGCGAGGCATTCGGCTAAACAAACTATTTGTTCTATTTCGAAGCATTGCGAGCTCCACTAAGTCTCGATCATTTAAATTAATGTTTTATTTACGTCTACATTTTTGCCCGCGTGTAGTTATTGCGTTTGAAGGTCGTTACGGACTCCTGGACGCGGTAGGGATGTGCCGGTGTACGCGACCCTAGTGGACGCGGTGCGCGGGCGCATAGCGCGTGTCTAGCACGTGCCGTCGACACCTGTCGCGGGGTCTGGGCACAACACTACGGTATTGGAAAAAAGTGCATTTAAAAACTTTTTTGATGAAGGTAAAAACTGCAATTTATGGCTCAAAGCAGATGACGCTCACGGGGTTAATCTGAAAAATAAATAGCTATAAGACCTACATTTTATTGGGCAATGAAAATGATGGTAGTTTTGTATACAAGCAGCAGGTTATATTAAAAGAGATGGTTTTCAATACTTATTATTGTTGCTAATTACACTGAAATGAAGCTTTTCAATAATTATTGTATTATCTGACCCAACAGTCCTATTCGGCAATATAAAGAATGGGTCACCTACATCGGAATTCCACGTTTTAACTGAGAAGTCCTAAAGGAATCTTCATTCACAAGCCACATGTTAGGGAAGAAAACGGCGCAAGTAAAGCAATCATTTCCTATTTATAGTAAACTGGAGTATTGTCGATAGGCCGATAGCGACTGACGTCATGGCGGCCCCACTTCAAAACCACGTAACTGTCAGTTATGCACAGTACTTAAGTCATAGAGAATAGGATAGTTCTATCGACAGGTTTATTTAGAAATGCATAGTGGTTCTATCTGTATTGTATATTGAAGAATAACTTCATACATCCAGATTGTTCTATCTAACTCCTTAGCATAGCTTTTGTCCTAATCGTATCAGAGGTGGAAAGAGTAAAAGTCAGAATAACGGCGGTTTAAAGGGTTAATGAACAGATATTAAACGGATAAAGGTACTCAGAAACCGTCAATATTTTGATGCCATTGATTAGTATACCTTCAGACTAACCGTGTCCATAACCCCTAGTTGCCTCTTATAGGCTAATCGGATATCCGAACTCCAACTTTGGAGAAACAGTTTGACTATTTGCTAGTCTGCGTCGCCCATAGATATAATATTACTAAACAAGATTGCGCACGCTCAAAATATATATTTACGAAAATGAACTCTATTCTAACGCAATAAGGTACTAAATTGGTTGCATAATACACAGAGGCAAAGCCGAGCCGAGAGGGATAGTTCGAACGGAGGCTGTTTGTCTCTTTCTAACACCTTGCCAGCATAAAAAAATGTTGTGATCAAAAGTTTTGTCTTCCCAAAAAACAATTGAATCACTTACATTTTTATCTTATTTTAACAATTGTAAGTCAACAAATTAATAACAATCGCATTAATTTATTCGTATTTATTATTAAAACATAAACAACATAAATTTTTATTTTGCTTTTTTTTATTTTCTAGCGGTAACCCTGAACATTCTTGGCGCGTAATCAGCATTTAAAATTTTGTTTATATTTTTTGTATTAAATCAATTTAAACTATTAAAATAGTGAAAAAGTGTTGCGTTTATACTTGTAAAAGTGAATCCTATGGGGGTTGCAGTATATCGTTCCACAGGTTAGCTAATATTAACATTTTCGTAAATCAAACAACTAGGGTGCCCATGAATTCTTGTAATGAGTCAAAATATGGGTGATGGATTTTAAAACTGTTGTACTATTGTTATAGCTTCCCAAAAAATGAAGGAAGGCGACATAAATGGCTTAGCAGTCTATATGTGAAGCAAAAATACAGACAAATCAGTCTTCACTTCGAATCTCCCTGCTTTTATACGGCTAATTCCCGCTAATTTTTAAAAGCAGATATTAGTATCTTAAGGTCACAAACTGAGTAAGTTAAAACTTCAATACCAATCTGTGTTTAATAATCTTAGCAAATTCGGATTTGTCTCACATAGCTTAATCTCATAGTCACCCTATTAGAAAGGGACAAACAGCCTCGGTACTAACTGTTTCACTCGGCTCGTTTTTTGGGTATAGGTGCGCAGTCCTGTTTACTAATATTATGTCTATGGCGTCGCCTCTCATTTGAATTTCCCAGATATTCGAAACATTACCAACATTACCATACAATAAGCGACCACAGATAACAATCTTTTGACATGCTGTTATGAAATTTTATTAATAGTCTGCCCACTATTGGAGTAAGCCACTTCCGCGTATTCATTTAAAGTTATACGAACACGCAGATATTATTTTACGTTCGTATAGTCGAGCTATGAATGATGCATTTGTGAATAGTTATTGCATTTCTCGATCGGAAATATCGATGTTGTAAAGTATAATGTAAGTTTATGGCTTCGTGAAATCGATCAATCAGAAGTAGGCGTAGTCTGGTAGAGATAGAGGATTGAATCTTGATTATTGGTTTATTGTTTTTACTTAGCCCGATAAAAAGTTTAAGATATTCGAGAATATGCTGCGAAATAATAGATATAGCTGTTGCGCTTGATGCGAGATTCGCTTTCAAGTTATTAATTTAATATACCAAGTGGTTTTCTATCTTCCAGAAACTATTTCTCGTCACTAATTCTGGCGCCAACTTAAGCATCTTTCAAAATGTAATGACCGCTCTAAAACCATCTATATTAAATTGTACATGCCCGAAGGGTCAAGAGAACAGGTTACTTAGCATTTACGTGATATATTTGCATGTCGCTATTCATCAGTCGCCGTGTGGTCCTGTGACAATAGCGCGCCCTATCAATTTCTCGAGGTCTTGCGAGGCCAAATGAGTTTCGTTGAATGTGACAGCTGCAAACATTTCTGTATCGAAAAAACGATTGTTCTAATCTATGATGAATAAGATTGTATAAGAATTTTAGTTTTTGACAGTTCTTGTTACCACTGCAAAATCTGCTATCTATAAGATTATGCATATGTACACCCTTATTTTCGGAGAATCATTGCCGCAGGCTGTAATGAATAATCAGTATTTATCGTTGAAATTATTAAAAAGGAGGAAAATAACTCTAACTCCCACATCAATATTTTGAAGGTCAAAACCTCAATCTTCTCCAAAACCTGCCTCAAATTCAGTCTACAAACCACCAATTAGGTACCCTGTTACATATTCTTATAATGTGACTCACTCTTAGCTCCCGTTTTTTTAATGACTAGACTAAATTGGCCTCTTGTTAATCCATAAATGGAAGGACAAAAAAACTAAAACGACAATACAAAATGTCAAAACAAATAGCTAGCGTGCTAGTGTTTCTATTTCGGCTAGAAAATGAATAGGCACGCCAGTTAGCTTCCGCGTGGGTGTTCAGCCGATCCAATAAAGAATATTGGCGGATGGCGACTAACCTTTTTGCTAATAGGTATTGCAAATAGACGGCTAATTGTTTCGTTTGCCTAACTACCTAAGGGACTGTATGTTCCCCGATGTTAAATGTTAGGAAAGATACCCCGATGTTATTTTTGTAAAGTGACCATGGAGTTTCTTGTCGTTTCTCCTTTATGGGATCCACTTATTTCCTTTTTTCGAACCCTGCCAATAGTTTCTGATTTTTCATAAGAGCCTGCAAAACCCTTTTTAAAATATCAACCGGCTACGATTTCGATTTTGGAAAGCATCGATTGGATCTACATATTTTCCCTGTTTTTTTTTGCAGAATTCGGTTATTCAAGGACGTGAAAGTATATTTTGTATTATAGCAATAGTAAGGAAGTTATTTCGCTCAGGCACTGACTCTCGGTGTCCAAGATAGACGTTGCTCAATAAATGTCAGAAGAAAGCCAAAACCATTGCACTCCACCACACGGCTGAGAGGTTAAAATGGCTATATTTTACTGTATCTCAGTTTAGTGTTCCAAGTATAGTTTAACTGTACCTAGAAACTTGAACAATTATCTAGACCCGCTTTAATAAAACTACTAGAAATGTTAGTTGTCGCTATATAAGGCGAGTAATAGGTATGATACTTAATTATGTGACTATGCTTTTACATCAAAAGGGATGAACAGTAAAATGTGTTTGGCATGGAAATATCCTAGTAGATCAGACCCAGTTACTTATAGACTTTTTATATCACGGTACATAAACGAACTCTATAAATGCGAAAGTAACTCTTTCTGTCTGTTGTGCTTTCAAGCTTACTAAGAAGTTCCTTCAGGATAATTTGATTCATTTATATTAGGAGTGAGAATATTCTCACTTTAAGGATATCCTTAAAGTTAGTTTTGAAAGTGCTATTTATTTGCCAATAGGTACGGTTGTATGAGCAGGTCATCAGACTTGACCCAGCGATAGGAGACGCTATGTTATTGATATAAGTTAGACGATGCACCTAATATTGATAATACTGCACCACACTAATTAAACGTTGTGTACTGCAACCAGAAGTAAAGCTTTAATACCAAACTATGTATTAATGATTGGACTTAGATTAGAGATCTTCTTTGGGAATCAATCCGGTATCTTAATCTCAGGCACTAGTTTGAATGCTCAGTTTTAGTTTCGTAGTCCTATTATCGAGGCATGCTACAGACTACTTTTAACCGTCGGGACGCTTGCGAATATGCTATTTCTGCGGTTTCCATCACTTCCAAATTATCCTGTGTATAGTAAGTTCAACTCAGTCGTGCGCGCGGCCTTATGTGTGGGTAACCCTTGTACATATACAGTGACTTTGTGTGCGTGACAAGAGGTACAGTCGGGTACAATACAGTTATGTAGGGGTTGTATACGGGTGTTTAAAGAAAAAGTTATTACGTAATTTAATGTTTATTTATTTATAATGATTATGAATCGCTATTTGAAAAATCAAATGATGAATTTTCGGATTCGCTACTCTCCAAGGTGAATTATAAATTCTGACTCCATGTCAAAATGTCTATAGTATTCTTCTTTTTTCTTTTGTACATGTCGACAAGTATTACGCCACATCCCATCATCAATTTGACTTAAACGTTCATTTATGAGTTTCATTATTTTGTTATTTTGGTCGACATTATGCGAAGCAATATAATTTTTTGAAATTCCCTACATATTTTGTTTACATTATTATACTAGGTTATACCTCTTTTTACATTCTTAGTCCACACTTTTATTTATTGTCGGCGTACCCCGAGCTAGAAAATATGTAAGGAGTATTTAATTCTTAGATACTGTCAATGTCAATTTGAAAAGACTTATGAGAAAATAATGAAAAACTATATTTAATAATAAAAAGCTTTGAATGTTGTTTTTTTTTTTTTTGAAACGCTTTATCTGACTCCTTAATAATTTCTCCGTGAATAATTAGTATTTTCGTAAACGACTGTACCCATAAGAAAAAGTGATAAGAACACGTCATGCTCGGACGACGTCACTGTCACACGAATGAAAGTTGTATATTTACAAGCCGACGCACACATAGGGCCGCGCGCAAATCTGAGTTGAACTATCTATACTATCCTTTTATTCAGTTTCCATTGAATTGTATCTTGTATCCTCCGTTCACAACAAATAACGAACCTAAGTCATCATTACTCACTTACCCAAAAACCCAAATGCAAATAACGTTACGAATTTCTGGGACATTTAACCAACCCATATAACTAATAAGTATTGTCAAGTGTAACACAAAATAACACGGATTTTTCACAATAGATACATCAGCTTATCACAATACGAAAAGTAAATATAAAAGGAGGTTAGTGTTCGATAGGTTAGTTATCGTCACGAACGCACCCGTTTATTCATTGCTAGCCGTTTTCCCGCGATTTCACCCGCGTCCCGTGGAAAGTACTGCCCGTACTGGGATAAGATATAGCCTATGTTACTTAAGAAGAGTGTAGCTTTCCAATAGGGAATGAATTTTTCAAATTGGTTTTAGTTAGTTTCGGGGCCTTTGCAAACAAAAAAAAATGTGTCCTCTTTATTACATGTGTTAGTATAGATTTCACGAACGCAGTATTTGGAGTGGAGCGTGAAGCTAGACTTCTGTGACAGACAATATAACGGAGTGCATTGTGTGCTATGTAGGCCACTTATCCGAATGTTATAATTAGTACGTCTTGCTAACTGCGTTACGACTTACGTGCTAGTATTAGGCCGAGACTACATTAGATAGACGCGACGTGTGTTGTCTTCATGCAGACAATATTGTAGTTCTGTAGGCAGAATTATTGTTTCATTCAAATCGTTTGTAACTTGTAATTACAGATTGTGGTTCTAAACCAGCCTGGGTTTTAGGCTCAATTCGATGACCACAACTGCAACCGCGGTAGCTTTTATGCCTACACCAACAGCAACACATGAAATTAAGGAATTCAATAGACGATGATTGAGTTAAATGTGTCCCGAAAGCTGATGATGCCGATCAAATTATCGTGCCCACTACATCGATGACTTAATCACACGAGGAAAATTGAGCTTCCTTACCTCCAAAAATTCTCTTACCACTACCAAATCTTGTCCGAGTCGCTGCCTTATTTAGCCTCAAGGCGTCAATGATCATAAGTGACGCGACAATCATGACGTTGACAGTTGACGGATGTGACGTAAACGGTGATGAATAGGTGCCGAGGTGCTAATAACACAGGCATACTTGCAACGTGTTTGGAAAACGGATTAGGGGTACCAATTTCGTCAGACGATGGTCAGGAGATTTTACAGGTCGTTGGAGTGTTGTCTTTTATAATAAAAAGCTTTATGAAAAGTTATTTTACGTACATAAGTTAATATCGGTCCCTTTATTTACACGTATTCAACTCCCATGACTCAGAATTGACAGTTGTCAAATAAATGACCACACGCCATCCGCTCTAGGCTTGAAAATATATAGAAGGTATAGCCATTCTTTTGTAAGAAATTGACTTGTGGAAATTCATACAAGTCCTTCTGAACTCCTAAAAGTATGATATAAATATTAGAACAGCCTACTTGCTACGACACATACATAACTTGACCAGCCCATAATGGATATCAAATGCCTATTGTACCTACGACTGTCTAAAAAGTAGGTATATTTACTTTCACTGAATAGTTCCATACGTATGTATGTAATAGGTATCTACGATAAAGCACTTGTCATTT
The DNA here is from genome assembly GCA_033682625.1 of Helicoverpa zea x Helicoverpa armigera. Taxonomy (NCBI): domain Eukaryota; kingdom Metazoa; phylum Arthropoda; class Insecta; order Lepidoptera; family Noctuidae; genus Helicoverpa; species Helicoverpa zea x Helicoverpa armigera. Next base: position 928,408 of record JAWIIS010000008.1, read on the forward strand.
CCCTAAATTGACTTTCTCTAGCTGTTGTTGATTCTCTTAATATCGGCCGTCGTCAACAAATTAATTAATAGAAGGAAGTCATGCAATCCTTGGTATATTTAGAATTAGTAATTTGGAAAAATTGTGGTTCGGATATTAATTAGTTCCTTATTGTTCTAGACGGAGTTTTTCTCTGTTTTTTGTTGTATCTGGCACTTAACTATCGGGATATCGGCAGGACTTACTAAAGTAGGTATATTTTAAGGGTTTAATAAAAAAAAAAATAGATATAATCTAACCAGAACCTTAATATTGCTTTTCTTACACTACAGTTAAATTGCCAAAGACGACGGATCCGTCTGAAACAAGACTATCTTAGCTTAACCCAGATTGAAAATCTCTTCATTTACCAATTCTTCAGAAAGAGTACAAGCAAAAAGCAACGCTCTCGCATCGGTCCAGCGCGCATCGTCCATTTTATAACTGCGAACATTATTCTACGTAAAATCTAAATGTAGTTTATTTACTTTCAAATACTTCTTGCGTATTTGCTACTTCCAACGCTTCAACTTCTGTGTTTAACAACATATACACTTTATATTCTACTATAAGTTAAGATAAATCTTCAATCCTTTGTTACAATTTCTTAGGACTGAAACATATAGTACATTTTGCTGTGAATTTATGATTGTATCGTCGTTTATCATCTATAAACAATGGATGAACTATATTTTTGAATTGTTTCATGTAATCCATTACCATTGCTTCCTCTGGTACATTCATCATGGCTTCAGTTTGAAAATAAACGTTGCTTTGAGCCGAGCGTTCATCATTCGGATCATTTTCGTTTTTTATTGATGAATGTCTACCATCTAAATTCAGTGCGTCACTAAACTCTGAAGGACGTGATTTCAGATTCATGAATTGAAACTGAAACAGTCATCTGTGATCAATTCAATAAGCTTTGGTATTACCCACAAAATCATGTCTCCATAAAGTTGACTATACTTACTAAGGTATTTTAGAATTAAGTCTTTCTATATCATATTCGTCTGAACTTACCATTGTAAGTAGAGTGCTATCCTGAAAACTGTTGACCGAATAATGAACAGGATCCGTAGTTCTAAAACAGTTCGAGCACACCTCGCATCGGAACCAATCGACGTTCAAAGCTCAAAATACCTTCCACTTCAGCACCATCAGCGTCCAGCTGTCTACGTCTTTACGTCATAGTTTCACAATCATGCTTTAAATATTATTCACGGAACCCAAATGCGTATTGTTACTGTATTAATATTCAATGTTTGCCAATGTTGTCCAGATTTACATCTGATTGTTTGTTTTGTACAAGATTCTTTAGAATCCTCGGTATTTTCCTCTTTCCGAATGAAATTTACAAGAAATGTTGTGAACCTTTGGCTTATAAATAAAAATTAGTAAGCTCTAGTTGGTGAACCTAATTGTAGATAGCGTTGTCGGCGATAAGTGATGCCTCTGATAATGTTAAAGCTCCGTCAATACTGATGGTAGCTATTATTCGATAACTGGCGATGTTTTTGTGTCAATTACGAAGTTCAGCTCTGATAACTCCACGCAGCCAAAGTACAAAGTCACGCTGAAAGAGAGAAATCAATACATGCACATTTTTCACAAAAAGAGGAATAGTTGACACAGAGAGTTGACAGTTGACGAAAGAAGATAAATTCAGCAAATCAATGCAGTACGTGATGAATATAAATTAGCCCAAAAACCCAAAAGTCTAGACATACATTGACGCATTGGGGATTGTTGGTCTTTCTTTTTTCCAAAACCGCAGTGAGCCTACCGTTGTGAGTCAACCACTCATGTCTGAGTGACTTTGTAATGATTCAGTCGGGAAGTGAATCAGCATATGTGTTACTTCGAAAGTTAATTGTCGTTTGAAATTAATTGATGGTCTCTTATCCGTCATTAATTGTAGCGCCTTATGTAAGTGCTTCATCAAAAAGTGAGTGATTTTAGAACATTGCATAACTTCTGTTGTTTCTATTCTGTCTTTTGTTTCATCCCCAATTTCAAAAATCATCGTGATGACTGATCCTTCTGGTAGTTCTATTAATTATGATTATCTGTTATTACCGCCAAACCTTGATCCCGTTATAAGATCACCTCCAAGTATCTCCTAAAAACTACGAGTATTAATTAGAGGAACTCTTGGACTGGACTTCAATCAATCGATTTACCATCCATCACACAGCTGCAGCATCCGGGAAAATCGTAATCGAATAGTGAAAGAAAATTATTCGTCATTTAGTTTATCGATAAATCGCTTACAAGTATCGATAAATGTTATTGTTGCTGTTAATGTAAGTTGTATCACTAACGATAAGATGAAGTTTCTAGCTTTCTTTCAATTATAATTAAATGAGTGGTGAGGATTTTATTAGCTTAATAGGTACTTGATTTCAGCGTTTGGTATACATATTTTCCATCGGTGTTTGACATAAACAATAATGTAATTCGTAAACAATTGATAATGAATAGGTAAGTATGTATTGCGTCATATAATATGGTATTAGTCAGATGTGAAATGCTATTCAAAAACATTAATATTGGAATTAGAAGAAATTCGTTCCTTTCTTCCTTTTCGTTTCCTTCTTCGTTTTTAGCTTATGAACGAACAATAAGCGTGTGTAAAGAGTTATTTTTCTTTTCCTTTTATTTTATCAATAATAACCTATTCAAATAAACGGAATTCGCAGTTAAGTACTTCGATCTTCCCTAACGATAACAGGAAATTTGCCCAACCACACACAATCTTTGTCAACTATACATTCTTTGTAGTCATTAGCCTCATGATTTATACCTCTAACTGCTAATCCAAGGTCCATTAGCCATATCTTCGTCAATGGTACGGCCCTTCAGAAGCACAAATAGTAGGAGGAACTTCGTTTGTTCAGCTGCCATGATTTACAGTCTGTGGTCAAAAGAAAAGGTCGGTCACACTGTTGCGCAATCTTTTGTAATGTTGGTACTTACTGAAATAGTTTAGGATTTGTTCATGGGTTTTTCAGAATGATAATTAGATATCTCTATTTTTTTTCTATTAAGTGCAAGTCAATAATGTTCATAAATAGTTTCGTAATCTCCTTAAAATGTGACATCTTTGGTCTAAAATGCAGCTATCAGATAGAAAAGTCCTTACTTTAGCAAATTAATTAGATTGCTTTAGATTGCTAGTTTCCTTATATTCATCAAAGGCCATGAAAATTAAAGACTTCTGCATTGGCTTCTTTTCGTTCTGAGCTTTTTGCTTCAGGTGGTGGTGTTGTAGGTAAATTCAATTGACCCCAAAGATTATACGTGTTGGTTTTTTGACACCAATTGACAGTAACAATTTCTTTTACGTTCTTTTGCCATCTTTATAACTTTTGCCAGCGGTACAAAGTCTACGAGGCTTACCTAAAACACCATTTCACCAACACATAGACTCAGAAACCTCGGTAATTCCGCAGAATCAGCTGGCAAACACAAACATTTTTAAATATCGGCATTAGTGCGAGCACTTATAAACAAAATGATTGGTTCAACCGTTCGATATACAAGTAGGCTATGTATAGTAGACGGTGTTAGTCGGTAGTCGGTGGTCGAACCGAGGTCGATGCCATATTTTCGTGGTATTTGTAGTTTTCCATACATTACGCCGGTTTTCTGTTGGTGCTTATTTATTAGAAAAAATGCTAGTAAATAACTGTTGCATATGTGCATTTGTCTATGTTAAAAGTTCTTTGGGACGGGGTTTTGTAACCGTATTTGGTGTCAAGAGCTATTCAGAGACTGGATTTATGCCCTTTCGGTACTAAAGTTAGGAACAGCCTTCATATGGGTCTTTTGAGTGAAAAGGCAAAGTTCTTAATCATTTAAACTAAGTACTCTGAAGTTTTTTATATGTAGATACATAGTTCGTACCGCCTGCAGGTATTGAAACTAATCATAAGCTTGTACCTCTGGTGCCAAGAGCTTTATAACCTTGACATTCAAATTACTGTTAAGACTAGTCACACACACCTACTTACCGTACTTACGTACCTTACTAACTTACTTAATTCTGACTTTCATGAGGTTTAACAAAACCCCTATAAAAGTAAGTAGCGAATATCGGTGGCGTGTTCTATTTTATCAGCGTAAGCGGAGAAGCGCCACTGTCAGGAAGATTAACTAATTAACTCGTCAAACATTCGACGTGTTATCAAATTAGTGACGTAAGCACCCGCCATTTTTGGCGCGCAGTTACCGCGGCCAGTGACGCCCCCGTATCGATTCAAGCTCTTAGTAAATTAGTGATGTGTGCAAACATCGAGCACTCGATGAAATTAGATTGACATCTGTCATTAAACCCCTGTTATTTCCAGTATTTGATATGCCGACATGCGTGTTATCTTCTATCGCAAATGAGAAAACATTTTTCAAATCATTAACGTTCCGCAATTAATAAGTTTATGAAGCCGTTTTCTATTAATTTTTCACGCTTAATTACTGCACACTTACTGATATGGGTGTCTTAGAAATCGATTTGATTAATGATGCGTTAAACGCTTCATCTGTTCTCAACGAAACTGATCATTAATTAACATTAAATCAGTTTTAGCTTGAACAATTGGTGCGATTTATTGACTATTCGTCGCGCGACACAGCGAACATAATCGCATACCGTCGCCTTATATGTGCAACAAACTCATAAAACTGTTGAACGAGACGCTCAACAGCAATCAATATTTATCTGTGTTTAATAATAACAGCAAATGATACGGCAAATCGTACTAAAATCGATTTAATTAATGCATCGTTAAATTTCAAGATGGCGTCACTGAATATTGTTACGCGGTATTGTTCTTACGCATGTTGTGCATACGTCAGTAAACAATAGCTTCCCGCGAAAATTAAGAAATGAAAAATCTTTATTTGTGGTGATTTTCCGAGTTTCCGAATTTAAAATTAACTTTTCTGTCTCATCCGCTGAAAAATGCCAATGATCTGATAATAGCTGGAGATATTGTAAGCATCATCATAATCGCTGGAATTCTGGAGCATTCAATGATCCACTAAAATACTAACAACCATCGTATTTAGTATTTACCTAATATTTACCACTCAATAAATCTTCAATACATTATTTACGAACGCGACGGAAATATAGGCGCACCAGTTTAATGTGACATTTACGAACCACGGAAGACAATAACTACACTGAAAAGCCGTAAAACTTTCAGCTGGCAACAGGCACAAAGTGAGACACTTCAAATTAACGTACAAACATTATGACCAGTATATCTCTGCTTTTAATGGTGGCGCGGCTTCTATGCCAAAGTTTCACGAGATAAGTTCACCCACGGCTTTTCTTCTTAGATTTATTCCGCAATTTATTGATGCCTCTATTTATTAATTTTACTTATTTTCAAAACTTGCTTGTCTATTAGGCCACTAATCATTATACACTGGGCACACTATACCCAAAAGTGATTATGAAAATTCAAGTAGTTTCGGCCGAGTGGTCGGCCGGCGCCAGGGAGCACGTAAATGGTTGCGATATTATGTCTGCAGACTAAAATAAGAATGTGATCATTACCAGCCGGATCTGCTCTAGCCGCGCTTTTAGTTGTCTTTACCGAATCACCGATGTTTCAATATCATTACAAATATCTCCCATTTTTCAAATGTTGAAGGAATTTTAGAAAGGAGTTGTGTCAAACATTTGAAAAATACCAAGAATTTTGGAGAGGGGGGGTGGGATTATACCTATCTTTTTTTAAATTTTAAAACAAGAATATCCAGTATTGTTACACAACTTCCTTGGTTTGATGAACGGAAAATTAGAATGTAACTCTCGGCTTTGATGTAACAGTTTCATAGTTTCTTAAATGCAATATTCGATTTAGTTTTCACGCTGGCATTTAAACACGATCAAAGGTCGACTGCCTATTGAACTAGCAAGAAAATGTATGTAGGCGGCAACGATACACATATTTTATCCTAATGTTATCTGCGTGCCGGCTTAATTTTCATTCTTTCTAAAGTATTAACATTCATCATTTCATAATGACAGTACTCGTTTCACTCTTTACGTTAATTAACTCCTAATGAGTTTTGATTAACAATACCCCTATGATCAGTTCTTTCTCAGAACATTTTCTTAATAAGGATGAGAAGTCATCAGCTAGCGGCTGGCCACTTAACAGGGCGGCGGTCATTACCGGCCGTATTAATAGCTGTTTGTATTCATAACCTATAATACTGAGGAACGATGGGTGACCATTGCACCGTAAACAAAAGAGTCCTTGGCATTGTTGATTGCTATCGCGAAATGTCATCGTGTACTTGTGTCATTCAGAAAAAAAAATAACTGTCAGATGATGACAGCAAAATATGCGGGAAAAGCAGGAAAATTCGCAGGTCCTTTTGTGGTAATGTATCAGAATGAGTTATCGCGAAGCCCTAACGGCAAAAATATTTCATTTCATGCTCTTCAGTCCGACTTCCCGATATTTCAGTCATTCAACTTTCAAAATGGTAACTAGGGTTGCCACCCGTACTTTATAATAAAGTATTGTACTTTATTTTGGGTAAACGTACTTTATACTTTATGAGGGCAATAAAGTACGTGAAAATACTTTTTTTTACCTATTTTGACTTTTCAAGGTTTTATTTAATTGTTTACTAAAAGAAACAAAAAGTTCAAGCGATTATTTGCGTTAAACGGAACGGATCGCGTCGATAAAGCTAAATGCTGAGCAGCACTATCGCTTTTGAACGTAACCCTTTGACGTAACCTAAAATGTCAATGTCAACTTGTCATTTCAAAAGTTCAAATTCAAATATTATATTCCGTTCTTGGTGTGTACGTACATTGTGATAATTCTTCAGTTATGGATGCAGATAACTGTATCTCACGAAATACATCTAAAAAACGATTACTGGAATCGGACTCTGACTTAGAGTTGGACTGCTGTTGTGACTCTGACTGCAGTACACCGAAAAAATGCTTAAAAAAAATGAATACAAAGCAAACAAAACGAAGGCAAAAGTACAAAAGTCTGTGGGAAAAAGAACATGGTGCTTGGTTAACCAATGACCCTCAAAATGAATATAATGCGAAATGCAAATTATGCGGAGTGATTTTCGCTATTGCTTCAGCTGGAATAGGACAGGTTAGTGGAAAAAACTTAATCTAAGGTAGATATGTGTATGTGTGAGTATGGGTGGGACAAACGAGCATGCATGGAAAGAATTAGTATCACTATCATCATAATTAATCTTTGGTTTCTTGGTGGTGTGGTGGTGAGGTGATGGGTTTATTATTGGTTTACAGGTTAAGCAACACCTGCAAACAAAACAGCATAAATCGAAATCTGAGATGAAAAAATCAAGTGGACTGCTTGAAAAATTTATTGGGCCTGCTTCTGCTTCCACTTCGTCTCAAGGTTCATTTTACAGTGACAAAGACAATGTTACAGCTGCTGAGCTAGCCTTAACATATCACACTATTAAGCATAATTTGTCCTATAATAGTATGGACTGCACAGTTAAGTTAAATAAAATTATTTATGTTAATTCAAGCACAGCCACAAGTATTCGTCTAGCTAGGACCAAAATGGAAGCACTAGTTACAGAGGTGTTGGGTCCATATGCTTTACAAAATGTAATAGATGATTTGAATTCAGATAATTTATATTTCTGCTTGCAAACGGATGCTTCCAACAAGAAAAATATAAAACTTTTCCCTTTGGTTGTGCAATATTTTACAGCCAAAAATGGCATTCAAAGTAAATTAATTGATTTCTATGAAAATAGCAATGAATCAGCTGATGGCATGTTTCATGCAATTGAGAAGTCAATAGAGCAATGCAAATTATCTTTTAGTAATATATCTGGGCTAAGTGCAGACAATACAAATGCAAATTTTGGAATTAACCACTCATTATTTACAAACATTAGAGATTTGGTGCCGGACTTGATCAAGGGAAATTGTCATGCTCATATAGTGCACAATTGCATGAAACATGCCATGAACTTTTTGTCCTATGACATTGAGAATATTATCCTTAAAATCTATGCTCATTTTTCCCACTCGGCTGTTCGGAGAGAAGAATTAAAAAAATTCATAGAATCGGTCGATGGGGATTTTCATGAACTCAAACGCCATGTTGGAACCAGATGGCTCTCTCTTCTACCATGTATAGATACTATATTGTTAAATTGGAGAGCAATTAGAAATTATTTTGTGAGCCTAGGAGAAGACTGCCCAATGATTATACAAAATTTATTATTGCTGAATACCAGTGATAATCATGACTTGATTGATGTTTACTTTAATTTTTGTAGCCATATTTTAAATGTGTTTACTAAAACTGTAAAATTCTTAGAAGGGAATAACATAACAATTTTGGATGTATACAATATTATGCACAATCTTAGGAAAGAATTAATGAAAAGAAAAGAAGATCTCTTTTTTGGATATGAAACTGGAAAAAAGATTAAACAAATCGAGATGTCCTCGCCTGAAGTTAGTCAAAAAATTCATAGAAACTTTATATTGTTCTTAGACAAAGCCTTAATTTACCTGGATAAATGGTTCGATTTCAATCACACAAATTGGCTCTTTTCACTGAGCAACATAAATTTAAAAAGTGATGTTGAATATCAACACTTTTCTCACTTAGTAGAAACTTTGAAACTGCAAAAACTTAATATTAACATGGATGACCTGTATGAAGAAGTTTCTTTATTAAAAGAGTTATATGCACAAGTTAATCATTCTAAAGATTTTTTGGAATTATCTACATCACAGAAGTGGCAAAAAATTTTTCAAAGTAGTAATGATTTCGTAAATATATATAAAATCGTGTCATTTCTGCTATCCATTCCTGCCACTTCAGCATTTACAGAGAGAGTTTTTTCTCTGATGAATGCTAAGTGGCGGGACGAACGAAACAGAGCGTCCCTAAATTTAATAAAAAACGAATTATTTATATATTTTAATCTAAACATAGATTGTAAAGATGCGGTTAAGACGTTCTTTGATAATAAATATTTGTTAGATGTTGCCAGAAGTAACAAAAAATATGTATGGAAAAAAAATAGCAATTTAAATAAATAATACTTTATTTTCAGATCTTGTACTTTATTTTTTTAACCTTAAAAAGTAAATATACTCTATTTGCTTAAAAAAAAGGTGGCAACCCTAATGGTAACCTGGTAACAATACAACATGTCTTCCACATTTCAATTGAACCTGCTTTTAAATTTTCCTTTCGGAAAAAAAAAACATTTCTGCAACTGATCAAGAAAAGAAAAACAAATACCAACATAACGGAACTGCATCAGTGATATTATAATAATGGTGCCACTGGCGTGCGTTATGAGAATTTATGCTTTCCATACGACGGTCATGTAAATCCATGCTAATATCTAGTCAGCCGCATCATACGCCTAGTTTTAGAGAAAGAAAAATACTTGGAAATGTCATGCTTATGATGATGTAGGACTGTTGGAGATGATACAAGAAATTATATCTATGAGTTCTAAGCAGTAGTGCGGAAACAGCAATCGATAAGTTAGCACCGTCATGTAAACTTATTCGTTTGATGTAAGATTCTCAACTGCTGAATATAAAGTTCTGCAAATACGTGGGGGAGTCAAATTTATATATTGGGTATCAGCAACGAACAATTCCACATAGAGATGTTATCTATCTTGGCCCTAACTAAGTCCTAAGCATTAGGGTTTCATACATCCAACCAACGACTTAGGTACCTCCTACTAAGTATGAGTAGGTATTGCACAGAATAGCAAAGCCCCCCGCGTACAAACAATAACCCTTTTAGTTTTAACCATATTTTATTATTCTGGGCCGATCATCTGAGAGATCATAATAAAACTTATTTGTGTTTATTTTTGGCCATAAAACTTTTTGCGTATGGAATCATTGAATGTGGTAGCCGAAATAAAAAGCCAAATATAACAGACCTCCCACGGCGAATGATTGGCATAACAATAATTTATGAGCGCGTAATGAGGGCGAATAAAATCTGGGAGGCATAGACAAGGAATCGAGATCAACTTATAACTGCCTGCCTTCCGTATATTGCGTAGATATTTATCTATTTGTAGATACATAGTGTATCAAAATATACAACTTTTACTAAAATAAGGTGTCTGATTTTTCTACAGGTTAGGTATAATTTTATGTTGTTATGTTCTTACCTAGATTCTGTTCTGAGACTTACCTACTAGATACTTTAATACCTACGTAGAATATGTTAAATACATAATAACTCAAAGTTAGTGGTCATTTAACGAGGCGTTTTTCTTGCTAAATTGCCTAGATATTAGTCCAAATATGACGGCAAAAACGGCTAAATCAATTTACATAGCCCAAATGACACTGATTTCCTTGACATTTCCTTAAAAAGCGCTAAGTAGGTGTCCATAATGATTATAGCTACTTTATTAGTAGTATGACTAACACGTGCTCAAGCTTTTATAAACTTTGTTGTAACATAAAACCTATCTTTTGTTTCAGATTGTATGCGGAGTGTATGAAACTACTTACGTCATGGCTGGAAGGAACTGTTGACCGCACCATGTCGAAATTAAAAAGTATAAGATGTCAAGAAAGAATTCGAAATTAAAATTGGAAATTTAGTGAAGTGATAGTGAAGTGCTTAACTATGTCCGATATGTCGTTCGATATGTATGAAAACATTACTAACATGGAACAGAACATTACGCATTACCCGACAGAGGCCACGATACTGGCCGCTGTGTGTGCGTGCATTTTTAGTGTCGTTGGAGTCGTTGGTAAGTTACTCGATTGTTTACCGATTATTATAGTGTTTACAGAATCGATTTTATAGGCCGTTCTGCCAACTGCATGCGATGCCCGATGCGACTATTCGAGGAAAGCGTTGAAACACAGTTTGTTTACAACGTCGTCACGCTGTACAAACAATGTGTCATATCCTAATAAACTACATTTCAAAGTTTCATTGATATTTCATCAACTTGTTTTGAAAACACGCGAAGTGGTGTTAGTGTTAAATGGATTTCCAGAGATACATAAAGAATAATGATGGTTCTTTTCATGATAGCTTGCTTAAAACCAGTCTGGAAATCTTTTAGCACTTAAAACTGTTTTTTCAACGCAAGAATTAGTGCATTATTTTAAAGTGGCTAGCTCTGTAAGATCTCTTAAAATATAAGCAATCCATAAAAAGAAAGGTAAACAATTTATGTATAAAAATTGAACCCTTTTAAGTCGAACCCATAAATTAGAACTCGAAGAGAAGCACGAAGGGCTTATGTGGAACGGAATTTTAAACTTTACTAACAACGGTTTGAGTTTAAATTTGGAATTTGTTGTTTTTGTAGTACTTACGCATTTGTTTGTCGGTCGGTGTGCTCGCTATCACTAGAAAGCGTTCAATAATCGGTCACTTAACACGAACGCAACATAAAACGCTAAGTGTCGGTCGTAATCGGACATCAAACGGTTTGTTACACGACTCGATACCTACTCGGGAACGACGTGCACTCGGATGCCCAGCTGCGTAAACAAACATATCGTGCACATCACTAGCCAGTTGCGTTCGATATTGGAATTGTTTTTTTTGTTCAATGCACAAGAAGATCCGTATTCTGTGTAGTGTATGTAGGCCAGCATCAAAAATATTCCACGCTTAGATGCGATAATTACTGTAATTTAGAAAGAAGGAACTTTCACAATTTACGCTGAAAGGCAAACCGCGAAGCATGTATTTAAAATATTATTACAGTGACTATTTACATACATATTTTACTTTGCAGCTATCATCTCTAATTTAATGCCAGTTTCCACTGTGCTGTAAACTACAAAAATTAAATGCAACTTATTTGAATTTTTCTATCATCTCGTAAGCTCAATGCCAGTTTCTGCTGTGCTACAAACTACAAAAAAAATTAACAACTTATTTTAACTTTGGTCTTTCGGCGTCTATTTACAACCATAAAAATAATAAAATATAATATAAGGACTGTGCCCTTAGGGAGTGAACGAATGAATGAATGGCTTCATTGACGAGACGTGACTAAACCCTGGAACGCACCGCTGAATGTGTTGCGGGAATTAATACATTAAATGTTTTTATTGTAAGGATTGTAAGTCACACTCTGAATGTATCGTTTGTCAAATAAGTCGGATGCATCGAGCCAGATGACAAGTTTAGTATAATTAGTATTTGTTTGGAGTTTAATGACATCATTTCAGACTTAAATCTTGTAAACACTGAATATGAAAACACTAAATTTTAAATGCTGCTCAAAAATCATTTTATCTCTGTCTATAACTGCGAGAGACTTTTAAGTGAGTCTTGAAGTCAAATAACGTACAAAAAGAAATCATTGTATTAAACTTAATCCTTAGCCCTAAATCAGATCTCTAATAAAACCTTCATAGATACAAACAAACTTTAAAATGTCCCCAGCAATAAAACCTCCCCCAACAATAAAAGCTAAGCAAACCTGTTGCAATTTCCTCGCTCCATATGAAAGCAAACATTCGTCCGTCGGTCACGTAATGCCCTCGGGTAAGGGTGGGATTACACTGTCAAAAATCTTGGTCATAGAACTCTACCTACTATTAAAAAGTTTATCATTATCACCCATTTCTAGCTCCAGTGTAAGGCAACAGGCCTCTTTATACAGAGAAGGAATTAGATTGGTGATTTCTCTCTGACTCAGTCATTGGTGTCCATGATATACTTAGAAAGAACGTACGTATGAGCTAGAAAAGTAGGTAACTCATATTCGAGAGGACCGCCAATTAATTAATTATTGAAAAGTTTAGCCAGTGAAATTTTTGCCATTAGCTTGTATTATTTTGATTTAAATGTTCTTAATAATCTTTAATCGAGTTTCGACATTTCTAGTACATAAAACTAAGTTGTAAGGTTCTTCAATGTTCACAGACCGAGATATTGGCTAAAGTGTGATACCACCCTTAGAGCTGTTCATTTGTCACCCAGTTTATTATCGAAAGCAATTAGTCGCGCGGAGGGACATCCACAATAACACCCTATGTATCTACGTATGTGTAAATAGCAATCAATTGATATATTTATTTGTTTGTTTAGACCGGCTTAGATAGATTAGTTCTTTATTTGTGTTAGGAGTTTATTTATGGTGCTTTTAGTGATAATTATAGGCTAATGGAAATTACAGGTTTCCTATCAGGAACATTTTAATTTTGGAAACTTCATTGTGTCTACCGTGTAATTAATGACTCGTGATCAAAGTGATTCTTATTTCTTTTGTCCAAATAATGCTACTCACATAGACACATAGAGATAACTCACTGGCTAATCAAAACGTATTATACATAGAACATCACATAACATATAATTTTACTATAGATAAACTTCTTAATTTTTTAATGTTTTAAGACTCTACATTGTCTTTAGCAAAATTATTTTCATTTCAATATCGACTTTGTAATAATTCAGCGCGCTCAATTCCTGAACGCAGATATCAATATAATAAACATAAATGAGGATTATCGTATAACCGCAAATATCTAGCCACAAACCACAAAAGTACTGAATGAAGAAGTATTAAATAATACAACTTCAACTTGACTCTGACATTGTAAAGATCCCTACGACCACGCCAATGCATAGACGATGCTTTTGATTCAGGAAGTTGATAAGCCTAGGGAAGGGCCACGGAATATATTTAAAAAGAAACAGGTATCTACTTACCGGGTGGACCAAATAAGGAGGTAGCTAATACATAAATATAGAGAGGGTTAAATATTTATTAAATTGATTATTTTAGGTATCGGGGTTCTTGTAGAAGAAATTAGCAGGAATTCAGGAAATGCAATGGCATTGAGAAAGACTGTCCGAATGTGGATTTTCTGTTATTTTTATGTAGTGAATTGTAAACCCTTTCTCATTTTGACCACATTCTTTAGATCAATAAATGAATAAGTAACAGCGGATGAGAAACCTCATATGTCAAACAAAACATAAATAAAAACCCACCAGAAATGACCTGCCATCCAGCAAACTCACTCTTATCACCGCCATTTTTTCTTGAACCCTTATCATTTACATACAGATAGTGGCATAAATAAACCTGCCACCCGTAAGCTGATTAATTACGAAGATTTACAGCGACAATGGCAGAGGGTGGGCAGATCAATCATGCTGGCTATCAGACCGTTGACCGACGACCTAGGGGACGATTGAGAATAAACATGTGGCTTGCAACCGGGTGGCAGTTTGTTAATTAATGGAATTGCATTTTGTGTGAGGGTCGTTTCCAATATTCTGTCTATCGGTTGATATGGTTACTGGAGATAGAATTTTGACATTAGCCCCATGCGAGTAATGTCGAATTCCTAATCGAGTAAGCAAGACAAGAGATAGTTACAATATTGGGAAAAGCTAGGAGACAGGGATAGATGGTTTGGCATTGTAGGGTATAAATATATGTCTATAGTTGCAATGCTCCCTACACAATCAATAGTTGAAACTAATGGTCGTAGTAGAAGTTAGATGGATCAATATTCTTTATCGGATTTAGGACCCCATAGACTCATAATTTCGTTTCGTTCAATGTAAGAGACCAGTATCGAAACTGATATGTCTCTATCGAAATACTGTATGTTAGTTTTCTGGCGACATCATGTTTGGTATTCCATGATTAAATCTAAATTGACGTCATTCCTGAAAACTGCAAGTCATGTGGTCAATATAGTTTTGATTCCGATAAGATAAACATGGAGCTGTCAATTATGTGATTGACTCCAGCTTTGGAAACTTAGCATCTACGTACCTACATCTGTGCATTTGGTTCTTAGGTGACGTACCTACAGATTAAGCGTTTTCACACCATGTAGTTTATAAGGAATATGAAATGAATGAAAGGCGATTGAATGTTCAATACCTTTTTTGTGGGAAATCATCAAAAGACCTCCCTCTGTGGATGCAGCGTGAGGGAGTGTCGAAACTCTTACTGACTAAAACCCACCATGCTGCAGAATATGGAGGGCTTATGAAGGCATAAGCCCTCCATATTCTGCAGCCCTTTATGTACAGTTCAATATTTACAAAGCACGTAAGAGCCCGCGTGCCAAAATATGTGTACTTACGCGTAAGTTAAAACGCCTAGTCTATCCTCATCTTTACTTTAACGCCTAGTTATAGCTAACTAACGAACGGTAACGATCATGAGTAAGTTCTGATGAATTCGCCGTCAGCGTGCGCACGCGATCTTCATCTCGAACTAATCAGCTTTGTTCATTAACGGACGCTCCTACCATGCACTAGTTCTCTCATGATGGGTATGGCATAGATTTCAAGTCTAGATATACGGATATGGTGGAATTACGGGATATTTTTATTTGTCCGACAGGAACGCAAACTCAAAATATTTATGGTATTTGCTTGCAGATGTTGATAGTAATTGCTTAAGTACCTACAGCTTAACGGCCTTTTTCGGGCTTTGCAAGTGTGTGGGCTTTTATAACTTATTTCTATGTATTATGTTCTTCACATACATATACGTTGCATTTATTCAGGTGCTTCAGGAAAAAAGGAAATATCTGAGAGATATTTTGTAAATGTTCCAAATTTTATCTTGACTGGCGCCGGGCACTCAAAATACAGCTGATATCGTTGTTTCACGAATCAACTGCTATCTCGATCACTAAAGGACACTGAAAGTTATAATTTTTTAACACGTGTTTTCGTGCTTTCATGAATAAAAGAGCAAGTTATTTTTCCTTGAATAAATAACCAATAATCAGAATAAATAATCAGAAGAATGAAAACTTGTGTCTGAACGTCATTGGTTGCATCTTGTAAATTATATAATTTAAGTTTTTAAGCCGTAACATAACACACACTGTGTTGTGTCTTGGTGTACAATAAAGAATAATCTATCTATCATAAAGGTAGTTTTACGGTCTAAAATAATGAAGAGTTTGAACTTTGAAACCTACTTTAACATACCTAAATAGGTATTACAACTTTATTTAAAAACCACCAACACAGATAATGCACATTTATTATGGCATTAAATCAACAAAATGCGCACAAAAAAAAACGGCCCAACCAAATACACTGCATCAAAAAAATATTTGGTCACAATACAGCTGGCCTGTTGACAGCACAATAACTGGTCCATTGACCGATTGGTCACAAGTCTGACGCGGCTATCATAACAAACACATTACCTCGGCAGGATAATCCGTAATGCTTTGCATCGATACATCGGGGATTTTGTAAATCAACGCTTTTTAGCGCCATGACATCAACTGTTGTTTTTGTATTTATGGATTACTGATTTTTTGATAATTTGTAATCTTAATCTAATTCCTCTGAAAATAATGCTACCTTTCCTCTTGTTGTCAAGATCTCTTCTAACTATGCTGAAAATTACATCGTTGATTATAACGCAGAAAAAAAATATTCAAAATCCACATTTTGAGTTATATATTGAATAGGTACGAACCAATTTGTCGTAGGAAGTTATCTTAGAAAAAGATTAGTCAGCTGATTGTGTAACCAAGTCCGATGACTTAATGTTTTAACATGCCTAGGCAGGTATACCTACCTACAGAGCTATGATTAATAATATTGTTGTCATCAATATTTCAGCTTTTATATTCACGATTATAATGCTATTATATATTTATAATGCCGTGATTGCCTGTTTAATATGTTTGAAAAAATTATTTAATTTTCTTTCCTATGAACAACTCAAAGGAAGTAGAGTGGAATCATTTGAAAAAAATGTTTCATATGTTAAATTCATATTCATACAAAAATAAGAACTCCGTCAATATAGAAAGCCTTTCATTCAAGAAGTATTTAAATGGGAACTGCCATACATATGCAATGGCCGTAAATTATAAATAAAACATGCGTGCCCTAAAATCCTCACGCCATTTAATTTGCGAAAGTAATAAATACCGTAGCGAGCCACTATGAAAGAGAAACTAAGAATTTATGACTTGTAACAATAACTAGTAATTAAACGTATAATAATAGCTATAAAAAAATATATATATTCTTATGAAGAATATGCAATAAACGCGTTAAGGTTATTGAACTTAAGAAAATAATAATAATACCTTTCTTGTAAGTGTTAATTGCTATAATTTGAATAGAAACGCTAATAAAGTAAGCTATCAATTATTTTGACAGTTAATAACGTGACTTAACTTATACTGGTAAAAAAAGATTATGTAGCCCCCTTCAAACTTGAAGCAGTTGTAAAATATTTAGGAGGCAAAATACTACCCTGTGGCATTCCATGTGATAAAGAACTCTACGAATGTAAAATTTCCTCCAACCAATAAGCTAAATAAAATATCTATTCGTACCTACCTACTAGTCGATATGCAACAGAGAGAGATATTGTTATGAATCTAATAACAATAACAAAATTTTAATGTCAACAGTACTGAAAGCTTTACCAAAATCTTTCAGGGGTAAAAGTCAGCCTTAAAATAAATAAATTAAGAGTGATTATTTTAGGATAAATATTAAATTAGATAATATACGTTACTCAGGTAACACCATACATAATTTTGTTTTCGATAAGTAGGAGTACATGTTTTGTGGCCTTGATTAAAATATTGATGACCGATGATGATTCAATCATAAATGTTATTGCATTTAAAAATATCCCATTGGTAAGTACACGCTAATGGCGATTGCGTATTTATACGTTCATAAATAAACAAAAAATATTAACTTATTTTTATTCAGACTTAATTTATTTATCAGGCCATAACCTAGGCTTTTAAACAAAAGAATGTTTTAAAGTTTATTATATAAATCAAAACCGGCTAAAGCACCTACCAACCTAACATACTTTTTGGTTGTAATAATAGAATCTCTAGTTTAATTTAGATCGCGAAGTAAAGACTCCAGTAGAAATCAAAAATAGATTGGTGCTAAAAAGGGTTTCCACAATGTTATGTCTCGCCTAGCAGCTCGTTAAGAGCGCTATTACAAAATCGAATCGCTCAGGTTTAGGTAAATTAGACGATAGCCGGCAGCACTTGCGCGCGTGTGCGTCTAGTGAAATACGCAACGCACACCTGCGGACCGCCACGCGGCACAAACAAACTTGAGACTTTGCCACTTTTATTTTCGAAATAGTTTATTGGTTTTATAGTTTATGAAATATTATTTGTACCGATGAATTTTATAACCTAGAATAGCTCGATTGAGTTACAATAAACAAATAATCGTTTACAATTTTTAAATTATTTAATCGACAACCAAACTTTTCACCATGTTTATCAATTAATTAGGTATAAGTAATTGATTTATAAAAAAACTAAAATCTATAATTCGTCTTCCATGTATTGTATCTTCATTTTCCTGCAACAATAAAAACTAGGAATGTAAATAGTTTATTAAAACAAATATGTCTGTTGCGAGTGACAAAAAATACTTACCATATTATTTGTACTGGTATCCGATTGAGTCTGATAATCTGAATTAAATATGCTTTCATTATCCTGCAAGAATCAAAGATATCCAATAATATTATTATGCAACAGCGAAACTAACGACGATGACATTTACGTACATATTTATATATAACCAACATCAAAAAAAGAGAACCCAATCTATAACATTTTCGCATTAGAATATCATGGGTTAATACTTGTGTATATTACATTTCAATCAGATCATTATAACTAATAAATAAAATAAAAACTCACTAGTATCAAAACGAGTTCGTTGCGCAGGTTGCGCTATATTTTTCGAGCTCCGGCGAGTTTGCGCGGCGCAACAGCGAGCGATACGTCCTCCCTCGATAAGCGCTTGGCGCTGACTAAAGTTGAACACCGCGCGTCACAAGATTTATATTGATTTTTGCATTGCAAACAAAAATTATTTTAAAATATTGTTTTACTTTTAAATAGACCAATTTTTTTTTTAAGCTTTATAACAATACCACCTTAATTATTAAATATGTTTTATTTGAATTTGGATTATATTTTCATAGATAAAAAATATAGTTTTGTACGGAAAATTGTCAGTAACTCTCAGTTTTATAGAATTATTTTTGGTGTATTACTGTATGAATTGTAATAAATTGGTGTAAGCAAGCACAAGTACAAGATATAGTTGTATCTTGAACATTTTTATAAATGGTTAAATTGCTATATCCTCGTAGTACTGAAGCATCAAAAGATTCCCAAAAGCAACATTTTATGAAACATCCTTTGCAGAGACAAAGATTTTACTGATGTACGTGGACAAATTAAAATATTTATTGAAAACAGCCCCAAGATAAATGATCAAACTTTCTTAATCTTATTTTTGTTTTTTTTTTGTGACTATATCCAAAGCATAATGACGCATCAAAACTCGTATAAAACTCGAAAATTTGTGATAGCCCTCTTAACGTGTAAACAGTCCCTCATAAACATACATAGACTCAGAAAATAATCGTGAATCGATTCAATTCGGATAAGTGGGGCCGCTCGATATTGCGTTTAGCCGTAATGCCAATCAATCGAAACGTTTTGTTTATTCTGACCGTGGGTACATCTCTAGTTATATCAATAGGTAAAAATACACAGAAAATGTTGGTCGGTTGCTAAGCTATGCTTTTGCCAATTTTAAGATGATCCAGTTTTTCATACTAATTGAAAAATATTTTCTGAAAACATGCACTCTTTCTTTCAAAATTATCCAGATAAATAATAGCAGCACATTGAAGAATTAACTAGCTAGTCTTTTGACACAACACTTTACGTTTGAAGTGATTTAAGAGGTAGAAGTTGAATGAATAGGTAATGACTGAGAGCCAACAATTTGTTGCAAGATATAAAAATCCCAAAAATTACACCAGTCTTCTTTGGTTTTTTATTGTTGTCTCATGATGTTAAGAAAGCTGTTTTCAATACTTACTCCAGAGATCCTAACAATACAACTATTGTGTGTATCCAACCAAAACAGAAATAAAATGAAGCTGTCTACAAAATCTTTCTCCTCATCTTCCACACTCAAGGATATTTCACAAAATCTTTTCTTCACGTTATCGATCTAACATTTGTTGATATGAAACATAACGTGCAAACAGATTACTACTTCCTCTTTTGTCTGGCGAGATCAAAGTTTGCACGGTATGACCTTAGCCTAACTCTTTAAAAATATCTATCTCAACAGCTGCTTTCGTCGATTTTTCTTTGTCCTTGGAAGTTTGATTTATAGTTTGTTTTTGACCTCTCTAATATTCTTTTGGAAAAGCTGAACATCTCATTTTGTATTTACACTCCTGAATTATATGCCCCAAATTAACCTTATTAACTAAATTCACCTGAAGGCCAAAAGTATCCTAACATCTGTCAAATCTTAGTTCTAAAGTCCTTTTCTCTACCTATCAATCATAAGTACGCAGCATCTTTTTTTTTACTCACTTTATTCAATCACAGTATTTCACCTAAGTCCAAAATCTGTGCAATAACAAAAACTGAACTGTATTAGCATTTGTTTGCACCAATCAGCTGTATTCCGGGATCGCCTACGTGACTGGGAGAGCCGATCTCCGTAACTCGACGCGTATATTTTGTTAAGAATCCCATACATTCCGTGTACCTATGTAACATATATGCAAAT
This sequence comes from Helicoverpa zea x Helicoverpa armigera, assembly GCA_033682625.1. Classification (NCBI taxonomy): domain Eukaryota; kingdom Metazoa; phylum Arthropoda; class Insecta; order Lepidoptera; family Noctuidae; genus Helicoverpa; species Helicoverpa zea x Helicoverpa armigera. The sequence continues at coordinate 949,053 of JAWIIS010000008.1, forward strand.
TCTGCGTTTTTTCTATGCATTCGGTGCACAATTGATGTGTACAGTGATTGATTTAACAATCAACAACGCGGTCTAACGTGATTTTGCACGGTACAGTGTGGTGCAAGAAAATTAACGCAGCTAAAAATTTGTTTCGCTTGGTAACAATCTATTTCTTTGATGTTTCCCAATTTTTTAGATTTCTCGACTTGTTCTTTTTTAACTTTTTTATTAGTTGCTTTTTCTGTTTACTGATTTCTGTTTCTTTGTCTTTTCTAGGTAACCTAGTAACGACAGTGGCACTACTAATGCACCCGAAGCTCCGTGGCCACGTGACGACGATGTTCGTCCTCTCGCTGTGCGTGTCAGACCTGCTGTTCTGCTCCATCAACCTGCCTCTGACTGCCAACCGCTACATCAAGCAGCACTGGGGCCTAGGCCCGAGCCTCTGCCAGATGTTCGCTTTCGTCTTCTATGGGAACGAAGCCGTCTCCCTACTTTCTATGGTCGCTATTACCATCAATAGGTAAGTTGAAAAATGTTGCTTACTGTTTTATGATCGTAACGTTGTTTTTGATATTAGGTAAACAAGAATTTCCCGCCTACGGTGTTGTTTTGGAATAACCCCCAGGTTTTTGTTGAAAAACAAAAAACAATTCCCGAAATTACATCAAATATGGATTTCTAGAACAGTAAATATGGATACTACGTTCTTACGAAACGTAAGTAAAATACTATTAATGGGTTTTCCAAGCAATTTTATTATTTTGTAACAATTACGGAAAACATTGAAATCCGGTACTCTACCGCAGGAGCATGTTTACGTGAACCGGAATTGAAAAGTTTGCCTACATCAATATTTAGATACCACCTACGTATATCGAGATGAAAAACAAACCTTTACTAATAAAATAAACCTTTGATTTTTCCTGTGAAGTTGTGTACCACAATATTTACCAGTATGCCTTAGCATGGTATGGATATTACACGTGTTTGGGCTTTATTCTGAAGAAAAAGTTTCTAATTGTAATGGAAAAATACCAGAACCTAACTCCATATAGTTCCACTAGAGAATGTACTTTAGTATCCCGCCACTGATATATCCCGAATACATTCTACGTGGGTATCGTAAAAAATACATTTAGTGGTGGCGTGAAACAGATTATAAATGTCGACGGCTTATTTATCACGCCATCCCACCACTCAGCCGTACAGTTGTAAAACAAACCTCTTTACTGATGCCGGAGAAAAAATACTCCTCATTCAAGACGCTATTTATAGGAACCGGTGATAGCTAGCGATATTGACCTACTGCAGAATTCACGGAACCTATAAAATCGCTCTCAAATTATGCTCTTATTTTTTGTTTTTCTATCCCATGTTATCCGTCAAAAATTTATAAGTGGTTTTTATTTATTTTTCCTTTTTTACTATTCATCAATTTTATGTTTAAAATCAGATTTTAAATTGCTAACCACACGGACGAACACGGAGGAAAAATGGGTGGGCGATGCCTGTTGCCGCTATCAAACAAATATAAACTAGGTACAAAGCTCGCGGTGAACTCAAAACGTCACTTTCGTTTCGATAAACTTGTTTATGCAATTACTTCCCAAGAAATTGAAACAATAAGACAATTTTATTCAACACACAATATCCCATTGTGGTGATTTTGAAAGCAATATATTCGGTTCGTCGACCCGCCCTCAGATTAAAGCATTACCATAATACTGGTGCATTAATATTAATGCGTGGTAACCAATTTAAAGTGTCCTCGAGTGTACGTGTGCGATGCTTATGCGCCGCGTTCACCTCCGCTGCACCCATTGGATACATTATTTTTATTAGTTTTTATGCTCTGTCGAATTGAGACATTTAATTTCACCTTTGAAGGGAGTTACAACTATTATAGGGTCAGTATTTTTTTTTAATAAAATCTCAACGTCAAAATTCCATAAACAATAAAACAGTTTTTGAATTGTAATCATTTTGAAAAAAAGCTACATATTATCTGACGCAAACTTGCAGCATAACTCAAAATATTCATACAATAGCTACTGTAGGGACATCTTATTTATCAGAATAATATTTGCATCATTAAACAAAGCTGTCAGTTGCTTGATAACACGAGGAACTGACAGACAGCCAGCCAAGAATATCTACAGTTTAATATTATAATGACCTATCAATAAATAGGTCATTTTTAATGCAAGCAAGTGTAACTATGTATTCCTTTTTATTTACCAATTCTCAAAAAAAAAAAATCGTAGTAACATATATTTCGATAATGGTAATGTTTGCATAGTTAAACAGTAACAATGGAATTCAGTAGCATCAAGGAAAAAAACCGCCGATTTCATGAAATATACACTTTTTTCCAAACGTAACAAAATTTCTGAGCAAAGGAGGTACTCCTCCTTTGCTTTGCTCCAGGCAATCAAAGATTATTTTAAAAAATAATTAGATCAATTACAATCGAACCAGCTTGTATACTTTTGAAAAATAATAGGGGTGCTTTCATTGTTTACCTAGGCAGGCGTTAATGATAATTGAAAGAGCAATTATTATTTCTGTTTTATGAGGGTTCTCCCAATTGTAACACACTGGTTTAATTATGTTGACCAAATCTGGTTCCCTATATTTATTTAGGAACTGTGTAGTTTTCTATTGATCCTTGACTAATTTTCATACTAATTTAAATCAGCATTAAAGATAAAGCTTTATTTTGAAAAAGTGATTCTTAAAGTTGAAGGTTAATTTTCTTGATTATTGTAGGTACTTTGTGCGTTTATCTTAGACACCACTGACTGAGTAAAAGGCAAAGGGGCGAATCTCGGAAAAACAGTCTGAAATCCCCAATCCACCTTGAACAAGCGTACACATAGATACACACAAACACTTCTTTTTAGCTAATATCACTAGTGGAGTCTGATCCTAAAAATAATTCCCATGCGGTTTTCCTGTGGCATCTGCAATATAAATATTTGCACATGCAAATATCAATATCAGTGCAAAATATAGTAATAGTTACCTATGCATATCACGTATATTTATGATATCACTGAGCTTCGGTAAATCGCATCACAATGTTTTAAAACAACCTGAGTATACAAACAAATTCAATTAAAAATTATTTATTAGATATTAGATATTATTTGCATAACTTACAGTTAGGTACTCAATTCATGCTTTACCCATAGGTAGCTTAATTTAATTTTCTTAAAACACAAACTGATTAAAACAATCCATTAGCAACATCGGCTGTTTCTTCCGCCTTTTTACGAGTGAGTAATAAACAGCCAATCAAATCTATTATTTCTATCATATTTATAGATCAACCATCAGCCGATATCCTTCCTTCTTTCATTTGTTGATTTTCCTATAACATCTGTATTACACATTATGTACTGAAAATAAATATAGTTAAAAGCGTAGTTTTCCCTGAATACATAGATAAAAAACTAATTTTGTTTAATTTATTTTATTTAAAACATGTCTCGAAACAGATTTCTTTCAGTTTTATTCAAAAGTTCTTATACCTGCAATAGATTTTTTTGTACTACTGAACTGACATGAAAAATTCTTACATTGTAGGGAAGGTTACTTACTGCCTACTATCCTCTTATGACATAGGTTCATTCTCCGAGTTAGGGCAAGTAATTTCCACGAGACGCGGAGGAAACCGGGAAACTACACAAAGACTGTAAAAAAAAACCGCAAATTCTTCACCGACTTGACAACAACTTCAACAATGTTTTGGTGTAGCGACTAAAATCAGTAATTATAACATGTTAACATGTACAGAAGCTATTTATCTAAGAATACCAGCCATTGATGCGTTGAAATTAAAATAGTTTTCTTCGGAATGTGATAGAAAACAACACAAACTTATAATTATGTCGGCCGTGCGTGGGTATTTGGTAAAACGCTGTCATTATTGGCTGATCCATCATTCATGGGAATAAGTGATAAGATTAACCAACTGCATGTTTGGTGATTACTTAGTAATTAACTAGAATTTCTAACGCTTCAGCAAGTAACATGAATTTCATACTAAACTCGGTACCATTGAAAAACCATTCTAGACTTTTCCTGTACCTATAAAATAATAATAAAATATGAATCATCCCCTGGGAATCAATACATATCCTTTCCTACCTTCAAGAAAAATAAAAAATATCTTATTCTTCCCGTAGTTGCAGGAATAGTTTATTAACAGCGGCCCAGTAAGTAAATCCTTTACTACAGTTGTATGCAACCAATGTTACTGAAAAATCGGTCACGCACTCAAAGAAACGCATTCAAACAGACTCAAATTATTCAACAGCAGCTTACATTCGAACTTAATTTATAAGTACGCTAATGGCCGATAAACGTGAAAATATTTAATTTGAAATAATAAACATTTTTGTTTATATGCTTACAAGCCTTTCTCGAAAACATGTTGCTTTATTTTTATTAGCTTTCAGGATTCGCCTTAATTGCGTATCAAGAGGTGCCCTTCTCTTTAGATGTAAATATAGATTTACTTTGCAAATTATTTCGGTGCGTAGTTAATAAAATATAAGCAGCATTGTTCAAAGTCCTTATCAGTAAGCTTACACACACTGACTCTCACAATAATAAGTTGTTATCAAGTTAAAATCAAAAGTATTCTTGCTTAGATATGTACTTGGATAGAACCCCTGAGTAAAATAGTAAAATGAGTTCTATATACACTTGATAAGTCGCGATCGGAATTTATGTATGTCATTAACAAGAGCTCTCGTAAAACTCGAATAAAATTGAGTTGAATGAGTTATCGTTGACTTGGTTTGACTGCGCTTACGCACGAAGGATTTCCAAGATGTTGCGGCAATAAAATTGTTCACACTAGGGAAGCTAACGTATGATGACATTAACCTACTTAAAACATAAAAATTAAAAGCCTTAGAAAAATAAAACTTGTTCAACTTTCAGTGTTGATTATTGCAGAAATAGTGAAGTAATTAGTATTTTGTATGTATGGGTGTTGTATGTAAAGGGAATATCTCATTTCTAGAGGTATATGAAAAATCTGAAAGTCTTCTTTACTCTATCCAAAAATCAGACAAGCAGTGAAAAATGCAACCATAAGGTTAGAATAAACATTAAATTGAATTAAAGGTGAAAAACAAAATACCTATAATAGAACATACGTCAAATTAGGGCTTGGTATTCTTGCTAAAAACCATAGTTAATGAGTAAATCTCACTCTCCTTTCATGACTCAGTGTGCACGACGCTGCATCTACAAGCCACATTTTACACCATACCAGTGTACCGTGCACTGTACAGTTTCAATACTCACATACTTAGTGTTCTGGCAGTAAATCGATCTTATGATTATCGCAATATCCTGTACAGTGCAGAATAACATCATAACACGTATTAGCCAGTCGACGTAGGTGGTGTAAATCAAATCATTTGCGTGGTTCACCTGTTTCAAGAGGCTGGTTTTATAAATAGGTACATCTGTTGGTCTGTTGCTGGTAATGGCGTTTTGGAGGTGTGGTCTTTTAGTTACACGTCAATTTTCAAAATAAATATGACAGTCATTAGCTAGGATATCTATGTATTTACGGATATAGTTTCACTGAAATTAAATTTTATCATCAAACGCATTTCGTTCTTAATCCTACTTCAACTTACCGACAAAAATCACAAGAAGTGCACTAAAATGATCAAGAAAATAACAAAATATATTTACCAAATTTAGGCCAAGGACTGGTGACCATTTATGTTCTCGAAATCAACAGAAAAGAACTTAATCTTGTTTAAAATGTACTTGAATCCATGTCACGCGTAAGATGTAGCAATAATTTTCAAACCAAAACCAGCGCAGGCGCATAATACGCGATGATTACCTACCAAATGACTCTGGACAAGGTACCCTCCTACACGCTACGTGCTTCAGCTGACCTACATTATATTCGAAACATTTGCGCAAACGCATTTTAAGTTCCATTTATGAAATAACCATATGCAAGATGAAATAAAATGCCCAAACCTTAGGAGATGGTGCAAGGTGTGGGCAATAGCGATTTAAATAATCAAGCAGGTTTATAAATTGTTTGTCCTCTTTGCTCAAAAGTCATGCTTGTAAGGTGGTTCATGCTAATAAGGTGGGTCATCATCATCCTCTTGCCCTTTTCCTAAGGTGGGTCAAGCATTTATTCATAAAAGGTCCACTGTAAACAAGGCATATTGAAGCAATGACTGAAACCTTTTTTGTACCTGAGAAGTACAAAACATTTTCATGTTCTTTCTGCTCTTGTCCTTTCAAGGGAATATTTAATAACTCGTTCTAATTAAATTACCCCCACGTTAAGGTATAAGTGTTGACTTATCAGCCGTCCTTATATTGTAACCCTACCCAAATCCATATGCGAAAATACAAAAATACATAAAACCTTAAAGCAATATTTGCCGTCACGGATCGCTTGCATCTGGCGTCACCGATTTAATCCATCGCAGTTCCATCTGTGAGCGCATCTGTCCCGCCCAGTGGGCGAAGGGCTCGAGCCAAACAAAAATAAACCCATTGACGATGGGTCAGTAGCCGCGGCACAAAGAGCCCACTGTGCACAATGAGGGCCTGTGCCTCTAGTTTTTTGTTCTGTTTGCCTTCAGTTAAAGGCTTTGTAAGTAATGCACTCTAATTTGTTGATGTGATTGTTGGGAAAGCGGCTCATTAAGATCATGATTTAGATGCCGTTTCTATTGCTGTTGAAGGGAATTATTATCATAATGGGACACGTTATTGTGAACTATAGTAAGGCCTTTGTTTTGGAATATAAATAAGCAATAATTATTCCCGCTTTGATAAAGTTCACCCTCGCTTTATTGAATTACAACAACAAACAATTGCACACAATACTACAATCGATCAGTGCAGAGCACCACGGCCTTTGCTGTCATAACTTCAAAAGGATCACATTAGACTAAAACAGCTCTCAAGGCAGCCTAGCGTAATCACAGTCGCATAATACCAGTAATTGATTCCCAATGCAAATCCATCGCAACTGACACAGAGGCAGACACTATCAAAGGCGCCGACAGACACGTCCTTCACCATTTTACTAATTATATCAATCCTTACAGTGAACCAACAAGTTAAGCCACAAATTGTTATCTAATCCGAGGTCCCTGGTAAACATACTCACTTTCCCACGCCAGATAAGAGAGTGCTGTGAAGTGGTGATTATATTATGAAAGCGAAAAGTAAATGTTATCAACTTAAGTGGAGACACTTTGTTGTTTTATCGCGTCAAATAAAACTGCTGGTTAAAAGCTTGTGGTTATATTAATTGAGAGATGTTTGGTCTTTAATTAGACGAGAGATGGACCAGCTATTTCTACTTACTTCTCATGTTTGTGCATACCATGTCTGATGACAGCCCTAGACTCACCACACATCCTATTCATCTTCTAGCTTTTACCTTTCTCTCTATATCTTAAAAGATTATTTTTTCAAATCGGTCCAAGATTGGCGCGTTCAAGCAAACAATCTCTTCTGACTTGTTTGGTGACAGTTTTAAAAAGGTGCGTAATTAAATGAGAACTTATTTCATGTCACACGTGTTAACTTTGTGTACAAAAGTTCACTGGCAGAGCATGTCTTAAGGTATTAAATCCCCTCTAAGCCTGTACATAAGTTAGATCTTATTATCATAAATCAGCTTATAAGAACTTTCTCGTTGACGTTCGTTCACAAGGGTGGCCCTATAATAGGTGAGAGTGTAAACATTCTTAAGTGTGTTTATCGAACCATACAAATTCACTAGAAACTCTAAATACCAATGATGTTATTTCCTCAATATTTTTATCTGAAGTTCACTAAAATAGGAACGCTCCAAATATTTTAAAATCCACGTGTAGATAGGTTCTTTTACTTCCTCTAGTAAATTGTTTACCTTTTTACATCTAAACGTCTAAAAATAGTTGAACCGTGTATGTAAATATAACCTAGATTTATATGATACCGCATACTTGAGTACTTTGCTATAGAATGTTGCGTTTGATGCTGATTTCTGCGTATTGTTTCAGATACACTCTGATCGCGTACTACGACATGTACTCGCAAATATACACCACTACGAAGATCTGGGTGCAACTGCTGCTTATATGGCTGGTGTCATTTGGACTGATGGTAAGTTCATACAAAGTTAAGTGTAACGAATCTCAATTAAAGTAAACGGAGCTTTCCTAAATTGTGCAAATTTTTGTCAAAATCCTAAAATTGAAGTTTTCGTACATCTCTTCATGGCCATTCACGTATACATAATCATGAAATGCATTATGTAGATAATGACTATGAGCATTTCCTCTAAATTGCAAGCATTTTCACTCTCATTACGTTCAAACATAAAATACACAAGAATATTGTAACAAATGGTTCCTATCAATCATTGGACGGCGTTTAAACAAAATTTCTAGGTATTTTTATAACAAAAACAATTGCATCACATTGGAATCAAAACACAAATCAGTCTATCAGTCGACGCCAGCTTTCATCAAGTTCTCGCTTGAGATTTGTTAAATTGAACATTTTGCCAAAGTGTACGGAATCATTATGGGAAGAAATTGAAACTTGGGAAATGCAAATTATCAAAATTAGGCTCAGTTTTGTAAAACAAGTCTTATTTAAGGAAGTCTCACGGCATTTAAATCGAAAGCACTTGTTTATTCTCTATGTTATTTTCATAAGAACCCGGCAAATACACTTGATACATTACATCTAACGAACATAAAAAATGTTATTATTTAAAAGTCATAAACGTTAAACAATAACAAAATCAAATAAATATATGATACGAACCATCTGTTTAAAGTCAGTCATAAATAATAAAGGGACCCGGAACAAAAAACACAATTTATTACACCAGTCCTACAATAACAATATTAAATTATTACTGGAATCAAAAAGATAATAATTTTATCCGTTACTCGGAACACACACAACGCTGCCATTGGTACACATTGGTACATTGCAACGATGTTGCCAGCCCAAATAAATAAACTTTTATGGTAATAAAGGAAGCTAGAATTAGTTCATTGCACTTCCACGCGTTGATTGTCCTGAATTAGCTAACATCCTCCGCTCGTACGTACTCATTAATTACTACATATGATGTAACCAAAGGAATGTGCTGTCGACGAAAATGTAAAAGAGAGTTACAGAATTTCCGAAGAATCCCGGATTTAAACAGCACCAAATTAAATGACACAACCTTCTAAAATAAGTATTTGTTTTGGTCCAAAAAGTGTATTTTCTTTCAACAGTATTTTGTTTCTTTCGCAGCTTTGTGTGGCTCTCATATTCAATACAAATTATTCAAATAATTAACGAAAATCACAACGAAAATCAGACACGTCTTGTCTAGTCTAGGTACCTACCTAGTTACATGTCTAACTCGCTTATTTCTGTAACTTGCGCCACACCACTAAAGTTTTAGAATCTACTAAACCTATTTCCCTTCCACAACTAACACAGTCATCTCAATTACTGCCTATAGTACAAAATAAAATAAGTCATGAAACAGCAGTTCAGTCCAACAGTGGGAATCGCGTTAATGACTCCAAACTGTTGCATTTTAATACCACTTGACATTAACACCCTTTTGAATAATTCTGTTTTATGAGAACCCGCATTCAATAAAATGTTGACGGTGCTGATTATTTTGTTCCGTCATGGCATATTAGTTTTTTGTTTGATAGGATTATTTATCATTAATAGCGAACAGAAAATTCCTGATAAGCTTTCCTCTAGTTAAATCAAGCGTTTTCGTCACAGCTATGTTTTATAGTAGAGCTTATTGCAATAACAGCAGGCTTCTCCTACTGTAAACGTTAGTTATAGCAACGTAAACATAGCTGTAACTGCCATTTACAGATTTACTAGAGTTATGGTATGGTTTTTCATTATGGTTTATTTAATCAATCCTACTATGTACCTGCTATATATTCGTTGATACACCTACCTGCTATATATTTGTTAATTCTTATCTGCAGCATCCATAACTGATATTCTCATTGTAACTTAATGTAACTTGTTGAAAAGTTAGGCCCTCAGTAAGATCCAGCTTCTTTGACTACTTGTAAGCCTTGTTTTAATCAACCTTTTATACCAACACTATTCTTTCTTCCCAGGTACCACCCCTCCTCGGCGTATGGGGCCAGCTAGGACTAGACGCCAGCACGTTTTCCTGCACCATCTTACCCAAGGACGGCAAGTCGCCCAAGAAGTATCTCTTCGTGTTCGGCTTCGCTCTGCCGTGCGTGGTCATCATCGTGTCTTACTCCTGCATCTACTGGAGAGTGCGCCAGAGTAAGAGGAAGCTGGAGGGCCGCAGGTGTGTATGTGGGTGAGGATCACATGTCACTAGCGTGGCTAATGTGGTGGTGGGTTGAGTGTGTTGGGTTTTAAATGGTGGTGGGAAAGAGTTTGTTATATTCCCGGGATTTTATGTCCCGTTGTTAAATATTCATGTAGCATCCGTGATCGAATGAAGCTAAAGGTTCCATACTAATTTTTGGCAGAGAAATGCTTGTGTGTGAACGAAATAAACTTATGATCTTTCTTGTCCACAGCAAACTATCCGGCCAAACAGCCAAAGAGAAAGAAGAGGACTCCCGCCTAACGACTCTCATGCTGACAATCTTCCTGTGTTTCCTCGCGTGTTTCCTACCCCTCATGATCATGAACGTGGCAGACGACGGCATCACCTACCCCTGGCTGCACATCATAGCTTCGATCCTCGCCTGGGCGTCCAGCGTCATCAACCCACTGATCTACGCAGCCACCAACAGACAGTACAGAGCAGCCTACGCCAATCTACTCAAGTTCTGCAAGAACAGCACCGTGGGACGACGGACAACCTGGGGAAGCCGGACTATGGGCCATTCTTCTAACTCCCCGCATTACGCCGAAAAACGAAACCACATGAAGGATAAGCCCGCCAATTTATGAATACACCAGTGACATCTATCGGCGAAACGAAATGTTTCCTTTGAAGAATTCTTTATGGTTTGAAGTTGATTGCAAGTTTTATCGTTGTATTGTAAATCAATAAACGTCCAAAATAGTTTTTAGTTTACACGGAAATTCCTAAGCTTAAGGAAAGTGTAATTTAATTTGCTTAAAACTTGTGGGTATATTTGGTTGTTTTTTTTTTGGGTTCCGTAGAAATTGCGCTGTAACCCGTTAGAGTTTCTTTTAGTTTACTATGTCCGCTAGATATCTAGTGCTAACCCAATTCTGCATTTACCTACGTTTATGAATCTCATTAACAGAACGCCGACGTCGTAAAAAGTGTATTGCAATTTTTAGACCGAAATAAAAATGATTTTATGTACTAGAAACTGTATGCTCACTACAAATTGTAATTCTTATCTATTCCTAACTATAACATATACAAAATATATTACGGTCCAAACAGCCTTGTGTAATTGGGCTGTCGTTCATCTAAGATCTATGAAAATCATCTAAGTAACAATTAAATGCACAAAATTAACGACTTTCAAAGACAGTATGTTAGTGAGTGCACAGTAAATCTAATTCCTGTAAATATTAATTATACATTTGTATATAAAATCAGGTTCTAATAGCTATAATTGATGCTTACCAGTTAACTTAACCAAAGTAAAATATTACCTTTTATTTTTATATAAATAATCTTTAATGCGATAAGAAAATAATTATAATATATGTAATATTATTTAAACGTAAGAATGCATTCCTTTAGGTTATAAATTATTTTTAGTTTTTATACGATCGTTCAGTTCTGTAAGATTGGATCCAGGCACTAAAATGTGTAACTGATTGCAATTTGGTTAGTCTGTATCCGCCTCAAAAAGACCTGACAAATGTTTGACGAGATTCATGAGGACACTTCCAATTAAAATATCATTGATCTTACTGACTCAGTTAAGCTAATATGTAGTTATTTGAGTCTCTGTAATTCATCATGTATTTTCGGCAGCACCTTCCATGCATAGTCCTTTGCAATATTTCGAATAGTTCGCTTTATGCCTACTTCTAAACACAGTATGTAAATCGTTATTAATAGAACTCGATCAACGTTTTTCAAAGAAGTGCTGTTTTCATTTTTGAGCTATAAAAGTAGTAATTTTTATTGCTCTTGGTTTTTATCTTTAATTTAATATGATCAACAAGTTCTTTGAAACTGTGACCTCATTCTGTTTTATAATGCGTATAGCAAATGTGCAATGTAGTGTTCATTGCTAAAACAAAGTTCTACAAAAATAGTTCATGATCACGGCAAATAATTGTCACGTTGAGTTGTAGCAAAATATTGTAATAATAATAGTTCTTGTGAAGACTGATATGTAAAAGTCAATTAGGATAAATAGCCCCTCAAACATAGCTACGTGGGAGAAACCGTTATGTTGACATTGTTATTTTAGTATACAAACAGTTTTGGTTACGTAAAAGTTACTATTTATTTTAATCAGGATTTGTGACGACAGAGTATCAAAAAAGGAAAATGTTTGCTTAAAATAATTTATTATATTGTGTAATTAGAATAGTTCTGTTAATAAATAAGTGAACCAAAGGTAAAATAAATGTATTTATATAAATATGTTGTTATTATCCCGGCTTTCCTGCCCTACACTTATTCATGGCCATACATAAATAGGTGCTTAATTTTATATGAATAGGTGTAGGAAATTCTTGATAATATATCATCATCAGAGAGCGACGGGATATGTTAAATCCTGAACTTACATCATTCTCTAACAACTCGGAGCTTAGTATTATTAAAAATCGGAGATGAGAGTGACAAAAATCACGTTAAATTGGGTCAATACATTGAAACTAAAAAAAAATATTTTTTCAAATAGATTTAGTAGGTAGGTAGGTAAGTAGTTTAGAAGCTTTTTAAACCGATCAGTTCAGTAGCTAGAGTACGAACAAACCAACAAATATAATTATCCCTTTTCAGAATATTAGTTTAACCTCTTTAATACATTACTTATATATTTTTTTTATTTAACTGAAATACCTATTTAGTTATTTTTTTATATGTATCATCCTCATAATTCCAACTATCCCGAACTACCTATTGGCTACCCTTAAAACATGAGTGTCATATCTCACGGAGTGAATAAACTTGAAAACATAGATTTATAAGAACTTGAAAACTTTTACAAAAAAATTGTACAGAACCCTGATATGCCAAAAACTATTCGAACCTATCTGAAAAGATGAAATGGCCACACCACAAGCGCCATCTGTTTTTGATAACTAGTATTTCATCAGTAATTACTGACTACAGAAGATGGCACTTTAAAATAAATCGACCCAAACCTAGTTAATATAGCCTATTGCTACTCTTGCTTATTTTTATTAACCTTTTCTGCAATATATTGGAAATTCGAGTAATATGCAAAACAAAACAGCAGTTTGTTTGAAGAAATCATAGACAACTTCTTTCAAATCATTGGCTTAAAAGCCGCGTATGCCAATCAGAATTTTGAAAGAAAACTACTGTTGTCTATTATCGTTTGACCACTTCCTGACAGCCCTGTAATTTTGTAGAAAGAAATAAAAATCGCCGAAAAATGGCGAAAAGGATTGCACAGAGCTCCGTAAACTGGGCCGCCCTCGCCGAAAGGGTCCCGGCCGAACAGAAGGTCCACCTTGCGGCTTTCAAAATTAAGTCCGACACTTATCTCCGAAGGTTAGTTTTGATCGATGGGTTACATAATTTTCGTTTGGAGTTTTTGGTTAATTATTTTGCTTGTTGTAGGGTTTTGGCTAACCCCCCTGAGCCGCCGAAGATCAACTGGGCCCAGTACAAGAATGCCGTGCCCATCCCCGGTATGGTTGACACCTTCCAGAAGCAGTACGAGGCTCTGAAGGTGCCGTACCCTGCTGACACACAGACCGCTCAGGTCGAGGCGCAATGGGCTGAGGTCAAGAAGTCCATCGAAGCCTTCATCCAGGAATCAAACGCTAACATTGCTGGGTAAGTAAATAACTTCTACATAGCAGTGTAGTGTTGTACCCACACACAATTTTGTACAAACATTTATAGCAAATTAGTAGTGATATAATAGATAATTTTATTGTAATATACAAGTTTTAGACAAACACTGCTCCAAACTGTATTTCTTGATCTGAAAATTATTTACAGAAAAACCTGTCTGACAGCATTTTGAGATTGATTTTGCCATGGATTCATTCCATGAAACTAGATTATTAATTAGCCACATTTTATTATGTTATCTATCAACTTCAAGCTACTATTAAATTCAATATTATTTAAGTCCTTGCCTAGACAGGATAATAAACTGTGTATCCTATATTTCACATCTCAGTTGCAGATTTTATGAATATTCATGTTCCTGAAAATACTACTTTCATATACAAAAATTTCTGATATTCCATTTCAAATCATTCCAGCTACCAGAAACAGATCAGCGAGATCAAGGCTCTTCTGCCATACGACCAGATGACCATGGAAGACTACCGCGATGCCTACCCAGAGGAAGCCCTCGACCCCATCAACAAGCCTACCTTCTGGCCCCACACCCCTGATGAGCAGCTCGGCTACGTCGACCCTGACAAGCCAGCACATTCCGGACATTAATGTAATCAGCGCCTTTACTCAGCTTCAGAATATAGTCAGCATATATCAGCACCGCGTGATAGTTGACCGTTGTGAAGTATTGTCAAGGTTCTTAGGAAGTTGCAATCATCTTGTTCTATTTATGTAGGAATAAATGAAGTCTTTAACAACAGTTTTTGTTTTATTTTCTTTTGTAGAATAGGTCAAATGTGTCCTACTGTTGCATAACTTGAGGCACTTTGCACCTTTTTGGGGGAAAAAGGTGATCATAAGAACCTACTAATTCAAGTTAATTACATAAGGGTATGAATGAGTTTGTTGGCATCTGTGCTTGAAAAATGGATAATAAAGCTGTGTAATTTGAAAGGATATTTTATTTGATATGTGATTAGTACAAACTAAACCATCCAAAAACCAAAGAAACCTGTCCTGTCTCAAGCTCTAAATATCTATGCATAAACATTCAAATCGGTTCAGTAGTTTTGGCCTGGAAGAGACAGACAGTTTCATTCACATTTGAATATTAGTAATAATTTAGTTAATTTACACATGAAAGAACAAAATTTTTACCGACTGCCCTGAAAGGTTCATCATCCTCTGAGCCCTTCTCCCAACCATGTTGGGGTCGGCTTCCAGTCTAACCGGATGTAGCTGAGTACTAGTCCTTTACAAGGAGCGACTGAAAGGTTATGGTTCCAAATTCGTCGCGCTAGCCCAGAGTCGTATTAAAATGGCAAGTGTTTTCGTTCCTTTATGCTGCGTTTAGTGAAGGATTATCAGGCATTAACAATAAAACCAATTATTAAATTCGATTAACCTTTATTATCTGTGAATTGTACAATTTATTACATTAATCACCAGTATAATGCTGTCACAGAGTTACACGACGCAGGAATGTTACATTTAGAAAACTAAGATTTGGTGCAATGAGCTATGGATATTAATGTGCTGTAGAAACAAATATTCTGATAAAACATTATTATTCTATGCATAAGACACTTGATAAGTGGCACAATTCTACTATTGGAGATCAAAATACGAATCTAATTGAAAATATCCTATTTTGATTTAGCTATGTAGTAACACAGATATTAGCTTGAAACTATAGTAAGCAGGTATAGACATCATCCTGAATTTAAAATGTTCTAGAAAAAAATATCCTAATTATTCTTCAATATTTAAAATAAAAATTAAAACTGGCAAATATAGTTTCTTGTATATTGTTGCATAGTTCAAATAGACGCTAAACGTATACAAATCTGTTGCCATATTACAAAATACGATATGATAGAGTCTATAACCTCATAGGTCCGATTCCAAGCATCACTTTCACAGAAACTTAAAAATAAAAATTAAAACTATTATCATTTTACAACTAGACGCGAGTGAAACTATTCGTTTCTGTAAAATTAGTTACAGGAGGGACCCTTTTGGTGTTATCTTTTCAGAATTACATTACAAGCTAAGGCCGTTTTCATTTGAGTGATTTTCAAAGACGAGAACAATCGCCTAATTTACTAGTTAATAATATTGCATCTATTAGGCCGTATTCAGTAGAATTACGCCCTATTGTAATGTAAAAACGACTCAAATGAAAGCCGACCTCCTTATTCTATGAACACTAATTTCACATCACATCCAGTTGATCTTAATCTAAATAAAATTTCTATTTAGCGGCGAATTTGTTAGCTGGGGGCGGTGGGGGCTGGGCGTACATGTTGTAGTAGCTAGTCGGGGGTGGGACGTTGAAGCCCTGGTTCTGGTTGAAGCTGTAGTTGCTGGGGAAGGGCTGGGAGTCGGCGCCGCGTCCCCGGCCGCGGCCTCGGAAGCCGTTGTCCTGTCGGAAGTTGTCGCGGCTGCTGTCTCGGTTGTATGAGCGGGTATTGTAGGAGCTTTGGTTGCTGTCATAGTCGTTGTTTGAGTCGTCCCATCTTGAGCCTGGAGGGGGATTTATATTGAATTAGTCTCGGCGATTAATAGTTACTATTGGTTACAGGCTTTGTCTAAGCCCGCAATTAGCAATATTTCCCTATTTCCTGTTAGATACAAATAGTTGCAAAAGGAAATAATCGACAAATCCTAACTAATATTATAAATGTGAAAGTAACTCTGTCTGTCTGTCTGTCTTTTCTTCACGCCTAAACTACTGAACCGATTTGTGTGAAATTTGGTACAGACATAGTTTGGAACTTGAGAAAGGACATAGGATAGTTTTTATTACAAAGAAATATTATAAAAATAAAATTTAGTCCGGACATATAGCGCCATCTATTAGTCAAACCAAAAATCTTCCGGAAGTCACCATTCCACGCGTACGAAGTCGCGGGCAAAAGCTAGTAGTTGAATATCACAACGCTCAGTCTTCCTTGTCGTATAATAAAAAGGTCAGGTTGTTTGTTTCCATGTAATGACATAGAAACTGTCCGATAGATTTAGATAAAAATTGGATCGGGATATTTTACTCTTTATAGTTCCCATGTAACATGGGTGAATCCTCTTTGACAAAGAAAAAACCTATATTATTAATATTGCCTTTGGAACAAGCAGTGCTTACTTTGGGACTTCATAAAGGGACATAAAACAACATAAATAACTTGCAAAAAAATAATAAGAAGCGTGTCACAACACACATAGAGAGCTACAAGACAAGACACACAATCAGTACTGACTCCGGTCTCCCCCGAAGCGGCCGCGTCCCCCGCGCGAGTCCCTCCCGCCGCGTGACTCGCGTCCTCCGCGCCCGCGCCCGCGCTCGAACCGACCGCCGCCGCTCTCGTCGCGGTCGCGGTAGCGGTTACGACCTGGGAATTAAGATTGTATAGTTAAGCGTGGTGTACAAACTATGTATGGCTATATGGGTGTCTGTTACAGTTTTAGAAAGAAACTTGAATGAATTTGATCTTCTTATTGAGAGGGCTGCAGGTTTAATCACATAGCAATTTAGATTTTGATAAAACACTTTTTTATCTGGTTGTGGCAAACAGATCCATCGGAAATAGCCCGGAATAGCGATCAGTTCCTCAACTGATACTTCAAAATTATTAGGAAAATAGAACATATGCGATGGTCTAGGCCAGGCAAATACACAAAAAAATAGTATCTTCTTTTGGTGGTGGAGCAAAAACGAATTATTAAGTAGTTTGACTCAGTAGGAAGCTAATTTTACGTCCTTGATGTCTCAAGTCTAAATGAGTAAGATGTTAAATGGCAGTCTATGTGAGGTACTCACCATACTTTCCCTTGAATCCCATGCCACACTGAGCCAGCTCCATCAGCTTGGGATTCACTACCTGATTCGCCTCTTGCAGGACGTTCATCAGATCTTTAGCCTGTCAATATACACCAAATATTATTATAATTTCAAATATAAAAAAAATAAAAGGAAGGTAAATGAAACTACAATTTTATACGAAAGACTAACATACTGGAAATGGATGGATATGGTATAAAATAACACGTACCTTAGCAGAATTATTAGGAGTGAAGAGCGTGTATGCCGTGCCGGTGTTGTGCGAGCGGCCCGTGCGACCGATACGATGCACATAGTCCTCCGAGTTGTTCGGATAGTCATAGTTTATCACAAACTTCACGTCCTCCACATCTGCGCCCAAGCCATCACGTTAGAACACGAAGAGACGATAATCACACAACAAATGTATTGGACATGATAAGCTATGGGCTTGAGATGAGAGCTCGTATAGAAGGACCAATAAAGGACCATTATCAGAAAATCCAATTTTACTTCTATTTAAAACTCGTTTAATACATGCAAGCCTACAGCAAATGGATAAATAAATCATAATTCTGTTCTCCGTTTGCCGTAAGTCCCGCATCAGAACGCTCATCCCAACAATGTAAGACACATAATATTTACCTTGTGGCGTGTCGGCTGCTCAGGCTCCGCTAAACTGGAAATAACTGTATTATGCCCGTCAGTCCGGAGTGTGAAGGCCAAGAAACGGTGTGCTGACTTATATTAGGCCCTCTTACCGCGCTGTCAGTTGCGTAGGGCAGGCCAAATCTTCATATTAAATCTCTCATGACAAATAACCAAGCATGTATTGCTCTAATATGGTCTTACGTTAAATTTTAACTCTATAGCCAAATGGGAACCCCAAATTTGGAAACTCTTGAATATAAGACCATGTTGTTTAATTGATTATGCACAATTCCCAGTTTAATGTTAGAGGCAGCATGCTCATATTGAAATAGTGTGCGCTGACAGAGGACTGTCGTTTGGTTACGATTGGTAACAAGGTATTGGTCAGGTCAGCAACACACCATAGTCTAGCCGTTAACACTGCACGCATGCGCCTCTGAAATGAAAAACAATCGAGAATAATGCCAAGTCAGTCATGGAAATTTATTTTATTATTATCGGGCTAAGATGTTTGCGTCTGTGGTAGATTTTTACACTGTTAGCGTGGCGAAAGATCATTAATAACTTCAAGCCCGTTACAAAATATCTGAACAGTAAATTATTGAATATTATTATAAGAAACATTACTTAGATATAAATATCTACCAGCAGAATATATAAGTTTATCGTGGCCCGAGAATATAGCAGTATCATCGTACCATTGCTGTGTTTATAAATACTTGGTGGCTGTTCCAATATTCACTTTTAGCCACCTCTGGCATGAACCATTACTCCATTAAAATTGCATTTATTTCATACCTTAGTAGTTTTATAATCCTATCGTAATTCAAAGTGGAAGTATATCTTCTTGTACTGTAGTGTAAAAAACGTGAATACTGGAACCTATTTTCACATTGAATAAGCATAATAATAAAACTATGCGTTGTTCACTTAGCAATGGCATCCATATACCTCCACTACGCCCCTGACATCTCTTAGACCATTACAACACCCCGGTGTTACAGTGCGAGAGGTATATTTACTCATTTCAGTCTTTATCTTACTCGCAACTGTGTCATTTCATCTTTTGTTTGATGCCCTCATCAGTTGGCGGGAACAATCACCACCATTTATACAACTTAAAAACTTGATCGGTGGCACAAACATAAGATAGTAACTTCTGGGCAACTTACAGTGTCTTGCAAGCGAAAAGTGCTAATAATATTTGGTAGTTCTGTGCTGGTATTTATTTTGTTCGGCCCTAAACAATGTTACAAATTCACAACACAATGACCCTAGCTTTTCCTGAATGGCCTACTGGTTTAAGCACCTGCCTCTCAAGAACGAGTGTGCGGGTTCGATTTAGTTAACTTTTATGAAGTTGTTTGCATATTCTTATCTTGGACATCAATTACCGACAGCTAAAGTATAAAATCGCAAATCCGCCTTGAGCAAGCGTGGTGATTAACACTCAACAAACGCCCGTACCCTGCAGTAAAACATGAAAAAATTCCGTTATTTCCTCTAAACACAGGATGTTAGTACTTACCAAGGCCACGGGCAGCGACGTCGGTCGCGACTAGTATACCGCCGCTGGACATTCGGAACTGGTTGAGCACATAGTCTCTGTCTTGTTGGTTCTTGTCGCCGTGGATGGCCAGGGCTCGCCAACCCGCACGGTTGATAGCTTTGGTTATTTCATCCACCTTGATGGAAATTCGCGTCAATAAGAGTAATACAACAAGAGATGGGTAACATAATTGTACCTGCTTACGAACACGTTTTAGGATATTCCCGCAGTCTTTATACCCTGAAAAACTCACCCTTCTCTTAGTCTCAGCAAATATGATGGTCTTAGTTTCCTCCTCTGAAGATATCTCAGTGAGCAGTGTGATCAGCTTATCATTCTTCTCCCATTCCTCACAAACATCTACAATCTGAAGAATATTGTGGTTCGCAGACAGGCTGAGAGAACCTATGTTGATCTGGATGTAATCATGAAGGAACTCCTCGGCTAGATTCTGTACTTCCTTCGGCCAGGTTGCTGACCACATAAGAACCTTGGGAGATAAGGACCAGAATTAATATTATTAAGATTTAGAAGGTATGTTGGTGAGATTTCAGTGTTATCAGCATATAGTGTATGTTTACCTGTCTGTCCGGCCTAATCTGTTCAATGATTTTGCGGATCTGTGGCTCGAAACCCATGTCTAACATGCGGTCTGCCTCATCCAGCACCAAGTAGGTGCAGCGACGAAGGTTTGTGGTGTCTGTAGACAAGAAAGGTTAGTCGTAGTTATAGGCGAATCAGAAGATCAATATTTCCAATGCTTTTCAGTCAATTAAATAATCAAAGTATTGTGTGCTTGTTTTGATTAAGGAATTGTAATATGATTATGTACCTAAGGACCCAATATGTATTGCAATCAAGGTAATAAATACAAACTCTAAAATAATAAATAAAGCAAAATAAGCATTATTTTTAAACTTCACCTTTCTCCAAGAAATCAATAAGTCGTCCTGGGGTGGCGATGACGATCTCGACACCTCTCTCGAGGCACCTGCCCTGCGGTCCTTTAGGGGCTCCACCAAATATGCAAGTGTTACGGACTTGCACGCTCTGACCAAAGTCATTGGCCACCTGCAAATGCACACAAACCTTCAATTCCTGCATAGATTTTACATTCACTGTTCTAGATAAATAGATTTAGAAATCATAGTTATGTATGTAAGAGCAGATTATCTTGTGTGAAAATTAGCGTGAATCCACGCAAGTTACAATATTGAATGATCTATTGTTCTTTTATATTGCAAGAGATAAGAGATATAAAATAGGATCATAGGAGATGACAGACAAATTAGTAGATGACTCATTCCAGGACTTTTTTTAGTATTTTAAATGAATTTAAGTGGGTGTCACCATGCCCATATGTGTTGTATGTTAAACAAGAATATTTAATAGATTCTGATTATTACGACATTGCTAGAATGGCAATGTCTGAACGAACTGGCCTTGAACACATATTGGACATAATAATAATTACTGAATTGAGCCTAACCCACCTAATCTGCTCTTACATACTTGTAAAGAATAAAAATAATATGAAAGCATGACAAAAGGGATACCAGATATATTGATTAAAACAAACAACAAAAATAAAGAAAATCTACTGGATATGTGATAAATAACATCTAATAAGTTGTAGGTATATATAAATCCCGAATTATTAAAATTAGATCAAACATTTATAAATATTCATGAGTTTGTGTTTGTTCACAGACAGTTTACCCCCACATAAAAACTACTTGTGTTTACTACCCAATCTATTTTAGACATCTGTGTACAATTGTTTCCAAAATTTTAAGAAGATGATATAATAAATATAGAATAGAATGGTGAGGATATGCAAACTGCTGTTTGAAACAAACTACACAGTAAAGTAAGCATTCCACAGATAAGCTGCAACGTCTAAAAGAAATAACAAAAATACTTGTGCCCAAAACTAAAAAAAATAAGGTTACGTTCAGAAACCACACCTAGTAACAAGAAAATTTAGAATTTTGGGATGCCAATCAAACATATTCTAAAACATTTGTAAATTTTTCATCAGGTTTTCGAACATAGCCTGCCTGCAATAAGCTAGTTCTACAAATTATTTATGTAATTGGATAAATTTACTATTTCCAGTTCGCTCGGATTGTCCGTCATCTCCGCAGCGATTCCATTCATTGAGATCAACGCCTGGAGTAGCACAATGGAAAACAAATACTCATCTTACATTTTGTAATTAAAAGTATTTATATTAGGTATTAGAGACAAATTATTAATAGTGGTCCTTCTGATGTTTCCATAGACAAGATCCCATAACAGGCAATCTTGTTGCAATCCAATAATAGCAGGCATAGTTGTCAACTTGTCATTTAATAACACATTTTATAAAAACAGAAACTAATAAGAACATAATCAGACAAACCTGTTGAATCTGTTGAGCAAGCTCTCTAGTTGGAGCCAAAACCAGTACAATGGGCCCCTCATCCCTCAGCAGGCGTGGCTGGTTGATGATGTGGACAATTGCTGGCAGTATATAAGCCAGAGTTTTTCCTGACCCTGTCTGAGCTATTCCCACTAAATCTCTCCCAGAGAGTGCAATAGGCCAGCCCTGAGCTTGAATGGGAGTAGGATGAGGGAAGCCTTGTTTCAATATCTCCTTCATAGCATAATCTGGAAACCCTCCTTCTTCAAAGTACATGCTCGGCGCTGGAACATCGCGCCCTTTCACAGTGATCTGGTTTTGGCTGCGATACGCCTCAATCTCCGCTTGACTGCGCGACTGCACGTTCTGATGCGGTACATAGAAGTTTTTCTGGAACGGAGTGAGAGTGATTGTGTCCCAGCGGATTTTCCTAAGATTACCACCCGGTTGGTCATTCTTGAAATTGCCTCGGAAGTCATCGCGGCCGCCGCGACCTCCGAAGCCTCGGCCGCCGTCGCGTCCCCCGCGGCCCCCGTCTCGACCGCCGCGGCTGCTACCGAAGCGGCTACTTCCTCTCTCTAGGGAGCGATCACTAGACCGTCCTCCCCGTGAACTACCTCTGCCGCCTCCACGGCCTCCGCGGCTGCCACCACGGCCCCCGCCGCGTCCTCCACGTCTATCGTCGTACCTAATTCATAAAATCCGTGTAAATAAACCAAGCGTTGTAAATAAAATAAACCTACATCTGCCAATTACTTACATCTTAAGTTTTCACGGCGATGGAATACTACAAATGCTAACAATACTGAATTTCTGAGCAACAACTGAAAATATGCAGCAAATTACACTATTTTTATTCAATGTTGTAATATTTTTAATAGCGTAACAAACATTGGGCTGACTTTTACTGCAAATGCCAACTGTCGGCCATATTGGAATTTAAACTTTTCCTAAGTTTGTCTATGACTGACAACTAGACAAAATGTCAATTTGTGTTTCCGGTGTAAGAGGCCTACTTTTTACCATTTATTCAGTTTATTAAATTTTATGGCGATTTTGTGACCTTGTATACCTCATTCTACCGTTTTCATATTTTTTCGAACAGTTAAAAGGAAAATGAAATGATTTATTTTACAGTTATAAAATATAAGTGCTTAAATGGGTCTAAATGATTTCAATTTCCGGTGTGGCTGAAAAAATTGCAATGAGTTTCAAGCTGAAAAATGAACTAATCTAGTTTTTAAATTCTAGATCATTAAAAAAAATTGCTATGTAATGCTCGTAGAAACAACTCTTTAGCTTTTACGCCGGCTTTTTAGTTATAGTAGAGTAGTATAACTTATGTTCTCAGTTTCGTATTATGCTACGATAAAGAAGATGCATTTAAAGTTACACTTTTTTAAAACTGTAACAATAAAAAGGATCTCCGAACAGCCTATGAAAAGACCTTACTCTACCCTGTAAATGTACTTACTTACATTGTTGTAGATAGAGCGATACATACATAGAGCGTCGAGACATTTATTGATAAAACAATTCATCATTAACTCCCTGTCTCATAGCTGAGCAGTTTAGGCGCTTAGTATTTTATTTTTTCTTTTATAATGGATGCTACAATACCTGTTTTTGAGAAGCCCCATCGACCTTTGACTGTTTTAGACTGGACAAGAAACATTCAGAGGCTACAAAATGAAGCGAGGCTTCGTCGATTTGAGTCTTATGAGCTGAGAAATCGAGCCAATCAGTTGAGGAACGAGACTTCGGTAACCACGAGATGGGATACCTATGTTAACAACGAGTTGTTGAGGGATAGGTGAGGTTTGCTCGGTCCGAATACTTTGTAGGCCTTTGTAGATAAGTACGATAGATACCATGTAGATACTAATTGGTCTTACTGACGAACCAACCTTATTGATGTTTCTGGCGAATTTTCTCGTCGTGTTCGTTACAGAATATGCGAAGTCCAAGCATGGAGGGAAAAGCAAAGGTTCACAAGAGAATGCGTAAGAGATGAGATAAGAGCTTTGAAAGAAGAGAAACATGCAACCGAACTCCACTTGGAGTCCCTTCAAGTTCCGTTTATGGTGATATCTCAGTGTCTCTCTAATAGAGATCAGAGAGTGCCGCCGGAGCTGACTAGAGACCAACTTGGGGAGGAGCTGAATAAGGTGAAACTAATCTTAGTCCATAGCTAGGTATCTTTTTTGTTGCTTCGTAAACATAATTACCTTGGAGTTCTTCCTTTATTAACGGTTGAAACGGTTCCTATTAGTGGAAAGCTTTTTAAAGAGACCATTCAGGCTTCATACATTCAGCATATTTCTAGGAGCTTCACATCGCAGAAAATAGCAAGCGTGTCTTAATGGACGTCTGCCACATGGGCTGGGAGAAGATAAAGGAGCTCACCAATGTGCTCTGCCGCCTGGAGCGCGAGATCAAGAATAAAGACGAAACCCTCGACTTGGAGTACCACGTCAAAGACCTGACCAGGGACAGCACTGATATCAGCTTCAAGTTGGATCCTACAAGGGTCCCCACAGAGTAAGTGACATCGTTTTAGCCCTAAGTAAGGGTTGGACACGAACCTCTTCTGCGTTGTTAGGTTTTTGGAAACAACAGGGTAATTATTACCATTTCCTAATCATTCTGCACTCGCTGTCAGAGGATTTATTTAATTAAGGAGCTTGGTTCAGAAGGTCGGTATATTTAGTTACTAAACTCCTACATATTATTGTATTCTGATGCCCTCCAAAAAAGGCAAATGTGAGCTTTTCCCCCAGATCAATGACAGAAGAGAGTTACGTCCACTGCATAGAGAACACGATAAAGATAGCAGAACAGCTTATGTCGGAGTCGAAGACTCTTCGGGAGACGATGTTCAAAAGCCGCGAGCAGGCGAGGAACCAGATGCACGCTCAGAGTCAGCAGGTCGAGCTCATCATGAGGAGGAGGGTCTTTGACATACAGAGGGCTAGGAATGAGATGGAGTGGCAGAAGTACAAGGTATCTATGTGTTAACAGTTTTGAATATTGTGAGGAAGCTAACCTGCCGTTAAAAAGTTTAGAAACCGTTAATTACCAACGTCGTAAAAATGAAGCTATTAATACTAGTGCTCGCTCTGTGGTCTTCATTCAATCTTGTTGCAAAACTTTTTAGCTTGAGCAGAATCTGCAAAAAGTCGACAGGGAGATTGAAACGCTTCGAGCAGCAGTCGCGGATAAAATAAACCCGACGAAACTGGTGGAAACCAGATTGGAAACCAGGACCAGAAGACCAGTCCTTGAAAGAGTTCAGGATAAGCCCATGCGTGGCTTGATAGAGGAATTCGAGAGGGTTCATATGAGTCACAACATGCTCGAAAAGAAATTGGAAGAAGCACTGTAAGTACCTAAAGATAAGAGAAGACTCCTTAATTTTATAAATATGTGTCTTTTTCCTTATAGTGGGTGGTCGCAAGTATGCAGGCACGGTCTCGGCTTACGGATAGAAAAATACTAGCCTTGTGCGTTTTTTTTTAAGTTTGGGAACTAAAAATAAGGTTATCTAAAATGTAACCCCTAGAGCAGACTCGTTATTAAAGATTGGTAACTAAATGTGCTGTGTGATAAGCGGAGGGAGCGAAAATTGTGATGATATGAAAAGATCATATTCAATTTTTTTTTAGCACAACATACCACGGAATGTTCAACCACCACGGGCGCGTAACAAAAGACTTGCAATACAAGAACCAGGCTCTGGAGACGGACAGGCGTCTCATAGAGATCAGAAAGCCATTGCACTCGTCTGATGAAACGGAGTTTAAGAGGAATGTCGGGTATTGCCATATGAGCGATGAATTAGTGACGGATTAGTGGGCAATACTTCATATGGGAATTATTAAAGCTGGCAACACATAATCCTGTTACATTACGATAGATTTTAAATGATCGATGTTTTTTTTAGTTTTTGATGTTGCATTTGCATTTTAACTTTTATGATGAGAGCTATCAGTAAAATAATTTAAGCTTGAAAAAAAATGTGGCTTTTGCACTAGATTATTTACACAAGAATTGTTCGAAAGCGAAGGCTATTTTGGTTCTGTTTAGCGCCACTTCATGCAATTGTTTATCTTTACTGTGCAAAATTTTAAAAGTAGCTACTTAATTGTAAGAAAAGTATTACATTTTGTAAGCTATTAGAAAAGATTTAAGTTATCTCCTATATAATAAGTTATTAAGACTGTCACCATCAGCGGTCGTGTTCAAGAAAACAAATACAATGTTAAAAAATCTCGTATTTATTCATGTAATAACATAACAAGCACTGTTCTGTAATATTATACATTATAATAAGATAATATAAATAAATATGTCATGATATTAATGACGATACACCTTGGTATTCGCTAAGCATTTGATGTAAAAATACACATTTTAACTATTAATATTTATTAACTTGGATAAAATAGACTATTATACTCGTACTGATATAATACTTGAAGTTTATTGGAATGTGTTAACCATTAATCCTGTACCACTAGTGAAAAAGTTTACAAGTTCAATTTAACCAAAAAAAAAAAATAGTTTAAAAGTTCACCAACTTTTTTTTTTCCACGAAACTTGTATTATTTTTCACAAGAGGCAGATACAATACTTTTTACATCAAATGAGATTCAAGGCACGATCATATAAACTAGTGAACATTCTATATCTATGACATTCTGTAGTGGAACATATCGATATCTAGAGGTGCTTTCAATCCATCAGTAGATTTCTGCGTCTTAGCTTTATAAATCGATACGTCATATAAATAAAGCTACATGCCATAAGTAGTGGTAACAATATTGCTATTACAGTTATGAATTGGTCACGAAGATTCATATTTTGTCTGTTTTGTCCGATATTTTTTACAGTAATTGTTTAAAAAATTATGACGTTTTGCTCAGACATTTCATTTCGGCCAACGCGATTTATTTTGTCGCATTCAGAATAATCTCAAAGTAATGAATTTTGAATTATTCTACACAACTGCTAAACGAGTTTTAATGCATCTTGGCACAAATGTAGATAATGTTCTGTTAGCATATAGGATACCTTTACTGCTAGTTATTATAATAAATAAATAATATAAAAATTAAGTAGACGTGAAGCAGTGTATCTTACCTAATGTACTTGTTACCGCACGGCAGTAAATATAATATTAAAACTATTAATGCAACATGAGGTTTTATTCGTAATACTTTAAGTTTATGGTTTCATAGTGGACAGTATTTCGAAAAAGATAGTCTTGTATTTATGTAATGAGGGTTTTTGAAATTTTTTCTGCCACCGGGTGGCGCCACGTATGCGTCTGGTCCAAACAGCTGTCAAATAGTATGGAATTGTAGGTGCCGAACTTATTGTTTATTGAAATTCTGTTATATTGGAAGTGTTATTGATTTTATTATGGACTACGGTCAGAATAAGGTTTCCGAACTAAAAATTGAGCTAAGAGAGAGGGTGCAAAAATCACTGGTACTAAGGAAAAGCTTGTTGAAAAATTTGTTAACACAATATGATTTAGTTTTTTTTATTTACTCAACCGCAATAGTAAAACAATAATGCAGTGCTTTAATTATAAAATAAAAAAAAAAACACTAAAATCGTTCACTATTCATAGTAAAGATAAGCACTTTGACAGTTACCTGGACCTGACGACTCGGTGCTGCCACCTCGTGGACGCCATTTTAGAAAACCCTCATTGCGTTCCACAAATTAAAATTCATGTTATCTATTTACTATGTATTTGATAATCATGAATTATTGGAGATGTAATCATGAATTCTGATGTTTGGGATGTGACAGCAAATTGCACACTTGTTTGCTTGTGTCAGACAAATTTTAGTTTAGTAAAGTTATATTTAAGTAGCCCACTATGAACCAGTATTCGATATTATTAATCTAACAACAAGTATTTGGAACTCAGTTACGATTAATTAACAATATAATAAGCTTTTATTGTGCACTTAATTTTAATAAATTATAACGTTATGTACTTACTTAAAACTTACCACAATACAGTTATATGCAAAAATAAGTAGTACCTACTCTCTCAATACATCTAATTTGTGAACATAATCTTTTACTGATTAGAACTATATTTTTCCTCCGATAATTTGATTGGACTAATTTACTTTTTATTGCACACAACTGTATTAAACATTTGTTCATTGACAATCTTGAGTTTTTATATAAAACCTAGCGTACTTGCTGTTTCAAATGCCTTGCCTCTAATAGAAATAATGAATTGCTTTGAATTGGTAGCTGTAAAATTTATAAAATCTCTTTTTCCTTTACTATCGGGTAAACACGATGAAAATATAGCGAATTTCAATATAACTTAATATTTAAATGAAATGCATAAAAAACAAACTATTCGATAAATGTATGCATTGGTGCGAAGTTAATAATAAAACATACACTTAACACAAAACAAGAAAAATAACTTTAAAACAAAGTCAGAAAAAGACAACAAAAAAATTGTACTTCCCGCCAAAAATCCATAGACAATACTCGAGGCGAAGGTATTACTTAACAGCCTTTGGAGACAGTTCGGGTTTCGGACCTACTTTTTCATAAGCCTCGTCTAGTAATGAGCATATTAGATCTATTTTGTCGTCTGTTAGTTTCCTGCTACATGCTAAGCGGATGGAAGGTTCCGGACAGTTTAGTTCGACATCTCGTAAGTAAGCGGCGACTGTCATGGCGACATTTTGCTCTAAACAATAGTTAGTTATGTTACGGAGGTATGAGTGTTTCAGTCTGTCTGTGAGGTCGTCCTTTTTGAGGTAGATGTGCTTCACCGGGGAGAGTGCGTCGCCTCGGAATGTGAAATGCTTCAGTTGAGAGAGGGCTCTGGAAAAAGAAATATGAATATTACTGCCTGGTATTTTTTAAAGTGACATGGAAAATTAAGATCTTTTTTAGGTGATGTAATAAAAGCCTAATTAGTAGGTAATTATTTACTTCTGAAATGCAGTATTGAAAAAGAGTGTCGTAATCTGTGGTCGTAATGACCTATTTAATTTTGCATTATAATGCTCATCTATCACCTTATCTCAATTAAAATGGCAGTTTACAAATTTTTATCAATATTTTTATTTATCACTTTAAAATTGTAAATTCTTTCCTAGTTAATCTAAAACGATTGCAGAACCACTTATAAGATTGAGTCATACTTATGAACTTTATCGCGAGTAATAACGCATTAAGTACAGAGTCGCAGGGTCTTATCAAATCGTACGTTTTATGTGACGTTATTTTATCAGTTAAGAGTATAAAATTGCAGTAAATTCTCATCGTTATTTAAGTATTTTTACAGATAAATGCGTTTAACCGTAACTTTTCAAAATCTATTTAAATATTTGTGTCATTGAGATAAATGTTATTTTTTTTTTATTATAAGCCAATACATAACTTATTATAATCGAATTGTAAGTTCATGTGAATTTTCAATTTTTATTATTTATTTTTTAAATTTATTTATTTATGGTTTTGTTCTTCGATAAGTATGTAGGTTTTGTATAGGTAGGATGCTGATATTAGGTTGAGAAAAAAATATTAATGGCGTCAAATGGTTTACTTCAGAATAGGGTAGTTTCCTAAAAAATAATAATTAGTCCGTCTTGTAGATTGTCCAAAATTAAGCGATACGTATTTTTTCTTTTTTAAATTGGATCAGAACTTGTTAAGATATAGCGTGTTAAAGTTGAGTGTGACGTCACAAGTTGCTACAATTTTCAGGACACTGTGACGTAAAAGGCCCCCACTCCTAATTTTTGGAGTGTATTATCTTTGTCATTTTATGTTTAATTAAAAAAAGAAAAAATACGTATCCAATATTTTTTTATTATCTAAAAAGCGGACTAAATATTATTTCATTATTTCGACCCTGGAAACTACCCTATTGCCAAGCCATTGCCAAACTGTAAGTAATTTGATAATTACAGAGAATAATAAAAATGTAGATACTTGTTAATTTTAATAGAGACTTCATTGAGCTCGCCGATGATGTCCGGCTTGGCCTCAATGATGTCCAGCGCCGATATGGCCGCTTGCGTC
This sequence comes from Helicoverpa zea x Helicoverpa armigera, assembly GCA_033682625.1. Taxonomy (NCBI): domain Eukaryota; kingdom Metazoa; phylum Arthropoda; class Insecta; order Lepidoptera; family Noctuidae; genus Helicoverpa; species Helicoverpa zea x Helicoverpa armigera. Next base: position 979,558 of record JAWIIS010000008.1, read on the forward strand.
AACATCGGCGGCAGAGACGCGCTGAAGCAGTAACCTGGAACATGGAACAAATATTGAAATATAGAATTTCTGGTAGTCTTCTTAAATACAGGCCGATTTGAAAACTACAAGTCAAGGAACAGTAAAATCAATTCTCAGACTTTTTGTGAGGTAAAGGAAAGATTGACACCTGATCTTATCAAAATATTTATAGCATTTAATGATAACTCGACTGAGGAGGTCAGATAAGTACAATTTCCATGTAAAATAACGAATGAAATGCAAGACTTCCCCACCATTTATCTATACTAAGTTAAAAAGCTGAAGAATTTGTCGAATTATTGGACCGATTAGAAAAATTCTTACCGTGTTAGATAGCCCATTTATAGACGAAAATTATAGTCAACTTTTTATCCAGGTGCTTAGAGTAAAACCAGAAACTTAGTACTTAGATAAAGGTACACAACACTTACCAAGTCCCGAAAGCCTCTGATGTTCGACCATGAAGTGTGTTCCGGCGCAGAAGCCGCCGACCGTCGCGAACGAATGTTCCAGAGAGCCCACGATCAGGTCGATCTCATCGCGAGGGATGTTGAGTAGCTCGGTTATACCGCGACCGTGCTTACCTACCACCTGAGAAGAAAGGAGAAATTTATAAATATGTTTTTTTATTCGTTATCTAGCTTAGAATATGGTCCTTTACGTCAAGAGGGTCTACCAACGATTAATCGAAGAGAAGTTTGTTTATGCGCGTTGGTAACACGCTAATATCAGAAAAAATTGGGTGGATTTGAAAAATTAAGTGTTAGATAGACCATTTATTGAGGAAGGCTAGGTACATAAGGCTTCTTTTTATCCGGGTTCGAGAATTACTTCCCATGGTACCTGGTTGAAACAGCTGGGGGAATCTAGTAAACACTAATACGTTAAAGGGTCCATTTCCCTTCATTGTGGTGGTCCAAAATTAGATTGTAAAACTGGCCTTTTTCAGCCTAATAGCATTCCGTTCAGGTTAGCATGAAGCTCAAACAATCCTACAAATATTGCCAAAGAAAAATAGAACTAACAGCTATTTACACTTCATAGTACTCTCGAGTACAACAACTAATTGTATTAATTAATTTATGAAACGCACTCGCACTTGGCCGACATTTGGAATAGTTCCCGCAATAAAGGCGAAGTCCTAATTAATGTTTATTCAATACACATGGGATCCATTTACTATGGACGCCCTCATTGCCTGATAAATTCGAACTTAATTGAGTGCAAGTGTACTCGGTTTGTTTGGAGAACTTCATACAAAACTGTTTTAGAATTATGTCCTCCTAGGTCCTAGCTGATTGTCGGCCGTGGCGGCTGTTCTCATATAAGGAGAATTGCAAACTATGCAGGACATTTTATAGTGCGCTAGCATTTGCGCAGACACAAGTGCACTCACTATTCATTCACTCTCATAGCCCGATGGGCACGGCAATTCGACACGTTTTAGAAAATAGTCGTAGTAGTAGTTTTTTTGATATCTCTGGAATTTCCAGTGAACCGACTAAGGGATAAATGTATTTTTGTGACCTTCGTTTTATTTACGAATAGCACGAGCGGTCACTGAAGTTATAATTGCAAGTTCGCCTTTCATGCAATATGAATTCCTACACATATTATTATGCAAGTTATGTTTTCTTCATTGCTTTATTCGGATGAAGAATGGTAAGTATCACCTTAACCGATGCTATTGGAATTTTTATCGTACATCGCTCTTTGAACCGGTATGTATTTTAAGTCAATGAGCGATCAGAAGTCAGGACTACCTTTCAGTTGACGGCATATAATAATTGAGACCTATATTATTATCTGTGAAAAAAAAGCTAAGATCCAGCAATGGATTTCCGTGGCAATATAGTAGATGCACACCTACACGGAACTCGGTTATCAACTAGGTATTAATCCAACAGAGATACCACGAGCAATTGCAATATCAAATTCATGTTTGAACAAGATAGTAGTTTGTAACGTATAACATAATTATTTTTACGATATTTTTTGTGTGTTTTTTTCAGTTTTTGAGTATATATTTGAAAAATTAATAGCTGATATGATCTTATTTAAATAAAGTTTTGCTAATTTACATTGCTTTATCATGTTTACAATTTAAATAATTACCTATTCAGGTAAATGGTTAATTATTTAACTCATATTTTCTCAGTAAATTACAAGACCAAATGGGCGTGTAATTATTTTCAATTAACATAATAATTATTTGGGAATTATAATAATTACTCGTTACTAATTAAGTAGTACCTACTGCACTTAGAAAATAAGTTTTGAAATATTTTGTCATATTTTTATTTATTTTTTAAATAAGTACCTATGCGCATTTCAAACCCAAAATGAGATTTATGTACTTGTCATAAGTAGGTACTCAAAAATATAACTCACCCCAATAGTCAAACTCTCATCCAAAATAATCCTCAGCTTGTACTTTCTGGCTAACTGCACCAACCTCTTCAATGGGCACATTTCTCCAGTATTAAAGTATATAGCTTCTGCAATCAAGAAGGCTCGTCTCCGAGGGTTGAGTTCCTTCTTCTTCTGAGCCTCGGCCAGGAGCTGTTCGAGATGGTCCATGTCATTGTGTTTGTAGTAGCGAGCGGTGCTGCGGGAAGCTTCAATGCCTTTCTGTATTGCGAACCATACACATTCATCACTGAAAGTTTGAAGATATTTAGTATGAGGAAATGTTTTGATATTTTGTTACATAAATGTTTAATAGAACTTTTTCCTGTAGGGTTAATATCTTACTTAGCATTTTAACAACATTACATTTATTATTAAGAAAATGCTGGGCTTGGCCCAATCATGAACTCTAAGCAAAATTAATCGGATTCTAGGTCACAGACAACAATATACCTGTGTATTTTTTAGTGTAATCTGAACCTAAGTTGACAGCTATATAAATATTAATACATCAAAGTTGCAAGAATAATGCTAGCTTCATTCATTAGTGTGACAGGTACATGAGCATTAAATAAATAGTATTGTCTGATTGTCCATCATTTTAATACACCACGCCCACTATAAATTGCTAGATCAGACCATGACACTCTTCATTCATAAATAGAACTTTAATGCATTAAAAACTTTTCGATGCACATAATTACATTAATAATGTTCAATGCATAATTACAATTTTAATCATTCTTAAGGAATATTTGCATATAAATGGAATGAAGCGAATATCGTTTGAAAGTCAGGATTGGATGTCTTTATAAACACTGTATAATTTAATGATTTTTTCAGAACTTTAAATGCATCAAATACTTTGAATACATTTGATAAGGAAAGAATACAGCAAGTCAAGTGCAAAGGAAGTAATTATTTTATAATAAGTCTGTATCGGAAGAAGGTAAACAATACAGAGCATGAGTAATTGGGGATCTCCCTCTTTTAACTATTTTACTTTATAACTATTTTATACATGCATCAGTGCATTTATGGTGCACCTTTATGATATTACTTTGTTTGAATTGGCTCTTAGGAGTATGTTTTTTTTTAAAGAAGGTAACATTTATTTTTTATCAGATAGCTGAATACAGATAAATCATTGCATTTTATAATGATAGTGTTTGTGATCCAGTAATCATAAGAACTTTAAAAATAATACCTTTCCAAACTATGTCCTAATGAATAAAAAATAGAATATTCATGCTTGAATTCACAGAGATAATAATTCAAGGCTGGGACCTTGATCACAATATCAAAAACCTGTTGTTACATCTACATGATTTAATATTATTAACTGTTTATGTCATTACATTTAAATGATTTAATATTTAAACATGAAGGGAGTAGTTGTTAAAATTAATGTGAACTTCATACTGTAATCACATGTATGAATAAGCCTTATGTAAACATAAATAAATGGTGACTAATTAGATAGTAGAGTTTTGTTTCAGGCATTTCTGATTGGAAAGTAAAAATTAAATATAAATAAGAACTCATGTTTAACTATTCTGAGTAGTTTCTAACTTTAAGATATTTACAGCTAATGCTAAGGTCAAACCAATACTTACGCAAAAATGATATCCTTCTTCTTAGAATAGGAAGGTATAGCACTAGCAATCGTAGAGAACCCATACGAGTACACACAAGTCTCTTCCACCTCCAGGAACTTAGCCAGACGCTCTTCCAAGTCTAGATGGACGTCAATCGTGCCATAGAAGCCTCGAGGGCCACAGGAACCTACTCCGTACTTCCCAAGAGACTCCAACGCCGCGTCCATGATAGACTCTTCCTTATCAAGGCAGAGGAAACTTAAAGAACCCACATTCAAAGCATTATCGTCTATTTTACCCATCAAAGGAGGTTCTTCAACTGTCACGTCGTGCTCCACGATAGGTATAGGGTTCCATTCTATCGGTTTCCCATTACACAGGGGATCATAGGTTTTAGACTTCTTTTTGCTCCAGAAAAAGTAAGTTGAAATTACTACCACTTGTAGAGCCATTACTAGAGTCCACCAGCCAGCCTGGAAGTTGTGAAATAGTTCAAAATGATACCCAAAAGCGATGATATGTGACTAATAAATATTCGGACAGGAGAAACTTACCATATCGTAAATGGCAACGAATATCATTTTGTACGCCTTAAATTATTACTTTCACGGTTCACTAAATGTGTTCAATACTATCTGGTAATATTCTACAAAATTACAAAAAATGAACTTGAGATTTTACGAGCTCTCTCGCGTGTCGTTTTCAACGCCGGTCACAGACTGATAAAAAAATTGAAAATGATATGATAACAACCATAGACCAAAACTTCTAGGATTCTGACAGTTTAGAGGTGCGAAAACTTACTAAATCAGAGTTTCCTGTTGAAAACTACTTCTAAGGTGACTATCCGAACGAAAAAGTTCAGAGACTTTCTGCATCTGCATCTCCGCTGCAATATTTGTCACATGTCATGTCACTGTCATGTTATGTTTTGAAAAGAGCTCACGCCTCACATCACACTCTCAACAACAATAAAATTGCTGTAAATTAAAAATAAAGTAAACAATACCAAAATGAATTTTGGTGGTACTTTAAGAGTGAATAAATTCGCATGTTTTACATTAGGATTTATACTATTTTTAATAATTTATTGGCGGACTGGTAACGCTGGTTTTCCTATGGAGAAAACCGACCTTATTAATTTAAAGAGTTTATTAAAAGCGGCTGTTGTGGCCGCTGAGCGGGGTGGTAAGAAGGTGATGGATGGGAAGAGCCATGAATTAAATGTTAAAAGCAAAGGTAAAACGTTGGAAGGGGCGAACGACCCGGTTACCGATGCAGATTACGCTTCGCATTGCTCAATGTACTATAGTTTGAAGAACACGTTCCCGAAGTTGACAGTGGTTTCCGAAGAGCACACAAAGAGTGGGACGAGCTGTGAGGACCAGCCCGCGATTGATATCGAACAGACTCTGCCAGGGAACAGTATAGTGGAGTACATGAATGATGAGCTGGTATATGTGAAGGATGTTAGTGTGTGGATCGACCCCTTAGACGCCACGAAGGAGTACACAGGTAATTTATTACAATCCTCATATTTCAGTCCAACACTGAACAATATGCAACTATTGGTTTCCTATAACAATATGAAGGAATTTGGCTACTCAGCAAGTACAATTTACGACATATTATTTTAGCGAACCCATGTATAAATTATTTATATTTCATTATACATACAATACCAAGGAGGTTGAATGTACTTGTAAATATATTTTATAGAATTTTTGCTTGACAGATTAGTGTAATTTAAACACGTCTGTTCATAGTATGGCCTTTGCCAACCATACTGATAAGGGGCAATAAAAATACTGAAAAGTTGGTATAAAGGTTTTATTGCTTTATTTTTGTTGATTTTGTAACAAGTTTTATTTCACATCTTGATATTAAGATATACTTTGCTAACTGACTTGTGTTTTTCCCAAAATTGAGACCTGTAATCTGTAATTAGGTTAGACAAAAAGCAATTTTCCAATTAGAACTTGTAATATAAGAACCTATTTTCAATAGACTTAATAAATTGTTGAATCCTAGTTTTGTAAAATTTACTGGCATGATCAATTATCTTCTCGATTTTTATATTACAGTTTATGTGAATGCTATATGTATTTTATATACAAAATATTGTTCATAGCATTTGAATAGAGTTAAAACTGCCTTAATATGTATGTATGACATACTCATAGTAACTAGGTACTTGGTTGATTGTGTAACCTACCTAATTAGTTATGCTGTGCATTGATAATATTAATGAGTTCAATGGTAGTTTTCTGTTAAGTGACATGATGTTTTTTTATTGTTCGAAATTAATAACATAATAGCTAACGTTTATGATGGAGAATATTCGTCTCAGGGGTCACATTTTTCTCCACTGTTTTTTCATACTGTCCAAATTGGCTCTATCATGTAACCATGAAAGTGTTAAAAACTGACATTCATATTAATAATATTAGAATTATTAGATAGCAACTGTCTTATGAATCAATATCACCTTTCTGCCTTTATTCCATAAAGCAGCATATGTTCTTCCATACGGAAGAAGATATGCTGCTCTATGCATATGCTTCAGTCCGATAAGACTTGTTGATGTTAGATTGAATACTCAATCTACTATATAATTCCAACTAAACTAAACTTATATATTTCCAGAGGGTTTGTACGAGTATGTGACAACCATGGTGTGTGTGGCTCTGAAGGGAGTGCCCATTATTGGGGTCATACACTACCCCTTCATTCCTAAAACATACTGGGGCTGGTATACCAAGAAGCCATCTACCAACATGCCCAAAGCAACCCATGTAAGTTTCAAGTTCAGCTGCTAAAATTTACTTATGTTAAAAATCGAAAAACCACCCAGGACAGCATTGTACCTATTTAATGTTAAATTACGATCATGTTTTAGTATCACTTGTAACGCAAAGTAGGTCAAACCGATTGTCATCATAAGAATCATGAAAATTGGTTTTAGCTCTTAGATAGACATCCATATCTGCATTACCAAATAATGTCGCATAATATCTCGTACTTTAAGTTTGTACTAGTAAGCTTACTCATCTTCTCCCTCCTGTTACTGTTCCCAATTCTCTTTGGGGTTGGCGCAATATGTCTTCCGCTTTCTTTTCTTCGTGTCACTCTTCATACTGACACTCACTCCCTTCCTATTCATGTCATCTTTCAGGCAATCCATCGAAGTTATCCATAGTAAATTTACTCATCACTTTACAGAAAGAGGAGAACAAAGAGCATCCTCGAGTGGTGGTGTCCCGCTCACACCCCGGCAAGGTGTCGGAGCTAGCGATGTCAGCATACGGGCCGAAGACTGTCGTCTCGTCAGCCGCGGGCGCCGGCTACAAGGTCATGGAAGTCGTGAACGGTACATATGACGTATACCTTCACGCCACAGCCATTAAGAAGTGGGACCTATGCGCTGGCGACGCCATCATTAAGACTGTCCGAGGTAAGATGACGACGATCAAAGGCGAGAACATCGACTACTCGGCTGACAGTGATGTGAAGGTCTCAGGAGGTATCCTTGTGACCAGGTTCGACCATCAGTACTATGTGGACAAGTTACAAGTTGTGTTGTTAATCTAGCAACAGAAGGTTGTTGGGATGTGGTTATCAAAGATGTAGTGCTAAGCTCGACTGGGTATAAAAGTATTTTTTTAATTGTGTCTAGTCTTGTGGCACATACTTACTACTCATCATACTAGTTTATAGATGACTCACTTTAAAAGTTTCCAGTGAAGTTTAATTTATTAATGTTTTATCAAATTTTAGAGTAATTAATGACTAAGCTGATATTGGGCTTGGGCTGTGAAATTAATGATGGATTAAATAATAAAGGTTGTAAACTAAAATGTAATGATACGACAAAAATAAATGCCTTCTATAGCACCTTAATTAAAATTAAAAACTTAAATGATTTCCTTTCCATTCCTGCATTTTAGAATAGGTACCTATTTACACCTAACATGTAACAAGTTAGCAAGTTTTTTTTTCTATTTAAGTATGTATTAATAGAAGTTTTCAAACCTGTCACAAATTCAAACAACTTATGGCAAATCTGACTAAAATTAATTATCAGTAAACTGTTTATTCCTTTGTTTGCTGTTAAGTATTTGCGCGGGAAATTAGGGACAACATAACCTAGTAGATCTGTAAAATATATTTTTATGTAAATCCGATTTGTACAAATGTTTGTTGTTAAGTAATTAAGTGAGAGACTTAAAATGTTTAACTTATTTATTTGTACTCATTATAACGAAATAATATTAATTAATTATTTAAATAAATTAGCTAGTACTTAACATAAGTATGTTGTGCAATTTACGAAACTCGAATCATGTGAATCAAATTCATTTTTGGAATTAGTGGTTGTTTATAGAATTATGTTTATTCAAGTCTTCTTTTGAATGTTTATTTTAATTGCGGCTGAGTCAATAATTCACAATAATAAATGACTCCATTATTGTAAAGAATAGACCAATAGTTCGACAGGGATGTGGAATAAAAATGCTATTTGTTTTGCTTTTGTATTGTCTTTAAAATTGTGGTATGATGTCAAATTATTAAAATAATTTTGCATGATACCTACGTATCAAAAATGTTTCAAGTTTTAGAGACTTAACCAATGGGTTGATTTTGTGTAATATACTTGTGGGATCCTAAATCTATGCATAGGTACCATACGCCAGGTTAGGCTTCTTGAGCTGTCTCAATTATTATTTATTTTAGTGTATAAGTATATTCTGTCATTATTTGTGTTTTGTGTCATAATATTACTTATTTTCGTGTTTTGTCTTTAAATGGGTTTAATCAACTGCAATATTCTTCATACCTTTCCCCCTCAAAAGGAATTTATTTTAAAAATTAAATTAATTTCATATTAAATGACATTTGTTGTGCCTCACACATCAATATAGTGTGCAATAATTTATAGGTAAATGGAATAAAATTACGAAAACATGTTTAACTATATTTTTATTTCAATAAATTAAGCAGGTTGTTTCATTAATACACAATTAATGCATTTCCGTAAATCATAAGGTACACATCACCCAGCAATTTGTTATCTAATAATACAGGAATGTGTTGCTAGCCTAATGTGAAAGTTTGCAATCATAAAACATGACAAAACTTTGACAAAAGTGAATTTATAACGATCTCCACATAGCACCGGTATATTGCAAAATTAAAGGGGAATATTATTATATAAAACGTCTTGTCAGAGACCATTATGTTTCTGTAATTTGTTTGGTCTAAATCACTTGAAAATACTTTGTAGTAGACTAGTATTTGGATGCATTGCGAAGAGGTTCAATATGAAGTCCGCAGTTCCGGCGGCGGATGGTGTATGAACAAATATTCACAGCGAGTATAACTATGTTGCATATATAATATTAGTCTATGATTCAATGAATCCCTTATTGACATACGTAAATAAAATTTCATACAAAATTACATTCATCATCACGTAGAATATTTACCTACAAATATAAAAACAGAAATTATTGAAGTTATTGCATTTCATTATGCTCACAAAATATCCTATGAAAATAATTACGACTGGCTACGTAATGAACTAATATGAACAGACATTAAGCGTTGACTAAAATTCCCAAAGCATTAATGCAGAATCACAAGTTGAAATAAACTTCATAATGGTTTTGAATAGATTGATTTTTGTTACATTTCGAATAAAATGCTTCAAGCCTCATGTGACATACAGTTGTAAAATGTAGAGTACACTTGAAGCTGAGAGTAAATATTGACATAGCATGAGTAAATTGCAATTGCTTGGTAAAATCACAATAATAAAAATTAAAAATTATATACAACTAAACAAAGGATGACTGATGCGCGAACAAGACCAATATGCGGTACATTATTAGTTCATACCCTATTACTCTACTTACAAGTATATCTTTAATTTAGCACTGACAAATTCCCTCCATTGTATGATAGTATTTATAGCTTAGCTTCGAACTCTGTCTCAACCCAAGAGGAATTCACGTCATTGGGCATGAACATAAATGTGAAGGTATTTTTAGGCACATAATTATTTCCAATGCTTGTGTATCTCCATAGTGACGGGTATTGAGAGCAGCGATTTTCCACTAACTATAAATTTTAGTACACAGCTGCATTATTGAACAATCTGGGCAAACCGGACAGTGAATGTTACAATAGTTTGCAAGTACGACGACACAGGACAACAATTAGTTGGAATACAAACAAGTTGACAACTTATTCGGGTAGATGTTATAACTAATTGGACGCACATCGTAGACAGCACACGTGCAGCCGGTTGCAGTTGGGTTGTAGTATTTACCCACATGTTCAATACGTGGCAGCATCTTCATACTGGTGAATTTATCTTCGCCATCAGTAGTATCAGTAGCCGTGTAGCGGGAGCTGGCGCCACAGGCGGGCCGCCCGCACGTCCCCGCGCGTCGCATGCGCTCGTCGCGTCGTATGTACATAACATTTTACAATAACATACCGTATAGTTATAACACTTAACACATACTGAGATTTATCGTCCATGCTCGATACAGCGACGCGATGTTTTGTTAGACGGAGTCATCTGGAACATTACGATTTATGTCACTATCTAGAAATTAGTTAGCGGACGTTGCTTATGTTCAATTATACGAAATTAGGCATAAATATGTACTAACTAAAGTTGAAGTAAAATGAAGATGGGACGAGATGTGTTGTACAAAATTAACACAAAATTTTACTTCAGAAAATATCTATCTCATTTAAAGGATTGTAAAAAAAAATAAAGGTAATCCTTTCTAATATAATATGTATTATTATAAGGGCATACAAACCAAGTTGTTGCACAAAAATATTGATACTCTTATCCTACATAACATAGACAAGTAATGTATTGATTGTACAAGATTCCATCCGCGATAATGTTATCTAGTCAGATAACGCATATTACAATATGAGTTGTGGCTGACATGCACTTTGATAATATTCCCTTGTTGGGGACCTAGTTTTAAGTACATTGTTATTTAACCAGACAAATATTAAATTAATAAAATGGTTTATCCTTTCATAACGAGCGGGAAAAAATACTTTGACATTAAACTGACTTTCGATTGGCTAATAATTTGATTGATTGGATAATTTTAGCTAAATATGTAATATGGATTATATGGTTCGTACTCACCATGATACCACCATTTCGTTTTCTTAGGATTTTTGTTGCAGGTTTTTACGTAAAATGAGTTATCCGGTGGTCGTTTCTGAAATGTGAAATGAAGCAAATTTAATTTTCTTGAACAAAAGATTTTTAATTATCTGACAGGCATAACGTGTTCGTCGCTAGAAAATGCAATGTAACGATTTCCTTCGTGTTTCGGAAAGCAAGTACAATTGTAGGTTTCGTCTGAAACTTAAACTACAGCAGACTACTACTAGCAGACATTGCGGCTGGTCAGAAAGCAGGACATCTGAAAATCAATCTTACGGGGAGATGGCGATGTATATGCTTTAATCAGTATATTTTCCAGTGTGACCGTCTACATTCAGCTAAATACCAGTGTTTTGTTGTATGATATTATACTATCTGACCTCCCCTGGGTAAGACTGGCTGGCAGACAATATTAAGCTAGTCCATATAAAATGTTAGATTACCTTCTCCTTACAGCTACTGAGCATGGACACGATGGACAGACAGACGGACTGCACGGACAGCGCGGGCGACCAGTCGTCCGTCAGTATGACATGATAGTAACATGTTGTATATAACATTAGATTACCTTCTCCTTACAGCTACTGAGCATGGACACGATGGACAGACAGACGGACTGCACGGACAGCGCGGGCGACCAGTCGTCCGTCAGTATGACATGATAGTAACATGTTGTATATAACATTAGATTACCTTCTCCTTACAGCTACTGAGCATGGACACGATGGACAGACAGACGGACTGCACGGACAGCGCGGGCGACCAGTCGTCCGTCAGTATGACATGATAGTAACATGTTGTATATAACATTAGATTACCTTCTCCTTACAGCTACTGAGCATGGACACGATGGACAGACAGACGGACTGCACGGACAGCGCGGGCGACCAGTCGTCCGTCAGTATGGACAGGCAGATGTGCCCGTTGGAGTACACGTGCGGGTGGATCGGTATGTTATTGCCTATGAACGTCACCTGGAAGCAAAGAAAAAAATATTGTTTAGGACTTATAAACTTTGAGGAGACAGCTGGGGTCAGGTAAGGACCTATTTTACTGGCTACTTCGATGTTTTTAAAAATTGCCAGATTCCGGTGAGTAATAAATCATTTTGGAGTCGCCCAAAACAAGAAACAGGTGTGAGAGGATCATATCTTTCTAGTCATATTATGAAAGACTGACAAGAGCAGAATATTCTTAAAGATATACCTAGTTAGTACGTAAATAGAATTTGTACTAGTATGCTGTACGCTTTCCAGTGCCTCTAATTTTCTTTCCAATTGCCTCTAATGAGAAAGCGTCAAATAAATTAAATACCGTAACTAAGACTACCCGTAATTTCTAAGCCTCTAGATACAAAAGGCTTGATTTAACAAGAGCATTATCTAGCGCGTTACGCCGAGAATCCGGAGCACAATTAATAAACGATTTAAAGTCACTTAGCGCGAGGGATTACCGCCCACCACTCCGAACATTGTTCGAGCCAGTTCATTTGTTCTTAACTGGAGAACTGCAGCGGTCTGACCCATTTTGTGGCCATAGATTTAGACATATATTTTAGTAAGGACTAGATGTTTCTTGGAGACACACTCGTGTCAGGTCTAAACTACTTCCCGTATACGGATAAAATATAGAATTCACCCGGGGATAGTATAGCTTGCCACAGTGAAATATTTTTTGAAGTCGGTTCATATTTTGCAGACTTCTGGTACCAACAAACAAAAATTCTTCTCTATAGATATAAATTATCTTTCATTAAGTTTAAGCAAACAGAGTAGGTATATCGTGCTAACGCTTAATATTTTCATCTCGTGTTCGTGTGTCTCGTGTGTTCTGGTTTGCACTTGAACTTGATTACATATTGAAACAGCCAGTTAGTTACCCAGCAACTGAATCAATAATAAACTAGATACGGTAAGATACGATACCAGATACGCAGCTGATAAAATATTGGTATGATTAAAATCTTTCACAACCATCTGTGAACATAATATTGAGAATTTGTAGGATACGAAGAACTACCTTAAATCAAAAGAAACTTGAAATATTTCTTTGTTAATATATAAACATATATCTTTTTCTGCATTATCAAATACAATCAAAATTAATTCAGTCATTTCAGAGATGACTCATGACATTAAATGAAAACCGGCTTCAAAATTTTAATGCAGATTATATATAAAACGGCTTATTTGTACTCTATAAATACAGTGGCGTGACTGGTCGATATGCAAATGAGTACGAAAGGACATAGGTAGGTGAAACCTATTTCCTAGATAGCATTAATTAGTAAATACCACGGAGTAAGGGAAGATGAACGGACACGCCATAATGCAGATATGATATGTCAGGTGCTCTTCGAGGTCATATACGTACGGTGGGCATGAAAGATCAGTTACGAGTGAACTAACGAGGCGTTCGGATTCTTTGAGACATCTGTCAACGATTTTTTGGATTTACAAAAAATGGTAAGCGTAAAGCGTATAGGTAAGGGCGAAGACAGTAACGTTCCTCGTCCCCTGAACACCCGCATTTTGGCACGCTACTTTTTAGGAGATTTTCCGTTATGGCATCTCCGCTAGTCATTTTGTTTTCCGTGGAAAATACGAACTACCACGCGAAAGTCCAGTGTAGTCTGGTTACGTATATTTACTTAGACGATACTTGCTAAATAAAGCAGCTGGTTTCTGTCTACTTTTTTATGTAATACGCTAATAATGGTTTTCATATTAGCAGTTATTTTTGCGTTTCTTCAAACATGATTTGCGTTCTGCGCTTATTTCACACAGCTATTATTTTGTTACGAGAAACAAAAATATAATACAATACAAATAAAAATCCTCTTCGCGAAATTAATGATCCGCGATTCAATCTAAAAAGATACTTTTGACGAGGATGCCGACATTAATATACCCCAAAAGTGCATGCAAAAATTATTTTTCTACAGCACGTCTAAACGAAGTTTTTCCTCAAATCATAATAACTGTTACTAAGCGAACGATCTGAAAATAGTTTATAGCAAATTCCGAGCACTAGAGAATGGCGCAGCGCCGCGTCAACTTATTCACAATTAAACCGAAGTCTGCATTGACAGCTTACTACAGTTACCGCAGAAATATAACTGACTTGACATAAATACTAGTCATATTTAACTTGCATCTGATCATAACTGCAGTATTTAGGTATTGGCCATTTCATTTCTAGACGAAGGCGTATTGGAATTTAGTAGGTACGAGCATTGATTGTCCCGCCATGATGGAGAGGAGATGGACAGTTACAGACCTTATTATAAGGCCTTCGGTACTTATGTCTTTTTTTCTACAATCAAATCGCTAGCAGAAACGGAAAAAAATATATAGAACTGAAATGGATAAATCCCGCACACATTTCATTTTTTTTACGAATAGAGAAAAAGAAGAATAAGATATTTGATAAATGAGCTAGACTTCACAACTGTTCATTTGCTGTTAATATGTGATGTATAAGTATTTTTGTTCGTCCTTTCTAAGTTTCGAACCATTAGCAAGACAGACATCACGTCTTCTGTTTGTAAAATATTTCAGACATATGTAATGTCATGTAAACAATTTAAATTCTGTGACCTTTGAAATTATTTAATTGTATTAATTTATTAACCAGATTAGCAGAGCCGATGTATCACTCATACTGTGGTCTAAACGTAACATATGCAAGGCTTCGAAGTCTATCGATTATTACAAATCGAATGGACTTCAGTTATAAATACAAATGGGCTAATGATAATCGATAATTTGAGTACATTGTGGTGTCGTTTGTATTTTCGTCGCTATAATTGACCTTTGGTTCGGAATACCACGAGGCATTATAATTCGATACAATTTTGTTATTGATGCCACATATAGAACTACAATTATCTACCAATAAATTGTTTTAGTACCTATGTTTCCAACTTGCGAGAAATGCTAGCTAGAAGTACACAAATTCGCATTGATTCAACATTATTAATTAACTTTTTACTTTACCGTCTTACTTCTGGATAAAACATTGCAATTTTTTAAACTTTAAACTGAAATAACTAATAGGTCACTCACTCTACGCAGATCTATCCAAGCCAAAATCTATCTGAGAAACTGAAAGCGCTTTACCAATTTCTGCATGAAAGTATTAATGTAAATAGTTGGCCAGTAAATGCAATTTATGTTGGCAGATTTTGTAAATAGATTAAGCAATAAGTACAGTTTTTATAGCATAAAGAAAAGACCGTCAAGGTGCAAGGGCATAGTTTTATAAACACTAAAACCTGACTAATTACACCGTAGATTACAACTAATTTCAAAACATTGCAAGCCAGTTGAACCGAGATAATTAGTGCAATTGTTACGGTGGTAGTTTTTTTTAATGAAGAATTTTAATTAATTTCAATGGTAGTAAATTAATTATCTTTATTGGCATTGAGAGTAAGACTTTGAAACTCTTTTATATCTAGACAAAAATAGACTAGAACTCGTTACATTTAAATAGAGTTGTGGAAGAACCGGTTTCGTTCTAAAATTGTTGAGATAATAGGAGAATAATTCGACACCTCCTACGTGTATTATCGTAACCAACAAAATGACGATTTTGCTTTTTTTACATAAAACACAACATATATTTTACATTTATATTTATATAGATTTATATTTATATTTATATAGATGTAAAATATATGTTGTGTTTTATGTAAAAAAAGCAAAATCGTCATTTTGTTGGTTACGATAATATACGTAGGAGGTGTCGAATTGATCATTACAAAATGTTTTCAAGTTCGTTGATGCACCGTCGAAAATATATGTCATGACAATAAAAAGTCATTGGTCGGTGTCTGTCTTTCCGCGAGAAATTAAAAAAAAACTACTAGGTACTGATGATTTCTGAGGATGATTTGCAAATTAAACACAGCTACCCTGACTGCAGCCTAGGAGGTAAGACGGAAGATTCCCCAACAATTTTAATTATCATATTTAAACAAATGAGTCAAAACAAATTGTCAATGAAACATTATTGTTTCATTCACGCTGTCCAATACTTAGTAAGCACAACAAAGTTGCACTGTCGTCGATAACAATTTATCCGGTAACCCAATTCAGCTAATCTAATCGGGAGTTATCTCGAGTTAATATTATTCGTAACCCGGTCCGTTAGTCTCGCGGAAACAAGTAGCGACCTACATGTTTATGTAGCTAGTAGCCGTTCCCCGCGGCTTTGTCCACGTATCGGGTAACCACTTCCCGCAATAGAGTAAAAAGTAGCATGAAAACTGTACTCCTTCGATACCCGAAAGCTTTTAATAAGATTTTGTAATGTAGTGTTGTAGTTTGGCTTCGTCACTAGTTTTTGCTTATAATATTGATTAGTTTAGATATGTGAATTAAAAAAGCCTAACTTGATCGTATTTGGACTGTCATTATTATGCACCCGTTAATGAATAAATTAAACAACAATATATGTATTTTTACCAATTGTACGGACTAGTAGAAATCTGTTTAGGTAGGTTATTTCTCGAATTTGGTTGCTTACAACTACGCTCATGTTCTCTAGGACCCAGGATACCCTATTTATTGTTAGTCATTAGTAGTACATTAAGATTTAACGCGAGTTGAGGGCAAATACTACACTATAAAAATGTGTTATGAAGTATGTCTATAGTAAAAGTGCCAAGGCCAATTACGTACATACCATCTATATCATGGTCACTCACGTTTTTTAGAATAAAAAATATTTTCCTGTACTCAATTATTATATTCCATATGCAATTTAAATAATACCTAATTAGAATGACCTGGTTATAGATATTCATGTCATTTTAAGGATAATATATATTTTTAGTTATTTTAACAACTGCAAAATTAGATAAGCAGTTATTATTATTGCAGTTAGCTAAATATTTCGAC
The DNA here is from genome assembly GCA_033682625.1 of Helicoverpa zea x Helicoverpa armigera. Lineage (NCBI taxonomy): Eukaryota > Metazoa > Arthropoda > Insecta > Lepidoptera > Noctuidae > Helicoverpa > Helicoverpa zea x Helicoverpa armigera. The sequence continues at coordinate 996,699 of JAWIIS010000008.1, forward strand.
AAGTGATATTTGGCATAGCAACTAAGCTTAAAAAGCTCTCAATTAATTAAAATAAAGTAAAAAAAAAACAGCAGTACTTACTTCGGGAGAGTCAAACGGGTACTTGTTTGTGAATTTAAATTGCAATACAAATTTTTCGCCTTCATATAATGTGCCGGGAACACCTTCCATGTGAACTGTCCACCTGACAAACAGAAATCACTTACTTAGAAACATGACACTATAATATCAGACTTAAAGCTATTATGTTATAATAAATCCTCTACATTTCAACCTTGAAAATTGAATATTAAATTAAAAAATACATAATGTTAATTCACAGAAAATCGTATGGTTTGAAGTATGACTTTGATTAGGTTTGGTAAAAGACAGACTGAAAACTGATGACTATAGGACCATAGTGCATTTTGAAGTGCACAAAAATCACCTTATTTAAGCATAGGTAGGCATTTTTATTATGGCTAGGCTGCTAGGCATTCTTATTACAGCTTACTCCTTTTCTGTGTAACAGGAGGCCTACAGTAATTGGTAATCGGATGATAAAAAGGGTGATGATGATGAGACATTTTTGTTTTATCAGTCATTGGCCGAACCATTCTGTGACCATTCATTAAATTAATAATGACTACGCTTTTTATAAATTATTGGGCAATTCCATGATTGCACTAATTAGTTACTAATTGCACCATTCTACATCATACATTTGATTGCTGTTCAAGTAATTATTTTTTAATTTATGGAGCTCATTAGCATGAAGGTTCAAATTCTATGTACAATAACCATGATGTATTTGAAAATAAATTCATTATCTATTTGCTCAAGGCTAAGGGAGGTGGTTGAAAAAGATATTAATAAGACTGATGACAAATGCAATAGAAGAATATTGCTTTCTGTCTATTAGTTTGTGGCACCATAGCTCTTAAATGGATGAACCGAATCAGTATCAGACCTATATATACCTAGTTCTGCAATAATTTAGTTAGTCTATAAAACTTACAAAAATTCACATATAATTCTTAATACAAGTGTCTGCAATGGACAATAAGACATAATATATTTAAACCATACTACCGTATGCAACACATGGGCAGTGACGACATCAAAGCATGAATAAATAACATCACATGACATAAACATTGCTAAATAGCTCCACAGAACAATCACTACTTAGTTACATCATATGATTTTAAGTGATTTCTTTGTTGTAAAGCATTTTTTTTAAATTATTTTTATGATATTATCATATTTTATGGCCTTTTTATTTAAGTAGCAATTTAATTATCTTACATTAAATTGAAATTATAGATATAAAATTTATATTCTTTAGTTTACTATAATCCTTTAAATGTAGTTTTTAATATCCTCTTCTGAAACAAGGAAGTACTGCATCGAGAACTATTCAAAATATATCAATGTTTACATCACTTTAAAATGTTGTTTTGGCACCACTAATAATTCTACTCAGTTCAAACAAAACATCTATATTTACCATGCTATTATTGTGCACAAAACATTATTTATAATGCAAGGCGATGGAATAAAATTTATTGCTGTTTACATACCTATTATTTCAAACAAATAATGGTTCTTCTTAAAAATATGCTTTTGTACTGAATGTGCAGGTGTTTACTCACAGTGTTAGATTTTGGCTGGCCTGATCTCCGTCTACGGTGACTCCTGGTGGCGGTTCTTTCATCAGGGACATCAGTTCTTTTTGTAATCTCCGCTAAAAACACATCGTACGATATTTACACCCACAAACTTAATAAGTCCTAAGTTCATAACTTCTACACAAGGTGCTACCTTCCAGGGCTGCGGAAACATATTCATTTTCACAAGTTTCAACATTACGGCATAAATTTCTTCCTCAACAATAAAATTATGATTTCTGACAAAAAATCTAATAGCAAATCTGTCACAATACGGACCTCGTTAGATCTACGAATTCATGGATATTTATGTAATAGTTTCGGTACTATTATTTGACGGACTTAATATACCTCAAGCATTGACGATTAATGAGTTTCGTAAAGTATATTATTTTAATTATTTTTTACTTACCTCAGACGGGGACATAGCCGCCATTGTAATCCAATTAGACGTTTGATGTTACTAGTATAAAAATATATTTATCCTATTTATATCATGATGTCAATGAAAATGGATTATGTTCACATTTATCGTGCTCACTTCCCTTTTATAAATTTTTCACATACAATATATTACTTAAACAGTTTACAATTTAACTGAACAGCACGTATTTGTGCAACAAATTGTTTTATCTAAATAGTGGGATCCAGAATCCAAATATTTGTTCTTTTCTTTTCTTTGCAACACAGGTAATAAAACGTCATCACGATTTTTAATAGTTCGGATACGTTCTCGTGAGTTTCGTTATGTCGTGAAAAATCGACTAATTTACGTTTTGTCTATCAACTAATAGAAATAGGCACCTCTAAAATCGTCGCCTAATGTCAGTTTTCTTGTTAATCTGTGCTTGCTAATTTTTAACGTCAAAGAATATTATTATCTGTGAAAATGTGAAATAGTTTGTTGTTTGCAAATTGCACAAATGGAAATAAAATTAATATTACATTTTATTTTGCTATCGCTGAACACAAATTGTTTAAAATTTTTACGCTGAATGAAAATAGCAATATATCGTTTCAGTTATATAAACGAAATGCTATTGTATTTACGTTAGTGGTGTTTCTCAAGTTTTGCCGAAAATATAATTGAATTTAATCGGAACTATGGGTTCTTACAGTAAAAAGTCTTCAGCGGAGTGGATAATAGATCAGTTAAATGTGGAAAATGCTAAATTATTAGCGTTTGTGTTAGTCATAGGGTTTATTGGATACCATGGAGTTTTGCATCTCAGATATGGTAAATATGGATTTAAAACTATTATTTCCCTCTTTTTTTGTTTCCTTTTTTTCGTGGTTGCTAGTCCGAACAATGTGCAGCAATTTCCGGCAAAAACAGGACAATACATTTTCGATATTTCGTACTTCATAGCTAGTGTATTTAAATTCTAATATTCAATTGTTCTTGCAGGGTCTGACTCTTGCACATGGCTTCTGACATCGGGTCGATACAAGGGCGACCACGAGTGGCAGCCTTATGGTTGTATGCTGCACAGATACTCCAAAACGTAAGTATTTTACCCAATTTTTCATACAATTCTGCTTCAATAATACTAATCAACTAAAACCCTACTTTTGAGAAGGCTAGACCAGTTAGTCCTTGATGTCTTACATTTTTACAAAAAGAAAATCTTATAAGAATGTTTATGTGGATCCTTTTGTATTGTATTGTAATATAAATAAAGCCTTACCTATCTTGACAAAAAATCTATTTACTTTAGCAATATACTAATTGTAATCTACCTCCACTCATAATCACAAAACTATGGATTTTATTCCACAGGAAATAAAATAAACAAAAAAGGTTTTTTCAAAGTTATGTTATTTTTTTTCAATAAATTCCTTTTAAATACCTTAATATTTAAAATAATTATATTTTGTCAAAAAATTAAAATTTTCCCGTTCACTCTAGAAATCAGTATAATCACATTGAAGTGTTTACGTTACAGCGTAAGGCTTATCAAGTAATTCACAACAGACTTGTGTGAATGGACTGATAAGATAAAATCAATCAATATTAAATCATTTCATATGAATCATTGGTATAGTGATTTACTGATAATCTATTGTGAATCACCTGTCAAACATTTTTTTCGTAGTATTTGCTTAGTTTTTGACTGAATTATTTTTTTATCAAGATGGAAAATGATAGTAAATAAAAGTCAATCGCTCATCAGTAATATTTGCTCACCAACAATTTTCAAATCGATTATCTAAATTCTAGTTAGTAGAAATAAATGATAGTATTATCACCGTTAACAAATTTCTGAACCATAGTTTTTTATAGACTGTGTACACTACTTCTAAGTTTCATGAACTTCTTCCAATAGTTTTAGTATCAAAGAGTATCAAAAACACCCACGTCCTAGCATATTTTCATATTTATGTAGTAAAGTTACAAAGTATGTGTTACAATGCTCATTAGTTACATACAAGGGCTATGTAATGCAATGACAGTGCCCTCAATTCTTAACGTACGTAACTTACGTGTAATTAGTAGCCTTGTGAGTAACTGAGTTAAGACGGCTTGATAACTGGATTAGATCTAATTAACTAATCATGTGATAATGTCTGGATTACACAATTTTTGTGTTTCAAGCAGAGTAATCAATTCTTGTGTAACAACACTAGTTAATACATAAAGCTAAAATTATTACACATATATTGATGATTATTGTTATTTTTTTTTATATGTATTAGTTTATAATTATTGTAATTTCATTATGTATGTATTGTACTTTCTATGGGCCCTAGTTGCCTGATATAAACAAATAAATAAATAAAATAAATATATGATATGAATCTCAGATATGTCTGGATTCTGGATTGTTTGAAAAATTAATTAAATGCTAGATAACCCATTAATCGAGGAAGGTTATAGGCTACTTATTACATGAGTGCACAGAGTAGTTCCTAAAGAAAGCTGGTGAAATCGCTGGCGGGAGTTAGAATGCTATGAAAGTAAATAAATAAAATATAGGTATTCAATACAATGCACGTCGGAAGTCGTCCGGCCGTTTTGGACAAACTGACCTACGCTAAACTGAAAACAACAAGATTTAATCACCCTGAATATTTTTTTTGGCATTTATTGAATTCGTAGTACAATTATTTGAAAAGGAAAGCTCTAAAATGTGTTTTCTACAAGAAAATTTATATATTTCAGAGACGCGAGGCGATGTCTCCGCTACCTCGCGTTTTGGGGCAAATACAACAGTTTCGCTTTTATTGGCGACTCCAGATTGGAACAGCTATATGAATACTTTATAGGTGAGTAAGGAGTATGATAATATTCTTATACATATCATCATCTCCCGAGCCTTTTCCCAACTATGTTGGGGTCGGCTTCCAGTCTAACCGGATTCAGCTGTTCAGCTGAGTACCAGTGTTTTACAGGGAGCGACTGCCTATCTGGCCTCCTCAACCCAGTTACCCGGGCAACCCAATACCCCTTGGTTAGACTGGCGTCGGATTTACTGGCTTCTGACTACCCGTAACGACTGCCAAGGATGTTCAATGACAGCCGGGACCTACAGTTTATCGATATATATTAAGGACTTAAGTTTTATGACTGCTCGTAAATAATTTAGCGGCATTTTGCTATCTGTCTCGCTTAAAAGTAGTGAATCATAAAAGTTAAAACGATTATTTTATCTAGTTCTATTTAAATAAGTGTCTATTATCTATTTATCGTATCTATTACCCATACATGATAAGTACATACCTGACCTGTACATACGAAAATACTTGCTGGATCAGAAAAATAAGAATTGAACACTTTTGTAATTTTAGTAAAAAAATAATAACGTCAACGTCAAGATGTCCTTTAGTTTGAAAATTATTTACTAACTTCCCAAAAAACAGGTTCTAAATTAGCATATGCATTTATTTCAATCCAATTAATTTTCTGGTATTGTTTTTGGTACATTATACAACCAATGTACTTGTAACTCCTTTTAATATTTTAATTCGTCACCTTACTATCTTAACAACTATTTCCCCAGGCGTTGTCCGAACCCGCCTCGACATGGACACATCATACTCCACAGTGGACCATCGCATGCCCAACTATACGTATGTGGACAACAAGCTACGGCTGTCCGTCACGTTTATATACAGTGATGATGTCTCCAAGACTATGGTGGACCAGTTCAGGACGTGGTGAGTTGAAAAATCAATAGATACTTCGCCTTTGATCCAATTTTGTACATAGACTTGAATTAGGTCTATTTTTGGAAGTCTCATAAAAGAGATTCTGATTGTTGGATCAGGCAGGCAGTCATGAATTTGCTTGTTTTTCAAGTATATTATATTCAATGGTAATTCATGATTGATAGATATGGAATCATAAAATCAACTCATTTCACGTCAAATAATATGTAAATATGTGTTGACACTGCAGAAAAACTGCCAAAATACGAAAAAAAAAACATCAAGACCAGTACGTCTTCAGATAATTTATTATAAAACCCAAAAAAATAATTTAATCTTTAATACCTACCAATAAATCTCAATATCCAACAGGCAGCGATCGGACCAGCCTCCTTCAGTGATCGTAGCGTCCACCGGCCTACAGCTTCTCAAAACTCGTAACACCACGGACTTACTTCTAGAAGAATACAAAAGGAACCTTACGCACTTGGTACAAGCCATAGATTCCCTTGCAGCGAGAAACACGCAAGTGCTGTGGAAACCTATAGAGTCGGTCGATCCTAGTAAACTGAAGAATGATAATAAGAGGATCAATAATAATGATATTGATGCTTATAATAGAGCTGCTATTGAGGTGAGTCGTTGTTTTAATCTTTAGATATGATATTAAACTCGGAATCATTTATTCTAAAGCACTTTTTGAACGTGAACATATACACACAATATACAAACGCCCACCCTTCACCACTACATAAGTGGTAAGGTTTTGCTGGGATGAAGAAGTGACGCAACAAACGCCCCAGCAACATATCTATGTAGGCTAGAAAAACTTTTCGACAATGTTTTCATACACAATAGTATACAATGAGTTTATTGCTGAGTACATATGTACAATATTGATGTTTATCCATGCATATAAACGTCGTGGTGGCCTAGTGGGTAAAGGACCAACCTCAAGTACGAGGGCGCGGGTTCGATCCCAGGTCAGGCAAGTACCAATGCAACTTTTCTAAGTTTGTATGTACTTTCTAAGTATATCTTAGACACCATTGACTGTGTTTCGGATGGCACGTTAAACTGTAGGTCCCGGCTGTCATTGAACATCCTTGGCAGTCGTTACGGGTAGTCAGAAGCCAGTAAGTCTGACACCAGTCTAACCAAGGGGTATCAGGTTGCCCGGGTTACTGGGTTGAGGAGGTCAGATAGGCAGTCGCTTCTTGTAAAGCACTGGTACTCAGCTGAATCCGGTTAGACTGGAAGCCGACCCCAACATGATTGGGAAAAGGCTCGGAGGATGATGATCCATGCATATAAACTTTCGCGTATATAAAATGCGTAGGATTGCATAATCTCTTGATTTTCGGTGTGTCAAAATGCATTTATGTCTGCAATAAAGAATAATAGGTTGATATAAAATCACTACATTTATCCTTCACAGATCCTAACCCACAGTGAGGCCAAAATCTGGAACTCAGCCCGTCTCGTAGCCGAAGACGGTGGCGACGTGGTACTGAGCGGCACGGCGCTGCGGCACGCGGCACAGCTGCTGCTGAACATGTTCTGCAATGACCACATGAACTTCAACGACGGCTCGTGCTGTGCTCAACCGGAGCCCTATACTCAGCTGCAGATATTGACGTTCGCGCTGTTTTTGTTGTGGTGAGACATAGGCATTTTTTTTTAAAGTTCCAAGTGTAAAGAGGGGTGTTAAAAGTTGAACTTTTATTGTGTTATAGCTCCATAGCCATAGCTCCCAAACGGATGATAATATTGTCACTTTGATATTGAATTTCAATTCACTGCTTGTATTTTGGTATTCCTTAGCTGTTGAAAATCGAATTAAATCTAAAATTATCTTGGTTTGAAGATTCTTGATTATTTCCTGCAGTTATAAATGTATTTGCAGATAATTAGTTTAGGCACCTGTTTAAAAAAAATTAAACTTAAACCACCTAATCAACCTACGGCTGTTCGCAATATCTGTCTGTTGTTCTAAGGAATTTGACATTACTTCTATGGGGCTAATGACAAAATTTTATCTATAGTAAGTAGGAAATCAACAGATAGGCAGAATATTGGGATCGGCTGTTGATCCCGAACATTACCAAAAAGCAGTATAATTTCTGTAGCGCAGTGGTGTGGGTGGCGCACGGCACGTACTCGTGGTACTCGAACAGTCGAGCTCGCTTACACGGGTACTCCGCCCTCCCCCGCCCCGCAGCCCCCGCGCCGCAGTCCCCGGCCTCCGCCCTCGCGGCGCTGGCCCGCCTCGGCCTCATCATGGCGTACTTCTACCTCTGCGACAGAACCAACTTCTTCATGAAGGAGAATAAGTATTATTCCGAGTGGAGTTTCTGGTTGCCTGTCGGGTATGTGTTCGCGCTTGGGCTGTTCTTTACGGACGAGTCCAGGTCTAATACGTGAGTTTTTTTTTGTATTTTTGTTATTTTTTTTTGAATGGTTAAAGACTGAACCAATTGTCAGAATTATTAATTTTTTTATGGTGCAATAATTTTCACTGCTGTATTTGTAAAAAAAGTTCTGTCTAAAGAAAATTACGTCAACTTAAATTCAACATAAATTCATTAATTTTTTTAACATTAAAACCGGGACCTATTTTTGACCGATTAAAAAAAATATATTTTTCAGAGTCCTCCACCGCGAACAAACAGACGAATGGAAAGGTTGGATGCAGCTGGTTATCCTAGTGTACCAAGTGACTGGAGCCAGTAAGATCCTGCCCATCTACATGCTAGTTCGAGCACTCGTGTCCGCCTACCTGTTCCTCACGGGCTACGGCCATTTTTACTATACTTGGAAAACCGGGGACACAGGCCTGGTCAGATATTTTCGAGTGATTTTCAGACTGAATTTTCTGACGGTTGTACTGTGTCTGACGATGAATAGGCCGTATCAGTTCTATAGTTTTATACCGCTGGTCTCGTTTTGGTATACTTTGGTGAGTAATTTTATGTAATTTTTTTTATGCAAGTTGTAATTAAGTTCAGAACATCCATTAAATAAAAAACCAATAGCCATTCGGTATTTTAAATCGTTTAAGCAATTTTTTCAAAGATAGCAAAGGCAGTCCACATATTTTTTTTTACTAAAAATATTCTGATATTTATATTTAATAAAAATATTTGCCGATTTTTAACAGACACACTTCACAATTTTTAAGTAATTCTAAATCATCTTTCTTTTATGGTGTTATTTTTCCTTAAGCACCGATCTAACGTCCGTTAAACTTATTGATAATAACACCATTTACTTATCCAAATCATTTTATTTCCAGATGTTCGCAATCTTCGCTCTCCCGCCTCACATCACCCCGTCATCCACCCACACCATAGAGTCCAAGCCCTACCAGTACCTGTACATAGCCGTCAAGATCATCGGCCTGCTGGTCATCGTGACCATCCTCTACATGAGCGAGGTGTTCTTCCAGAAGATATTCGTCACCAGGCCCTGGAAGGCACTGTTTGTGAATTCCGATGATGATATACATCAGTGGTGGTTGCAGTGGAAGCAGGATCGGTGAGTTTAACTTATATTTTTCTGTTATAAAAAAAAAAATTACATCTATATAAGTATGTATTTTCGAAAAGAAAAAAAGATTGTGTAGGTATTTTGTTTTTGTAGAGTGTAAAACAAAATAGGCGTTTAATAGTGTACCAAAAACGAGGTGCCGTCCTGTGATTTTGGTTCTTGTTATATGCACACTGTGAAGATTTGCATAAAGAACCGAAACCCACATTTTCGTGGCGTCAGCTTTTCTTGTTTTTTTCCCCCATTTGTATAAAGAATTTGAAATCCAAACGTAGTAAGTTTTTTTACACAGTTTTCTTAATTTATGACCACATTTAATATTCATATACTTTATAAAGATTCTCTGAATTGTGTGGCACAATCGATATACACTATATTAATCACACCAATTTGTCCCACAGCTACTCAATGGCGTACGGCATGATGTTCGCTCTCGCCTACCTCCTCTCTCGTCGCTACAAGCTGCTGGACGACAACAACCACAGCAACCTCTTTCCCCCCGGCGGTTCCCTCTCAGCAACCCTCCTCGCTTTCATAGGCATCGGCTCCTACGTCACATTTACCTTCCTCTGCACCAACACTTTCGACTGCAACGAAATACATTCCTACGTGGCCTTTCTACCCATAGTCAGCTATATTATCCTCAGAAACGTCTCCGGAGCCCTAAGAATGAGACATTCGAGCATGTTCGCATGGTTCGGGACCATAACCCTTGAGTTATTCGCAAGCCAGTCCCATATATGGCTCGCAGCTGATACACATGGGGTCTTAGTACTCATACCCAGTGCCCCCATACTTAATCTCATACTTACCTCGTATATCTTCGTATGTACGACCCATGAGATTCACAAGCTAACTGGTGTGATACTGCCGTACGCAGTTCCAGATGATTGGAAGTTAGTTTTAAGGAATTTCGGGATATTTCTAGCGATTTTGGTCCCTATTGGCATACATGATGGTATGTTTTAGTTTGTAGCTGTGTTTGACACGAGTGAGAATTTTGTATTAAGGCTTTTAAAGTGAGCTGACCAATGAATGTTATATTAATAATATTCATGAATGATGGCAGTAAAAAACATCTCAATTTTAAGCTACAGACACATTTTTTTTGTGTATTCGTGCATTTATTTTTGTTAAATAAGCATTTGCACGTTAAAAGTAATATTACGAGGAAACACCAAGTGATTAATGTATGTGTCATACGAATAGTAATGAACATTACATAATTGATTTTCCATTGGAATGTAGACTCTGAGATAAATGTAATTAAGGCGTTGATACGGTTTGCTTTTAAAAATCTTTAAGAAATTAACTTCATAATGAGATTATTTTCCAATAAGAAGATCAATTTACGTAATTAATACCTGAAACGTTTTGTACAATTAAAGTGTAAGTTATAGATAATATTTTGTATATAATAGCTTTTATATAATGTATTAAACTCTAGTCTGTAAACATAATAAGAACTTTAGAAAGAAATATAGATATTTTCTATAAGGCGGGCGGTTGGCACTGAGAAACCATTGGTCATAAAAGTAATTTAAAGCTAAAAAATTGCAACTATGTGTTAAATCATTAATGACCATTTAACAATAGTCGATACATCTAATCTTGTGATTTGTGATCTGAAACTGAATTGCATGTGATAATGGATTGGTCAGTGTGGTTAGAACAATATTATATAGAGGAGTTAATCATTACCATTTAGATGGCCACGCTATTAATATAACACCACTGTATTATACACGTCAAGATTTTTCGTAAAAAGTTGTAAAAATTCCCTTTCCTTCATTCCGCTTGCATTTTTTCCCTACGTAGGTGTGGCACGTATAGTTTTTATTTTGCACAGCAGAATAATTAAACCTGTAAATATTATTTATTAAAAATTTTAGTGCAAAGCTAGCATGAAGGACAGTGAGATTCAAATTAGTTGAAAATGGTCAATCCTAATAATTTAAAAACAGCATTTGATCTTGTATGATCAATTTTATTTATGAATATCTAAGATCTGATTGGACTTTAATTTTGTATTTGAAAAACCAGCAACTTACGTTAAGCGCTTCTTAATTTTACTGGATTGTACATTATTTGTAAATATTGTGAGTACGAAACACAAATAAATTATTATGATTGCTAATTGCCTTCTTTTATTTAATGCAATGATCTTCCTATTTGACTAATCTTATATATCCCCTAAAATCATATTTTTTAAGGGTACATAGTGGTCTTTACTTACCTAGACATGTAGGGTGATTTCCGATTTTCCGAACATTTTCAGTGATTTAAGAATACATTCTACAGCGATTTCCATAGAGAAAGTGTAAAAAATGGGCAGTAAATGAAAATGCATAAAAATAACAAGCAAAATTTATTTACCTTTATATTTTACATTGTGAATAAGACGTTAATATATTGAATATACACCTTAAATTATTATGCGTATGGTGTAAAACATATTTACATAACTCGCTTAGTGCTACCTTCCACCATTTAGAACGAATTTGTAAATTCAATAATATTTTTAATTTAAAGAAATGCATTAAAATTTGGTTTTAAAAGAACAATGTATAGGTAGTTGTAAATAATAAATCATTTATGAGATCATAAAAAATATGCGCAACATAAGTAGTAAATTGCATTTACTTATAAATAATCTTTTGATTGTTAATACGGACGTCGTTTACCTAATACGGAAAAACACGGTATACAGATACATTTGTCTAACTTTTGCGGTAATATAATGGAAATAAATGATACAACAATGTCTCAATATTTTTTGTAAGTTAAAAGTCATAAAAAGATGACGGTTAAATAAAAACTACTATAGTTACTGATCATATTTTTAAAAGTAGGACTCTTGTAGCAGTAAAGTTACGAATCTTGCAGAATTAAAAACAAACCAATCTTTTTAAATTATGTTACGTATGTACCTAATTTTCAATGCCTTAATTTCGAAAAATCATTACTTTTCAAATTATATTTTTAGTTTTTATACAGTATATTTTGCCTGCAAATTCTTTTATATTAATAATTTAATGCAACTGTAAGACAACATCTAACCGCATTTGAGCTGCACGCTTTCAATCACAGAATTTATTAATTTTATTTTACAATTATTTTATTCACTAATTTTATAATAACGTATTGCTTACAATAATTGGGTGCTCTCACGATGATACTAATTTTGAGTTTTCTATGTTGATTAAATATTAGATAATCATATTTACTATTATGTAATTCAAATAAACAACAGGCAAATATATTTCGTCATTAAATTATTATTTTTTCGTAATATTTTTTAATTCGTATTAATTTCGTTATTTTAATCAAATACATTTGCCCGTTATCGATTATTACGAAATAAGTACTTATTTTTATGAAGTCAGTTGAAATTTAAATTAAATGTAACAATATGTTCTGATAAAATATCGAATTAAACTAGCCAAATACTTGTAACGTAAACTGTTCACGGCATGTTGAACAACAGTTGACTGTAAATATGGACTAACATAGACTAATCACCACGGCCGAATGTTCATACTTAGATAATTTAAATTTTGACAGATTCGAAGGCACGGAAACGTAGATCTCAAGATCTCAAGTAATAAAACTATAGACAGAGAAATGAAACACATTCACACATCGATCGAGCGAGAAACAAATAAGCGACGTTTAAGAGTTAAGTTTTAGAAAATCAGTCTCAATGAACAGGCCATTATTTTTCATAATTTTTAGTTTTTATACTATTTTACATTTAGACGCATTCTAAGCTTTGAATACATATTTGTTAGATTGGGCAGGAAATAATGTACTATTGTTACCTTTTGAATGTATCTATGAGATTTGTCTAATTATTTTGGGAGTTAGGCTTTAAAATTAACAAAGTAAAGAATATGTATGAACCGGCCTATATTTGCCTTTCACCACAGTTCGAAAGATATAGGTACTTTTTAAATTATTTTTGTTACAAAGAGAAAGCATTAATACTTTGCTATATTGTTATAATTTAACAGAAAATATTAATTTCTGTCTATGGCCACTTACGAAACTGATGTTGCAGTTAGTATATGAAATAGGACATTTAGACATATGCCTCGTTTCTTGTGGTTTCCTTACGAAATAACAATAAAATTATAAACATCGAACACATAGACAGTGACTTACTTAGGTATAAAAGATAACTGTATACATTAAATACGCATATTACGATATACATTGAAACGTAACACAGATATCTAAGTTTTGTTAGTGCACAAACAATGTCAGTCTTTGTACAGTCAAATCACATCAAATTATTGCTGAAACTGTAGGTATCTAAGCTTCTAAAGTACTGGCACAAATCTAACTTTACAAAGTGACAAATCAAAAGGAAAAAAATAATTTTGCTTTTATATTATCGTGACAGAATTGGATTACGTCTAAGAAAAAAAAAGTAAATACTAGGTATCTAAGGTATATGGAACGTTTTTTTAAGGTTTTTATATTACGTTAAGGCTAACCTAAACTAGGTCTTTCGATTATAGGTAAGTTTTCTATTCTGGCTTCAAACAAATATGCTTTAAGATACAACAGAACAGGGCACTAGTCTTTAGGATCTATGAAGGGGACTACAGGCTCGCAGTGTATGTTTATTTAGTAGATGCATCGAACTATTCTATTGGTGCGTCAAGTACATACTTATTCAAGATATCAATATATATCTTAACATATACCATGAGTGCTTATATTCATATATATGTGTATATAGTAGTAATTGTGCAATTGGTATACAGATTTTTTTGGGCCTTTCATTTTGTTTTATACTTACGATCTAAAACATTTTACATTGTAATATTTTTTGTCAAGAAAAATGAAAAGACTTCTCTCGAATCCGATATTTACAATAATTAATAAGTTACATATATTATATTTACAAAACAGCAAAAAGTGCGCAAAAAACGATTTCACAAAATATGCATTTGAGCAATACGTTTAATATATATTTACATAAAGCATTTTATACATAGTATATTTTAACAAAAACTACAAATTAAGCAAAATGAAACTTTTCAAACAACTAGATAGGTAGAGACTAAAAAGAAACACTTTAGTTCAATGTTATAAATGATAGCGTCAACTTGTATCCTACATTAAAGTACTTCACTACAATTACTTACAGTAAAATATTGTTTCTACAAAATCTTCTACAAATAAGTTATTGCTATCGAGAAAATTATTTACAACATGAAGCTAAGTTACGTTTAGTTTGAGACATCAAAAGAGAACTGAAGGAAATTAAAACGTTCGATTTCCTAAATATTATACTTAATTAAAAAACAATAACATTCCTAGTATTCGTGTCGCTTAGTTTAATATATCACATTAGATTAGAATCTTGTATACTCATGTCGATTTGATAGTAGAACATGGAGACAATTTGTAATTTCCAAAAAGGGTTTAAGTTTAACTTCAATAACTTCTTTAGCGACTAATGTCATTCAAGAAAACATTTTTCAATATGTACTATGTGATTTTTATCCATATAACTTTAAATGAAATGGCACTGTATTAAGTAACACAAAAGTTCTAAGTTCAGTCAGAATTGTCTTGTCCTGCGGCAGTGTTTAAAGTCCTCGTGTCTTCACTTATCAACGACCTATCGTAACGTCTTTGTCTTGTGATTTTGGGTCTTACTGCACTAAGTAGAGGAGCTGATATCGCGTGGCTGGGCACTCGGCTTAAGTCCTTCCGTCCTTGGAGTAGGGGCGAAGTGACGCTCGAGGACTCGTCTCCTTCGTCGTCGGAAAGAGCTGGGTAGCTTTCTTTCATTTTCAAGCTGCGCTCTAGCCGTCGGAGAAATCTGGAATGACCTATTTGATTAACAAAAACAGAAATATGTCTTATACTGGCGTACTGGACGTACTCAGGGATTCGAAAAGATTTTGAATAAAAGTGAAAATTGGGCCTCCGTTCGTCTTTATGAATGTTGATACATACCTTATCTGATTGCTTATCGTCCGCAACTTGTTAACCTTCTGTGGTTTTCTGGAGTCTTCAGTCAGATCCAAACTCGATGATATTTTAGACGACGTGTCCTGTAAGTTTAAAATAATATAAAAATATGCACATGCACTATTCTCGCTACGACTGGAACCGACTATAGTAAATACCATGCCTTTATATACATTTGTAAGTATGAACAGGTTGCATGAGTGTCTACACATTCAGAGATGACTAGTCTACATGATGTTATAGTGAGATGAAACTTAATCATTCAATATGCAGTCACATCTCTTTTTAAATATAATTCATTCACATAATAGGTATATTTTACAAGGTTACACAGTAAAAATCAAAATAATAAGTACTTAACAAATAAAATTAAACACAAAAAATAATAAACGCATGGAAGATCCGCAAATAACATCTTGAACTCATGAATTCTCAAAAAAGGCAATATATTTGTTGGCTTAGCCCTGTTCTACATAAAATGATCAAACTTAGGTAACTGCTGCCATCATACAATCACCTCAGAACTACGGCATTTTTGTCTCCTGAGCGGTTTCCGCAAGCGCATCGGCTCACAAGGCTGAAAATAATCCAATACACCACTAAACCTACCGTCAAATCATTAAAAGAAGCTAAAATTATCAAAACATTGACAAATTATATTGATGAGAGTTACTGTGTAGATTAAAGAAAGTGCAGAGAAGATTTTATTTATTTAATGTTTAATAGCTAATTTAGTCTTGGTGCCTTATTTTGTATTAGTGCTTTAATGAAGATTTTATAGTTTAGGTATGTAAAAAACAACATTTACACTTAAAATCGTCAGAAGACACTACAGAAGTATTTAAGTTAAGAAATTCATAAAATTAGTTAAAATGTATTTAATTAACATTGAGCTATTGTGCACAAATGAATAACAATTAAATAACAATTAAAAATACTAAGACACTTTACAAAATTAAAAATGCCCAATTTCGTAAAGTGACTGCGACATCATATTTTTTTAAACCAATTTCATTTAGTTATTTTAAAATACATTTAAATTGTGTATGTGAGATTATAAAAAAATATTTACACCAAAAAACGGACCAGACATTAAAGCAAGACTGTAAAAAATATGTAAAATTTAAAGATACCTGCATATCCATATCAGGTTGCCTTAGTTCTCTGGCAGACGCGACGGATGCCACGCTAGCGTTAGACACGGAATCTTCTGATGATGATGATGTAGCCGGGGCTGGGGCTTGAGAGCGCGACCGTCTGCGCCCGCCCTTACGACCCCGCGTGGATCCGTCTCGACAACCTGGCACCTGTGAGATTATAAGATTGAGATTATAGACTCAATTTACTGGTTATTTTAAGAGGACGAAAGAAGAGACCAAAGTTTGGAATTGAGGTATACTGATTAATGGAACTCTAATGGTGGGACTCTAACAGAGAAAGCTACACAGTTAGGGCTACTTCTAAATTCCGTTCGTTTCATCTGAAAGTTAATTTAGTACGACATTAACTGACCTCCAACAAGTTATGCATGGAGTGCGGCATGTGCGGCAGCGTGGACTTGGCGGTGCCGGCGACTTCGTGCGAGGCGGTGCGCGTGTTGCGTCGGTCGCGCTTGCGGCCGCTCTTCTTCTGGCAGTTACTGCCGAGCTTGCTGTTAGCCCCCTTCACGCAATCCGAACTCGGAAAGTCGTACAACCCGTCAGAATCTGTAAACGGCAGTTGTCTACCGTAAAATTGCGGTGAAAATCTCCCCAAACCAGTCTTGTCGCTCAACGGACTCTCGCTCCTCGAACTGACTGGACTCAGAGGTCTACTACCTTCTGACAACAGAGTGGGAGGCCTCAAGCTAGCCTTCTCGTCTAGTCCTCTCTCGACACTAACACACTTAACTATAGAACACTTGGTCACTCCACTAGGAGAGCACACTGTCGCCTGCGGAACTTCTAAAGTCTCTTTCAGTGCAACTAGCTCCATCTCTTTCGCACTGGTTGGTACGTCATCTACTCTCTCGTCTGTCCCTATGCCTTCGTCGTTGGATTCTAACAAGGGGTCGTCGGATAGCGTTTCGGAGTCGGATCGTCCTCGCCTACGTTCCTTACTGTCGTCGTTGGCCGCCGCCGGACTCGAGTTGGTCTTCATGAGCGGCCGCCTCCGCGACTGAAAGCAGGACGGGCCTCCGCCGGAGCCGGGGTCCTCCATCTCCGAAGGGCACAGAGGATTGCTCGAGCCGCAGCGCGAAGGTCCCGGGCTGGCCATGGAGCTGTACCCTGACGAGGACAGGTTCGACTCTGAGGGGGCGCGCTCTCCCCGCGCGGACATGGAGAAGGGGCTGAGGTAGCACATGTTGCCGGAGGGCGGGGGCGGCCGGGGGGACAGGGGCTCGTCGGACTCCTCGCTAGCGTTATACGTGACGGTGATGAGGGGGGGTGGCTGGAACTCTAGGTGCGGGGGGGTGCGGCGCGGCGGCGGCGAGCCGGGCGACGCGCGCTGCACCGTCAGCAGCGGCACGGCCAGCGCCAGCCGCGGCGGCGACGACTGCCCGGGGGACAGGCTGAGGCTAGGGGACTCGGTTACGTGGGTCGAAGATGTCGGCGTTGTCGTCGTGTCAGTGCTCAGCAGGGGTGGCCGAAGCTGAAAGTATCAATTGACATGTATTACCATTTTGTTCCCTTCACGTGTTGTATCATGGCGTCGTTATGAATAAACCAAACGTACCTTCAACCGCAAACCAGATGTAGACCTTTCCATCTTCGTTTCACACTTAATTTCATCTAGTTCATCTTCACTGGGCGACATGACAGTCGCAGTTGACTCGCTCTTAGCATCCATGTCTATACTAGCTCTCGGTAGTCTAGGGGACGGCAGAGGGGTGGGTAAGGGTGTCGGGAGGGGGGTCGGTAAGGGGGTGGGAAGCTCTCGTATCGGGGACAAGCACTTGTTGATCCCACTTGGTACTTCTAGAAGAATGGACGGTGGATGGAGTAAGTTGCTACCTGATGATGATGATTTGTGTGCACTTAGAGGGTCCAGAACCTGTAGATAGAGAAAGACAGTAGGTACATCAAAGTGCATGTTGCAAAGTATATTGTTTTAAATAGGGTTGCATGAATGAAGATGAGGAAATCGGGTATTTACAGTCAGTATCGAAAGAATTGGAAAATAAATTATATTTGATTTTACCTGAATCTCAATCGTATTATGCGGCCTAGTGACGGGCGAGTCTGGTGCCAATGATGGTATGTGCGATGATGCTATCGATATGTCATCAGCATCCACCGTGTCGTCTTGAGGAGACGACGCTGAAGGTGTACTGGACACGGAGACACCGCCTGACGATGCTCTGGACACTATCGCTGCTGATGACGATGAGAAATTCCGGAACATCGCCAGTATTGAGTCAGCACTTGAGATTTTTGGTTGTCTGTAAACAAAGTTAGTACAATAAATATCAGGTATTTGATATTATGACTTCATTATTATACGGACCTGGAATATTTCTTCAGCGCTGCATGTGTCAACGTCAAATCAAGACTCGACATTGAATCACTTCCTTGGTTGCTGGAAGTACTGTGAGGTGACCTGATTTCCACCCCGGGTGATGGCGGCGTACTCGACGCCTTCGCTCTCATCCCTCTATCCGCTATCACTGCCATGGGTATCGTTATAGTATTCACCATATCGACGTCAGAACTGGAGCTCATTTCAGCTGACACTTTATTCAGAAGTCTCGCAAAAGTGACCTTCTTCTCTAATTTAGGGTCTGATATGTGTCGCATGGAGGGTGACGTCGACGGTGTTGAAGCTTCACTCGCAAACGATGTCTCCTTGTTCTCATTCCCATAGTCCATGAATGCCGGCGCGCTCTCCACCGTGCTCAACGTACGCTTCTCAGACATCTGTATCAGATCTCCCATCGTTATTTTCTTCGAATGATCGTTAGCAGTCGCAGGACTTATAAGTTGTTGCAAAATTTGCTTCTTCTCGGCGGCGTTTTTCTTAGTCGGCGTAGAATTATTCCGTTTTTTACGTGGCGATGGGGTGCCTGTATCAGAAAACTTACATGTAATAAATTATTAGGTAAACAAGGTTCGATGAGAAGCGACGACATCAAATGTTCATGACAAAAGCAACACAATATTCAGAAATTTAAAACGGGGAGTTAAACAACAAGTTAGTCTGAGAGATCATCATCATGCCTTGGATCTCAGTGCAGTCTAAGGAAGCCAATTCTTTAGGGTAAGTGCCAATAGTCAAAAAATTTTGGAAGTGCCAATAATAAGTATATTCAGTAGTAGTGTTTTGTGTTTGTATTCATGACAATGAGTATGGAGATGTTGATCTGTCATGTTGTATAGTTATTCGAACCATTGAAACATTTAAAGCAACATCTAAAGCACACATTGAAACAGTAACAACATTCGTTTCAATAACTATACAAAACGAATAAGACAATGTTTTGCTTTTAGAGATTTGCTTTTAGATCTCTACAGTGTTAAAGTAATTTGTTTAGGAAAGATTATCTAATAGAACAAAGTCAGGTATTTCAAATATACAAAACAATATCTGTGTAAATAGCATGCGAGCGACATTCATATATAGAAAGAGGGCCTTTGTATTGTCAATGATATTGATAAAGGTTGCGTCTTAAAAAACGAAGATATTGATTAAGAAAATGATGAAGATAAAAAAGCGATCAATATCATTGACAAAACAGAGGCCAGATTAGTTGGACGATCTAGAAAGGTGTCAACGAAGGAAGGAGCGGCTACAAAGATGCTGTGTTTGTGCTGTCAGGGGTGCACACATCGACATCGGAAGAAGTAAGTACGAGGGTAGCAGGCCATGTTACATTGGTCTTTGCATTCCACATAGAAATTTCATTCACAGCAGGAAACATCCAGTGCTAACCGTCCCGGTCGCCGCGCGCTCCGCCGAGTGCGAAATGTATGCGATACGACATGACTGACAATGATGTTCGAACGAATGTGAATAAAGCCCTGTGTCTAAAAGCAAATGAACCTGATCCGATATTCAAAGACTTTACATTTTGTGACTCTCAGTATTAGCATGAAGTAACATGATCAAGTTGCGCAGTCACAGGTTGAGACAAAAGGCTTTAAGCATTAGAGTTTGATTCTTTAGAGTCATTTCATTAGTGTTCGTCTACAGTTTGAGTCTCTACTCTAGTACATGACAGCTAACAGTCAAAACATCTAGTAGATCAGGAACAGCAATAGATCAGTATCACTAACAAGATTAGACAGACATTCAGATTCTAATGTTTGATATAGTAATGCATAGCGGCCTAGTGTATGTATGAGTATCGCGAGTGCGGAGCGCGCGGTGTGCCGGTCGCTCCAGTCCTTACGTCCGGGCGGCGGCTTTAACAGATCGTCCAAGCTAAAGGTGCGCGCGGCTCGCGGGTGCGGCGCGAGCCCCGACACGGACGGCTTGCGGATACCCAGCCGCGTCAGCAGCGTGCGGTGCGGCGCCGCCTCCAGCAGCGGCGCTGTGGACAAACGCCGCGTCACGCCAGCTCGCCGCGCCGCCTCGCGCTACGCCTCCACGGTGGGCACGGCCGCGTAGCGCCGGCGTCCGCGCCCCCGCCCGCCGCCCGCCCCAGCCCGCGCTAGCCCCACACACATAGGATTGCCAGATACCAAACGTAGGACATCAATTTTGATGAGCGTGAATGTCTGCGTCGTTCTGTCGGTCCGAGTCAGGTATGTTACAAATGAGTTATCATAATTCACATTGTCTAACTGGGATTTACTGTCACAATTTAAATTTTTGGCGTTAAACCAATCCGGGTAATCTTAACTTCTGGCAATCCTTTTTGACATAACTATGGCACGATTATTTTAACTTTACCGATCCGAGTCGCTCTTCCGGGACATATAAACATACTAAACATATAGACTACTTACTGTTTGCAGTGCGGGGCAAGTTAAAAGAACCGTGAATCGACGGACTCCAGAAACCTGAGGAATGCATCTATGGATGGACAGTCAGCTAAGTCGAGACATGCACCAATGTAGCAATATGTACAGTCTATGTAACATTCAGTTTCTGGAACCGCAACAATAACACAGAAAAGAAGAAAGTCAAAGAAGAAAGAAAAGTAAAATTACGCAAAACGTGTCCTTACCATCCCAGAGACAGTGCGGTTATTGAGAAAATACATGAGTATAGCGGAAACAATTTGACAAAATGTTGAAATAAGCGTTATCGTACTGTGAGTCACAAATATACTCTCGTCGGACGGTCAAACTATATACCGTGTAAGTGAGAGTGGCAAGCCGAACGGAACGTATTGAAAGTGTGCTTATGAAACAGGGGGGTTATTTTGGTAATTTGTAATATTTTTGGGTGAGAGTTCCTAAAGATTTGTCCTCCGTGGTTGTGCGGTGGTACTTACGTCTCGCGCAGCGGTCGGCCTCCTCGGCGAGGAGTTTCTCGATCTTCTCGGGGAAGTGGCGCTTGGCGCACCACACCAGGCCGATCATGCCCAGCACTACGAACACCGTGATCAGCCCGAGCCAGAACGGCTCCTGCAGCATGCGCTGGCCCAGGCTGATTATGTTGGGGGACGGATTCGGCGTCTCACATCTGACGGAAAACAGGATTGAAAGTCAGATTTATACTTTTTTGAACTCAGGTAGACTTCTACACTGATTGATACAAAAAGGCCATTGTTAAAGATCACGGAATTAAAATTGTTGAACGATTGAAAAGTTGATTACGAGCCTTGTCCTTTGTTACCCTACTTCATCACTTATTGATCTCACGCTCGACGTCTACCAAGTATTACTGACCTCTTCCCCTTCCACGAAGGATTACACTGGCACAGAAAGCCCCCGTCCCTCTCAGTGCAGGCGCCGCGGTTGTTACAAGGCTTGGACTGGCAGGGCCGCACACGCTCGGCACAGCGCTTCCCGCGCCAGCCGCGAGCACATGCGCACGACCACGCCTCTCCCACCGCGCCGCCCGGCACCAGCGAGCAGTTGCCATACATGCATGGCGACCGCTCGCATGCCGTCACCAGGCAGAATATTCCTGGTCACACGTAATGTCAAATGTTAATTAAGAAAGAATAAATCGCTGGTTCAAAGATGGAACATAGGGGAAGAGGATGACTTTCTAATAGTACGTTCCCGTCACGAAAAAGAGCAAATTCTATTTGGAAGTCGATAAAGATTTTCGAATTTTCTCACCTGCATAATAACCAGCACACTGGCAGAAGCTTCTCGAGTCCTCCGTAGCACATCTGCCGTCGTGTAGACAAGGGTTCGGATAGCAAGACTCCACGCTAGCCTCCTCAGATATTAGCAGGACCTTGCTGTGGTATTCCGGATCTAAAAGGCAGAGTAAAGTTATAAGAAAATTCTGGATCGGCTTATGACTTTGGTTGCCATTTATATTGAATAGCTAATGCCATGGGATAGTAAGACTTCTTTGATGAATAACAGCCTTAAATTAGTTTAGCTGATGGACGACCCACTTTTATTTGAAAAAAAATCTGAAGAAGAAAATGGGACAGTACAAATGCAAGATTTATTTTGCAATGAACTCTTTACACTTTTTTCAATATTCGTTTA
Source organism: Helicoverpa zea x Helicoverpa armigera (assembly GCA_033682625.1). NCBI lineage: Eukaryota > Metazoa > Arthropoda > Insecta > Lepidoptera > Noctuidae > Helicoverpa > Helicoverpa zea x Helicoverpa armigera. Next base: position 1,019,635 of record JAWIIS010000008.1, read on the forward strand.
GCCAAACTTTACCACCATACCTTTTAAATCTCCTTACCTTCCTTGACCATGAGTGCCACATCCATATTAACGCCTCTCTCGCCAGCATGCTGCGTGAGGCTGAGCGAGTGCAGGTAGGAGTTGATGACGAGCGGCGCGCGCGGCTCCAGCTTCCTCTTGCTCCTGTCCACCTCGCACAGAGTCCATTCCGTCCCGTTGTTGTCTGTGTAGCTGTCTTTTACCTGTGGAGAAATTATGCAAGATGGGTCTTTATCACCGGTCTGTATATTGTACCACTTTTCATCAAAGTCCATTGCAAAAATGAATGCAGGTGCTTTGATAACCACGCTACCTCTTCAAGCCCAAGCTCATGTACGATTTCTAGAATCGTTATTTAGTGTTGGGAGAGCTTTTTCAAAAGGACACATCACATCAAGTTTTATTATTCGTATTTTGTAGTCAAGGTTACCTTAACTTGCCCACCATCATAACCATACCATACAAAATTTATTTATGCACAACTTTAAATCTATAATTACAGAACGTGGCTAATGCGGCAGATAGGTTCTTATTATTGGAAAACTAAAACAAAATAACAAATTAACAATTATTTTGTACCAATAGTATATTTTAAGCTACCTGTATCCACCCCCTCCCAGGCCCACAAGGCCAGGCCTCATCAGCTGTCGTCACCAGCGTGGTTGCGGAGAAGGCGAGGGTCAGCGTGTGCTGATGCGGCGCGACCAGTCGCGTGCGCAGCGCGGCGCGAGGCGGCGCGGCTTGCGGCCAGTTGGGCGCCGCCAGTCGCCCGTCCGCGCCCGCTGAGACCTCCACCACGTGAGACGCGTTCAGGTAGCTTACTGGAAATAATATGGGTGTTTTTGAAGCAACATATTTGTGGCATATTCATTAAGATAGAGTCTAACAAGTACAACATAGTTATATCACGGGTGTTCAAACTGTAAACTGCAGCCCGTAGGTTCGTATTTCATAATTAATTTTGTAACACATCTAAAATCAAAAAAATTTACAATTCTTCGCTCTTTGACGCTTTATGGTTGTATTCCGGATTATTGTACAGCATTCACCTTAACGCTGAAGGAACTGTACCGACGCCGACGCATCAGAAAAAGAGATGAAATTGCTATACTCACTAGTCTTAAAATAAGCTATAAACCCCGGTCCGGTAACATTTTCGCCTGTTTTAATCCTCAACCTTAGCACTTCTGACTGAGATACGAAGAGGCCATTGGTCAGTATTTTGGGGTTCACAAATGGTCTTATTGGCGGGTTCTGCAGATCTATCTGAACATCTATGAAGGAATCTTCGGGGATAGAATCAGAGACGTTGATGGGAACTCCTTTTGCGAACACTCCGTAGCCGAAATCGAAGTGGCTGATGTTTAGAAATACGCGCTTGCCTGGAAATAAGAGGTGAGCTGAGTTTATGCTTTTTTACATAAATTGTCGAAAAGTCTGTGTTATATAGAGAAGTTGACAGAAGTTAAAGAATATGTTTGTAAAGTATATGCTAGATACGTATCACAGTTCCCATGTGTTTTTATGGCTAAATAATCTTACATACCTGTAGGAGCTAAAATATCGATGGTGCAATCCAGATTGGGCAGCAGAAAGTGAGGGTAGTTGGGACTTCGGAGGACACCTTCCTTTGACGTGAAGGTCTGTGAGGGACAGCCCACCAGCTCCACAGCGCGCCAGGAAACGGAGAATCCAGAACCTTGGGTACTGAGCAGAAAATACTCACATTTAAGACATCTATGTTTATGGTATAGGTGTATGTACTTCATTGAAATATTTGAGTAATGAGCCATATTTTCCAACTGTGTACGGACTTACAAACATAATTCGATTAGAGCTTTGTTTAACATTTTGCTTAACTATTACATAGCTCATGAAGACAACGTATGTATTTAAGTCAATAGATTCACTGTTAATTATTGTGCAGGTTTTTCCAGAAAGTCCACTCACGTGTAATCAGAATGGAAGTACAGCACAGCCTTGTTAGTAGCGGCGACCCAGCGCGCCTCTCCTACTGAACCACAGTACCTCGATGACTTCATGTTCCACGAGTCACGGAGCTGAAACATCAGGTATAGACTGCACTTGTTCAGGTAAACATGTCATTCGTGGGGAATATAAATGATTTAATAACGGCTACTTCTTCGTTATCCAAAGGCAACTTTGAACACTTTTTAAGCGAACTTTGTAATATCCTAGTCTGAAAGAGGAATGAAGTTAAGCGCGAGAGCATCTTTTTTGTTTCAATTTCAGTGCCTCTGAATTTTTAAAATTTAGAAATACATTTCAGATACTGAGGCAGTGAAATTATACCACTAATACCTTAGGAAAACTAAATTGAATTTGCTAAAAAAATACAATCAATCATCTCTGTTGCTTTAGGTAGGTATCGCAATTTATATTTATAATTAGAATCTTGGGAATTTCCTCCAATCTGCAGCGAGTATCCTTCAGCATTAAAATTAAATTCTAATTTGTACGTTTCGGCCATTATTAATTCCCCCGAACGCTACAGCTTACGGCAAAAGATGCGGAATAGCAATTCCTAATGGAATTTTTATTGGATATTTACCTTCGTTTACTTCGAATATTTCAATCACATAAATATGTATTTTTCATAATTTAAAATGTTTCGAATTTCAGATTTGGGCGTATTATGTTTATTGTATTGTAATTCCCATTTATATGCTGATGACTATTGTAAATGGTAAGTAATATCTTGTTTTATGCATTATTTTTTGAGAACTTGTTACTACAGAAAAAGAAATACAAGGGTAAAAAATACGTACCTCAACAAAATCATAAAGGCAATCCTTTTGGTATTCCAGGTCTATATTTTCGAAAACAAATACGAGTCGCGTGTCCGGAGGCCCCACCACGTGTACCCAGAAATCGAGATCGTTGTCATACATTCCAGGGTGATTTGGGCTTGTTAATACACCTGAAATAAGTTTCTTTGTTTGGTCCCACATTGGGTGCCATTTCAACTAATGGCGCCCAATGTGGGACAAGGGATTCTTTCTGTCCAAATCCTTCTTATTATACGTTGCAATTCGATCTACATACATAATAAATGAAGTCAGTTAAGATCTTAAATATTGTTTAGTTATACCTGAAGTTCCTTCAACAGTCCGGTTCTTAACGATATGTTCGGGGTTAAGTCGTCGCTTGCACACATACCCTCCTGTCACGCCACATTTGTGTAGAGTCCAAAACAATCCACTGGGTAGTGATGGTACTGGTGATGATTTCCACTGAAACCATGAAATGGAGGAAAAGGGTTTTCATGAAAGATATTGTGTAGGTAAATACTTAAGCTAAATAACGCTAAATAATTCATTGTCAAACGCATAAATCCTAGGATAAGCCTTTGTATCTATTGGCTTATTTCTTAATAGCTATCATCTTAACAAGGACTTCTAATATTTATCAAAAAGTTTTATTCAAGTTTGTATTTTCGATGAAATTAATTAGAATTTATTCGCTTTAAGATCAATATTAACATCATTTAGAGAAATGCTCACAAAAAAAAACTATTTTCAATTTATAAAAGAAGTCCAAAAACTTACCTGAATTCCTAAGCACGCATCAGCAACTTCCTCCGTATCATTATACGGCGGCCATCCCTGGTACCCTAAAGCGCTTCCATCGATCCAGGTCAAGCTGTCGCCATCTTCTCCCCCCTGACGGGCTCCGAGCCAGTAGACGGATCCAGCGCTGTAGTCGCTGCTTTGTCGGATGCCTGATACGATGAAGCGTTCTTCGTCTGCTGAGTGGACCGATGATAGATGCATGTTTAGGCCTTCGCATACCTGGGGGGTAAGTAATGAGGTTGCGTTAAGATTTGACTTTTACAATTTAATATGCTGTTGTTATAACATGTTGTGTGGCATACTAGTGGGTCAATAAGTTTTCTAATAAAGCTTGGGAAATAAAGAAATAGGACTACATAATACGTATGTAGGGACACACACATACTTAGCAATAAAATAGTATGCAGTAGACCAATTTCGTTGACCTATGCTTCCAGAATTGTATTAACGGATTTGATTATCATCTTGTTATATTTAGATTTTGAGATCACAATTCACATTCTAAGTAAATATGTAGATTACCAAAATAAATAAGATTATTTTTCCGACCCAAATATCGACCAATAGAATTGCACCATTCGACGTCACGTGGTACAACCTACATGGTATTATACTGAAAATTTTTTGAATATTTTCTCTGGTCGTTGCTACGTCAAACTGACAGGTTGTGGCCGACATTTGGGACGGAAAAATAATCTCCCGAATACCACACGAGCTTCATAATTATCTGGCATTTCCCTCAAGGTTCCCTGCAAACAAATAAAGTCGTCAAGTTTTTCAGGAAAAATCACTCGCGCTTCGCGCTCGTGATTTTTTAACCTGAAAAACTTGACTCCTTCATTTGTTTGCAACGAACCTATCGGGAAATACCCGATAATTTTGAAGCTCTTGTGGTATTATAAGTGAAAATTCGCTTCTAAATTCAAAACCAGTAAAAAGACAAAAGTAAAGCAATCAGTTTCGCCCTGTCGCTAAGTACGGCAGAAGTAATGGCGTTGTAAACGAAAGGTCGAAACAAAATGTTCGCAGCGAAAGGATTAACGCTAAACCCTACCATTAATTCTTAGAAAATTATAATTTAACGAGCAACCGAACTGAAACAAAAGTTCTGCAACTTTGTTGTTCTGATTACTTGTAAAGTGTAATCAATCTTTGTTGAACTAGTGAAGCGTCCTGGATTTAGGCCTTGTTTACCGAATTTAAATGATAACGGATCCCAGATTTTGGTTTGGCATTTTGAAAGTGGGGTCTTGCTACCACTTCTAGTTCTATAGTAGTTTAATCTATCAGTTATTGATTTATAAGGTCTTTAAATAAGCTAGATTTCGAGTTCGGGATAACTGGGTCAAACTGACTACACTACAGCTGCACCTTATTATTCTAGAAAATTCTGGTACTGTAGACATGTATGCTCGTTTTTTCGGGAGACAAAGCCCGATTCCTTAATCCTTCAATCATGTTTCTGTCACCTTTGGTACATTGTCCACCATAAAATAAATAGCCATGTCCATACATTCTGCGGTACCCTTTATTTAACGCAACACTGTGTGTAACACAAGGGATGTAGGATATAAATCATTTAGGATTACACGACAGCGTCCAGGGCTTATCTTTATGGCGTTGTTATAAAGCGGTTCCTTGCCTCGTATCTTAAATAATATTAATGTTATGGTGGTCCGCAGATTATGGGGGATACACTTACATGGTTCGTTCTTTTCTATTGTTATCTGGAGGTCGTCTATTAGATTTATATTCATGTACGTAATGAACTTCGTGATCATTGTGTGATGTAGGGTCGATGGCGACTCTGAACATCGCGCGATTTTAGGTATCTATCTAAGGTCGAAGGTCGTGTTCGGAAGTTAGTTACAAGCTGCCTTCCAGTTTGGTGGGAAATATAAATAGTTGCGTAGACATACTTGTTTAGACGTGGCCCAAGAGGCTTTTGGGTATCCGGAGAAGAGGTAGCAGTGTCCATTGAACAGCACTTGCTTTGAGTCCATACACGATTGCGCTGTGAACAAAAACCATACGTTATTAATTGAAATTAGAATACCATGATTACGCTGTATTTATGTGAAAACACAACATATTCATAAAAGAAATAAATAATTCCAGGTGCTGTAAAGTTTCACTTTGAATTTAATAAATTCATTACCGCACTGTTTTTCTTTTATTATCATTGTTTATAATTAAAAATAAATGTTTAATGCTTGCCGTCACTTTATGAGAGCTTGAAATATACATGTGTTGTTCGCAGGTGGGGTGCAAACAATGAATGCACGGCACAGTGTATACGCTTTGTTTTACGCGGTATAATCATTTTCTAAGCTCATAGCTCGCTGTCTTATTGGATGGGAAATGGGGTAGAAATTACACATGTTTGTGTGAATAAACTAGTTAGTTAAGTTTTCGCCAGCGGTTCCACTCACTCCATTTTTTTTCCAAATTAGTCCTGTAGTACCAGGGATTAGCGCGTTCAAGCAAATAAAAGGTCAAATTGGTCACTGGTCTTCCCTGACCAAAGTTAAAGAAGCGGAGACTGTTAATTACGGGAAATATTTCCTTATTTTCTGTTCTACATCGTAGATCACCCACATAAGGCTCTAATAATGCAATATAAGCTAAATGACACGAAGAAAGGCGACATTATGGCATTTTCGCGGCGACCGCGTGGGCGACATGAAATATTTATAAGTTTAGTGATCGGTGCTCTCTGCCACTTGGCGCGCAATGGCTCGTGTAATCGCGTTGCCAGGTGTAATGCGAGCAATTTTGGACACATTTGTTGCGGTAATATGTTACTTAAGGGCGAATATTGCGCAGCAAAATGTGAGTAATGTAATAGATTTCCCACGTGTACACCGCTTCTCATTCGTTCGCAATTGGAGCCTTGTCACTTGCAGTTGGCAACCTCAGAAAGTTTGTAAAATGAACCTTCATACGCGACCAAGTTTCAAAGAACGTAGATACAAATAAGTTCACACAAAACCAAAATGAAAAGCCAGCGGGAACTTTCCAAATTCAGCGTCCTAAAGAAGAGACGTATTTACTTCCGACCATAGAAAACGGCGGCATTTTATCTCATTAAGAACAAGAACTACAAACTGGCACCTAATTAGTGTGGCAAGCGCTAAAAAGTGTTTTAATTAAAAGATGCGCGCGCAATGATTCTGTGACAGAGCAATAAAAATGTTCGGATATATTCATTAGCTGGATGCGATGGACAAAGGCCGAAACAGAGGCGACAACAACACGTTGTCGACAGCGAATTTTAATAAACTTCGCACTGGACAGGGAAGTCAGTAGGTTGATGATTGTAAAGCTGAGGAATTTGTTCGGTTGAACACGCTAATCTCAGGAAATGCTGCTCCGATTTGGAAAATTCTTTCAGTATTAATAGTCTATTTATCAGGAAAGGTATAGTCTACTTTTTATATAAACGTACCTCGGAACGCGGTTGCTACCGCTGGCGGTTTCATTAAATTCCATTTCAGAAGGTAAATTAGCCGTTTTATAAAGATAAGTTTTCATTTACTGAAAAAATAGGTAGGTATCTACGAAGGTAAATATATCCACGGACAATATCGTATTAAAATATGTGAAAATGATGATCTCCAGCGCGCGGTAAGTGGACAGTAAATCGAAGTTTAATTGACTTTATAACCCGTAAAGGCAATATTAATGGATTTATTGTTGACTGAGTATATCGCCGGATACTATTAAGCAAATGGTATAAGCTTTAAACTGGATAAGTGTGGGTAAAGTAAAATAATTTCATGTGGTTATTCACTTCGACAATTACTCCAAATGAAACGAAATTCAAACAGTAGAAGATAGAGAAACCAGTCACGCGACGTCGTTATAAAAAAGTTCTGCTGTTGAAGGTGTGAAGATGCACTCATTTTACCTGATTGAAAGTATCACTTAGATACGATACTTACTTTACATTGTAGGTAACCCACAAAGTCTCTTTTACGCTTAACCTATCTTAAGATTGCTATCTTCAAAACAAAGAGCAGACATCTTAAACACTAATTCAAATTCAAATTCAAATTCAAATTCAAAATCTTTATTGCGAACTAAGTAGGTATAAAAGGGATCTTATATTTAGGTACGTTCTTAGAACTTAGTTGCCTGTTAAGGCATTGCAATTTATTACAATAAAATATAATAATTAAAGTTAGGTCACTATATTATATATAACTTATAAAACTAAATATTTTTTTCTTAATAAAACTAATTTTAATGAGATCATAAAGTAACCTTATATCTTAAATTCTATACTTACTTATAATCTAGGCACATAACATTATTTACATCACAGTAATTTCTATCATTTTATAATTTTTCTTCAAGGAATTCTTTGACAGAATAGTAGGCTTTTTGAATTAGGAAGGCTTTAAGCTGCCTTTTAAATATGGCAATAGAATTTAAGTTCTTAATTTCTGGGGGTAGCTTATTGTATATTTTAATGCTCATACAAAAAATACTGTTACCGTATACTGCAGTGCGGGATGTTTCATGGCATAATGTGCTTTGAAGTCTACTGCTTTTTAGTGTGACATATGTACTGATGTTGGATTTAACTAAAATGGAGGCCTCATATATGTAGAGAGAAGGTAGAGTTAATAATTTGAGGTTTATGAAGTGTGGTTTACAGGAGTCGGTTTGGTGTATTCCACAGATTGATCTAATACACCTTTTCTGTGCCTTGAAAGCGGTTTCTCTTTCAGTTGAGTATCCCCAATAAAGTATTCCATAAGTTAGAGTGGATCCCACATATGCGTGGTAAGCACTTATCAGTGTAGTTTGGTTGGAAACTTTTTTGAGCATATAGAGGGCATATGAAAATTGGCTCAATTTGTTACAAACATTATTTATGTGTGTTTTCCACGACATATTAGAATCTATGTATATACCTAAAAATTTTGTGCTGGTGACCTCAGATATAGCTTCATTATTATATTTAATAGATAGTGGCATTTCTTTTGAGTTTTTATTTTTAAAGTTCATGTAATTGGTTTTGGAAAGATTAATTTTTAGATTATTGATTGTAAGCCAATTTATTAATTTAGATAGGGATTCATTTATTTCTGATTCGTGATTTTTATTTTTATTATTTGTGAATAGTGCCGTGCTGTCATCAGCAAATAGAACCATAGGGTGTGGAATAGCATTAGGTAAATCATTAATATAAATGAGAAAAAGTAGTGGTCCTAGTATTGACCCTTGAGGTACACCAAATTTAATGAATCTTGGGCTTGATGTATATTTGATTTCTGTTTTTGTGTGTGGACATAATTGGGTTATTTCAGTGCACTGGATTCTATTACTGAGATATGATTTTATCATTTCTAGTGCTTTACCCCGTACTCCGTATATCTCTAGCTTCTGTAGGAGTAACCGATGATCAACATAATCAAATGCCTTTGTCATATCCATGTATAAGGCTGTGACTTGTTTTTTGTTATCAAGTTCGGTTAAGATTTTATGTAAAAACTGATGCATTGCTGTATTAACCGATCTCCCCTTTCTGAATCCAACTTGATTGTCAATGATAATTTTGTTTTTTTCGAAATATTCACTAAGGTTATTGTAGAGTACTTTTTCAAATATTTTAGCCATTATTGGAATGAGAGCGATTGGTCTATAACAACGTACATCTTCTGTGTTTTCTTTTTTGAATATGGGTGTAACTATAGTTGTTTTCAGATATGATGGAAAGACTCCTTCTTCAAGACACTGATTTATTATATGGGTGATGACTGGAGCTATTTGGTTTACGACCTTTTTTAAAATTTTTGTAGATATTCCATCCCAACCTGTACTATTCGTATTTTTTAATGTCAAGATTATTTTGAAAACATCGTGTATGGTCACCGGGGCTAAGAAGCAGGAATTCGGTTTGTTATAATTTAGGATATTATTGTAATTTACTGTGTTCTTAGTGAGTTTGGTTACATCGTCAATAAAAAAATTATTGAATATTTCTGCAATGAAATCAGGGGCAGTTACGGTTTGGTTATTATATTTAATTCTATCAATTTTTGCGGGGGGATTATTGTTTTTGTATTTGTTGATTATTTGCCAGACTGCTTTAGATTTATTTGTGGCGGTTTGAATATGATAGTTATTTTGCGACTTTTGCGTAAGCTTTATGATTTTTTTATACTTTTTTGAATATTCTTTAAATATACTTCTATCATTATTATTTCCTGATGAACGATAAGTTTTAAGTAACATTCTTTTACGAAGGGAACATATTTTTAAGCCTTTGCTGAGCCATTTAGTACTGCGCATGATTGGTACCTTAATTTTTATGCTTGGGAAGCAAAGATCATAAAAAAGTTTAAAAAGATCATGGAATTCTTCAAAAGCAGCATTTGAGTCATTTTTGTCATAGCAATTACTAAAAGTTAGAGCCTTCAAACAATTGATAAATTTTTCAACATTATCATTACTATAATCCCTTCTGAATTTGTACCAATGGGTAATTGAATACGTTCTCCTAACAGGACATGCCAATATTTGTGCTGTGTGATCGGAAAGTGCAAGTTCCAAAACACTTTGTTTACATCCTCTTATGTTATGAGCAATGTTATCAATGCACGTTTTGCTTTGCAGACGAGTTGGCTCATTTATGGTAAGTTTCAAATTAAAGCTTCGTAATACGTCTTCAAACTCTCTTGATACTGGAGTATCTTTTAGTCGATCAATATTAAAGTCACCACATAGAACAACTTTCTTAGATTTTGTAGATAATTTTGCAAGAATAGCCGTTAAACGGTCCAAAAATATGTTAATACAATCTCTTTTAATTTTTGGTGGCCTGTACATGCATATTATTATTAATTTATGATCCACTAATTCAATTGCCGAACATTCTATGAGGTTGGATATACTGATAAGCTTAGCTTCTTGCAATATCTTATATTTGTGACCATTTTTTATTAAGATGCAGGAACCACCATTTCTATTGGTTCTTGAGTAATTTGCGGCCAAAGTATAGTTTGGAATTTGAAGGAACTTAGTATCATCTGCTATCATATTATGCTCGGTAATGCACACAACATCAATTACATTTATGTTATTGGTAATATTATTTAAATTTACGGTAAGTTCATCGGATTTGTTTAATAAACCGTTAATATTTTGATGAAGGACATGTATTCTGTTATATACGAAAAAAATTACTGTCGTTACATTTATCCTTTACTTCTACATTCAGTGAATTATTTGATTCTGCTTGTTCATTATATTCATTATCTACATACATTGAGCTTAAGTCTAGAATAAGGTCTTGTAAGTCTTTTATTACAATGTTCAAACCTAGATAATTTAGACTTCCGTACTTTTTGTTATAAGTTTTGAAGGTGTATGGAAGATTTAAATTTGAATCTAAAATATGCGCATATTTATGTGTCTCAGCATCCATATAGATTAAATTATTAAAAGTTTCAATTCTACTATTGTACATAAGGTTTTTGTTAACCATATATTTAAAAGTTGGCAAACATATTATGAAATTTGTATGGGATAACGGTGATAGTTTTTCGCGAATCAACGTAACTAATCCTATGTAATTATACGTCTTTCTGAAGTCTTCCTCACCAACATAAATAACACAAAAGTCGGAGTAAGTGAAGTTTTGTACTTTCTTATCAATATTTTCTAGTAGTTGCTTGAGTCCAGAATTTGGAAAGCGATAATGGCACATATTAAAGTTACCTAAATCAGTTCTTTGACAGATTGTATACAGTCTATTAGTAGTTTCAGTGCTTAAGAGGCATATGTTATTTTTCACAGCCGGTAATAACGTGGCATTTGTATTAATATTTTTGTTTGATGATGCTTTGTTTTGCGAGTTTTCGAGAGGGTCTTCCGCAGTAGATGTGTGACAGTCAGGAGTGACTAAGAGCTGTGATGAACTGTTCCTATTTTTCTTCGCCTTTTTTGTCTTCGGACTTGTGGTGGTGACTTTCTCATCCATCTCATTTTTCCTTAGTAATTCGCTATTTGTTTGCTTTAGGGAGCTATTTTCTGACGATAATACTTCAATTTCTTGATGAGCATTCTTTAATTGAGACTTTAGGTTCTCAATCTCAGCTTTAAGGATGTTTATCTGTTTATCTTCCTCGTCTTCTGACATTTCCGGCATACTATTTGTAGATTCATTCAATGTTTGTGAAATTATTATACTGTCATTACTGTGTTCCGATTTGCTTCGTACACGACGGAAAGTTATATTTTCTAAGAAATTCATGTTGAAGTGTACTTTTAATTGTCCAAAAAGTCACTGCAGAACGTGGGAATCGATCCACCGGGCAGTAATCTATACGAGCATATTACCGCTTATATACCTCTGCGCCACCAGTACTGTTGTATTGGACGTTAAATTTACCTTCTAATGTGTCGTAGTTATTAGGTCCTAGTTATTTACAATAGATGTCACTATTTGCAGTATTGTTTACCGTTTTGCTAATTTTGTTCTTAGTCGATGGTGTATGCTGTTTTAGCTAGATGGCGTTAGTAGCTCCATATTTGTGAGTCGTGCACAAAACGGAGTATTTGAATAAAAAACGGTTTCTTGGCGGTAAATATTTTAGTTCAGATCACTGTTTTGACACAACTAACACGAAACAGTTTATAATTGTTGTTGTTTTGGAAGTTTTTATGTATAATTTCAGTTATTTACACTGGTATCGGTTTTAGCACTAAGGATTTATAGTTTTTATGAAAAATCACTTATTGATAAACAATGTTTATAAAGGTAATCGGCGTTTCTAACCACTGTTAACACTGTCACGGCTAGTTTAGGACACTATTTTCACTTTAATGTATGATACACTGTTTAGGTACTGAGTTTACTATTTTTAAGAATTAATTAATTACGAGCACAATCACTTCTTGTGTTTACTTGCCAGCGCCCTCTGGCGTCACTACTACTAGCCTACTGATTCTCGCACGCTGTACAATTTGAGTTTTAATTGGGACGCGCCCCCTCTAAATATTAAATGACGGTAAAAAGGGAACGTCTAAGCTCAGGCCGGCTTTGTTTTGTTTAAGTTTCCTTTTTGAATAATTAATTGAGAATTCCTCGTAGGACATCGCTGATTAATTTTGTTACGGCTTCGATTTTCGTAACGTGTGGGCCACGGCAATTATGACGGTCGCTTGCAAAATTACATTATTGTTTACATAATGGAAATGTGTTTGAAATTATGTAGGTTAATTAAAATGGCGTATCTGGGGCTCGAACTATTAAATTGACACAAATATGAAGAGGCTTTGTACAGCGCTGTAGTGTCCTACATTCAATTGTTTGAATGTGTATAAAACTTGCACACAGCGGTGTAGAACTATCAGAACTAGTTTTACCTATTTCCTTTTACCATTCTAGGCTAAAACTCAACCACCCATCACAAAAGCTTTGACATCATACTTCATAATAATTAACAGTGCCCTTACAACTCAAGTGCCAACAGTTCTACTATCTCTCGCACAAAAATAAAATTTTAATACAGCGAGCACTTAAAACACAACATGTACTCAAACCTTGCTTTTACCGACGTATCAAAGGTGCTCGTTAGATCAAATTATGTTCAACAGTTCAGCTTCCAGAAAAAAAAGTCGGCAAAAATGCGCCCCCTCGTTAACTAGTTTCATTCATCCATTCACTCGTTCGCGAACGAAAGGTATTTCTGCATCGCTATTCAAATTTTAGTTGAGGAAATGTTATGAATTTAGTTCACTCAATGGGATGTCGGACTTTTGAATTTTGAGCGAGTGCTTCGAGCTTATCGATTTTGTTTCGTGAAACAATAGTCGAAGAATGAGGATTAATGAAGCTTTGTTGGTATCTGCAGTCGTAGTAAATCTTTGTCTCCTGAGATTTGTATTGATTTTCCCTATTGAACTTGATTCTTCGATGGAGGAACACACTTTTATCATTGTTAACCAAGTGTAAATTATATTTGTAGGAGACTACAACGTAGCAGCCTGATGCTGGACAAAAGTCTTCTTAGGCAGTTATACAGTACATACCTACTTTTAAATCCAATTAAGTATAGCTACATCTCAGTCCTGACTATGCAAATTGCATGCATACAGATTTGTCACAAATCAATCACGTCACAGAACAAGGTATTGTTGACGTGTTCGACATGGTATTGACGTCAGTTTTCGTGGTGTCAGCTATTTATTCGTCGTATGGACTTGCAGGTAGGTATATGTTAAAGGAATATTACTAGGTAGGTAAGTAAGTATATTTTGGTCCACTTAGTCTTAGATCAAATAACAATTAATAAAAGCGTTATAATTTGATACAGAGAGATACAAAACAGTTTGCAAATACATAAATCTTATACAAATAGGATTGCATAAAAACCTTCGAGGATCAAAATTAGCTTATTAAATCTTAAAAAATCTCAAATAAAGTACCTACTCACCAAAATTACGCCTAACCTAATACCAATTTGACTCAACGACTTTTGATATAATTCGTGGCTCTAATACGCGATATTATCTCTGGCCATATAATACGGCTTTGCTGCAGTTAATGCCATCATTGTTCAGAGTTTTGGCCTCGAACGGAGCTTATTACGTGGTGGGCTGATTAAGCCCACATAATTTGTCGCAACATGCACGGTGTACATTGAATAGTTACATAGATGAAGTGATGTGTGCTTTTAGTTTGGAGTCGCATTGGATGGTAAATGGCTTTTAACTGCTGTGTGATTGTTCGAAAGAGTTACCGTGGCCATGGTAAACAAAGGGCTTAAGAAGGAACATGACGGGTTTTATTCACCCACAGCGGGATTGATTGTTTCATCAAAATGCTACGTGATGTTGTTGGCTTTAGAATATTAGCGCTACATTTTATAGGCACATGATACTTCTTCTTTTTGGTTAGCCTCAATATTCCACTAGGAACATTGGCAATGTCAGGCGTTGGATTAAAATATTTAAAGATTCACACATCAGACTTAGGATACTTAATAGGTCTTAAATTTGCATATGCATAAATGCCAGTTTACAAAAATAGATCTACTCAAAAACCTACATAATAATCTAGGACATCTAGATATCATGTAAGTACTCGTATATAGTGTGTCAACTTTATAGGTAATATAAAAGTCGAATGAGATTCATGCGTCACCTACGGAGATGCAAACAGGTTCGTTCGCTGTCTAGTACAAAATTCAATAGATCTTAGTGCTTGATATGTTTTCAGACGTGTATCTCATATGCGGCATCGGGTATGACAGTGTTGCATATTTTATGCAGGCTGATGTGAATTCCGCGCATTGGAAAAGAGGGGCGTACCATCTATCGCCATATGTATAAAGTGTTAGACATAGGTATACCTACACAAGTTTTTAAAAGTCACGAGAATATTTAAAAATTCTGAGTACATAGGAACCATTTGGGCAGCAATTAATCTATGTCTTTAAATGAGGAAATACGCAGAAATAAGGTTTACAATTTGAAGGTATTTCGTAACGCCTGCCTTCACGCCAGATGACATGCAAAACTGAGGAAGCTAATCTTAAAGTTCTGTAGTTTGTTTAGCTGTTTTAAACTTTATCGGCGGCTACTTGACAACACCAGAACTCGGGCAAGTCCAAGTTAGTGCACTCGACTGTACATCGATCCCTTAAGAAACTAGTCTACAACTCCCAACAAAAAACTGTGGAGCAGAACCGAACGCAGTCTTACATAGCCGTGGTTAATTAAAACTAGACTGCGCTTTATTCAACTTGCCTCATTCCACTTGACAAACTTACTAACGCGCTCGCATTCAATAACAGACTTTATGCTCCCACTAATAAGGTTAAGTTAACTGCATCAACAACTTTGTTGCTATTGTTGTTCGTGTCGAACGAATTTAAACTTTATGTGCAGGTGGTAAAGGTGTTAGTAATAGCACAATGGGTGTAAGTTTGCAACTTTATTTGTCGTATAGACGTTTCGTTCCGTTCCGGCGTCCGCACGGAACAGAGCGAAAAGTTGAAATTGAAAAACGAAACACGCGGAAATTTTTTTCAGCGGGAACATTGGAATAGTGAGCTCATTCCGTGAAGTTCTGATGAAATAATCTTCAAGTCCTTTGTACGATACGGCAGATAAGTACCTAGTACAATTTGATTGAAAAGACCAAGTTTCAGATAAACTAGGACTTGTCCATTTATTTGTTGTAAGAATGCTGAGTTTTCAAAGGCTGTACTAAGTTTTCTATTATAAAAAACTTCTGTAAAGTACGGCCTAAGTAGGAAATGCTGAAAAGTATGGCGATACGACATGTTCGTTTTCTATTGAAATAAAGATAATCTTGAACACAACGGACACTATAGCGCATTTTGCTTATTACTTTATAAAATAAGGTTTTTCAATTTAACGAACTAGTCACGAAGAATCTAAAGCAAAGTACCTACCTAATTAAACACAAAAGCAAAGGTACATTGTCACGACACGAATGGAACCAGCTCTAACGTCGACATCATTTGTCTTTCACAGGCGCCTTTATTTTTAAAAGGCCTAGTAGGCCACAATACATAAATAAATAATATGTTATGTACAATAATAGATACTCCTAGACAACATGTACAATAAAGTATGTATACTCACAATCAGTAACAGTGACCTTCGCCCGGAACCCAGCATAATGCCTGGAGTGGTCTGCTCTGAAGCGCAGACGCAGCACATTCCCCCTCGACTGGTACCGCAGCAGTTTGAGCTTGCCACT
Source organism: Helicoverpa zea x Helicoverpa armigera (assembly GCA_033682625.1). Classification (NCBI taxonomy): domain Eukaryota; kingdom Metazoa; phylum Arthropoda; class Insecta; order Lepidoptera; family Noctuidae; genus Helicoverpa; species Helicoverpa zea x Helicoverpa armigera. The sequence goes on from JAWIIS010000008.1 coordinate 1,035,994, forward strand.
CCAGTCGCCGCACAGGCGGCGCGCGCGCAACGCGTGGGCGTCGCGCATCCAGCCCGCGCTTATGGAGTCTGATTCGGGGAGCTGGGTTTCTGTTTCTTCCCAAATCTGGTGGAGAGATATGATGATTTTAAAAAGTTCAGTTATATCCAGATGCTTAATAATTTCGGTACATAATAATAATGTCGGGATACCTTTTCACACACGGTCGGTTAGCCCCATGGTAAGCTATTAATTTAACTTGTGTTATGGGTGCTAACACAACTGATAAACTACATATAGCTACATATATACATATTTTTAAATACATATTGTAACACCCAGACCACGGCCAACAAGCATGCTCATCACACAAATGTCGACCGAGCCGGGAATCGAACCCGGGACCTCAGGTTCGGCAATCCGGCGTGGTGACCATTGCGCCATCGAGGTCGTCAAATGCATGCATTCATGCTTAGAAGGCTGACCACGTGACATTTTGATAAAATTGTTAAGATGTAGTTCATCTGATGACAAACCTTTTAGGCTAGGCCACTAACTAAATCAGACACCTAATTGATAAGATAAATCTTTTTTACATCCAGAGAACTGCCAAAAATTCAACAACGCATTTTTGGTCAGGCCGCTCTCGAAGTTAATCTCGCACATTGTACCACATTTTGTTATACCACGCCAGAGGCTAGTCAGGTAGATTTGAGAAAACTCTAACACTTGGGTTTCTTAGGTAATTAAAACCTACAACTCACTCGATGAAAAGTAGATTGTGTCTATCTTAAAAGCTATTGCAAGCACCTATGCCACCTGTTACTGTAACCATTTGTGAAGCCCTGGAGACACCATCGCATGTAACTAACGATTTGGAAAGCCCTGGCTTCAGAAGCCCTAGTACCTACTCACCTCTGTGTCAGAGCTGAATGCCTCCTGGTGGTCTCGCAGCTGCCACTCATGATGCTCGCTGCTGTTGTCCACGCCCGTCTCCGAGATCTCCAGGTAGTCGTAGCTGCAGCTGCGGACAAAAGTATAACTATAAATACATAATTCTTTAACTGCAATCTTAGTTTTGGTATACAAGCGCTGCCTTCGGAATAACAATTTTAGCCTATTAGAGTTTAGATTTTGGCACATAATGTCATTCCGTTTTAGAGAAAATAATAAATAACTTGGTAAGTAACACGAAAGAGATATCGCGGTTATGGTTCAATGGCTGTCAGAGTTAGAATTTTACTGGTCTGCTGATAATCCAAACCCATTAATTAAAAAGAAAAATATTCTGTAATGCTTTTAATAAAGACTTCTACAGATAGCTGTATTATAGAAAACATTTTCAGTCTGGACTTTCTACTTATTTCAAAAACATTCCCTTAATTAATTAATTGAATTAGTTTCATTCAATTAATTACTTTTGAAAACTTGAAACTGATTCAATCGACTTTGTGAGACTATCAAATCTTTAGAAGTGCTCAAAAGATACAAAGAAGTTAAGAAAACATCTGCGAAGTAACGTATTAAAATCTATAGTAGGTACTCGATTTTCGGTACTATTTATTTTATTTTTCCAGTCCTTCACATAACTTCAAGCCATTTAGTTTATAAAGAACCCCTATTTATTCCCTACCTGAGAAATCAACACATTACATTACCCTGTCTCCTTAACTAATGAGCCTCACATTCATTAATTATTTCCCCTACAATTATTGACGATAAAACGTCTATATTGGTCTAGTAATTCGTCTACATTCCAAAACAAAGCTGCCTATACCCAGACAATTTGTCTGCAACACAAGTTTGCTCTCAATGTTACATTAAGGTCATAACTCATGTATTATATTGCCTAATGGGGCTCGATAATGGCGTCTTACGTAACCCTAGTTGCGTAATGTATTTCCCATGAAAATATTAATTAGTCAGCTTTTACGTGGAATTCGAAGTCAATTGTGGACTTAGTTTTAGTTCAACTGTTAGTAGGTGGATTTATATAAGGGTTGTCGTGTGAAAGGGAAGGTGAAAATAAATATTGACAATGAAATTAAATAAAATATAAATTATGTAAGTTAATACAGAATTGCGGAAAAGTTAGTTTAAATGACATTAAAATATTTTGTTTTCCTCTTCTCAATATAAGGATAAAAACATGCGGATTAGATACAATTATGTGTCTTTAATATTAACTTATCATAATTTTGATCAAATTCCTGTTACGGCCAGTTTCTTCATCAAAAGTTAAAGTAATGTCTAAAGTAAAAGTAACGGTCAAATTCGTTTTTCCAAGGCTAAAGTGACAGCAAAACTAATAGAAAAATTGAATTTGACCGTTACTTTTACTTTAGACATTACTTTAGCCATAACTTTAACTTTTAATGAAGAAACTGGCCGTTAGTTAGTTAAATAATTATGGTCTATTTCGGAATTTTCATATCATAACATTTCAAAACATTTTCAAAAGAAAATGTACGCCAGAAAAACATATTTTCAAGTGACTAAATCTAGTAAATTTAGAGTTGTACTCTTGTACGCAAAATAATACATATTTCAGAGTAAACAAGCAACTGCAAATGTATCATAAATTATTATCCGACCACTATGAAGTTGGTTGTAAAATTTGATTTGCGGTGCACCACAAATAAATGTGGAACACCTTTCCTATGAACCATTACCATTCATTTATACGAATGAAATAATGGTGGTTTTTGTGTGTATGTTTTAATATTAAATAACCTTTCGTAGTGAATATCAGAAATACATGAAAAAAAATTGTTGTTTGGGTATTAATTCCTTTTCTATTGATCATAACAGATATTTAAATTTTCCTAGTAATATATTTCATCTTACATCACGAAAAACTTTCACTTCAGGCCGAAAATCCCAAATAAAATTGACTAAGTTGTAAGTTCCAAGAAAACCATACCAACACTTCTAGCTATGCATAAAAATGTCGCTGACAATAAAATCCCCCTCAAATCTTCCAAAATAAAAACAAAAGAAGCCAGAAATTGTAAGAACTCACTTTATTTCCCATTCAAGAAACCCGAACAAAGCCGAAATCACCCGAAGAGAGCCGAAATCGACACAAAATAAACACGCTCATCTAGTAAGTATCTTATATCTTTGGTTGGACAAAAGTGCTGACTTTTCGTCGTCCTGCGAGCGTAGTCGCGACTGAGCTCAATGTCAGCAGCCGACATGTGTGTGCAACGTAGACCGCACATAAATCTTTATATCTGTGACTAAGTGAAACTAGATTGGCACAGTTTTGTACTATTGTATTTTGATACTGGATAATTTTTAGTATAAATGGTAAATAAAGTTTGTTGATTTTATTTTTAGGACTGAGATGTAAGAAAGTCCTCCCGAATAATATGTTTATATTTATACCTACATGCAGAAGTCTATTTCAATAGCCAAGCCACCTATCTTGTTTTTACTCAATTTACAACTGCATTACTGCAAAGAACTTATTTTCTTTCATAAGAAAAAGCAATTTAAAACAATGACTTTGCATTATTACGTAAGTAGTCCGTTGTATGCTGACTGGTAAACTCGTAACATCCATTACCAGTTTCCCCAAACTTACCTACTTCTTTTTATGATTTTTCAAACATGATGTACTAACGACATTCATCTGTCCAGCTTTTCCCCCAATTAATCTAACGGGATGCAGCCGAGTACCAGTGTTTTACAAAGAACAACTGCCTATCTGACCTTTTCAACCCAGTTACCCAGGCAACTCAATACCCCTTAGTAAGTCTGGTTGTCAGACTTTCTGGCTTCTGACTACCCGTAAAGACTGCCAAAGATGTTCAAATGACAGCCGGGACCTACGATTTATCGTGCTTTCCCAAATACGGAACTCGTTATGACAAGATGGTCACCCATCCGCGGACCGATCGCGCTAAGCGTTGCTTAACCTTATGACCGATCGATCCGCGGCATTAACTTAGCCACGACCTCTTCAACTAACAACATTATAAAGAGATAATATTTCAAAATTCTGTGCACATAGTAGCGACGTGTTGGCAATGCAGATGGTTTGAAGGAACGCATCAAAAACGCATTTGCGGCCGACATCTGGCGGAGAATGCGAGGTGGGTATGAAGTATCAAATACATACAAATCATGTATGAAGTTAGTAGTATATTATAAACTTAACTGTAGATACTATGGTAAGTGTTACAACTAGCTGTATCACGTGATTCTACCCGATTACCTAGGGAACCACTTTCAACATCCGGATAAAAAGTAGCCTTTATCCTTTTTCAAGATTTGGAATATCTGAGCACAAATTTTTATTTAAATCGGTTCAGTAGTTTTTGCGTGAAAGCGTGACAGACAGATACCTACGATTACGATTTGAAGTTACAATTTCATTACCTACTACAAAAACTACATAACATATTTATGAAATAATAAAGAGTTGAATATACTCGTAAAAGAAAAATACGGGTGAAATAAACACTAGATAGCTTTTATAAACACATTTATATTTATTTTTCCTTTGTACATGTATTCACGTTTATTATTATTTTAAAATGCGACTGAATGAACTTATCTATTGTGGAGAGATTTTATTCAATGTTATTGTAACATTACTAGTAAAATAAAGATTTCATTATGATATGAGTTGTAGTGGAGCGATCTCCGGCAAAATAAATGACGGTCTAGAGATGCTGGCAAGTTTGTTGCGCCACTTCTTCCCAGCAATAACACATAGGACGTGGTAAAGGGTCGGCGTTTTTAACATATATAAGAACCAAGACACCCTTTGATTAAATAATTTTGATTTGAAGTTTAACATAGCATATAGGCATATTTTGGAAAACATTGTTTTTAACTAAATAAACATACCTCGAGTCTGCATTTTTTATAGATTTTACGAGTTTCATCAAAACTTTGTTTTAAGTATGCTTTTAATGTACAAATGTAATTTTGCTATTGTATTTTTTCTTTTTATTGAATTTAATATGATATTAACGAGGAGTCACCTCCAGACCAACTATGTTTATATAGGTACATAAAACGTGTGTGTTAGTGACAAATACATTAAACCACTACACTAAAGCTACATTCGTTGTTTGTTTAGCACGCCTTGCTTCTCCGCCCATTTTCACATTGTTTCTATTTATTTAATGTTCTATGTTTGCTTTCTGTCTGTGAATCATTAAGTCAATATTTTGTCTTTCCATTTGAAGTTAGAAAAATATACGAAAAGGTTCACTTACAAAAAATGTACAGAAGATTTTTTATGTCTTATGTTTATTATTCAAAACAGTTTTTGTCTACGATCGACTATGTTTCATCCCTTGGGAAAGAAAACTATATAAGGGTAGTATTTCAGACTTATATTTTGCATTTGTTTACATATTCTAGGGCTAAAAGGATGGCTATGAGTATGTAGGTATGTTTGTTTCTCTTTCACGGTAAAACTACTAGATGAGTTTTAATAAAACTTAATATTAATAAAGCCTTAATTCAGAATTATTTTCACCCATGTACCTACAGGAGATAGTTTTTTCAGGATGCGGATGAAACCGCAAACGCAATGCTAGCACCAATACAACAAAATTTTCCTTGAATTATGTCGGTAGCATAGTAGAGTAATAAAATATTTTATCACGTTATATTTCTGGTGGTTCGTCGGAAATGCATTAGCGTACGTACTCCCGACATTACTGCGGGACATCGCGATGCACTGTAAGTGCACTCGCAATATATCATTATGTGTGTGCGAATGTTTGAAGAACGAGTACTATTGCAGCAACGTGCAACAAAGTTGTAGAAACTAAACTTCTACGTATATTGTACCTAGATAGCGCATTTATCCTATAAATAGTGCATAATAATAGGTCTGCATATACGTTACTATTTATTCAGCATATCTTTACAGCATAAGAACTGATATTATTAAGGTGAAGAGTGTTTTTTTGAGCGCACTAATCTTAGGAACTAACTTGAAAACATTTTACAGTGGTCAGTATTCGATATTTATTATATTCGATATTATATTTGGGGCTACATTTTATCCAGGTTCACGAAGCAGTTACCACGGGGTGATTATTTTCTTTCAAAATTAGAAATGATAGTTACCACACGTGGGATTCCTAAATGTCAACCAAAGAGCTCACAGTCTTTATTAAAAAATGTGTCATGCATACCACATCAAATTGTTCAGGTCACGATTAGCACGTGTTCCTAATCCACGTGACCTTTCATCTGCCGCGGCAAACAATAACACAGCAAATATGATTAACAAAGTTGTTTTAATTATTAACGAGGCGGATTAGTTCTGGGTTTACACGAGCTAATGTAAGTTAGTTTTAAGGTACGTTTTCGAAGCTAGATGTCGACAGCACTTGCAGCGACTGCATGAATAAATAAGACGGTAAGATCAAGCAGAAAGCTGTTATATTAGCTATGGGTTTAAAAAAAAAATACAGAATGAGTGAAAGTGTAACTTAAATATATAATGTACAATGACTTTTTACTTACAAAAATAAAGCATATATTTTAAGCAGCACTCATTTACCGTATCTCCATGTTTCTACATATCAAAAACAAACGACTATCAGATGATTCAGCCAATATATCTCCAAAGGCCGGATAAACCGTCTCAAGCTAATGAGATCGGAATAAACACCAGTAACACTGGCTACCCGACGGCTGCGAGTCGATAAATCCGTCTATTCTTGTTACTTGACGTGCGGGGACCGGCGACAAACACACTAAGATACGGTCCAGTAATTAAGAGCATTCAAGAGAATGTTATTTATTGCTTTAGCGTTTAGTTCTTTCAAGAATTTAAACCTAGCGATGTTCTCGCGGTTCCACGGTAGAAAAATTGTTGCAGCAACCGGATGAAACGTAGCCTTATTCTTTAAAGTTAAAGGACTCTAGACTATCTATATCCCAAACATTTTAAAAAGGTTCGGTAGTTTTGTTTAGTAAACGGGAAAAACAGGCAGACAATGACACACTAACAGTCACACAACACACAGACCACCAATACTATTATCGGAAACAAGTGTAGACCAGCAAAAGGCAAGCGGTAAGCGAACCAATCATCGATTCTTTATCGAACAAGCGGATGGTCCTACAATCGCATTGACGACATATCAGCCAACAGCCAGCGAATAATAAATCGCATCCGCAACGCATCCGTATTCGGATACGACTCGATTATGAATCGACTCGGTGCCATATCCATTATGGAGATTAGACGCTCGCCATGAAAAGTAAATGACGTTTTTATGTTCGCTCGATTCTAATTTTCATTGGATCAGTCGTTTATAGGTCATGAAACCTGGTGAAGCGTCAATGTCTTTTTTTTTCAATGCAAATATTTATTCAATAATAAATTAAATACATAAGTTATTTTTCCCGCAACTTAAAACTTTATTTCGATCACTTTCATATTTATAATAACCCAATTGAGTCTCTGGTGATGATATCCGAACGACAATACTAGCTACCGCAGCGCCCATTGGTTCGTATCGAGTGTTCTAGAAGATACTCGCAACAAGCTAGCAGTGTTGCGTCTGGCCACCGCCAAGGACGGACGTAGTACTTCTCCCGCCGCCATTCGCATTGTGTCGAATACACACCGCTCCGCGTCATTATTTCCCTATATGTGATTTCCTGAAGATTCTCGTGTAATAATTGAACCTGCTGCTAGAAGACATTGCGGACTTATAGTGCAGTGCTGATTTCACGAGTTTTAACCAGTCCACCGGTGGATGAACCTAGATTTAGCTCGCCGGCCGGCAGCCCTTACCGCGACCACGCGCCCTGGAACGAGGCATCTTCACATCTCGCTGGTTCTAAGTGAGGTCCCTGGATTCACAAGGTACGTGGGCTTTATTGCTGCAAATAGTTGTAGTGGGTATTGGTGTCTAACGGAATATCATCGGCAGGGATTTAATTGAATTACGATTTGAGTTTCACCGCCATATTGTTTTTCCCGCATTCGATTTTCAAGATTTGAAATCACCGCTCCCGCATCCCGCACTTCTCTTTTCTTTCTTCATTCCACCCTTTAAATTTGTCCCAATTAAATCCATTATTTTTTTATTATTTTTCCCCGATGAGGCTATTTACACGCCTCATCAAAACCAGTTAGTCTGTTTAGAATGATTCGTTAAGTAATTTCGTGTTGAAATATTGAATAATGAATGAAAATAGTTTTTTTATGAATCAAGCCCTTAGACATTAATGGGAACTTTTACAAATATGCATTTACTTATTCGCGCACCCGGATAAAAGTAATCTATTAAGTCTTCCTCGATAAACAATGCAGTTTAATCTAACCTTCTATCAAAACATAGTACATGTCCCCAACCTTGGTTATACTCGTAGATAGACAAAATAAATGTGCTGAAAAGAATGAAAGGAAAACAAAAGCTTTATCATATAACTGCGATCTATTTGTCCGAGTCGCCAGCGTGGCTACTGAGGCTAGCCGGCCGCCGTGACTCGCGGACATGTTAAACCTTTGAGATAAGCAGTCGTATATCACATGTATTAAGTAACAAGTTGTAATCCTGTATCGTACTGTTAGTAAATTTTAAAGGTTGTTACATGATAATTTAAGTAACTAGCTGTTATCACCCGCGTCTCGTCGGAACTTCTTCCTGTACCCGGAGAAATTACCTACACTCATAGTGTAGATTCCAATTAAAATATTTTTTCAGATCGGTTCAATAGTTTCGGAGCCTTGGTACAAAAAGTACAGAGTACCTATTTATAAATTAACATAGATAGACTAGTATTAGATCTCCATAGAAATATTAAATGCAAATAACTCCAGACATTTCTACCTAATAATCTCGAATCTCTACTCATTTATTTAAAAGTGTGCCAATCACGATCGAGTTACACAGACTTACGAAGTCTTACGAAGTTTCCCGAACAGGTCCGAATGAGACGATAACAAGACGCGACGTGTGAACGAGTACAACGAGCGGTTTGATAAATCTATCCGGTGGAATTCCTTCGTGTGAACCTATTTGCACTTCCCTTGGTGACTTTATTATGAGAGAAGCCTTTTTTCTTTACGGCTTTTGTAAAAACAATTTAATGTGAACTCGGATTTATTTTTCCTAAATGGTCAATTGTTTGCGTCAATTAACAATATTTATTTTCATGTAATCATGGTCTACTGAAATTCTCATAAATGGTTTAAGTTTGGATTGCACTATGTCTATACTTAATAGGGCAACGAGTCGTAACTTGGTGTAATTATGTTGCAATCCACACATAAAGATTTTCTTATTTTTTAAACGCGCTAAAAAGTGGCAAGGTGTAAGTGAAAGACACGAGTCAACACATAAACATTAATATTGTATCCAAACTACAAACACTCCGAGCAAATAAAGCATTTGTTTTCAACCCTAAAATATTTACGCACACTTTTACTGCGCCCTTGCACAGATCACGTACTTTAATGTAATGCTTAGTCAAAATATTCAGATACGACTCCATATGTGACGCAAAAAGCCTCTGGTATAAAAACATTCGCAATAAATGTCCATTTTATGACGCAAAATAAAATATACGTCATGAATATTGCGCTAAATTATAACGCCAGGTCTTTTAACCCTTTGCGGGGGTGAGTTTTCAGGGATTTTCAGCTGACACCGTAATATAACGGGTTGTTGCTTTTGGAATAAAATTTCACACTCGCAGTTTGGGGTTAGGCCGTGAAATACTTATTTTGATGCAAGTTTGTTTTCTAACAAGTATAACAAATTTTTTAAATGGGTTTGGATAATTTAAACATATTATTTACACACACGAAAATAGATACAATACTTCGTAAATAAAAACAATTAAAAAAAAAGCTAGAACTTACTTACACAGTAACATTATATTTTTGCAAACAAAATCGTATACCACCTGAAACCTTCATTTCCCACATATTAACCAAGGCTTTACAAACTGTTGTATGTTGGATTGTAGGTAGTCGATTTTCGCTGACTGAAGCTGAGTCAATATACTAAATCGAGCTGCCAAGCACAGATGCTGAACCGAGACTGCGGAGACTCTAAGCTTGGCGGACGAATGTTGAGGGTCTTAATCTAGTCGTTTTAGTTTATATTAAGCTTAATGGATCTGTGAAAAGGGAAACTGTTAAATATTTTGACATATCAATTAGTTAGTAGTAAACTGTATTCATCATTAAATCATTTTCAGGAAATTGCAGATGCGTAGTGTAAAGGTTACCTTCTCCGTATAGGTTTGGTACGTAACTGTTTTATGTGACATCACATGCTAAACAATTCAGTGTCATTTTCAAATTAAAAAGTCAATTAGATAATTATATTTTACCCTCATTTACCCTTGAACCTCAATCAAGATCAATATCTTATCGATACCGCACGTCTGCGTGTCCGAATACTGACATGATGCGATTAACTACTCGATATCTGTTCGCAGATCGACCGAGCGACCGCAGTAAGGCACACCACTTTTAATGAATGTATCGATAGATCGGATTTTGTTTACTTTCATTTATTCTGGTTAATTTATGTTAGGTTCAGTTTCAATTGTTTTGGGATTGGATATTTTCCTTCAACTTTACTTGGTCTATGGTGTCCAAGAAACACTCAAAAAGTACATATAACTTAGAAAAATTGCATTTGTACTTGCCTGACCTGGAAGTAAACCAGTATAGGTAATACTTGCGTACTTGAGAGGCAGGTGTTTAAACTAAAAGGCTACCGCGAAATTCAACATCGTATAGGCAAGGAATTACACTTTTCACATGTATATCTTTATTATTTGAAGAACCATTTCTAGCATAAAAAATCATCATTATTTTCCATAACAAAATCCATTCCAAACACTTGATTATTATACGCGACCCAATATTCGATGTTTGAATACATGGTAACAAATACAGATACAAAGCTACAGGCATCACTATTTAGCGCACATATCGATATCGCAGCTTTGTTCGCCTTCACTAATTCCGAGATTTCCAGTAACGAATGTTCAGTTTCAACAGATGTCTGTTACAGTCTAGTTTTCAGAGCAAAACTCGGTTTGTTAGTCATGTTGTAGTGTTTGTCTAGTTATAGGTAGTGTATCGGTGGTTCATATGTCTAAAGAAACAATTGAAACATCTGTGCGTAGGATATAAAGCAACTGATTGTATGCTTTGATGCAGCAAATTGAGTAGCGGAATTTAGTGCAGTTTATACCAATGGGGTCTATAATATACTATATTAAAATAAGAAATTAGGGCACAGTTATGTTTTTGTTGTTTGTTTATGTGTTCAATCCTTGAAATAATTAGTCCTAAACTAATTATTGATCCAGGCTAAAATTACAGAGTATTTTTTCATTATGAACTTTATATTTTTACTTTGTATAATTTTAAAGTGAGCTTACAAACCTGAGATAAAATGCAACGAAAGCTGTCTCAGGCCGTATTTGTATTCCATTATTTTAGCTAACCTAGATAGTCATCAGATGTAGGCCAAACTGAAACTACGCTAGTTTTATATCTTACTTAATTTTACACAGCTCTAATGGTGGAGTTACAAAGTCATATTTCAACATGTCTTACTTATATTGTGGTTAAAATTAAACCTATACATGATATCTATCTATAGGTACTTACAAAATTATAAAGCTGAAAAGTAGCAAAAGCTACTTTTTTGATATATCTTCCCACATGCTTGCAAACTTGAGTGTTAACATGATTATTGACATTATGACATTAACTGAAAAAATATATTAAAGCAGGTACAGAATGCACCACCTGCATCTGTTTTTATTAATATTGCATACAAATTAATTCGTCGAGATTATACGATCGTCGAGCCGAAATATTTGCTTTCGGAATTCAATGAACTGAAATATATATACAGCCATTTTAAATACAGTACGTTTCTGCTTTCCTGAAGTTTTTTGCTTCATTACAATTTTGCATATTCTCGGATAAATATCTGCAAGCCTCATTTGTTTGTTAATGCAAAATTATTTATAATTCATCGTGTAAAGGAAGCACGGTGTTGCTGTTTATGAGTTAATTGTAGAGTGAAAATATTTATAAGGTTAATGATTGAAACGGAACTTCAATGATATGCATTCATTTACTGCTGTCCATTGTCAAGCTACAGCTTTTGCATTGTATACCTACTTAAATAAAAATACTGGCTACCTCAAATACTTTTTAACAAAGCAAATTCCTTATTCTTTAGTATGTATTTATCCTGCTGCTTCATTATCTCTAACAAACAAGACAAATCAATCAGGCGACCTCATTTATATGTTTACTAACTTAGCAGGATATACCCAGTGCAATAGCAGTCAAACTTTAAAATAACTTAATATACTCCACCTTCATTAATTTAATCTAACATAATATACAAACAATACTACTTTCACATACTTATATGGTCAAAACTTAGCCCTCTATCAACCATATTGGTTGCTTGCTTGTATACCTAAGACCTAACTGTATCGTTTCGATAAACTAGGGTTCACCGCAAGTCTGATCGACCACTGGTGAAAACTTGCGCGGTTGACGACTGATTCTGGTTGGAACACTAATGTTATTATAGGTCCCTTGTGGGTCCCTTGCTGACTTCACAAATACTTGATTGGCTTTTGACGATGTATAATGGTGTAGTAGATTATTGAGTAGAATAGGATGTGTTATTATTAATGTTTTGCTAATAGAATTTATATATTTCTTTGTTTATGATCTATGTAGATGATAACTGATCTATATGTTTAAGAAGGTAGGATGAGATGTACAATAGTGTGCTCTAAAAATAGGTTGGTAGCTTTAAAACTAATGTAGCATGTAGCGTATGTTATCCGCCAATGAAAAATAAATAATGACTCAAAAATGCGACCTAGACGCCTTCAAGCTTTTAATAAACAGTCGATGGATTCCACGGACCTTTAGAAGATTACCCTTCCATGGATCAATCACAAAGAAAAACTCACTAAAACACCGCAATAAAAAAACTTCCTGATTCTATCCAAATCTTCTATTACCCAAGCTAAAACCTAGGCTTATTTTTTTCCCCTGATCTCTTTCGTCGCGATCATAGAAAGACAGTCATTTGTCGCGCTGTCAACGCTCCCGTTAGCTCTCTCAGGGAGATAGCACGATAGTAACTGATGGATTTATTACTACTCAACTAACTTTATATCCCCAACGAACTAGGAAAATGTAGTACGAGTTTTTGTTAGTCTTTGTATGTAGGGCTAGAAATTATTGGAAGCTTTTTTAGGATTGGATTTTGTAGTTTATAGTAAACCCGTTCTTTGAAATGGTAGGTATACAAATCTTCTATATATTTGCATTTTTTTGTTATTTATGATGTTTTTACTTTAACTGTTATTCACTGTTTTCAAATTGTTATGTAGTTCATTCTTTATTTTTATTTTAGGGAATAAACGCAATAAAGATTGACTTAAAATTACATATCACTTTATTCATATTAACTTAACAAGTATTCCGGACCAAGTATTATGGAACAAGTATTACCTTGTCACAAACACAGTCCTGCACAAAGGGATTCAATTACCTGTCTTCTCAACGTAGACTAGACTAGCAATCTATTGAGAATACCATTGTCGGGCAATACAACCAAATTAAGACAAATATCAGAACACATGATATGCCATTCGATTTACGAAAGCGTACGCATCACAATGGATCAAACAAAAACGACCCCAATAATATGTCATATGTTGTAAAACTAACGTAATATTAACTACTAAATTGAAGATAATATACTAACATATAAAATGGCAAAAAATCACCAGTTATAAGGTTTGTCCTACATCAGCAGCTCGCAATAAATCCCCGATACGACGCTAAACGATTACATTCGCTGTAACAATAAAAGAATGAATAAATTCCTAAAGGAGGGCGCAATTGAACTTGTTTTCTGAGATCACGTACTCGATTTCTTACAGGCTGTGACGTCATCGTTCGCCAACTTATATTGTATTTTTTTTGTGAGAGAAAATGTGTCGATGTTATAGAAGTGTTTCAGTGAGTTTTTACCTCATGGATTACGGGTGGTGAAAAAAGCTAGCTGCTCATATTTTTCCGTAGAAGAGTAATCTTTTAAAGGTTTGAGGAACTTATCGACTTTATATTTAAAGCTAAAGTACAGTAACAAATAGGTACATACTTAACTTTCAGTACAGGCAATATTTCTTATTTTCTTATTTAAGAACAGTAAACTAGGTCCTAAAACTACGATTCACTAACATACCCAGCTTCAATATAAAAGCAACATATTCTCATCGTTCAACAGTGAGATTATCAAGAAGCAATGAAGATAAAAACTTATTTCCTTCAAGTAATAAATCCATCACTTGGATATCGTATGTTTTTATCGCGGCTCCCAACGGCGCGGGGACGCGAGTACACGCGGTGACGGGCGGACAAATGAGAGAAGATATTAGTCTGATATATCATAGTAACTATACACTATACAGGTTTTATTTTTAAAGTTTCTAACTTATATTTTACATCAAGAAGTGACAATAACATGGTATGGATACAATACAATACTGCTTTTAAAATTAAGGAGAAGTGAACTAAGCAGGATTATAAAATGTGGGAAAAAGTGGTAGAAACATGGCTATTTTGACATCAAAGGGTAAGTTACTTGAGCGCGAATAATGATTTTATCATAAGCTTTTTTATCGTCCCTCTTCAGGGCACAGGTCTCTTTTCACACGAAGAAGAAAACAGCGTTAATCACCATACCTGCATCATTCATCATCTTTCTTTTCTTCTTCTTCTTTTTCTTTCCAGAATTAATTCACCTTCACTCATAGACATTACTGTCCAAGATAAACCAAACAACAATACTTAGAATACGAATAATCTTCGAATAAAGACAATCATAAACCACAAAGGTCTAGTCATAAGTTGAGTTATGGAGCACCGATCATCGATCGAGTGGCAATTGTTCGAGGAGCCGATCACTCACAGAGATGACCCTTCATCAGGCGTTTTGAACTTCGTTTGACTTCAACCCTCGATAGATCCTTCAAATAGATGGCTTTTTATGTTCTTATTATCCTTGCGAATGCGAAAGTAGCTTAGTCTGTCTGTAAACTTAAACTTACTGCTGAACGGTTTTCAATGTTTGGTACATATACCTATACATAGTTTCAATTCTGAGAAAGAACATAGGCTATTATTTAGCTGGGACATAAGTGAAACTTTATAAATAAATGTGTTAAGTGACTTACACTAAAATATTGTCAACTCGAACGAGTTCCTGAGTTTAGCGCGTTCAAGCAAACAAACAAAACTATAATAAAATATGTATATGTAGATCTCACACACTCCAACATAAGATTCTTCTTCTACATACACTGTTAAAAAGTTGCATCCCCTTCTTTCAAAAACGCGCAGCTTTCATAGTTATCTGAACCGATTTGTCGCCACAGACAACATTATACCGCCTCATAGATAAAGTAGAACGACGTTCGACGCGAACATCAAAAAGCGATTTACGACGAGATTCGACGTGTTACACAGACATGTATTATTCAGATAGTAAGTCAAACTAGGTTTTGTACACATTAAACTGTGAGGAACTGTTTGAATGAACCCTACTATTTATAATCTGGGGTGTTGGTCTAGTAATACAATGTGACATTTTGTACCTACATAATAGTTGTGTATTCTTTTACGTTTGAAACGGCTTACCTGTGTTTTCCATATTACCACTTAATTTTTTTTTATGATGAATTAGATTATAAGTTCTTGCATATTACATCCGTAAGTATAATCAAATTGCGGCATGTTAGTTGTTCCCCCTTGTTGTTGCTCCTTCTTTCTGCAGTTATTCATAAGTACTCCTATTTCTTTCCCGTAAGTTACATAAGAGATCATAACAAAATATTTACACCAAACTCCGCGCCTATTAATAACAGTTACCCTTTTAATTAAAACTCGTTGTTCAATTCCCGTTCGTACTTCATTAGAATCCTTCCGGTAATCGGTTACGTAACCGTAATTATACCGGTCGTAATCAATAACGTAACCGGAGCAATTGAAACTCTACTCGATTTACTTAATGGCACTTATAGTCAGCTTTAAAAGTCATCATCTCCCGAGCCTTTGCCCAACTATGTTGGGGTCGGCTTCCAGTCTAACTGGATGCAGCGGAGTACCTTTCAGTGTTTTACAAGGAGCGACTGTCAGCTTCAAAAGTAGCTAAACAAATCATAATTTGCAAAACTGATAAACACCGTATCGTGCAGTAAGCATTCATTTTTTTTAATGATGTTAAGTAAATAATAATTAAGTAAAGGCCTTTTTAAGACTTAAGACCATTTACGTTACTAGGCACTTCTAAAAATGTTGATTTGTTAAACTATTTCGACGCTGACCGTACACAAATTACAAGTTAAATAACTTACGGTAAGTAAGCACATTAGTTACACCCTCAACTTAAACTTATGTTAACTGTGTCCGGATATGTGACGTAAGCGTAAGAGCTAACTTTAAAAGTAAATGTAAAGTTGCGTCGCTTCACTAATTACGGTCTTGATATCTGTTTGCTAAGATTTGAGTAAGTTAGGAGAAGAGGCGACATGGATACTGTATGAAGACTGAAGATAAATTATGAACGTATTTTTGGTTAAATGCCAAAGGTAATCGAGTTGTTATGATTTCTTAAAGCTCGTAGTAGTTTGGTAACTCTCGTGGCCAAATACACTGTTGTAGTCAATTTACACATTTTCTACGACCTTCTACAAAATCCCCCGTTCTTCTTCTTCCAAACTCTCCAACTATGTTGGGGTCGGTTTCCAGTCTAACCGAATGCAGCTGAGTACAAGTGTTTTACAAGAAGCGACTGCCCTATCTGACCTCCTCAGCCCAGTTACCTGGACAACTTCTATAAAATATAAATAAGAAATAAATATCTGGTAAAGAGATTCTCTTTTTAGTTTTCTGTTAATTTTGTAACCGCCTATTTCTATAAACCGACACCAAACCACAAACCTTATGAATATTTATCGCATATTGGATGAGTAACTTAGTTAATTCGCGGTTTTAATCCAAATTAGCCTTTATGTCTACACAAATAAGGTCCAAATTAATCGCGGCTGATTCAGCGGCCTTCTTGGCTGATATACTAAATCCAGACATCCCTACTAATATTATAAATGTGAAAGTAACTGTCTGTCTGCTACGCTTTCACGTCTAAACCACTGAACTGATTTTAATAAAATTTGGCACAAGTTGACCTTGAGAAAGAACATAAGATAGTTTTTATCCCGGACTTTTGAAGAGTTCTCTTGGAAATGCGATATAACCGAACTCGATGCGGGTGAAGCCGCGGGCGGAAGCTAGTATATATATATAGAAAGTTCGTCTAAATCCGTGGGTACGTGTCTGGTGTGGTAAATTAGGCACCTTTGCCTGTCTATTCTAGATTAATGTAACTTGGGTTAGACCTTATTAATTTGCTGTTCAGTGTGTGAACTGGCAGTTTGTCAAATATACTAATGGTTGTGTTGGGAGTTCAATCTGTAAGACAGGAGAGAAACTAATTGAAAATGCTTTAGAAGTAATGTTTGGAAATTATGGTGACAACTATTTATTCTTAGTCATCGAGTATTTCTCTTTATTAATATTGTGCATTTATTTTCGTTAGTCATGTTTTTGGAAAGACTTGAAAACTTTTTTCGGACATACATAGTTATTTTAACAATGTGTCAGATGTCAGGAAGAATCATTTAAGAAAAAGTCGTTTAGTCGACTGCAGAAAATATTATTTTATCCGTATTTAAAAAATGTTGACGCATGAACATCTGCTTAATTCTTCAGGACTACTAACTTTGATATTTGTCTAGCTTTATTCTAGTATTCTGTAAATGTAGTAGTTAACTGTATAAACCTACGCTTATAACATCACATCATACCACCAGAATGTTCAAGTCTGGTGTAAATCTTGGGCACGAGGTAGTTCAGTTCAGCACCTCCATTGTCCGCGTCGAATGCCTTTCAAACGCTTAGTCTTAATATATAGGGTTGCCATATAACACTGAAAATACTCCTTTTAATTTAGGAAAAATTGCGATGGAAAGACAAAAGCGACAAATGTAATTTCCCAGTTGTAATTTCATGTTAATTAAACATGTTTTGTTAGCCCTTAACACACATTGTTGCCATATTAAATTTCCCAGCTAATACTTCTATTTAGGTGGACAAAAGCGGATTTATATCTAAAGCTGGCAACCCTAGTCATGGTAAATTTCACAAGCACAATAACCTGTCTTTGTTCAAAGTTATATTATTACGTCGCTGGAACGTCGCGTCACAGATTAACATAATTTAATACAATTTTCTGTGTTACGACAGAATAAATATACTTTGTTATAAAATTCTGTGGACGAACGCTTGTTACCTGCGAGGTATGCATCAGGTTTATATGGTTCTGAATGCATATGCATAATTATACTATATTATTCACCTAGTGAATTTATTAAACAAAAATCTTTTTTTGTCCCATCATGAAGATATGTCGCGAGATGTACCTGGGTAATATGGTATGTAATACCCAATATATACTCGTATAATATCATATTTTTACCCATTTATTTTTATTGTAATTTAAAATTATTTACAAAAAATAATTATATAACTACTCTCTCACACAAGCTTTACTCGTCACACTGTATAAAAAAGTAATACATAACATCATTAACACATGAGATCCACTCAATATTTTAATGAGCGCGTGTTATATTGCATCGTCCCAGCCGAGTTTGTTTTGTGCGACAATTAAACCTGTATTTACCAAACAACCTAGATTCTCTGATACTCGATATGCACACAATAAATTCACGTGCGAATTAATCGAATGGAATATTTCGAAAGACTGAATAAAATCGCTTAAATTGTGTACTAAAGTTTTTGAGCGTGTATAATGAGTTAAATGAAGTGTAACAGCGGTTTCATATTAGCGGGGTTTGTCGTGCGTAGACGCTTGGTACAAAGTCTGTCTCGCGGTTTCAAGTGTCATCTTTTGGTAGTTGTCAATTGTTTATCATCGATCCTATACCATATAGGCATAGTACGAACCACAATTCGCAAGTCTGAAAGTGCTCTTATGGATACAATATTCTTGATTGTTTGATCTGTCAATATAATGTAACTAAAATGAAAAATGAAGATTAAAATTGTAATAAAATGTTAACATTGGATTTCAGTATTGGTACAAATTATTTTCGTAAAAGCTAGCACTTTTCTGTCTTGCAAACCAGATGCCTAGGCTAATGGTTATTGAATGTGATTCAGTAAACGCCAGATGACGATATAAAGTTAAAAAATATAAAACATAGCGCGTCAACCACAGAGTAATGGCGACCGACTGAATATTAAGCACTAAGAGCTTTTTACACTTAGTTTTATTTTCACAACGCAAACGATTAAAAGATAAAACTTTTATAACAATAACGGTGATTAAATTGATAAAAAAGGAGGCTCAAAAATTTAGTTTTTAAGCTCACTGGTACCGTTTTAATCTTCAAATTCGATTAAAATTTATAATTGTTTTTATAAACTGAAATAATAGGCCTTGAGACTATAAACCTTGAATTATAAATTAATGCTATCATATTCTAGACATAATCATAACACAAAAAGTCTATTCTACAATAGTAAAAACACAGTATATTAAATGTACTGCAGAAAATTCTAAGAACTACGTAGTGCCTACGGCGTAGCGTCTACGGCGTAGCCACAGTTGCTACGCGGCCGTAGTATTTGATCGATCGTCGACGTCTGAAGTTATTTTCTGATGAAAATGGAATGCTGTAAACAATATTACGGCTGATCTCTTTATTATTATTATAGTCTTACTATCTATATTTACCGCGGTTTTGCTCTACCTTTAAGAGACACTATTATTAAACATGTACTTAATATACTGTGTGTATCTTAGTCTCTCGCTAGAGTCTGAACTATACGTCAACTATTAGCCAAATATAATGCAAATTGGTTCTGCAATTTTATAACAAAAATATGTCAGATAAATAGGCATAGTAACTTAAGAATTTATTATATCAATAAGGAAGAACAGCAAGTTTTATCACGACAAAAAATATTCATGAGATATTCTTATTTCGTGGAAAAATGTGAGTAGTGTGACAAGATAAATTTGGGATAATTTACAAAAACAGCAAATAGTTGAGCTCTATATATTATCGCCTACGCATGACGACCGCGACCCGACTATCTATCATAACAACATTTACCTAAACCATGGAGAACAAAATGACTAGCGGAGGTGCCATAACGGAAAATCTTCTAAGAAAACTGGCGTGTTCGGGGGACGGCGAACTTTTCTGTCTTCGCCCGTATATGCCTTCTTTGGACCCCGCCATTTTTTGTAATACCTAAAATCGTTGACAGATGTCTCAAAGAAATCAAACGCCTTGTTACTTCACTCGTAACTGATCGTTTCGGTCATGATGCCCATCGTACGTATTTGACCTAGAAGTAGTCATCTGACCTACCTGTATTATCTCTGCTCATCCTTCCTTACTCCGTGACCTAAACTAATATTTTATTTTCATTCAAACCTACTTTCTTTTTTGGGCGAATAACATTTTTTAGATAAAGTTATCCGTCTTAGGCTATCTGTCATTTATTATTGGATAAAAATATTTGTCTATTTTTAAAATTAAGTTATTCATCTTTTTTGTTTGTCAATGAATTACAGAATTTATTATGTTCAATGAAACCTTACTTAGATATAAGTAAAAGAATCGCTATGTGATATATATTATTACATCTTTTTTTTATAAATTTTTCTGTACTTAATCATGGATATAAAAATAATTCAGAAGTTTCTGAATCTGAAATTTAAAACAATGTTGCAAAAAATTCCTGCAGCACACGAATATTTTAATAAAACACACAACCGAAAAAACTTGTCTATTTTCATTCATAAAACCCATTAACAGCACTCACCAAAAACAAACTAAACTAAAAATATGTTCCCACTAAAAACCGGAGTATTTGTGTAAAAGCTAGTGATGTAAGTATCGGTAATAACCGTAATTACTGGACCAAAAGGTCCATGATATGTGAGTGCAGCACTACGGTATGTTACCAGCGCCATATTGAATGTTCACCCTTGAAATAATTTATCGGAAAGATAAGGGAGTCCCATGTTTGAATGGATTTATTTTGTTTATTTTTCCGTATTTATTAGTATGTTTTAAAATCTAACAAAATACAATTTGAAAAAAAAATATTTGCTGTCTTTTTGTTCACCTGTGATGATTTAAAATTAGCTGAAAATCAATACTTTTCGAAGGATTTACAAACGACAGCCCCCAAAAGCACCTGCCCATTACCACTTCCTCCTATGTATTTCTGCTGGGAAGATAAAATGGCGGAATAAACTCCACCGCAACACAATTCTCTCTGCATGTTTTGATCAATCACGACTGTAGTTACGACCATTTTAGTAATTATCGTTCATTAGTTGTTTTGTAGCATTCAATTATTTAGCACTAGACGTTTTCCCGCGATTTCACGCGCGTCCCGTGGTAACTACTGCCCGTACCGGGACAAAATATAGCCTGTGTTATTCGTGGATAATGTCGCTTTCGAATGGTGAAAGAATTTTTAAAAACGTTCAAGTAGTTTTTGAGCCTATTCATTACAACCAAACAAACAAAGTTTTCCTCTTTATCATATTAGTATAGATAACCTACCTTGTCGGTATTCTTTACAACGATATGTCCTTTACACAAGCTTCAATAATATCTTAAACACTACTACTCACTGTGGTTCATGTTCAGTGAGCAACTCTTCGAAGTGCAGGCGCAGAGTGTGCGCGGGCGGCGCTCGGATCTCACTGACGCACTGCACGTCGTCCGGGTAAGGCCGGGGGAAGCCGGGGCTCGACACTATGGCGTGCGGGTGTGTGTGGGACAGTATGATCGTCTCGTCCAGAGAATCTTTGATGCTGTGTAGGGAACAAGCTTCAATAATTTCTTAAACACTACTACTCACTGCGGTTCATGTTCAGTGAGCAACTCTTCGAAGTGCAGGCGCAGAGTGTGCGCGGGCGGCGCTCGGATCTCACTGACGCACTGCACGTCGTCCGGATACGGCCGGGGGAAGCCGGGGCTCGACACTATGGCGTGCGGGTGTGTGTGGGACAGTATGATCGTCTCGTTGCACAGGATCTTTGATGCTATGTAGGGGTCTGTAACAATGGAAAAATATATTATTTTTGAGTAATTAAAAAATATATCTAAGTTTATTTAGTTATGGTTTTAACCACAAGTTTTAATATTATGGTGTCTTCTAGCTTAAATACATTTATCCTTCTATAGTTTAAGTGAAAAATTGGCTTTCATAAATCACTTTTTATGACCACTTTATCTATTAAACCTCGACAAGAGAAAACATCTATATTTTTTGCTTTACATTAGGTAAATGTTAAACCTTTAGTTAAACCATCAAAAGTCTTTTAACTTAAAAAAAACTAAACGTTTAATTTGACAAGCCATCGAACAAGTTCAAACCACCTAAAATAAGTTTAAAATCAAAACAAAGGCGAACGGAAGACGTTCTAAAACGCTCAAATATTACATAACGCGTATTACAAAATACTGAAGACGATAAAGTTGTGTAGGTACATACATTAAACTGATACCGATACTTTATTTGTTGCGATATCTTGTTACAAACTCTGCATTGTCTACAACTTGGTAAATATAATATATTGGTGATATTTGCTCGGTGCTTGGAATATACTGTAATCTATTTTTAAAACGACCTTAAGAGCTATCGGACATCCAGGTATGGAAGGTCATTTTAAAAGTTAAGTAAAATGTATTTATTCGACTTGCTTCTCCTACATGATCTTATTAAGACTTCGCTGTCCAATTGCAACAAAGCTAAATCTCATGAACGGTGGTAGTCAGACAGTTAAAATTTTCACAAATGATATATTTCAGTTGCCGCTGCTGAAAACTAAATATTTGAAAGGATATTTTAGGGAGCCCCTTATAAAAACCTGAGCTTTTGACTGTATTATAGAAACGAGTTATGGAACCGTTAGTGCGTGATCCCTACTCACAGTTGGCCCTTTCTTTATTTAAACAGAACTTAAAGTAGCAGTGAAATATTTAATATATTGTCCTGTAGTAAACTCCTTTCAGCGATAACAACGCTCTCAAGCATCTGTAACCATCTGTAAGATCCCATTAACATGAGAGTATCTGCTGCGAAATAAATCAAACCGTTTCCCAGTTTACGAGCTTTCACTAATTATTTACTTAATTGCCTGCAGGGTCCTGATATATGGCAGTTTGTACGTGTGTTTATTTGTAAATCGGTAGTAAGCAACTCTTCTTATGGAGAAGGAAATCGTTTGAGCTGTAATTTAATTTGTGAATTATCAATCTCATTTAGATTAAGATTAAGCGTAAATTGAATAGATATTTAACTAACATATTTGTTTTCTAATAAGTTTAGGGTAGGCTTTGTTTAGCAGTGGACTTTTTAGGTTGACACGACGACGATTTGTTGTCAATAATTTTTGAAAAATTTTATACCCATTTTCAAATTGTCTGAAACAATTGGGCGATACAAATGTTTTAAATAACTTTCCAAGAATTGAAAAAACATTTTGGCCATTTTAGATACGATAAAAATAATAATAGATACCATTCTAAAACCAACTTCATAAGATTCATCTTCCTTTCCACTACAAAAGAGGCCTATCATGGCAACATTATTAGGCCGGTAAGACATTCTTTATTCAAATACCGTTCTTTTTTCCTTCTATTTTTTTTAAACTTGTACGTCACTGTCCCCGATAGTCCATTGTCCGTTGTACAGTCGAACGCAGCCATTGTTTTATAGGTACGCTTCCCGCCGTTTGTCCCAACTGTACCCGACTGTACTCAAGAATGGCGGCCGGTACATTGTGCTGTTATCTGCCATTGTACCAGCTGTTGTATTAACTTTGATATTTTTATTGTGGAACGTTTTAGCTTGACGATGTTTTTCTTGGTTTGCTGTGGTAAAATTGATAATGGATGATTTAAAACTGGTTTCACCAATATCGAAACCATTAATTTTCACATGAAATGCCAAACTCTAATAGAACAGATAACCAGACTTTAATTGCCAAGACAAAATAGACAATGTATTTTAAGTATTTAACTTTAGATATTTTTTTAATTGCCTTGATCGGTGTCTTTTCCGACCATTACCAAAAAAGCTACTTAATACCTTTTCAGGTACCAAATACATAAAATCCCCAACTTTCGAAATATATCTTTTTCGTGCTATTTCCAAGTAAACACAAAACCATTAGTTCCCACGGACCACTTAGATAAAGATCGTATCACACAATTACTTATTCCGAAGACGTCCCTATTGACTTGTAAGCTTTTACACGGAGTTAGGAAAGATGAGCGGAGATGCCATAATGCAGGTAGGTCAGGCGTCTTCTTCTAGGTCAAATACGTACGGTGGGCATGACCAAAACGATCAGTTACGAGTCAGCTAACGAGGCGAGACGTCTATCAACGATATTTGGTATTGCAAAAATGGTTGGGTCCAAAGAAGGCGTATAAAGGCGAAGACAGTAACGTTACTCGTCACCCGCATTTTGGCGCGCTAGCTTCTTAGGAGATTTTCCGTTATGGCACCTCCGCTAGTCATTTGTTGTACATGGACATTCAATACTTATCGCCTGTCTCCTTTTTACCAGTTAGAATAGAAAGGGATGGAAGATGACGTTATGTAAAGGATGCTTGTGCTGAAGGATTTCAATGCGTTTCATTTGAGTTCAAATTGTTTGGGATTCGCGGATCGTTGTTTGGGATTATTGAATGGTAATTTCTGCTTATAAATGCGAAAGTAAATGTTTTGGTCTCTCGCGCTTTCACATCAAAATTGGTGAACTGATTTAAAGGTTAGCACACAGATATCCTAGAGCATGAGAAAAGATATAGGGTACTTTTTTGTCCTGGTGCGAGAAGTGGTTTAATCGGAACGCGAGTTTAAACAATGGGAAATGGATCGCTTTGATATTATCGAATGTTTTTAAATATAATCTTATCAATAGTTAAACCTGTAGCAACTACAATGCATCTAGAAAATTATTCAAAATATCAATGCACCTCATCATCCTCCGAGCCTTTTCCCAATCACGTTGGGGTCGGCTTCCAGTCTAGCCGGATTCAGCTGAGTACCAGTGCTTTACAAGAAGCGACTGCCTATCTGACCTCCTCAACCCAGTAACCCGGGCAACCCGATACCCCTTGGTTAGACTGGTGTCAGACTTTCTGGCTTCTGACTACCCGTAACGACTGCCAAGGATGTTCACTGACAGCCGGGACCTACAGTTTAACGTGCCATCCGAAACACAGTCAATGGTGTCTAAGATATACTTAGAAAGTACATACAAACTTAGAAAAGTTGCATTGGTACTTGCCTGACCTGGGATCGACCCCGCGCCCTCATACTTGAGGTTGGTCCTTTACCCACTAGGCCACCACGAAATATCAATGCACCTATAAAACCAAATTATTATTTCTTAAATAAACACCCCTATTACTATTCAAAATTATTTTTACCATCCACATTTTTCAAAAAGAATATGCAAAAGCTGCATTGCACCGATGCCAAGTCGTACGTTAACTTTTATTTGCATCCGGAGCACCGAACTTTGATCTTTACAGCGGTTTACACGGCTATTAACGCCCTCCCCCCACTTCGGCTGATGTTAAGCCAAAAAACAGGATTTAGGTAATAAGGAATGCAGAAGAATCACTTTATATTATATAAAAAATATAAAAATGTAATAGCGAGTTGTATTCTAATGATATGACGACTTGCTTACTTTTTTGACATCATCATGGCAATATCTGTCTAATGTAGGTACATATGTATAATATTGTAGGTATAATGTCTTACTTACAAACTGTTTCTTAGTTTCTTAGGACTCCGGAAAAATATGTTGGTCACAACGAATAACTCTGGACTAAACAGATAACTATTTATAAAATAACCTTTAACTTATACACACTTCTAGCTAAAATAAATAAAAATAACAATTTGTATATTATATACTGTATCTCTCAATCAGTAATCAATATTTTATTATTTTTAATTGCAAAGGAATATTCTATTTTTAAATAGCAAGACTTCTGCAATTGCCTGCCTGTACCACGGCAACAAAAAGAAGGTTCACACCGAATTGGATATTTGCGAGACCATTAAACCGTTTTGATAGTTTAAAAAATATTGCGATTTTATTGGATCGTACGTTTTTATGGCTTTATGTATCCTGCCAGATTGCTGGGTTAAGTGTTGGTTTTCATGCATTCGTGTGACAAAACGGCTGTTTTCTTCGCAATCTGTGATTTTATTACGCAGTTTGGAAGAACGAATAGTTTTTGTGAGTTGTAAGTATTTTTTAACCCCCGACGCAAAAACGACGGGGTGTTATAAGTTTGACGTGTCTGTGTGTGTGTGTGTGTGTGTGTGTGTGTGTGTGTGTGTGTGTGTATGTGGCATCGTAGCTCCCAAACGGATGATCCGATTGTAATGCGGTTTTTTTTGTTTAAAAGGTATGTCAGTCGGGAGTGTTCTTAGCTATGTTTGGTGGAAATCGGTTCAGGTCTTCAAGGTCATCAGCTCGTTTGCTAGATGTGATAGGAATGTTACACGCTCAGTTTACTTGCAAGTATATGTGGGATCTGAAATTTGAAACACTAATGTCTTCTGGAACCACTGAGCTGGTTTGCTGTTAGGGCACGAAGATAGGAGACGTAACCCTGAACTGCCTTTTAGTAAACCCATCGAGTTTGGGCTCGTTGAATTTGTCTTGACGAGTTCTCTTCATGTTTCTGATTAAAGAGAACCTGATGCTGGTAATGGAATGTGGCGGATGCAACCCTGAAATGCCGGAATGAAACGGATAAACCGATTTATATTTTTGCTGAAAATCTAGAATGTCCAAAGGTTAATCTTTATTGTTTCTCAATCTGTGCAATTCTCCCAGAGCCAGTTTGTCATGAGGATTGTTATACAGCTTCCTTTGGCCGAGATCGCATATAGCGACCCCATCTTAAGATAAAATAAATTAAACGAAAGAAGGAAAAATTAAGGAGCTCCTTTAAAAAGCATGAAATAAAATTAAATTATAAATTTAAAAAAACCCCCGACCCAAAAAAAAGTACGCAATAATTATGACAAAAGGTTACAAACGCTAAACCCTATAAAAAGCAAAAAATAACTTTTAACACTACGTAAACTAAATTTTGACGTGTCGGGGGACCGCTTTTTACCTTCATAAATAGTTACATAAATCAAATGATACCAACCTAATTACAACATTCGTTTAAAAAAAACACGTATCTAAAGTAATGAATTAGAGCGGTCCCCCGACACGACAAAATTTAGTTTACGTAGTGTTAAAAGTTATTTTTTGCTTTTTATAGGGTTTAGCGTTTGTAACCTTTTGTCATAATTATTGCGTACTTTTTTTTGGGTCGGGGGTTTTTTTAAATTTATTTGTTATTGTTTAATGTTGAAATAAAATATTTCTATTGATTATATAATAATTTTTTGGATTTAATCAAATACGTTTTTTTAAAATAAAGCCTGTAATAAACCTTACAAAGTATGCATGCCTACTTTTTATTTCACTATTAAACGAAATAGTGTACTAAAAATGTAAGCAACACGAAACCAAATACTTTGTATTCACTAAATAAAACTCCCGCATGAAAAACCGCGCTAACCAGTCCAATATAAAATCTTCCACAGACAAAATAACTATAATATTGTCTACGATTCACAATTAAGACCACAACCTCCTCGGATAAAAACCTCTATGTAACATTCCTACGTCCATTCAGCCAAGAGAGAACCGTTAAGGTGACGTAACGAACCTCTTTTGTGATCACGAGGGAACATTGGGCGCGAAATAAAACGAAGTCGACAAACTCGCACGCTGTAAGATAGTCACAACGAATGAAAATGGTTTTCTTTGAAATAAATGCGTTGTTTCTTGTTATTTGTAGCATTGTTGCGCGGTATTTTTATTGGGTTAGCTGTACGTGTCATATTAAAGTTTAATCTGATATAAAAGCTGTAACGAGCAAGTTTTTCGAAATCCGAAATTGGAAATCCGAATTTTATTTTGTGAGTTGTCAAATACGATTCTTTTATTGTGTCATTCTTTTAAAATCTCTAAAAATAGGCTTCAAAAGTAGCTAGCTAGTATTTTATAAGTCAATAAGAATTACTGTAAAATATCAAAGATTATACTACAAGTGGCAATCATCTTTCCTTTTCAAGAGTTTTTCTTACAAATACCGCGGTCCTCGAGATAATCTCGAGTGCACTCAGCAGGATTAAGTTAAAACTGCTAATATAACGAGTGCAACCTCTTTGTTGGAACATTGAGAAGGGAACGAGATGCACTTTTAGTAGTTCTATTTTTAAATTAATTGAAGTTTCACATTGGAAGTTGCTTCGATGTAGGTGGTGATATAGTTTGGATTCCTTTGTGATCTTAGTAAAAAAGAAGGGATATGTCGATGTAGAAAAAAAGAAAAAGTGCATCAAAATCGGATGTCTGGCCTCTAATTTCTTTATAAATTCCACTTTCCGAAATAATTTGAAATGTTCCTATAATGTTATAACTATGTTTACATTTATACCAATAGATACATACTTCTGCTTAGTTTCCATATCTATACGAAGCGATAAAAAAACATCGAAGCACAATGAAGATTTTCTCGTCCCTCGTTTCCCCGATCGGCACGATAAAGTGACGTAATGAACCTCTTTCGTGATCGCGGTGCACGAGACTTCGCAGGTAATTTGGCACACCACTAGCGGGGTTGCCAGCGATGATTTGAGGAAATTGAGTGATTTATTGCTTGTCTGTTAGAAAATTTAGAGTTGTAAATGTTAAAAAAATTAAATTGATAAATCCGTTTCCCATTTTATATGAAGTAGGTAAGGGCTAGTAAAGACAAATGAGTTACTGAAAGGAAAACTTTTATGTCTAAGTGATATCTGTAAATATTTTATACAAGCACACTTTCAACATATATTTCACACGTTTATGATACTGTGCTACTGTCCAAAACCGATGCTCTATCACATGTCACTTACATCAAGCTCTTTAAAATTCGAATGCCCTCTATTTTCCCCACGCAAGTTAATCCCCGCAAGTCTGGCAATGCGGAAGGCTGGCCACCCCGGACGAGCGAGTGCACTGTTCAACCGTTATATAGGTCGACGCGGGCCGCCTCACTAATTCGCCTGTTTTCAATTCCGAACACGATTAGAACGAGTTTTGAAATCTATTTTAATATTCTTTTTCGTATTTTGAATTGGTGATGATGACGCTTGCAGTTTTTATTTATGATAAATGCTTATATTTTGTTTTCTTCTATTCGATTTTCGAATTTTACTTTATTGAATTCCCTTGCTATTTTGACTGTCTTTTATTTTTAGTACAAATACCCTTTTCGTATTTATTACATTTATGAATTTGGAATACAATTTGAATTTTGTTCTGGAATTCACTTTATTTCTGATTTCGAATTGCCTTTTACTAAAGTTCAATTTTCTTTTGTTTTCATTTATTCCATATTTGAATTACAATTGGTAGTAATTGCCATTTGTAGAAATGATCTTTATGAATTTCACTTTCAACAAAGTGGAATAAGTTACATAAAACATTATTAAGACTAGCTTAAGTAATAGAATATCTCTGAGTGTGACACTCAAGTGGCCAATAAAACTCGTTGTCCTGTAGAATTCGCATTTAGATAGAACTTTGACAATTAAAGGCCGAATTAATTCAGTTATTAAACATTAAAGGGCTAAACTTCTCAAGTTGTAATTATTTTTAATTATTAAACTGCCCTTTCAGACATACTTGACTGATTAAAGGGTTTCTTTATGAAGTTAGATAACTAAGACTTAAAAAAAGCTGTGTGAATGTCCCATAATCATCATCCTCCGAGCCTTTTTCCCAATCATGTTGGGGTCGGTCGGCTTCCAGTCTAACCGGATTCAGCTGAGTACCAGTGCTTTACAAGAAGCGACTGCCCTATCTGACCTCCTCAACCCAGTTACCCGGGCAACCCGATACCCCTTGGTTAGACTGGTGTCAGACTTGTAAATGTCCCATAATACTGTATTTTTTAACTTTTGGATTGTTTACTTATCTCACTGAAATCCTGTTGATTAACTTTTTCAGCTTTGGATAAATGTCAAAAAACTCGTTCTAAACCTCGCAATCGATCATAAATGTTATCTCTTGTCCATATTTCATCAACAATAGTCCACAATATACATTTATTTGCGATCCCATCACAATATAGATACATTAACTCCGTTATCGAGCTAATCCTTTATGTAAATTGCGCCAAATCACGATACAAGTTAACAATTGAGTTAGATTCGCATGGATTATGCATAGCTTTTGTTTGTTACTGACAATTGTAGAAAGCAGAAGGTTCACTGATGGTAAACTTTTGATACCTACTTCATTTTGTACTTGACGATGTTCAAAATCTTTTTATTTTATTTCAAATTCCAAATAGGCCATTGCAGGCTCTTATGATACGAGACGTTCACTACAGTAAAAATGTTAAGATTTTTAAGTTAAATGTGGATCAGTTCAGTAATCAAATGGCGAACAAGGTCGATTATCAACTACGGCTGCTTTTCTTTCTATGGATACAACTAGCTGCAGGACATATTATAGTGCAGAAGTATTTGCGTAGTATGTCTACACACTTGTTTATTTTCTCACTCTCATAGTCCGATGAGATTGCAATCCGATATGACCGATATTTACCTGTTCTCCTATGCACGAGTATATCACCACCAACTTCCAAACTCCCGGAGTCTTTCCGGAGCCCACATGGAGCACCTTTTATGATAATTGTTTGCATAACGTACTATTTTGCAAAATCAGACCTTCTGCATTATCCTACTTATTCTGAAGCTAACAGACATAACTGCTTACTGCCGTTAAATCAGCCGGCACGCAACTGACGACCTTCAACACAGGCTATGTCGCGTTCACAAGGAATGTTCTGGCAAATTAGCTATTTTCCTACTTATTGCTTTGTGTTTAGGTGCTGTGAAGAGTTTTGATAGAAAATAAGTGTCTGAGAATGGTGGAGAAGGGTTTTCTGTTTCACAAATAATGGCGTCCACGACCGATTTCGGCCACGGCGGCTGTTCTCATTTAAGGAGATCAGCTGCGCATTTAAGGAGGAGCTGCGCAGGACATACATATTATAGTGCAGGAGCATTTGCGCAGACACAGGTGCACTCCCTATTCCTTCAGTCTGATAACCCGATGGGCGGCAATCCGACACGACCGGTAAGAGATCAGGCGCAGGACCGACATTTACGTGCTCTTCGATGCACGGGTGAATCAATCACCAACTTCCAGACTACGGACTGCTTTGTGAAAGTCTAAGAAAACCCACAAAGCGATTTCGGCCCGGCCCGGGAATCGAACCCGAGACCTCAAGCACAGCAGCCGCGCTGGCGACCACTAGACCAACGAGGCAGTTTCACAAATAATCAACTACTAATGTACACTGCTAGCTTGTTAACCCTTCCAAATAAGAGACGCAAATAGTGCAATGTGTAGGAATTTAACTCAGGCGCTTTCAATCACCATGCCACTGGGCTTGTGTTTTAGTCTGCAGTCTAGTGAACACCTATATTGACTTCAACATGTGTGGGACTAAATCTTAGGCTAATTTAAGGCCCACACCCTTTAATGGGTGACCGATTTTTTGTAGGTTAAAATATAACTATAACACTGATAGCAATAGTAAAACGCATGTTGGGCATACAAAAAGTCTGATACGGACAGCCTAAAGCATTCAACTGTGAATCTAACAGCACGCCATTCAGATTGGGAGTTCGTACAAAAATTATACATTTAGCACAAAGCCTTGCATGAGTTCAGCTTTTACAATAACGTACGTTCTGCGTTCTACCTTCAACTGGGTCAGAACGGGCGTCGATCCGAACCACGGAGTTAGGAATGATGAGCGGAGATGCCACAACGCAGGTGGGCCAGTTGTCTTCTTTTAGGTCAGATACATACGGTGGGTATGACCAAAACGATCAGTTATGAGTGAACCAACGATTCGTTTATGTTATTTCAGATCAATTTCAACTATTTTGGTAGTTATTACAAAAAAATTTTTTACAAAAAATATAACCGACTTCCCAAAACACTAAAAAGCAAAAAAAAAATTTTAGGTGCATCGGCCTAGAAGTCGGTGGCAAAATTAACTGAGGAACATCCATTAGACACCGACTTCTAGGCCGATGCACCAAAATATTTTTTTTTGCTTTTTAGTGTTTTGGGAAGTCGGTTATATTTTTTGTAAAAAAAAAAAATATTTTGAGCTTTTCAGTGAAACGAATAGGTCACTATCCACATAACTGGAAAGTTCTCATTGATACGAAGAATATAAGCCCAAACACGAGGTAGTTTTCATTTTCAGTTATCGAGCTCCCTCGACCTTCTCTGGTCTCCATCATCAGGTCAGCTTCAAACCTTCACTGTTGTAAAGGTCTCGTCAATACGAATAATATAAGCCCAAACACGCGGGTTTACAGACTCAGATGTCGAGTTCCCTCGAACTTCTCTGGTCTCCATCATCAGGTCAGCTCCAAACCTTCACTGTTGAATAGTGCTATCAGACATACATATGAGTGTCAAGGTTGAACCCTATGTATGCTTACAACTTTTGAAAGTTGCCCTCGATTTCTCAGGGTTTCCATCATCAGATCCTGACCTGATAACTATGGGACCAACTGGCAGCTATTCCGTGTCGAACAAAAAAAGAATCACGTAAATCGGCCTATAAACCTCGGAGTAATCGATGTACATACATAGAAAAAAAAAACATACCGGCCGAATTGAGAACCTCCTCCTTTTTGGGAAGTCGGTTAAAAATGTTCCGGGTCTAAAGGAGACGTACAAGGGCGAAAAGAGTAACGTTCCTCGTCCCCCGCTCACCCATATTTTGGCGCGCTAATTTTTTAGGCGATTTTCCGTCATAGCACCTCCGCTATTCATTTTGTTCTCTATGAACCGAACGGAGATACCGACCATTATCACTTGAACTCCCTCGCTCCCCCCTTGCAGTTCGAATGTGGGTATGCAAGGAGGTTGCTACTGTGAAGCAGAGGTCTACATGTTTTGGCTGGTAGCCTCTGTTTTTGAGGTTGCTTGAAATGGTTTCGTGTTGCGAATGTTTTAATGCAGCTTTCAAATATGGGGTAAGAATTTTATATTAAGTAGATACTGTATTTTATTTTTTATTTAAGTGTTGAAAATGTTCACAAATAGTTATCTTTTTGAGTGGCAGTGCGTAGGCATAGGAATGACTATTAACAAAGAGACACAGAGATTTAACCGGGTCATGGAAATTGGCGCCAGTAGAACAAGGACAAAAAGCGGTTGGGAGCAAATTGTTATATATCACTTAGTTATAGCTATTTATAGTAAAATTTTCTTCGAAGATGTTTCTTTGTACAAAACAAAAGAAAACTCTATTCTAAACATAAAATCCGACAGCTAAAATACAAAAATGAAACCATGTCACACAGAGAATGCAACTTATGAAATATATCGAAGTCAAATATCTAAGCAGAATTCTCTTGGTATTTTAAAGGAATGTCAAGATAACATACAAAGATACTTATTTAGAAAAATGGTCGAACAATTTAGAACAATTCTTTGATCTAGTTTTGGTGTTTATAGTATAGCTTTGTGCTAGACTGCTCTTAGAATAACTGAGTTCATACGGTCAGTTGCTTTGTTTATGGAACAACGATTTTATCTCACGCTTCAGCAGAATTAGGACACGAAATAATACATATTTTAGACTATATTTTAATGTAATATATAAATTAAAATTATAACTAGACAAATGAACAAAATAAATGGAAATAATTATTTGATTAATTCCGAGTAAAGTTGTTCAATTAAGCATGTAGCGTTCTAGTTTAATCTATAATCATAATAATCAGGATTATTCATTTTTTTTATCTGTTTGTTTGTACTTAAAGACTCAGAAAGTTCTGAACCGGTTTGAATAATTATTTAACTGTTGGATAGCTACACTCTTCTCAAGAAACACCGGCTATATTTTATCCCGATACAGGCAGTACGGGACGCGGGTGAAACCGCGGGAAAACATGTTAAAATTCATTGATTTTTTAAGAGCTACATAAAGTGAATAACTACTATAATATTGCTAAAATACACATTCATATCCCTACTTCACTAAAGATAACTCCAAATAAATGTCTCAAACTAAACCAGTGTTTTTATCCTCAAGAAATATGACTACAGTGGGTTCATACCGTTCATGTGTGCTTAACCTAAGTGGGCGATCTATCTGGAGTCAGAACTCGCCTTATCTTTTGCGCTACAGTCGGTTTTTTGGAGTTCCTTTTAGTTTTATTATCTACATTTATCCTAGGTTTCTACGTAGTAATTTTTGGGCTAAAAACTTTAGTTAAAGATTTCTGGGTTGGATTACTCGATTGCCAGAAGTGACTTATTATTTTCTGGGTTTGTTAGTGGTATTGGAAGAAAGGCTGTCTTGACGAGATAAAATAAGAGTTACAGCCTAAAAATATCTTTTACATACTTTTTGGCTGTGTCTACTTTCAGCAATAAGACAGGTAATATATCAAAAGTCTCATAGTTTTTAAATTGAGCGTGTTCAAGCAAACAGAACTCTTCAGCTTTACAATATTAGCATAGAAAATCGTATAACAATATTTAGAAGCTGTAATTGGATATTACTTTCGTAACTAAGTGCTTTAATGTCGCACTTCATCTTCTAACTTTCGACTTTAGGCTATAATTTACGACACTCGCAAACACTTATCAGTTTCTAGGCCATGTAAATTAGGCGATTGCTTTTATTATGTAATTATGTTACACAAATCTTTGTGACAACGTAGTAAGAGTGAAAAATATTTCTCTTTCTTCGGCGAAATCTTGAAAAAATCATCATCATGTTATGAATTGTGTGATATATATATGCTTTAAGTAGTCAGGTTATTCGGTTTTGGCATATACATACATACATATGGCGGTGACACAACAAAACCATTCCATGTATTCCTATATGGAACGTCACAAATAGTCAAAATTGAGTTAACCAGTCCTTATTTCGAATTGCCCGATTATTCACATAACCATTGGGTCAATTCCCACTGAAAGAGCAGCGGCCGGCAGCGGCCGTAAGAGCGCGGCGCGGTGCAGCGCCGCGCGGCCCGCCGCGCTCGCGCTCAATCCCTTGCAATTACGGCCGCTGCCGGCCGCTGCCGGCCGCTGCTCTTTCAGTGGGAATTGACCCTAAAATAAATAAGACGTAACGCATTCAAGGACTGCCGGTAAATCAATCATAGATCGTACCTCAACTCTATTAAACCTTGTTCAATGCCTATACAATGTAGGTACTACACAATATACATCTGAACAGTCACTAAGCAAATATCCAGCCATTGATTTGAATAGCCTATAACATTGATAACTTACCGATCAATAACACATTGGCCATGCATGACTCTACGTGGGTAATTCGCACAATTACTAGGCATTATGTGTAATACCCGGAGAATAGTGACAGTGTATGAACACTAGTGAACATTAATATTCAGCTAATGTACGTCACTGTATGACGTGACGTGCTAAACACTGGTTATTGTGCGAATATATTAATATAGTATTGTATAATAGCGTTTAACAATAGTGCTTTGTTAATTTCAGGTTGATGGTTTAAGTTATTTTTAAGCCCAGGCGTTGACAGTGCGACGAATGAATGCTATGTTGGCTTGGCTTATTTGAATTTTTACGAAGGTAAAAACGGTGCGGCTGATACGTGAACTTATGTTTTAAAAAAAAAAAATACTTTTGTTTATAAAAACTTGTACAGTTGCGATGTTTCTGCTATCCACATATCGTAACGTTTAACCTAAATTATAGCTTATTGTAATATCATGAAATTCTACAGCCAATAAAACACACAAGTATTTACAAACAAATGAAACTTTAATCATCACACAATAAACTGTATTGCCAGCAGTTAATCTAACCATTCGTCACAAAACAACCCCTCGTAAACAGTTTATATGTATCGTGGCAAATAATCTGTCGCAAATCGCAGACATTTTGTAAATTACCAGACATTCCGTGAAATGATCAGAAGTTCTACGACAATTGTGTTGTTTACACATTGATGACACATTGCTTTACTACTTATAATTTACGTGTTTTGTAGTATTGTAATGTAAAAATACAAGAATATATTTATTTGAAGATACTTAAAGAAATATAAAAAGGTATCTTGCTTGAATATTTAATTACCTAACCTTAATGGCTTTTTTTAAAAAATTTTGTACGTTTCATGCTATATGAGGTTATACATGGCTGGACATTTTTTTTGTAATATCTTGCATGCTAATTGTATTAAGAATTGTATGTACACACATGTTTACAGAAAGAAATAAATAAAACAGTATTTAGTTTATTTTCTTCACTTCACAATGGTTTTAAAACCCAACTAACGTTAGGTACTCCAAGATTACCCATCAAAAGTAGTTTACTGCTCACAATAAAAACTTAGTAAGTACGTGCAAATGCATTAGCGAATTGTCTATAAGTTGGCTCGCTGTAACTTTGCAGCAACAGTTATGAGGCCATTGACCGTCCGTTGTGTGCAACGTGCTGACAAGGTGTTAAGATTATATGTATACCTAGTTACCTATGTCATATACACATACAGTAAGAATTATTATACTTAGGGCACTGCTTATTCGCTATCGGCTAATGGTAATAAAAAAATTGTATTTCATAATTGGCGTAATTTAATAATTTTATGTATATGTATGTTCAGCTGTGGAGTTTCCTCTCACAAAATAAAATAAATAAAATGTAGACATGAATATGTTCAGCTTCAAAAGTGCAAGAACAAGGATGCAATTAGTGAATCCTTATTAAATACTTTGAATGCGGTGGCTTTGTTTGTTTATTATTCTCTCAGTTCAACGCCAGTATGAGATACTATAAAATTTTGTAAAGATTGATGTTACCCTAGAGTCAGTTATAGGTTACATTTTATCTGAGAACGGGAAGAGGTTCCCCCGGGACGCTGTGAATTTGCGAAAAACTGATAGGAGTTGGCATGCTATTCCAGCAACACGTTACGACTACATTGGAATTTCACGTCGTTTCCTTGTCGCACGATTGTCGCTGTAATTATCGCGGCAATGGTGCAACGTGCTTAGAAAGTGTTAATGTTACGAACCGGGTTATGGCAGTGAGGCGGGAATGTGAAACATTTTTGGCAACTATAAAGTTCATTAGACTTTAGTCACTAAGGGTGCGTCCTGCGTGGGGGAACCAACGCGAATGAAAAGCGAATACAAACATGTACGGTGCGCCGCGTAACGTCATGTAAGGCCACTTCAAAACTAATCGACTTTTGGTATGTTGCTTTCATGTCACATCGAGCCGCTTCGCGGTCGCATGCATATCTCTCACGTAGGACGCTTCGTTCGCTTCGTAACACGAAAAAGTAATTTTTATTTCATCGAAGTGGCTTCTAAAAACACGTTCCAAAAATATGACAGTTACCTAATCTATAAATCACCACAAAACCAGCCAAATATTACGAATAAAGAGACAGCCATTAATAAAATATATTCTTATAAAACCACGATTTTATTACGCACTGTCAATAAATAAATACTGGACATGATGTAGGTGAACGAAATTGGTCGTAGCAAAAGAAAAATTACCTGTCAAGTAAACCTTGTGAGCGAAAAGAATTCAATTTTCAACTGTCCGAGAATAACGTTATTTATTATCTTCTTATAGCTTATCTACCATTGGATAATAAATATTAGACGACAAATATTATAATGTAAATCTTGCTGTTACGAGAAATATTCTAAAGAGACAATAATTAAATTCATAAATTCACAAGTTTATCAAAACTAAATTATCGATTCGAAACAAAAAGAAAGGTTTGCCCCCGCCCGCGCCCTAGGTATTGTGATTCGTGGAACTATTCATCAACTTATGTAATTATGCACACAACGCCCAGATCCGGAAAAAAATACCAAGCCAACCCAACAGTGGGACAACAACACAGTCTACAAACAAACGTATCGTCGAATAGTCATAGAATGTTCACACAATTTCTAGAATGCATTCAAAATTATAACTACAGTAGAATTCATATATAACGACTTCGCTTATAACGACTAATCGGTTTTAGCGACGATAATCTTTACTCAAGTTAGGTTTCGTATATAGGTACTAAGACAATATAACCGTTTAGTGCGACTCCGGTTTAAGCGACCAACTGCTTATAGCGACCAATATTTATTATAATACGTCCGGTTAAAACGACACACGCGCAATGTTTTGTCTACGCACTCGCACCCCCGCCCCGCGTTCGTATCGTTTAAACCTTCCCTGGACCTCTACAAACATTCTAAAACCAAAATAAGCCAAATCGGTCCAGCCATTCCACTAACAAACAGCAATTCATTTTTATATATAAGAAGAAGAAGACTAGCTGACCCAACAAACTTCGTATCGTTTAAACCTTCCCTGGACCTCTACGAACATTTTAAAACCAAAATAACCAAATCGGTCCAGCCATTCTCGAGTTTTAGTGAGACTAACGAACATCAATTCATTTTTATATATAAGAAGATAATAATATGTATTCGTAAGTTATGTATGTATGTACAAGTTAAGATATGAACTTAAGAAATAATCCGTCCGTTTTGTGCGTCATCCGGTTAGTACGACATAGTATCGTCGGTCCCTTGAAGGTCGTTATATCCGGATTCTACTGTATTATTTTAAATAGACTTTGTACTCAACTCTAGAATACGTTTTCTGGGGTCTAGAGAAGCTTCGATACCCTGACCTACATTACTACGAATGATCATAACCGAGGAACTACAACTTATAATTGTTCCGAGCTGTAGTTTGGACTTCCACGATCGTTTGGACTTTCTCTAACAGTTTCTGAAGTTATATGCTACTTCTGAACGAAGAAAAATATTGTTCGTAACACGTCGAAATTGTAAAGTTGGTCAAAAGTTTATAACTGTTGTAGTATTCCGAATGCACTTTTTAAATAAGTGATAATATAATTTCAAGATTCCAACACTACGGAAGGAGTTATATCTTTAAGCATATTTTACCAAAGTTTAGTTGAACGCCAAATAGGCCGACAATCAGACTTTAAAATAATAGTGCTATTCTTTTTCAAAAGGATAGCAAAGAAAGTAATAATCGCCTTACAGCGTTATCGCACCTGCAAATTTTCCCCTTGTTTTCGAGAAACGAAGAAATGAGGAAAAGCCGTCACTGTGAAAAGGCTGTAACAGTAGCATTATATAAAAGAATCTTACCTTCAACACCAGGCTTCTCGCAGACGAAGTAGTTATGCTCCCTGCAGCCCCTATCGTTCCACATGAAGGTGTCAGCGGCGGGGGGACGCGGGGGGAACTCCCGGCGAGCCTCCACGCAGTCCTGCCCGGAGGTGCCGTCGTCATTCGGCTGGCCACTGTGCTTGCGCCAGCCTGGGAACCAGTCTAGACAAGAAAATATACACGAAATTAGTATCAAGTTCTTCTGTGGAAAAGAAGATAAATATAGGTTTGATTACCAGGAAAATATAAGACATTCGTTGCGTAATAGGTAAACCTATTAAGAGCGTTTTGAAAGTAGAGGATTTTCCGCGCGGCAACGCTCGATTCTTACGGGTGTTATTAACATAAGGGTTTAGGAATGTAAAGGTTTATTGTACATATCTCTTTTTTATTTTCAATAAAATATGTACAATGTAATGTGTATTTACAACCTTAAATTACATATGTATGGGTTTAGTTCGTATGAATTTGATACTATTATGGACAGCTAAATTAATGGCATTGTAATAGCTGCAAAAGGTACCTGAAGACCTTTTAATTTGATACACAGTTAAATAATATCTACAATAACAATTAATTTATAATAAACGTACATTTCCAACAGAACAATGTGGTCAGGCGTTAGTTTAATAAAACGTGGATCAAATCAGGCAAATAATGGAAATCATATTCGGACAAATTACTATTGTTTGCGAAAAATTACGATCGCAGTCGACGCGATTCGTTGAATATTCAATTCAATTAAGGTGAAATATTAATTTCAGAGATACGTTCGCGTTGAAATGAATTTTAAATTAGTTGCTTTAATGTGTGTTTTGGTGATGTCATCGTTTGCGGGTAGTCCATTGTTTGATGGATCTGTGTACATACAGGTTGTATACCTATTGTATCTGTAGACCTTTATGCATTTTTAATAGGTGTTTTGTGTGCTTTTAACTATTTCGGATAGTAGCACAGCTACGTACTTTTAATTTTTAACCGACTTAAAAGAAGAAGGAAGTTCTCCATTTAGATGTGGATATTTTTATTCTATGATCTAAATCTCTTTTATTTAGATTTTAATTACCACAATAAACTACAACACTTGAGAATCGACAAAAGATGCCGTCGAATCGGGACCCTCCTCCTTTCAAAAAGTTGTTTAGAAATTCGGTTCTAAGGACCAAAATATTGACCCCGTAATTTTCCGAAAAGACAATGAAAATAACAACGTCAAACATATAACTATCGCATCACATAAAACCACTTCACTTTGAAGCTCGTATTTTAGTGAACAGTTAGTAACTGGAAGCCGACGAGCAATTTACTCCAATTATTTAGTAAGGCAATAGTATTCCGCGAAATGTCCGCTTGTTTTGACGTGGATACACGCGATGTTTTCATAACACAGTTGGTATTTGACTTTATAATACATACATGGTTTTTAAAGACAACAGACAGGAAAAAGGGGTTTAAAGGAATTTGATACGGACGCGATGCGTTTGCGAACTGGATGCCGCTTGTAGACCTCTGTAGAGTAAATATAGACAGTTTGGTTTAATGAAAAACGCGATGTGAACAGTCTTTTTATTTTTGTCTATATGTAAAGTCGCATGTTCTCTCTACACGAATTTCGATACAGACGTAGATTTTTGATGTCAAGTAGAAATACGGTGCTGCTATCAGTACCTATGTGCCAGATAATTTTAAAATAGATTGTCGATCCGTACACAAAATTTACATTTAACTACCTATATTTGAATGTACTGGAAGACCACTCCACTTTGACTAACTTATTCATCTGCAATGTATGTGCTTATATTTTAAACCATTATCAAAGCCTTACAAAACCGTTCCCTCCAATAACCCTCACTTCAAACTTCACACATCTTCTATCGTAACATTAGATACTAACACGTCGCGTCTATTAAATAAGCAACGTTCTCTCGAGCCGCGTGGTTTGAACAAGATTGCTCGCACGCCTACTCCAAGCTAAGTGGAGGGTCGGACTTGAACTAAACTAACCGGAGTTAGCAGTTCCACCACCAATTAGAGCGAACTTTTAGAGATTCTGGAATATGCATTTGGATATGTAGTATGGTAAACTTGGTGTAGGGAATAATATAGAGCTTTCATATAAGCATAATTTTTAATAAGTTATAGCGCTTTCACATAAGCGGTTCTTTAAAAAACTGTCGCGCGGTTTTACGTGTCATCGTTCGGCAAGGCCTAGTGCCTAGCTAGTAGCCTAGCTAGTGTGAAAACTAGGTAACCTAGCGTAAACATCAAATTCTATTAGTGTAATAACGCTCACAGGTAGTTTGTGGTATGTTTGTCTTTAAGAAACAAATATTATCACGAGATGAAATATTTTTGAGCTATAAAATATGGATGTGGACTACCTTTTAATAAGCAGTATGTCATAGTTATTCTACTATCAATAGTCAAAAATACTCTGTATATATTAGTTTTCCGACCAAACCAAAGCTTTCATATTTTTCCCGAGTAAATATGAGACAGCACGAACTGTACAAATAAATAGGTATATTTCAGTTGAAACACTCTGAAAGGAGAGTCTGATTTCATTAATTTTCCATCATAGTTTCTATTGGGACGTGCTAATCGGATGAAGATTTAATTATCTTCCCACTGGTTCGCTGGACTCTGTATGCAGCAAAAATGCCAATAGGCTTGAACATGGTATTAACGATATTTGTATGCCTTTTGAAATAAATTGAAAATATTTTTGGGCTTTAAAAAGTTTTAAAAATAATTAAGAAAAGTATATGAATATTTTGTAATGCTGGTTGTATATGAAAAATAAAACGAATTAAAGCAAATTAGTGGCATCTTTTCTTAAACAATTTATTGAATAAGAGTTATAGGTAGTACGTTGATAGTGACTACACAGAATTCGTATCGATTTCAAGCTAAACAATAAGGATGAATACATTATTAAATTCTTCTTTTACTTTCGCTTAAACCATTACTATACTTAGTCTCCATAGACGTCATTCTGCTGTGGTTATAACTTTTTACCAATCTTTTTCATTCTTTCACCGCAATTTCATCTCCCAATCATTATTAAGCAAACAGTAATTATTCAAGGCAATTGTTTTCATTCACAGAAATAACAAAACACAATTGTCCTTTCATAACTGTTGAGTTTTTGCGAGAGGTCCATAGACTATACAATGCCAAACAAAAACCTCAGAGCACCAATTATACAATTTCTGGAATTATCTCTGGCTTAAGCTTAAGGCACACTTAGTGTTATTTTGATTTAGAAATAATGTTTTACTGAAGTTTGTTTCTCTTTCTAAATCTTGTAATTTTCTATATACCTAGGTATATGAGAATAACTTAATATAGGAGACCTTTTTCCTGAATGACAATATTATGTGTGACCTAAAAGTAGACCTTTTCCATATGGTCATGTATTTCTTCAGCATAGTATACATATTTCTTATTCTGTAAACCGAAAAATATACACGCTGATTATATGTATTTTACTGATATTACGATAGTACCTATAACGAAAAATATTTTGTGTTTGTGGATGGTATAGACAGCATCATAAAAAAAATACGTTTTGAAATATTACATAACCCCGTAAAATATCGCACACGTCATCTAAACTAGCAGCTATCTGTAAGCACCTTTATTTTAATTATAAGTCTGCGATTTATACCAGGAGCGCAGCGTCGAACTCAC
Source organism: Helicoverpa zea x Helicoverpa armigera (assembly GCA_033682625.1). NCBI lineage: Eukaryota > Metazoa > Arthropoda > Insecta > Lepidoptera > Noctuidae > Helicoverpa > Helicoverpa zea x Helicoverpa armigera. The sequence continues at coordinate 1,079,207 of JAWIIS010000008.1, forward strand.
CGCTGATGAATTCGCGCGCTTTTGTCGACGCCATCTTACCAAGATGGCGGCCAAACTGATTTATTAGCACCCATTGTGTTGGGTCTTGAAGTCATGATTAATAACGTGAGACCTAGATTTTGTAGTATTTACATTTTCTATTTAAGATATTGTTTATTCAGAATTGAATTAAGGGCTATACATTGTTTCTAAAGGTAACGTTTCTGAGGGCAATTTCTCATATTGATCTCAGTATTTGTGAAAGCCGATTTGACCTCAGGGGGATCAAGTGGAGTAGGTGTAATATAACTATTCATGAAACATAGTACCTATATTGTAATGTAGTTTCAATGTATAATACGGGTTTCTTCAGGTATTTGGATAGTGAGCTTTGACATTAACTACTCTACTGCTACCCAAGATGAGAAAATTAAACATCAATATTAATTAGCGTCTTATCTCAGCGTTAGAATTTTAATTTAATTATGAACAGAGGATTTTTCACTTAAAAGTTATATTTAATTACCTACTATATTCATACGAGGTGCTAGGTGTAAGAAAGACTTTTTATAAATATTATACCTATATAATATTGTCTAGGAAGTATAAAATAACTAACTGCATTCATTCCCTTCTAACAAGCTATCATCTTTTCAATATAATTAATTGACTATCATTACAACTGAGGACATCAATAACAACATTTACTGCAGATTTCAATACCTAATCAATCCCTCCGTTGTTTTGATAAGAGATTACAAGACATCTATACTAATATTATAAAGAGGAAAACTTTGTTTCTTTGTTTGTTTGGTTGTAATGGATAAACTCAAAAAATACTGGACCGATTTTAAATATTCTTTCACCATTAGAAAGCTATATTATCTGTGAGTAACATAGGCTATATTTTATCCCGGTGCGGGAAGTAGCTCCCACGGGACGCGGGTGAAACCGCGGGAAAACGGCTAGTAATCTATAAGTAGCTAATGTCGAAATTCAAGCTCTAATCGTAAATTAGTGGATAGATACATCGTAACTGACTTCATGTGCGATACAAGATTGGGGTGCGGACCGCTGCGGCTCGCTGCGAGTCGCTGCGGTTTCCAACTTACTTGTTGAATGCAGACGTTGCCGTGTAAACAAAGCCGACCCTTTTGTAGGGCTGTCAAATATGCCCTTTGGTTGAATTTGGGACAGTTTTTAATTTATTTTATTCTTCTCTATTTTTTCCTCTGTGCACGTTAAACTTCGTGTTTTTCAAGTACGAGTGCGCGAATTCGATTCCAGGTTAGGAAATTGCTTACCAGTGTAGGTAACTGGAAAGAGGAATGTACCCTACAGTGGGACTATAAAGAGACGAAATACTAGAAGAATAATGCTGCCTAATTTTATGCAATCAAAAATAACTTGAGAGCTTGTACTTTGGATCATTTTTTTACGATGACATGATTAAGTTCAAATCAATATATACTTATCTTCTGAATTATGTGTGTGCGAAGTTAATGAACGTTAGCAGTTAAGATACAAATAAAATAGAAAGTGACTTATGAGTATCTACAGTTCACTTTTAGGAGCAACCCTAAACCCTATAACCCATTTACGGTCCTTACATTATAACTACTAAGTGACGATATATTATTAACGTGTTTGTTAGTGTCGTGTTTATCTGTTACGACGAAATATAAACAGCTAATAGTTTTCCCATTGTTGGGAATAATCGTTTGAAGTTGGTGACTGCTGATCTTGAAGTCTCTGGCTCGATCCTCAAGACGGTAAATTATTTTTTGTGTAATTAAAGTAGGAATGTAAAACAGTGAAATGATAAATCTAAGTAAAGCGTGAAGCTTCTAAAATCACAGAAAAGCCAAAAATATATTTACTTTATATCTCAAGGTTGCTGCTAAGTTTATTAAGCCTCAGATTTTCGAGGCAGATGTCTTAATATAGCTTTAACTTTGCCCTAATTTTTGTATTCACAAAAAAAATAAAAAACTGAATAAAACTGTAACATTTTACGATATCATACGGCGAGTATCTGTGGACATTGGATGAAATAACGGAAAGTTTAAAATTCGATTTCTATGCAGATGCGGGCACAAAGGAAAAACAAAACGAAACGCTGGCTCTCGTGTTACGTTTAATTGTAAAACTGAAAAAATATATGTTTTTTTTTTGTCTTTTTTTTTTGTAAAGCCATTTATATCGGGTTTTTTGTAAGGTTTTAAGGTTTTCTATCTGTGATGGCTTTATTTTTATGTTTGGTTATAAGGGTGGTTTTACCAATACATAGTTATTTTTTTCAAAACAGTTTAACTACCGAAAAAACGTCATGAATCGTTTATTTTTCAGGAGTGTGTAATGCGTAAAAACAAATATGCTTAACTAGTAAATTATCTTAATCTAAATATATAAAACTCAAAGGTGACTGACTGACTGACTGACATAGTGATCTATCAACGCACAGCTAAAACCACTGGACGGATCGGGCTGAAATTTGGCATGCAGGTAGATGTTATGACGTAGGCATCCGCTAAGAAAGGATTTTGATCAATTCTACCCCCAAGGGGATAAAATAGGGGATGAAAGTTTGTATGAAACTTTGTCAATTTTAAACCGATCGGACTGAGACTTTGCATGCATAAAGCTACTATGGCGTAGGCAACCCTTAAGAAAGGATTTTGATAAATTCCATCCCTAAGGGGATAAAATAGGGGATGAAAGTTTGTATACATCTTTTTAGATTTTATGAAGAAGTCCTGATGACGAATCAGAATTTTATGATGACGTTCGCTTAAATACGATTTTGATTAATTTAACCCCCATTCAACCCCCACGGGTGATAAAATAAGGGATGATGGAGGATGTAAAATGTATTAGTTTGAACCTATCAGTACGTAATGCGACTGCTAAGTGCTAATCCTAATTATACTGTCACGTGAAAGAATGCTCCTACGGGATAAGTAGTATTTTGACTATTCTATATTGCCCACGCAGACGAAGTTGCGGGCAACAGCTAGTTTAAAATATAGCGGGAAGCTTTTCATTGCAATTTCCGCCTCACTCATTTCGTTCAATCATTCACCATTCGTTTTGGGAATAAATCATTCGTAAATGGACCGTGCTTTCGTTTTAATAGCAATATTTTTAAATTTTATTGCTAAATGCGTATAAACCAAAATATTTTGTAGATTTTTTAAAAGCCTTTAAGTCGATATAGTTGAAGTGAACAGTATAAAATAATTGTTAAAAGATAGTTATTTGAAAGGTAGTTCCTATGATTTGACCTGTACCTATTTATATACAAAAATACATACAACATCATTGAACACGGAGTTGCTCATTAAGTGCATTATTTTTTCTGCCCTTGATTTCATTTTCAAGGCGTTCAACATCAATTTGTCACAGCATGAATATCCTCTACTTCTTCTTTATTTAAAAAGGGCACAAGCACCAGCTTATAACCTAGATAAAAATGAACTATATGAATGAATAAATAGCTGCTATAATCGCGTGCTCGCGACGCCACCCCGTCTAGACGAAGTCGTACCCTCGATACGTCTTGGCAACGATTGACGCTTTTAACCTATAAAGTGCACTGAATTCTTGTTTTTTCTCTACAAAGCTATTAAATTCGCTTTAAAGTGCTCGCTTTGTGAACTGTGATTTTTATGTTTAATGGTCGGTTTCATGGTAAAATTGAGATGTTTATTTGCATACTGTATTCGTTGAGTTTACCGTTTTCGAAAATGCATTTTATATTTCACTCAGAGTTCGATTCATTTTATTGGTGGACACAGGCCTCTTTCGTTGCTTGCCATTAAATTACTTTTTACCTTTTTACCCGTGTAATCATACTCAATCTCTTCAACAAATACAAAATTCCCCAATCAAACATCGCTAAACACAATACCCACACGACAATCGGCAAGCCGCGCTCGCACTTGACTCGCGAAGGCGACAAGAGCTCTCTCGCCACTCAATACTGTCGAACTAACTGTTGACTGACACTTCTAGTATTTATAAACATCTATCTATAGGCATGTAGGAAAATGAAGATAAATAATATTTTTTTAAACGACATTATAAACCTGATACGTAGTTTTGGAATCAATAAACTTTTTGTACGAAGATAATCCAAGATATTGTTGCCTACTTTATCTTTTATCTTTATTTATTAATGTGTATTTACATTTATACACATACGCTCTCCCGCTTTCTTGAGATAAAAAATCTACCTTCATCATTAACAAAACTGCCACATCCACAATTTGAATGTGGTCCAATAAAATACTTCAAAAGTCCTTATTACTCACGTGCATAAGAGAAAGGCAATCCATCGGACCATCGGAACTCCCCCTCATGGACGGCATCAGTCGCTCCGATCCAGTACACGTCATCCACTCCGGCACCGGGGCTGCAACCAAACAGTATTTAATTAAAAACAATCATCTGCCTGGCCTTTTCCCAAATATTTTGAACTATGCTTGTTCCAGAGTTTAACAAGGAGTGACTAACTATCTGACCCCCACAACCAAGTTACCCGAGGAACCCAATACCCCTTGGTTGGACTGGTTGTCACATATTTGACGATAAGTCAATAAAAAAATAATAAGTAAGTACATACAGACTCTCACGCACACACACATACACAACAAACACACACACACACACACACACACACACAAGATAAGAATATAACATGTAAATATATTTCAGTTTTATTTTTATTTAGTAATAAGTATAGATTTAATAAAACTAAACTAGGTAATAATTATAAGTACTGCAAACCTCTCCTACCTCTTTATGCTGTGCCCTACCGGGTCCATATTGTTTCAAATATATTGTTTAAACTTTATAAAAATACCACCTGTATTACATATGGAATGCAAATAAAGATTTGAATTTGAATTTGAATTTGAATTATTTAAAGTTTTTATTTAGAAACACCCGTCATCTGTCTTTGCCTTGCCTTTTCCCAACTATGTATCGAATCTTCCAGTCTAACTAGATGCAGCCGAGAACCAGTGTTTTACATGGAGCGACTGCCTATCTAACCTCCACAACTTAGTTACCCGAGCAACCCGATACCCATTGGAAAGACTGGTTGTCAGACTTTTAAAGTATTTATTTAAAAACACCCACTAAAGCGTCCCGGGCCATTCCATAAACTTGCTGGACGCTCGTAGTAAATATAAATGCGTTTTGGGCACAGTTTATAGCCGCTGTGGGTAGTTTGAGATATATAGCGATATGTTATGTATGTGAAAGCTGCAGTTATATCAACATTCGAATGGCCTTTTTGGCTACCAGTCTTAATGGGTTTAGAGTTTATCAATAGAAGCCATTTGGATCGCTGTCGAACTTATATAACAGAACAACAATAACACGCCATTCTGAAGCTCCATTAACTTGCTAACTTTCAATGTAACGACTGTCATAGACTCTATACGCAATTAATGGAAGATATTTCTCAATGGTTACGAAGCCACATGGCACTGAGGCTTAAGTATTAAAGCAGTACTTACGCATGTATAAGTAGTTGGTCCATAATTTGCTGTTGCCTCTCGTTGAGCACACTGGCGAGGTGTCCCCCGAGCCTGACGCACTCCGCCTCAGCCTGTCTCCAGGCTTTCTTCGCCTCCCGCACCGCTGATATGCAAAAGTCCCCCGACAACACCCACCCGTACTCGCAGTGCCCCACGATATCCTCCACAGCCTTATCCATCCACCACACCTTCAACCACATCGCTGAGGCATTCTTCTTCGCCGTTATACTAATATTCAGCCTCACAGCGTTCCCTTCCGACACTATCTGAACACTTCTTAATGGATCCCCCGGTTGTGAACAGTGTTTCCACTTCGAGTCTCCATCTTCTAAACTTAACTCCATTCCTCTACACAAAGCTTGTACATCCTCATGTATAATATTGGACACGTCATTTTCCTTCGCCTTCATTGGTCCTGTGCCCATTTGTAGCCGCAGAGCGACACGGTTGCCGTACGGCAGGTGGATCTCATACGAACATGAGAGTTTTACGGTGGGGCCGACTTCGAACGAGCCGTTTCTTCCCGTGAGCAGAACATTGTGACAATGGTCTACTAGACGGTATATCGCGGCGAACGTGGGTCGGCCGTGGAGTTCTATGACGGGGTTTTTGTTGGCGGACGTGTAGAGGAACTTTCTGTTGGGGGGTGGGATTTGGTCGAGCTTCCCGCAGAGCGTGGGCGTGTTGGGGGCGAAGCGGATGAAGCCGGCGGCGCAGGGCACGTTGAGCTTGTGCAGCTCGACGAGCAGCGCGCGGCGCGCGGCGGGCGCGGGCACGAGCACGCGGCACCCGTGCGCGCGCGGCACGTGTCCCGAGTGCACGCGCCCCACGCGCACACTCCGCAGCCGTAATGCACAATCTGTAACAAACAACGTGTTATTCATACTATGAACAAATTAAATTATAGTTGATTTCCGCGAAGCAAGGGATTCGAATCAATCAAACAAAACTTTTGCTTTAGTTCCTATCGTTTAATTTAATAAAATATAAATATTTTTAGTCTCAGATTTAGGACTTATTTTTATTTCAGAATCCACATTTACTTACTTAATGGAAGGTGCTTTTACTGCCTTTATTTTTAATATAGCTCGAGTTATTTCAGACTGATAAATAATATTAATGTCACGTCTCTTTGTTATGACGAGTACGATACATTTCGAGCTTTTGTTGCTAATGTATTGAATAACGGTTGAATTGAAGTACATTCCACTCAAAAGAAAGTCAAAGGAGTGATGTAGGTATATACAAGATATAAGTAAGTGTCATTTAGAAGTCAATCAATAACGTTCTGATTTCTTTCTTTCTGAAAATATCGTGAATCAAGTCGCATATCATATGGAATGGATATTTTGATGAATGTATTTTATTCTCTAGACCGAAGGACCAAGTTTACTATAGTTTCATTAGCTCAAATGTCCTTAATGACACTAATGGCCCTCAGGTATCCTAATTATGACGAGAAACTACTAAAATTGTTAACGCACAATTGTTTGCGAACAAAAAATGTGTGCACATAGGATCACAAATATGTTCGAGCACAAAAGATGTATTTTAGTATTAAAAATGTTCGAAACTTTTGCGTTTTTAGTTTACCAGACATTTTGGAAATGTTCGCACGTAGTTTGTTACTATTTGTTAATAGCAAGAAGACTAGAAAAAACACCGGTGAAATCTCACCTGCAAGACAGACATATGTACCTGTACAGCTACTAGGTATGTATGTACATATATCAAGATATAAGATAACTGAGCGTGTCCTGTTACAAACTGCGGCCTGTCTTCGGCATAGTTTGTACAACAATGTCTTGAAGACATCGTCGCATAACTGGCCGTACAAAGCTACTGTGTGATGTGAATATCTTGGTGTAAACCTTAGACAGATATATATACTACCTCCTTGGACCTTTATTGTAACTAGTTTGTACAAGGAAAGGTAAAGTTAGTGTAAGTTCTTTTTTATGAGTAAAGTTCAAAGGAAATCTAAAAATATAGTTGTGTAAGGATTACTAAAGGGCAAAGAATCAATGTTAACTATTGTGTTTTAAATAATCTGTTTTGTTATAAATATCTCTCAAAATCTGATCACTGTCTTGCTGTTTTTCAATCTTTACGCAATTAATATGTTATTGATTAATCTACTTTCTATGGGCCAACAAAAATATAAGTATATACCATTTACATTTAACTGTATTTCCACAATATCCAACTACCTATGTAGTTAATTAATATCCATATTACAGCATCGAAGAGGTCAGTTCTCATGTGATTAAGACGCAGTGGTGCGAGTAACAGAGAACACTGGCTCTTGGACAATGACTAGCGTCATAGCTCACTGGATTAGGGGTTACGTTAAATGCGGTAATTACTGATGACTGGTAGATGGTTATAGACGTAAGTAAACTAAGTAAGCTTGCAACTACTAAGTATGTATAGTTATCGGCACGAATCTTGAGCTCTGACCTACATCTGCGCAGAAGTAATTTATTGAGTCCCTTTTGTGGTATGAAGCGAGACGCGGGGGCGTTGTAAAGCTGTGATTGGCCCATAGCGCATCTCGTCATAGCCGTCACACGGGATTGGTTCTTTGCTAATAAATCACTTCTGCGCATATGTAGGTCAGAGCTCCAGATTCGTGCCGATAACTATAATTATAGTCTGCGCGTAACACTAAACACTGGCTCTTGGACAATGACTAGCGTCATAGCTCACTGGATTAGGGGTTACGTTAAATGCGGTAATTACTGAATACTGATGACTGGTGAATGGTTATATACGTAAGTAAACTAAGTAAGCATGCAACTACTAAGTAAGTAATTATAGACTGGCAGTTTGTAGTTAGTAGGTATAGACGCGAGTTTCACAGCGGTTCAATCTAGGAGGCCTATCTGTCGTTTAAGAAAAAAAGGAACAAGAAAACTTGAAGATAAAGCTTTGATCTATTTCAAAGCTTTATTTATTTACTAAGGGACAAAAAACATTTACTTATAATAAAACTTATCGAATAAAGTATTAAAACTAAGTAAACAATCATGCAACCCATACCATTATCCACAAAAGAAAAGAAAAAGAAAGTATGAAAACTCATTACACTGAAAAAATAAAATAATAATAATTAAATATGTAAAAGTACTTAGTAGATTCGCGGTTGATTAGCCTAATATATAACTTGACATTTTAAAAACCTTAATTTTATCACAGAACCTTAAACTAATTTAGACAATTTTATTTTTAATATCCATAGTAAAAAAACGAACACGCGTTGGTTATACTTAAAACTGACAAAACAATTTACAGTGTTAACGAAAAACTCGCGAAAATATTAGCAGTAACACAAAATTAAATGTGCTCACAATAAAACAGTGTTGCTAGTTGAAAATTTGTGGCGCAGTTATTCTGGATATTCACACAAGTGAAATAGAATGGAAATAAAATTAAAAAAACAAAGTTGCGCATTGTGCCACGGGTACTGGAGAAACGTAGTTTTGTTTTGAGTTGAACTGTAAGAATGCTACTAACATTGTATGTAACTGGTACTTATAGTAGACAGTATGTGGTGCCCAGTGGCCGTTTCCAATATTGTATCTATCTGCAGTTTTGTGGAGTCTAAATATAATTACTTGTATGGGACTATGTTGAAAACAGATGTACCTAAGTAGATAATAACACAATTAGGCCTTTTTATACATAAAGTAAGAGCCTTTTTATCATCCCACTGCTGGGCACAGGCCTCCTCTCACATGGAGAAGAATTGAGCGTTAATCTATCTTTTTTAATCTTTCTATATATTATCCGTGGTAAAGTAACAGCCGTACGGATCGATCGATCATAAGGCTAGGTATTAGGCAATGCTTGGCGCGGTCCGTCTTTAAATGGCTGACCATCTTGTCTTGACAAGTTCCTCGTATCCGAATGCTATTCCAAATAATTAAAGCTCGACAGACATTTGTATGTTAATCCGAAATGTAAGCGGTATTCAAGTTTAAACTTCGAAGACTCGGAGAGTTATGAACGCATAACTTATACATTTTGAAGATCAAATAAGCGCTCGCCAGCCTTATCGTGTTTCATACATTAATGTTAATACCACATAAACAAACAAAGTAACTGCAACATGTGCATTGTAGTTATGTGCAACATTGCATTTTACCTACATTGTACCAAGATAACTTAACCGCTTTTACTATTAATTCTAAACATTTTGTTGTGAAGAGCTCGGGGCTAAGTCAAAGCCATAAATCGATCATAAGGCTAAGTAACGCTTGGTGCGGTCTGTTAGTGGATGAGTGACCATCTTGTCATGACAAGTTATTCTATGTTCCAGAAGGCAAGGTAAATTGGTGTGTCCCGGCTGGCATTTGAAAGTCGGGAGCCAGAAAGTCTGACAACTAGTCTTAGCAAGGGGTATCGGGTTAGGTACTCGTGTAACTGGGTTGAGGAGATCAGGTAGGCTGTCGCTCCTTTTAAAACACTGGTAAGGCTGGAAGCCGACCCCGACATAGTTGAGAAAAGGCTAGGCAGATGATGTCACATAAACATAGTAACAGCAACACGTGCTGTGCATGCTATTCGCAAGATTGCACTTTACCCACATTGTAGCAAGATAACTTTACAGCCTAACTATTAATTTTAAACATTTTGTTGTGATCCTATGTGTTACATACATATGTATATTGCTGTGTATTTAAAGTTTGATATAGAAAGTAAGTAGGTGTATGTAAGATGTGTAGTCGGGTGATGTAATGGCATAATGGGATTCTTAGGTCCACGTCACGAGAGTACTACATAACGTATACATATAATATGTATACGTTATGTAGTTCTATAATAATATATGTATTACATATAGGTAAAATGTGGCCTATATATTATTCTTATAAACTCTTTTGCAAAAAAAGCGGGCACCTATGCGAAATCTTAGTTTTAAGGACTTTACGTGTATTTCAAAGGGTTTTAATGATTGTAGTATGTTTCTAGCATCAAAAGAGTAAGCCGAGCATGCGTGAAGGTGTATTCTAAATTTGAATTTTGTATAATTGCTAAGAAATTGGTTAAACCTTGTTATGGACTAATTGCTAGCAGAAAGTTCGTCGGTGTTTTGAAAAGTTTTTGAAGTGATTTTCAGAAAAATAATAATGCAGTTTTAATGAATGATTAATGTACTTTTTTGTTAGATCAAAACATTTTTGAAAATCTATGCGTATTTGATAAAATTTTCACCTACTCTAAATGGGCTATACTGATGGTTGATGGCAATGTTAAGAGTTTCGGTATTTTAGTGTAAAGCGTTCTATTGTTTAGATATTGTACCCACGTGTTTTAAAATATCGCTTTTTCATAAATAAACACTATTTAGAAGAGTATCAGTACTTTGAGCTGCGACAAAACCAATTGAAAGTAAGCAGTGCCGATCACAACTCGTCTCCTATAAGACTTTGACATTTTTGAAAGTCTTGAAATTCTACAAAATACGGAAAATAGCGCATAGGCTGTGAGCACGAGGTCTTAAGGTCTCATAATCACTGATTTTTAAACAACCTCGTCTCTTGGGAAACTCCGTAGAACTCTGAAGATCTATGAGTCTGAGCGTTCAAATAGCGTGTTTTCATCCCACGGACATTTGATTAAATAAACTTGCCTACAATGAGATTTTCTGGCATCTACAGCACTTTCCTGCTTAAATCATAACAATAATTGGCTATCTACTCATTTCTTAAGAACCATACGTTTGGCCAATAATTTTGAATTCTTGACTCCCTTTCAGCTAAATCGTCGTTTAGTAACCCGATACTTATGGAGTTATCGAGAGCTTCAACGCGGCAATCATTTGACTTTTTAGATAGCTTTAACCCTCCTCATAATTTTTCATGTGGTTAATTTTAACATTTATCACAAAATTTGGTATTTTTAAATGACAAAGTCCGATAGGAGACGAGTTGTGATCGGCACTGCTTACTTTAAATAGGTTTTGTCGCAGCCAAAGGTACTGATACTCTTCTAAATAGTGTTTATCTATGAAAAAGCGATATTTTAAAACACGTGGGTACAATACCTAAACAATAGAACGCTTTACACTAAAATACCGAAACTCTTAACATTGCCATCAATCATCAGTATAACCCATTTAGAGCAGGTGAAAATTTTATCAAATACGCACAGTTTTTCAAAAATGTTTTGATCTAACAAAAAAGTACATTAATCATTAATTAAAACTGCATTATCATTTTCCTGAAAATCACTTCAAAAACTTTTCAAAACACCGACGAACTTTCTGCTAGCAATTAGTCCATAACAAGGTTTAACCAATTTCTTAGCAATTGTACAAAATTCAAATTTAGAATACACTCTCACGCATGCTTGGCAAACCCTTTTGATGCTAGAAACATACTACAATCATTAAAACCCTTTGAAATACACGTAAAGTCCTTAAAACCAAGATTTCGCATAGGTGCCCGTTTTTTTTTGCAAAAGAGTGTATATAAGCTTCATATATTAGGTAGTTTAATCAAAATCTATTTTTAACCCCCGACGCAAAAACGACGAGGTGTTATAAGTTTGACGTGTCTGTGTGTGTGTGTGTGTGTGTGTGTGTGTGTGTGTGTGTGTATGTGGCATCGTAGCTCCCAAACGGATGATCCGATTGTAATGCGGTTTTTTTTGTTTAAAAGGTATGTCAGTCGGGAGTGTTCTTAGCTATGTTTGGTGGAAATCGGTTCAGGTCTTCAAGGTCATCAGCTCGTTTGCTAGATGTCATAGGAATGTTACACGCTCAGTTTACTTGCAAGTATATGTGGGATCTGAAATTTGAAACACTAATGTCTTTTGGAACCACTGAGCTGGTCTGCTGTTAGGTCTCGAAGGTAGGAGACGTAACCCTGAACTGCCTTTTAGTAAACCCATCGAGTTTGGGCTCGTTGAATTTGTCTTGACGAGTTCTCTTCATGTTTCTAATTGACGAGAACCTGATGCTGGAAATGGGATGTGGTGGATGAAACCCTGAAATGCCGGAATAAAACGGATAAACCGATTTATATTTTTGCTGAAAATCTAGAATGTCCAAAGGATAATCTTTATTGTTTCTCAATCTGTGCAATTCTCCCAGAGCCAGTTTGTCATGAGGATTGTTAAACAGCTTCCTTTGGCCGAGATCGCATATAGCGATCACATCTTAAGATAAAATAAATTAAATGAAAGAAGGAAAAATTAAGGAGCTCCTTTAAAAAGCATGAAATAAAATTAAATTATAAATTTAAAAAAACCCCCGACCCAAAAAAGTACGCAATAATTATGACAAAAGGTTAAAAACGCTAAACCCTATAAAAAGCAAAAAATAACTTTTAACACTACGTAAACTAAATTTTGACGTGTCGGGGGACCGCTTTTTACCTTCATAAATACTTACATAAATCTAATCAAACCTACCTAATTACAACATTCGTTTAAAAAAAAAACGTATCTAAAGTAATGAATTAGAGCGGTCCCCCGACACGACAAAATTTAGTTTACGTAGTGTTAAAAGTTATTTTTTGCTTTTTATAGGGTTTAGCGTTTTTAACCTTTTGTCATAATTATTGCGTACTTTTAAATTTTACGTGAAAGAGTTACAATTCATACATATAAACAGACAACTTTATAATATTAGAAAGGTTGTGGATTTTAATATACAAACTCCAAAAAAAGGTCTGACAGCACTTTGAGGCAATGGATGTTTATCCAGACCAAACCAATAAAGTTTGAGTACATCTCTTTTTCCATGAAAAAGCACAATCGCTCTAATTGATTTTCCGTGGCAGCGTAATACCTGAAGTCACTTTAGCATTTAAAACGCTAAACTACGTCCTGAGGGAAATAACCATTTCATGCACCCAGACAATAAACTGTGCTATAGGTAGCTTTTTCTATATCTGTGATAATTTACTTTAAACTGGTGGTTGTACATCCTACTAATATTATAAACGCGAAAGTTTGTACGTATGGATGTATGGATGTATGGATGTTTGTTACTCTTTCACGCAAAAACTACTGAATGCATTTTAATGAAACTTTACAATAATATAGCTTATACATCAGAATAACACATAGGCTACAATTTGTAAACATATTGTTCGAAATACTAAACCTGCGCAGACGAAGTCGCGGGCACCAGCTAGTAGATATAATAATTCAAACTCAAAATCATTTATACAAACTTGACTGCTAAACAGCACTAATCGAACGTCAAAATTTATAAAAGACAGTCCCCAAAGCGCCCACCTATCATCAATTACTATATGTTTTTGCTGGTAATCAGACACAGCACAACAAACTCCCCAGCAATATAATACAATAGGTATATTTAGACACACAATCCACACACAATCGGTTAACACTAAAGTAAGCTATAGATTAGCTTGTGCTATGAGTGCTAACATAAACTACAGATACAGATCCAGCACAGCCAATCTACATGCATCTCACAAAAGTCAACCGTACTTGGATTTGAACCTGGGACCCTTTAATCGGCAGTGGCAATAAAATAACCATGGTGAAATTGTAAATGATTATGGCGAGAATAAATTTGCCCTAACATAGTTATAGTTATCGGCACGAATCTTGAGCTCTAACCTACATCTGCGCAGAAGTGATTTATTAGCAAAGAGCCAATCCCGAGTGACGGCTATGACGCGATGCACTGCGGGCCAATCACCGCTTTAGCCCGCCCCCGTGCCTCACTTCATACCACAAAAAGGACCCAATAAATTACTTCTGCGCAGGTGAATATACGACATAGAATTGCCGACCACGTTACCGACTGACCAAGCACTACTCTCACCATCATAATCATGAAAGAGTAATCCGTAAAGATTACTTCACCAACCCTTTGTAAATAACCCAGTTTCCATAATATTTAGGTACTGTTTGCGTTATGCATCGCAGCACCAATCACCGGATTAAATTACGATTGTTCTAGTAACTTCTACAGCGTACACTCGCTATGTAAACTGTTTGCTTTGGCCTTTTATTTGTGTGCACTGCACTGCGGCTGCGAACACATTAAACTTGTGTACATATATGTACACAATGTTCGCTTGTTCTAGTGTTTGTTTTGTTTAAGTATGTGTTGAAAATTAGCATTGCATTTTTGTAGAATAAAGTTTCGTATTTGTGGCGCGTCGCTGGGTCGCTGGGACTTTTTATCGATGACTTTTCATGCTAAGTCCTTTACTTGGTGGTAAGATGGTGATCACCTAATTTGTTTGCATGAAAAGTTATCGGTTTTTCTTGAGTTGTTTCTTGAGTCCAAAATGTGGTGTCAGTTCATAAAAGGACTTCTTGACTCTTTATCCCAAAATCCTATGAGACCTACGATGATCGGTCACCGCGACAACGTCATACTTCCTCATTTAATCCATACAACGGATCAAAACGCTTCTTTAAACATTAGAACGTATCTATTAGTATGTATGTATATGCTACCAATATGAACAAAGATTAACGTTCACCGTAGTTTATGTAATAAGTCCAACATAACTGTCGGTTTGATTGAATTTCCAGGAATCCATCGTTACCACTTTGTTCGATCACGAGCGGCCACCATTTTGTGGATAGCTAACAATTTTACGTTAATAGCCACGCAGTTTCTGCTAAAACATTTTACGGCTATTAGCGACTGAACTAACATCCTGGTTTAGTTATTAGAGTAAACTATATTGAGTAACTTCGGTTTTCAATAATCTATCTATGAGTTAGTAGTAGTTTTGTTTATTGGAGATAATTTGACATAACTTATATGGGGCTATTGTAAAATTGTATCTCTGGTGAGCAAGATAACATATACCTATATAGAATACAGTATGTAGCTAAGTGAACATCATCATCAAACTAACCTTTTTGGAACTATTTGTTGGACCAGCTTTCAGTCTATCTGGAAGCAACAGTGCTATGTATGGGGAGATTGCTTATTGGCCACAGAGAAGCTCGTTATGGCCTAAATGGACTGTGACAAGCAAAGCTTTACCCCTGATTGGTGGAACCAAACATCTGTTACTTAGTCAAGAAATGGAAATTCACAAAAAGGACATAAAAATTGAAAGTTTTTAAAAATCTTGATTACATAATCGAACGGGAATTCCAGAATTTTCTTTATTTTCGTTTGGTGAAATAATTGCAAGCCTCGGCCGACGGAGTATACAGTAGGCCAATATCCTACGAAGGTAAAATCACTAGACACAACTAGTATATCTAGTCATAAAGCCTTCCTATGCAACTAGGTAACGGCTCAAAACAGATTCCGCCTATGTATCGGCGAGCCGGCCTAGGCTGAATTATTCATGACCTAGGCTGGGTATGAGAGCGCCAATCTGGAAATCAGTTGCTGTAGCGTGCATTGACTGACGTTTGTCATTTGTCACGTGATTTAGCTGAATGAATATTTCATGTATGTGTGTATGTATGTGTGTGTTTATTTGTAGTCTGATTTATCCTGATCGTGTGATTGGTTTATGCCTTCTGTACCCGATATTAAATGTGCAGGCAATATTTAGGAAGACTACAGTCTTTGTATATGGGTACGCAAGTGGATCCCAAAAGACGCGGGTGAAACCGCTGAAAAAGCTATTCATGAAAGAAAAATATATCCTCCGTGAAACTATCAAACACTGAATAAACAATTCTATAATTCAATAACATACTAGGTATGTATATCGGTTGTGCCTATTGAATGTGACGTCATCAAAGGTCATGTTGACACAACTATTCCCAAGCGTGTCAAAGTAAACATAAATGTATCATATACATAATGGTAGATTATATGTATACATATGTGTCAGTCAATGAATTATGGACATTGGCACTAAGTCCTTTAACAATATAAAGCGTACTATATTACTTACAATATATGGATACAATATCGTAAGTGCCAAAAGATCTTAAGACACCTTTTGTAATGACACATATGTTATGTGACATATAAGTACCTAAATACACCAAGTACATAACGCTTTCGTTTATATAGTATACTTATTAATTCAAGTTACTGAACAAATATCGCGAAGTAATACGGTTAAACGATTGTTTATAAAAGCGATCTTTTTCATTTATTTCGATACGTTTGTTAAGAATCACTTAATTTGACTAAACGACAAAGATTTTACAGAAAAAATAATAGGCAATTTAAGCAGAAATCGCTATTGATCCTTAGCTAAGTAATTTAATTTAAAAATCAAAACCTTTGTCCTTATAATTTATTCATTTATTTCACCTAAACATTCCATCTGACATCTGTCAAACTCAGCTCAGTTATACAGACCTTTTCGACCAATCAAAACCAAGTAACCAACATTATTTACATTTCATAGTATTTAAATTAGGAAGAGCTCGTTGCTAAGTCAAAGATTCGCAAATCGATCGATATTAAGAAAGGCTTGGCGTGGTCGGTTCATGGATGGGTGACCATCTTGTTATAACGAGTTCTTCCGTGTTTAGGAAGGCTTGATAAACTGGTAGGTCACGGCTGTTACTTGAACATCTTTGGCAGTCGTTATCGGTAGTCAGAAAGTCTGTCAACCAGTCTTAGCAAGGGTATCGGGTTGCCCAGGGAACTGGGGTGCAGAGGTCAGATAGGCAGTCGCTCCATGTAAAACACTGGTTCTCTGCATCCGGGTAAGACTGGAAGCAGATCTCAACATAGTTGGGAAAAGGCTCTGCAGATGATGAATATTAAATTAACGTAACTGATAAATATATATACCATCGTAACTCATGTCTATAAAACATGGCTTCATCATTTATCAGTTCCTAACAAAGTTCTTTCAGCAAAAAGTTTTCGTTTGAATAAACACAATCGCTGCTGGCCACGGAAAAAGCAACCTTATAGCCCTTAATACTAAGGACATTATATCTACAGTAGTCTTTAGTAAACTTGTATGATGCGTATTTATAAAGGTCGTAAGCGCCAATGACGATAAGGTGCATTTTCCTGCGTATTGTCGCAATTTATTGCTTGTAGTCTATTGTAATGAGATATGAGATATTTCTTTTATTCGGCATAAAATGTTAAAATATGTAGCTATACGATTATTCATATAGAAGGCTTGACTTATTGATAAGTAAGAAATTGATGTTCTCCAATCGAAGTTTTTCTTTTGTTACTCATAATACATCAGGCTATATATTTATAGCTTTAACATGCTTAGTTTAAATAAGTAGTCGAGGTCAAAAGTTTATTTGACCTTTTCTTTTATATGTAGTAGAACTAATTGGCTGGCAAAAGCGCTTTCAACCGCGTCTTTTCGAAACTACTCCGCGCACCAGGATCGAAATTGGTCTACTCTCCTTTACAAACGGGATATCAATTTTTTTTTTCATGTTAGTCCAGTAGTTAATATTAGCGCGTTGAAAACAAACTCTTCAGCTTTAAATATTAGTAGGTATGGATTTTTCAAGTTCAGAATTTCCAGTTAACTAGGCGTCTAAGTTAAAAGAAATAATAATCAAATTAGCAAGTCTTTTATACAACTTTAATGATCTGTGAAACATTTTGAATGGTCTAAAATGCGTAAATAAGTAGGCTTGGTGAAGTTCAAAACAACTTTTGGTTTTACATTTGTTCAAGTTTAATAATATTCATTTCAAAAACGTGGGTACCTACCTAGTTATTTTTCGTTAGAACTTTGTTTGAATAACTAAAATGAGTTATTTCATGATGAAATGAGTTATTGTATGCTTCATATTTATTAATTAGAGCTAGGTTTTTGGTGGTACATTTATGTGAAATTATTATTTACAGATCAGATTTGATGCTTTGTGAATTATATTTAAACATATCCTTATATGGGGCTTCAAGCAATAGAAGTGGATGTGTGTCGTAAAGAAAATGTGAAAAGCTGCGAATTCGAAGAAGGTGTCTCTTGGACACCTTCTTCACATTCAGCGCAAAGTGGAAGAAGAGAAAGTCAAAGACAAACAATACTAAGATTCACATTATTTAAAAATATAAAAGAAAAACTATTTAAAATTATAAAATAATGATCACATTTTTTATAGTACCTACCTAAACAAAAAATAAATATTAAACATTGAAATTACTTGGCATTGCTACTTTTAATGATCAAACATAAAAAGAAAGCTAATCTACGTGCTTATCGTTTCTTAAATATTCCTTTCTGAAAAAAGTCTTATTAAACCTTTTCATTAAGAAATATTAGCAATGGCCGCACGAAAGCCAGTCATGCAAACGTTCATTAAGAAACAAAGCTTTGAATTCGAAAAGAGAACATATCCGAATTTTATTTGAAAAAAGACTGCTCCGTCATAATACGTCGTGTCCGCGACTCGATTACTGGCTGTGTTAATATTTGAGAGCGGTAACGCTCTGGTTGTCAACGTCCCGTGAAAACCGGGACACGGGATGTCCCAATTTTTTGCCCAGACTAATAATAGTCTGCCATTTTAATATTTTGGAACTTTTGATTGTTGTCATTGCTTACATGTACAATGTACGGGCTTTGTTAGACAGAAAGCTGATATGTTATTTTCAAAGGGACGTTGACCAGGTAACTTTAGATTCTGTTTTGCAGCTGCAAATAAACAATATCAAAGTATGATTGGCAGTTTGTTTATACAGCAGCCCAGCTCATATGACTTCAATATTGCACGACGTATTTTTACCCAGAATATTTGTAAGAAAACTAGACATCAAATCAGCATGAAAGACAAATAAAATTTCTTAAAAATAAAATGTCGCAAGCAAAAATTCATATCCCGCATTTCATACGGACATATTGTCTCTGTCATTGGCAGCACTAGTATGCAAACTACTTTGACGTTCCGTTTCATGCAGCATCTTTGTTATTTATGTTTTGTTTTCTGTGCGGAATAGCAATTGTTTTTGTTTTTATTGGCTTTGGAGCCATAAATTGAATAGATTATCCTAATAAATAACAAACTTATTTCGGTTTTAGATGGCTTGATCGCATGGTTTTTGGTTCGCAGTTGTTATTTAAATTGTTGTGACATTTTGATAATTTATCTCTCTCGTTTTTGGCTGTTTTGTTTTTGGCATTTTATACAGTTTCGATACGCTTATAGAAAAGTTTTGTTTTCGTTATTAACTTTAGATCATGTTCCCTTTAAACTTTATTTAAATAAGTACTAACAAGTATCCTAAAAAGGTTCACCTAGATTCAGTGAACAGATTCTAAAAAATATTTTATAAATCATCCAAAGTGCTAATGGTAATGTTTTATCTAGGTTTTTTGTGCTAAAGGCAATGTTTTATCTGGCTTTTAGCAAATTTTTTACTAACATAAACATTTTACCTTAACAAAATAAACATGAAAAAGGCGAATATAAGCCAGAGAGCGTACAATATATTTCAGTTAGCTTAAAGAGTATGTAAGCACATCGTGATGGATCGATAGAGCGTAACCTTTTTGGTTCGTGAAGCTTAGCCTAAATAGTCGCTGTCATCGATACGTCTTTTCCCCACTCTATGTCCGGTGTTGCCATCTTATAGCACTATAATATGTAACATAGAGTAAGGATTCCCGTAGAAGGTATCAATTAAGCTGTTTCCGATGAAATGTGATAGTTGCGGCTACGTTGTCTTTAGTCAACAGAAGTCTTGCAATAATAATATAAGATACCATTTACGTTTATATCTTAGTTTAGCTAAATAATTATTTTATGATATTGTAGTCTATACTAATATTATAAAGAGGAAAACTTTGTTTGTTTGTTTGTTTGTTTGGTTGTAAAGGATAAACTCAAAAACTACTGGACCGATTTTAAATATTCTTACACCATTAGAAAGCTATATTATCTGCAAGTAACATAGGCTATATTTTATCCCGGTGCAGGCCACGGGACGCGGGTGAAACCGCGTTAAAACGGCTAGTAGTATATATAGTTTTAGATGCCATTTTCGTTTATATCTTAGTTTAGCGAAATACTACTAAATTATAAAATAATTATTCATTTTATTATATAGTAGTATTTCGTTTTATATATAGGTAATCAAAAGAGCTTCTACTTACGTATCACGTACATAAAACGATAATATGCATTGATACGTCAAATGTTTGCTTAAAATCGCAAAAATATGTTATTCACCTAGGTATTAAAAGAAAATACCGATTTTGCAGTTTCTAATACTTTCTGGTACCTATACCAACATGGTTTTGGTAAAGCAAACCCGTGCCTACAAGTCCTCTAAGGAACTAGAACTTATCGCGTTTTGTTGGGACGTATCTTCGGCTAAAGTTTCGGGCATTTTGTCTTGTTCTAATAGCTTTTCATTGACTTCCACGCGTCAACTATTCTTTGGCGAAAACTTTTGGTGATGTAGGCCGCTATTGTCATATATTCTTAAAATGAACTAGCTTCCACTAGCGGTTTCACTCGTATCAAATGGTTAGCTATTACTTCCCACACTCGAATAAAAAGTAGCCTACATTATTATGTATATCATTGTAATGTATAGGTAAGTTATCTAGATAATAATTATAATTTGATTTCAATTTACTTTGAACCTTTATTTAGGTTTTCGTATTAATTAAATAGTTAAATCCATTATAAATAATGGTTGCCTCAAAACATGAATGTTATATTAATTAATTTTCCAATTTTCCTCTAATCGGTTTTCAGATTAGCTTTCAGACGATTTATGGCAATTATTTAATTAGTCTCACGGTTTACTAAAATGGATTATTAGATAAATAATGTTTTCACCTCAATCTATTTGAGAAATACAACACGATTACTTTACAATTTCAAAAGAGCCTTAACACCATCTTTTCTAAACAATGCAATATGTGCTTTATAGCTGTACATTAAGGTCTATTTTTCTTTGTATACAAGGTGCACATGTGAAAAATGCTCCGTAATTCGTCTGTCGGTATGTTCGCGGTATCCATGATGCGAAGTTTATCTTTATTTGACGTTTTGATCGCCACGAATCTAGACAGTGACCTATTTTCCAGGAAATGGAGGAAAATATTACATAGATACTTTGTTGTACATTTTGGGACAATACCGATGTTTTTGTAAAGATAAAATGGCTTGAAGGATATGCGAATATTTTTTAGACGACAATTATACAGGTACACTCTTTAGAGAATTGTCTTGATATATGTATAATAGCAAATTCTCCAAGACAACTTGACACTAGATTTTGTTTTTTTTTTCACTTACAAAGACAAAAATAAATAGATACTTAAGTACATACTGATCGCGTTTATGAGTTAGTTAGAAAGAGTTACCGTGGCCCTGGTACGCAAAGGGCTCCAGAAGTAACAAAGGTGATTAGTGAAATTTTATTTCTTTAACCAACAAAGTACCTAAAATGAAGGACTGTCCTTTAGAAACTAAAATATTAATTAAAAATTCCGGGCGGCGTGCTCGACTGTAAAAATCTGTTGAGTACTTAATCTCTCCAGAAAAGAGCGTTATGAATTACAAGACTTTTTCCTTAGTTTTTAAGAAATTAAGGCGACGAATTGGTCAACAATAATTCCATAACCGGCACGCGCATCTAAGGCGCCAAAAGGGGTCGGAGCGTCTGAGCGGGGCGAGGATAACAATACGCGCGCTAGCTTATAACTAAAAGTCGTAAACAACAAAATGGTTTTGTAATTTTATTATTTAGAAATGATAATTTGATAAAAAATCCTTCTACAATTTTAAAGAGTATGTATATACTCAACTACTTAAAAAGTTAAGAGGCTTTAATCGGTCCCGTTTGCCCATAATATGTGAATCTCTTTTTAAAAAGAAGTACGTTTGATATATTTTTCTCTGTTATAAAAGTTACCTAATCATGTTTCTACGTCTAACAAAATAAGGTTTATATCATGAACTTTCAGGTAACCAAGTTGTATTTTGATCCGTTTTGTATTTACTGAGAAAAATTGAGATCCTTGGCGCCAAAAATTCCAATTCGTCCTCTTAACATTTCTTCGTCCGTGGGTCATTAAACACATTTAACTAAACCATTGTTTTGTGTTAAGATTTTTGTTTTAAGAGGCTTATTTAATGATTTTTTTCGTTAATTTTGAGTGGAAGGAAAGAGCTGTGAGGGACTAGATTAACTGTAAAAAGTAAAATATTGAATGGTACTCACCTAATCTTAATTTTTTAGTAAAGAACACTTGGTATATGGTGGCACTCGTTGTTTTTCTATAACGTAACCTGAAACAAAGAAAATTCAATATTACAATAATTTACTAACTCATTGGCAATATCACTAAAAATATTTTGTTACGTTAACTCATCTTGTATACCTTTAACATATACTTAAATTATATTTTTTAATAAATCTTCGCCTACTTCAACGCACCTACCTAGCCTGCTACCATAAACTAGCTATGACCTTCACGCGTTCCGTCACAAAGGTCAAGCCATCCATCAGTGCGCGTTGATTAGCCCCACGCGGGGAGCTGATTTACTACAATGATAGATTGTTCTAGAATACTGCGTGTTTGGGTATAGTGGACTGAATAGTATGAAGCGATCTTCAATAGATTTTCGGAAGGAAAACTGCATAACTAAGTATACTAATATTACTTTGATTTTGTTGATTCTTCTTCTTATAAAGCTGGCTGAAAGTTAAGTCTAACTTAACACGTCCTAGTGTCAGTTTTCACAAATCAACATTTCTTATGTGAAACGTCTATGTTTGATTGAACTCAGTGATCTTAGGAACTACAGAACCGAATTGAAAATATGTTTTACTGTTACATAGTCAATATTTCGAGGAAGTCTTTAGGCTACTTTTTATCTGAGTGCGAAGGAATCAGGGAAGAAGAAGAATGGTTGTTTCGAGGGGAACAGCGCGTCTTTCTACATAATTCAACTCAGCTCTGCGTATGTAAATATTATGTTTGTTAGGTTCATCACAAAATGTGGTTTAGTATCTGTGAATTACGCACCGATACACAGCTTATCACAGACTGACTGCTTATACGCTTTGTTTACATTAGTCCAGTTACTTGATACATTAACTTGAATGTACATACGTAATGCCTGCAAAGGGTTGCCTACAGGAAAGTGAAATTTTAATATTTACTTTTTGCAATATAATAGATTAAAAACGGGCCTCCATAATAAAGTTTTTAATATATCGAAATTGTTGTTGGCTATAGTATAAAATTACTGTTTAATGGAATTTGTCAATATAGAACATTGACAAATTCCATTAAAAAGCAAAATGTAGTAAGCAAAAGCGTACCTACAGCACAAATTAAGAACAAACGAAATAACGTTTAATATTTTTAGAACCTAATTTAATTACACTTTTCCTGAAAAGCAAATTAAACACAGAATGATATTAAAATTAAAAAATGTTTTCCTTTACTAATGTACTTTGGCAAAAAAATTAGGTAAGTATAACATTGCCCACGCAATTTTAACAAAATCTTCACACTGCAGACTTTTTAGTAGCCCGACAGTTTGATCGGGCGATTGATAAGTATAAAAAAGATCAGGTATATGGCTGTGATCGGACCGACAATAGATAAACTATGATTGAATTCACGTTTTTCTCAAAAAAAAATCCAACCATTGTGCAGACTGTCAGCCGGCTGCAGTGAGTAGGCAAGATTAACAAAAAATAAAAAATGTTGTTTAATTTTTTTCTCGTTTTTGATAATCACTGAAACACGAATAAATGTTTAAATAAGGAAAGAAGGTTAACATTATACAAAAAGGAAAGAAAATATTTTTTTCTAATTCTTTGATGTTGTGTCCCAGGTGTCAGTTGTTTATGTATCTACTTAAATTGTCTTTACAAGTGATTTCCCGGCTTTCCTTTGAGAATTATATTTTGTTTACTTAGTATCGCTCGAGTAGCCTCGGGATTTGCTTTAGGATTTATTGAATAGGTAAGAGTAAATAAAATAGAGAAAAGTAAATTAAATATTACGGGGTTTTCTAGGCGTTTTTAATCTTGATATTAGTTATTATTTCGTAAAATGATAAATATTGTATTTTACGTTAAAACGTTTACCAAAGAAAGGAACGCAGTACCTTAAACTAGAGGTAGTCATTTTCTGCGGATTTACTCGCTTCTCGACATAAATAATTTCAAATTTTTTGTCATCATTTTAAAACTATCCTCGAAAAACAAACCATTCAGGCAAACAAGTACAGTAACTCGACCGTATTAAACGCAGCACAAATTGCCGAGTTTCCATTGCATATTGATTTCTGTGGCAAAGATTGCCCGGTCATCACCAGTAACGACACAAATACTACATTATTCATACGATAGGTCGGACTTTCTTAACGAACTTTCTTACTTAGATATATGGAATGGTATTTATTAGTTAAATACGAAAAACCTACGAAAGGAACCTACGGTTTTGGTTTTTTATTGTAACGAAAATGTAGAGGTAAAAAAAACTGTAAGTACTGTGATATAATAAAGACTCGCCGTTTTCCCGTGGTTTCGCCCGCGTCCGTGGGAATTACTGCCCTTATCAGGATAAAAAATAGCCTATGTTACTCCGATAAGAGTATAGCTTTCTAACCGTGAAAGATTTTATCATATCGGGTCAGCAGTTCCGGAGCCTTTTGGGTACTAACAAAGAAACGAAAAAATATTTTCCCTATAATATATTATACGAGATGGTGTTTGGTTTACTTGAACGCGCTGGTTTCAGGAACTTCAGCTCCAATTTGAAAGATTCTTTCAGTGATAGTCCATTTATCTGAGGGATTGTTCGAAAGAGTTACCACGGCACTGGTTCATAAAAGGCCTACCTACGACGGAACACGACGGTTTTTAGTCAGTAAGAGTCTGACACTCCCTCACCGCTGCTAACCCACAGCGGGAGGGGTCAATTGAAGATTTTTGACGTCGATTGAAAAAAAATGATCCATAGTTTTCACGGGATACAGTAAACTGGAGGCCGAAGCACATCCTACTTATATCCTACTTATATTATAAATGTGAAAGTTTGTGAGAATGTATGGATGTATGTTGTTATTCAATCACGCAAAAACGGCTGGACTGATTTGATTGAAATTTGGTATGTAGATAGGTGACACTCTGGATTAACACATAGGCTACTTTTTATCAACAAACCACGCGTGAAGCCGCTGGCGGAAGTTAGTAACACATAATTGTACCCTTTCCCTGTACATTTAACTTGATTATAACACTACATTAGTAGAATAGCAGTACATTGTATTTTCCTCTTGTCATGTATGAAAAGGTTAGCATGTGGGCGATAGATCGGCTGTGTAATGTCAGTGGGCTGGTTGGAACTTATTCCATTAGGGTATCGTCATTAGCCTGGTTTCTTAACTAACTGTGGAGTTTGTATGAGGATATTTTGGGGGATGAAGAGTAATGAGATTTATTAATTATCTGGTGTATTGGTTATCCAGTACAGTCTCCAATTGAGGAATATAGAAATTAAATAAACAGATAAATAATAATAGTTTATACTATATGTATACTTTATTGTAGGGTAAGTAATACCCAAGTGTTGAAGAGTGTTGTTATAGTTAAAAAGGTGCGTTGCATCATTTAACTATAACGATTATCATACCATCAACAGCTGTATAGTTGCCGTTTATAAGTCAAGTTCGCGATTTGACGCCTGGAAATGGTTCGGCTATCGCTATTGTTAAATAGTGCAACTTACTGTAAGTTTAAAATACTACACTAAACCAAAAGTTATCTCCAAGAACCATTAAGACTAGAAAAGGAAACGAACAACCTACTTACTGTGACAAAACTCAGTAAAGAAATTAACACAGTTAAAGAGAATGAAGTTAATATTCTTTAACATAGTCTACTTGAACTCGCTGGGAGGATACTCCGCGGTTCATAATGGATATTTTTATTACCAGCTGAAGCTGAAAAGGTGAGAGAAATGCAATAAAACAGGTTTAACGTGAGGTACTTTAGTCTCAGCTTCAGTGTTTATATTGCTATAAAGAGTCGGTATTATCTCTGTTTTTGATGTACTTAATTTTGTGATATATGCTGTATGTTTTGGTTATTTACTACGTTAGAGTGATATAAAGAGATTATATTACGTGAATTGACACATTGATCGATAATTATAAGCTATGGTGATATATAAAGTCTTTTTTCATGTTGTTAGATCTATATAATAACTGCACACTACTTCAAATACTTTTTTGTCGTAGGAAATCATAAGGTGAACCCTCAGTGTAGCTGGAGGGAGTGTCAAATGTTTACTGACTAAAAACCTTATGTTCCTTCTGGACACCTTTGCGTATCAAATCTCCGTATTTCGTGCTAGCCGTTTTCCCGCGGTTCCACCCTCGTCCCGTGGGAGCTATACTGCCCGCGCCGAGATAAAATATAGCCTATTTTACTCGCAGATAATGTATCTTTCTAATGGTGAAAGAATATTTAAAATCGGTCCAGTAGTTTTTGAGTTTATCCATTACAACCAAACAAACAAACAAACAAAGTTTTCCTCTTTATAATATCAGTGTAGATGAACAATCCTGCAGTACCCGCGTGGTAAATATTACCTACCTATGAATGTATTTACATACCTACATACCTACCTAACCTACCTCAAGTACTTCTTAAAACCCTAAGCTGTATTTGACAGTATTCCTCTAAGTCACGATTAACTCACTCAGCATTAGAAATCGGATATCCATCCGAAACCTTGTAAACCGACCATGGCTTTTATACAGCCTTGAACCTTTGAAATACTTAACTCACAGAAGTGTGTATTAGAAAATAACACGGAGAATCAAATGACTAGCGGAGGTGCCATAACGGTGAAACGCCTAAGAAAGTAGAGCGCTAAAATGCGGGTTTGCGAAGGACGAGGAACGTTGCTGTCTTCGCCTTTATACGCCTTCTTTGGACCTGACCATTTATAGTAACACCAAAAATCATTGACAGACGTCTTAAAGAACCCAAAAGAACCTTAGTTCACTCGTAACTGATCGTTTTGGTCATGCCTATGGATGCCTGGATTTGACCTAGAAGAAGGCGTCCGACCTACCTGCATTACGGCATCTTCGCTTATCATTCCTTACTCTGTGGAAAATAATGAGTAGTTCTTGAACAAATCGGTGGAAAAAACCCGACCATGAAAAATCATTTCTCCATTCGAAAAGCTAATGTTGACATGATGTGTTTCTAATAACAGTCATCAAAGCTAGCTTCTTGTTCCAGTAGAGTGGCGTTCAAACGAGGCTTCAAATTAATGTTCCCTATACACGGAGGAATAAAAGTATCGGAGATGCCATAAGGTAGGTCAGGCGCCTTCTTGTAGGTCAATGTAACGTACGGTAGGCGTGATCAGTTACTAGAACTAACGAGGATTCGGGCTCCTTGTCAAATCAAAACCAATCTGTCAAAGATTGGTCTTGATTGATTGTTGATTTTATTTTGATAACATTTTGGGCAGGTTCTAAAGAAGGCGAGCAAGAGCGGAGCTAGTAACGTTCCTCGTCCCCCGCAGGCCCGTATTTTGGCGCGCTTCTTTCTTAGGAGATTTATGCGTTATGACATCTCCGGTTTTCTTTTTGTTCTCCATGGCCCTATGTCATTGACGCTTTCAATTTCAAGGGGAAATGGATATTTACTTATAATGATACTTGGATTGTTTGACGGTTCAATGTTGTTAATATTTGATGGGTCTGAAGGGAGGAAATGGTTTATCTATAGGAGTGTTTATAGGGAAATACGTTTAAAGGTATTTAATTTGTAATTTTAAACTGCAGTGCTTTATATTCTATAACAGAGTTCAAAAAAATAACATTAAGGTTAGGTTTCGATGATGATTTTTCAATTAAATGACTAAGCGTGCATTTTGCGTCTGAACTATAGTAAATTACACCCCGAAAACTATAATAAATGATGCTTAGGCACGAAACTAATGAAGCATCATTTAAATTTCTTTTTCTAAAGCTACACACTGAAACACGAGTCGTTTGAAGCATTCTTTACGCGCCTTTATAATGATTATAATCCTGCCTTTTGTGTGAGACACAAAGGGCGTTCGTTTGACGCGAGTGCAGCCAGGTGGCGTTGCTATCGCAATTACAAAGCTTGCCAAAAGAGGTGTTGCCCTCACAAAGCCCTCTTAAGAAGCGCCTTAAGATGGGAATGATAGAATAGTAATGAATGTAGACTGATTAATGTGCTCGTAATCCGCGCTAATATTATAAATGCAAAGTAACTCTTTGTATCCATCTTACTCCAAAACTAGTGAATCGACTTCAACGGGTACCTATATGTAGATAGAGACTAGCTAGACTATATACAGATATAAGTATAATCAATAGGACATAGGCCATTTTTTAGTCTGTGGGAAGTACTTCATTTTGTATGCGGAATACACTGGCCCACCTCGATAAATGTTCTATCTAACATTGAAATAAACTTTTTAAATTGAACTAGAGTGTCCTGCGACTAGCGCGTTTAAACAAACAAGCTTTTTAGATTTTATAATTATAATATAAAAGCTTATAAGTATAGATAGATACTCGTATTTGTAACTGAATATAGGTACAGAATACAGAAATATTTGATACTTCCAAAAATACCTACCTAATGGCAAAAATGGAGCATTTCTTCTCCACGATATTAAATCGTGGGTAATATATTACGGCTCTGAAGTAATATTGTGGCGAGATTCCTGATTTATTATGAGAGGGAATTAATAAATTAGCTTCTCTATTTGGACTTACTTTTGTTTTTTTTGGAACACGATCTGTGGGAAGCGAAAATGTGTGTTGGGAGAGTAGCTTTTATTTTCTGAACAACTGCTATGATGAAATATGTTTATAGCCAGGTTATAACGGAGTATACGATATACCTAATGAAGTACATAATCTAGAGTTTTACTGATAGAATTAAGCTGACGAGTTTGTCTATTTAAAAAACAAATTAGTGTTGGTTTCTGCCCAATTAATATTTAAAAAGGAAGATAGGTAAAAATAGTTTCGACTGGAAAAAAATGCTCATTAAAATAAGTGGACGGTTATGTTGAAATGAAACTACGGATCAAAAAATTATAATCGGCACTTAAAAATACTATATTACATATCTAAGTACAAAGTAACAAAATAAAAAATACGCAGTCCAAAGAAGAATCTACTTCTAACAACGGTGAAATGAACTCACACAACGAAACAGAGTTAAAAATAACTGAACCAGTTCTAAGGTTTTTTATTTCATTTCAGAAACGTAATGAACAGACATTTAATTTGATTTATACAATACAAAACCTTTGCCATAATAAGCCCGATGGCCGAGACTCGTTATATAAAAATATGCCAATTACGAAATGTATTTTACCATCCCATTACACATCAAAGAAAATTCAAGCTTCAGGTTATAACAATAAGGTGTATTTTTCATTGCGCTGAAATCTTTCAGTGATTTTAAATGTAATCTGTTCTGGGAAAGATGTCTATAGGAAAATGGTTTTCATTCTTTTTTGAAATATGAAGTTATTGTTATTTTATGTTTTGCATACTAATACTGATCAAATAGGATCAAAGGATTTGCTTAATGGATTGAAAAAGTAGAAACCAAGGCTCCGAATCGACTCAATAGTTTCTTATGTTTTGATAACGACTGTAACCATTCTTTCAGAAAATCATATAGAAGCAGTCGGAGTGGTTTACGAGGAAGTTGGTTTGTCTCTAAAATAAATTTTCAAATCGGACCTGTAGTTTATGAGATAATCGCTTAAAAAAAATACTTCACTTCAATAATAGTACAGATATAAAACATTTTCTTCAGTAGACGGAACCGCGAAAAAGAGCAAGTTCAGAATAAGAAATATAAGGAAATGTAAAAGACGTGGGTACATAAATTCCAAGACAAATATTTTCCTTCGGGCTTAACATGTTTTTGAATAGGTTTCCCGGGTGCGACACCTCAATTTTTTCCGAGCTCTAGTAAATTATTTTATACATGAATTGCGAGATTTTCTTAGGGTTGTTTACTGGTATTTACCTATTTTTCACAAAAAAGTTTTTTTTATGTCTAATGTGACATTACTCGTAGTTAAGTTGATAAGTTAATTAATGCATTAGAACAGGAACAAAATTACTATTTAAACTAAAACCATCCGGTCTTCAATAAGCTTAAAGATATAGCTAAAGATATAAAGCTATAAAAATTCAAGTTTTATAATTGTTATTCAATGAAAATAAAAAAGTTGAAATCTGTAAATAAAAATTCACCATTCATTAAAAAAGATATCAGAATCCTTCCACAGTAAGGATTTATTGAACAAAATAATAAAAAAAAAAAACAAAAGATAAAGTCTTAGCGTCCAATCCTTAATGATTATGGACTACCGATAGCACCCGGGAATTAACCAGAACCTATTAATCACTGCGATATGCCTTCGTCCGATTGCCATTGATCAGGGCCGGAATAACAACGATGCTGCGGGGCCCGGAGAAACAGCGGGCCCCTTATGTAACCTTGCCAAATAGGGCGTAATTCAGCGATAGTTTTCTGAGTGATGTTATATAAAAGTTATTCATGATTCTATTCACATACTTTAACATGAATGGCTGAAATGTATGTACAGTACTTACAAACCACTTAATCAAATTACTTACTACAAAATTACTGTTTATTTTATAATTGTTAGCAGAACATTAATAATTGTATGACGAAAAATAAATTTTCGATTTTAGTTGAGAAAGAAGTAATGACATTTCACAACTGACAAATGTTTCCTCCTTGATTCCTTGGGTCCTTTGATTCCTCATTTACATTTTCCGTAGGGCCCACCTAGATACAGAGTCAGTAATAATTGCTTCATATTCTCTATGCCTAATCCGGCACTGCATAAAGTGGCGAGGGGAAAATGTCAAATGATACGTATTCCGATCCGCGGAGCAATTAAGCCCTGGGAAGTAGGGGCGAGAAATGTTACACGGCATTAGAGAATGTGGTATTTAGTATTTAAAGAGAACTTGTAGAGCTCGTCATTAATCATTTCTATTCAGGGTCAAGGGTGCTGAAACTTATGTGAAAATGTTGGACATTTTCGACGAAGACGAACGTTATCGTAATAATTCTAAAATGTTCTCAAAATTGCAACTTTTGTACACAAACATGCTAGCAGTAGACGACTATTTTTTCGCAGACCATTTTGGTGGACCTTGTCATTACGTAATTGCACTTTAACTACAAGTTTGCAGGAATAACCACAACTAATTTCCCTGTAATTTCAAACAGCAGAACGCTTTGACAAAGCGCACCCCCATTAATAAACTACGTAAGTAACATACATATTTGCGCTAAAACTTGTATTCTAAATGTTCGTTTTTGTCATTAGCTCGTAAACGGCATTACTCACACCAGACGAACGAGAAATTCAATTAGCTTAATTGAATTAAAACTCGACTTTATGCACATTTTTAGCGTTGATTCCATAAATGTTTAATTTCAGCCGTTTGGCATCATAACCATGATAATTTTGCGGCAGTCGAAATGTGCAGACGTTGAGAATATCCTGGAATTAATTAAAAATTTCTAATGGAGAGAGTTATGCTTGTTGAATAATTAATTTGTTTTTGTTTACTTTATTTTGCCTGGTCAAATCTTGCAGCTACTTAAAAGTATTACATTCCTGGAAGTCTCTACTATATACATATAATCCCATAGATACACGAGTAAACTAACGAAGCCTTTTTTCAATACTATCTAAGGTATCTCTCGTTACAGCCAAAAACCTCGAGGATAACAACGTACAGCCAAAAAACCTCTCTCTCTCTATAATATACCTACAAATTCTTTATAATAAAGAAAACATAATTACATTTGGTATTCCATTCTCATCGCTCAGCTTAAAGGATTAGCCACCTAAGCCCGTACTTTTCTCAGCCGACATCGGTTCGACCCACTTTATTATAACTTTTATAATATTAAAAGTGGGAAAAGAAGTACGTTTTAACTTTCTATTGGTACTCGATATTAGTTGCGAGTTTCTTGAGAACTTTGTGATTAATGTGCTACCATTTAGTTTTTGTTTTTGTTCGTCTTGAAGTACTTACGTGAAATTGACGACATACAATTTCGACTGCGAGTAAGAAAACTTTTTTAGCGAGTTGGGCTGAAATGTTTGTTAAGTCATAAATCCAAAGAGGACAATATTAATTTGAACTTAAACATGGATTAAGGGAGAGAAATTTGATTAGTTTATCTTAAAACCCCCAATTGAAAATATTTGCATTTCTTGTAAAATTGGCAAGAATCGCGACACAGATTAAACAGTGCGTCAAAAGGACAATGGGCACTTTGTATGGGATTTGGTACCCGCTTCAACAGTAACGCATGATATATCATTAGAAAGGTATTTATGTGAAGAATAATAAAAACTATGGGGCTTGCCTCAATTAGCTGTCCGATCCGAGTAACGATAAAAATTGAATCGACATAGAAACAAGTATGTCATCCATATAAGCAAATTCATTAAGAGGCATATGTCGTCAGTGTAATAATTTTAAACTCAGTTAATAGACATCTTACATTGTTTGAGATACACTCTATTATAATCTAAAGGTTGTAATAGTCTATGGAGTCATACTACGGAAACACAATCGTCATCTGATTTGACAAAAGTTCAAAACATTTCTATTCATCTTTTTTTAAGAAGAAATTCATCATTATCTCAGCACCTCTCGAGGAGCAAGATTGAGTCGTGATATGTACTATGTAAACATCGTCTCCTGACTTTTCAACTTTAATTGATTGTAGATACTGAAAGACTTTCATCAAATACATAAGCTAGTTCTGCGTGAACTGCAAAGGTTTGCACAGTCTTTTTTTAAAGCACAGGAATTTGGCCTTCTTAGAGTGTTTGCCTGCCGACGGCAAACACTCTAAGAAGGCCAAATTCCTGTTTTTTTGTTAGTTTACCAGTTTTTATTCAATACAGTTGTAATTAAGAACTACATCTACATTGATGATTTTTGAACATTACACAGTCTATTAGTCGATGTCACGCGAAACGGACAAAGATTTGGGACTAGTCATCATAGTAAACATTTTTTGCCTTGCCAAGACCTACGCCATGGTACTAGAATCAACACTGTTGGACAGGGTACCAAAACGCCCATCGTCCTTTGTCAGGGAAACGGCAAACTCCCTTTTCACAGCGGATTTTTTTTCGACGTTCTCAAAATATTACCTTTTTATTATTATAAAATATACTTAAAAATATATGAGACAAAGATAACAGGTGCAGGAAAGGTCGTAACATATTTTTGACGCACCTCGTGAATTTTCGCGTGTATCCCCATGACTTAGTTGACTACTGAATATTTGGGCGTTTTTTGAACCTCTTGTCTTCGCCAGATGTCCTCTTTAAATAATAGTTTTGATTTTTTAGAGTAGGTAGCTGTAGTAATAATGGCCGAAGAATTACCTCAGAATGCAGAAAAAAATAACTTTTTCTCTTTACTGCGGAGTAAAGAGAAAAAGTATTTTTTACAGGTTAAATTAAATAAACCGGCCAAGTGCGAGTCGGACTCGCGCACCGAGGGTTCCGTACAAATCCTGTATAGATAAAAAGTGAGTCTCGGGCCAACCGTTCAGTTTAGAACAATCATAGTTATGGTAATTTCGTGAGAGTCAAAGTAGTTAATATTTTTTATTTTATAATATAACTAAAATAGTAGGCCAGTACCTTGTAAAAGTTATATTATTAAAGTTATTTATATATTATTTATATACAACATTTTATAGTCATCTTTCAGAAATTTGATTGAAAATAACTAATTATGTCTTAAAGGTCATTGACCCGCTTTGTAAAAAGTGGCGGACATTAATCAAAGCAGTTTTAAATTGTGGAGAACGTTAGTATGACGTTTCTTTGAATATAAATATTTTATTAAAATTCCATGGAGACGAATGTCCAGGATTGTTTGAAAAATATAAAAGACAAGCAGTTTCAGAGGATTGTACAGGTTGCAATGCTAGTTTTTATTGTTAAAGACTTTTCATAAAGAAGGAAGATGCCAATTCGGATGACCAGGATCTGATGAGGATCTGGAAACCCTGAGAAATCGAGGGCAACTCTTGAATATTGTAGGCACGCATCGAGTCATAACTAGACATGTGAGTGTATTTTTGAGGGTACTGGTAAACAGTGAAGGTTTGGAGCTGATTTGATTATGGAGACTACAGAGAGTCGAGGGAACTCCTGAACGGTATGTTACAACTACCACGTGCTTGGGCTTATTTTATTCGTATTGGCGAAGACTTTCCACATAGATAGGTTTGACTGCCATTGTGGGATCGATAGCAAAGATCAGATATAGTTATGGGAACTCCTTTACAATTTATAACGTAACCTTGTGTTGGAGCTTATTTTAGGTGATGAGAATTCACTGCTAACTTGGGTTAAAGCAGCCATTGCAGGAATGGGATCTTTTATTTTTGAGGGATTAATCACCTAACGAGCCCCAGTTTCAGGTTTTTTTCGAAACCGCCTGACGACTTGTAGCTGTCGAATTGTAACAACGACTTCTAGAGAGTAGGATTCGGGTCTGCTGTCTTTACGTTTCTAGAGCCTTGACAAAAGTGTAATTCTGTCCCTTTCTTGGTTTTATAAAATCGGCTTTATTTTATTTTGTAGCATTTTGCACACAAATCTAATTTCAAACATATAAAAAAGCAACAAGAAAACAAAAGCAAGAAATAAATTAAAAAGATGTAAGGTGCATCGGTCTAGAAGTCGGTGTCTAGAGGATGCATCTATATTTATTTAACCACCGAGATCTAGACCGATGCATATAAACAGTTTTCTTGTTGTTTTTAGAAGTGTGAAGTGAAAAGTTCTCGTCAATACGAATAATATAAGCCCAAACACGACGTAACTAAACACACCATACCGTTAGGGAGTTCTCTCGACTTTCTCACGTCTCCATCATCAAGTAAGCTCTAGACCTTCACTGTTTGATAGAATCACCAGCCATACATCTTAGAATCAAGTTTTAACCCTATGCATGCCTACAATTTCTGATAGTTGCCCTCGATTTCTCAGGATTTCCATCATCAGACCCTGACCTGATGACAATGGAAATAAACGGTGAGTATACTCTTTCACTACAAAGAAATGATT
This sequence comes from Helicoverpa zea x Helicoverpa armigera, assembly GCA_033682625.1. NCBI lineage: Eukaryota > Metazoa > Arthropoda > Insecta > Lepidoptera > Noctuidae > Helicoverpa > Helicoverpa zea x Helicoverpa armigera. Next base: position 1,114,809 of record JAWIIS010000008.1, read on the forward strand.
TCTCAAATCCGTCAAACGTGGTCGTTTAAATTCCCCATTGAAATGAGGAAAAATATTTGATGTTTACACCTGATTTGCTCTAGATTCCCATGGTTCACATTGATGCGAATAATGCCATAGTAAATCAGAGCCTTTATCATTATACTGTGCTATATTTCGTATTCGCCGTGGGTATGGTTTCCATACTAAGGTGCCCAATGACCTTTGAATGATTTAAAATTTTTCACAGTTTAGAGGCAATTATATTTAAGAAGTGTTTGATATGAATTTCACTTTTTATTCAAAACTTTAATATCTCTATGCGTTCATGTGAAAAAGGGTAGGTAGTAAGTTTATAATAATTAATAAAATATTTTATGTCATGTAAGCAAAAATAATATTTTTATATTTTATGTAACTTCAAATTTATCATTTTCGCAATTTTTCCTTTATCTGTACTACATAACGTTGCTTCGTGCCAAATTTCAAGATTCTGAGTTTACAGGAAATACCCTGTAGGTTTTGATTCCTTTGCGAGTGTCGAAAATTTGTTGAAAATATCGACATAATCGGTTGTATCTTTTGATTGGCTTGGCTTAGAAGTTTGATATTTTCACAGCTTAAAGGGGCAATAGACTCGAGTATTTCATGTGTCAATTTCAGCTTGATACGTCCACGCGTTCTTAAGATAAAGGGTCTTGACAGACAGACAGACAGACAGACAGACAGACAGACAGACAGACAGACAGACAGACAGACAGACAGACAGACGGACAACAAAGTGATCCTATAAGGGTTCCGTTTTTTCCTTTCGAGGTACGGAACCCTAAAAACACCTATAGGTACCTAATTCGGTGAGCCACTAGTCTAGTCTAGTTTGTATCCAGGAAAAAGAGGTTTTTAAAGAAAAAAAACCATGTAAAGTTCCTAATAACAGATGTTATATTGGCTGTTTTTCCAAACAATCAGTGTTTATGATCGGCTCGGAATAGATCGTAAAGTCGAACGGACCAATCTTCCCGGTCGCGCCACACTGACCAATTTTATGGCTTTCAGACCCTGATGTTTTCCACTTCCTTGATTATTGCAGCTGTAATATTTTATTGTTATCCTCTTTCACGTTATTTACTGGGATTTATGACTTATTTAGCCAATGTTTTAGTATTCAATTATGATAAGGTAACAGTGTTTTCTAAAATAGAATATAGGTAATATAGAACTGAACAGTTTTTAGAAGGCTACTCAATCACGGTCTTTTCTATCTTGATATTTTCTGTAGCAATCAAAATTTCATGCATAGGTATTTGAGAGAATCTTGAATGATTTATCCCAAATTGTGATGCTAAATCAAATTCTAAAGGAGAGTAAACTTGTAAAATCAATATCTTTTCGATAAGTCGTACTAATTGCCAGGTATCTATTTATAACCGAGATCAACACAGACCCTTCAAAATCAGGTATTTATTTATAGCCAAGATCATCTCGAACCCTTCGAAATTCAATCCTAATAGTGGAATATTCCAGATTTCCTGCCTATCATGGTAATTTATACCCTCATGTGTAGGCAGAGGTGAGGTCGCAAATATACATAATTGATAACTGATTCCAAACTTACTAGTGACCCCATAACCTAGTTTATGTTGTAGTACTCGAAACTAGACGAAGTTGGTTCATTGCTCTGTTTTGGATGCAAGGATGTCTTACACACAGGCTGAATTTCCGCTCGGTTTTTCCGCGGGCTAAAGCCCGGTTCGCCAAGGACGGTGTCGCGTGAACTCGTGTGACAACAAACAATTGACAACCATCGGTTCGAACGACTACACCGGCGTGATCGGTTTTAAAACCGAGCTTAGCCGCGCGACAAGATCAGTTAGTGTGAAAGCGCGGTTACTGAATATGTTGTAGTAGAAACAACCCCTAAAGAAAAAACGAACAATATTCAAATTCTGCTATATAGAACACATCTGTTTTACCCTTCAACAAACGGCCTTGATCTACAAAAGAGCGTAAATAAATAACTCCAAACTTCAGCCAACCCTTCCCTTTGAGGCTGAACAAAGTAGCTAACTACGTAACCAGTACATCAATAACCGACTCGATGCGTCATTTAGCATTCAAAGTACACCAAACATAGTTTAAAACCGGCTGACGAAGATAAATGACCGTTTTTCCCCCGCTCACGTGACACACGACCGCCGCGGTTGGCTGACTGGTGCGTAATGAAAAATTTTATTGATTTCTGAGTGTGTATTATGGATTATGTGATTATACTAGTGGCGTGCTCCGGCTGGGTCTGTGGTATGTGTACCTTTTGTTACTTTACCTCTATAGCCTTTAGGCTAAAGACTAAGTTTAACAACAGCAAAATACGTCAGTTTTCTTAAAAAACGGACTTTCATGTTGACGGTGAGCTTGGCGCTCATTCTAACTAAAAAATCAACCAAATCGATAACCTATCTTTCGCATTTTTAAGATTGAATGATAATGGCCTTAACATACAGTTTTAGGTCAGATTTACAACACAAAATAGTTTGTCTCCCTAAGAAAATAGTACCCTCTTCAATGAAAAACGAACAACATTTTTTACATAGTTAACATGGTTTTAAGCGCCTTTAACCTTACATTAAGTCTTTAAAACAGAATTTTCCACACAATCTTCTAATAAATAAGTTAACAGCGGTTTTCCTTAGCGCAACATTTTTATACGGGCTCGGGAAATTCTTTCAGATAATCGTATTTAGTTGGCCGCCACAACACTCCCCGTGTTTACGTTACTTCGTTGTTGTTTTTACAAAAAATCTGCAACAAAATTCCATCGGAGCATTTTTGATGTAAGTACAAAAGGAGAGGGGAAAATCGACGTTATAAGTCATGAATCTACTACCTACACCTATTCGAGAACAGACAGAATTGAATAAACAACCTACTCAGGCAAACTTGAAACGCATAAAATAGTCAATTTTTTGCAACATTACTGGGCAACTACGGAACAGCGTTTTGGGAATGATTTGTATTGTTTTAAAAGAGGGTTTTTTCAAGTTTTGTTGTAAAGATTGTGTCTTCCAATCTCGTTTTCTTTTAATCAACATCCCCTTTCTTGTAGGTCTACACAAAACGTGTGAGGATTAATATTATTTGAAAAGGTTGTTCAATATATTTAAAAATTCGTAGTTCGGTCCTGTAGTGTGTCACGTAACCATGGATTAATGTGTACGTAATTACTGGGGAACAATATTGAATTGTGTACAAATCCCCGGCCGACGGTGATCACTGATCGATCGCTTGTTACAACACCGAGTGGGGATATACATACCTATATTATAATGTAACTACGTTATGTTTGTGTTTCGTGTTAAAAATATAAAACAAACAGGTGTTTTCACCTTATGCCGAAAGTTAAGTCAAAGTGTAAGGTTTGTATTGCTACAGTTTTTTAATGTTTGCATCTTAATTTGTACTCATTCATTCAAAATCATTAATATTCAATATTCATTGCAAAATTAACTAATTCTTTCTTAATACAGTTTGGAAGTAAACTATAGCATCGGCTCATGTATGTTAATACTTATATTTTACAGTTTTGGAAATTCTCAAAAGTAAGTAACTATCAGTATCAGATTGTAATAAACGTAAAACGAAAACAATTAACATTTTAAGAACGATCGGGTTGCCAATCTGAATTGTAATAAAATTTAAATTGTGTAATTCAAGATCACTTTATATTCCAAAAGCACTTGAAATATAAAACCGAATTAAATATGAATTATATTGAGAAGGTATTAAGGATAATATCATATTATTATTTAAAGCTGAAACTCTTTCATTATGCACCTGTCAATAACTATTTCATTAATTTTAGCCTAAAAATGTAAACTATGTCGAAAAATTGGTCCTCATCGCTGTCACCGGGCGGTGTATTCAATAGGCTGGCAGCATTGCCATTAGATGGCAATGCTTAGACGTTGGGCGAAATGAAAGCTTGCCTTTGGGCCCCGAGAAGCGTCAACAAGGCGTTCAGAAACCTTAGTGCTCACACCCAGGACCCCACGGGCCCAGTTCTTCTTCCAGATTCTAAGTTTATAGTCAGTTTATATCAAGATATAGCCTAAGTGTAACTACTTGCATTCGACTGCGGTGTGACCGAGAGCAGTTGATTCCCTCCTCGATGCTCGGATGAATGACCCTTCTGACCTGAGCACGTACTCGCCTTAATGACGAGATGTTCTCACAATGTTCCTAATTATTTGCTGGAGGTTTATACAGTGGAGTTTTGGAACATATACCCCATTTTTGGGTTAAAGTAAGATACAAAAGAGAGATAAACTATCGAAAGCCTATATTTGATTTCATTTTTTTTTAAATTTAAATGGAAATCTGACAAAATTTTAATGATTTTTTTGTAGTTGTTTGTTTGTTTTGATTGCACCTAATTGTTGTCATGAAATTAATCAAAAGTCACATTATTTCTTGGTATTTAACTTCCATTTACACACAATCAGATATGTATATATTCAGATTCATTTACCCAAGTTAAATGACATAATTACCTTTTTTAGTTCTAAATAAAACACTAGTAACAAACTAATAAATTACTACAGATAACAAAATGTAAGATAAAAACTTTTCATAAATGTAAAGTACATTATGTGTACTCCTGTTATATTTAAAAATATCCAGACTTTACTTAACGTAACATTTTGTAGCATTAATGTATTTTTGTTAATGGAACAAGCCCCTTAATTATTCTTTTTAAAAGCAAACATTTTAAATGAAAGTTCTAAAGAATTTTCTTAATGTTTATTAATGGACGAATTAATGATGTCAGCAATTATTAATGTAAAAGTAATTAATGATACAGTGAATATAATTTCTTAAGGATATTAAAACTAAAAGAAAAGTTTTCCATGTCAGACTTTTTCGCGAAATGGACTATTACTGTTTCAGCCTTTTTATCGTTCCACTGCTGGGCTGCAGCCTTCTCTCACACGGAGAAGGACTGAGCATTAATCACCACCCTTGCTCAATGCGGGTTGGTGATTTCAGACTATGTAGTCCAGGTTTCCTCAAGATGTTTTTCCTTCACCTCTTTATAAGCCATTGGTGTCCAAGATATATGTACCTTACTTAGAAATGGACGTACCTATTGGAAAAAAACTGAAAATCACTGCGTTCTTATGTAGCTTTTCTTTGTGATCAATATTTTAAAAAGGTGTAAATAAGATAAACTCATCCTTTGAATGCATATCTATCTATGCTTACATAGTAAAGAGGTTTTTTTCTCTGTTCATTTGTTGGTACCCTAAAGGCTAAAAAACTACTGAACCGATTTGAAACTCTTTCACTTTTGGAAAGCTACAGTCCTTCCGAGTAACATAAGCTATATATTATTCATGTACGGAAAACCGTTTATTTTATATAAGTATGCTTGGTTTTTAACAATATTCACTCAAAACATCTTCATTTGTTTACAAAATAAAACGGTTACAAACGAAAAATGTCATCAAATATGGCGGCATGAGCGGGAAAGTTTGTTCGGCCGTTATTTTTTTAATTCGACATCGTAAACAGGCCAAGGAACAATGAATGTAATGCCACAAAGGGCTCAAACCGTTCGCGGTCACAATTCAAATAAAATGTTTTGAAATTCTACCTACTTGTATACGAATGCAGCGTTTAAAAACCGGCCAAGTGCGAGTCGGACTCGTGCACGAAGGGTTCCGTAAATTACAGTTAAATCAACCTATCTCAAAAACTATAAGAGATACTTTGATCAAACCAAAAATCGTTGAAAGAGTTAATTAGCATGCATCACCTCTATTTTTTTTAGAATTTTATACCCCGTAGTTATAAAAATAGAGGGGGGGGGACATACTTTTTACGACTTTGAGAGCTGATATCTCAAAAACCGTTCACTTTAAGAAAAATGTTTTTTAGAAAACTTTATATCATTTTAAAAGACCTTTCCATTGATACCCCACACGGGCATGTACATCGAAAAAAAAAATTTCATCCCTCAGTTACATGTATGGGGGGCCCCACCCCCAATTCTTTTTTTTACTATTTAGTGTCATATTTTTGTAGCGGTTCATACAACACATATTCCCATCAAATTTCATCACTGTAGTACTTATAGTTTCCGAGTAAATCGGCTGTGACAGACGGACAGACGGACAGACGGACAGACGGACAGACGGACATGACGAAACTATAAGGGTTCCGTTTTTGCCATTTTGGCTACGGAACCCTAAAAAGTAAAGGTGCAATTTTGCTTTGCTGAAACCGATCTTAAGTCGATGACATAAAGTTGAATTTGGTTTGATATGTTTTTTTTTCTTTGGTGTTTAAACGTTTTTATTTTAAAGTCGGCTTCTGAGATTGTTGGTCTCGTCTGCTACATTTTATCTATCTATGATAGAATAATTCTTTGAAATTCGAGATGGTCACTATTGTGTCTTTAACCGATTTCCCAAATAGGAGGTTTTTAATTCAGATGTTTGTATTTCTTTATGGAGACTTTTATATTATTCAGATTCCTTTAAGTATTTAAGAAATATTGAGGAAGCTATTGTAAATAAAAATCATTACATTGATTGTCGAGCCCATGCATAAAAAAATAACATACCTACCTACAGTTAAGCGGTGATAAAGAAAATGGCTTTCCTAATAAATCTTTCACGTAGAACATAAACACACCCCCAGACAATGTGTCGACAAGAATTCTCCTACCATAGAGAAATCTTTTTGAAATAAAACCTCTAAGACCATAAAGTGCGATGAATCCAAGTAAATTATGATGATAGGGCTCCGGGGTGCGCGGGTTATGGCCAGATAGGGCTGCGGTCAGTCTTATCACGCATAAGAGGTCAAAAGTATTAAGAAAATCGGGTTAGTAAGAATATGTGGTGTTTGCACTGTGGTCTCTTGGGATTGGTTAGGACAAAATTGGAATGTTAAGACAATCAAGTCATTTTTGTAAATACGATCCTTTTATAGAATGCTGACGTAGCTAGTGTTTATTTTGAATGTCTCGCAATTAATGGCGATTACAGACAATACTTCGAAAGAAAGAGTTTGTATCATGGAGTCGTTTTAGGACCAATTCTTTAGACATAAATTATTTTCTTATATCACACAGGTAGTCTACAGCTGGGACACATACCGAAGGCTCTCCTAAACTATTCTATGGTACAGACTCAGATCAAATCAAATTAGCTGGATAGTTTTAAGTAGCATCACAAAAACTTTTTGAAAAAAAAACACATTTATTTTGTATGACCTTTTTAGAAAATATTCCTTTGACAAATAATTTTCTCTACAAATGGCTTGTAATGTCGTGGGAGGTGACATGCTTAGCTTACACGAGTGTATGACGTCATACACGCCATTTAAAAAATACCAGTCATAGACTAAATGTCACTTGTGCAATTAATTAGAAATGATGTAGTGTTTCAGCGAAATTAAATACGTTTTCTAAGGATTATGAATGAAATGCTATATCAATGAGAATTTTATGTTATTTGAAATAAATGCCATAATTAACAAATGGAATGGTAGCAGGCTAGTGTGATAAATTAATATATCTTCGCAATACCTACTCTTTTCTTCTTTTATTGTCTAACCTGACCGCTTTCATAAGAAAATCTCAATATGTAGTGAAAATACAGGAGAGTAGATACTGAGTCAAAATGCCTAGAAGAATTCCAAAGATATATCTACTTATCGACTAAAAACTAATAAAATCAACTTACCTAAAAACAACACTAGTCCCCTCACTATCTAAATGCACGGCATCATTGAGGGACCACTGCAGCAGCACAGCCGGCCTGCTGGCCAGCGGACCACTGACCACGCGCGCCGGCAGGTACCTCCTTCTCATCCGCAAACTCTTCGCGAACCTTCGATAAACCGACCGCTCGTCTCTATAACTACGATATTTTGGTCTGAAGTAATACCCATCACTAAGGCTATCTACACTTTTTATACTATAGTCTTCGAATGTCCTGTAGGGCACTCCGTATTTTTTGGACTTTTTCACGTGTTTTGAACGCTCGCTTCGCATATGCTTTGGGAGGAAGTAGGGGAGGGTCTCGTCTCTGCAGGGCCGCTCGGAGTACGAGGTGGGGGTGAAGTTCCCCCGGATGAAGTTGTCCACTATCGAGTGGAGGACGTAGTCTCGGAGCGTGGTGTCCTCGAACTGAAGGTGGACTGGAACAAACAGAAGGATAACGTTACATTTCTGTATTTGAAGATGGAAAACACATTTTTTTGGGTAGAAAAAACAACATTTTTCCTTGTGTATTCAGAATCAGAATCAGAAATATTTATTTTCTAAACGTAGGTGTATTACATAAGGATCTTATAAGTGCCATATGTTTTGCCGTGATTATTACAATAGTATAAAATAGTATTGATGATGATCGTATTATTTACAATAATATCAATAATATCCAGACACCGCTAGCGTTACAGAATAAAAAGAAGATACCTACAAGCAAATGTCATAATCCAAAAAGGAACCAATCTTTCAGATGAGTCATCACATCCGTCAGACATTCATCCAATCAGAAAGTATGTCATCTTCCACAGTCGGAACGGTTGGGATACATTGCCGAAGACCGGTTTGGCCCCAAAAGCGTCCAGTGAAGGGCCAAATTTCCGGCCGACGAGACGGATGGGGCCCCGGTATCTTTTATGGAGATCCGTGAATTTGTTACTGAAGCGATATTTGCTAGGATAACATTCTGAGGGGTGTTTGCGTCTGTGTGTTGGTTTGATTGAAGGTCAGTTTTTAGGAAATTAGTTGCCGTTATGGGTGTGTGATTGTAGGGCCGTGTGTGTTTTGTGCTTGAAAAGTGTGAGAGGAGTATTGTGTATTGTTGAGGTTTAAGGTTTGTAAATAAGTTTGCTTTGAGCTATACTTGGAACTGAGCTAGAATTCTTCTGTTAAATCCAGTTGTAATGTAAATATAAGCCAAAGTAAGACTTATTTTTAACTTTCGACGTAAAAATAGGCGTAAATTTGACCGCTGTGTGTCTGCCTGTGACACCGATGCTCATAAAAACCGATTGGAGCACGGCGTTTTTTAGTCGCAAGCCAGTTAGTTGGTGGTGAATAATCAGAAATTCATTTCTATATTAAAACATACATAGATTAACTCAACGCTTCCTCCTATAATTTATACCTGAACCTAACATTTAACTTGTGACCTCAATTCAAGATCTCATAATAGAATTTTGATTTATGGCAACATTATTGACGCCGGCGAAATATTCAGGTGTAGCAACACTGAGCAATATGTTACGTTTGTGATGTCGTTTACATTAATTTTGTACGATGTTCAGTATTTGAATTGTGTATGAAAGATGCTGGCAACATTCTTGGAGGAAGTATGAAATCAAGATGAGTATAAATATTTGCTGTGAAATAACGCAGTTTAGAATGATTAAGAGGCTTCTATTTGGAAGGTAAGAAATGATGACGATGATGTCCGCCTAGCCTATTTTCGGCTGTTCTCTTATAAGAAAATTACCCAACTGCGCAGAATAAAGGATCATAGTGCAGAAGCATTTCTCAGACACAGGTGTACACACTATTCCTTTACTCTCATAGCAAAGGGAAGGTAAGAAAATAAGCGTGAAGGAGTGACTCTTAAAGTATGAAAATCTCGGTAGCAACGTCCATAAGAGCCTCTTTAAGTGATGTTCAAGAACCGTCGCTGTCAATCTATTGGTGGTTAAGATTTTCGATACATTTAGTACGAGAGTCAATTTGGAGTTATTTTGACGCTTTAAAATATTAGCTTCACTTGTAACTATATAGGTATGTAAGAAAATCTTGAAATCTTAATTTGACCCACTTCCCGGTCCTCGATTAGGATGAAATTTTACACACGCTCTGAGTTCTGATGCCAATATATAACTAGCGTGATTTTTTTAGTTTTTTTTTTAATATTAATTTTTATTGCTTCAACCTTAGTATACAAAGAGAGTATGTTGTATGTTAATTATTTTAGTCTATGCTTGTTTAATTGTTCGTCATTGTAACCGTGGACAATTCTATAATAAATTAATAGTTTAAAATATCTTCCAGCTCCGCCGCTAGATCAGTTCGAAGGTACCATGTATTATCATCAGACCTACATATGTATACATATACAGCTGCTATCTTTGGATGATGGTTATATTAGTTGCCTTAGATTCCATTACATAGTTACGTGTAGGTCAGCCTAATAAAAGCGTCTTAAAAACAAGGTTCATTGACCAGCAAGTTTTCAAATAAAACTGTTTTTCCACAGTAAATTGTGCAATTACACTGTCTTGCAAATAAAGAGAGCATAAAAAGTATTTTTGAAAAAATCACGCTCTTTGTCAGTTTATTCAAAATTTTTATATCTCCGTTTTTTCATAAGCTGATTAATATTGTTGTTCTTTCAACAAAGTTATGAGTTTTATTCTTATTCTAGAACTTAAAGTTTTTATTTTTATTTCAAATAGTTGTGATTTCATAAGTTCTTTTAGTAGTTTCAGTTCCAATAAACAACAACATGTAAAGGACTTTGTTTCAAGTTTAAATAAGCGTTATAAAAACTTGGTGTTTCTATCAGTTTATTTTTAATACTTTAAAGCTTAACTTGAAATAAAGGACGTATGTACCACTTAAATATTCACATTGAAATCTCTTTCAAATATCCGAACTAATACTTTCCTACTACTTACTTTAATATCCGAATATACTTTCTACAATTTTGTTCATACAGAGGAACATCTAGAATACAACTTTTCTTTATAATTAAGTAGTTATCTAAAATCTACAGAAGAAGTCACAGCAAGAGCAAATCTATTAAACCCACAACGCAGCATGTAACATTTACTACAAACATGTCACAACGCAATAAAGTATTACCCAAACAAATTCCCCAATAAACAGACCCGTTTATCTATAAAACGGAACATCATTAACTGGCCCAATAATTATGAACTACAGTGTAATTACTGAAAAGTACACAGGGGTCTTCGCAAAAACGTTGCGCCAAATTAAACTAATAGAGGGTCATTGGAGAGGACCTTAATTAATGAATATCGGACCTTTTCTTGTGAAACTTTACCCTGTTTGGGTAAATATTACCGTACTAGTGGTGTGTTGTGGTTTTAGTCGATGATAGTTCGATAATAATTTGAATATTTTTTTCTGTTATTGATTGAGTCAGTAATTTCTAATTTTTGAGCCAATTAATCTATACTAATATAATAAAGAGGAAAACTTTGTTTGTTTGGTTGTAATGAATAGGCTCAAAAACTACTGGACAGTTTTTAAAAATTATTTCACTATTCGAAAGCTACAATATCCACGAGTAACATAGGCTATATTTTATCCCGGTACGGGCAGTAGTTACCACGGGACGCGGGTGAAACCGCGGGAAAACGGCTAGTGTGAATATAATTCTGTCTATCTATTCCATCAAAACTATTTTATCGGTATAAATGACAGATAGTCTCGAACCTGATAAAGGAGATTGCTACTTTTACCCAGTTGCGGGAACTGCTTTATCCGGAGAAATAGGATCCTTTTTACCCGATTGCAAGAACTTGTTCCTCTGGAACGCGGGTGGAATCTCAGGTTCAGCTAGTTTGACATAGCGTCACCACACAACCTGTCATCTGACAAACTATCTAAAAAAGACAGCTGATCCGTTACCAATCAGAGCCTTTTCCCAATCATGTTGGGGTCGGCTCCCAGTCTAACTGGATTCAGCTGAGTACCAGTGCTTTACAAGAAGCGACTGCCTATCTTACCTCCTCAACCCAGTTTCCCAGGCAACTCGATACCCCTTGGTTAGACTGGTGTCAGACTTACTGGCTTCTGACTACCCGTAACGACTGCCAAGGATGTTCAATGACAGCCGGGACCTACAGTTTAACGTGCCATCCGATACGTACCAATCAGAGACCATAAATCAACATATCCACAGTTCTGGCCAGTTCCAACATAAGGTTTTGACTACTCGCTTTGTGGGTCAATCGATCGTTACTTTTGTTGGTCGGTGACCCATTGTATTTGGCTTGTGCGCTTCAAGCCAGCCTATTATGGAGATAAATGGCTGTACTGCTGAAAAAAACTGAGCTTCGCCAACGTTAGGTACAAATGAGGTCGTATTTTTTGGCTGTTGTCATTATGAGTATGTTTGCGGGTATTTTCGTGTTTATTTCTGTTCGTATATTTTGCTAGATCACTTGGTATTTTGTTGCTATTCGAACATTAATAATTCAAGTGCAAAATTGGGTATTTACACTTGATTTTTCGCGTTTTTATCAACTCAAAATTGTACTCATTCCATTTAAATTTATGTAAGCTTGAAACTGACAGACAAACTCCATAGTCAGTTACCAATATACTACTTGTTTAGCGTGGGTTGTACCATATAACTATAACGATAACCAAACCACCAGTTACATAGTGCCACCCACCATTACATAAACATTATATTTTGTTTATAAAATATGTATATCAGTTATCGTACCAAACCTGGCACAACAGAACAGAAAAATCAACAAAAACAGAAGAGGTCGCTGCTTTGCAATCCATTTGCTGCTCGAGTCACAAGCCTTCATTTTTCACCTCACATGCAAAATGTAAAGCTTTACCTTATATTTTTCTTCCAATCTCAAAAAAAAACAAGTCTGAGAATGTAACACCTGACACTTTGTAACCTACCTTTGCGTATAAATGGCGTATCGTCATACATTAATGGAACCACGGAGTAAGGATAGATGACCGGAGATGCCATAAAGCAGGCAATGCAGGGGCTCACTTCTCGGTCGAATATGACCAAAACGATCAGTTAAGAGTGAACTAAGGAGGAGTTCGGGTTCTTTGGGACATATGTCAACGATTTTTGGTGTTACAAAAATGATCGGGGCCAAAGAAGGCGTATAAAGGCGAAGACAGTAATATTCCCAGTCCCCTGCAGACTCGCATTTTGGCGCGCTAATTTCTTACGCGATTTTTCGTTATGGCTCCTCCGATAGTCATTTTTTTTCATGAATGGAACACATTTGAAAGTAGAACGCGCAGCTATGAGCCAGATATCGGAACTCCGGGGTAAAAAATACGAATAAGTTGACAACACTAACTAATGGATGGCAACCCGAAATGTTTGGGGAAGTGATTTATTGTTAGTTTTAGGTTTTGCGCGAAAGTTGGGGAATTTTGATTTAGTTTAAATTAAATAGTTTTGTCGCTTTGCTCTGTTTTGTAAGGGTAACAAATGTTTTAACTTAGTATACTATGGAGAGTAATGACTAAAATATGCCTATAAATTGTGAAATTTCCCAAAATACGGTTTCTATCTAAACGCATCATAATTTATTCCATTGTAGCACGTAGCAGCTCGTATCATAGTCCGTATACCAATATTTGTACCAACGTTGGCGTATTAATAATTTGTATGACATTTCCAAGCCCTTTGGGAGTAGCTTGTTCTGCGAATTCACTCGGCGAATGGAATCGTGCATCAATTTTTATGAAAGTCGTGTTTTTTTTTCCTTTTTTTTCGTACCAGTTAGTTTTTCCGTTGAAGTAGTATACATGTATGTATATATGATAATGCAACTGTTATGAGAACTCGTTACGTTTTTATTTTGTGATTTAACGTCGGGATGAGATTTGTGATCGAGAATATTATTTTGAAGAGATTCCGGTCTTAAGCGTTTCACTTAACTGATTTAAAAAGAATAATTAAACGAAACGAAATAATAATAACGCTTGAATGCTGAGATTTTGGTTATAATTCTTAACGTTTGGTCTAAAATCACCCTCAGCAACTAGGTAACAGAAAATCGGAAATCTCGAATCGCCTATTCATGGTATAAATATGAAAACAGCAATCCGTCTTGTCTATTCCGTCTTAAGTCTATTTATCAGTGCTGTGTAACCATTGACATATATTCTAGCGATAGACAAGAACATCCATACAAATAATTTACCCGCTTAAGTCGTCTGTTGACATCTCGTTGACGTATTGTGACATGTAGTCATCCTCATTGATGTTAATTGCTGAAGTGTCGCTCGTATTTTGCCTACATTTTTCATTACTCAAAAAGTTTATATCTAAGTGAATTCAAAATCATGTAATATATCAAAAAGTTTATTTATATCTAATTGAATGCAAAATCATGTAATATATTAAAACCAGGAACTTATTTTTAGAGTTTTTAATATTAATTACGATATTTTTTTTCTTAAGAGGGCTATCACAAATTTTCGCGAATTTAATTATTTTTTCTTGAAAGTAAGAACATACCATGACAAAGTGAAGTCTGTTTTCATTGATATTTTACCTACTGCCAGTTTTATGGCACATCTGTTTCTGCACGATTTTCTTAATCCATAATTTAAGATGGCGGGCGGGAACAAATTAATGCATATTTGTAAAATTGAATTATAAATGAAAAGTATGATATACAAGCGTTGTAATAGCATGAACAGCGTGTAATTTTACTAATTTGACTCTCGAATAGTTTATATGTGTAAGTTTATACCTTGATATGTATTTTCTATTTTATAATTGTCGTTTCATAGACATCCATCTGACGCAGGCGTCAAAATCGCTCTGATTTGCCATTTTGGGCACTGCATAGTCTGCACTGCAGTTCAGTGTGGTAAGCTTTTTGTTCGGAACGTTCTATCTAGTACGTAGTACATATATATCGATGTGTGTAACTTCCCGCCAAGAACAACAAGATGGCGGCCGTTTTAACTTAATCATCCTTATTTTGACTTGATGGCATTTTCTTAACAAATTCGTCACTTGCATTATTTTATTATACCCTTATTTTATATTCTTATTTTATATTCGCTTCTTGTAAAGCACTAGGGTACTCAGCTGAATCCGGTTAGACTGGAAGCCGACCCCAACATGATTGGGAAAAGGCTCGGAGGATGATTTTATATTCTGGAAACACTCAATCAGTCTAAATCTAAATGAAAGATTGTTAATCTCGTCTTGTTTTCCTCGACTTTGTGTATATTTTACCATTTAATTAAATGGCGTGTGGAGAATGATCCTGAACGGGGTTCCTAAATTGATTAAAATATTATGTTTTTAATGACGACGTGTTTATGTGATTACCTAAACATGATTCCGTAATTAAATAAATAAACAAATAAAATTCATTTATTTTAGGTTAGAAACTCATAATAGAAAAAAGATTAAAGAAAACAACATTAATACAATACAATAAATTAAGATTAAATTAATTACAAAATTAGACTACATTACATTTAATTCAATTCAATTCAATTACATATATCACAACAAAACTATCATATATTACAAATTATTATTAATTACTTATAACTATCTATTCATAAATAACCCTGTTAAGTACTGTCAAAGACAGGCTATATTTCTACCGGGACTGCGGGATTGTTCGAAAATAACTCTGCGGCCCTGGTATACCTAGGTATAAAAGGCTGGGATGGGTTTTAGTCAGTAAGAGTCTGACACTCCCTCACGCTGCTAACCCACAGCGGGATGAGCCATTGTATGAACATATTTCGACATTTGACAATCTACCTCTAGATGTACATATGTATACTAATATATGGATACGATTTAATTTATCAGGTGAAGCACGGGCATAAGTGTAATAGTGACATGAAATGTGGATATCACCAAATTGTGGTGTATTGATCAATCGTTGACATTCAATGTTCCGGAACCTTTTGATCCCTACTCTCTCTATACAAATGTAGCTCAGTTCAGTCTAGAGTTTAATCTTCTAAATGCTTTCTAGGAGGTTTTAACAAATAGAAGCCTTGGAATTAATACCTTAATAAAATGTACCTAACTGTAAAAACTGCAGTCGCTTCTTGTAAAGCGCTGGTACTCAGCTGAATCCGGTTAGACTGGAAGCCGACCCCAACATAGTTGGGAAAAGGCCCGGAGGATGATGTAAAATAGGATCCACCAAAGGATATCAAAAACTTCCAAACTCATAAACTCCACCTCTTTATAATGCTAAACTAGGTGTTAGTATATATTTTTTTTCTAATCACACAGTTAATTACCATGCCTAGCTATAAAAGGTTTAATAAATAAACCATTAAAATGAATTGCAAATATTTGATCGTGTGATTATGCAGTAATGTTCTTGCTATTTCATGTCCACGCTGACGTTTCGGACGGTAACAAGTCTAGAGTTTTGCTTCTCATACTTTTGTCTTAACAAGGACAGTTAATGGCATAAATATGTTCAGGAGATGCATATTGCTATTATTCTTCTGTAAGTACATATATTGTGACGGCTATGTATTGGATTAGCAAACGGAAAATGGTTATGATAAAAAGTGAAGTTCATAAAAAATGACAGTTCAGTTATTTCAAGGATTTTAATTTGTGATTTCATCTTACTTTACCACTTCGCCTTTTTGACTAATATAAGTCATAATTTGTATTTAACGATCATATGTGTAACAGAGCCACACAATATTTCAGGTGTGTGCGCAAGATCAATACGCGAAAAAGACATCTTTGAATTAAGTGCAGACGACATCATCGCGCAAGAACTCGGCGATGTGTACGAAGCACGAGCTTTACTGAACAGCCTGGCTGTTCACGACAATCGTACGGAATCTACAGTTGAACCGGTCAAGCTAAACGCCAACAAAACCAAATCTAACAAGACACAATCGACAACAGTAAAAATACCCATGGCTACAATCCCACCAGAAATAGAAAAACCAAAATATATTAATACAACACTAAGAGAATTGAAAAAACGCCGCTTGCAGATACAAATTGAAAAAATATTGAACACAGAGCCAACACCGGTATCCAACTACCTGGCCGGTGCGGGTGACCCGACAGTACTGACTCGTAGGTTCGATCACATGGTTGCTCAATTCAAGATGAAAGACCCAGAAACCCGAAGAGAAATCTATGACTCAAAGGAACAACACTGGCCAAAAATTTGGGCAAAAAGAATATTATGGAAACTTCAGGAGCATTTTGTGTACGAAGTACGTTACAAACTAATTTACCCCCAGCAGCTAAGAAAAAAATACATCTCAAACCTCAAGTACAAACTAGGATTTTTATTCGGACTGTTGAGGCAGCTCAAAAATCAGCAAAAATGGGTGTATTGGGCGTTTCGGGTTCATCATACCAGACTTTCCGCGATTTACTTTTCTTTTAAAATGTTCGAAAAACTTGCGAGATTAGATGTTGACATAAGAGATGTGATTGAATTAATTAAGAAGACAGAATATAAGATAAATATACGGAAGGACCCTGAGTTCTACGAGAAAGAAGTGGTCTAAACATACATTAGAGGCTAATCGTTGCAGGATTTCGTTTTAATTCCATTTACTTATGATACAATAAATAATTCCTTGCAGCAGAAAAATAAACATTTAATTTTGAGCATTTTTTCTTTTACAAATCTAATGTCTCTGAAGTTCGCAGAAATATTAAATATGCTAATGATTCATAAGGTTTAAAGAAACATTATTCTCAATGAAAACACACAATGACACTTACTTGAGAATAAATAATTTAATAAAAAGAAAATCAATTTTATATACAGTTCTTTATCATCAAATTTATCAAAGTCGAAAGTCAAAGTCAAATCATTTATTTCATTTAGGCCTTTACAAGCACTTATGAACGTCAAAATTATAACTAAGTTTGATTCTAGTTGCCCATTCCAAAAGTAGCTTCCTATGGAGAAGAACGGGCAAGAAACTCCATGGTTACTCTTTTTAAAAATAATATAGTATTACAATTTGTATGTATTGATACATACAGTAAAAGCATGCGAAGATCGTGTAGAATCGCAAAGACAAATGAGGATAAAGTGACAATTAAAATGCTACATGGTGTTCACATTTACAAATTGGTTTATATTTTGGTACAAAATTACAAACAAATAATCAAAAGATGAATACAATTTTATTTGTTGGTGTAATTTTAATTTGTTAATTAATTAGATATTGTCAGTATGTCCTATGGAGCAGGACCAGCATGTTTCCAAGCATTTTTATCTTGAATGTAATCTTCTAATTTATAATATGCTTGCTTACAAAGTGTGGCTTTTATATGAGTTTTAAACCGCATGTCATTTAGTTCCAGAATGTTGTCTGGTATTTTATTATAACATTTGACACAATATCCCATGAAAGATGTATTTACTTTAGATAATCTAAACTGCGGGATAGCTATCTTATTTTTATTTCTAGTGTTATAATTATGTCTATCACATATTTTTTCAAACAAATGTAGGTTTTTCCTAACATACATGATATTTTCATAAATTAATTGGCAAGGTACGGTCATGATATTAATTTTTTTAAATAGTTCCCTAAGAGATTCACGACTAC
Organism: Helicoverpa zea x Helicoverpa armigera; assembly: GCA_033682625.1. NCBI lineage: Eukaryota > Metazoa > Arthropoda > Insecta > Lepidoptera > Noctuidae > Helicoverpa > Helicoverpa zea x Helicoverpa armigera. Next base: position 1,133,167 of record JAWIIS010000008.1, read on the forward strand.
GTAAGTTGTACATAGCTCTGACAGCTCGCTTTTGCAAGATAAATATGCATTCAATGTCAGCAGCTCGTCCCCACAGCAGAATGCCGTACGACATGATGCTGTGGAAGTAACTAAAATATACCAGTCTAGCTGTTTCTACGTCCGCTAGCTGCCTCATCTTTCTAATAGCATAGGCGGCCGAGCTAAGACGACCCGCAAGAGATGTAATGTGGGGTCCCCACTGTAGTTTTTTGTCAAGAGTGATTCAAAGGAAAACTGTTTGATTTATAAATTCTAGTTTTTCACTATTAAGTATAATGTCACATTCACTACTTTTTACATTTGGCAATGAAAATCGAATGCATTTTGTTTTTTTTTTCATTAAGAGCCAAGTTATTTGCGTTGAACCAATTTTGAACCTGGAGAATGGAATTGTTTACGTCGTCTAAGGTACGTCTACGTCGATCAATATTAAAAATAAGAGAAGTGTCATCGGCAAACAACACCATTTTAGGTTGATTATCAAATAAGTAGGGCAAATCATTTATGTAAACTAAAAAGAGGAACGGACCTAATATAGAACCTTGTGGTACGCCCATTGCCATCACTGAACCTCGTGAATTTACGCCGTTTACTTGAACTTTAAGTTGCCGACCATTTAGATATGATTTTAACAGCTGGAGAGAAGTATCTCTTATTCCGTAATGCTCTAGCTTTCGCAAAAGCGTTTCGTGATTTACACAGTCAAACGCTTTTGAGAGATCGCAGAAGATTCCAATAGAGTCTTCAGCTTCCTTCCAAGCCTTAAAGATGTGCTTGATCAAAGTTACACCAGCATCGGTTGTACAGCGACCTTTAGTGAAACCGTATTGTTCTTTGTGAAAGATGGAGTTTTTATTGAAATGGCGCAACATCTGTTCAAGCATCAACTTTTCAAATACCTTGCTGAGAACCGGTAAGACAGAAACGGGTCTGTAGTTATTCGATTCCTTACTATTTCCCGATTTGAATAAAGGAACTACTTTGCTGTGTTTCATTAAGTCAGGAAACACGCCTTGGTCTACGCTAACATTAAATATGTAAGTTAAATAAGGTGCAATAGTTTCAATAATTGACCTACATACCTTGACACACATACCCCACAGATCTTCTGTTGATTTTATTTTAAGATCTTTAAAGGCTTTAATAATAGCCTCGGGGCTGGTATGTTGAAATTTAAATAGTAAAGAGCATGGTTTAACATGTTTTTTGAGTAGATCGATAGACACGGTGGTGGAAGAATTTAGTGCTTTTGTCGTCTCGAAAGGTATTTTAGTGAAGAATGCTTCAAACTCTTGAGCTACTTCAAGGTTACTGCTGATGGGACCTTTATCAGTTTCTAGACTTAAATCAGTTTTTCGAACTTTTCGTCTCCCTGTTTCGTTGTTAATTACTGTCTAAGTAGTTTTTATTTTATCATCAGCATATTTTATTTTATTTCTAATATGAATAGATTTTGCCTGTTTACAAACGGTTTTAAATATTTTTGAATATTTTGAGACGTAGTCACGGAAACTTAGATCGGCGTTATAAGGCTTTAAACCATAAAGTTCAAACAGCTTTTCTCTACTTTTACGAATACCCGGGGTTGCCCAGTCACTAAATAAGAACTTAGATTTAATAATTTTAGTTTTGACTGGAAAAGCTAAGTTGAATTGGTCGTTTAATACAGAGAAAAAATCGGCATAAATATCACTTGGATTTTTAAGATTGAAGCTATGTACACACAGTTTATCAGCTAGAGTCTGATTTAGTTTATCGATTTTTTTTGAAGTATATTCTCTAAAATTTATTTTTGTTTTCTCTGGTGGAAAGTAAGTGCGGAAAGTGATCACTTGTCCACTGTGATCAGATGGCAAGTAATTCACTATGGACTTATGCAGGTACTTACAGCTGCAAAAAATATTGTCTATACAAGTAGCAGTAGTTGGTGTTACCCTAGTAGGTTCTTCAAAAACGTTATGCAAATTAAATGATTTGAAAAGATTTAAAAAACTCGAACTTATAATATTATTTTCTAAAATATTAATATTGAAATCACCACATATGATGACTGACTTACTACTGCTACTGACTTTTTTCAAGACATCTTCCATGACAGAGTCAAATACACAAAGATTCTGGTGTTGCGGTGGTCTGTAGACACACACTATCACATGCTTATCTAGCTCAACACAGGACAATTCAATATTATGTTCCACTGACATATCAACTATATCTTTTCTTACTTTATATTTAATATGATTTTTGACTAATATTAGGGAGCCACCATGTATCATGGATTTCCGGCTAAAGTAACTAGCTACACAATAATTCTCAAAATTTATAGATTCTACTTGATAATCTTTCAGCCAATGTTCTGTAATACAAATTACATCAAACTTGGTTTGTTCTAATACTAATTCTATTTCAAGAAGTTTAGAAGAGCAACTCTGAATATTTTGATTGAAAAGTTTTAAAATATGTTGCTCATTCCTGTGATTTTTGTAATTAACTAAGTCGCCAGAAGATAACTTGCTACTATCTTTAAAATTATTAAATACTGGAATATCTTCTGTTGTCTTAATAATTAGTTTAAATTATTTATATCAGGAGTTTTCTCCACAAATGATATAACTTGCATAGAAGAATCTATGCCACCGGCGTGTTCAATATGATTAGAATGTTCTAACATATTGGTGGTGGTGGTGGTAGTGGTGGTAGATAGTATTTGTGGACCCCCCTTCGTACATGACGTCATCATACAACAATCTATCAGTGTGCTGTTAGTATAACTATACAGCATACCCTCGTCCCCTAACCTACATTTCATTATATTAGATATAATATTGTCAATATTATATGCTATCAACATAGCAATAGTATGTCTACAACTACCAGGAACAGATACAGCTCCCTTAATCAAAGTAAAATCACTAATAAACTTATTAGTATCAAAAATTAAAAGTTTGTCACTATGACAACATGTCAACATGTGTAATGTATTATTTAAATTTAATTAAATTAAATTAAATTATCATCAATATGTTTGTTTTACATAGTCTGTAATATACATATTTATCCATTGCAGTCATTTCTCTATAGGTTATTGATTTGCAACTATGTCATTGCTCAGTTGAGTTTGGAACGCACTTAAAGAGTGTAGTTTTCTTATAAATAACGATATTTAGAATATTGATCACCATCCTCCGAGCCTTTTAACCGACTTCCCAAAAAGGAGGAGGTACTCAATTCGTCGGGATCTTTTTTTTACGTATGTTCACCGATTACTCGAAGACGCCTGGACCGATTTGCAAAATGTTTTTTTGTTTGATAGAGTTTACCTCCCAGGTGGTCCCATAATCAGGTCATCAGATCAGTCGGGATCTGGTGACGGAAACTTTGAGAAATCGAGGGCAACTTTCGAAAATTGTAGGCATACGTAGGGTAAAAAAACTTGACACTGAACTTGGCGTGTCTGATAACACTACGCAATGGTGAAGGTTTGCAACTGACCTGATGGTGGAGACCGGAGAAGGTCGAGGGAACTCGACAACTGAATGTGTAAACTGCCTCGTGTTAGGGCTTATATTATTTGTATCAATGAGAACTTTCCGCTTATGTGGATCGTGACAATTATGCTAGTCACTGAAAAGTTAAAAAAAAAACATTTAAAAAAAAAATTAAACCGGTGTTTTTTTCCCTACTATGTTGGGGTCGGCTTTCAGTCCAACCGGATTCAGTTAAGTACCAGTGCTTTACAAGGAGCCACTGCCTGTCTGACCTCCTCAACCCAGTTACCTGGGCAACCCAATACCTCTTGGTTAGGCTGGTGTCAGACTTACTGGCTTCTAACTACCCGTAACGACTGCCAAGGATGTTCTATGACATCACCTACGTGCCGGAACCTACAGTTTAACGTGCCATCCGAAACACAGTCAATGGTCAGTCACAGTCTACGATATACTTAGAAAGTACATGCAAACTAAGAAAAGTTTCATTGGTACGTGCCTGACCTGGAATCGAACCCGCGCCCTAATACTTGAGAGGTTGGTTCTTTAACCACTAGGCCACCACGACTTCTCTATTTACGACTTCTAGAATAAAGATATTGATGATATTTCGAGACTCTGCTGAAACCTCGGGCGGAAGATAGTTTTAAATAAACCGTTACACTGACTTCTGCCGTTAATAAAAAAATAACAGAACTGCTGTCATGATACCGGAAAAAACAAAAGCCAACAATGGTTTGAGAGCAACAAATGTTTCCATTCACGTTCATTTATTCCGAGTTGCTGGCAACCCGCCAGACGCGTTGGCAACACCGCCCAAGACTGTAATATTCACAATTTAAACTTGGCCCTTTTACCAACTTCTTTGATAATTTTACTAATTATTTAAGTATAATATCATTTATATTTTCTTCACTATTATAAGATTATTATAGTAAGCAGCAGTGGAAGTAGTTCTTATAAGTAAATAAATATTTATTACTAGATGATCCCGCGAACTTCGTATCGTTTAAACCTTCCCTGGACCTCTACAAACATTTTAAAACTAAAATTCCCAAATCGGTCCAGCCATTCTGGAGTTTTAGTGAGACTAACGAACAGCAATTCATTTTAATATATAAGAAGAAGATAAGAAAAGCAGAACCACCTTAATATTATAAAACGTGGTTTTTAGAAGAACCCGCTTATAGGTTTGGTCCACTAATTTTGTGCGGGACGGTGGTTTAAAGGTGGTACAAAAGCTGGTAATTTTTTAAAACTACGTTTTATTACCTCTATAATACGGTGGGAAGAGTTTGTTGGTTTGGACTAGTAAGTAAAATAAAAGATATGTAGATTATTGGGAATGGCCGTAACACGAACTCTTACTAAAAAGGTTATTATTTGTGCTTACGTATAAATGAAAAGGCAAACATATACAAAATGGAGTGTGCAAAGTTATTCTAGTTTCATAGTAAAACATTAAGTTTGTTGCTAAGTTTCAAGTGCCGTTGCTTGTGTACTTAGAAGCTCCGTAACTTATAATTATGTTAACATTTTAAGCAGTTCTGTTTGCTCCTTACAAAATGTTTAGTGTCTTTTATAACTTGTAATAACGATTAGTTATGCAAATTAATCGTTTCTAGGGACCAGCTACGGCCTCGGATGATTCTAAATGTATATAAACCTTCTTCTTAACTTTGTATCTCTATGGTTTGGTGCCATAGATTTGTAAAGATCATCATCCTCCTGCTCTCATCCCAATTTTATTTGGGATTTATTTTTATTTATTTATTTATTAGGTTCACCAACGAATGTTTACACTAATGCATACTTATAACTATTAGATATTCTGCAGTTCGTTTTTATTTTAACACTAGCTTCTGCCCGCGACTTCGTACGCGGATCCTGTCCCTTATGCCAGCGACTACGGGGTAAGCAAAATCAAAGATCTGAATCGTCTGATGTTGAATTTAAAGGGCCCGTTGACGGGAAAACAACGGGATACGCAAAATCATTCGAAACGTTCCATATATTTAACTTTTGTACGTCAACTGCAAAAGCACAGCAGACTAAACAAAACGCTGAGAACTAAAGCGCAATAGGCGTGACCAGTGATTCTAATTAGTCCGCATTTAATTGATCTTTTTGAACGGACCCTACGGTGGTGGTATAGTACGGAACGGTAACGGTAAGCCGGTAAGATGTAAAAAAAACAGTTTAGACGATTAAACAAATTGTACATCATCCCTCGGGAATTCCTCATTTTCGAGGATTCATTATCGTATCATTTAGCTTCTAAATTTACATGTTTATATTCGTTTGCAATATATTACCTTGTCTTAAACGACACACAGCGCCATCTACAATCCATCCATCAAGCAAACAATATTTTTGTTTTCCCTCGGGAATATCTATTTTTTTCGGGATAAAAAGTACCCTATTATTTAATCCGGACTTCTAACTTTACGTCTGCAAAATTTCAAAGCAATCGGTTCAGTAGTTACGGCGTGAAAGCGGAACAAACAAACAAACAAACAAACAAACTCACTTTCCGATTTATAATATTAGTAAGGATAGTAAGGATTAAACAAATTGTACATCATCCCTCGGGAATTCCTCATTTTCGAGGATTCATTATCGTATCATTTAGCTTCTAAAACATGTTTATATTCGTTTGCAATATATTACCTTGTCTTAAACGACACACAGCGCCATCTACAATCCATCCATCAAGCAAACAATATTTTTGTTTTCCCTCGGGAATATCTATTTTTTTCGCGATAAAAAGTACCCTATTATTTAATCCGGACTTCTAACTTTACGTCTGCAAAATTTCAAAGCAATTGGTTCAGTAGTTACGGCGTGAAAGCGGAACAAACAAACAAACAAACTCACTTTCCGATTTATAATATTAGTAAGGATAAACTTACATACAAACAAAAGTTTATGTATTATGTACGCTATACAAAATTGTTTCAGTTCTAAGTATTCTAGAACAATTTTCTCTGGTGCAGCATAAAATGATATTGCTTGGTGCTTTGCGTTACACGATTAATCTTTGCTTCTATATTTTTTTTGAATATGCTTCTGCCCCTCTTTTCTTACTACTGAGAAGAGTGTTGATACTTTATAACTAGTTTCTGTTTGTAAATGAAAATATTAGCATCTCGTCATAAAATGTAAACAGATAAATAAATTTTCTAAATATCAAGAATATTCTCTCTCTTTTCATAAAGTTATACTCACAAAGCGAACTTTCAAACATGGATTTATGTACTTACACTTTACACGCCGCCAAAAACTGTATAGATTTTATGTACTTTCTAAGTATATCTTAGACACCAATGGCTGATAAAAAGGTGAAGGAAAACATCTTGAGGAAACCCTGACTATATAGTCTGAAATCAGCAACCCGCATCCATCCGTGTGAGAAGAGGCCTGTGCCCAGCAGTCGGATAATACAAGCACAAGTATAAGTTTATTGTTCGTTTCTATAAATATTAAATATTATAACTTTTAACATTACCTAATACCATCGCAGCATTAAACCAATTTTAATTAAAACTCCAATAAGTACCTACTATCAAAATAATCGCGTGAGAAACAAAATATTTGTGAACGAGACTTGCCGGCTTATCGTGTTACATAGGGCTGTCACGATATCCCGGGTTGTAATACTTATCCGCACGCAGTCGGTTGAGTCCTGAAAATATAGGCCACTGGAGCAATACTGGTGCAAGGTACGCAAGAATCCCGGGGTGCGGGATTGTTTTAAAGAGTAATCGATACCGGGATTAGAAAGGAGTCTCCTATGCATAGCAGAATAAAAACCTTTATTGATAAATGGGCTATTTGACACTGAAATTAATGTTTCTAATCGGTTCAGTAGTGCCTGAGATCTAAACAAACAAACTCTTCAGCTTTATAATATTAAGAACTGTACGCTGTACCTGTATTTTGTTTTTACAAGGAACTATCGACCGTTTTAAATTAGATCAAATTAAAATAGGCAAGATGGAAAGTTTACTTGATTATCATAAAATTAGTATAAATCGCTTTCGCCTATGACATAGAACTACTTGTAAAAAGCTAAGCTTCAATAAAAAGTATAATCGCATGATAAGTAACGCCACAGCAGAACTCTATCGTTTTGACCCGGAAATATCGCTGTTAAAGGAATTATATGTCTTATTGCAATCAGTTTAGGTACAAAATCGCGTGCAAGTTCCATCATCAATTTTAATTTGCTTTCATAATATCGTTAATAGGTTTAATTTTAGACTGTTTTAGAATTTGTTTTTATTTTCCTTTTTGGTGTGATGTAACTGGCTGGTACAAGTTTTGACGATAAATAATGATAATAATTATTAATTTTAATGTTGCTGAATATACATTTTTGTGTTTCTGTTCATTATTTAAAACTCCGAATAGCCAAACAATAAGCCAAAATTACGTTAATTAATAATAAATTATTTTAATCTACCCGAATTTGTCAATTTTTATCTATTGAACATTAACCTTTCAATATTATCATAAGGTTGAAAACCTATTGGGGTTTTTCGTCTGAATTTAAAAGTGATTCAAATGCTGCCATAGGTATATGTCGCATCCAACTTGTTAAAATTGCTATTCAATGAAACAACTAGCTCTTCGAATAAACAACGCCACCCAACTTAGCCGTTTGATCAAATAGCTATTTTAACTACTTGGCTGCTACCTGCAATCCAAAGACATAAACCTACAATCCAAAGACAGCAAAGCAATTAAGATAATGTGGTGGAAGCCGTAATAGTGACAGATGAAGAATTATTGCGGCTATATGTAACGGCAGAGGCTTCTATCACGTCGTTAATATCTCACACGTCTGGTCTTAGCCTGCTCCATACTATTGAGCATTGATCACCATACTGTTAAGCTACGATAGAAATATAAAAATATTTGATAGTATTACAAGTACTAAATTGTAGTTTTGCCTCATCTATTACAAATAAAGATAGTAAATAAAACCATTTTTTTTGAACCCTAAAGGCTCTGAAAGTACTGAGCGGATTTGATTTTTTCACTGTTAAACCGCGGGAAAGCAATAGTTCCTGTTGATGTATAAATAAATACGAAAATTATATTGTCTATGTGGCTTTTCACACCAAAACGACTGACCCAATTACTGAATTAAAAGACACACAGATACACAGACACATAGGTTTTTTTATCGTTCGCTCGAGACTCGAGTAAAACTGCAAGAAACAGTAAGTCATCTACATACACGACCAACAAAAAGCAAACATATTCCCTTTATAGATATATCAGAATTGAGAATACAAAGGCATTTCACATAAAACACCCCCTGTGTATACCGTTCGCTGATCTCTGAAACATAAAGCTTACTCGCAGAGAAACATTCGAGAGTTACTCCCAATGTGTCGATCACACCTGAGCGTACCCAGGAGGAAAGCTTGTATCTCACTGTTTTACATATCAAACGATAGTTCAATGCTGAAGTCAATATTTGTACGAAAAGTCGATGTTTGCTACTGATTTTGTATGTTTTGAATAGATAACCATTTGTTTTTTGAAGAATCTGTTTTGTGTCTCTTATGACGGAGTTGGTACTTTAGTGAAAAAAATTACGTTTTTACTAGCAAAAATATAGAATTTTATATGGAATGATGTGCTTAGGAGAATTTTACCTACTATAAGGATGGAATAAATAGCAAAATTGATAGCAGTATACTCAATTTTAAGGCTGCTCAAACCTCATTCCATGTCTGTCACATTTTTGTTTTACAAAAAGACTTTTAAGTTGAACTTAAAGTTACATAGCGTCATAAATGACATTAGAAACCTTTCAAAAACTTTTCAACACTATAAAGTATTTTAAGAAAATATTGTAAATCAAGAAATCCAAGACATAACTTATTAATACAGCATTCAATCCACTTATGCATGTTCCTACAACACAAGACAGTTCTGCGTCGATACAAATTCGACAAACACAATATATACAGAACTGTTATGTCCTACACACAGTACACACCCAAAACCTATCGCCAATATTGGCCATATTGGTTTATTTTATGACCATAACTAAATGGAACAGCGGGCTTCGGGGCAGTAAGACAAACATTGGGCCATGGAGAATAAAATGACTAGAGGAGCGGAGCGGAGCATAACGTAAAATCGCCTTAGAAAGTCGAGCTCCCATATGTGGGTGAGCGGGGGCTAGGAATGTCACTGTTTTTATAATTATACGCCTTCTTTGTACCAACATTTTTTGTAATTCCAATAGCCATTGACAGATACCTCAAAGAACCTAAACATTTCATTCATTCGTAACTGAACGCATTTCTCATGCCCGCCGCACCGTACGAATTTGACATAGAAGAAGGCGCCTGACGTACCTGCATTATGGCATCTCCGCTCATTCCTTACTCCGAGGCTTCGGGGCATTACGACAAACATTGGGCCAATAACCCAATGGCCCAGTCCTTATCGGAGCGTATTCGCTTTATAGAAGATGTTTTGACATGATTTATTCATGTTGGAATGTTTCCAGATGTTTTTTGACGTATGATTGCATATTGGGTTATTTTTTTTGGGATCTAAGTGTGGTTTTGAGGACAATAGTGTCTGTGTGTGTGGATTCGAAATGAAGAGCTTCTTCTATCCGATTCTGGATAAAGGTCTCTGCACACAGCGGGCGCGGCGTGGCGGGACGGGACGGCGACGCGACACAATGTACTAAATCGTCGCGTCGCGTCGCGTCGAGCGGGACGGCTCTGTATGACGTCGTCCGTAATATCTAGTGCATTACAACTGCTCAGTGTCGTCGTCGCCGTCCCGTCCTGCCGCGCCGCGCCCGCTGTGTGCAGAGACCTTAAGAGTCGTCTACTAGATTCAATCGTGGTTACTCCTGCTATTTCAATCACATGTATACTACTCCGCACATCTGGGTAAAAAAACCTAAAGCCTTCCTCGATAATTAGGCTGACTGAACATTGGAATATTTTCAAATCGGTGCAGTAGTTCTTGACGGTAAATAAACTCATCAGCTTTATAATGTTAGTATATACTAAATCTGCCTATGCTGTAACGTTAAGAAAATGAAATAAATGAACAAATAAATATATAACTTATTAAAATACCAAAATGGCCAGTCTAGTTGAAGATACTGACTTTGTGACTAATCGGCCTATTGCACCTAGTACTTACGCACTCAGTCAGTAACATTTGAAAATTAGGTATTACATGATTTTCTCAAAAACAAAATCCAATTTACAACAAAAATAAAAACAAATACATCCAAACTTCCAAATCGAAAACAAGCCAACTTTAAAACGGGCACCTGTTTTGCATTTACCCATTTTTCTTTTGCCCCCACAATAAGAAACGAGCCAAAGCGTGTCTCTGAAATCTAAGAGCATTGAACTGACTGGAGCCGCCACTATAATCGCGAAGTAGCTTACTCATGCCTTTCCCATCATATCGCTACCCTCACCTCATGACAAAATATCTGTAAACACGAGCATATCATCAAAATTATTAAGTTTGGTATTTTTAATGTTAGTAAATATAACTCTAGTTTTGGTTGTAAATATCTTGTTAGTATTTCTGATCCAAATACATTAGGTATTTACCCATTATGCATTAACAGTTGGCCTAGAAACATGAAACCAAAACATGTTAAGATCTCACCATTTATAATTATGTTATAAAACATATTGTACCTAGGTTAAAGATTCTTAGAAAATTCAGGCACATATTAGTATACCAGTAAAACAGCACGGCGAACTAGTTCCTTAGCAACAACCTTTGGCATGAGAAGGCAATGGCGTGTCCAACAAGTTATATGTTCTTCGCCTGAAATATACCTGGGAGAAAACTTTCCGTCGCCAATTTATGCAGTTGACTCTAAAAGTTAGCATTATGCTGTCTGCGATATAAATTGTCATTCTTTATAAACGTTTTGTGTCTGTGGCGTGGAGTTGAGACTCGCAGTTATCAATTTTGTTGGATATTAAGTTTCAGGTTCCATTTAAGAAATGTCATTTTGGAAAGTTTTGAAAATAATGTCTTGTGTGATTAAGGCAACAGGGCTAGAATTTTGATTTTGTCTTTCAGAAAGTTAGGCTAATATTGCCGGATAGGTACCTCAAGATGCTCATCACAAACGGGGTAGGTCCCTTGACATATGGCGGGATGACCTGGACGCTTACAAACATTTTGGTTGGGGACACCTGAAGGGTCCTGAAGAGATGTGGCTTTTGCCCAGCAGTGGGACAATTCTGGCTACAAAAAAGGCCTTCCTTGAGAGTGAAGGAATCATAATAAGAATATTTAGGCAAGATGAGATTTCGATTCTCGTGTGCTTTTATAATGACTAATCCGCAAGTTCTTAAGTTGAGCTTCTCACTTCATTGAATTTTGCTATTATTTACACAAAGGCTTTCTCGATTTGTCTTCTTATTGTTAAATCTCAAAAGGTCTCATTTTTTGTTTACTGTTACTCAAAACTGTAAAAGGAAATATTTTATATTCTATTTTACATTTATTTATACAACATTATCACTATCATTACTGGTTTCAAATGTTGTATATAATATGTATGCATTTAAATAGCCAATCCTAAAAACTAAAGTCAAAAAGGTGACCATCCTACTAATATTATAAACGCGAAAGTTTGTATGTATGGATGTATGGATGTTTGTTACTCTTTCACGCAAAAACTACTGAATGGATTTTAATGAAACTTTACAATAATATAGCTTATACATCAGAATAACACATAGGTTACAATTTGTAAACATATTGTTCCATATACTAAACCTGCGCAGACGAAGTCGCGGGCACCAGCTAGTTTCAAATAAAGAAAAGAATGAATATAATAGGTACAACCAAAATAACTGGAACTGTATTTTCAGAAGCGATAACCGATACATAAGTTTAAAATTGCAAGTCCAACCAGTCATTACACGATAAGTGTTCCGATATACGCGTTCCAGGGTGCTCGATACCTCCCCTTTCAATTTAACGGCTTGAACTTAGAGTGTTTAACCAACCGGAACTGCCATGCGCTAAAGTGAGAAGAGATTTCTTAAGAAATAAGCAGTGCTTTTGTACTTAGTTGGTGTTCTATGTTTCTTGAATCAACTGTGTACATGGTACTAAATAAAGTCTATAAAACCGTTGGCGCGAGGTACGCAAATAGTGATAGCTCACAAGAATCTTTGATCACATCGTTACAGCCTTTTCACACTGGAGGATTTTCCGAGCAGATTTTTTGTGCTCGGTTGTATGAAAAGGCCGACTCGTGCATACCACAAAATTCACTACCATTACCTTAACGCACGAAAGTACACAAGAGTGTGAGTTGTAGTCTCACATCCTTAGCAGAGAGGAAAAACACGGCGTCTCCAGTTAGTTGTATGTTCTAAAAGTTTAAAGGAAATTGAGTTGGCGCCGATACGCCGATAGGGAACAGTGAAATGAGAACAATATTTATTGAGAGGTGGGGCGGAAGGGGGGGCTTCCAAACATCCAAGTTGTAGCGTCTGTTTTTACATTTTGGAGATAATGTTTCCAGGTGATAGGGTTGAGGAAGTACCGGTCTTTGTTTGTTCAATATTATTTATTATCAAACATTTTTTTATAACTTATTTGTATTTTTACTGGTGCATATCTTGTGTAACCCTTTTTTGGGATGTAATTTTTCGTAGTGTCAACTTATGGCATCCAAGAATTCATAGCGCGGACAGAGTGCGTGCGTTGGAAGTGTTCCAAAGCATCGACGTACGACGATGTGGCTTATGGGAACAGCAAAGAGCCTACTGGTACACCTACTATGGCCATGATAAATCGAACCGAAAGTTAAAAAAATAATTGTGAAATCAATATACTTAGCCGTAAGTTGCTACGGGGCTAGACTCTTATTTTAGGTTTTTTTTTCAGGACATGCCCCGTGGAGTATTAGTACCAACAAGTATATACTTCAGACACTTTTTTAATCATCGTTTAAAACATTTTCAGTATAATGATTCACACAGGCCAATTTTCACGAACTCTAACAAAAGTGTTTAAATGATTAATGATAGTAAAAGTTTCTTAATAAAAAACGATTAGCAACTTCGTGCACCTAATTACAGGCCAAACTTTTGTAAAGCTATCTACTTAAACACTGATTTGTGTTGAATTTTAAAAGTTCATTTTTTAATCAGTGTTAACAAATACTGCATTGCATGGTATTACATAATTTAAATAGATTATTTTAATGAAAATTTAATACGAAATTAAGATAATCTTGAAAGTGGCCTAATTATAATGACGAACTTACCCATAAGAATTTTTATAATCTTTCCAGTTTTCCTGGAAATCAGGGTTTAGATTTATTTTAAACCAGATTTCACCCGCGACTTCGTACTGCCTCCCTCACCCGGATGAAAACTAACGTATCTCTGACTTACACAAAATTTAATCTGAATATAAGTAACATGAAAGCGTAAGAAAAAAACTAAGGCATAACATTTATAATTTTAACTTTATACATGGGTAGCTATATATAAGTCGTGGTGGCCTAGTGGGAAAGGACCAACCTCTCAAGTATGAGGGCGCGGGTTGGATCCCAGGTCAGGCAAGTACCAATGCAACTTTTCTAAGTTTGTATGTACTTTCTAAGTATATCTTAGACACCATTGGCTGTGTTTCGGATGGCACTTTAAGCTGTAGGTCTCGGCTGTCATTGAACATCCTTGGCAGTCGTTACGGGTAGTCAGAAGCCAGTAAGTCTGACACCAGTCTAACCAAGGGGTATCGGGTTGCCCAGGTAACTGGGTTGAGGAGGTCAGAGCACTGGTACTCAGCTGAATCCGGTTAGACTGGAAGCCGACCCCAACATGATTGGGAAAAAGGCTCGGAGGATGACATGGGTAGCTATATGTTTTTCTAATGTCATTGATTGTCAGTTAACTTTGGAAACCACTGAACATTATCTTTGAACAGCGATGCCGACAAAGTGATATATCGATACCTATAATCGATCCCCTCAATACGATTCGTGCATTCACGGAATAAACAACATTGGAATTGAAATTCTCGAAATTATATTTCAGTTTTGAGTCTTGAATTTATTTAGAATATCCTGCGTTATTTATTCCAAAGGGAATTCGAATAGTATTTTGTGAAATTAATGTTTGTATATTTCAGTTTTGTTGTAAGATATTATTATTTAAATTGAATTCAAGTTTGATACAAGCTATGGAAGAGTTAGCTTCTATTATTTTAAGAGTTTTATTATAATGCAGTCTGTATATATGTATTAATAAATTATTATTACCATTTTATTTACATTTACCTATGACAAACTAGCTATTTCCCGCGGTTTCACCCGCATCAAAGGAACTAACCACACGGAAAAGTAGCCTTTAGTAGTTTTGGCGTAAAATCTATACAGGTAGACAGAGTTACTTTCACAATTACAATATTAGAATGATAAACACATTAATATACCAGAGAACATAATTTAACACCGTTCATGCACAAAAAGACTGTTTTACAGTTTCCTAAAGATTCTAAAACTCGAATCTATTGCACTGTAGCGTAGTGAAGTCGCAATCACCATCTAAAACGGTGCTCATCCCAACTGGATCAAAGGCTCCCTACAAAGCGATACTCCTGGACACGATACTAAGGATTACCTTTACAAAGAAACGCTCTTTCCAAACTCGATTCTCGATTCTCTCGATTCTTTCGATTATCGATTTTGTACCTCTACTATGAGTTGAAACGCTGACTTGATGTCCAAAGATTATCTGGAGAGTATGGCTCGTTATATTGAGTTCAGTACATGTACCGCGAGTTTAAAGCAATGGCTACTAGCACTAGCTGTTTCATGCAGTTTTACTCATGTTGCGTGGGACCTACTGCTTGCACCGGGATAAAATATAGCTCATGTTACTCGGCAAGAGTGAAGCTTTCCAACAGTTAAAATATTTCCAAAATAGTTCTAGCTAGAGCCTATTTGATTCAAACAAGCAAACAATCAAATCTTTCTTCTATATATATACCTACACTAGCTTCTGCCAGCGGTTTCACCCGCATCCCGTGGGAACTATTTCCCGTACCTGGATAAAAAGTAGCCTATAGCCTTCCTCGATAAATGGGCTATCTAACACTGAAAGAAATTTTCATATCGGACCAGTAGTTCCTGAGATTAGCGTGTTCAAACAAACAAACAAACTCTTCAGCTTTATAATATTAGTATAGATTAGTGTAGAAATTTTACTGCACCTCTAGAGGTAGATGTCACTTATGAAACTAAAAAATAAATAGATATTTAAACTCATGTTACAGGTACTCGATAAAACGACGCGATATACGTAACATAACACAAGAACAGAGGACTACGTTCCCAGACAATGTTTGGACATCAATTCAGTGGCGAGTAAAGACTATTATGTGAGCGTAGTGGACAATATCTCAAAGAGAAGAACCGATGTGTCCAATACGTTACGTGCTCTCTTCGAGTGAAAACTATTGGATACGAACTTGAATTATAGATGAAGAGCCGTTTGAGTAGTTTTTATTGGAATTAAAACGTATGCTAAAACTTATTAACAGATTATAAGTTTAACAGAGAATTTGTGTACATCACATGATGCATGTAAAACATGCTTGCAATTGTTATCATTACACGAGTATAATAACTATTACTGTAACAATGTTTTACTACATAGTAATGCATATTAAAGTGTGGTGAATTCGTTACGTGAATAATAAAAACATAAAAAAATTAATATTTTACGCTTCATATAATTTAATACTACGGAGAAATTTATCAAAATAACATAATAAAAATTGAGGTAAAAAATCTTTAAAAACAAGCTTTTATTTAAATGCGCTAAAAAGAAAAAAATAAACTTTTACTGTAACTTATAACGACATTTCATATTTAACATATTTGACACAATTTATATGTTTTAAAAGCTTGTCGCGAGATTTAAGTACTCGTATTTACTTAGTAAAATCGCGACAAGCTTAAAACATATTTAGATTTTGATTTAGTAAAGTGCAGTTTATTCTACTTGTTAAGCCCTGTCATTGGATACCCATATGGATGGGATTGAAAAAAATAGGTTATTCAGCATTTTGTAGCGGCGGCCATCTTGGATTTTTATTTCGTAAAGTGCAATGTGTTCTACTTGTCAATCCCTTTCATTTGATACCCATATTGTATAGGTACCTTAAAAATAACTAGTCCGCCATCTTGTATAGTTAGCCATGTTGGATTTAGGATGACGTCACATAGCTTAACATGCATTGTCATCCAAACTAAACATGTATGCAAAATTTCAGCTCAATCGGTTGAGAGCAAGTGCCTTAAAATTGAGTTGTAAGATTTCACCCAAACACACATAGTTACATACATACATACATACATACATACATACATTGCAAGTTAAATAAAAGCTTGTAAAAAAAGACATACGGGGTTGAATTGAGTATCTCCTTTATTTTTGAAGTCGGTTAAGAAAACCAGGTTACAAATATGAAAATACGTGGTAAATACATATTTATTTTAGCAGATAGATGGCTATGTATTCTATAGTTACTTATGCTATATCAATATCTTGGTCATCCACCATTCACCGAGCCTTTTTCCCAAACAATGTTGGGGTGGGCTTCCAGTCTAACCGGATTCAGCTGAGTACCAGTGCCTTACAAGAAGCGACTGCCTATCTGACCTCCTTAACCCAGTTACCCGGGCAACCTGATACCCCTTGGTAGGACTGATGTCAGGCTTACTGGCTTCTGACTACCCGTAACGACTGCCAAGGATGTTCAATGACAGCCGGGACCTACAGTTTAACGTGCCATCCGAAACACAGCCAATGGTGTCTAAGATATACTTAGAAGTACGTACAAACTTAGAAAAGTTGCATTGGTACTTGCCTGACCTGGAATCGAACCTGCGCCCTCATACTTGAGAGGTTGGTTCTTTATACACTAGGCCACCGCGAACAATATTTTTTATGTCAATATCTTTGTATTTTATACAAATAAGTAAACGTTATGCTTTTTCTGTTTCTAGTCTTATTTACCTAATAGCCATTTCAGCACAAAGTTCTCCCTCTAAAGTGCTACAAAAATAAAACCGCAACAGTTCCGAATTTATTCCGAATCGTTTCAATTGAACCAATTTCACGGACACCCGTTCAAGAAGCCTTTTAGTTTTGAATGCATATGCGACCACTCCATATTTTCATTGCAATATTTTAAATTTATTTCAACCACCAACGTTTCATTTGTATGGAACTTTGGGCAATCAGTTAAGTGGTTTTGGCCGCAAGTGGCCACTGTTTGCCGTCCATTGGGGATTAAACACAATTTTTAGTTTTATGTTATAAATACCAATATTGTTTGTAGGTAAGTATAAAAGCACACACACACAGGTGAAAGGTAGGAAAAGGCTAAATACGTGGGTAAAAAATATTCTGATTCTAACAGGCTCTACTAAGTATAAGGAACTACTGGACCTACGTAAAATACAAAACTACACAAGCGATTTCTAGAAATCTTTCAGTGTTAGATAGCCAATTTTTTGTGGAAGACTATAGGCTATTCAATATTTAAATGCGCGGAGTTGTTAACACGATTTAAAATAACTTATTACCCAAAATAAATACCCCAAAAGCGCCACAAATCTAAACCCAGACATACCTGGCCCCAAGTTCCCCAAGTCTAAAAGATCGTAACCGCCCCGCCCACTCCTGGCCTTGGCATTTGAGGCAGTTAGATGCCCTTTACGCGACCGACGCCGGGGCCGCTAAAAAGCCACTGTTTGCCGAGACTCGGTGACTGTTTGACTAGCAAAAGGTCTTATGTTAGTTTTCGGATAGTGGTGTGCGAAGGCCATATTTTTTGGAGGCTGTCTTTTGTTTTTTTTGGAGGTGAAGTTTTATTGTGAGTGAGTCTTTTCTAGTCGTTTGACGCCTTGCTTAGTAGTGTTTCGGATGGAAAAGCTATGTGACTAATAAAGAACGTTAGGTTTTGTTATTACATACCTATGAGTAGGTATTAAGAAATGATTGTTTAAAGATTCTTCAAACCTTCGTCGAACAGACTTCAGATTTGCTGAGGAGTTTGTTACACCAAATTTTTCGTTTAAGCATTTAATAAAAAACTTTTTACAAAAAAATAAAACCGAGTCTCAAAAACACTGAAAAGCAAAAAATCTATTCTTAGGTGCATCGGCCTAGAAGTCAGTGTCTAATGGATATTCCTGAGTTTATACGCCACCGACTTCTAGGCCGATGCACCTAAGAATACTTTAAATTATATTTATAGTTTAATAGTGACCCTTATTTCTGTATGTTGTCACTATCCGCATTTGTGGAAAGTTCTCATCAATACGAATAATATAAGCCCAAACACGAGGTAGTTTACATATTCAGTTGTAGAGTTCCCTCGACCTTCTCCGGTCGCCATCATCAGGTCAGCTCCAAACCTTCACAGTTGCAAAGGTCTCATCAATAAAAATAATATAAGCCCAAACACGAGGTAGTTTACATATTCAGTTGTCGAGTTCCCTCGACCTTTTCACGCCTCCATCATCAAGTCGGCTCCAAACCTTCACTGTTGCATAGTGTTATCAAACGTACACCTATTGTCAAGTTTTTTACCTATGCACGCCTACAATTTTCGAAAGTAGCCCACGATTTCTCAGGGGTTCCACCATCAGATCCTGATCTGATGACGATGGGACCAAGTCACAAGCATACCCTTTCAAATAAAAAAAGAATTTTTGAAATCGGTCCAGGCGTCTTTGAGAAATCGAGTAACAAACATAAAAAAAAATTACAGCCGAATTGAGAACCTCCTTCTTTTTTTGAAGTCGGTTGACAAAAGGAAGTGATGGGCGCTTTAGCCGTCTTCTTTTGTTTTTTTGATGTTCAAAAAAATTCGGTTTTACAGCCTAGTTTGAATACCACGAAACTCTTCGATGAAAACGACGCCGGTACAGCTAGTCGATTACCCTAAACCCTAATTGTAATCGATTCTCGGATTAAAGTCGGTACTACTCTGTATCGATAACATCTAGCTTGGTTGTATATGCTTTCAAGCTAATTGTCAATTCGGATCACTTTGTAATTACGTTTTAGTAGCTACAATCATATTTCCTGATGCTTTCCATTTGATTTTCAAAGTGGTTTATGCTTAAAAGTAGGTATAGATTCATACTAATGTGTTCGCTTTTCTTTATGTTTTGCTTATAAAGTGTTTTGTAAGGGCTCAATTAAGGTAATGATTAGGTGAAGCCATACTGTCAGTAATATAAAGTAGTGTTTTTTTGTCTCCGTTTGTACCTTAAAGAATCAGAAACTACTAAACAGATTTCAAACATTTTCTCACTGTTGATAAGGTATGTTACTTCCGAGTAACAAGCTATGTTTTGTCCGTGAACGGATAGTAGTTTTTACGGGAAACCACGAGAAAACAGCTAGCTAGTGGAAAATAATAGTGACCGTTATTTCAGCATGTTGATTAATAACATTCAAAGGTAGATATACGGGCAGACAGACTTATTGTTTGTTTTACAAATAAAAATATATAAAAAAAGAAAGCAGATAACTTCCACAAAAGCTTTATTAATGACAGGAGGTCGGACCCCTTTTAATTTAACTTGTCCATTAGTGGGTGAAATATATGGAGACTAGTCTCACGGGGTCACTTGATGAGGCTTAACATGTTTTACATGTGGGTTTGTGTGCGTGTGTGTGTGTGAGTGTATATGTGTGTGTGAGTGGTCACTATTGATTAGTGAAATAGTGACCGTTTTTTCACTATTTCACTAATCAATAGTGACCACTCACACACACATATACACTTATATTCATAACATAACATATTAACATATTAAGTAACGATTAAGAAATGTAATCGTTACTTAATATGTTAATATGTTATGTTATGAATGTAAGTGGGTATATATATATTTTTTGTAGTTCTATGAAACGGTTGATGTGATTGGTAATTATAACATTATGAGATAAATAATATATCTAATATTCATTCTAATTGAGAAAGTATAATTCCGCATCCCACCATTGCTTAAAAGTTACTTCACTTCTATCTTCTCTGTTATATTCAAATTGCCTGAAGCACCCTACACGTTTCTCTACTCTAACTTACATACAAAAATTACCCTATCACAACATCCAAAAAAAGCAAAAATATACCTACTTATACATATTCTAACAAAAAACCGGCCAAGTGCGAGTGGGGCTCGCGCACCGAGGGTTCCGTACAAATCCTGTAAAGATAAAACGTGACTCGCGCAAACCGTTCAGTTTAGAACAATCACAGTATTCACAGTTATGGTAATTTCGTGAGAGTCAAAATAGTTAATATTTTTTTATTTTATTATATAACTAAAATAGTAGGCCAGTACCTTGTAAAAGTTGTTTTACTAAAGTTATTTATTTACATGATGTAGTCATCATTCAGAAATCTGATTGAAAATAACTAATTATGTCTTGGTCATTGGGCATATCTGACCCGCTTTGCAAAAAGTGGCGGACACGAATGAAAGTAGTTTTAAATTATGGGGAATAGTATGACGTTTCATTCAATATCAACATTTTATTAAAATTCCATGGAGAAGAACGTACAGGATCGTTTGAAAAACAAGCAGTTTTTTGGATTGTACAGGTCACAATGACAGTTTTTATTGTTAAAATACTTTTCAAAAAGAAGGAAGATCTCAATTCGGATGACCAGGACCTCATGAGGATCTGGAAACCTCGAGAAATCGAGGGCAACTCTCGAATATTGTATATTTGAAGGAATTGCGAAACGGTGAAGTTTTGGAGCTGATTTGATTATGAAGACCAAAGAGTATCGAGGGAACTCTTGAACAGTATGCTGCAACTATCACGTGTTTCCTTATAAAGAAATTTACTCGTATCCATCTCATTTGGTCGTTTAAATTCACCATTGAAGTGGGGAAAATATTTGATATTTGAACATGATTTTCTCTAGATTCCCATGGCTCACGTTGATGCGACCAACGCCATAGTACATCAGAGCCTTATATCATTATACTATGCTATATTTCGTTCGTGTCCGCCGTGGGTAAGGTTTCCATACTAAGGTGCCCAATGGCCTTTGAATGATTTAGAATTTTTCACATTTTAGAGGCAATTAGATTTAAGAAGTGTTTGATATGAATTTCAACTTTAATATCTCTACGCGTTCATGTGCAAAAAAAGGTGGGTAGTAAGTTTATAAATAATAAAAAAATATTTTATGCCATGTAAGCAAAAATAATATTTTAATATTTTATGTAACTTCACATTTAAAATTTATCATTTTCGCAATTTTTCCTTTATCTGTACTATATAACGTTGCTTCGTGCCGAATTTCAAGATTCTGAGTTCACGGGAAGTACCTTGTAGGTTTTGATTCCCTAGCGTGTGACGGAAATTCGTCTAAGGTGTCGGTATAACTGCTGTATCTTTTGATCGCGTTAACTTAGAAGTTTGATTTTTTCACTACTTAAAGGGACAACAGACCTTGGTATTTGGTATAAATTTGAATTTGATACCTTTATTCGTTCGTGAGAAATAAGGTAGTAAGTTTCATTTTATTAAAATATTTTTATTATATTATATAACTAAAAAAATGTGATTTTCGCAATTTTTCCTATATTTGCATTATATGACAATGCTTCATGCCAAATTTCAAGATTCTGAGTTTACGGGAAGTACCCTGTAGGTTTTGATTCCTTTGCGAGTATCGAAAGTTTGTTGAAAATATCGACATAATCGGCTGTATCTTTTGATTGGCTTGGCTTAGAAGTTTGATATTTTCACAGCTTAAAGGGACAACAGACCTGAGTATTTCATGTGAATTTCAGCTTGATACGTCTACGCGTTCTTGAGATAAAGGGTCTTGACAGACAGACAGACAGACGGACAACAAAGTGATCCTATAAGGGTTCCGTTTTTTTCCTTTTGAGGTACGGAACCCTAAAAAGGCACAACGTCTATACAATATATGTATATCTACGTATATCTACTATATTTATATACCTCGGGATCACTTCTAATGGCACTCGGTAACAGATTTATTTGCCTCCTAATCCGTTATTCGGCGCCATTATGAATATTACATGTCAGAAAGCGAATATTTCCAGTGAATACCCATCTCTTATCCTTATCATTTAACTTTGGGGTTTCAAAGGGAATTCTAAGTGGTATTGGTACTGAGGAAGTTCGAAAAGCGAAGTGATTAGAAATGAATTAATTAAGAAAATTACTTTTGGTTCTATGGGTAATGCAGGTAAAGTTGGAGTTGGTAAAGTATTAAGTAAATTTTAGTAAAGTATCATATTTCAATTAGTATTGTTCACTAAATAAAAATTATAGATAATTTCATTCAGACGACAATAATGAGCAGTACAGAAACCCCCCAGCGGGGCCCAGTAGGGCCAAGGCCTGCCGGGGCTGCGGGTTGTTCGAAAGAGTTACCGTGGCCCTGGTACATAAAAGGCCTATGACGGAACACGACGGTTTTTAGTCAGTAAGAGTCTGACGTCGTTAAAAAAAAAGCTGTACAGAAACCTACTATAGTTAGATAGATAGATAATATCCAATTCACTATTTAACCTTACTCACCCCATTCTAAGAATACCTACATAGTGACAATCACTCTTTGTTATACGTACTCTTTTGTTCCTTATCCTATGAGAGAAATATTTCATATTACTCTGGTACCTATCAACCGGCGCCGCGGCGTCAATAGAGCTCCAGTGGGTTCTTAACATGGAGAACAAAATGACTAGCGGAGATGTCATAACGCGTAATCTCCTAAGAAAGTAGCGCGCCAAAATGCGGGTGTTCGGGAGACAAGGAACGTTACTAACTCCGCAGTTACATGCCTTCATTAGAACCCACCAATCATTTTCAAAATAAAATCACCAATCAATCAAGACCATTTTTTTTAACGACGTCAAAAATCATCATATGACCCCTCCCGCTGTGGGTTAGCAGCGGTGAGGGAGTGTCAGACTCTTACTGACTAGAAACCGTCGTGTTCCGTCTTAGGCCTTTTATGTACCAGGGCCAGGGCCGCGGTATCTCTTTCGAACAACCCGCAGATCAATCAAGACCAGCCTTTGACAGATTGGTTTTGATTCGATATTCCTTACCCGAACCCCTCGTTAGTTCTAGTAACTGATCACGCCTGTCCTACGTTACTTGACCTACAAGAACGCACCTGACCTAGCTTCCTTATGGCATCTCCGTTCATTTTTCCTTACTCCGTGGTTTCGAAGATAATTTATTTACGTACAATGATCCGATACATCCGACAAAAGATTTCTATTGTCTATACTCGACTTATTGATTCGATTCCCTTCCGATTCCATATCGATTCTGTATCGAGAGGAAATTAGATTGTATTGTAATATATTCTCGTAGCTTATTTATTATGTAGGAATGACAAGCACTTATTTTTATTTAGGGATCGATTTATGTTGATTACAGTGGGTTGCAACATTTGAATATAACGATAAACGAACCATTTTCAGTTGTCATATCGCGGATTTGACTAATTTAATATTATATGGGTGTCAACGTCAAAAAGGTACACGGCTGGTTATGGTTTGACTCCATTTGACTCTCATTAAATGGTGCAACTCACCCTAAGTGTTGCTAGGTACAAAACCTGTAAGCAGTTAAATCGATTAAGAAGACATATTAGAGATAGAGGGAAGTCAGGGACAGTTATTATTTAGTCATATGTGTTGAGTTAATTAATACCTTCGCAAATAGTAAGTCACAATTAATACAAGGTTATTTTTTACACTATATCTTTCTAAAATGAATCCACTTCCTAAAACCATTCTCTATTGCAACATCCACGCAAAAAAAAAACATTCACTAAAAACCTACACTCAAACACTTTCATAAACCCCACGCTATCTAACAACAAGCAAAGCTACAAAAAACGGGAACACATCAATTACCGAGATAAAGGTTCAAAGCGAAACATACTACTTCGTTCATATCACTGGCATTTGGCAGACATTCCTGGCAGCCCTCCAAACTGCTAGCGTAATGATACCGAGCTACTCCGAGTGATAAGTACGTTATCAGACGATGGTAATTAGGCACTGGTAGCAGTTAATGTGTATTAATGATGCACTTTTATTTGGCTTTTGATGTAGTGGTAAGGAGAGATATTTTTATAAGTGTGTTGGGGTCTTCCTCCTCCGAGCCTTTTTCCCTAACATGTTGGGGTCGACTTCCAGTCTAACCGGATTCAGCTGAGTATCACTGCTTTACAAGAAGCGACTGCCTATCTGACCTGCCTATCTGTGTTGGGGTAGCTTCTGAAATTACCAAATGCCGAGTGTAATGTTAGTATAGAAAGATTACTCATCAGACCTCTAAAATACTGTTTGTATAACAGACAGGCAGTGACACCAACATATACTTAATTTTCTAGATTAGTATATGAGGGACCGGGGATCTTCAGGATATTTGATAATTAAAACATTAAATAGGACTTTAACTTTGTGTTTATTGACTGACGGGGGTGAAGTGAAAACTTCATATAAAAAAACTATTCTATTCTAATATCTTTAAATAATTGTCCGGCCAGGTATTAAAATATAATTAATTAAACCTCACGACAAAAGAGTTTGTACCTACACTACAGTACTTAACAAGTTCTGTAAATAATAATGCATATGTTAGTATTAAACGTATTTATATCTATGGACCAATCTAGCCTTAAAAACAAGGTATTTTATTTACTCGCTGTTAAATTAGAGTAGATTAAATCATTTGTAAAGACAAGTAAACATACAAAAGTCTGCATAGTCTTTTCGTAATGACAATTGAATAAAAATAGTTAGCGCAATATTAATTATGAAACTGGAATAAAAGTTGTAAATAAAATTTTATAGCATCCACTTACACAAAGTCTTGAATTTAAATGAAAATATTTATACAAAATGAGAAATGAAATAATTCATAATTAACGTAACGTTTAAACATTTCATATTTTAATGCAGTGAGCATTAAAATATGAAATGTTTGGTTGGAAAAATGCGAGGTTTCTGAGTTACGAGATTCTGTATTTTATTTCGAGGATATGAAACATGTTTTTAAGTGGTTACGTATATCATCATCATCATTAGCCTATCGCAGTCCACTGCTGGACATAGGCCTCTCCAAGTGCACGCCACTGAGATCGATTTTCGGCTTCTCGCATCCAGCTCCTGCCAGCCGTCTTGCGCAGTCATCACTCCGGTTACGTAATATATCAGGGAACTATATACCTAATATCATAGTGTTTGTTTCTTTCAACGCGTTAACCTAAGGAACAAATGGATTGATATGAAAAGTGTACTGCTTGCTTAAAAAAATGTTTCGACATTCTTCCACAATTTTTATTCATTTGTTATCATCGTAGACCAGATACCCTGAACCTTATTTTTAATAAAATTCATATCTAAAGGTAAGTAAGGTGAGGTGTGATCCACACAATTCTCCAGGCCCATGTAACTTGCTGCGGGTTGTTCGAAAGAGATACCGCTGCCCTGGTACATAAAAG
Source organism: Helicoverpa zea x Helicoverpa armigera (assembly GCA_033682625.1). Classification (NCBI taxonomy): domain Eukaryota; kingdom Metazoa; phylum Arthropoda; class Insecta; order Lepidoptera; family Noctuidae; genus Helicoverpa; species Helicoverpa zea x Helicoverpa armigera. The sequence goes on from JAWIIS010000008.1 coordinate 1,159,272, forward strand.
GCCTATGACGGAACACGACGGTTTTTAGTCAGTAAGAGTCTGACACTCCCTCACCGCTGCTAACCCACAGCAGGAGGGGTCATTTGATGATTTTTGACGTCGTTAAAAAAAGGCCCATGTAACTTACATAATTATGTAAGTTCCTGAAAACTGTAACTTACATAACCTACACCTTCAGGCGATACAGAAACTTTAATTTTAATTTAATTATATTAATATTTAATTCTGAGTTGTCACATATTAAAACAGAAATTGTAATTAATTAAAATGTTAGAGTCTAATTGCGGCGGCCATTAAGGGCAATGCTTCATATTCTGTTAATTAAATAACTAGAGCTACTCTGCAGATATGATATACGCTCTCTTTTAGCACCAAATTAATATTAGCAAAACGTCTAATTAGAAATTTTATTTTAAAGAATTTTTACTTGGTTTTTAGTAAGACCAATTGCTAGTTTTACGGATATAATTACTGGTTCTAGTTATACTAGTTTTCATCCGCAGTTTCACCTGCATATAACCGATATAGGCTTCCTCGATACGTCGATAAATAGCCTATCTAATATGACTGAACTTTTCTCAAAAGTTCCTGGGATAAGAACCAATAAACATTTTTGGTTTAAGATACCTATTGGTATAGATTCTCGACTTTCCTGGATATTACTTTCTACACCACAGGGAGGCAAAAAATTCAGAAAAAACCGCATTTCCCCCAATTTTCCTCATTTCCTTGACACCTGTCATTTCAATTTGACAGTGTAACTTTGCATTACTCTCAACAAGTTTACAATCCAATTACTGGTGGATATTGGTATTTTTGAGCTTTTGAGAATATTTTTATTTAAACAGTTTAAAAGCTGGTGGCAATTACATATGAAACTTACCACTTATGAAGAACAACTCTTCAAACTAAATCAAAGCCTTGCTAAGGTGATATCGCCAATCTCGTCCAACCCGATCAACTCGGCCAACTCAGTATGACATAAGACTAAGTTGGCCAACTTATCTCATCTGCGCAGTATTAGCATATTCCAATAAGTTCAATGGGTGAGCTTCGAACTACCGTAGTTTGCACTATCTGTGGTTCTTACCACATATTTGAACTCAGTTTATTAAGTGCAGTTTGTTATTAGTTAAACTTTGGAAAAAAGGTCTAGAACAAAGGTTAATAATGATGATGATAATGATGTCCTCCTAGTCGATTATCGGCCACGGCAGCTGTTCTCATGTAAGGAACATGTTATAGTGCACAAGAATTTGCTTGGACACAGGTGCACTCACTATTCCTTCACTCTTACAGCCCGATGGGACGGCAACCCGACACGACCGGAGAGAGATCAGGCGCAGGATCGACATTTAAGTGCTCTCTGATGCACGACGACACGACGACATAAGTAGGCATAACTCAGAATAAATCTTTTGTAACTTACTTGAAGTAACTTTAATCATTCTATCATTTATCATGTAACAAGTTAACAATACAGGCCATTTCCTCCGTCGCGTAAGATAAAAAAATAACTTTACGATTTACGACTCTTTCACTTTTTTGTTCAAAACTTTGGGGATTTGGAGCTAAAAGCTTTAATCCCCAAGATCACTTTAATGGGTTGTATTATTTTCTGTCACTAGGGGGAATATTTGCGATATCCACGAAATTATATTAACAAGGTCCAATTAGGAGCCATATTTTTTTAAGGAAAGTGGCTAGCTCTTTATTCACAATACTCACAGTTTCAAAGAATCCATATTATTTGATATGGAGTTTTACATAGAGTAACTGCCTATTTAATTCCATCGAGCTAGATGTAGTAACATCAAGCTTGGAAAACTTGAAAATCCTAGGTAAGACTGGTTGTCAGACTTTCTGACTTCCTCTAACGACTGCCATAGATGTTCAAATTACCGGGACCCATCAATTTGACAAGCTTACCGAAACATGGACTCTACTATTTGTGGACGGAAGGAGTAGCCAATAAAAATACAATACGTATTTTAAAGCCAAAGCCTTTACCTCCTGGCCCATTGCCGTTAAATGACCATCGTTTGCCAAAAAGGTGAATTGGCACACACCAGGAATAATCTGTCGTTGCTTTTTTTTACGAAAAATAAAACCCACTACACACGGTAGACCAATTTTTATGCAATTGCAGAATAAGTACTTCAAACTACTACTAATTTACTTAATGGATATTACTAGGTACTTATAATGCTTTTAAAATCTCTAACGATGAAAATGCTTGGAAGAAATATATTCGAAATAATTTTCAAGCGGATAAATGGAACTAAGATATTACGACAGGTTTCTTAATTGGCTATTATAGCTATGTTTGCATTGAAGTATTTTTCTTCCTAACTGCACGCAATTGTGAATGATTTCTGTTATACCGAGTTTCTGATTTCCCACGGTAAAACATCAAGGTAAACGTTAACTCAAAAATCACTCACTTTGGCCCAAATCCAAGCAAACAAGCGAAAATCCAAACCAAACAACACATTCCCGTATTTTTCACAGTGGCAACTCAGCGTAAAATCTTCAAACATTTATTTCACGTCACTGGCAAGACAGCCGAATTTCCCGCCGTTCATTCGGGGCTTGGAGAACAAAAAGACTGGCGAAGCCGTCACAACGCAAAATCTCTTAAGAAGGTAGCGCGCCAAAATGCTGGATTCCGGGGGACAAAGGACGTTACTAGCTCAGCCTTTGCACGCCTACTCTATACAACCGGTTCATTATTTTCAAAATAAAATCATCATTCAAGACCAATCTTTGACGGTTTGATGTCGATTTGACAAGGAACCCGAATGCCTCGTTAGCTCAAGTTTCTGATCACTGTTGCTTGACCTACGAGAAGGCGCCTGACCCACCTTGCAAATGGCACCTCCGCTATATTTCTTTGCTCCGTGATTCAAGAGTATTCCAAATTGGCTAGACTTAAACAAAACACAGTCGAGATACGTTTCGATATTGGAATATGTCCAACAATTCCGTTTTGTTACTGCTAGTTCGGTTCGAGAATTGTGGTCGATGGTAGCAGTGGATACGGCCAGTGTTGGACTATTGAGTTCTGATTTATATAGAGACGATTGGGAAATGAACATTAAAACTAGAGTTTAGTAAGGCAGAGCAGATGCTGTGTTGATTGCAATCTTGTGGCTTGAAGGTCTTTAACATGAATAAACTACATCTTTTTGAGAAAATCGTGTACAAATAACATTTTTGACATTTTGAAAACTTACACAGTGATTGATTGATTTGATATAATGCTGAAATCAATCTCTTTCGAAACACTTTATTTTGAAAAGTTAATACTTAAATAAAATAAATAAACTAAATAGGCGATTTATTTTCTAGATGGCACACTGAACTTGAAAAAAACAGTGGCAATTTCGTTTTAATTTTATTCTCAAGTAAGCTCTTACTTCAGTACTTTTACATTATAAATATTGATGTTACACGTCATTTAATGTTTGATAACTTTCATAATTATTATTATCTTACCGCAATTCACGTTACCCTGTCTATCAATAAGAAAGTAAGTATACCTCAATAGCATCGCGTAGCTAGTTCAACAAACCACAACAATGTCCAATCATGGCGTGACATTACCATATTCGTCACACTTAACGATGATTTGCGGTTCGACGCAATAACTATTGAGAAAACTATTGATATGATAAATTCCAACACTAAGATTAATTGTGTATGAGGTATTGAATTGAATGAAATCATCTGTGATGAGAATTAAGATATATTTAACGCTGCAGAAAATAAAATTGAAAAAGCGAGAGGTTAAAAGGAGGCAGTTAGTTTGGTCATAATTAAAATACGCGTTTTCGATTTTGTATTTAATTTTAATAAAAATGATTAATTAATTAAAAACTAAAAATGCACATAAACATCTCTCAAGCATCTATAATCGGATCCTTAAAATATTGCCTTTCAAGTCTATGAGCGATAATCCACTCCTAACAATCCCCTTACCAAATGTGTCTTCGTCATATTTTGGACGAATATCATCACTTACAGGGACATATATATTACTTCCTGACATTCGTCTAGTTTCTATTATATTTTCTGGTATTTTTTTCACTGGTATTTCAGTAGTCGTGGTGGTAGTACTGGAAGAAGTTGTCGGATCTTTCAATATACTTATCTTAAATTGTACTTTCTTCTCTCTTTTATTCAACTTTCCTTGCTTAACTGCTGAACTGTCATGTTCAGTTTTATCAACTTTCATATTTTCTGGGATGTTTTTAGCTTCTTCAGTGACTGGACTTTTGATGCTAGTGCTCTCATGATTCTCTTCGATTGCTCTAACTTCAGTAGTTTTTGTTTCATCGTTAACACTTTCAGTTGTAGAAGTCACGCTTATATTACTGCTCTGAGTCACATAAGATGCTCCGTTCGCATTTAATTTTACAGCTTCCAAATGAACAACTGCTGCTGCACTATTTTTGATGACAAGCAAAATAATTAATGCGTAGACATTATACATTTTGTTGGTTTTACAAATTGTTATCGAATGCGTGTTTCTGCGGCAATTTTTTAGCAAAGATTAAGGTAATTGCGTCGATTTCACGGTTTTTTCCTCACATTAGTTCCAATTGAGAATTCGATGCGTTTAAATTAAAAAATAGTTGCGCGTACGTTTGTTGCATCGTTTCGCGCGATAGCAAAAATACATTCGTTCTATGTTTCTGCGATTACTATTGTAAGGAATAAATATTTCATGAATCATATATATACTATAGTTCTTGCTATTTACAGTTGTATTTCTCATGTTTATTATTTTATATTTGAAAGCGAATCGTTTCGATTCAGAATGTAATTTAGCATTGAAGTGTGAAGCAAACGGTTGTTGTTATAGAATTATTACGATATTACAAGTGTATTGATATTTTTATTCTTGTGTAATATGTTAACATTAGTTTCTATTATTGAATTTATTTTATTCGTTTTATTGAGTTCTTTGGAGTAGAAAAATTATTTTATTAATATAATGATGGGTTCTTCAACAAAGTGAATGTCCTAGATTCTTCAAAATAATGTATTTCACTTTGTATTTATTTTATTTTCTAGCAGTGGTTATATTATGCAATGAGTTGGCGAGAAGGCAAGAGAAACGACAGCTGTCTGCGAAATAACACATTTATCTTAGAAATATGAGAGTATTTCAATATTATTGTGGCTTTATTTTCACAAGTGGTCAATTGTAAGTAAAATAATATAAGAAAAGTGTATTCAAGTGCAGTTATTATCATATTTTTGCTACATATATACTCTATACTTACTTAACACATTTTGATAGGTACTTGAATACATATTATCGTGAGAATGGTCTAGAACTATGTATTTGCTTTGATTTCTGTTTGTTCTATAACTACACATATAACATATAGCCATTTTCCCGCAGGCTCACTCGCGTCCCGTGGAAACTACTGCCCGTACTGTGATTAAAATCTAGCATATATGTTACCTGTTTTAGTGAAGCTTGTCAACAGAGAAATAATTTTTAGGGTTCCGTACCCAAAGGGTAAAACGGGACCCTATTTTTTTCTCTCCTCTTTCCGTCTGTCCGTCCGTCCTTCCGTCTGTCACCAGGCTGTATCTCATAAACCGTGATAGTTAGAGAGTTGAAATTTTCACAGATGTATTTCTGTTGCCGCTATAACAACAAATACTGAAAACTAAAATAAAATTAATATTTTGGGGGCTCCCATACAATAAACGTGATTTTTTTTGCTCATTTTTGCTCTGGTACGGAACTCTTCGCGTCCGACTCGGTTTTAAAATTGGTTCAGTCTTTAGCCTTTAGGGTACAAACAAACAAACAAATAATTCCTCTTTATTATATAAGCAGGACAACCAATCCTTTCTCAAAATGATGCTTGGACTATATACAAATACATACCTACATATTATATAAACTACATCTTGTTATGTTTATCGGGTCCCATCTATCATGCCGTGTCCTTCTGAAACCGTCCATCATGTAACAACCTTGAGCAGGCGGATAACGAATATTATGAATATTTTGGGTAAACAAAATATTATTTATTACTGGGGGAAGGAAACTGCAGTAAATGTGGCCTGTGGAAGAAAAATGGCTTCCAAGAAAAATGGTAACGTTGATGAAGACTATGATTTGGTTGGTCATTTCTTCTTCCTAATATTGTAAATGCGAATGTATTCTTATCCGATTTTAATGAGGCACGTAAATAGGCCAGTACCTGAGAAAGGCTTAGCTCTACTTCTTATTCGGGTGCGGATATTATTTATGTTTCTGCGGGGGGGATGTTGCAAGCCTTCTCGTAGAGCGCCACCTATGCTCGGGCCCCCTCCGTGAGTAGCGGCATACTCGTATGCCGTGAAACCGATTGCTACACCACGATGACAAGTCAGAGAATTCGCAGCTTTGGCAGTCCACTCTCAAAATCCGCTCTGCGCGTCATCTCGATCAATATAGAAGGCTTCTCACAGGAGAAGGCGGATATACTCTCCGACCTATGCCGAAACACGCAGTGTGACATCTTATGCGTACAAGAAACCCATCGAGATGCCAACCAGAGCCGACCACACATACTCGGACTGTCGCTTATCGCCGAGATCTGTCACCCGAAGCATTATTTCTGTCGGTAATCGGGTGAACAGTGTGAAGTTTTTTATATCTAGTATTTTACTGTAAATATGGAAATTCCATTCCTTCATTCCAGTAGTTATCTCAATGTATTGTCAGACGAGATTAATGATTTCGTACTTGCTAACTGAATCATTAATGCCATAACACAAAAATCATGTCAATAGTTTTTATTATTGAACAAATTTCACGCCAATTTCAAACTGTTATCCCAAATAATCTCAATTCCTCTATAGCTCCATTGAATTCTATACATTTTAGCGCCTTCAATGTTCCCGATTGAAATTCTGTGGCAAATTCCCAAATCTCGAAAGGTGCTATTACTATGACTATTAAATAATTCTCCGTGGATTTGGATAATGGGATCACCAAACTATGAGCTGTTATTGAAAACCGCTGAAATGGTTTGTGAATAGATTAATGTTTCTATAGAGAAATCCCATGTTGAAACTATGGTTATTGTGGTGAATGGAATTATAACTTGAATTTTAGTGCTACTTATAGTATGAATGTGAAAGTTTATAAGGTGTGGGTGCGTTTGTTACTCTGTCTTGCTAAATCTTCTAGATGGTTCTTGTTGAACGTTTTCAGTAATATATGTATGTATTATGTAGTGGTCACATTAAGTTTCAGGAAGATGGGTGAAATTTGGAACTAACTAGTAAACTAGTATCAAATAATTTAACAAGTTTTTTGTTAAAGTAGGTATTAAGAAATTTTTCAAAACGATATTTACGAAACTAATTGCAAGCAAATATTCCAAATTATGTAAATAATCCCCACAATAACAAACAAAAGTGATCTACAGCAAGCAAAACTGACATTCACAAATACATATGACATTTCCTAAAGTTCTAAGTTTGAGTTGCATCGCAATTGCAACGGGAAACATAACACTGTCGACATATTATATTTGTCTAGTATTCATAAACGTTCGGATGCTTATTACTATCATTTGTTTATTTATTTGTTACATCGTCTAGAAATAGAAAATACTTAATTCTGGTGTAATTGAATAACTTAAATCTGTTTATTATTAGCTAAAACTTATCGTTTTAGCTAAAATGCGACAAAAACACAGATTAAAGATGAATGTTAGTTTTACTTACATATTTACTTTATAAGTAGGTACTTAGTTCTTATAGGTATCTCTTAAAAGTCTCATCATCTTCCGAGTCTTTTTCCCGACTATGTTGGGGTCGGCTTCCAGGCTAATCGAATGTAGCTGCGTACCAGTGCTTTACAATGAGCGGCTGCCCTATCTATCTCTTAAAAGTATGTCCAAACTAATTACATATACCTACTACAAGAACATAAAAAAGTATTACGTTAGTATTAATAAAAGGCCTAAACCTATTAAACAGTGAAGCCACACTATTATTCGTACTTACAAAACAAACAAGAAATCTAAATGTCTTGCAAGACTTGCAAGTCTTGTAACAAGACGCAAGCAAGACTTTACAAACTTGCGGTGTAAAGCAATTATTTGTAAGACGCGCAGTAATTGAAATCTTCACACAATATGTGCAAGAAATGGTAGTAGATAAACTACTGAAAATACCAGGTACATGTTTCAAATGAAGTTTATATTTTGACCTTGAAGTAAGAGAAAATATGATTTAGATAGTTTTGGATAAAATGCAGTAAAAAAATATAATTATTACATCTTTGTCTACCTTGTGAATCGAATAAAGCAAAAAAGTCGTATAGCGATTTTTTGCCTCTTTGGAAAACATCATTCAAATATCTTTACGTAAAATGCAGTAAAAAATATTATTCTATTTTTGTCTACCTCGAGAATCGAATCCACGAAATAGCATCTACGCTTCGTAATGAGCATAATTTAAAACAATACCCTTAATCAACATGACTTTCGAAAGACGTGTCCTAAAAAAGGTCAAGCTATTATGAAAACATACGTGTAATATATTAAGTAATTGCCAGCCAACCTTTGTCCACGTAAGCCGAACGCTCGGTACGTAATCATGCAACTGTGTTCACGTCTAAAGGGACTAATGAGAACAGCCCCGTAATTCCACTCGTTAAAGGATTTGCCCAACGCTGATTACCAAATATTGCCACCGAACTAATACTAACTAGAACGCGCACCTAATTAGTTCTTCGTCAAACATGGATCGGGAGCGCGGTAGTCATTTCCAGTTTATGTATATTCCGTGGCCCAATTAGTGTTGGTTCATATTGCAAGTGTTACTCAATTTGTTTCGACCTGTTTTTTGGATATTCTTTTTGAAAATTATTCTTATTTCTGACGAGCAATCAACGTTGCAACTTTAATTTTCTTTATCCCCTGTTCTGTTGATTGGCTGTATAAATGAAGCCGAATTTAAAATCTTAATTTATAAATGCAAAAGTGTATTCGTGGGAATTTTGCGAGAAGGTCACGTATGACTTAATGGAAAGATATTCGTTAATTTGTACAAAGTTCATGAATAATATTTATTTCAATTTGTACTCACTAGATCATTTTGGAAATACATACATTATTGATAACTAGTCGTTCTCCACAGTTTCACTCAGCTCTTGGGGGATCTTCTTTTCGTACCCAGATAAAATATAGACCTATGTTATACATATTCGAAAAATTCTGAGAAGCTGTAGCTGTAATTTTACGGACAAACAAAAAAATGTTTGTCTTTGTAGTTAATATATTTTTCCTGGAATAGTTTGATCGTTTAAGCATAAAACAGTTGAAGTGTGTAAACTTAGAATTAGCCGTATTTTATGTACATTTCATTAGCCGATACTCAAGCTCGCCGCCCGCTGTTTGAGTTCTGTTCGTGACAACACATATAAAAAACATAGTGTTTTTTCTTCTTTAAAAAAATATAAAAATAGCCTTCGAGTAAATAGGTACTTATACACACATACCCACTGTCCCCGCCTTTGTTAATTATTGACTTATAAGTGTACTGAGTAAAAATTAACTACTCCAATTATAAAGACTTTAGAAATATAATTACAAACATTTCGACATTTTTACCGCAGTAAATGAAATATTGACAATATTAAAAAACATATTTTTTGAAAGCTGCAAAATAAAACACCTAATAAATATGTTTGATTTTCAAAGAAATTCAATTAAATAAAATCTCCGTTGCTCTTTCAAAATATATTTAAAGTTCAATTCGAATATTTACGCCTCATTTGAACATTTCAGTTAAATAAAACGTCTTTAATGAGTTTCAGAAAGAGTTTCGACAAATTCATTTAAATGTCAAGATATTGAATCCTTTGCAAGCATCTGTTTGAGACATTTTTATTTATGTTTTTAATAGTTTTCGGATGAAATTTCGATTGAGAAAATGGCTATTTAATATTTAGGTGTCATTATTTATATTTGCATTGCTATGAAATAAACTGCACAAACTATGTAGTCCGGTAAAAAGGGACTAGGGCTATATAAAATCCACAAAAATGTTTTATTGGTTTAACGATTTCGAAATAAAATCAATCGACCTCCGATATAACTATTGGCCGACAGATTTATTTGTAGTATGCTTTCAGATTGATCAAGAACGAAGTAAGTTTGAAGATTATCCCTCAAACTTGGAATAAAATACATACAAGGTGTTGATTTGCATTTGTGCCATACTTCACGAGGAGGACATAAAATACGTAAATAATTAATCGATTGGAATTACAGTAGACGGGAAATAGCTAATATGCACTGCTTTTTTGTCATTGTAATGTCGTAGCATTTCAGAAGTAATCCAATTTTATGAATGAAATTTATGAATAATCGTTGCGTATGTTTTGTGTTTGCATTTGTGAGAGGGCGCAGCACGGTTTCAATGCCAGTAACACACGCGCCAAGTTTAAAAACGGCTAGATGACATTGAAGGAATTCCGAAAAAAAAATTATTAAAAATTACATACCAATTTGTTTGTTGATTTGGGTCGAGAATCATTAGCATAATTACGTCCTTGACTATGGCACGGATGCAAATCAACAGCTTGTAGAATGAATACACATAACTAATTCATTTTTAATAACATAAACCACCGAAATTAAAACTTTCCATTTCATACAAATTTTTGCTCAATTGCACCATTCCAGAGCAATCTCGTTGTTTGATTAACACTATCAAGTTGGGATGGTCCATATTTGATGAGGGGCGCCGAACCATTTGCATGCGGAATTAGCACCATCTTCACTTGGGCGTATTACACCTGTTGGCCGATGACGTCATGAAATGGACTATTCGGAAGGGCTTGGAATTAGGCTATATGTTTTGAAGGCTTGTACTTGTATATTATTGATGGAGTAGTTCCACAGAATGGATCATGTCAAATAGACGAAGAAAGTTGTTTTATTAAAATATAAACTCTTGCAATAATTTATCCAGATTTGAATTATTTATTGAGCTACTATCAGGAAATTTTGTGATACTGAAACTAACGTGTAAGCACAAATAACATTCGTCACTAGCTAAGCAAAGTATAAGAAAACGAAAATACGATTAATTCACGTAGTTTATCTGAACACCATAAACCGTTATGGAAAATCAATCGATATGAATTTTGAAGCGAGCCATATCAACGCATGAACCGTGCAACTGACAGCTCATGCATCATAACCAACCTAATACATAAAAAAGTAAATAAAAGTACAAAAAAAAAACAAACGCCAATCGCCGAACATAACATGAATGTTCAGTATTCCCAAACAATCACGGTACAAAAATGTGACGCGAAACAAAGCAATGACCAAACCAGCATTGTGCTCACAAAATTGGTTCATACTGGCTAGTGCTACCCAACTTAATATTTAACGGGACGGGATATAAAAATACGGGACTTGAATTTTTAAAGCGCTTTATCGATTCCGTAGCCGTACGGAACAGCGCTGAAAGTTGTAGGGATGGGCTTTAAATTTTAAACAGTTACGTATATGTGTTACTGGGAAACGTAGGTAAGTTTCGATCTTTGAGGATTTTCGATGTCATCGTATTTCGGGCCGTCTTTACTGTGAGTTTTAAACTTGCAATCGGATTTATTCTATAACGGCTAGTCTGAATGCAGCTATAACTAGTTCTAGCCGGCTAAAGCTAAGTATACCTGGCCACATGCGTTTAAACTTAGTTGTATCTAGTTGTTAGAACTAGGTTTAGCCTTCATCATAGCGGCTAGAACAAAATGCAGCATTTAACAGTGTCGGGTCTACCGTAATAGGTACTGTGGACATGTCCGAAACTCTAATAATTTTTAATCGTGACGTCACACTATTTTGTCGTTTTATGTACTCCCCATATGACTTCTTTCTATATACCCCTTTATATACTCAATCCTTATTTCTTTATAGCATTTCATAAAGTAGTATACAACAGTTGGTACGTTTTAAAATTGTAGCAACAATTATGGACCCTATCGGGCACAGCAAAGTTAGTTTTTATAGAGGAGAGGATGAAGACCGATTGTATATTATAAATAATGAATAAAGGATGTAGTCCAAATATAAAACCCCAACACTACCTCGTGAAGAAACAACAAAAGTCTAATTAAAATCAATAGAAAAATCAATGCGGGATTATTAAACAAAATGTAACACAGAAGTATTTTTTGATTGCAAAGCTACTCAATGCTTTATAAGCTATTTCGTAACGTGCATACCGTGCAATTTTCACCAACAAAATATACTGAAGTTTCAGCATATTTTCAGAACATTTGCGTTGGAATTTTAACTGTATTGAAATTTAAGTTTATTATGTTATTATTTTTTGTGGCGCATTATGTAGGTCAGTTTATGTAAATATAGCAGGTACATTTGCGTATTATCTGGTGTTGTGTGTACAGCGAAATTTTGTAAGTGTGTGTTTATTTTGCAAATTTTTCACATGCAAACTTATACATCAGAATACAGGCTATTTTTTTTTCGGGTCCTTGTCACAGTTCCCTCTTGAAATGTTCCATGCCGTTGGTGAAAGACACACAAATTACACATCTAAGAAAAACTCTACACCAGCCACATTACTACGAACATAACATAATACAAAATGTTAGTTAAGGCCAAAACAATACATAACAGAACACCCAACACTAAAAGCCAATTATCGAAATACATAAAACTGTCAACACAAGACAAACAAACAAACACAAGTTAGCCATAACATAAGTAAGACAGACATATAACTTGTCGCGAAGTGCCCCTGGGAACATAACACATGACCAGTCGACACCTGGGGACTGGGAGTTTCTGCGTAAACAATAATAGGTATTAAGTAACTTAATATTATGTTGTAGAACGAATGTCTGCCTATCAAGGTAAAATACCATGGTTGAAGTAGTTTTGATTAATCGTTACACATCTTAAAATGCAGTAAGGTTCATGCATTCTACATTCTCATAATGTAGAATGTTTGTTACTCTTTACTGCACAAACTACTGCACGGATTTTGTTGAAAGTAAGCAATAATTTAGCTTATACTCAGAGTAATATATGGATTACTTTTTATCCACGGTGTAAAGTAGATTCCTCAGGACGTCCAAACGCCGTGCGCTATCTAAAGTTAGTAAAGTGAAGAAAACTACGTAAGAAGCTAAATAAAAGTAAAACTGACTACATAAACTTTTTAACACACTGCAGATTTTACCTCAAGTTAGCTTCGCAACTTTTGCCGAATTAAATTTGTGATAAATAATTTATCATCCTACATAATTAGAGTACGTTTCAGAAGTTTTTCAGCTACATAGAGAATGAGCCGGCGGCGGTGCCTGAAATGAAATAATTTCAACTTTCAGTACAAAGCCTCAGGTCTCCGCATTCGTTTGAATTTGTTACGAAAAGGTTTTTGGTTTTCAATATTTTGACATGTTGGTTATAACCACGTATCTTACTAATTCTACTTTTGTTATGGACTATTTATTCATTTCACGGGGTTTTGTCCTGCGTTCCGAGAGACGTATACCCTTCGCACCCGGGTAAAAAGTATATGCTTTCACGTATATATAAACATGTAAACAACATAAGAACTCATCATTATAACCTCCCTCAATAAATGGACTATCTGACACTGTAAAAGAATTTTAAATTGCTTCAGTCTTTCCTGTGATCAGCGCATTCAAGCCAACACAGATAACTCTTTATAATATTAAGTACAGGTTACAACCGTTTGGTATAAAAATCTCTATTATCATTATTTACTCTTCGAAGAACTCAGCATATCTAAAGACATCTGTGACTTTGTTCATATAACCATGTATATGTGATCGGATCTTAGAACCGAATATAACTCGTATACGTGTGACGTTGTTGACATGTGCTCGACTTTATTAAACCCGGGTCGTTGCGCCCGTGAAGCCGCAAATTGAATTGTTAGCGCTTTCGGCTAGATTGAGCGATGTGAGCAAATGTATGGAGAGAGGCCTTGGTAAGTAAATAGGCGAAGGAAGAATTTTTTTTTATTAGTTACTTGATGATGCTGTGACTATGTTCGAGTATCAATGGAACTGTAGGAAAAAGGTGGATTCAAAATAAGCATCTTAATCGGTTTTGCCGTCTCAGCGTGGAAAATATATTTTGTCATTTAATAATGATTATTTAAAAGAGAACAAATTGTATTGAAGTTAATATTGGAACAAACGTACATGATTTGTGTATGTTTCAACCTATTTTCTCAAAAGAAAGATTTTTATATACAAGTTATGATATAATTATTTTGAAAGACGTAATTACAATAAAAGTCTAAAGTATTCTATTGATGTATACTAAGAAATACGTAAATGTTTATTAATGAGCCTAATTTCGTATTTAGGTACCTAGTTTTATTCAAGAACTTATTAATTATACTTGCTAACAATTTTAGCGTAACTTTTTAATTAAGCTTATAATGCCTTGTAAATAATTCTCAAAAAGTACTTTATATTTAAAGACTTACCAAAGTATATACCAAAGTATATGGTTTTTACTTAAAAATTCAAGTTACCTAAAGATTATGCAAGATTAAGTACCTAACTTAAATCAAATTGATGTGAACCCGAAACTACCCAATTTTCGTAGCGCAGTGCTACGCCGTAGTACAATGCTACGCCGTAGCGCTACGTAGCAAGACGAATGAGTTACATGGCATTGCATGCAAATAGGGAACGTGTTTATATGATAAGTGGAAAATTAATTCATTCTCTGTTTATGTAAAATATTTCGCCATGTGGTTGATTCTGTCACCTGTGTGAGCTTTTGGTAGTTTATTGCATATTTTACGATTATGTATTACTGAAACATTGAAATGTCTTCTTTGGTGTACCCAAACGTCGTCCATAATTATACCTAGCTTAAAGCTGCTTAACATCCATTGCGACATTATGAAATTTAAATAAATAAATAATTAAATCTGAATAAAGTGCCTTCCGAAACACGAAGACGGACATCGAAGTGCAATGCACGAAGATTGTAATGAATGTTAGAAAAAATGACCAAGCGTATGTAATCAAGATGAAATAAAACAAAACTCAAACTTACTACAAAATAAATCTTCTTAAAATGACACATGAACAGAATTTGAAACAAACAAAACGCAAGGGAACGATTTACTGAAAAATAAGAAAACGTTTGAAAACAAACATTTTGCAGGCGACGACCCCGTCTGAAACTGAAACTTTGTGAAATGTCAAGATTTTAATTTCACGATAAAATAGAAAACTCCATGAAACGGGCGACGAACCTTTTTTGACTTACAAAATAATTTTATGAGAAAATAGAGGATTTTTTAGTGAGACATTTTTTGGTCTCATCTCTACCCGGTTTGAGATAAGATTATCCATTTCTAGATAATACAATCAAACTTAGTTTTTCTCTCATATCTTTTAGTATATAATTCGTGTGTCAAAAATCAGTATATTTAATCTTTTTTTGAGCCAAAGCTCAGACAGTATTACTTTGTCTCATGTAGGATTTTTCTGTCACGCTCTAAATTCAGGATTAAAAACGTGCAATAACTTACGTGTAATTTGTATTCATATCTTCTGAAAAACGTTGAGGTTTTTACATGAATACAAAGTATGAAATATGTAGAACAGTCGTTGGCAAAAAAAGTTAAGTTTTCATCATCCTCCGAGTCTTTTTCCCAATCATGTTGTGGTCGGCTTCCAGTCTAACCGGATTCAGCTGAGTACCAGTGCTTTACAAGAAGCGACTGCCTATCTGACCTCCTCAACCCGGGCAACCCGATAGCCCTTGGTTAGACTGGTGTCAGACATACTGGCTTCTGACTACCCGTAACGACTGTCAAGGATGTTCAATGACTGCCGGGACCTACAGTTTAACGTGCCATCCGAAACACCAAAAAGTTAAGTTTTATTACTGTTAAAGTAAATAAAGTATCTAAATTGTTAAATAAAATTTTCAAATTCAAAGAGCTTTATTTCATATAAACCTATTACAGTTTGGTGCACGGGCTCAATGATGGTCCTAGATTCTTATGGAAAAGAATGGGCAAGAAACTCCATAGACATTCTAACAGCACGTTAAATCTGTACTATTTATACTCATGTAATAAAGAGGAAACTTTTGTTTGTTTGTTTTTATCCTAGCTAGAGGCTCCGAAACTACTGAACAGATTTGAAAAATTCAATTTGAAAGCCACAATATTCCCGGGTAACATATGCTATATTTTATTTGGTTACGAACAAAACTACTTCCTATACCTATAGAATGATAAATATTTTCGCTAAATAATATTTAAGTATAAACCTTCAACGCAAAAGTAATCTCACAAAACACACAAACTTTTAAGAATTCTAAACGGTGAGAATGAAATGTTTACGACGTAATATTTTAAGCTGCTTAACTTAAGCTAAGCTGGAATACATTAGAGTGTATGCAGGAAGCTTGAAGCTATGTGTTATCCTTTAAAATAAATATGCGCTAAAGCTGCTTCCTAGTTGGCTTAATTTTGCACGTGTTGTGAAAAATACCTAGAAAACATCTCTACTTCTCCGTAATTAGGAATACGTAGTTAGAATAATTTGCAAGTTGAAATAAAATTAAATATATTGTACGGTGGTCCCTTTTGAGCTGGAAAATATGTATGTAATTTTATAAGTTTTTCCATAAAGCTATTATACTCGAGTTAGGTATAGGGGTATGTATAAACACGACTTTTTTTAATATAGATGAAATCTGAATGTCAAAATTCTAATCATTTATTTCACTTAGAGTTTGTGCCTGACCTAGGCAAGCACTTGTGAAAACCAATCAAAAATCTAATTATATAATATTAAATACAGTTTCCCATTCTAAAAGTAGCTTTTATGGACAAGAACGGGCAATGAACTCCAATTTACAAGTACAAACCATTAAAAAAACTATTAGCTACCTGACTACCTGCATACATAAGCCTCCACTGAGTATCGCGTGAGACAGTGCGACTTTACTGCATTTCCGTAACCGGCCGCGGGCGATGACCTCACGCGAAAATAGCCTCTTGAGGTAACCGACACCTAGTAGACGGTTAGTTTTTATATAATGAATTATTTTTGTGAAGTAACCGCGGCCAATTGAGCCGTTTGATTAATTTGTAAAAACAACAACAACAGGAATGGTGTATTAAAACAGTGCATTTGTGGTGTTGTTTTTAGGGTTCCGTTCCCAAAGGGTAAAACGGGACCCTATTGTTTTCGCTCCTCTGTCCGTCCGTCCGTCCGTACGTCTGTCACCAGGCTGTACCTCATGAACCGTGATAGTTAGAGAGTTGAAATTTTCACAGATGATGTATTTCTGTTGCCGCTATAACAACAAATACTGAAAACTAGAATAAAATAAATATTTCGGGGGCTCCCATACCCATTTTTGCTCATTATCTATAAATGTATGTATGTATGTATATAGAATAATAGTAACCCTACGTGCGCAAGTCCGATTCGCACTTGACCGTTTTTAGGGTTCCGTACCTCAAAAGGAAAAAACGGAACCCTTATAGGATCACTTTGTTGTCCGTCTGTCTGTCTGTCTGTCTGTCTGTCTGTCAAGACCCTTTATCTCAAGAACGCGTGGACGTATCAAGCTGAAATTCACATGAAGTACTTAGGTCTATTGTCCCTTTAAGCTGTGAAAATATCAAACTTCTAAGCCAAGCCAATCAAAAGATACAGCCGATTATGTCGATATTTTTAACAAATTTTCGACACTCGCAAAGGAATCAAAGCCTACAGGATACTTCCCGTAAACTCAGAGTCTTGAAAGGACAATGGGCAGATTGGTATACCCCACCAATAGCAATGTCATATATATCATTGGATAGGTCTTTTTATGTAGAACAATATTTACTATGACAGCTTTGTTGAAATGTTTGTCCGTTCTGAGATATTGATCAAAAACTGTGCAAAAGTTAGAACTAAGTAATCTATTGATAACTCAAGTTTTCAAAGGAAAATCTAAGTACTAGCAAGTATAAGTCTTGTAAGTGCTACCTGCTGTGCACGTTAGGGTCCATAATTGTTACTATTATGTAGCATTTCAACCTTTTATTGTATCGACTGGATTTTGGGCGTAGTGAAAAACCGCACCAATAGCAAAGTCATAGATATCGTTAGATAGGTCTTTTTAACTGGAACAACATTTACTATGGCAGCTGTGTTCTATTGTTTGTCCGTTCTGAGATATAGATCAAAAACTGTGCAAAAGTTAGAACAAAGTAATCTATTCATAACTCAAGTTATTAAAGGAAAATCTAAGTACTAGCAAGTATAAGTCTGGTAAGTACTACCTGTTGTGCCCGTTAGGGTCCATAAATGTTATTGTTATTTAACATTTCAACTTTTTACTGTAGGTACCAACTGAAAAAAAAAAAACGACAATGGTATTATTTTTTCAAAGAAAATCAGATAACAGTATTGATCAGCATTAGTTTTAAGATTGTTTTTGATCTATATCTCAGAACGGACAAACAATAGAACACAGCTGCCATAGTAAATGTTGTTCCAGTTAAAAAAACCTATCTAACGATATCTATGACTTTGCTATTGGTGCGGTTTTTCACTACGCCCAAAATCCAGTCGACACAATAGAAGGTTGAAATGCTACATAATAGTAACAATTATGGACCCTAACGGGCACAGCAGGTAGCACTTACAAGACTTATACTTGCTAGTACTTAGATTTTCCTTTAAAAACTTGAGTTATCAATAGATTACTTAGTTCTAACTTTTGCACAGTTTTTGATCAATATCTCAGAACGGACAAACATTTCAACAAAGCTGTCATAGTAAATATTGTTCTACATAAAAAGACCTATCCAATGATATATATGGCATTCCTATTGGTGGGGTATACCAGGTCCCATATATTTGTGCCCATTGTCCTTTGGCATGAAGCATTGTCATATAATGCAAATATAGGAAAAATTACGAAAATCTCATTTTTTTTTGTTATATAATGTAAAAAAAAAATTAATAAAATGAAACTTACTACCTTATTTCTCACGAACGAATAAAGGTATCAAATTGAAATTTATACCAAATACCTAGGTCTATTGTCCCTTTGGCCAGTGAAAAAATCAAACATCTAAGTTAACGCGATCAAAAGATACAGCAGTTATACCGACACCTTAGACGAATTTCCGTCACACGCTAGGGAATCAAAACCTACAAGGTACTTCCCGTGAACTCAGAATCTTGAAATTCGGCAAGAAGCAACGTTATATAGTACAGATAAAGGAAAAATTGCGAAAATGATAAATTTGAAGTTACATAAAATATTAAAATATTATCAAATCAAATAAAATATTTTCCTAATTTCAATGGGGAATTTAAACGACCAAGTTTGACGGATTTGAGAAATCATTTATTTGTAGTAAAAGAGTATACTTTCCGTTTATTTCCATTGTCATCAGGTCAGGATCTGATGATGGAAATCCTGAGAAATCGAGGGCAACTATCAGAAATTGTAGGCATGCATAGGATTAAAACTTGATTCTCAGATGTATGTCTGGTGATACTATCAAACAGTGAACGTTTAGAGCTTTCTTGATGATGGAGACGTGAGAAAGTCCAGAGAACTCCTCAACGGTATGATTTAGTAACGTCGTGTTTGGGCTTATATTATTCGTATTGACGAGAACTTTTCACAAAAGTTAAAAATAAAAACTTTTTACAAAAAAAAAACAACTTCTAAAAACAACAAGAAAACTGTTTATATGCATCGGTCTAGATCTCGGTGGTAAAATAAATATAGATGCATCCTCTAGACACCGACTTCTAGACCGATGCACCTAACATCTTTTTAATTTCTTTCTTGCTTTTGTTTTCTTGTTGCTTTTTTATATGTTTGAAGTTGGATTTGTTTGTAAAATGCTACAAAATAAAATAAAGCCGACTTTATAAAACAAAGAAAGGGACAGAATTACACATTTGTCAAGGCTCTATAAACATAAAGCCAGCAGCCCCGAATCCTACTCTCTAGCAGTCGTTACAATTCGACAGTTACAAGTCGTCAGGCAGTTTCGAAAAAAACCTGAAACTGGGGCTCGTTAGGTGATTAATCCCTCAAAAATAAAAGATCCCATTAGTACTGAATTCTCATCACCTAAAATAAAATAAGCTCCAACACAAGGTTACGTTATAAATTGTAAAGGAGTTCCCATAACTATATCTGATCTTTGCTATCGATCCCACAATGGCAGTCAAAACCTATCTATGTGGAAAGTTGCGGTTGGCGCGAGACTTGCTTTTTATCTATACAGGATTTGTACGGAACCCTCGGTGCGCGAGTCCGACTCGCACTTGGCCGGTTTATTTTTATTGAAGTCGTAAATAGGTAGTGGCTTTTAGGCTTGTCTAGAGCAGGATTACTGTTTACAATATCTATATAGACAGTATTTCTTTACTGCATTTCCCGTGACCGGCCGCAGGGCGATGACCTCACGCGAAAATAGCCTCTTGAGGTAACCGACACCAATTGAGTTAAGCCGTTGGTTATTTTTAAATACTTTTTAAATAAAGTAATAAGTAAATATATAGTCTACACTAATATTGTAAAGAGGAAAACTTTGTTTGTTTGTTTGGTTGTAATGAATAGGCTCAAAAACTACTGGACCGTTTTTAAAAATTCCTTCACCATTCGAAAGCTACATTATCCACGAGTAACATAGGCTACATTTTATCCCGGTACGGGCAGTAGTTCCCACGGGACGCGAGTGAAACCGCGGGAAAACGGCTAGTATTCAATATAGTGGTGGTTAAAATTATGAAGTTGTGCACCAAATGACATCCGGGATCTACAGTTTAACGTACACTCCGAAACACAGTCATTGGTGTCCAAGACACTCAGAAAGTACATACAATCTTAGAAAAAATTGCATTGATACTTGTCTGACCTGTAATCGAACCGTCACTTGAGAGGTTGGTTTTTTACCTACTAGGCCACCACGACGTTTTATTTTGATACTAGCTTCCGCCAGCGGCTTCGCCCGCCTGGTGTGTCGATAAAAAGCCTATGTGTTAATCCAGGGTATCACCTATCTACATACCAAATTTCAATCAAATCGGTCCAGCCGTTTCTGCGTTATTGAATAACAAACATACATCCATACATTCTCACAAACTTTCACATTTATAATATAAGTAGGAAGTAGGATAAGCTAGTTAAATTAATTGGCAATGGCTTTCAGGTTTGTTAGGAGCAGGGTTTACAATATATATCTTGACAGTATTTCTTAACTGCATTTCCCGTGACCGGCCGCGGCGGGCGATGACCTCACGCGAAAATAGCCTGTCTGAGGTAACTGATACCAATTAAGTAGAACCGTTTGGTTATTTTGTAAATATAGAAGCGGTGTATTAAATAGTGCACTTGTTATGTTTAATTTGATTTGAGACGTAAAAGTATTGGAAATAGCTTTTAGGATTGTCTGGACTTGGTTTTCTGTTGTCGATATCTATTTTTCTTATCGTATTGATGGACTTCATAATTATCGGTATATTGTCTATCATTAATTTCATATGTAATAAAATGAGAATAGGCAATACCCTTTACTTTTTTATAACTAGTTACTATTTAAACAGGCCAAGGTATTTAGAAGTGACTCTATTTATGACTAAATCCATGACGTAGGTATTTTCAATTTCAAAAACGTAGCATGTTAATAATTAATAGCTTTATGAAATGTCCAGCTTATTAAAAAAAAATTGAAGTCCTGAATCCTGCTGACAATATTATTAACCAAAAAATTACCAAAAATATTTCCCCCATTTCCCGACAAGGCGATAGGCTAAGGGTTAGCAGAGTGTGGGTGCGGTAAATACTTGACGTGCTTCGATTGGAACCGTTCCCAGGTCGACAGGTGGCGAATACTGTCAGTTATATCACGGTGTTACATAGCTTTGCAAATTAATTCAATTTATATATAATTTAAACGATTTTGTAAAGGTGGCAAATGATTTCAAAATATTTTGAAATATATTAATTTGATTATTCAAAGAAACTTGAATATGTAATTTTGTCGACGATATGGTTGTAGAACACTATAAACTTCGTAGACTTGAACATTTTCAATCAGAAGACATAAAATCGCAAAGTAATTAACCAAACTGACTTAACATTTTCAAAAAAAAAACGAATGAAAATAAATATTATCAATCAATACTTATTACATACTCATACAATAACTTACGAAAGCCTTCTTAACTTAAAATAACAAGACTCAAACATTATATTCCCTTCATAATTATCTAGCTTACTAAAAGCCTATGAAAACAGACTTGCAATGCGCCGTAACTATTCACCTAGTGCCGCAGGTCATTGACCCCGCATCGATGCCCGCCAGGTCATTCACCCCACCTGTGACGTAAATGGAACCTAGATAGTTGTTTTCCGCAAACTTTTTGCTTTGCGCTAACTTTTTTACTATCCAGTTAAGCTGGGTAGTTATTCTGTCTGTTGGAAGCTCGTAGTTTCCGCTGTGAGGCGATTTTTTTTAGGTAGGTAGTATTTTTTATTTCTGTTTTTTTGTTTGTATGTTCGTGTTGGATAAATGGTTGTGTAATACGTAAATGCTGTTGGTTATTTTATCATAATATTGATCCAATTTATTGTTAAGACAGTACTAGCTACCAATGGAGTTTCTTGTCCGTTCTATGGAGTTCCTTGCCCGTTCTTCTCCATAGGAAACTACTTTTGGTATGGGCAACTAGAATCAAACCTAAATAAAGTGTTTTAAATGGCCTAAATTGAATAAATGATTTGGACTTTGACTTTGACAATCGCGGTTTCTCCTGCTATTCCTGGGAATTACATCTAAACTCATAAAACTAGCCACTTTCACGTAGAAAATGTTAACCTTTTAATATTATAAATATGTGGTAATTTACTTTTGCAATCAGTTAAGAAAAACAGTTCGTCTATACTAATATTATAAAGAGGAAAACTTTGTTTGTTTGGTTGTAATGGTTAAACTCAAAAACTACTATACCGATTTTAAATATTCTTTCACCATTAGAAAGCTATATTATCTGCGAGTAACATAGGCTATATTTGATCCCGGTGCGGGCTGTAGCTCCCACGGGACTGGGGTAAAACCGCGGGAAAACGGCTAGTATAATATACGTCATGTTAAGAAATATCACTAGTCACCCATCTCCGTCTTACTCTAGTTACTTGTTGACAGTTACAAACAACAGTCCGACTAACTTTCATTTCAGCATTATTCTTGCTTACAGCCCAGAACTATCCCGTCACACACATAGAAACATACATACATACATGACCTCTTTCCTCCACCTACATACATAGGTATAAAGCACCATACAACCATTGTATTTAACCATGGAGAACAAAATGACTAGCAGAGGTGCCATAACGGAAAATCGCCTAAGTAAGTAGCGCGCCAAAATACGAGTGTGCACGGGACGAGGAACGTTACTGTCTTCGCCCTCATTTGCCTTTTTTGGACCCGACCATTTTTTGTAAAACCAAAAATCGTTGACAGATGTCTTAATGAACCTTGTTAATTCACTCGTAACTGATTGTTTTGGTGATACACTCCGTACAAATTTGACCTACAAGAAAGCGCCTGACATCATCATGGCATCTCCACTCTTTCCTTACTCCGTGACCTACATACATAGGTAAGAAGCACCATAGAGCCATTGTATCTGCCACAGAACGATGGTCGAAATAAAACCTTACATAAGACGTTATGTAAGCAATCAATAAAGATTGGAAGTATGCCAGTATTGCCAGCATATAGTACAGACAAAGATGGCAACACTTTCTTGAGGGTTGTTGCTTAAGATTTTGTACGAATGTGTTTGATTTTATGGATTTTTGTAGTTCTATTGACCGACATTTTTTCTACTTAACTATAGTTGAACATTGTTTTAATATAGTATTTTTTTCTAAAACCATAAAATGCACTTTCTTGCCATAGGAATTTACTTAAAATCCTCATTCATTATAAATACGAAAGTAGCTCTGTCGCATTTCCACGCCATAAATGATATTTGGTATCTACACAGATAGCCTAGAGATTCTTTATCTGTGTGCGAGAAGTAGGTAATTCCCTCGAGTCCACAATGAATAGCTAGGTTTTTATACTTTTTCGTATATAGCACTTTAACTTCTACAACAACTTTCATAAAATCGTAATACTTCAAAAAAATCTAACATGACAGTCGTCAGAATAAAACAGTAAAGTGATTCCGCCATTCCCTGAATGCCGACAGCCGGGTCACGCATCTGCATACAGTGATCCCGCTCAAAAAGGGCTTTCAGCTCAAAAATGTTGTAAATCTAAAACCCGTTATGTACTGGTATTTCGCGTTTTGGTGTGTTATATTTAATTTTTAGCGGAGAAGGGAGTGTGTTAAATGTAATTTTCTATTTCTGTGTGGAAAACTTTTCTACTGATGGGTATTTCACTCATGACAAAAGTTTGTTACATCATCATTCATCATCATCATCAGCCTATCGCAGTCCACTGCTGGACATAGGCCTCTCCAAGTGCACGCCACTGAGATCGATTGTTACGCTTCGCAAATACTACTGAATAGATAGGGCGAGACACATGCATAGCTTATCATCTGGATTTACTTATAATGCATTATTTGAACACGTTTGGAAGATTATGTAAGAAAAACATGGGCAGAACATGGAGATTTGTGAAACATGAATTTCTTAAGAACATACCTGCATTTGTATTATTTAACGACTACTTATGAAAGCCAAAACTAATAACTATTTATATATAACTTAGTAAATAAAATTTGATTTAAAGTAAATAATAGCTTTTTATTAGTGCAAGTTTCAATATTTTTCAATGCATAAAGTGCAAGCATATTTTGACATTTTATATTCAGAATTCCATTGCTCCTGTGACACAATTCTAAAATAGATCAGTCATCAAACATACAACTGAAGAGTCCTGAACAACTGAAACTTTTCTCGTTATTTCTGCGCAGAATTTAGGACAATTTATATTTAAAATCTAGAGACTACGTGATCATAATACGAACGGTCCACTTCGGAATTGTTCGTGAATAAAACCCGAAGAGAGTGCCAAGAATTTTCTAAAAATATTCAAGTTACAGCGGTGCAATTTCTTAAGTAAATTGACTTAATATTTTACAGTGTTTTTAGTGTTAGTCCTGTTGGGAGTTGCATCAAACTTCGTGTTATATTTAACAGCGTTTTCAAACTAGTGGATTTTCCACTAGGTTTTCCAACGTTTTTGAGCAAGGAAGCTAGTGTAAAAGATTTATGTATTTTTTCCTTGAAAATCAGTCAGGCAAGTACAAACAAACAAAAATTACAAACAAATCTAATTGAAAAATCAAAAAAAACAAATATTATAGGCGACGCACATAAAACCTCCTTCTTTTTTATAACTTTAATGGTTTTCTCAAAAATATTTTTGACCTGTGTACATTTGATATTATCACTTAACAATTAAAATGCGTATCCGTGTATATTCGTATTAAATAAAAAAAGTATTTAATACGAATATTAGCAAGCGAATGATATTCGCACACAAACGAATGTAATGTAAGTTATTTCGTTAACCCGAATAAACAAGCATCATTTACACCTATTAAAAGTTCGTATTAGTTAAACACAAATACTTTTATCACGCTTACAAATCAACAACTACCCGATTCCCTATCTACTAACAAAGGCATTAAAATGTCATTACCGTGTGATCAGATTCGCAGGAACTCGATATTCATATAAGTGCGAAGGCTTATCGTAACATAGAATCTTTTTACATGGTTTACACATACATAAATACCTGTAGTATTTGTTAATAAGTTGTGTCACACTGTTTTGCCTGCGTCTTGAAGGGGAACTACTTACCTCAAGCAATCTAATATGTACATATAGATAGGCCTTTCTAAGTTTAGATGTTTTATTTTATCTTACGAATCATCTATTTGTATAACCTATAGGTAACCGTTTTAGACAAATATGCTTTTAACACTAAAATAACTTTACTAACTAGACAAGAAGTTCCTCAGGTTAGCCCGTATAAACAAACTATTCAACTTAACAATATTAATAGATATAGATACAGTTATTTTTATTAATATTTCAGCGTTAATAGATACTTTAAAAAACCCACAAAAAATAATATCACTATCCCCTAATAATTCGTGCTCAATATGATGTGTTATTTATCTTCTAACGATATAACTTTTTGGACGCTTTCGTGTTCACCTCTCAACTCAAATCTACCGTGGTGACTCCATCCCTTATTCATGAACTGGCTTTGCTATGGCCAGTCTGTCATTACGTGGCCGGTCAAATGATGAATTCTGGCCTTTAGCGTTTTTATGGGAGGTCAAAGTTGGTTTGAATTTGGTGATGATCATGAATTGTTAGCGTATTGATTATAGGGTCGTAAGTTATTGTATTTTTGGCAGTTTTGTTACAGTTAAGATGTGTATGATGGCTATAATACTTTCTTGTAGGTTTTGATGTATTCGCAGAATTGGGCATATAAACGTGAATTTACTTTATTCCGTCTATGTTTAAAACAAAAGTTTGCTACCTAACTACCTACCTACTCTATTATTTAACAGCGTTTTCATTCAAAATATTGTTTTTAACATTGACATTTGTTTAATATAACAAATTCTTTCCTACGCTTTTGTATTACTAAAAACTACAACGCGCTAACCAAAAACCAACATACATCCAACAAAAGAAAACAAGGCAACTAAATAATACATTAGCACGAATCTTATTACCGTTGGAAAAAACCGCATTTTTCTCACGGAATTAAAAATGTAAAAGTTAAGTTTACCGCATGAGGTACAAATAAGACGGTGGAGTGCGGTTAACGGTCGTACCGTAATAAAAAGAGCGGATTTCTGCGGCCTGCCTGTTTTATTGACTAACCTGATGCCAAGAGGGGGAGTGGGGGAGTTCACATGTGCGGACTTTGGAGGAGTTGGAGGTAAAACGCATGTGAGGACGTTGCACTTGTTGCAATGTATTTTAGAGCCCTTTGTGCTGTGTGGTTACAATCCGCTGTTGAGTGCACATTTGTACTTATTATCTAATTCATAGTTTCTGTACATTATGTAAACTTATGAATTGTCTGATACTAATCTTCTAATGTAAAAAAAAAAAAATAAGTAAACCATCCAGTTTTGAACTGCTAACCTCTGCCTTTTCATAAGTGTAGAATCGTTGATCAAATAAAAACACTTAGTGGGAATGGTCATGTGGTGTGCCCTTTATAAGTCGAATAGTCTTCCAAACAGCCATATTCTTCAATATTAAATACTATCACATGATATTCAAAAATGCTAACCAAACTTCTTATACCCAACAAACCCACCACATTAAACATGTCAAACTATATTATAAGCTAAACTAAATTACTGAACACTACACTCGCAAGTCTTCAGCTAGACGTCAATAAGCTTAGTGCTATCTAGACAAAGTTGCTCAAGGAACTAGTTGCAAACGCGATTTCGCAACATGTAGGCTGCGCCAAACTGAGATCGCGAAGATAATGGGCCCAAGTTGTGGGTGGGGTAGCTAGTAAGTTATGGAAAATTAACCACACATTGCAAGTTTGTGAATTGAGTTATATTTTTTTTTGTGTAGCTATTGTTATCGGCACGAATCTTGAGCTCTGACCTACATCTGCGCAGAAGTGATTTAATAGCAAAGAACCAATCCCGAGTGACGGCTATGACGCGATGCACTGCGGGCCAATCACCGCTTTAGCCCGCCCCCGCGCCTCATTTCATACCACAAAAGGGACCCAATAAATTACTTCTGCGCAGGTGAAGGTCAGAGCTCAAGATTTGTGCCGATCTATACACTTCTTGCTCTGGTTGGATTGGAACTGTATTGTCTCACTTTTATGTACTGTCTAAACCTACCTACTACCTATAGCTTTTCTTTTGGAGACCTTTGTGTTTCAAGAACGCAGTGTTTCTTTCAAATAATCCTTAAGTATTTGTAGGCTTAAGTGAGTTAAGTATCTAAACTTAAATATTCGAACACAAGCCTTGAAATGATTCACTTTAGATATATAAGTTTTGGTTTTAGTAACACCTGAAAAATACCGCTGAGTTGTAGTTTTATGTAAGAACAAGCTTGATTCAAATTATTAGGTACAGAGCATGTAGTATGTCGCATAATAAATTACAAAAGTCTTAGCAGGTACCTAAATGTCTATGTACAAAATATAATCACTCCACCTCACACAAGAAAAAAACCACCCACAACGCTTCAATGCGCACTTAATTGAATGTTTATGATCATACCGTTAATTCGAGTATAATTACCAGAGACCCAGAGACTCTCAGGTTAATGGTAGACTCTGGTTAATGATTCGGTAAATCAAGACCAGCCACCCAGTGATTTAGAGAGAGCTCTGAACTGATTTGCGATCGGATTTGAAGAGCTTAACGTCGAATTTTAGAAAATTGTAGACCGCACGTTTTAATGAATTTATTAGTTGGGGTTTGTGCGTATGTGAAAAAAGTTAGTGGTTGGTTTTTATTTTATAAATCTGTACTTCTATGCTGATATAATAAAGAGAATACATTTTTGATTTGTTTGTACCCAGCCCCGAATTTACTGAGCTGATTTGAAAAATTCTTTCTCTGTTGGAAAGTTACACCCTTTCCTTCTACCCTGGTAAAAGCAGTAGTTCCTACGGGACGCGGGTGAAACCCCGGGAAACATTGGCTAGTCGCAAACAAAAACAGATATTTTTTAAGTATTTACAATGCTACAAACAAATCCCCTATCTGCCATATATCACAGAAGATTTTTTTTATATTTTTATAGATAAAAATAAGTAGAGGCTTCCAGCGTCTTTCAATAAAACGTATACCTTCAAAACTGTCCCAAATGACAAACTACATAACAGAACAAAAGATAATTTACGTCACGAATTTGTAAGGGGACGTAAAAAATTCTATATTTTCGGCTCCGTCCTTCCCCTGTCAGTCAAGTTGAGATTTAACTTAATTCTTTTTATTTTCTTAGAGAAAAGACGTCTGGACCATATCTTGGGCTTCGGGGAAGAATGTTTTATTCCTCACAAGAATTGGAATTTATGAATTCGCTTTTGTTTGGTTTATTATTTTTTGTTCTGTTGCACTTTTTGGCGTAGTTTGATTGTGTATTTATTTCACTTTAAAATAGAAAGAAAGAATGGATGGATTGTGTGAAAATCGACATGGTTAGAAAGAATGTTTCTTGTGAGATGACGTCTGATAGTAGGGTATGGAAAATAAGAAACGCTGCGCAGACCCTAATGGAATTGGGATAAGGGTAGGAAGATGATGACTTAAAATGGAATAAGAACAATAGAATCTATTTATTTTGCTTCAAGTTTCTTGTTCAGATAATTACACAATAATTAGGTGTACCTAATAAGTTAATTGCGCTAGGCATACAATTCAATTACTAATGCAAACCTACATCCGCCCTGAGTGCTATCAGATGTTGAGATACATGTACGAGTATGTGTGACGATGTAGACATAACATGTTATGTATCACACAAATCGACCTATATTAACATTATTAAGTTAAGTTTGTTTGTTAGGCTGATATTTTAACATCTTTGGCAATCGTCACGGTTAGTCAGAACAACTCCACAAACGCGGAAGTCACAAGCGAATTTGAGAAGACTCTGACACCAGGGCTTGTTAGGTTATTAGAATCTGCGGCTAACTCGATAAGAAGAAGAAGTCAGAAGCCACAAAGACTGATAGCCAATCTTACTGAAAGATATCGCGTTACTCGTTGCAGAGGTCATACAGGCAATCGGTCCATGTAATACACTGGTACTCAGCCGCTTCTGGTTAAACTGGAAGTCGACACCAACACACTATGGAAAAGGCTAAGCAGATGCCATAATACTATAGCTGAATTAATATCTACAGTGAACCAAAATCGCTCATAACATTCCAAATATAAACACAGAAAAATATATACTTTCCACAATAAAAAATAACATCTCCATAAATTCGAAATCGTATTTAACCCACATTTTATTTCAGGCCAATAACTTTTATCTTTCAGTTTTAACCGCAAACATAACTCTTATTCGCGCTCACTTATCTAACGCGTTTATCGCGAACAATTTCATATATTTTTCATTGGTAGGTAAAATCAACTGGAGTCGTTATCACGTAGGCTGTCATAGTTTAATGTTATTTAAATCGACTGTGATAATAACTGATAAGTTTTATATAGTGAGTTGTATTTGTTGAAAAGATTTTGGAAATGCACATTTATGTTGCATTTTAAATCATAGTTAGGGAGAACATGGGAATTCTACGCCAATTTAAATAATATATATAACGATAGAAAATCCATAATATGTTACATTTATTTCAGTAAGGACTCCCTCTCCTCGTATTTTTACAGACGCCTGGCATATTTTGTATACGGCATTTACAGGGCTTTCAAGTGTATTTTTCGCTCGCTATTTTTACATCTTATTTTTACATGTAAGGCGAACCTGTTGGAGAAAATCAGCTAGTGTGAAAACACTGTCAGTGCTTTATGAGCATTTAGCCATAAAACAACATTTCAAAACCCATATTCTTAAGTAATAAAAGAAACACACATTATTTACTATGCCCAAGCATCTATTTTTATCATTAAACACATGTACTTAAACACACTCCTTTACTCTTAATATGCAAGCTCCATTAACTATTAACAAATTTAAACAAAACCTTAATCCAAAAAGCAATAAATATAAATGGAAAGAGATTCCATTACTGGTTAACAACTAGCTCCTCAGTTGAAACAATAAATTATCTTGACTCGAGATAAAACTGTACTAGACGACGTCACTCCTGGTTCCTACTGATCGGAAATGTACGAGAATTTAATTCGGTTTCCATTATCTTCCAGACTAGAGTTTTATTGTTCAATTCTTGATACGTTTTTCAAGATTTTACTACCTCTATAGTAAAGGCAGATTATGAGATTTTAAGACTATCAGCTCAAGTATATTAAATACTAGACAGCGGTTTCACACATTTCCTAAGGTATCACTTACCTTACAGATAAAAAGTAGCCTAGATTATTCTGAAGTAAAAGTTACATTATTGTCAAGTTTTATCAAAATCCATTTAGCTCCTTAGACGTGGAAAAGCAACAAACATACACACACAATTTTTTTTAATTATTGTAAAAGTATATGAAAGAGGAAAATGGACCCCTAGAAAAAACATCTTCTACTTAAATTGCCGTAAGAAAAACATCTTGTCTATAATCCAAGAACCGTTAATTCAATAAAACAAACAAACCGACCATGAAAGCTCCATAAATTATAAGCTAAGTGCACACTCTAATTCTTCGTAAGAAAAACAAGCGAAGTTCAAGGGGCCCATAAGCCGAGGGGCCCATAAGTCAGGGACCCGTAAATCATGCAAATAAACTTTCTCATTAAAAGTACTAACAAACTACAGACTTTTTCGTCGGCCGACAATTTGATCGGCTCATAAATCGGTATGGAAATGAATGGTAGTACGCAAATAACAAAGATTAGGTATTTAGCCGGTTTCAGATCGACTAAAAACTTTAATTAAATTCACGATTTTTTAGTTTTTACAAAAAATAATATTATATAAGAGGTATTCACACAAAAACTAAAATGCATCAAAAAGTCCTCATCGCTGTCGACCGGGAGCGTGCCCAAAATGCTGGCAGCGTTGCCACGCGGGATGCCAATGCTTGTCCTTTGTCCAAGGTAGCAAGCCTTTTGGTCACGCGAAACGTCAACCAGCCGTTAAAAAAGCGATTTTCATTTAAAAACCATCGGTTCAACAGTCGGCCGACTTTTTAGTCTGCAGTTTGCGGGTCTAATACGGAGTTCTCATCGAACTCGATGAGCTCTTAACCCAATTGCTTTGAGAGTTAACTTTGCAGAAATAATATTTCATATAAAAAAGAGGGGTTCTGTTCATGGCGTATATTTTCCTCTTTTTAGCCTCTTATTGGAGTTGTCCGGCTAAGAGTTTTCATTTCCTGGATGCGAGTGCTTGGTTTAAAGTGTTTATATTTATTTCTCTACTTGTTTATTTTATTGAATACTAAGATACTAAGATTATTGAATACTTGCACTTTTTCAAATAGGCTACTTTACTTGACCGACGTTGAGCAAAATAAGTTGTGTAGGTAGGTATAGTATACCATTTTCGGTAATATTAATTGAGACTGAGTTGAAGTTTTTAAATATTAAAGACATCAAAAGAATGCCTAAAAAAACTGGCTAATTGAAATAATGGTTTTAGAACCCCTTTAAAATACATTTAAGGTATAACAAGAGCTTCGTTGTAAATATAGAGTAAGTTTATTTTAAAACAGGAGGTCAAGTGAAATTTTCTCAATTTCCTAACTACTTATCACCAAATAAATGATCAAGAAACAAACAGGACTGGAAATTGTGTTGTTTCTCGCTGAATCAGATTGCTCTGCCATCGACCTCCAAACTTCTCTCAACTTTAGCAAAGTTTTTTGATAACTAAATCTAATTATAACGATTTGTTGTCCAAGGGCCTTGTTTTCACACCGATTTTCTCTTTCGCTTTATACATTTTGACGTCGGAAAATCAATTTGAGAATGGAAAATTTTGGGTTCGACGCTTTGAAATCAAGTTATACGATAAAGTTTTTGTAAGTTACGATATTGAAGAAATTGATAAGTGATGTAGTCCTTGATTTTTGAAAACCTGGGGCCGAAGTCAACATGCTGAAACTTTTTTGAGAAAATTTTAATGAAATGCTCGTACATAAGTCACGATTTTCGAAATATACAGATATATTACAGACATTTACCCAAGGACAACACTAGGTTCAAAAAACATTATTTATTTACTAACTAATTACCTATAAACCTATTGTTTAGTGTTGTGATTCTATTTAATGTTGCAACATTTTGGTAAATGAACATTTCTGACTTCTAATATATCACAAAACACAAGGTTATATCCACAAAAGAAAAGCTCCTGAAAACATTGTGATATTAATTTAATCCTTTTGACAAGACACTGTAAGCCAGTACACATACGCCCATCTTAACTTGACCTCCCAAAACATTGAACTTTAAGGACCTCTAGGGTCATGTAATACTGGTTGTTGTGTCGTAAGCAATTTTCCATTGTTGGCGTGTGTTTGAATAGCAATGGACTTGTAACCGCTGTAATTATACTTTGATCGTTTTGAGGTTTTGTCTGTCTGTTTTACCCACCCAAAACAAAAATGTGAAAGACTGCCAAGTTCGATAATATGGGAATGCTTCGCCTATAAAAGAAGTGAGATCTGAATAAGTACCAAGTTCCATACACATACCTCAGTTAAAAATAGTTACTTTTTAATGATGTTACTTGGCAAGTTTTCACACACCTTGTTATAAACCTACTAAACGCAATGAATCAAGTATTTAATTTTCTATTAAAACTTGCCAAGTAACATCATTAAAAAGTAACTATTTTTAACTGAGGTATGTGTATGGAACTTGGTACTTATTCAGATCTCACTTCTTTTATAGGCGAAGCATTCCCATATTATCGAACTTGGCAGTCTTTCACATTTTTGTTTTGGGTGGGATTTCATTTATTTTTGTAAGGTTGTTTATTTTATTTTTATCTTATGATGAAGTTAGTTAAAGAAATGTCTCATTTATACTATCTTTCAGATTTTTTAATATGCACTATGTTTCTTACAAAGAAATGAACTAGATTAACTAAATGGACTAGATTTACCAACTGACTGACATGACATGTTATCATATATTATGTTCGTGGATCAAAGTTACACATTCGTTATTTTCGAAAGTGATTCACACTTGGCCGTTTTCAGATTTTTACTTTACTTTGACTAAATACAAACCTTTGTAACGAATTTCACATCGGTACGACCATTCGAAGGTATATTATATAAATATAGATAAGTTTAGTTCGTTTTAGTTCCTTAGGGGTATAAATTTACACCGGGTATAAAACACCTTCATTATTTTGAAACCGACTCACACTTGGCCATTTTCAGATTTTTCCCTTTACATTGACATAAAAACCTACCTCCGTGCCAAATTTCAAGTCAATACGACCATTGGAAGTGGTCTAGGTTTTTGATGAGTGAGTGAGTCAGTCAGTGAGTGTATAGTAAAAATAGCGATTTTCTGACGTCAATATCTCTAGACCTACAATAGGTATATTAATGAAATTTTGTATTTTAGATAAGTGAGGGGGTCTCAACAGATACTAGAAATTGATATGCGTAAATAAAATAGATTTTGAGTTACAGGGGGGTCGAATTTGGCCCGAAATGGTTCGTGTAATATAACCCACGGCCGGTGTGTCGCTTTTTTGCTCGAACTTGGCGGACACACTGCCGTGTGTCTAGATATGCGGTGGTAGGAGTCAGGCTGTTTGATGTGAAAAGACGTAGGTTTGTATAGAAATTATTGCGTAGACTTTTTTATTGAAAGTGTAAAGCAATTGGTCATTTGAGTGTGGGTATCAAACCTCATTTTAACTTCGAATTCTCGGTAATACGATCATCAAAAAAGTAATAATTCAGAAACAGTTTTCCCGACTGCGGAATTGTTCGAAAGACTTGACCGCGGCCCTGGAACACAGGCTTGAGAAGTAATATGGTGGGTTTTGGTCAGTAACAATCTGACACTCCCTCACGCTGCACACACAGCGGGAGAGAAAGAAGAAGATGGAAAAGGGTCACTTTTTCCCCACGATAAGCGCATGGCCTTACCAAATCTATTGTTTCAACGACTGCATAGCTGTAAATAACCAAGAAAATCAACTATGATTCAACCATAATGTAGATTGTAGCTGACTCATTTACGACCGCATCGCAATAAAATAAAATCAAAACAAATGCCATTTTCAATAAAACAAAAGTCATTAAATCCATTAGGAACAACTTCGCGACATTGAAGCGAATGATTCTACAAACCATGGCGTGCTTGCTGCCTCGTGGTTCTACAACATACAGATAGTAGACAAAAGGTCTACTTCGTACAAATGTGTACTTAGAACAACGTAAGAATGTACAGTTTATTCCACTCTGGTCAAATTGTTTTAGGCAGAATAAGGAAAGAATTATATGCGATTAATATAATGTTATTGGGAAATAACTCTTTTATGCTTCAAAATATTATTATGTCCTTGTTCTGGCTCTAGTTTTATGCTCGTTTGTTCTAAACGCACTCTAAATAAAATGCAAAGTTTTAAGACCGACATTTTACTTATATAAATTGTTCAACATAAAAGCAAGAGTAGTGCTTTAAAACACACATATCTTTAAGTATATCAACTGCACAACAAATATTCAAGAGCTGCTAACCCCGATTCAAGCATCTCCGATTAAACCTTCTGTATCCGCATTTACCGTAACAAATAACATTTTCTCAACATCACAATACGGCCGGCGACTTCCTCGAATCGTCACGCGATAGAAGCACGACATCGGCCGATTTCTAAATTATTTTGTTAATAAAACTTACACGAGGAAAGATCCCATAGAACCGAGTCTCCAAGGTCGTACCTGACATATTCTCAGCTGTCAGAAATAGTGAATTAAGTTGTTGTAAAAGCTTTCTATAATCATGCAAATATTAAAAGGCTGAGAAGTTTGTTTGCTTGAGCGTGCTAACCTCAGGGACTACAAGACCGATTTTAAAAGTTATTTCAGTGTTAGATAGCAATTTTAATAAAAAGAGTAACAGCATGAGCACACTGCTGACCAAACGGTCGCCAGATAGTTGGATATTTTTTTAAAGAAATTCGTGAATTCAATCAGTGTTTAGTCGGTTTGATACCGGCCAAATACCTGATCGTTGTTATATGCGTACTACCATTCATTTCCATATTGATTTATAATTATAAGCCCAAAAAAACTGTGAGCCGACTTAAAGTTTACAGTATTCAGGTACTCAAATAAGCCTTTTTTTTTAAACAAAATTCACAGTCTCTTGTTTCTCAAAGAATGATATCAGGTGCCCGTCTAAGTTGGGTGCTAAACGATAAAGTTGAAAGCTCAAGTTGGGCTAAGTTACTGTTTTCCTAGACGATAAGCAGTCGCGTGTCAAGTTTATATAAAGTGCCGTTAAAAGTTAACTTGTGTGGTTTCTCTGAAGATCTGAACATCGCTCTTCGTCGGCTTAAGTTTGAGACACAAGAGGAAATAGTAGGGAGTAGTGAGACATAAGAATCGTTTGTAGTTCTAAATGGGGTAGGTATAGAATAGTGGTATGCACTTTATTATTATTTTTTTTTAACAAAGATTGATTGAGTTGTGCAAAATGATTAATAATACTGATGTTTTAATGAAGATATTTTAAAATATGTTATCAAAAACCTTGTGTTTATATATCACACTGCCTAAAAATATTTTCTTTGTTTAGGCGATTAGTTAATAAATAGTCAAAAAGATTTATCTTGGGCCCACATTGACGGCACTTTACAGCTAGAGCTTTTATGGCGATGAATGTAATCAAAATATCAAAAAATTAAATATGCTAATAACGTTGGAATATCAGTGGCAACTATAGCTGTATTGCTATATTGCTGGGGAGTTTGTTCCACCACTTCTTCTTCCCAGCAAAAACACATAGGAAGTGGTGAAGGGCGGGCGTTTTGGGGGCTGTCTTTTGTTTTGACGTTCGAAAAGTGCTGATTTTCCTACTTTGAATAAATGACTTTTGATTTTGATTTTATATTTCAATCTTTAATTAACAAAGAAAAACTTTCTCCTCATTTCACTCTGCTAAAAACTGAAAAGGTAGTCAGACACTTAAGGAAGCGAGCAAAGCCAAAGAAAACCGCTAGTATTATATAAAGTAAAGTAAATAATACCCTCAAGTAATCCCCAAGCCACAGGCCGCATTTTCCCCAATTACCGTTCCAACATACGCAAAATATTGAATATTATACTGTTTTCATTTAATTTAAAAACATCTTCAAGGAAAGATTCCTTACCATTAATATTAATAATACCTTAAGGCTATTTTGTTTAAAATAATAATATTAGGTTCCTAATTACCTTGCGTTTCAAAGAGGATATTTTGTATCAATAGGTACCTGATTTCTTGAGTTGTAAATACGATATAGAAAGAAAAACAAAAACGTAAAGATTAATTAGGTATGTGGTTTATTTATAATCATTTTTATTTTGACCGTTTTCATCATACTAATAGTATAAATTAATAAGGATTTTGATGGTCGGTAGTAATACAGCAACATCAACGAAACGACACGTAGGCTACTATTTATCCGGGTCCGAAAAGTAATTCTCTCAGGCGACCTACTTATCAGGTAAAATCTATGGTAAAACTACGGGCAACAATTAGTACTTACAGACATAACTCGAATTCTATGCGGAAGATTTTTGGAATTTGTTACAAGAAATGGAATTTTTATTCCGCTAATTACTGGAATCCATTTGCATCATATAAAATTCTACCCATACACAAACCAATTTGCCTTTTAACCTACTACGTTAGTAAATTAAATAACTTTATTCGATCATACAAAGTTGACACCCACATGAATGTGCTCAAAAAGTTAAAACAAATTATATTTATAAATGTGGCAACCCAAAGCTAATACAATTTAGTGTGGCAACCCCAGCTTGGATTGATAAAGAAGTATCTATTTAAACATTTTGCGGTAGGCTTATATTAATATTTTCTAGTCTGGTGGACTAAGGACTATATGAATGTGAAATTATATTATTATTTTATTCATTTAATTTGTTGGTATTTTGAATTCCAGATTTTACGCTCAGTCGCTTTTGAAGGTTGAATCTATTAAAGTTTGAACGTCAAAAAGTTTTTATAAACTAAGGTGAATAATTTAAGAAAAAAAACAGGTTTAAGGATCATATATCAGACTAGCGGGTCTCACATTGCCAAAAAATTTGATTCGATTTCCTTGAAAATAAACTGTTTTACTAACCTGTGACTAGCTACCGGCCGACAGTTAAGTCTACAGTGAATGGATGTATTTAGACCTACTTTACATGGAGTTCATATCTTAATTTTTTTATCGAACAACTACAAACATTTTTATGACAAAAATAGACTCCAAAAAATACCGACTTCTATAATATCTATTCGTTAAATTCAATTTCTTTGCCAATGGATCACTTTGTTTGACATCTCTTTGAAAGGACATAAAGTGACATCTCCCTTTCTTTGTATTCGCGGCAAAACTGTCTGTGGACCAAATAAGGAATGGCAAGGACAGTTCTACAAAATAAAGTGACCTACAATTGATATAAAGGGTTGGGTTGTAATCGTGACAGGCTTGTATTTTTGATAGGAAATTTTTGATGATATTAATAATTTTATTAAGAACAATAAAAGCTGCATATTATATGAAAAGAATCAGAATCAGAATATATAAGTCTAAAACAAACAAATCCTTTATGCTAGCTTTATGAAGGTAGTATAGATAACCTATTGTTAAACTCAGATAAATAAATGATAAATTATATTTTATGCAAACAGATTGAACATTTTTAAACGTATTTTCATTGAAATCTTGATCTCGGTTCTTACCAGTCACACTAAAACAAACGATGTTCTACGTGCAGGTACACTAATAATATTGTATGAAATAAATTGATTTTACGCAAAACAAATTACATAGAAAATATTATTCTACACAGAATAATAAAATCTAATAAGTATTCTTGGAATGAATTTAGTAATTTTCTGAACAATTTAACCTAACGACTCATGTCAAGAACCGAACAAAAAAAATCATTCACCCTCTTTTATCCGAGATCGTCAAAAAAATTCCCAAAGAAAACACGAAGGTTGAAAACTCGATTATTATTGAAAGCGTCTGAATTCGATTCGGGTATACAAAGGAATCAATCGACGCCATTGTTATAAGCTCGGTCTATCGAGCCTACTGGACACTGAGGAGGGAAAGAAAGCGGAGATGCTATATGGAAGGTAGGTCAGGCGCCTCCTTGTAGGCCAAGTAACATATAGTAGGCGTGATCAACGAGGCGGGTTAAATCGCGTTAAATCAAAACCAATCTGTCAAATATTGGTCTTGATCGATTGATGATTTTATTTTGAAAATGACCAGCAGGTTCCATAGACGGCGTGCAAGGGCAGAGCCAGTAACGTTCCTCGTCCGCATTTTGGCGCGCTACTTTCTTATGACATTTTGCGTCATGACATCTCCGGTAGTCATTTTATTCTCCATGCTACTGGATCATTGTACCTACAACACAATATGATGAATTAGGGTTCATTTGTAAAGGTAATGATTCGTACCTGGGGTAATGACGGAATACTCGGGATTTATTCTTGTCAAGGTTAGCGACGGGAATTTATTAGGATTTTTATATTGTCTGTTACTCATGGCTGGTATAAAACATAGACTTTTTGTATAGTACTATCCACGTGTAATATTCTTATCTTAAAATATCAAAAGACTGACATCGAAAGGTGTTTTCAAGAAAACTGCCCTATCAAGAGTAGAATCAGTAGTTCACACTAACGAAATTCGTTGTGCATAAATGCTAGGCACTTATTTTGTACGCGCGCCTCATATAGAGCGGCAAAAAATCAGTAATTTCATACCAGTAATTTGCCAATTGTGTGTCGTTGTACAGTATATAAGCCCAGTGGAAAATCCACCAGTATAAAATTACTCTATTACGTCACAGGATCAAAAAGATGACACGTGCCACATAAAA
Organism: Helicoverpa zea x Helicoverpa armigera; assembly: GCA_033682625.1. Classification (NCBI taxonomy): domain Eukaryota; kingdom Metazoa; phylum Arthropoda; class Insecta; order Lepidoptera; family Noctuidae; genus Helicoverpa; species Helicoverpa zea x Helicoverpa armigera. The sequence goes on from JAWIIS010000008.1 coordinate 1,199,083, forward strand.
CGATTTGTCATCCGCAAGGAATTACAGATATGACATATCAGACTATTTGTTATAGTAGTAGCATCCTCGTCGTAATCTGTTTAGGCGCACCCTTTCCGAGGTGTCTGCTAATTTTAGATCAGTGGGTCCCTCGCAAGCCCCTCCAATGTGTTACGACATATGTTTAGAATTTGTAAGCTCAGGTGGTTATTATAAATATGAGAGTTAATCTTGTTACTTAATAAATGGTAGTTGAATTGGTAGATGTTTTTTGCGATTTTAAGTGAGCAATAAATTCGCTAAGTATTTTATAGTATTGGTCATCTGCGGTTTCAGTCCTTCCCAATTCTTAACTACTCAAACATCCTGCATATATATAACTTGCTGCATGTATAACTTAAAAGTTTTTATGTCTTTCTCTGATGTCGGAGCTGTGACTGTGACGTTTCATCAAAGTCCTTTCAGCAATTCTTGTGACAGAGTAACAAACATCTAGACACTCTTTCTTTCATACTGAAGTTATAAAATCAAAATCCTTTTAGTAATTTTGTAGTGACGAGTAACAAATATTCACGAACCCATCATTTTATACAAGCAAACTGTCTCGTTTATAATATTCATATGATGTGTCCTGCGTAATGTAACATTAAACCTAAAACATAATTCTACCTAAAGAGAAACATATAAACCTCATACATCCCCCATTGTAAAGAGCTTACACCGTAACCATAGCATAAGGACAAAAGGTACGACATTATGATAAATAGCCCATGCTTTTGCATGCATGCCAGGGAGAACAATAGACGAACAGAGACGACGATATTTTATTTACCACTAATCTACTAAGAAAGTAGCGTCGCAAAAATAGGGGACAAGGTGCGTTACTGGCTTCGCCCTCATTTCTTTGCAATTGTACTCAAAAACACAATAGAGGTATTTAAGAACCGAGTTCTTTAAGTGAGCCACATTTATGGTGTTGTTACAAAAAAATTACAGATTTTAAATCAAATAACTAATCAGTCAAGACTAATCTTTGACAGATGTCTCGAGGAACCCGAACGCCTCGTTAGTTGCTAGTAACTGATGAACTCAATGCACGTTTTTTGACCTACAAGAAGGCGCCTGACCTACCTGCCTTGTGATATCTCCGGTCATCTTTCCTTCCTCTGTGATGCATACCTACATATAAATGTCATGACATGTTAAATATGCCAGTTATGCTTTGTTGAACATGTTTATACTTGTTTGTGATTATCTAACATTTCATGGTGTGGTTTACCTACGGTGTTCAAAGTTAGATTGCAAGTTTCAAGTGTGGTCAGTTTCATAAAAGTACTGTTTCACCCGTGCCCGAAGGGAACTACTTTCAATAACCAGATAAAAAGAAGTCTTATTTAACCATTCCTTCGTCATCTGTCTGCCAGTCCCATCAAAATCTGACCAGCCATAGCAGATGATGAACCCGAACACGACGGACGAAAATGTTAAAAAATGTTGTACCGGTATATGTATCATGTGTACGTGATTAATTTGTTAAAATATTTCAGGATTACTAGTCATGAATCCATTGTTCCATCCTAACTACCTAATTCCAGTTACTCCATACTTATCCCTGACACAAGGATTTGCTCTGACAGAATATTTATTACTACTGCTGTGATTCATCAAATTTAACCCTCTGCATATATTAATAAGGCTCAAATTAGCTTGCTTTGTGCACGTCTGATATTTAATGCACGAGGGCTCTAATTGTTTGTTCCTTTGTATGATATGAAATAGATTAATGAATTAAAATAACACTGCCTGTTCCCCGCAGTTTCACTCGCATCCCGAAAAAGCTTCTTCCCACATCCGGATAAAAGGAAACCTATGTTCTTTATAAGCCTCTAGATGTCTAGACTATCTGTGTGAGTATTACCAAACACTTAAATCGGTTCAGCAGTTTTGACACTAACGCGCGAGAGCCAACCCAGAAAACCAACCTTTCTACGCTAACCTTGCCCATAAGTAGAAAAATAATAACTAAAAAAGCACCTCAACGTAACAAAGTTTGTTTAACTTTGAAAATTTAATCATAAAGCGTTTATACAGGGGGATGTCAAACAAGTCACAACATGTCTGCGTAATAGCGGGCTCGGATTTTAAATTAACGATTAACTGTCTAAACCGAGTTAATTTTAACCGCCTTTTTCTGTTGCCTAGGAAACAAAGCGTTAATTTTTTACCTTACTGAAATATGGAAAATCTAAAAAGAAATCATGTGTATAAATTGGTGCTCAATCCTTCTCTGTGTGAGAGGATGCCTGAGCCCAGCAGTGGGACTATAAAAAGGCTGATAATGATGATGATGAATTGGATAAAGTTTAATCAAGAAAAATCATTTAGTCATGTTTTTATTTTGGCTGAATAATGCAAATATTGTTCCCATCTGTGCCTTAAAAATAAATGAAATAATAACATTTAGCTTTTATTGTCCCACTGCAAAAACAGAGGCATTTATTAAAAACTTAAACTTTATATTTTGTGCAATTACACTTTTAATTAAAAATAATATTTCAATTTAAACATCAATTCACGATTTAGCTTTTCAATAAAACGGAATCATAATAAAAACGAACTTAACTTCTTAAGAGGACGAATTGGAATTTTTGGCGCCAAGGATGTCAATTTTTCTCAGTAAATACAAAACGGATCAAAATACAACTTGGTTACCTGAAAGTTCATGATATAAACCTTATTTTGTTAGTTGTAGAAACATGATTAGGTAACTTTTATAACAGAGAAAAATATATCAAACATACCTCTTTTTAAAAAGAGATTCACATATTATGGGCAAACGGGACCGATTTAAGCCTCTTAACTTTTTTAGTAGTTGAGTATATACATACTCTTTAAAATTGTAGTAGGAATTTTTATTAAATTATCATTTCTAAATATTAAAATTACAAAACCATTTTGTCGCTTACGACTTTTAGTTATAAGCTAGCGCGCGTATTGTTATCCTCGCCCCGCTCAGACGCTCCGACCCCTTTTGGCGCCTTAGATGCGCGTGCCGGTTATGGAATTATTGTTGACCACTTCCTCGCCTTAAAATGAAAAACCGAATTTATTCAAAATGTACACGTTATTCTACTTTATGAAAATTAAAACGCGTGGGTTTAAACCTGAGGGACAAATAATTTTCCATAACATTCGAATTGTACTGAAAACTGAACTTTTACTGAATTTATGCCAAAGCTATCTAGGGCCACGTAAAAATGTTTCATATTTTTTAAATTGCATGTAGCAGTACCCACACACTGTAGATTAAACAGTTGGCCGATAGTTGGCTCGATAGATGAAAAAAAAACGTTAACTGTATTTTTTAAGAAAACCGTAAATTCAATCAAAGTTTGTAATCGGTCCGATACCGGCCAAATACCGATCGTTGTTATCCGCGTACTTCCATTCATTTCCATACTGATTTGTGAGCCCAAACAAACTGTCGGTCGACTAAAAGTTTGCAGTGTGGAAAGCTCTTAGAGGTACTTGTATTACAGAGTATCTCGCTTTGCAAAGCTCCTCGCATATGAATATTGGCTACGAACGTAAATATATATTGCTGGGAAGCTTTTATGCATGTTTTCAGACTGTTATTGTAAATAGATTTTTGTATAAACCGACTGCCGTCCGCAATTTTGTGCGCATAGAAAAGTATTTTGAATATTGAAAGTCATGAGTTTTGAAACAGCTTTCTTTGCACGAAAAGCAGAAATTGTCACATAAAGAGAATGTTCCATGAAAAGTCGTTATGGCCCCTATATTTGACTTTCTTGTTCTCTCTTTTCATTGCAAGATATCACGGTTTGACTTAAAAATATTTTCCAATACACACAAAAATTGCATTGGTTGACCTAACTTGAAATCGAACACGCATGCTGCATAGTCCTATTTAAGACTTTAATAACGTTTCATAAAACTATAACTTAAGGTATGTATAGTCACTCAAGCATTATTCTAATACTACATAATCCAATTATAAAACGTCTGGACCTTAAAAGGGGCCTTGACCTTTGTTTCGGCTTTTCTTCTCAAATGTAATCGGATGGAAAACTCCCGGCTCAGCTCGCTTTAAATACTAGTTCTTTATATATTCAATTTCAGAATACCTAAATATTACGCTTAGACGTGCCATTAATCATTGTCTTGTTTTTGCACCTTTGTACCTACTGTTATTGTTTTGTGTAATTTGCTTACTGTTCTGAAAAGTCGAGCAACCATCAATCTACCATTCGCTTGCATTTCGCGTTGAATCAATCAAAACTGTATGCACGAATCCGCAACGTCGCATATAGAAAGACTTTTTGATAGTTCTATACAAACATCAAACGATCGCTGACGCTGTACCTGACCAAATGAATTTCCATTCTGATAAGATATTATTGGAAATACGTTTGCAACACTGTTCTCACAAACAAGCGTGATAATATGATTACAACAATGACGTCACAAAGGCAATATCTCCAAGACACCGTCTCACCGCTCCGTCTAATGAATCGCCGCACAAACTCGCAATGTCTGACACAAATGTCGTTTGTGTCTACAACGAGAAGCAATCAGTTTCTCGAGTGTTGACTACCCGGTCCCATACCCTCCCAAGAGTCCTATTCTGTCTAAATGCTATTCTAGAAGCTTCGCCGAAATATATTCTGGCTATTTGTCGGGAATACAATGCGGCTTTTCTATAATAGATGCTAATAAAGATGAATAGGTATGATTGTAGAAACGTTTCAAATTGGACTCAATAATTCTTGGAATTATAATCAGAATCCATTGATACGACTGAAATAATCGCATGAAAACTTGAAAAGAATAAAAATAAGATGGCTATATTACTGAATATCAATATCTCAACCGACGAAGCTCCTCTCTGTGAAAATTTAATGACTTGTCTGTTCAGACGAACGAACAAGCGGCATCGTATATACAACGAATCATAATTCTAAAACATCAATAGATTATGTTCTTTACATAATCATACATAAATAATTCAATTCTAATTTACATAGATTATGTATTCGTTGAATTTCACGTCTTTGGGTAAGTCCCAGATGGACGTAATATTGTTGAGATCTCGAGATGGAAATTCAAAGCTGAATCTAGCTTCATGTTATACAGAGAATTGAATTGCATTCAATATTTTGCAACAGGCTATTCCCACGGTCTTATAGATACTCTTAGATGGTACGATGTGAACGTGCTCACTAGAAAATGGCTTAAGAACGATCTTATTTTGAAAATAATTTTATCGCGACGCTATCTCTAGCCAACGTTTATAGATTCTGTGTTTTTTTTCTCATCTGTGTGAATATGGCTACTTATTTTCTAGCTTAGTTGACTAAAAAGCTCAGAAGACTTACCATCGTAAACCACTCCCCGCACCAGCTGGTCAGCTTCGAACACGGGATGGCTAAGCGTCAGGTTAACGTCACTATCTGCGTCACTGAGCGTGACGATATCGTCACTGTCACTCGGGATCCTCGCGAAGGCACATGCATCACTGATATCCACCGTACTTTCACTCACTACCTCACTCACAGTTGTCACCTCTATAACTTCCTCACTAGTCGTTGTTTCATCGTAAACCTCAGGAATTTCTATAGCTTTATCATCAGATGCGACTTCTTTGTCATCCAGTTGAGGTGGTCCCGGCGATCTGCCCGGGGCAGGATCACCATTCGGCAAACTCAGTGTCGAGCTATAAGGCAACAAAGCTAAGATGACTATCGTCATCAGAAAATTTACTGTGATTCTGTTCATTTTGAATTTGGTCGGGTTTTTCATGTTGCTCTTCACCGTCTGACATTGCATCGGTTTTCGGTATTTTGACATCAGAAGATGGCTTGATGTCATATTTATGTGGAGTCGATTCTGTGTCTCGACTCTTGTGGGGGAAGTAAGTTTGGTTCTATCTCGTTCATGGTTTTCGTCTGTGGTTTATCTGGAAAAGAAAAAAAATACCATTAGCTTATATTCAACCATACAGCTATAATTTGGTACCAATAGTACCGATATTCAAGTGTTTATTTTGATTTAAGTACTTTTGAACATTCTTGCCCGCAAAAGCTGTCACTACCGAATTACTTATTACAAATCCCTGATCGCATTCAATAATCTCAAAATGGACTTTCAATCACAGCTAAGTTCAATTCAATTCTATGTCATCATTACTTAAAGTCTGAACAAGATCAGAATTTTGCCCACCAGCATTTGAATAGCTAAATTGATTACCACTCCACAATATACGTACCTATACCTTGATCAGATTCATTAATAATTCATCTGAAAGCCGTCTTTAATCTTCGTATTTTCGAATAACAATAGCTGTAATCAATATTGTTTCCACAAACATGTTTTTAAGGTTCTCCGAAAAAATATTTTCTAAGAGACTAATAGATTGGCTACTCTTGGCATGCTTTGTGCCAGGCCGGGGCGCCCTACAAACCTATTTATCAGTTATGATAAAGGCTGAAGGACAATGAAACCTATTGAGTGAATAAAAGCAAAATATTTTTCCTTGACTTTGATTAGGGTATTCGGTTTCAAAGTTACCCTTTGTGTTTGTTAAAAATGTTATTTTCGAGTTCGCATTTTGTTTTTGATAATGTTGCTGCTACGGTTACTATGAAAAGTGGTATTTTCTACAGATTTAAATTTCATAAAAGTTGATTGGGTTTCTTTAGTTTTAACTGCCATTTTTTTTTAAAGGTCTTATACTAAAATATTGTGTTGAAATAATTCTTCGTTCTCTTGATAAGGTCAAAGTGAATTCTGATAAAATAAATGACCTTGATTCGTTTTCTCAAATAAATGACCTTGACTCAAAATCGTTTTCACTAGTAAGACCCCTAATGGAACACTTTAGTCTAATGTTTTGTTAAATGGCATATAATAGCTTCACTGTTAAGTTAGGATTCAAGCGATTAAATGATCGTACATGACTTTAACGACGGCTATTTATCTTCTAGCACTAAGCTATAGTAAAGATATATGGAGATATAAAATTAACCATCAGCATTAGGCTAAAATTGGGTATGATTACTGAAATGGACTGACATTACGGGAGACTCAGTATACATTACAATAATCGTTTTGTATTTGTGTAATTTTTTAGATAATGTATATTACTTAAGTATCAAAACGTTTAATAAAAAATATTAAATTATACCTGTGTGTATTTTCGATTAAAAAAGGACATTTCGTTCTATCATTTAAAAAAAAAATATAATAAAAAATATTATTGCAAAACTGACACTACACGGAAGCTTTACTTTCGTTACGGTCAAGAGTATTCACGAACCGCTTATTTAATACCAGCCATGATCCCATACACGTTCATACTAAGGCGAATCACACACGAGCATACTACTAACACCGCCACTAGGAACATGTCACGTTAAAAGAACGATTTTCAAGTAAAAATGGTGACCTCGTAAAACGAAGCGGCAGTCTTTAATAGCTTTTTTTACACTGGTGGATTTTCTGAGCAGGTATGCTGCATGATTTTTCCGCGCATAACCTCTTAGTTTGGCTGATGTCCGCTCAGAAAATCCGCTAGTATGAAAAAGCTCTTAGCCACTATACCAAACCAACTTATATACAAAATACTCTTAGGTGACAATATCTACAAAAACACGCCTAAAAAACAATCAACGCGCGTTTTATAGGCGCGTCATTGCGCCTGCCGGAACAAGTCCCATATCGCATGGTCGTGTGTGTTCCACCTAAGGCCTGACTCCACGGACGAATGGATTTTTAGATGGAAATACAGATTATGACGTCACAGAGGATATTGTGTTTATTTTTATTCAGCAATGTTGATCCGAGGATATTGAAAAATGGATTAGCTTACCCTGCTTTGAGAGATTTTGTTACATAAAAGGGGTTTTATGTGGTTATGGCAATAGTTGGTAGTTATTCTTTATAGAAGTTTATTCGGAATAACGAGAAACATAACTCGAGTTTCAAAATAACCCGAGACACCTTGAAGAAATATTGCCTATTTATATTGAACTTAATGCTTAACATAATTTCCTAGGTCGAGCTTTCCGAATGTTAGTATATCAGTATCTACATTCGATCAAGGATGATCCTTAAATATTAATTAATCATTTAATATGGTGTTTTTCAGACCACATCCTGACTTCCCATTCAAATGAGCATTACCGTTGACACATCCCAAAAAGTCTACAATAGTTTTGCATCCCCCTACTGGGACCCAATAACACATGACTTACCACACTTCCCAGGTCACTTTTAACGACCTTTATTCACCCTTCAAAGCATATAAAGTTACACGTTATAATGCAACTAAGTGTAAAGTTGTACACTGCAGACTAAACAGTCGCCCGACTGTTGACATGATGGTAGACAACATTTTTTTAAGGAAAATCTTGATTCTAACCAAAGTTTTTCTTCGGTCTGACACCGGACAAATACCTGATCGGTGTTTCGTATGTACTTCCATTCATATTTATACAGCTTTATGAGCCGAAACCAACTATTAGCCGACTAAAAGTTTGCAGTGAGCGCGTGTCAAGTTGTACTCTAAGTGTAAAGTTGTACACTTAAGTAATTAAAGCTGGGCGCCATGATAGCCGGGGTAATAGAAACAAAACATTCGCCCTTGTTATATTAGGGTTCATACGTTAATGTTAACTTAACTAATGGATTATTTGGGCATATGCGAATGGACTTTCTGCTGATATTGATTATAATACATGCAGATAATAAAATGAAATGCATACATTAGGTACTTAATAGTACACTTTGTTTAACCTTTTCCCTACTATATTGAGCTTGGTTTCCAGTCTAACTGTATGTAACTAAGTACTATCTAGTAGGTACTATTTTCCGAAACTAGAATGAATACTATTAGCGATAATGTGTGACTTGGTTTTGTGTATCTTTACAATTTTCTAAACAAAACAAACATTGCATACTTCTATTTGAAAAACTTTTTGACTGTCCTTATAACTTCCTACAACTTTCAAAATGCCGTAGTTAAATATATTGTCCGTTAGCCAACCAAACAGCATTATTACCACTTTATAGAATAGGTATTATGCACCATACCTAGTACTGTTTTAATATCTAGCAATTAGTGGCCTGTACAACGGCCACTGGCAGTAGATAATGAAGCATAATAACCTACTGTTGACAGTAATAATAGACTGATAGCCTATCTATCAAATTACCTGTCTGTGGTCACGTAGTCTATGCTATACATAGATCTATAATACATTATCATTTTGCATCAGAATAATATGCGAGTGGAAATGAAAACTTCATTTTTTTTAAGAATATATTTATATTATATCTGTAAGAAATGAAATAAAATTAAAATAAATGATTGAGCAATAGTGACATTTCCAGTATTTACAACATTTTCGGTAAATAATGTTGAAGTACCTAACACATACTCATATTTATATTTAACGATAATATAGAGTTATAATAAATTATTACACTCTAAATATAATTGTGTACCTTGCCTAAATTACAGCCCCGTCTAATAACCATTACTTAAATAAACTTATAACACGAAAACAAAAGCATGTCTTAGAAAATATCCACGAAAGAGAATTTCCACTAAAAACTTTTCAGACGATCGAAGATAACAGATAAGAAACGGTTGCTTAAGCCTTTAGTATAAACCATAATAAAGAAGGAAGTTTACTAAACTTTTCTCATAACTCAAAAAGATATACTAATTATACATAAAAATATATTATATAAAAATATAAAAATATATTATATATTATATTATATAAAAATAAGTTATACTTATTTACTTTAAGAAACCGTACAAGTGCGAATCGGACTCGTGCACGAAAGGTTCCGTACCATCCAAATTTATATTCTATATATATTTATGGATATTGAGCAAAAATCTGCTAAAAAAACGTTTGTTGTATGGGAGCCCCTCAAAATATTTATTTTATTCTAGTTTTTAGTATTTGTTGTTATAGCGGCAACAGAAATACATCATCTGTGAAAATTTCAACTTTCTAACTATCATGGTTCATGAGATACAGCATGGTGACAAACGGACGGACGGACAGAGGAGTGAAAACAAGGTAAACTAAAAACAAGGTAATGAGTGGTTCCATCTTTATGAAGCACTGACCAATCCATCCAAGATACTCAAATATAATCAGGATCTGTTTACCGCGGTTTCACACCGGGTCACATTCCGAGTGGCAATCTGCTGCTCGGGTTTTAACGTCATCTTCCGCACTGGTTGTCTTCTATCTACACAACGGAAAACCGAGCAAAAATCCTCTAGTGCGAAAACGTTTTTAATCATATAATCTTATTAAAATACGCTATTGTAGCATTGAAATTCAACCAAAAGTAACATTCAATTTTGAAGAGTACTTAATCCCACTAATACCTACTCTAAACACGTGTGTATGGATACACGTTTGACCAATAATTTTAAACAAATTAAGCCAATTTGTAACGTAATGTGTCAATGAAAACAAAGCACTGTTATTATCTGCTACTAATCGTATCAATTTTAATAAAAATACTTTTGACAAAAAGTTGAATTTGAAATTCAAACAATAAATCAAATACCCATCAAATAAACGAGATTGCAAATATCATAAATATTTATCCGATATTTTTGATTTTATTTGATCGTTTAGCTATTTTGTTGTTTGCTAGTTTTATGCTTGGTTAGAATATAAATAGCAATCGTATTATTTGCAGATTGCTAAATGTAAAATGCATCTATAGCGTCCTTACCAAAGGGTAAAACAGGAACGTAGTTGGTAAGACTTCGATGTCCGTTTGTTCGTCCATATGTCACCTGACTGTGTCTTATGAACCATGATGTTAGACTGTTTCAATCTTCAAAGATTATGTATTTCTGTTGCCCATATAACAACGAATGGTGTCCCTAATCAATGGCTTTGCTCAGATCTTGAAATGTTTTCCTTAACAAATGTTAAATCCACTAACAGCCCTATCAAGCTCCATATTTGGGGTTTGCTATCACTAAATAATAAGGGCACAAGAATTAACTCGCAAACTTTAATTATGTGTAAGAAGAGACATATATATATATGTGGTACGTGAGTTAATTAAATAATTATCAACCTATTATTTCAGATCGGTATCTAAACTTGAAGATAACCATTTTAAATATATTAGAATATTTAAGAGTCTTCACCTCGTCTCAATTTAGAAAAAAAACAGTCCAGGGTTTTTCAGTGTGCTAATAAACAAAAATCACAAAAGCGAAAAATAACTTTATTTATAAAAATGACTATTACAAAATAAAAAGCCTTCAAAGATAGCCCCACTGAATAAAATCATCTACCACACCACGGAACCGCTCTTTAAATCGGTCATCAACTTTGAAAGACAAAGTCGACAATGACTCATTTGCTACATCGGGTGCATCTTCATCAGCCGCAAACAAAAAGGGTACATAAAACACGTTTATCATCAAACCAAAATCCATCTTCTCTTTTAAAACTCTCTCAAATTCCATCCTTTGAAAAACTTTCTCTATGTCCATTCCGAAATATTCAAGAAACTTCTTCATACTGTCATAGTATAGGTCCTTGAGGTACACCAGAGGTTCTTGTCGAAAGTCTTTGTCGGTTCCATTGAAAATGAAGTATAGGAAGTCCAAGATTGGACAGCCGTAGTGAGCTATTTGGAAGTCGATTGCTATTACTTCTTTGACTTTTGCATCCTGAAAGAAAAAATTACTTGATAAACCTTTGCTTGTAAGTACAAACGTAAGGTACAAAAAGATCTCTTTTGAAATTACGGGAAAGTTAACCACATCAACTCAATCCAGTCTAGTGTACTTTCTAATAATTAAAACAAATATGTGCCTAGACTTCTAAAACAACAGAACTAAAAAATACGTATTGTTAACTTACATTTTCCTTAGCCATAACATTGTTATGTTTAAAATCGCCATGACAGAGTGTGCAAACGCCCGACACATCATTCATATACTTTGGGTAATCAGCCACCTTTTCCAAAATCCTTTCTCCTACTTTATCTCTCACATCTGGTTCCAAACAATTGATAGAATAATTATACATATTCTTTACAAATCCATGCCAATCTTCTTCGAATTTAAAAGGCTGTTTCATGGTCGCAATATTTTCTTTAAAATACTCAGGTCTTTCTGCTTGTAAAACAAATGAAAGTGCGTGAAAATTGCCAAGTTGTGTTATGCACAGTTTAGCATAATCTAAGGATATGGTTTCCATTCTGTCATAGACTTTAAACCCTCTCTTACCTAAATGTTCAAGGATGATAGATTTTGGATTGCATCCTTCATAAGTCTTAGGCATTAGGAATCGACGAGGTGAAGACTCTTAAATATATTAGAATATTTAAGAGTCTTCACCTCGTCTCAATTTAGAAAAAAAACAGTCCAGGGTTTTTCAGTGTGCTAATAAACAAAAATCACAAAAGCGAAAAATAACTTTATTTATAAAAATGACTATTACAAAATAAAAAGCCTTCAAAGATAGCCCCACTGAATAAAATCATCTACCACACCACGGAACCGCTCTTTAAATCGGTCATCAACTTTGAAAGACAAAGTCGACAATGACTCATTTGCTACATCGGGTGCATCTTCATCAGCCGCAAACAAAAAGGGTACATAAAACACGTTTATCATCAAACCAAAATCCATCTTCTCTTTTAAAACTCTCTCAAATTCCATCCTTTGAAAAACTTTCTCTATGTCCATTCCGAAATATTCAAGAAACTTCTTCATACTGTCATAGTATAGGTCCTTGAGGTACACCAGAGGTTCTTGTCGAAAGTCTTTGTCGGTTCCATTGAAAATGAAGTATAGGAAGTCCAAGATTGGACAGCCGTAGTGAGCTATTTGGAAGTCGATTGCTATTACTTCTTTGACTTTTGCATCCTGAAAGAAAAAATTACTTGATAAACCTTTGCTTGTAAGTACAAACGTAAGGTACAAAAAGATCTCTTTTGAAATTACGGGAAAGTTAACCACATCAACTCAATCCAGTCTAGTGTACTTTCTAATAATTAAAACAAATATGTGCCTAGACTTCTAAAACAACAGAACTAAAAAATACGTATTGTTAACTTACATTTTCCTTAGCCATAACATTGTTATGTTTAAAATCGCCATGACAGAGTGTGCAAACGCCCGACACATCATTCATATACTTTGGGTAATCAGCCACCTTTTCCAAAATCCTTTCTCCTACTTTATCTCTCACATCTGGTTCCAAACAATTGATAGAATAATTATACATATTCTTTACAAATCCATGCCAATCTTCTTCGAATTTAAAAGGCTGTTTCATGGTCGCAATATTTTCTTTAAAATACTCAGGTCTTTCTGCTTGTAAAACAAATGAAAGTGCGTGAAAATTGCCAAGTTGTGTTATGCACAGTTTAGCATAATCTAAGGATATGGTTTCCATTCTGTCATAGACTTTAAACCCTCTCTTACCTAAATGTTCAAGGATGATAGATTTTGGATTGCATCCTTCATAAGTCTTAGGCATTAGGAATCTTTCATCGTCAGGGATTTTAACCTTATCCTGTAATTCCTCAAATATTTTAAATACATCCGTATAAATAATTGCTTCTCTTTCGAACACCTTGGCTACTGAATAGATTTTCATTTGTTCGTTTTCGACAATATTCTTGATGAATATGTTTAATTCTTTATCACCTTCATTTGTTTTTCCTTGTATATTCACTTCGTATAGAATGCCCATGTAACCTCCACCAGTTATTGGTAGCTTTTTGCCAACAATTTCGTATGATATAAAACCCTCACTCTTTGCTATGTTTTCCATATATTGTCTCAACTCCGATGGCAAATCCTCATGTGGTTTTTCTTCCATCTTGTTACAAAAATATTGTCACAAATAACTCTTTTTCTAAGTCTTGTTTGAACACACTCGTGTTGTCAAATGTGGGGAATTTTATCAGATAAGGTTATGATAATAAAAAAACAAGTGATAGATAAATACTCATTACATAATAATACACAGCACACAGTTTTTGTTTATAATTTACAATATTTACACTAGAAACACATTACACCACGCTACTGACAGATTGAAGATTAAACTGGTATAAGGTAAAACGACGCTGACTAACAAGTCCGATCCGGAAGGGTTCGGTTATCTTCGGAAATACTCGGCTTTGGACATATTCGGTCAATGACATTGCGCACACGCGCCATATTTTGCCTTGAACCAGTCTTTTGTTTGTTTTGCATTATTTTGATGTTAGAAAATAAGTTATAGCTTATGTTCTATTTACTTTTTAGAAGCATATGACTTGAGGCAACAATTTTTATCGCGATAAATGCTAATGATAGCAAAAATATTATGAAAATTAAACAAATATTTATGTAAGCCTACTACTATAAAATGTACATTATTTAATTTAAAAGAGGCAATGATTTCTTAAAGAATACCCCACTCAATATAATCCTCAACAATACCTCTAATTCTATCTTTGTACGAATCATGAAGCTTAAAACTAATTTCACTCATATCAGTTTTCGTAACATCTGGTATGTCATCTTCAGCAACCATCATGAAAGGAAGATACATGATCGACAATGATAGCCCATATTCTAACTTATCCTTATAGTCTTTCTCAAACTGATCCTTAGAATAATACAAATTAACATCAATCTCGAAGTACTTTAAGAAATTGGTCATCGTTGCGTGGTACAAATTTTTGAGATGTGTCAAGTGAGCTCGTCGGAATGCTTGGTCTGTGCTTATGTTGATGAAATAGAAGATGTCTAGCACTGGACAGCCGAAGTGCATCAGTTGATAGTCCACCGGTATTATACCTGATACTTCTCCATCCTGACAACAAAAAAAAAACACATTTTTTTAAGACGAACGAAAAGAATCTTTGAATAGTCTAAATTTTTTAAGAGATAGATAGGTACAATACATTTCACAATATAAAATCAAGGGAAATCAAGTTCAGAATGAGAAATATATGACAAGAAACAGAGCATAATAACTTTATAAGTAACGGCATTAAATGAAAGTACTCACGGTCTTCTTCATCAGTATATTATTAGGCCTATAATCACCATGGCATAAGCATCGCCTTATAGTTTCGTCAGTAAAATGCTTCTCATACCTTTCTACAATGCCTTCACAAAACTTGCCAACTCTTGCCTTAGCGTCTTCGTCATCAATATTATCCATCGTCATTTTAACCGTACTCCGAGTAAATTGGTTAAACTGTTCACAAAACGTGTAAGGCGTTTTCAAAGGTTTAATCTTCTGTTCGAAAAATTCTGGTCGTTTTTCTTGTAGCACGAAGGAAAATGCATGGAATTTGGCAAGTTCTTGCATCGCTAATTCGGCAAACTTTAGTGATACCACATCGCATCTGTGGCCAGTTGTGAAGCCTTTCTTTGCAATATTTTCCATGATTACAAATTCGGAATTGCTTTCATCGTAACATTTGACCATTTTGTATCTCTCTTCTTTGGGTACTCGAGCCTCTTCTTGCAGTTCATCGATAATCTTCAAGAACTCTTTATAAGCAAAAACTTCGATTTGGTAAACATCAGTTACCGAAAGAATTTGAAAATCGCTCTCACCAGGAATAATGCACTTCACGAAAATATTCAGTTCTTTAAAGCCTTCTTTTGTTTCTCCTTTTATATTAATTTCATGTAGTAATCCGAGGTAATTTCCACCGTTTGTACTTAGAGGTATTTTTTCAACATCATATGTTATGAATCCAGACTTTTCTATAATACTGTTAATAGATTTGTCCAAATTATTAGCGACCTGATTTGGACAAATGAACTTCTTTTCAGTTGGATATTTTTCGGGAGTTATTTCCACTTGCATTTTGGACACGATATGAACTACTGACGCGATAAGAAACAATTACTGATCTCGGTAGCACAGACCTTTTATGATATAATAGCATTATGAATATAAGGGTCGTTTTATAAAGGAGTGTTGAATGTCGTCCGATAACTATTGTTAATTTGGTGACCACTGTAGCCATTACTTTTGTCAATATATTTCGAAGCCGTGATAATTGCCGTATATTGTACATCAATTTGATTAATATTGTCCCAAAACATTCTGACTATTCTCACGCGTTTGACTCGCAGAGATTCAAGATTCTCCGGTTCTGCACACTCACGAAGTACAATAATATTACTATTATTGAACGACTTTAAGAGTTTCAGACTTATATTGACAAAAACTCTAAAGAAAAAAAAATTAAAAAATGTTCAACATTTTGGTCTTGACCTGTATTTACTTTCGATCCCACGACTTACCAAAAAAGTTCTCACTGTACACTTCACCTTACAATGACTTTTAGAACAAACTGTTTTCTTAAACAAACGTAAATAGAGGCTCGTGTACTGTCTGATAACATAATCACCGGATGCATTGTGCCTCAATCAATAGCCCCTTGTTAGCTAAATTATAGTGCACATTCCAGTATTTGAAGAACATTTACAAGATAAGATAATGAGGTAGAAACGTACCAAGCACGTAACAGACAATATTTGTAAATACTTTCGAACTAGAGGCTTGTCATTATGTAGGAATGTTGACGTTTGAATTAGACCATGACGATTCAGATACGTCAAATTACGACGTTCTTTAAGTGACGTAGGAATTTTAAGTTCTTTTTTTCGAAAATAATGCTTGTTGTGTGGTGTTCTGATTCAAGTAAAGCTTATGGAGTCAGTTTGACTCATCGTATGATCCAGATGAGATTGAGTATTAAGTGTAACTCTTTAACGTGACTTTTTAGTCTGTTATATGACTGGACATTTTAGATCCATGTATTCTTATGTCACGGTATGTGTTACATGAGTGAGCATTATAGTGACATATACTATATGAAAGTATCTAGCGAAATCTAGAACCCTTTAGCTTTACAATATGAAAATTGTAATTTTCGCATCATCAGTATTTACATACAAACGATCCGTCTGAAAAACATTGGAATATTTTCGTAAATTTTACGTAATACATAAAGTTTGCAAACTCATTCATAATAGGCACTTTCTTGTATCTAAATTAATGATAAAATCATCTGGAATTTTGTTAAGTAAATCATTATTTGTATTTTTTTGTTTACATTAAATTATTCGAAGACGGGCTAGATAAGAAAGTCTTCAGTGTGACTAGAAGATTTGACAAAATTGGTCTAGTTCGTCGAGATGGTAAGCTATATTTATTATTATATAGTTTTTT
Organism: Helicoverpa zea x Helicoverpa armigera; assembly: GCA_033682625.1. Lineage (NCBI taxonomy): Eukaryota > Metazoa > Arthropoda > Insecta > Lepidoptera > Noctuidae > Helicoverpa > Helicoverpa zea x Helicoverpa armigera. The sequence goes on from JAWIIS010000008.1 coordinate 1,216,344, forward strand.
TTTCTTTTACAACTTAAGTATTTCTGGATATTATCTGCCTAGTCTTTTCCCATCAATTTTGGAGTCTTGAAGTTTTACCAGATCCAGCTGAGTATCAGTATTTTCCAACTTGTTGTCAGACTTACTGACTACCCTACCTATTACTAATTTCCTAACACTATGTAGTATTTTTTATTTTATTTTAATTAAACATTGTAACAAGCATCTATGAAAATGTCTGATAGCGGTAATAAACCTTAATTAGGTACATGTGACTGTTCTGCCAAAAAATAACTACCAAAACCTAATTTTCAGAAAGCCCTTCACACAAAACAAGCCAAACATTGTTTTAGATTTATAATTTATCTCCATTGTAAATGATTTCAAGGTGAGCCCATGAAACACGTGTAATTATGGTTAGAACAACATGAGTCGACTGTTTCAGGCTGTTATAGAGGTAAAGGGGCGGGTCGGTAGGGGGAGGCTTTTAACTTCTAGACATTATAGACCTCGATACTTGAAGGTTTATGTAGGTTGTCTATGGGAACTTTAAGTAAAGAATACTTGTGTAGTGTACCAGGTATAGAAGTAGACTTTTCATTGACTGAAAATAGGATAAAACTGTTTTCTTTTTTTTGTTTTTTTTTTGCTATTGAACTGAACCGATTTAAACAATGAGGGTTTTTGAAATTTTTTCTGCCACCGGGTGGCGCCACGTATGCGTCTGGTCCAAACAGCTGTCAAATAGTATGGAATTGTAGGTGCCGAACTTATTGTTTATTGAAATTCTGTTATATTGGAAGTGTTATTGATTTTATTATGGACTACGGTCAGAATAAGGTTTCCGAACTAAAAATTGAGCTAAGAGAGAGGGTGCAAAAGTCACTGGTAGTTGAAAAATTTGTTAACACAATATGATTTAGTTTTTTTTATTTACTCAACCTCAATAGTAAAACAATAATGCAGTGCTTTAATTATAAAATAAAAAAAACCACTAAAATCGTTCACTATTCATAGTAAAGATAAGCACTTTGACAGTTACCTGGACCTGACGACTCAGTGCGCCACCTGGTGGACGCCATTTTAGAAAACCCTCATTCCTTCGCTGTTAGAAAGCTATACTTTTCCTGAGTAACATAGTATTTATCTTATTCCGAAACCGGCAGTAGTTCCTAATGAAAAATAGCTGGTTTAATGGTTTATTATACTATCATACAAACTAGACAGACGATATTGAATTCACTGATGTAAGAGGAAATTATTTTTTCTTGAAATCAGTTTCAATTAAAGTGAATGATAGTAATATCCTGGGAATAGTTACACTATTGGTACATCGACAACAATTTTCAGGCCAATCAGAGTCTACGTGTAAAAATAAATACCTACATTTAAAAAACTCTAGGTTCTAATATGAACTAGACATACCTGCCATTAAAACATTGTTTCATACTCTGTAATTTGTGAAAATATACTGTTGAAGTGTGTTCTAGAATTGTATAATTCTGTGAGAAATACCACATGACAATGCAAAGGCAAGTGTGTCTTCTCATACCTATTAATTATGTAAAAAATAATCTATACATATAATAAAATGATAGGAAAGTCAAAACTGTACATTGAATATTTTTTTAAAAGAATACTTGGGGGGTGATCCATAATCGATTCTGAACCCAAATATGTAGTTTTTAGAATTTTTGTCTGTATGTCTGTTTATCTGTTTGTCTGTATGTTTGTCCCGGATAAACTCAAAAAGTACAGCATGGATTTAAATCAAATTTTGCATGACTATTACCTGGGGTCCGGTTTAACACATAGGCTATATATTGTCACGCTATCACCTACGGGAGTTGAGCAATGAACGATTTAATAAATGAAATTGGAAATTCTAAATTGCCCACGCAGACGAAGTTGCGGGCAACAGCTAGTTGTTGTTATATACAATAAATGATTTATTAATAAATTAGCGTATGACCTCGTTAGATTGATTACTTATTAAATATTAAAAAGTGCATCACCAATTGATAATAATTGGTATGATATATTATTATCAAATCAAGAAAAGTATAGAAAACAACGTTGGTTGGTCTAAAGCTCCGTAAAGCCAGTTTAAACAGGTACCTATGTATATTCATTGTAAGCGTTTTTTCAAAAACAATAAGTAAGTATTCTGTATATTTATAACTTTTATTGAAGGGTTTCCGAAATAAAATCCCATATAAAATATTTCCTACCAACAATATCTCCTAGAACGAGCAACCTCATGAAAAAAACATTTATTCCCGAAACCACACGACGTGTGCTTGTAATGCTGCATAATTCGTGCCCACCTGTCATGGGTTGTAAACATTCTGTACTTGTGTGTAGTTAGTTTGAAGGTGCGTCTCGATCGACCGCCGCTACAAGGTCACAGCATGTAGCTCCACACCTAAATTATGACTCAACTCGTGGAAGACAGGTGAAATATTAAAAGGGATGTCTGGGTAACATTCGGAGGACCAGACAGGGTTATTTTTTATGTGAACGCTGAAAAAACTTCGATTTTATTCGTATGACATAGGTATATTGTTTCAAGTCATTTAAAATCAATTAATCTTACCACACACTTGATATGATATCTGTGTTCATATTTTTAAGCTAAAGTATTTCTATGTTATGTTGAACGCACTAATCTTGAACTATTGATCCGATTTAAATGGTTTGATTTACATAAATTAGAAAGCTCATTTATTGAGGCATATACTAAACAGCGGCAGAATTAGTGACTATAAGTTTTATACATACTAAAAGGAAAGTTTAAAGTAACTTAACTCTACCAATAAACAGTCTACATATTTGTACAACTAAATTGAAGTCGCCACTTGCCACACGAACTGTTGAAATGTTTACTTTAATTTGGTAGCCATTTCGCCAATAGTTGTTATGATTTCCGAGAGCTTTGAACGTCACGAGAGTCGACTCAAATTGTTAGGTGTTGAATAAACAAGACTCTTCTATTATTGAGAAATTGTGTGCTTGGAATCTTGACAGCTAGATACAACGTTCACTTGCGTACTCACTGTACATAAGTACAATTTGTTCACTGTTTTGAATGATGCATTTTATTCGACATTTTAAAATAAAGTCCTCTGCTGTCTCAAACTGTTTTTTCTAGATAAACTCAACTACTGCACATATACTTTCATGTGGTTTTCTCCAATATGTAAAGTAACACTTGGGGATAATATAGTATATTGTAAAATGATTTTTTATACCGTACTAGTGTACGGTATAAAAACCTGTAGTCTTAAACGATACCTGTAACCCCCCGATACTTTTCAACGGACCCAAAAGACTAACACTTTCCCTAACTAACTTGTACATTCCAAAAAGGTTTTTCTACCTGAAACTACAAAAAAAACCTACCAACAGGTAACACAGTAGGTATAATTCTGCCAGGGTGTGTTGCGTGACAGGTCGATGGTTCCAAGGCTATACGATCGGTTAGTTCTAAAGGGATGGGCTCGACACGCCGACACTACGACACACTACGACACGCCGACACTTCTGTCTATATATCTGTCAGTGTCTATACGTTAACGTGTTGCTCGGGTTGTAGTATCGGAGGACCAAAATTTGTAAGAAGAAGAACCAAATTCTAAGATTTATATTCTATACGTTACAGGGAGAAGGAGAAAATTCAAAATGTATAACCATTTAAAACAATTTTAAAAATCCATCTTGAATGCTTTGAATTTTCTTTCTTCTTACAAAGTTAGCACGAGTGTACATGTGTATAGTAAAAGGTTGAATATTATTATAGTTGTCAGACAAGTATCAAAGCAACTTTCTTGTACTTTCTAAGTATATATCTCGGACACCAATGACTGAGTTATAGGCGAAGGCAAAAATAAGAAGAAACCTGAATATATAAACTCTGAAGTCAGCAATCTATTTAATTATTTAGATTATTAGATAAACTATTTTCCTCACACATATTTTCCGCTTACCTTTAAATATGTACCTCAAGTCGGTAAAATATTTCCGCGACCAAAAAATACGAGAAAAAATACATTTCCCGTAAAATTAATTCGAAAAAACACGTTCACCCAATTCCTAAGGGGCCAAGTCAACATGTAAAATGGAAATTGTTTAATTATCCGCACAAATTTCTCTTTCTGTATACCATACCGTAGTTTCCAAGAGTTGGTCTCCTGGGAGACCTTCGTACGGAGTAGGGTTCAGTATATGTATGTATGTGTGTGTGTGTGTGTGCATAGATATAGGAGGCACGGAGAAAGGAAGGATAGCGGAGATACCATAAGCAAGGTAGGTCAGACGCCTTCTGGTCACGGTAATGTACGGAACTCGAGATCAGTTACTAGAACTAATGGAAGTTTGTATTCATTGTCAAATCAAAACCAATCTGTTAAAATTGGTCTCGGTGTTTGGTGATTTAATTTGAAAATAATGGGCGGGTTCCATAGAATGCGTGTAAGAGAGCTGTTTGCTACATACCACATCCCCCGAACGCCCGCATTTTTGCGCGCTACTTTCCTAGGAGATTTTGCGTTATGACATCTCCGCTAGTCATTTTGTTCTCTGTGTAAAAGTATATGTGTATTATGGTGTTTGTATGTGTGTGTGAGTACCTGATCAAATATGCTATGTTGAGTGACCCTGCGGGACTTGATATTATGATTTTAATGTTCCCACTAATATTTGATGGGGTTTCAATGTTTTGAAATGTGGATTGATTTGTTTTATATATGAAGTAGTAACTTTGGAATAATTCATGATCATTTTGATCACCTGTTCCGGTTTTGACTTCCAATCTTGAAGGTTATACTTGACTATCCACATAACCTAATAATAAACGAAGAACGGTAATAACACTTTTGGACTAAAGTGTGTCAATTTGAAAAAAGTCGTTGTGGCCTAGTGGGTAAAGGACCAACCTCTCAAGCATGAGGGCGCGGGTTCGATCCCAGGTCAGGCAAGTACCAATGCAACTTTTCTAAGTTTGTATGTACTTTCTAAGTATATCTTAGACACCATTGACTGTGTTTCGGATGGCACGTTAAACTGTAGGTCCCGGCTGTCATTGAACATCCTTGGCAGTCGTTACGGGTAGTCAGAAGCCAGTAAGTCTGACACCAGTCTAACCAAGGGGTATCGGGTTGCCCGGGTAACTGGGTTGAGGAGGTCAGATAGGCAGTCGCTTCTTGTAAAGCACTGGTACTCAGCTGAATCCGGTTAGACTGGAAGCCGACCCCAACATGATTGGGAAAAGGCTCGGAGGATGATGATGTGTCAATTTGAAAATTACATGAAATAAACACACCTTACTATACTTTGTAGGCTTTCTAGGGCATAAAAAGGCCTTCAGTGTGAAATAAGTCGTTCATCCATGAATCGACCGCGGCAAGCGTAACTTAACCTTGATTGATCGATTGCCAATAAAGGCTTTTTAGAATAAGTTGAAGATGAAGAAAAGTAGCCTGCACTGTTACAAAAAACTGAAAAAGCACGTTTTCAGGTAGCTACGTAACTTATAACCCGACATAACTATTTTCTGCCTTCCTCAAATTGGTAAATCCAGGTTGTCATTTAAACATCTTTGGCAATCGGTATGGGTAATAAGAAGTCACAAAGTTTAGCAAATAGTCTTTAACCACAAATCGATCGGGCTGTCCTGATAATTGGGTTGAAAAGATCAGACGGGCGGTCACTCCTGCATCCAGTTAGACTGGACACCGACCCCAACATACTTAGATAAATATATTCTTAATCGCATACTTTACTTAACTCTCAACACCACAAAGATGACATCTAAAACTTGTAACATCATCAAAAGACAGAATTATGTTGAACTTTCTCAGCGGAGTCCCTAGAGGGTCTTATATTTGCTGAAATTACGTCCCATGAGGTCTCACGGGACCTAATTTGTGTCACCTTCGTTCCTAAATTATGTAAATTAATAAATTACGGGTGTAATATGAACGAGCACCTTAAACACCTTTATGCTTGATTTCGGTGTTGTTTTGTCTCATATTCATTAAAGAGATATTTTTCAATGGTAAATGCAAGTTCAATATCTTAAGTATTGCTTAAACTGATTGTAAATACCTCCCCATATAGCATTGTAGGCTCTAGGAGCTGTTGGGCCCGAACTGGAATTGAACCCGCGCACTTGAGAGGCTAGGCACTTAGGCTACTAGGCTACCACGAATTCGCCTATTCTAACAAAGACAATCCATTTTGTTCTAGCACATAGTTATCTAGCGGTACTTACAGTACCTACATTATATAGGTCAAAACCATTAATTTTACTTTTTCTATCCGAAAACTATTCAACCTTTGAAACTTCAGTAAAAAGAGCTGTGAACTTAACCTTTTCACAAGGACGCCGGAATAGTCTGTCGTATTTAGGGCGCGAATTTATAAGGGTCTACCCTGCAGCGTGTTCCGATGGCTAATTCAATAAATACTAGAGTAAATTGAACTTTAGAGGCTTTCCACCTTATTTGCCTGACTATTTTATGTTAAGGTTCGGGTAATCCGCTGATTTATAACGCCTAGATCCTATATTTTTTGGACTGAAATAAAAAATATATGTCAGAAAAAAAATAGTTTAACAGCCAGTTTCTTCATCAAAAGTTAAAGCCAAAGTAAAAGTCAAAGTAATGTCTAAAGTTAAAGTAACGGTCAAATTCAATTTTCCTATTAGTTTTGCTGTCACCTGAGCCTTGAAAAAACGAATTTGCCCGTTACTTTTACTTTAGACATTACTTTAACTTTAACTTTTGATGAAGAAACTGGCCGTAAGTATTATAGAGCTAAGTTAATTTTGGTTGTTCGTTTATTTTCCTGAATGCGTTTAACTCAGGAATTGCTGGATCGATTTATAAGATTATTTCAGTGTTAGATTACCTATTTATTTCTATAAATAGGTAATCTAACACGGAGGCGAAAACTCAACCTCGTCCCTTTCAAAGCCCACAAGACCTTCTTAACTCAATTCACGGGATTTCACAATCAATCCAAAGGCTTAAATCATATTCCTCTGAACTATTTTTATTAATTAAGACAAAATACACGAACAAAACCCCGTTGGATCGTCTTTGAGTTCCAAATCAAACAGCCTTTTGAAGGAGCCGGTAAAATTGCTGTGTACACAACCCGAGCCGGGCAGAACCAATTTCAAATTTAATTGAACCTGCCCCAAGCGCACGCCATGAAGTATTGCCAAACTTTGTGGCTGTTCCTATGTTGTGTATTGATGTGGTTTACCTTTTGATGTATTGTATAATGATAGTCTTAAGAATAAGTATAAGAATCTTTATTTGCAGAGACACCGTATTAGGTGCAGGTGTTTTGGTAAAGTTACATAAAGTACATGCATATGTACAGATGTACACCATATCATATATCTTAGTACTGTAGCATTATACGCACACTAGCGGTCTATACCAGTGTGTAAAAATGTTCTGATCAACTGTATACATAACCTAACCTATTCCTCGATACGTGGGCTGTCTAATACTCAAAGGCAATTTCAAATCGGCCCAACAATTTCTGGGATAAGCGCGTTCAAGCAAACAAACTTATTCTTCAGCTGTATCATATAAGTAATTTAGTGCTTATAGCATAGAATAATATTTTTTTACTTTTTTAAAACAAAACTTTGCATACATACTTGAGGATAGTTAGACCTGAGACTCTGCACTTACAAAGTCTGTATTAATAAACTTTGTTGAAGAGTCCCGGTGCTGTAGAATGATCTAGAAACTTAGAGCCCATTTAGCGTCTTATCGAGAGGGGATTACATTCTATCGGTATAAGATTGGGTTGATGGACTATCAATATTCATTATTTGACTTTTAGGTAACTTTTTTATACTTTCTTTTCTATAAGAAGGTGATTAACGCTGATAAAAAAGCTGATGAGGCACAGTGCAAACTTTGAGTTCAGGCAGTTTGTTCGGGCTCGTAAAATATATGGAAAGGAATAATGGTAGTACATGTATGGGAACATAAAAACCGTGGGGTATTTGACCGGCTAAAAACTTTGATTGGATTCAAAATTTCGTTTTGTGAAAAGAGTGAAGCAATAAAAAAGTTGATGATGATGATGCTTTTGCAGGTAGGTAATATTAAAAGTTATTGTAAAAGCCACCCTTCACGATATTTTCCTTTTTCAATCTTACTTTTCCTCCCAATATTTGGGTCAGTTTCGCATCTAATTTCAGCTGAATACCTGTAAAGGTCGAATACATTAATAACATGATATTATTAAGTAACCCTTTACCTTTGCGAATCAAAAAGGTTTTCTTGCGTCCGACCTGTATTATATTTGTAAGGATTGAAACCTGGTATTATAGAAAAGATGATTAATTTTCTGAGGAATAACGTTAAAGTTTGACAAAGTAATATTTTGTTGTTATCTCTAGAAATATTGTTGCTAGATTTTGTTCGCGAGTTCGTCCACGTCCCAACAAAGCTACAACCTACCTATTACATAATAAGGAAGTACATAAGTAAGTACATAAGGGCAGTACATAAGGAGAGTACATAAGGGGAGTACACAAGGGGAGTACATAAGGGCAGTACATAAGGAGAGTAAATAAGGGGAGTACATAAGGGGAGTACACAAGGGGAGTACATAAGGGCAGTACATAAGGAGAGTACACAAGGGGAGTGCATAAGGGGAGTACACAAGGGGTGTACATAAGAGGATTATATAAGGGGAGTACATAACCTGTGCCCGATACACTTGTGCCATATCAGTGAAGTGCTACTAACATAGATTTAAATTTTTATTTATTTATTTATTAAGTTTTTATATACTTACCTACAATTTTGTGTAATATAATATGTATGTTAGTCTTTAAGGCACATAGGCCAATGTAGCCTGAAAATAAAGGGTTTGATTTGATTGATATCAGTGGCCATCTAATTTATTTTATTTAAATATTTTTTTAAATGTAACATTTAAAATTTAGAAAAAATTGTTTTGAAATCAATAAATGAACTAACCGTAGCGATGTTTATTACACCCACGTACGATACAAACTAATTTATCCTTACAGATAGTTACCTAGTTCGTACATAAAATATTACAGTTCATAACCAGTACTTTGTAACTGACAACTTAGTTTCTCGTTGCAACTGGAGTTAATTCCGAAGGTAGGAAACCCCGCCTTGTTGAAATAGTTTTGCATTCATTGAAGGTACCATGGAGAACAAAATGACTAGCGGAGGTGCCATGATGGACGGCTGCGGGATTGTTCGAAAGAGTTACCGCGGCCCTGGTACATAAAAGGCCTAGTCTGACACTCCCTCACGGCTGCTAACCCACAAAGGGAGGGGTCATTTGATGATTATTGACGTCGTTAAAAATAAAGGTGCCATGACGGAAAATCGCCTTAGGAAGTGACGCGCCAAAATGCGGCAATCCGAATCCGAGCGCCTCGATTGTTCACTAGTAACTGATTGTTTTGCTCATTCCCACCGAACGAATATGACCTAGAAGAAGGCGCCTACCTACATAATGGCATCTCCGCTCATTCCTTACTTCATGGAAGTTCCCTACTTTATTCTGCTATGTTTTGGCTTTGAAACCAACTGTAATGAGGACTGTAATATCATAATTTGTTTTCATGTTTGTTTTGAAAAATATGCACCATTAAAATGTTTGTGTGTGCATGTTAGGCTTGTTATCCCTAATGCTACTGTTTGTTAGAGCATTGTAATTGATCTTGTCTTTGCATTTTTCATGTAATTTTATGTCCAACTACGTCAAAAAATAATGTGCTTCTAATGACTTGGCATGTTAAAGAACCTAGATAGTTTGTTGCATTTCGGGTTAAGAATAAGAATCTTTATTTTCAGACCAAGGCATTACAGGTCCTAAGTCATATTATGTAGAGCATATCTCACGGCTCAATCGGTATGCAAATTTTGAGTAGACTCCCGTACGTACATATATTACATTTTGAGAGGTTTTACTTATGAGAGAAGCCGTGGGTCTCTACGTGGGTATCTACTACAAAAACAGATTCTTGAGGACAGCTAAAAAATTAAATAAGAAGCCACTTACTATTCACACTACAAAACACAAAACATTATCTGTAATTACCATTAAACAAAGCAATAAAAGTTATAAAACTTTTAACATTCCCCATCATTTCTGAACGTGATTACAAAGTCAGGTGATTAGCACTTTAAAAACCCCGTTAACCAACCCAGGAGAGAGTTAAACCTTTGTTAAGGTTCCTTAACAAGCTGAGGTCAGATACTGCACTTTGTAGGTTACACGTGCTGCCAACACGAGGTTACAAAGGTCACCACATATGTAACCTATGTATGTATGTGTAATTTGTAAAGGAAAAATTGGGAGTTTTCTTTGAGTGTTGGAAAAATATTGGGCATTTTTGATTTGAAAAGAGCTTTTAACTTCGTTTCAGAGTGTTCGCATACCAGCAACTAAACTCTTCTATGGTCGCATTGTTGGTTGACAGTTTATTTTGAAGTTACTTAAGACATCCTTGACAGTCGTTACGGGTAATCAGAAGCCAGTAAGTCTGACACCAGTCTAACCAAAGGGTATTGGGTTGCCCGGGTAACTGGGTTGAGGAGGTCAGATAGGCAGTCACTTCTTGTAAAGCACTGGTACTCAGCTAAATGCGGTTAGACTGGAAGCCGACCCCAACATAGTTGGGAAAGGGCTCGGAGGATGATGATGACTTAAGATAAAGTAAGAGATAAAATTAAAGTTTTTTCAGCCACTAGGAAGATTATTATTAGCACTGTAAACCTGGAGAGCATTAAACCTTTGTTTAGGTTACTTAACAAGCTGGGGTTACAGATATTGCACTTTGTAGGTTACACGTGCTGCAAACACGAGGTTACAAAGGTCACTACGTCTGTATACTTAGTGAAGGAAAATTGGGAGTTTTCTTTGGATATTGGAAATATATTGGAGCTTTTGAATGTAAGTGTTGAAAAGAGATTTTGACTTGTCTTATAGTGCCCTGCAGACTTAACTCTCGGCCGAAATGTGGCCCGATAATTTGTTGACAATTAATTTGGAAAGTAATCGTGAATTTAATATTTTTTGTCGATCTGAAATCAACCAAATACCTAATCGTTGTAATGTGCATACTGTCATAAGTAGATATATGTCCGTACTGATTATTAACTTAATCAAACCATCGACCATACCATTATACTGGGCTGGGGTCTTCGCGATATCTATACTAATATTATAAAGAGGAAAACTTTGTTTGTTTGTTTGTTTGGTTGTAATGAATAGGCTCAAAAACTACTGGACCTTTTTTAAAAATTCTTTCACCATTCGAAAGAGACATTATCCACGAGTAACAGGCTATATTTTATCCCGGTACAGGCAGTAGTTACCATGGGACGCGGGTGAAACCGCGGGAAAACGGCTAGTGATAAATTAAAGTTTACCATGTCACAGACTGTATTTCGTCTTGTAAGGTAATTCACCCACGGCACCGCGCTCCGCCGCGGTTGACGGCAAACTTCGCTCGCGTTATTAACCTTCACGTTTATATTTTAATACTTAAACATAAATAGGTCTATTCACAAGTTCGAAGAAGCCACAAAGCAGTACATTCCTTAACACGAAAAACAAACATTAAAAGAGTATTTTGACCCTTTCTTCATACCAACAGAATTCTTTTTAAATATTTTCTTTACAAGCCAAAGAAAAGTTGTTAACATATTTCGAACAAAAGATTTTTTGTAGGAAAACAAAACAGTTGAAGGTTTTATTCCGTCGAAGTCCCGTTGTGTACGACAACGGCTGGTGTTCACTCAAGAACGAATGAATGAATGAAAAAAATGAGTGCATGCTTGGTGAGTGGGCTGTGGGTTCTGCAGTATTTGAATTTAATTCTAAAGTGTAATTACAAATTACAACGTACGTGGTGGCCTAGTGGGTAAAGAACCAACCACTCAAGTATAAATGCGTGGGTTTGATTCCAGGTCAAGCAAGTACCAATGCAACTTTTATAAGTTTGTATGTACTTCCTAAGTATATCTTTGACACCAATGACTGTGTTTCGGATGGCACGTTAAACTCTAGGTCACGGTTGCCGTGAAACTAACGCTTATGTTGCCGATGAACTTGAACCTAAAAATTTCAAAATATATTGTTAACCAACCATCGGGCCAGCTACCAAAAGATAGTTTAGGCTGCAGTGTGTTGGGTCTCTAACTAGACCAGATGCCAAGGGACCCTAAAATGATTCCAAAGAATGCAGTTCGGCTGCAAGATTGCATTTTGACGAGCGCATCGCATGCAGCCGGCACGAGGAACATGCAAAGCAGCGATTTATGAAGACACAGGTTATTGTATCGATATTACAGTGTTTTTGATATTAAAGATTTTTAACAATTGAGAATCAAATTTTAATTGTATTTCTGTATGTCATGGGCTTATAACTAAATCTTCCCTGTGTTCCATATATAGAAATAAATTTGTTTTTATATTATAAGGAAAAAAATTAGGTTTTGAAATCCACGCAACAATTTTAACGAGATGAATTGAAATATTATTTGCTTTGTTTTGTTTACCCAGCTATAAAAATAGTGGTTGGAACATTTTCTTCATAAATTTTTATACCACAAAACTCACTATCTAAAACCGATAAACTAACGTAACCAACAAGAAGTTCCTACAACAAGAGACACAAAGAGTTGCCAATTAAAAATAATTAAATAGTCATTTACGTTGTAACCCGACCTCTATTAAGTCCACTTCTCGTAGCATCTACGGCTACGAGCTACGCGCTACGTGCTACGCCGTAGCCGGACATTTTAATAGATAAGGATTTACCTAGATTGGAACCTATAATCTATTTAATTGGACTAAGGGTGGTGATTATAGAAACATATTGTAATATCGATAGTTTCATGTTAAAGTGTTTGAAATGCTTTACCTTCCAATTTACTTGCTAATATTATTATATATTTTAATAAAGCTCAAATCTTTGATTATTATTATTCACAATAAAACGTTATAATCTATGATTCGATATTTAACTCAAAAGATCTAATTAAAGTTTTCATCAAAACTGTCAAAATCGTTAATCTAGATCTCGCATTAAAAACGATTTTAACTATGTATTTTTTTTTATTGATCTCTTATTTTCTTATATTTTTAGTAAATATGTAATATCATCTACGTCTCACTATGAAAATCAGCCATTCTATTGTCAAACAGCAACAAACAAACGCTTATATACATTGACAATATTAATTAGGAGAATAATTTGATCTTCATTAAAACGTGTCAAGTTCAATTTTATCGACACATTTTCCCCATACTAGTCAATCACGAATAATTACTATAATTGGCAGGCATTATAGCTATCAATCTAATATTGTAATTAGTGTTACATTATCGACTATCATGTGTTGTATGTACGATAATTATTAAATTATAATGATATTATCTCAGGACTGATGCTTTGATAATGGCTTTTAATATAAAGGATTTTAAAGTTCAACTTGTATGTTATCTGTTGCTTTTATGTTAGGAAACAATGTTGAAAAAATTGTGTGTATATCTATCCTAAATATACACTTAACATAAAAATATTATACAATACAAAATTATTAATATTCCATAATTAAACTAGCTTATTACAGGTACATTAAGCTTTTACAACGCTTTTGAATTGAAAAAACCTTTAACATTCCACATCACAAAGCTATACTTATACAGAATTAAAACTACTTTGAATTAATAATTCAAAATAATTAAAATTATTATATAATTTGCGGAAATCCATGACATAAAATGTAAGGAAAATATATAACGTTAATTCCAATCATGCTTTATTTTTGTAAAAAAAAACATAACAGAAGATATATATGTCACCGTAAGATTACAAACATCGTTAGATTACAATCTATCTCGAGAGATTGTAAACTGTCGAATTATTGTGAACCGTAACATCTGATTGCAGTTTAACGTATTATTTTTCGCTATATTATAATCTATCATTGTAAAGCGGTCAAATTGTCAACTGGCGTAGAACGGAATGCATCTTGCGCGCTGATTGGTAGAACGTAATGTGCCCCCGCCGCTCCGGCATTCGCCATTTTGTTTGTTGTCGATTGTGTAAACAACAGTGTTTTCGTCATTATAAATTGATTTCCTGTTGAAAATAACTTATATCTTTAGAATAAATTATATAAAAGTATACGGGAACTCCATGGGAACAGAACAGCTGGTCATGATTGGTCGATCTTACAAAAAGACTGACCAATCAGGGAGAGCTTTCGGACAGTTGACGATTTGACAATTTCTCGTCGATAGATTATAATATAGCGAAAAATAATGCGTTAAATTGCAATCAGATGTTACGGTCCACAATAATTCGACAGTTTACAATCTCTCGAGATAGATTGTAATCTAACGATGTTTGTAATCTTACGGTGACATATATATTCAAACTATTAGGCTCATACATAACACACTACAAATCACCCCCCCCCCCCCCCAAAGTCCTGCATTAAAAACTTTTCTGACTCTTAAACAAAAAAAGCACCTTCTACCCTCTCGCAGATATTAAACCATTTAAACGCAGAACGTCAAGTGACGCAGCATCGCGCTTACATTAAGCCCCGGGATTCGATTTCCCGCACAGGGGATCAGTGTCATCCTTTCACGCAAACACCGGGATGTTTGCCTTCCATTTACTTTTTTTACTCTTTGTTTCCCGCGGTTTTACTCGCGTCCTGAACTTATTACTCGGATAAAAAGTTGTCTAAAGTCATATCTAGAGTCCCAACTACATTTGACCGACTTCAAAAAAGGAGGTTCTTAGTTTGATCTGTATGTTCGTGCTCGGTTACCTCACGTGAGCCAGATTTTGTTTGCGGTTTTCATCATAGTATTTGTCAGACTTAGGAGAAGGTTTTAGGTATGTTATTGAAGTTTTTATTTTTTGAAAAAGGATTTCTTTATATCTTTGATATCAATTGGTTTTACCATTTCACCGTATATTAAAATCAATCAATTGCGTAAGTATGGAGGTGAAATCGTAACATACACTACAGACCAACTTCGTATTCATATATTAAGGATTCCGACTGAAGCGAATGATAGTCCCATGATACACAATTGTCAAATAAAAATAATACATTTCGCGTGGGATTAAACATATCAGGTTTTTTGTGTTGTTTATCAATTCCATTTTGTTTCGGTTTGTCGAATTCATCATTTTGTGCTGTTTGTTTTGTATCAACGTTTCAGGAACGTACTGTTAGGTACGTGGAGATAACATTTGAGGGACATATTTCTGTCGAAGTAAGCTGTATATTTTTTTTGCGTCAGTTGACGAATGCCTTTGATATTGCCCCATTTTTAAATAAACAGAACAAAAAAAGGTCTTTCTGTTTCCATTGATCGACATGATTATTGTGATTTCAGAATATGATTGGAAGATCTTAATATCTTATCTTATCCGGGTACCTACGGGAAGTAGTTTCCACGAAACGTGAGTAAAACAGCGGGGAACAGCTAGTCATCAAAAATAGCCCAGAATTTGATGAAGGCAAATTAAATTGTCCTTACCAAACACTAAATTCAAACATTCCTTTTTCAATGATCCAAAAATTTTAAAGTACCCTCGGGTGTATTAGCTTTTCATTACAAGGGACGAGGGACTAACGCGTATATCAATAAGCCAGTCAAATAAAAACAAAAGCAGATTATTGGCTTAATTGGCTCATTAAAGAAAGTATGTGATAGGTGTAGACTTCATAGCTAGATTGGCAAAAGGCTAATTATACAGATTTAAGGTAAGTACGAATAACTCGATATATTTAGACATATTTATAAAAAAAAATCTTAAACAATCCATGACACAGTTCGTGTAATTCGGCGGCGGGCGGCGTCGGGTGGAGAAAAAAGGTATTGTACATACCTTTGTACATAGTAATACGTATGAATGTTTATATTGCAAATACCATCATACTTTTAGTCGGCCTAAGCTTAAGTTAACAAAGGGGTGTTTCCACCAAATTGTTGCATATTAATTGATAGTGAACAAAACATGTGTACGCGTTGGCGCGAGTCCACTGCTAGCATGTGTTCGCGCACAAAGGTTGCAATTTCGGGGAAATTCTAGGTTCATGTTCTTCCTTTATAGACGCAATTTGTTAGTGTTTACTAGAGCGAGTAAATCAGAAGAAACATTTGTGTACCTCACAGTGCCACACACCGGTGGAATCTCACTAAAACTGTAAACTTTTAGTCGATCTATATCTTGCTTAGGTTCATAAATCAGTATGAATATGAGTGGTAGTACACACATTACAAAGATCAGGTATGTAGCCGGTATCAGACCGACTGAAAACTTAGATTGGTAGCAATCATCATCCTCCGAGCCTTATCCCAACTACATATGTTGGGGTCGGCTTCTAGTCTAACCGGATTCAGCTGAGTACCAGTGCGTTACAAGAAGCGACTGCCTATCTGACCTCCTCAACCCAGTTACCCGGGCAACCCGATACCTCTTGATTAGACTGTTGTCACACTTACTGGCTTCTGACTACCCGTAACGACTGCCAAGGATGTTCAATGACAGCCGGGACCTACAGTTTAACGTGCCATCCGAAACACAGTGATTGGTGTCTAAGATATACTTAGAAAGTACATACAAACTTAGAAAAGTTGCATTGGTACTTGCCTGACCTGGAATCGAACCCGCGCCCTCATACTCGAGAGGTTGGTTCTTTGCCCACTAGACAATTGTCGGCCGACGGTTTAGTCTGCAGTATACTCTTAACGAGAACAAATGAAGGCACAATACTGAGAGCTCTTTCGACACAAAACCAATTACCATTCTAATTATAAAAGAAAATAGAATTGAAATCGTTCCGATAGAAGCCTCGGATATCGAGAAAAAAGGTAAACCTTCAGGAAATACGTAATAGAACTGATTAATTAGAATGGAAGCAATTGAAAGAAATGCTCTTGAGATGGTTTTAAGACTTTTATAGATTTAAAGGAAATATAATCACAACCAGTAATAATCATTTCATGGAAAAACTCGCCATCTCTTCTTAGTCATCATAGAGGTAATATGCGGACGGACAGACAAACATGGCGAAAGTATAAGGGTTCCTAGTGGACTACGAAACCCTAAAGACACAATAAAAATATTAGGGCGATAAAACAGCACTTTTGAAAATGAAATTAGACATTTTAATTTCATTTTCAGCTTTTTCCAAAAGCGTTTCTTTATCTTCTTCAAAGTCTTCACCACTTCCTATTTATTTTTAATGGTCTATTACCATTTGCAATCCAGTTGAGCTAATTACATCATTCTATCTTTATCAATACAGCCTTTTTGTAAGCATTATAACCGACTAACAAACCAAGAGATGGAGTAGTGACCTTAATGGAGTGTACAACTGTAATTTCAGTAGTATCATCGAACATAAGTGTCATCCAGCACTGAAGCTGAAATTATAACGATTCATATGCCTTTAATTAAGCCGCTATCCATTCCGTTCAATCAAAATACGGTAACTATCCTCCCGGTTAATTAATGCTGGATCTATATTAACGGGCCGGGAAACTTATTATAATTTGTTTCAATACGTGTAAGAGAGAAATGCAACTATTTGTATATTGTGGATAGCTGTATCTCTATAGTAAAAAAGTGGACTATGACGAGTTTCTTCATGGGGTTGGTAAGAAGGTCAGAAGAGCATTCGGGACATTTAAAAAACTGGTTCATAGTTTGGGGATAAGCAAAGCAAATGCATAACAGGTAGAGAATATTTTTATACCGTACAAAAAAAACTATAGTTAAATGCTATTGAAATTCAGGTCTATCTATGTAAATCGACTTCAAATACTGGTTGATAGGTAAAGTAGAATCTTCTGCGCCTTCTGCTACCAGCGAGTTATCAAAAACTTAACAAAAAAATCTTCTGCAATCATCCCCCATCCACCATCCACCTACTATCTCCATCTACCCTCAACAAACCGCATTAAAAAAGAATCATTCATAATTGGAACGCCACCGTCACGGGCACGGCACGAGAACGACACGACTGCGTCACGACACCTACACGATAACGTACCGGAGTACCCTCCACTGTTACCACTAATGGATTTCCGACTGTCTTTCCATTTTGTGCTCGTTCTAGATGTCGGTGCACTGGATGTGGCTGTTTCTAGTTTGTGTTTGAATGTAGCGTGGTTTTGTTATGTGACTTGACAATTAAGTGGAGATATAGTTATCGGCACGAATCTTGAGCTCTGACCTACACCTGCGCAGAAGTGATTTATTAGCAAAGAACCAATCCCGAGTGACGGCTATGACGCGATGCACTGCGGGCCAATCACCGCTTTATCCCGCCCCCGCGCCTCACTTCATACCACAAAAGGGACCCAATAAATTACTACTGCGCAGGAAAAGATCAGAGCTGAAGATTCGTGCCGATAACTATACTGTTGTATTCTTAACTAATCACAGGTAACTATTTCTCGTTTATTCTCTGGCTGACACGTCCCTTATAATGTTTTATACCAAAAGTTTATTCTTCTAAACCACTTCTAAAGTTCGTTACTAATATTCAACTTGCTAAATACTTTTTGCAGCAATTTACAAAAAAAAACTGTCACAGAGAAACACAGGTTTTTACCTAGTTCAGGCAAGGCTTACATCAGCACTTTTTAGAATTAAGCAAAATATTGTAAAATTATGTACAAAGTGAAGTACGATTTATTTATTACCTATTTATTTATTACCTATTTATTTATTTAAAGTGAATGAAGTCGCTTACTTAAAATACCTTTAACAATAAATAACTCACTATAATATAACTATCATTTGATTAAAAAGAGTCCCTTCCATTTCCTTGACATCATCACATCTGAACACATGGAACATTTATCTCACGCGACTAGGAAGTGACCCTCGACCCTTCTAACAAGTCGCGTCACGTTACCTCGCCCTTATTACTGCGTCAAAAGGTACGCTACCAACTCAAACGGATGAAAAACGGTTGGAAAACTGTATTTGTTTGTGGTATTTCATTTTGATATATTCAAATCGGTAAGTAATTAGAGAACGTTTTAAATATCTGTAGTTCAAAAGAACCGAAACATATTATATTACAAGCTTCTGCCAGCGGTTTCACCCGCATCCCGTGGGAACTACTTCCCGTACCGGGATAAAAAAGTAGCCTATAGCCTTCCTCGATAAATGGGCTATCTAACACTGAAAGAAATTTTCAAATCAGACCAGTAGTTCCTGAGATTAGCGCGTTCAAACAAACTCTTCAGCTTTATAATATTAGTATTTCAAATCGGTTAGTAATAAGAGAACGTTTTAAATATCTGTAGTTCAAAGGCACCGAAACATATTATATTATTAAGCTTGGAAATCACCATATCAAGAGATTTCGTGTTTATCAGGTAATGAGGTAGAAGAGGTCAGACAAGCAGTCACTCCATGAAAAACTCTGGGAACTCAAGGTCCTAACACTACCCTCATAGACTGAAACAGTGGTGTGTAATTAGTAAGTTATTTTAGTATTTTTTTTTTCTCATTGTGCGAAATAAATGATTTTTCTTTCTTCTTTCTTTGGGCAGATGAATTACTAATAGTCAGTCATTGATTCAGACATATAGCCCACATCTTCTTCTTATATTATTTAGTTTATGTGCTTATATAACACCCGCGGCTTCGCCCGCGTAGAGTTCGGTTATATCGCGTTTCTAAGAGAATTCTTCAAAAGTCTGGAATAAAACTATCCTATGTTCTTTCTCAAAGTCAACTCTCTCTGTACCGAATTTTATTAAAATCGGTTCAGTGGTTTAGACGTGAAAGCTTAACAGACAGACATCACAGACAGACAGAGTTACTTTCACATTTATAATATTAGTAGGGATATTTAGCTCTATTTCTAGGGGTGAAAACTAATGTAATTCCAGTAGGAATGTAGTCACGTGCCGAAGTGAGGTTCTCTTACTTATTTTACACGGAAACTTTAAGTAGGACAAG
The DNA here is from genome assembly GCA_033682625.1 of Helicoverpa zea x Helicoverpa armigera. Taxonomy (NCBI): domain Eukaryota; kingdom Metazoa; phylum Arthropoda; class Insecta; order Lepidoptera; family Noctuidae; genus Helicoverpa; species Helicoverpa zea x Helicoverpa armigera. Next base: position 1,236,364 of record JAWIIS010000008.1, read on the forward strand.
ACTGAAGTTTTCTTTCCTCCTTTACATACTAATATGAAGATCTAATATACCTACCGTTCCTTATTTTATCTGAGCTTTTTACATACTTGAGAAGTTAAAAAAATACGGCTCTATAATGAAAATGAAATATTTTAACACAAAAGTTGGGTTACCTTTTAAAAGCATCAGAGTTTTGGAAATAATTGTCGCATAATAAACCTTTGGCCTAACCTCGTATTTCGTGTTTATTCTGTTTTTAAGATTAAATGGCTAAACTATTTTTAATGAATTTGTTATTGAAATATGATCCTGAATATGCTTAGAGTATTATAGAAATCCTGTTCAGTTTAACATTAAGTCAAAAAACATTTAACACATTTTATCGCTGACCCTCAAATTCCACCGTCCATTTAGAACTTAACCCTCTGAACGGTTCGAGGCCGAAAGCCGAAACAAATACCCGTGACCAGGACGAGAGACTTCCAATGTTTAATGAGGCGGAAATGGAAGCCGAAAATGTGAGGCTTTTAGAGGATGAAGACGTAAGTCTTGTACTGTATTGGACTCCTTCGATTGAAACTAATGTCGGCCTAAGTAAGTTGAAATGCATTTATAGAGGAAATGGATTTTTGCATTTTAGTAGAGTAAATTCTCGATCTTGGGAAGATAGTAGAAGCCTGCCCTTTCTTTAACATAGTAAGGACTGATATACGCAAGATATTTCCTTCACCTTTGGTCTCCTAGTATAAAACAGGTCTGATGTATTTGAAAGAAAAATACCTACCAACTTTCGAACGTCGAAGTCTATGCATTGCAAACGCCATGATTACTATTCCATTAAAGAAAAACAACTCTAGTAAACTATAGAACCAGCGTTTAGCCAAAAACAAAACACGATGTATGAAATATGTAAATACATACGCAAATTATAACTGTAATTCATCATACGGAGTCTGAAAGTTGGACAACATTTCCGATATGGCACGCATACATCACATTAACTACCCAATTTGTCAGCACAGTGGGTGAACGACTGAAAGTCCATAAATCTCATAACTAGTGGTAGTTTTGCTAGTAATTGTACCCGCATCCTGTGGGAACTACTTTTTGGTACACAAGATAAAAAGTAGCCAGTAGCCTTCCTGGAATAATGGGCTATTTAGCACTGAAATTATTTTTCAAATCGGACCATATTAACATTATATTAAGGTTCAAAAAAAAATCAGTTTATATTTAGTAGGTATAAATACCCGGTAATGCTTCTCAACTAAGCCTAATGCATAAATATGTACCTAACTTTATTATAAACATGCTGCACTTTCAGGGTTGTATAAGAATCATCTTTCACAAATCGAAAACGCCAATACATACCTACTAATATCGTAGCCCCGAAGGATTAGTTTGTCACAAAAACAGATTGTTCTTGATAACTCACGATTTAAATATAATTTTAGTAGCATCATCATCTTTTGTACATCGATGAAATCATCACAAAAATAAGAGATATAATATAATGACGTTTGTCATTTTCTTAAAAAGATAAAGTACATCATAACTCCCTTCTCCCAACTGAGACGGCCGAAAAACTCATTAAATAGATAATATTATAAATCGCAAATAAAGATGATGAAGACGCCATTTTATTAAGGTTACAAACAAATTGCACGGTGCTACTGAACAAACGATGTACGGTTTATCATTGAGATTTTTTACTTTTATTCTATTTCTTTCTTATTTTTTTAGAAAGAAAATATCAAGAATATCATATTTAAGGAAAGCGATGTTCTTTACTGAATAAGTTAATTTAACTCTTTTTTACTGAAAATATTAACGACTTATTGAAATCGAATATGAGTGACAACTGCCGAAAAGAAGAAGACAGTTTTGTGTGAATGTGAAATGCGTAGATAAACCCAGCAAAAAGCACTGCTACAGAGTTAATTCAAAAGGAAAAAAAACTAAACATTTAAAAAAAATAAAAATCTAACAGCATTATAAAAAAGAATATTCTCAAATTAATCCGCTGACAAATGAATTCTCTTTGTTAATACAATACCTACAAGCCCTCATCAAAACAGAAACGAAAAAAAAATAAAAAGAAAATAGAATTCCTTTTCAAAATAACCACAACATTCTGTTTAAAAAAAAACACAAGGCCATGGTGTTCCGGCTTTTAAAAATAAGTATTCAAAAAAGATTAGCCATTATACAGGGGGTGCTAACATTAATACTTATACAGGGCCGGAAAACATTCGCCGGTATAATGGTAGCCGCAAAAAGTTAATGGACGCTTTCACCACCCTGTATTTGAGTTCGGGGTGATTCGACATGAGTCGGCAAGATTCGGCTGTTACGCTTGCGCATTCGTTTTTAGGTTACTGTTGGAGTATAGCTATGTTTTTTTTTTTTTGTAGTAGGAAAATATATTAACTTATTTACTGGAATAATCAATAGATTTATTTAAACTCGCTCTATAAGTATGAATTACTTCCATGATATAAAACCGGAATTTTGCGAAATTACCTATGTGGTACGTGAGTGTACATATGTTTGTTACTTAATCACGCAACATTCAAAATTAATTCAACTGTTTGAGTAGTTGAAACTTGGAAAGCTTACACATCAAAATAACATATAGGTACAGGCTACTTTTATCAGAGTCCGAAAAGTATTTCCCTCAAGACCTGGGTCTTTAAACCCACCTTCTTCGATGAATGAACTATACTCGTATAACACTGAAACAATTTCCAAATCTTACTATTTGTTCCTTAAATTGAATAAACAGACTTCTGGCTTATAATATTAACACCTATAAATCCTACTTCCATAGCACCACGAATACTACAACGGGATTAGTATTCCTTCAACAGCTGCATAGCATTGGCAGCTACTACAGAGACTGAACAATTTGTTCATACATGCAAATGGCTTATTCGCCCAGTTGTCGAATATCATAACGACATTGTTCCTATCTAACGTGGCTATTGTATTAGATCTGTGGTTTGTTATGACATTTTTGCGGGTCGTTTTCAGTTTTGAGCTGTGAATTTCAATTTTTACAGTTATTTACGTATATGTATATTATGTACCACTTATTGTATGAATGTATGTGTATTTCGACCATGTCGGATGGATGCGCCTACAACCTTTTTGAGGGCTGAATTCGCCCCTCGAAGTACGTCACTTTATTCTGAAGCAATAGTTAAGGTGCGTTTTGAAAAACCGACAGCGACTGCACGAGCTGCTGCCGCTTTGTTCCAAATACATATAAACCAGTAATGCAACTGCGGCCGACTTGAAGTCGCGGCATGTGCGGTCGACAGCAAGAATTCAAATCGTACCTTTACACCATTCTATTCAGCCAGTAGTCAATAAAGTGAATTGCAAATGTCACCACAATGCCATTCTTTTTTTGAAATTCCTGTCTGGACATTCAAAAAGACAGTGGCCATTATATTTAAGTGGGAATATCTCCGCGTGGTGGGAAGGCGTATAGGAATGCACTATCGGGTTTATTGAACTGCTGCCGACATCTCATCTCAATTCATCCTCCGAGCCTTTTTCCCAATAATGTTGGGGTCGGCTTCCAGTCTAACCGGATTCAGCTGAGTACCAGTGCTTTACAGGAAGCGACTGCTGAGGTCTCATCTCAATTGAAACAGTGTATTACATACCGATATGTATTCTGTCTTCATGTTTTGGATACATGTGTAAATGTGTTAACATTTAAATTTTGTAGGGCACTACAGATGATAAAATGTTAGTCTAGTGGTATCTGGGTTTTTTTGCTGTTATTAATTATTTTCATGTTATGGTTAAGCTCTGTTACCTATTATAAATTATGACATCAAGGTTGCTGAATAATACAAACAATGTTATTTAAAAATATTAATTTTTATTTTCAGCAACCTTGAATATTTTTTACGTATTGAAAAGTAGATATAAGATTTTGATAATTACACCTTATAAAGCTGGATAAAATATTTAAAAATCCAATCCTTACCTGAAATTCTCCAGTCCAATATTACCTACCGAAGCAAAAAACTAAAATGCAAATCTGCAGCAAAACCCGATAGCTTAAAAAAAAAGAAAGTACGAAAATTCCGATGGAATCTCGAACCTTCAATGAATTGTCAATGAGACGGTCGGTGAGATATTACCTACACCCGCCTGCCTCCCAGAGGCTCAGAACTTGATTAGCAAACTCGTGTAAATAAGTTATCACAAGATAGATGGGGAAGAAGGTAAGTATATAAGGAGTATCCTATCTGTTGGGAAGAATAATCATCTATCATGACAAGCGGTGATGAAGTGGTCGCAGCTGAATTGTGCTAACTAGGTTATTTTTGGCCGAGTTTAAGTTTTGTGTATGAAGTTTTAGATATATGATGTATGATTGTGTATAAATATTATAACTTTGTTGACGACCTCGATGGCGCATTGGTCACCATGCCGGACTGCCGAACCTGAGGTCCCGGGTTCGATTCCCGGTTCGGTCGATATTTGTGTGATGAGCATGCTTGTTGGCCGTGGTCTGGGTGTTACAATATGTATTTATAAATATGTATATATGTAGCTATATGTAGTTTATCAGTTGTGTTAGCACCCATAACACAAGTTAATTAATAACTTACCATGGGGCTAACCGACCGTGTGTGCAAAAAGGTGTCCCAACCTTATTTATTTATTTGTTTTGAAACAATTTATGCTTGGAAAACTGTATCTTATCACAATGAAATTCGTGATACCTACATGAGAGATTGATTTTTTTAAATCTCCTTTTGACCTTTTGAAATCGCTTCATTATACCGGTTTTCCTGAAACGGCGACGAAAAGTCAGATGAATAGTATCAGAATAATAGTAGGATATTTTAGAAATAAGGCAATACTTTAATAATGTTTTTTTTTACATTGCGGGAACAAACCCTTCAACGCTTTTCTTGTAACTTTACTTTCTAAATATTAATTTCAACAATGTTTATGTACTTATCTATGCTTTTATTTATAAGTTTCTTTTCTAGATACTCATTTCGGCTGGGTTGCAAGAAAGTCAGTCTTTTTCAGTTTTCTCTCTTGACGTTATAGTATTATAAACAGTCAATAAGACACTCAAACATGCAGTAGAATTACTCAATACATCCATAGTGAGTTATAATCCGAGTGCACTCCCGCGGGAATGCGATGCTCGTTTATTTATTAAGGTCTAGTACGCATGCTCTACTAGCCACGGGTTATTACGATTTACACTTCATTTCATAGCATACTGACAATGTAACGCTTAGGTTTATGATTTAGGTACATTATATTATTCATACCAGATAACACTAAAAATGTCTAGAAACAATCGGCTAATTGCGAGTTTAACTCGCGTACGTAGGGTGAAATTGTCTATGATACAGTCAAAAACTCATGCCGTTTGTATGGTAGCTCCATAAAATATATTTATTTATTTGCTATTATAGCGGCAATAGAAACACATCATCTTTGATTTCAACTATCAATTTAAGTTCATAGGTAGGTAACAGTTGTCATAGAGTGATACAGAGTCATAATGACAGACGAACAGACGGGTAGCAATCTTAGTCATAAATAGTCATTTTGGGTACGGAAAATCGTGAAAACCATGTGTATCATCCAACATCTAATCTGGTGAGGGTCAGTAATATATGAATAAGTGGCTTTTTAACTGTTCACCTAACAATAATTTACAACATAACTAGGTAAATATAACATTACATAAAACTTTCATACAGATATAAACCTAATTGTCCTATATTCGAAGCCGCAAAGTTATTGCCCCTTCAACCCATGATTCAGTTGAAATTGTCGCCGCGTCACATAAAAATGATTCTCGCTTTGTGAAGAAAAACTAATAAAATGAAACGGAAGATTTTTCTTATTGTTGTTTTAAGTGCTCTTCCTACAGTTGTAAAAGGAAACAGCTTGTTTTTTTTGTACAAAATTGACCCAGAATTGAATCTTTCTTTGCGATTAAAATCTCAATGATGAATATTGTTGATTACATGATCAAATACTTTAAAAGACAATAAAACGTAAGCATCATCTGTCGAGCCTTTTCCATTTAACGATGTTGGAGTCGGCTCCCACTCTGATCAGATGCAGCTGAGCACCAGCGCTTTACAAGGAGCGACTGCCTATCTGACCTACTCAATCCAGTTACCCGGGCAACCCAATGCCCCTAGTTGAGACTGGTTATCAGACTTTCTGGCTTCTAAGTACCCATAACGACGGGTAAAGATATTCGTTGATATAATGTCACTTAATAACTATACTATGTAACTGAATTGACATCACATAAGCATTTTTTGATTGCCAAAAATGCTGTAGATATTGTAGGTAGTTATAATTTGTCGAAATCTGATACCAGTAGTACTTGTACGTTGCAACTACAAAGACCCCGGTATCAGATTTCGATAAATTATATCCATCAAAAACATTTAAAAAAACTAAGATAAACACATTTAATTTATTTATTGACATTTGTCATTCAAGACAATTTTGTAATCGTCACAAAAACATTTATTTTCAGGCTTGAAACACACGAAAACTTCGCTTTCTCTTAGACTACTCATCTGTAAAATCTATTTGGAATATCAAAGAGCTATGTACCAGGCTGACAAACAGCAGATTTACGTATTTCATTAAATATTAGTTTTCTTGGATAAATCAAATTGTTTCTAATTCCTTTTAGCCTAGAATACATAAGTTATTATTAAGATCGTGACTTTTTCTAGTAACTTAAGTCGTTCTGACGCTGGTTTGTATTTATATATATTTCAGTCTAAATGTAGCTGAAAATGAGCAGGAATTTTAAGTAGAATGGTTATTTACTTTCACCACTCACTACATTGACTGGATGTCTGACTTTCAGACTTTTGGCTACCAAAAAGTCGGGCAACGAATTTTCTGAGATGACAATCTTCAGGAACCGGATCGCTTTAGGGGGTCATAACTTGAATTGTACTATTTTACATACATATTGATCATTGAACTATCATAAAAAATAACTCTCTCTGAATCATCAACATTATAATTCATGGCATCTCATAAAATAAAAAAAGATAATACGATAGCCGACAAGGTAAGTACAATTAGTAAGGCAAGGATACCTAATTCTGACCAGAAGCAATCATATCTAAAAAAATATTTTGTTTTATCAAACTGTACATGAAAAATCACAACGTTTAATAAAAAAAGTAAATTTAAACAAAACTCATAAGAAGTTACACATTGTGCTCCAAATACTTGGTCCCGTGCACTCGCAGGGAATTTAATAAACGCTGCTGGCACGCAACTGTACCTATAACTAAGTAAAAAGTAGCTCACCTGCTTCCAGTTACCAAGCCAAGACACAGCGAGGCAAATTATACCAACTGCGGGACGTAGGTACACACCAATCACACAACACCACTCAAAACTTTTAAATGTAATCTGTAATTAACAAAAAATAAACAAAAACACTGAATTTTAATCCGTTGTTCGCGTGCGTGAAGCCGCGTCGCGTGATTTTAATACTTTCATATATTTCGTCTAGCTACATTTTTTTTCGTGTTTATTTTTGTGGGAGACGCGACACGTTGCGTCATTCGATCGCGCCTCGTTACACTGGCTAGAGGGGTAGGAAACCCCTACGCTCCGATACTACGTGACAAAGATTAATTTCGTAGAGGGTGCATTTTTATTTCGTGAAGCGAAAACAATTTAACCTAACAGTTTTAGTATTGTGTTATTTATCACGTTCCTGTTACAGCGTATGACATAAATGTGTCTAAAAGTAGATATTAGACGCATTTCAAATTAATTTTACAAGCAACATAATGTTGTATTAAAAGTTACATTTGAAATCTAAACCAAAAAATGTTTATACATTCAAAGAAACTTAAAATTGGCAGTAGAATGTTAAAGTGTAAAAATATTTATTACCTTTATATTATACAAGTAGGCAAAAACAAAATCGCTTCTACGCAAATAATCTATGCCATTTTCCGGGCCGTGCTGAAGCAAGACAGCTATACCAAGACCTCACTTGTAGGAGAGAGACAATGCATATCGACGGGCTTATACCATGTTTGACCAAGTTTTCTTTCTATTCAAATAATTCATGAGGCTCCGGTAGTGCGAACGCGTGACATTATAGAGCATTACTGGTTATCGACCAATGGTCAGCGGTCAACATCGGAATGTTGGTTTAAAAATTGATTCTGAAGGGTACTAGATCGTTGCCGTGGTTTCTTCTGTGAAGGAACTACAGTCTGCACTCGGATAAATAGTTACCTGTATAGTATTCTCATTTGTAATCTATATAACTGTCACATTTTAACAAAATCTGTTCAGCAATTTTGCGTGAAGTTATAATAATAAAATCCACAAATCCAAAGTCATCACGTTTAACTGGTACTAGATAGTAATTTTCTTCCTGCTTACCTGTATTTTTTATGAATACTAGCTGTTCCTTGTATTGCCATCCGCGTCTTGTACTAGAATGAGTATTATAAAATGGATAAATAAAACCGGCCAAGTGCGAGTCGGACTCGCTCACGAAGGGTTCCGTACCAGAGCAAAAATTAGCAAAAATAAACAAAATATTTATTTTATTCTAGTTTTCAGTATTTGTTGTTATAGCGGCAACAGAAATACATCATGTGTGAAAATTTCAGCTCTCTAACTATCACAGTTAATGAGATACAGCCTGGTGACAGACGGACGAACGGACGGACAGAGGAGCGAAAACAATAGGGTCCCGTTTTACCCTTTGGGTACGGAACCCTAAAACACGGACGAAATCTCATGCAGAAGCTAGTTAATATTATGAGGGTTTAAAAATCTTTATGTAACGATAATTACATGTGTATATTGCTATTTTTAATTAGAATTAAAATTTAGTTAGGTACTCATGTTCACATAATGTTCTAGACATTGAACAGTTGTTTTAGAGTTTGAGAATATGTTTGTATGTACTCATTGATCAGTCATGTGTATTTATATTCAAGGTAATATTTCATTATTTAGGATATACAATTTATTGTTACGTTATTCTTGCGACTTCTTGTACCTACAATAATCTAAAATAAAGATAAATAATATTTAAACTTTTACTTTTAACTGTTGTAACACTACGAAAAAGTACTTTAATTTTGAATTATTTTTCGCAGGTGGCCTACTAATCATCACTCTTATAAGCAACACACAAACTTCGACAACTGTCGACAAACTTAAAACGAATGCTAGCCTCTACAACGATTCTAATGCAATAAACAAAACACTGGACCAAATAAAGAAAATACAAAACACTACAAAAGAACCGACCAAAGAATGGAAGTTCGAAGACTATATGAAGAAATTCGAACCGGCAACCATATGGGAACAAATAGATAAACAAAAGAAGTACAATGGCTTAGTCCTTACTGACGAAGAACAATCTGAAATTATGTTCCAAGGCATGGACCCTACAGACGAACTTATGGAACTGAAGATTGAAAATGGAAACCCCAAGATAATACTCGAAAACGACGCCAGACGAGGTTGGAAGCCCCCTAGAGGCGCAAGCCGGTATAAAAGAGACAGGTTCTATCTTAGAAGACGAATGTACGAGCTGATGAAGCAAGCAATATACCAGACGCGAAACAAAATGGTCGTGATGCAGGTCCAAAGGGACAAGTACTCCAATTCTTCGCTTTATAAGATGGGGTTCTTGATGAATAAGGCTGATAATGCTGCCAAAACGTTTGGCAAGTTTTCGTTTCGTGCTTTCAGGGGCTGCTTGCTTTCTAGAGAGAAGGTTTCGTACAGGATGCCGTTGTTTGACCTTCTGACTACGAATGAGAGGCAGCTGAGCCTGTGGTTCAGCGTGGAGATCCTGGCAGACCTGATCAAGAAGAACGACGAGATTTGCAAGGCAATCTTCAAGAATCAAACCGAGAGGCGAATAGAGACGTTCGACGAACGGTTCATCAATTAACTCTCTTTGTTGTATTATTGTATTTATTGCTGGTCTTTGATTCATTAAAGTGTGCCTTTTACTGTTATTTGTATATAAGTTTAACAATATCATTTAATATACAGATATTATAAAATGTTTGTTGAAATAAATCATTCCCATGATGACCCATACAGCCATTTTTGGTCGCAGATATGATAAAGATGTAACAAGTCGCAACAGTTTCGTAACAGGTACGACACAACGTGACTGTGTAGGGATTAGCTTTTATGTGTTGTAATGGTTCAGTAAAAATGTGACGGAAACTAGATTCAGTAACTTTGCGTGGTCGCTGTTTCGATACTTTACAGCTTAATTTGTAACCACACATTTTAGAAACTTTGCGTTTGGTTTGTAACCAGTGTGCACTGTTGACACAATTGTGTTGTAACTGGATAGTAACATGGTGTAGTCGATGTTCCAGAACACTTTAACACTAACTTGCATATATAAAACATGACGAGAGCCAGTTATTCTCAAACTGTCTATGTTTTCTGCCGTTATCAACCATTTAATGAAATTTAAAATGAGTAAACAACCAAAAACCTTACGTAAATTCCGATGGACTTCAACTTTTTACAGAAGAGTTAAAGAAATAAGTACGTCCCAAAATATCTCAAGTACCTAATTGTATACTCGTACACAAGTTTTTTTTCTTATAATAATATTTTTTTCATGATGTTATTGCATTGTTGGTAGGGCAAATTGACGGATACCCATTTTATTGAACTTAAAACTTATTCTTTTCTGGGCCATTTACAGGAAAACAGTACGTCCCTAGTGCCAAAGTTTCAACTTTCGAGCTCCAAATCGCAGTTTTTTCTTTTTCTCGGCCAAAACAAGACGTCTTCGTCTTTAACCCAAGAACTCGGCACAAGCGATATTAATTCTGATGAACAATGCAAAAAGGCATCTTCACTTGATAAAAACTTTGGAAAACACTGTAACCAAATATTAAGAGAAACCATCTTAAAAATCTAGTAATTTTGTAACAATTTACCGTAACATGTCGACACGTGTCGACACATTATCGTAACTTTGTGACTAGTTGCGACGAGCATATTTTTCATAACAAACATCAAAAATGTTTTTTCATAGTTCATTATTTTTCAATTTTATGAGTAAATCTTGCTAAAATAATTTGTATTAGGATTAAAATATTTGATTTTGTATTTAAATGGAAGCTTTTGAGCACTAGATGTGCAGCATTTTATATTTTTATTTCATTTTAACAAAAGTTTTTCTTTCGCCAGAATTATTAAAACATGATATTACGGTGGCGCGTTGGAAATATCAACATATTCAACGAAATTACACAGTAAACTTTTTTTCCCAATAAGATTTGAGCATTATAAACCATATAATGAAAACTAAAACTTTGTTTACTTCATTATCATTATCATACTTCAACCATCATTTTGGGATTTCTTGTATTTTGTATTATTTCGTCGTTTCACTCACGCACGAGCCAACGAAATTGATCGAACGAATGAATGATTGAATGATTATTGCGAACTCTGGTTAAAATATGGTAACAATGTTACGGCACGGCGACGTAAATTAGAAACCAAATGTTACTTGTTTATTGTGTCGAGATCTTCCCCATTTTTAGTTGCAGCGACGGCGCTAACACGGAACGTCGACGAGATTATGTTTCGAGATAGATCAGTGTCGACACTAAGTGTCGAAACGGTTACGTTATGTTCGCAAAAATGGTTATATGGGGATAATTATAATCATTTAAACAGAACTGGTTTCCACTCACAATTGCAAAACTGGCTATTTCTAAGAAATTTTATCAATTTAATTTACTATAATACCCCACCAGAATATAAAGTTTCGGATGGCACGTTAAAATGTAGGTCCCGGCTGTCATTGAACATCCTTGGCAGTCGTTATGGGTAGTCAGAAGCCAGTAAGGCTGACACCAGTCTAACCAAGGGGTATCGGGTTGCCCGGGTAACTGGGTTGAGGAGTTCAGATAGGCAGTCGCTTCTTGTAAAGCACTGGTACTCAGCTGAATCAGGTTAGACTGGAAGCCGACCCCAACATAGTTGGGAAAAGGCTCGGAGGATGATGAGAATATAAAGTTTTAATTGGTAATATTAAATAACTAGTTTCTGCCGGCAGTTTCACCCTGTCTCGTGGGAACTTCTCCATGAACCCAGATAAAAAGTAACCTATAGCCTTCCTCAATAAATGGGCTATCACTGTGGGTAATGAGTTTAACGCTCTCAATCAAACAAACAAACTCTTCAACTTATTATATCAGTATAGTTCGAATATTCTTTAATATTTGGTAAGTAATTGGATTTTGTGATAGATCCTCAAAGCCCTTGTAGATAACGCTGTCTTTAATGAGGTCATTATCTATCATCTGTGAAAGTGAGAGCATAGAAAAGGCTTTTCTAAGACCAAACTTGACTCTCGTACCACTACTTGACCAGGATTGTAAAGACTGTCACGATGACTGATATTCGATAGTTCCCTTCTATTATTTTCAATACATCATGCTATCTCTACTTCATTGTTTGAAAAAAGCCGCACAGTACGGATAATACTGTTCATATTTTATTATAATTTATAAGCGACGCACCAAAACCATTTCATTTTAATGGGTAATTTCAAGTAATTCGTTTTTAATAACCTGGATTATGGCCTGTTTTATACCGTGTCGGGCCTCTGGGAATGTTGCTGAATACTATATCAATAATATTGCTTTGTGAGTATTTTGTTATTTTGTAAAGCCTTCTGTTATCTGTTCCGCGCTCAATAAAATGGTTATGGACTTATGAGTTAATGGCCTTTTTCGCGGTTTTGCCCGTAATACGGATACGATATAACAATTGGTACTTTGAAAATAACGTGGCTTTCTATTGGTAAAAAACATATCTTAGATTATAATAAAACTAGATTTTATTCTACAATCTTACAAACATGACCTGTGGAGGTAGACTATACCTAAACAGAATTAGACTTACGATATTATTTTAGGCCTGCTAGTGTTTATTGAATCAGATATGCACACATACACTCAAAACTTTTTAGTTAATCAATATCTCCAAAAAGCATGTCAATACTTTGAAAATCGTTTACATAACCATCAGTAATGACACTGTCACAATTTTTTTACCAGATTATTCGCTCAACAATGTGCACGGAGTGTTCGACGATGTCCACTACACTTTATTCGGCAACTTAGCTCCGACACCAGACCTCCTGAACGACACTGAAGGTGACCTCGACAACACAACGACAGACGACTATGACACACCCGATGAACTCGACATGGAGTTCCCTAACGTATTCACTTTCCGCCGGACCAACCTAACCGAAGCTTTCGACATACAGGACTATAACCTCGTCAACGAACAATTCACTAATTCCTCAAAACATATAAGGAATCAGACAAGAAGATTTTCCTACTACGATAAAGATGACAAAAAGTACAAGGAAAAAATAGAAAGTTACAAAAAAGGTCTGTTGGTCAATATTTTAGTGCAATTCGTAATGCATGCGAGGTATGAGGTGGGCAAGGCTTTGACCCAGCGTGATAAAGTTAGAGACGATAAGAGATATAAGCTTGGGTACTTGTTCAATCGGCTACGTAGATTGAAGACTGACCAGCTGAAGATGGTGGGGACTGCGTGGTATCAGAACAGGACGTCTCATAGGAGCCTTTTCTCCTTGATGAGGTTCTATGAAAGGGTTGTACATTTCGACGTTGATATTCGAGATACGTGTAACCTGGTCAAGAAAGTATTTTCAGTGGTCGCGCCTTATGACATTTTCGACGACAAAAAGAAAAAGAAAAAGAATAAGAAGACATAAATTATTTTAACTTATTAAAAGGTTAATAAACCATAATCGTTTAATTTGTTACTGCAGTCAATATGGAAAAGTTATTTTTTATTCCTATAAACCTTCTTAAGGAGAATCTCCCTATCTTGATTCTGGAGGCAGTTCCATATTAACTCGGACGAAAAGCAAGTAACTTACTTGCTTTAAGTTATTGTTTATTCTTACTTGAAGTAAGAATATATTTCTTAACTGTTTCATCAAATTCAACTCCTTTGCGAGAAAGAGTAACAAACATACTATCTAACGTACACACACATACTTCCAAACGTAATATTATAGGATTCTGAAAACATGGTCCTATACCGAGGCTTTCTATTTGCCTGTCCACAATGAACACAGAAATTCTTGCAAAGATTTTCAAGCAGTTCAAAAAGATGCATGGAATGATTTTCGATGAAAAGTAGGTACATTAAGCGGGCAGCTTCTGTGGATCACTACTTATAGGTAAGGGTATTATTTATTTTCATGGCAAATCCGATGGAAAATTTCGAAACTTAAACGATCCGATCACATAACGTAGTAAACATAATTGCTAATAAAACTATTCATTACCACATTACGTAACAAATATTCATTACGAACATTGTTTTCTAGAAATATGAAGTTCTTATTACATTCTATTGTCTCTCAATAACCAGACGCCGACTTTTATATTGATTATAAAAATGAAGCGATTAATTTATCTTTTACGTAAGTTTAATTTGATATATTATGAATTGGACTATGTATCTGCGTGTGTGAAGGTCTATAGATACCCACATCAGTGCCGTGACAGGGACTGGAGCATAACTTGTTTCATCACCATCTGCCTTGGTTTCCAATATGGCGGGTGCAGCTAAGTAGGTACCAGTGTTCTCGGATCATATATTGTCTATGAGCACGATCCAGATTGCAAGCAATTGACCATGCCAGGGACCCGATTCTCCTAAGTTAATAATGTCAAAATTGAATAGAAATCGAATCGCAATATGATCGGAATAGCTGTTTTAACCATATCGGGGATTCTGCTCTACTAATATAAGACCAATCGTATTCCAACGACATTCCATTGGTTTGCGATTGGTCTGCTATTTTGGTGTTTTTGCTCTTATACGGTAGTTTGCTCTACAATCATATTGCAATCGTAAATCATTTGAAGACCAAATGATTCATTATTGAATAACAGAAAAGGATAAAAACATTTATTGCAAAGAAAAAATAGCGAAATGCCACATACGCTTCAATCGTAATCGAGTCGGGATTGGATCGCAGTCGAATGTGAATTGTATGTTTCTTAAGTAAAATTAGGAGAATCGGGCCCCTGAACGAATGAACGTTCATATGTATGTTCCGTCCCAAACATGGCACCCATAAGTGAGGATAGACCTTTATCCAACATTTTTGGTGTATTTTTAAAAAAACCTATATTATATGTATACTTTCAGTAATTTCACCAATAGTTCATAACGCCAACGTAACAAAAAGGAGACGTCTTAACACTTCAATCTTATACGAGCCCATAGACGCATTAGATATCGCCTTTGATTTTCCAAAACTAGCCGATGTTCTACCAACACTAGTTCAAAAAACTTCAATCGACTACGAGAACGAATCTGGTGTTGTAGTGAAAAATATATCTATAGATATTGATAAGATTAATATAGCTAAGTTTAAGAAGAAGATTGCAGGTATGGCTAAAGAGATAGCTAAGGATGAGCCTAAAGTAAACGCGTTTAGACGACAGGCTGTTTTGTCTACTGAAGGAGACAAGAAAGCGTATACCGAAGCATCGGAATTTATGATCAAACGCAAAACTCTGGATCTCATGCTGCAGACAATTTATATGGCCAGACATAAGGTAAAAAACATACAAATATATTTAATTTTATTATTTATGTATAGATTTATTATTTCAGGTAATCATAAACATTTTCCCACTAAACCGGATTAGTGGTTTGACTGTGGGTGATGAGCCGCATTGCCATACATACACACACATATATTTTTAAATTGCCCGCGACTTCGTCTGCGTGGGCAATATAGAATTTCCAATTTTTCAATTTCGTTCATTGCTCATCCCCCATAGGTCATATCGTGATAATATATAGCCTATGTGTTGAACCGGCCCCCAGGTAATATTCATGCAAAATTTGATTTAAATCCATGCAGTACTTTTTGAGTTTATTCGGGACAAACACAGACAAACCCCCCAAGTATACTTTAAAAAAACTTTGTTTGTTTGTTTGTTTGGTTGTAATGAATAGGCTCAAAAACTGCTGGACAGTTTTTAAAAATTATTTCACCATTCGAAAGCTACATTATCCACGAGTAACATAGGCTATATTTTATCCCGGTACGGGCAGTAGTTACCACGGGACGCGGCAAAACGGCTAGTGTATAGATATGATAAAATGCTGATAACAGTATTACACTACTCTTCTATATCCTCTTCCGCAAACGAAAACTACTGATCTATTGATTTCCTCGATAAAAAGGCCATGTAATATCATCACGTAGTCAAGATTAATTCCAGTCATATCGTCTTTCACAGTACAAATTCATCATCAACCGTGTTTCCGTGTCAATGCACGGCACCGACCCCCTCTCATACTAAACTAATGCTTCTGATATCAAATTCTAACAGGTCGCAACCCTAGAAAACGACAAACACTTTGACAGCAGCAAAAAAGATACAGGATACCGCATAGCGTACTCATACAGGAGAATTCTAAGGATATACACAAAAATGATGAGGATATATACATATTCAAACAAGTACAAAGACTATTACAAAATACCGAACAATCAACTCATATTACATAAAAGAGTGACGAGGTTACATGTAGATTTAGAATATCTTTTTAAAGTTATGATGAACATTAATGGGAAGTTCAAAGAGAAGACGAAAGCTGAGCAAGCTGAAGCCGATAAATCCAACGCTGGGCAACCTGATAAGGACTAAGGCTCGACCGAGATAGGTTTTTCGACCGAGAGAATAGATGAAGTTGAAAAAAAAATGCTTTATTTTATTTTTGAATACCTACTGTCCCATTTAATCTGTTAGTACCTAATCAAATTTAAATAACATTATATTAAAATATACTGTAAAAAATTTTTTGGGCACGACTGTACAAAGGCCCAGTAGTAAGTTGGTTATACCATATTTATTATTTTGCTAACTTTGAGCAGCTATTATGAATAATATCCAGATAAAGTGATTAATTTATCACATTGTCAAGTCAATTTGGGTATTATATACAATGACCAGTGATTATGTATAATATCTATTTAATCACTATAACATAAAATATATATGAACGTAACATTGTGAGAGAGATTGGGAGGTATGTGAATACAGGTCACCAGGTCCAGGCAGACAGGAATGTCGGTAAGGATCTCGTATCCGGATATAAGTAGCGCCAAACAAAAATAGCTCCTCTTAAATACTCACTCAATCTGATCATGGGTCATAGGTAGTATCTATCAAAAATGTAAAAGTGAGTTTGGATATTTGGTTGGATGTCGATATCTCAAGAACAATTTTACTGCTGAATAGATTTTTATCAATAATTCATATTATTATGTGTATGAGAATATTGTGACAAAAGAAGTTCCCTCAGAAAACAAGTGAAACCACTTGGGGAAGCTAGTACCTCATAAAACTGCCGTAAAACATTCCCAATTATAATTCAAATTATGGATGATATAACACGTAGTTAGCAATAAGTACTAACTACCTATATGGTTAAGGTTTCCACGTTCAAAATGCTTTTCTAATGAATAAAATGCAGATTTTTGCTGGCATCATATTTTCGCTTTGTAAGTACATAGTAGCTAATATTATGTTTACTATAAATATGCCGTAGTGTAGTTGTTTAACAAGCCTAGGTATTTACTTGAGACAGGACTATTTTTTTTCCGATATATTCCTATTTTCATTGATTTGCTATTTTCCATTCATTTTAGACACAACATTCGTCAGATCTGCGGACTTGAAGCCAGGTAAACCGGTCCCTCACGCCGAAGTACTTGACGAGATATTCACAAAGTTCCTCGGAGACTCTTACAGCAACAATGGTCTGTTCGACCTGATTCTCGGCGGCGAGAGCAACAACACAGACATAACGAATGACACCCTCGACATCTCCGACATCAAAATACTAGACGTTGACAGTGTCAGAAAGATCATCAACTCCGCCAAAAAGAAACACGAACAGCAAGAAATAGCTAACGCCAGGCGATCCGATGACTTTCGCAGACGTGAATCGTATGACATTCATAAATCAATCAACAATAAAACGCTCGAACTCATGCTGCATGAAATCTACTTGGTTAAAGACAGAATGAACTCCACCCTATACTTTCGAAAGAAGTACAGAGAGTACCACAGTTACCAAATCGCATTAATGTACGGCGCAGGAAATGCACTGCTGGCTAAAATGGAAAGCCTCTTGGCTAACTTCAATCACTTCAAATGGAAGACTCATTTCATTTGGTGGCTTATTATTTACGAAAAGATATTGGCGTGTAATATTGACATTAATAATATTGTGGAGAGGATTTTTCATGTTCAGAAAATGTTTGCTATATCGAGGGGGCCTAAGCCGAAGACGAAGTCACAGCTGCAGGACATGGCGAACCGGCCCAACGTCCCCAAGGGGGCTCTGCAGTCCGCGCTGGACCGACACGACCCGCTCGAAGATAAGAAGCAGCTCATTGGAAAATAATTCTATATGTATATTTTCTTACTTTTGTCTCATAAGAATATTAAATCATGAATCGTAGCTACAGAGGTAGGATTCTTGTTTGATACAAAAAAAAAGTAAAATAATGGACGTAAGGACATAATGGAAATGTAAATGAAATAACCCATGTTTACTACTAACTTCCTTTTAATAACATTAAAATAAAAACTTGGACAAAAATCCTTGACTTCATAAGTAATCAAACAATTCCTTTTGTTCGCATACACTAATATCTATTGTTATTATGGAATAAACAGCTACACTAAAGGAAGAATGATAAGGCCGGAAAACTTTTAATTGCACAAGGGATATTGGAAAATAATCTCAATAGTCACGACTAGCTGTGGCCCGCGGCTTCCCGCGTGGCTTACGTCACAATGCTCATGTTAACGCCATTGATATTTTTAAATTAATTTTGTGAAACGTAATATCATCATGATAAATGGTTTATAACCTTATTTGAGACCTTTATAGTTTCAGAGATAGCCGCTGTCAAACAAACAAACTCTCCAAGTGACAACTCTTTCCATACAAGAATACAAATTAGCGTCATATTAGCTTGTACTGTATTACTACGCTTTTAAAATTATCACATATTACAAATGGCCTCCTAAATACTTCTTATTTTTATGATGAAGAGGCCAATTATTGGCTTACTATCGACCATTCTCAATATTCTATCTCTGTCGTATAATTTTCTAGAGATAGAAAGACATAATATATCTCCTGTCAAACTTTATCTCTAGTAAGAAAATTGAAAGATGGATAGAATATTGATATGGACCACAAGAACGTGTTTCACAACTTCTGGATAAGAACTGTTTGCTATATTTCTTCCTGCTCCGCAAGTACATATAGCTTGCAGATAGCTTTAACCAGGACTTATCCAAAGGTGGTGAAACTAGTTAAAAAAGTCGTTTACGAAAACAAGCTCGTTATAGTTAACCTAACCTAAGTTAAGCATAATTATATTAACGATAATAATTCAGATTAAAATGCACGTATTTGTTACTGATTTGATCTAAGATCTTTTTTTGTTTTTTGTATGAAAAACTCAACTTTGTACAGTCAACCTAATAAATATAAAAATGTTAACAAACATACAAAAAAATGTGGTTAAATTATACCTCAAGACTTCTCTAAAATTAAGTGATGTTTAAGTATTTGAAAACAAATAACGCCTAAAAAAATAGTAAAATTACAAACTGATAATATCTTGTCAACAAAATTAACAATGATTCTTAAAAACTATTTTAAAACTTAAAACATGATTAAATATAAAAAGTACAGTCAACCGCACAATGATGGTAACAAAACCAGTTAAAAAATCCATTGTTTATACTTACTGCCTAATCTGATTGAATAAAATATTGTGTTACAAACACGTAAATGGAAGGTACATTGATTATACTAAATAAGACTAATATGCCGTTAAAATTCAAAATAATTTAAGGTAAATATGTAGGTACATATATGAAATCTTATTTTATCATGCAACCGTAAGCTGTTGCTGTTATAATAAAAGGAATGAAATCTACAATATTTATACCAAATGAAGGTATATTAGTAATCTTCTGTGTACAGGCAAGTATCTAGAAAAAGCTTAATTATTTTATGATCAGTTAGTCAAATAAATTCGACTCGGAAGACGTTGACGTCAAAAATTATAAAAACCTTTTTACCGATCCATATAAAATTAAGTGGAAAACTGTCACGATTTATTACAGGTTTAAAAAAAGTACTTAAGAATGAAACAAATATTTAAATAAAGATTAACTATACCTGTACACTAATATCTTCCGTGAACTGTACACTGTAGACAAATCCTAAGCTTAAGCGTAAAAATGTTGTAATACACACACACCGCCAATAATTGACTTATTCAAACTAAACTATGGAATAAGGCGTAACTCTAGTCTATTCACAAATAAATAGTTTTATCACTAAAAGCCTTCCGTCACTTCCAGATAGCATATTAACCAGAAAAAGTAAAATATTCGGTAAATATGTTGTCTCGAGGTGGTCAAAGTAGTATTAAGTAATTTTAGTAAGTATAGGATGAATAACTACTAAAAAGGTACAGGTTAATATTAATTGGAAATGTTCAAGGTATTTTTTTGGCCAGGTCATTTAATTTGACATGTGTAGTCGAAAAAGGTTTTTTTTTAGGATAATCCAAGTATTTTTCGTTGCTTTTTACATAGAGAAAAATAAGCGTGATTGTTTCCAAAAAAAAAATCTACGTAATTATTCACCCCAAACTTTTTCTATTCTACATTCACATACCCATATCTGCATTTTGCAAGTACCCCATTTTACGTAGTAGCCAAATATCGATTGATTCTATTGTGTACTAAAATATACATAAATGTATATAAGGCAAGTCTACATAAGAACTAGGCTACATGAGCGAATGATATAAATTGATTTTATGAGCAAATACGTTATGTAAATAAAATATTTTAACAATAAGAACTTATAAAATAATCTGAGTATTTTTATACGTATACGCCCTTTTGGGGATAATGAAAATTATGCTTAGATCACTCGTCGGCTTATAATGTAGCATCATAATTATTATTTCACTTCGAAAATAATTCCAAAAAGTAGCCTTAGCTACAAAACGCTACATAATATTCGAAAATCTATAACAAAATCCACACAAATGAAATAAAACATTATGTTAAAATTCGTAAATTTTTTCGATATTCCTCTCTTCCTCTTTTTTACTGTACCTTTATTTGGATAGGCATTATTCCAGGACACATTCCGTGTTTCGGTACATTCCGTTTTAGGGCACGTGCTACAGAGACGTGGACATGTACCTTTTGGGGAAATATACCATTCAAGGGCACGTGTCTTCTTAGGGCACATTCCGTATTTACACACGTGTCATCTTAGGGCTTGTACCATACTTGGGCACGTGTCATCTTAGGGCACATACCATTTTAGGGCACATTCCGTTTTAGGGCACTTGACTGCAGACGGTGGGGATGTGAAGGGGCGACGATCACTGAGTTTTAGGCTTTTGCTGCGCTACATCACATGCGAATACAAACGCGAACTCAGCTTTCTTCTGGGCGTATGATATGAATTCATCTGAAAAATAATATTTTTTATAAGACATACATATATTTTGTCAATTTTATGAAAAGCTTTTTTTACTTCATTACTCTTTTCAAAATGAAAGAATAATAATTATTTGTGTTACAAGTAAGTCGTTGTTTGCTGCGTGTGCAGATATTGAATCCCGAGCAAACCAAGGAGCTTAAGAAATTTGAGGGGTCTCCCGTTCCGGTGTAATGATGTGTGATGTGTAATGGACCATGGGGGACGCTATTTTCGAAGTTTACCTACACTGCCTACGATTTTTTTTTCATGACCCACATGATTCCAGCCGGGTCCCGGACCGAAGTGAATATTTTTATATATTTTGAGACTTGAGCCAGCTGTGCTTGTACGTACCATAAGTAAGATATCCCTTCTCGTCCAGGTCTGCCTGTCGGAATGTGTTGTGTGCATCCTCCTGGCACAGTCCGAGGCAACGCGTCGCCACCTCCTCGAACTGCGGCGCCGTCAGCCGCCCCGAGCCCGTAGAGTCGTATAGCTGATACATTCGGGAACATTACATTAATACAGGCTGTTAAATGCTTATAGTTATCGGCACGAATCTTGAGCTCTGACCTACATCTACGCAGAAGTGATTTATTAGCAAAGAACCAATCCCAAGTGACGGCTATGACGCGATGCACTGCGGGCCAATCACCGCTTTAGCCCCCGCGCCTCACTTCATACCACAAAAGGGACCCAATAAATTACTTCTGTGCAGGTGAAGGTCAGAGCTCAAGATTGGTGCCGATAACTATACTATTAATAAAGAGTTAAATCTAAATGTTTAACCAAATATATGCTTACCAAGACGGCCCCCGAACGGGCTCCAAACGAGGACAAATCCGGGGAAACCCGGACGGATGGCAGCCCTACCCATACCTCTCTGTAGGAAACTGTACTTGGAAAATAGTTGATAATAGTGGTAATATTTACCTTGAAAGCGATGGACAGTAACTGCGACAGCGGAGCATGTTGTAGCGAGAGGAACGCGGCGCAGAGCAAGTAGTCAGGGAAGTACACCAGACCACTTGAAGGCTGGAAATGTACAATAAAATCTAGTAAGTATTAGAGTTTTATTCTGAGGATTACAAAAAAAGGTAGGTACGAGTATCTACATCTTATTTTTCAATTGCGTTGAAAGAGATCCAAGTATTTTCCTTGTAGTGGAATCCGTTAGACATAGATGGTCATTATAGTTGTGGATGTAATGTGTTTTGGCCGCGCTGTGGGTACCTACGCTAACTTGTCCCTACCTATATATATGTCACCGTAAGATTACAAACATCGTTAGATTACAATCTATCTCGAGAGATTGTAAACTGTCGAATTATTGTGAACCGTAACATCTGATTGCAATTTAACGCATTATTTTTCGCTATATTATAATCTATCGATGAGAAATTGTCAAATTGTCAACTGTCCGAAAGCTCTCCCTGATTGGTCAGTCTTTTTGTAAGATCGACCAATAATCCGTTCTGTTCCCATGGAGTTCCCGTAGAGTTAGGAATGAAATAGAGGTGTCAGTTAAATAAAATAAATGCTCTTCAAAAATTCTTCAAGTATTTATTATTTAGTACGAGTATGTAATTAATATTCCTGACATATGGAGAGAACAAATTGTAACGAAATATTTATTCTTCAAACACAAATTGAAATTGGAAACATATTGATTTCTGACACTTACGCGAATATTAGACATTTAAATAAAACTACTTTTACGGATTTTATCGCGGTTATATTATATTATTTAATCCCGACGTTTAAAACCGACCGCGATAAAATCCGTAAAAGTAGTTTTATTTAAATGAAATTGGAAAATTATAAGAAACAAAATAATTAGGTAGTTTGTCTTCAAACACAAATTCATTCCTAACTCTACGGGAACTCCATGGCAACAGAACGGCTGGTCGTGATTGGTCGATCTTACAAAAAGACTGACCAATCAGGGAGAGCTTTCGGACAGTTGACAATTTGACAATTTCTCATCGATAGATTATAATATAGCGAAAAATAATGCGTTAAATTGCAATCAGATGTTACGGTTCACAATAATTCGACAGTTTACAATCTCTCGAGATAGATTGTAATCTAACGATGTTTGTAATCTTACGGTGACATATACACTCTTATGGACTACTTGTATTCTTCTTTAAGTTCTACAAGTAAGTAGTAAGTACCCCAATAAATATTTTTATGTAATCTTCTTGTGTATTCTTTTGTGAATAGCTTCAAGTACTCCCTTATTATGTAGTTCATTGTACTGTTACAGCCTTTTTATATTCCCACTGCTAGGCTGCGGCCTCCTCTCACACGGAGAAGGATTGAGCATTAATCACCACGCTTGCTCAATGCGGGTTGCTGATTTCAGACTATATCGTCCAGGTTTCCTCAAGATGTTTTCCTTCACCTTTTTATCAGCCATTGGTGTCCAAGATATACTTAGAAAGTACATACAAACTTAGAAAAGTTGTATTGGTACTTGACTGACCTGGAATCGAACCCGCACCCTCATACTCGAGCGGTTGGTTCTTTACCCACTAGGCCACCACGACTACACAGTAGTATGATATAGGTAAATGGCTAGTTCATTATACTGTTTTATATACTGTCCCTACATACTCAAGTGATATATTTAAATTTTACCTACATCGTACACTAATTATGAAAAAATAAATTATTAAAAAAAGTAATTTTAAAAATCCCAGACCTGCATAAATATATCGAACAGGCGATGTGCCCGAGGATCGCGTACTCCGAGCCTGGCGCTGAACTCGTCGGGGCCGAGCCAGCGAGCCCGGCCCGCCAGGCCTTGCGCTGCTAAATGCAGCTCCAGTTGAGAACGTTCTAACCTGTGGACAGGGAATAAGGATTTTTGAATTTTCGTGGGTTTAATTTAACCTGATTTGAGTTAAATTATGGTATCAGACGTTACTTTTTAAAAATCCATGACATTAAATATTAGCAAAAATATGTAGCGTTAATTCCGCGAGACAATTAATCGGAGATCTGATGTAGGATGTTGATTTGGGATTTTTTACAATATTTCTTTTTATTGTAGCTGTCTTACAAAATTAATCCAAATAAAATTGGAGTAAAAGTAGGATGATGACTTTTACTGACGTTTAAAAAGTGATGTTTTAGTCAAGTTTGAATGAACAATATTGTTGATTTTGAGCTAAAGAGTGAAATTACCCGAGATGTCCGCGTATCTCGCTGACTTCTCTAGCAGCGGCGGCGGCGGGCAGGCCGAGCTGCTTGGCGCGGGCGATGAGGCGGCAGTCGTCGTACGTGTAGTCCAGCACCGGCACGCCCAGGGCTCTGCAAAGTACGCCAATTGTATAATATACAAGCTGTTGGACGTAATATAGAGTGTCGGCAATCATCGCATGTGTAATCCAGCACTGGTGCCCCCAGAGCTCTGCAAAGTTCCCTACTTTGCATTGCTTAAAATCATCATCCTCCGAGCCTTTTCCGAAACTATGTTGGGGTCGGCTTTCAGTCTAACCGGATTCAGCTGAGTACTAGTGCTTTACAAGAAGCGACTGCCTATCTGACCTCCTCAACCCAGTTACCTGGGCAACCCGATACCCCTTGGTTCACTGACCTCTATATTTAAAACTGGACAGGCTGTTGTCAACGTGCTTTTGTGCCCGTTTGATAATCGCCATTTTGGCGCTGTTAGATGTAGCGAGTGTCTGTGGTACTAAAATTATTTTACAGTGAACCAATGAACAAACACTTCTCTCACAGCCATTTGAAATTATACGTCAAAATTAGTTCTGTGGACACTCGCTTAGACGATATTGGCGCTTCAAATGGGTACAAAAAAATCAATCAAACGTACGGAACAGCCGGTCCAGTGGTAAATATACATTGACATATATAAATATAGAGGTCAGTGCCTTGGTTAGACTGGTGTCAAACTTACTGGCTTCTGACTACCCGTAACGACTGCCAAGGATGTTCAATGACAGCCGGGACCTATAGTTTAACGTGCCATCCGAAACACAGTCATGGGTGTCTAAGATATACTTAGAAAGTACATACAAACTTAGAAAAGTTGCATTGGTACTTGCCTGACCTGGAATCGAACCCGCGCCCTCATTCATACTCGAGAGGTTGGTCCTTTGCCCACTAGGCCACCACGACTTTTTCACACACACATTGCTTAAAATATTTTTTCAAAATCACGGCAATCTTAATGTGACTTGTGAGATAACGGCATATAGAAGAGTAAGGAAGAAAACATGCTGCGACTACCCTAAATAACATAGACTTTCTGCATGGTTTTTTTTATTTGAAATAAGCTGTACTTTTTTACTATTTGTTATATTTTTTCTAATCGGCTGTGTTCCGTGTGTGTACATAAAATAAACTAAAAAATAAATAAAATTGTAATAGGACAGTAGGATGATGACTGTCTATTAATCTTACTTGGAGAACTACTGCGTGATGAAGGGATTAATAACTACTTTCACAGTTCGCTGGCATAGACTGAATGTTTTAATATAGTGCTGCGAGATAACTGACATGAGAGCTATAACTGCCAGAAAATGATTGATATCTTCTTATAATGATCTTTCCTCCTTATATCAATAGTGTAGATAATACAGATAAATACGTACTTAGCCATAACATCTCGAACATTCCTGGCGTATAACTTGGGGTCTCTCTTCTCTTCCTCACTAGGGTAATACACGGGCAGGAATTCGATCTCACAGGAACTGTGCACTTGGGTTAGTGTCAGCCATAGCAGCTTTAACCTGGAAATAAAGAACAAAATTGCATACGTATGCAGTTATTTTTATAACTTTAAAAATCGCTGCACGGTTCTTCAGAACCAGCAAAAAAACACGAAAGGACATACGAAACACTTCCAAAATCTGATGGGTGACCACTATCCATGGCCTTGAATCATGGTCCACAATTTCTTGCGCGACCTTAGGTTAAACACTCAGCGTAGTGAACCTAAATAGTGTTACATAAAAAATCTGTCTAGTGTTCTCAAAAATCAAAGAGTGCGTTCAAAATCATAGTTAATTACTGTCAATTTTCTCCAGAATACATGGCTTTGTTTTACATCTGCTACTCCAAATACTTATATGTACTTTGCTTATGCTAGGGAAGTAGGTAGGTCATCATCCTCCTGCCCTTATCCCAATTTTATTTGGGGTCGGCGCAGCATGTTTTCTCCTTCCATACTCTTCTATCTTCATGCTGCAGAAGTTTCGGCTTAAGTTTTATGGTCGGCCGCCTGCCTGACACCAACCCTCTTTGGGAATGCTCTTGTGGTGATTTACCCGTCACCGTGCGGGTGGCCCAACGTCTGGGAACGTCGTATAAGTATATACTTACGCGCCAGGTCCCTCCCAGGTCCAAGTGACGGTATCCCTGGCGTTCGGGTACCGGATGGTGACCGGCTGCACCGGCACACCCGGGTAGAACCCGCCCGGCTTGAACGTAATCAAACATGATCGGTTCGTGCATGTCCCTTCTGGGAATATTAGGACCTGGAAGGGGAATGGAAAAATTATTAACACTGAAATACTGCTCGAGAAAGAAATAAAGAAAAAACATTTATCTATAGGCAAATCATACATAAACCCATTTGGCATGGTCTCTTTAGCTAAAATAGGACACAGTATTTTCCCAATTACGATGGGGTCTGCTTCCAGTCTAATAGGATGCGGCTGATGACCAGTGTTTTACATGGAGCTGCTGCAAATCTGACCTCCTCAAACCAGTTACACGGGCAACCCGATACCCCTTTGTTAAAACTGGTTGTCAGACATTCTGGCAGCGACTGCCAAAGATGTTCAACAACGTTTAATTGATACAACAGTGAAAATGCACTCCACCTTGGCACTTTACAGAACATTAGTATACCTGAGGCCAGTCCTCTTTAGAAGTAGCTCTCTCAATGATCTCCTTGATGGTATTCTGTCTGGAGTTGGGGTCATCCCGCCATACGTACACAGGTTGCGTGTAGTTTATCAATTCTGGAACATTACAAAATAAATATTTAGCCTTTTAGTACTGTTTGTAATTTGTCTTGGTAGGAAAGTGCGTATGTTACAATAAAGTTAACACATACAAACTGACGATTTGGAGATCCTTATCTCGGTCGGAGTAATCGACCTGAAGCAATTTTCTGTTCTAAAAGTTCCATTAGGAACGATTAATTCTACAAAAATAACCCTTTTTGTATTTATATATTACATTTGAATATTTTTTTTCAATTTTAGGGGAAAACAATGTTGCAATAATTTCCCTCACCAGTTTGAAAAAAACCATTAAAACAGCAGTCATCACCATAAAACTTAATGATCCCTGAAAGTAACCTCAGCTCTCTCCCATACTTACCGAGCCCAGTGAAGCGTTTACAATAAGCAGAGACAAATTTTAGTGCTGACAACACTGGCTACTAAGATAATTTTACCAACTGGAGACGTCATTGCCATACCTTCTCCTCCGCCAAAAATTCGAGAGAACCTCTTATAATCTTTTATGAATGTGTGCGTCAATTTTATGTCTGTGTTTGTTTTCGTTTGCGTGAGAAAAGATGTGATCGAAAACGCAACATTGAGCTGTCATTATTTGTTAGCATCATGGCGGTTCCAGTTGGCTACATTCTCTTAGGTTAAGAACAAAAGCAAAGCGGGAGAAAGTTAGACTAACCTGTGGTTATCTTATACTCAATTAGCAGATACGGTGGCTAGGCCTAACTAAGTTTACAGCTGTGATTAGTATCTTAATATTTCTTAGTACGGTACATTTTTCTAGAAAATGTGGTCGGTTTTATTGCCTGCGTGTGAATCGTATCTTACCTGCTGTTCAGAGATTGAACATTGTGGCTTTCCAAGAATTACCTTTCTTTGGATATGACTGCCTGAATTATGTAACCCGTCAAGTGGCACCTTTCATATTGTAGTTTAATGATGCATTGTAATAACTACGAAATGCGGATGTTCAAACTATGCAATTCAACAGCACATTTTGAACCATTTTAGTGCAGGATTTAGTCTAAAAACCCACACTTCTGAGTTCCATTGGGAATACCATGATAACCGTAATGTTGGCTTAAATATAACAAATTCATAGTTTTTACTTAAAGCTAAATAATTCAGGGCCAATATTAAAGGTGAATTCAACTGAACCATGACACGACCAGCTTCCTGGTCATAGTGTAATATTTACCATTCTTAGAATTATTTGATTTCCTATTTGAACAGTGTACTGTAAAACAATATTTATGTGGTATGGATTAGGGCCTGGCCATGTTTGTAAACAATAAAGAGTAGTCATTTGTTTATATATCCTACCCATTTATTTGTTGTGGATTATTTGAGAACGAACCTACTTACGCCAAGGTTCTTAGTTGTATGCCTCCCTATAAATAGTCTCTATAAAAATAATATTTAAAGAAGTTAGATGTATACTTATTAAAGAAGTAAATATTTATAACAGCTAATATAAGACAAGCAAATGGCTATATTATGTGGCAAGTGTATGGTTCATGCCTTGCATATTCCATAAGGAATGGCGTCTCCGAACATCGTGCGCGCCTGTGTTCGGAAGTTAGTTGCGAAACGCCATGAAGTTTGACTACAACTATACTTAAGTGTCACCCACCCGTCTTGACCCGTCATGAATAATCTAGCTACTGTTTTAGTTAGCACAATCTTCGGGATCCTCCTACAAAAGATACATAAAAGTTCATGTAACGGTGATCTACGATAAATAATTACAAACCTACTTAATTACACCATTGTCGGCATCTAGTATCTAATTGCTAGTTACGGTCACGATAATGCCCAGTTAGATACTATGCGTTACATTGCAAAAAAAAATCTACGTTTATTTTGTTATAGTAAATCGTCTTTTGACACCGATCATTCTGGCTCTGCATCCCATGCTCTTATTTGATAAGATTATAGGTGCTCAACGTGAGTTCTAGTAAAATAGATCTTGTGGTGGCTCACTAGAGGTGCCTTTTTAATTAAAACCGAAGGGGATCAAACAATATCAGCGGGGCCCAGTAGGGCCAAGGCCTGCCGGGGCTGCGGGTTGTTCGAAAGAGATACCGCGGCCCTGGTACAAAAAAGGCCTATGACGGAACACGACGGGTTTTAGTCAGTAAGAGTCTGACACTCCCTCACCGCTGCTAACCCACAGCGGGTCATTTGATGATTTTTGACGTCGTTAAAAAAAAAGGATCAAACAATATAGATCAAGAATAACAAATAAACCCTTTCCCTAACTTAACCAAAGCTAAAAACATAAGAAATCAAAAGCAAAACTGACTTTTCCCAGACAGTCATCGACAAACTCCATCCATTTTATTTCACTGGATATAGAACCTAGTTTATAGACTCCGTTACACGCGACCATCGCTCATTATTTCAGATTAGTTTTTATAAAAGTCTAGTATTGCCCATGAACTTTTATTTTTCTTAGAAAGCCAACTGTAACTCACGCTATGGGTTAAAAACCTAACAGTAAGGTCTTGTAGGATTAACATTTTTATAAATTGGTTATAGGTACCTTCTTTTCTTGCTTATTAATTTTAGTTTTAAATAAGCACTTAGGTACTTGATGTCTATCAAACATTTTCTTTTAAATTATATAAAAGTACACGAAACTTAGCCAATAGTACTAGCCTACTGATTGCCTGAAAGATAACATGAATAAGAAAGGAGTAGTTCTCAGTATGACGACTGATAGATAGATAGAAATGAAAGCGGAAAACATATTGCGGTGACCACAAGGGCAAAAAGAAGACTAGCTAACACCTACACGATTATAACTATAGAATTCGTTAAAACTGATACGAAAACAATTTCATCTCTATGTGACCACTATAAATTCTTCTAGTGTTTTTTCAGGTATCAATTTCTATTTCATAATCCTCAATTATGTGGACAGTACAACTTTCTCCATATTACAGCAGTAACATAATAGCTACTTATAATTTGAAGCAGCACATCCAAAAGTGTCTAGACGAATGTAATTACTTTTTTGATTGGATTAAATATGTAACTATGCAGACAAGAAGTTAAACAGCAAAGAATTTTTGATGTGTTTTATTTTTTACGCGAAAGCCAAGAAGGGGTATATTTTGTATACGTAATGCACTCCAGCTGTTACTTGCAACTTTGTTTGCATCCCGGAGAATTGACTTAGCGCACCTGATAAAAAATAAAAATAAATAAATAGCCTATGTCCAGACGTGACAAACAAGTTCCTTTCGCGTTTATAATAGACAATATGGATAAAAGATACTTCTTTATAGATTAAACACGGTCATGCCAAACTGACCTTCAGTTCTAGACTTAGCTAATACCTAGGTAAAAGGCGTCAAGAAGCCCTAGTAGCATGCTACTCGTGTATTTATGCTTTATACTAATTTTATAAAGAGGCATAATTTGTGAGTTTATATGTATGATACCTGGACTCCATTTTCTTAAGCCCGACCGGGATGAGATGGTGAGAGTAGGGGCAGGAAATCGACATTTACGTGTCCTATACTAGTTTCATAGGAAAAATAAGCCCTCTTGGCAGTCAAGTAATTAAGTATCCACAAAAAAATGATTTTCTTTTTTATGAGTAGCAGTCGCTTCAGTCTTTAAAATCTGACAATACCACCATAACGAAGTTCAACTTGACCAAAGATCAACGTTAACCAACATCAAAGTAAAAGTATCATGTGTTACGTCACATACTTTTTACTTTCGTAAGTGGATAAGTTTATTGACCTCTTTTTCCTACGTTACACGCGGGGTTACATAACTTGAGATACGTCAAATTGATAGTTGATAGATATAAAATAAAAGAGTAGAAAAGTCCAAAGTCCAAACTCTCTAATTACAGGGTCAAAGTCCAATTTCTAGTTAAGTTATGAATATTAATGCATTAAAGTTTTCGCTAAAAATGGCCTGACTTGTGCTCGGAATTTAGTAGCGAGTCGCCATTGAGATTGGCGAGAGCTTTACCTTTGAATTAATTTCTTAAAAGTTCATTTATTTAAACTACATGTTCAGAAAATGGTAATAGAGTTACGCTAATCTAAAAGAAATGACTGAAAATCTTCTTCTCATTATCAGTTTGGGTCTTTTTTGTCGAAGAGACACTTATAAGCGTCTCTGATCTATATAATATTTAAAATGACTTATATAGGTGTATAATTAGCCTATGAATATAATTACTTCTAATTCTCAAGATGTCAAGAAATACGATCATCTTATCGTCTTGCGTCGTCATTTGTTTATGGTTTTCAGTAGGAATGTTTTATATTTACTAGAGCAGAATAACGTTTGTTGTATGTAAATATATGTATTTCTAAGATAACGGTGGAAACTGCCATCTAAGACCATTATCTTATCGTACATCACTACCGGGTGACCTCATAAATATTATTACCGGTAAGTAGTACAGATTGTTTTAAATAGTTTTCCTACTAAGACGAAGCTATGTCTAATCTATGTTTGTTTCTACAGCGCCAAAAAAAGTTCAGCAACCTTTTTTGATATTCACATAAAAATTGCAATAATTGAGAAATAAATTAAATTCTCCGTTTGTTTTTTTTTTTAATATACAAAACGAGAACCTAATCATGCACTCGATCACCTTTTCCGCTTACTAGACCAAAGATTGTAAATAAATTACACACAGTCTACTCTCTTAACCCACGACATTTAAACAAACAGTCAAACACAGCATCAGACCATATCTAAAGGGCTCACTAACAAAAGGAGACATATGAATAGCAAAGAAAAATCCGTTCCGTCTATTGTAGGAGTTCGAACGTGAACACAAACAAAGCCACGGTGAAAACATATGCTTCACAAAAGGCTACGGCTTTCAAAACATGGTGTTTGTCAAGCGTTCGACGGATCGTGAATGAGTGATTTAAAGCTTGCTTTTTGAAAAGTTTAATGCGCTTTTGTTTAGTAGTAACACATACAGTGTAGCTGTTGGTCGGGCAGACAAACTTACTATTATTTCCAGATATAACATATCATCATCCTCATAGCCTTTTCCCCAACTATGTTGGGGTCGGCTTCTAGTCTAACCGGATTCAGCTCAGTACCAGTGCTTTACAAGGAGCGACTGCCTATCTGACCTCCTCAACCCAGTTACCCGGGCAACCCAAAACCCCTTGGTTAGACTGGGGTCAAACTTACTGGCTTCTGACTACCCGTAACGACTGTCAAGGATGTTCAATGACAGCCGGGATCTACAGTTTAACGTGCCATCCGAAATAGAGTCATTGGTGTCTAAGATATACTTAGAAAGTACAATCTTAGAAAAGTTGCATTGGTACTTGCCTGACTAGGAATCGAACCCACGCCCTCATACTTGAGAAGTTGGTTCTTTACCCACTAGGCCACCACGACTTTCTCCAGATATTACATAGTCTATTCGTAATAGACAGCTCACAGCTGGGTTGCTGAAGTTTTCTCATCACCGTTACTTCTTTCCAGCCATAACATTAGGAACTGGGTGCTTACCAAACACCACTATATCAAAATATTTGACGAGAAAAAGTGCTAACAGTTAGATTTTCTTGATAAGAAGAATAGCAGGAAGATGAAATGGAGCCGACCTAGGTACATCGACCACTTTTAAAGCCATATCTAAGCCTTGTCCTCAAAGACAATAAATATTACTTACTAACGATTCATGAAACTTTATTTCTAAAGCTTTATGTTCAACACATTGACTTTCATCAATATTGTTCCTTTGTAATATGTTCCCAGTGCTTATGAGATGCTAATTCTTAGGCGTTGTCCTAATTGGCAGCGATCGCGCGATGGCGATCGCGCGATGGCGTTTTTCATCTCACTTGCGAGGTTCCGAGGTTCAAATAGGACACTCTGATGAAATCTGTATGTTTGAACTCATCGCATGACGAGAACGCATCGTGTCATCGTGCGATCGCTGTCAATTGGGACGACGTCTTAGATGAAAATCGCATCGCGCCATCGCGCGATCGCTGCCAATTAGGACGACGCCTAATTCATGCTATTGGTAATATAATAAGCAATACAACGACTTACAATTGTGCCCACATGCATAGAAATTCAGTTACGGTTAAAACAAAACAGTTTCAGTCATTCTGTGGTTAGAATACCAAATCAAATAGTATGTGAACGGAACTTTATAAAGGTGAAGAAAATACAACGTTAGATTTACCCAGACACCCATAAAAATTGGCAAACCGTTGCCTAAAAAATATATTTCTGTTTGAAGTTATTGAATCAACTCTACTTTGAGGGAATAGCCGAAAGAGTAAGCCCACCACCAAGAAAAAACCCAGCACCAACCACCAAGTTAAACCACCCAACCACCACCAGAAAAAACCACGTACTTCCAACATAATTGTCCATGCTTTCTTTCCTGACGATGACGGAAGACATCTTGGTCGCATACACGATACAGCTGTCTAAAAATGATGAATGTGGAGCGACCACCAGAATTGGCGCCTCTTTGCGACTGGCCTGCTTGCCTCGTATGGTGATCGCCATCCCGCCAGCCAAGTATGACATTTTCCCGATGAAGCATATTAGCGGTTTCAGGGCCCTATAAAAATAAAATTACATTGTCAAATGAGGTTCCGACAGTCTTGAAAGCCAATTTTGTTGGTACCCCAGAATCTGTGGAAGTGAAATTATCGCTGTAAGGTCACAGCTAAATATTAAATAGACAGTTTTATTAAAATGACTGTAATTCCGCATTGTATAAAAAAATAATTTCATTATGATCTAGAATACGAAAATAAAAGTACAAGATTGTTTTTTCCCAGTCCTAATAAAAAGAAATGGTTATATTGTTCGTATATACAGGCTGAATTATTCAAAGCGACCTGCCTTAACTTATTCATTGGTAGTTTGAACATTGCAGTAACGTTCTGAAGGCACGCTATTATACTTTATTATTTTAATACACGTACTTTGACAGGGTTCGAGGCTAAGGAACTTGGATCGATAGATTTTAGTGAGCTTGAGGTTATAGTGAGCTTGTCTGTTCACGTATCTAAGAACTACCGTTAACCATCTTTCGACTTTAATATTCGCATCCAAATCGGTTAAAATCAGGATGACTTTAGTGTTCTTGGTAACACCGAAAAACAGTTAACTTAAAAATCGAAAGTACGACCGCAGCGGCAAAAATAACAAAATAGATTTGCCAATACTAAAAAATGTCCACTAAATACAGCTATACGACATTACCATAACTTGTTTAGTCAAATTAAAAAGACGAATGTACACAAGACTTGTCTACAGTTATTTAGTTAGATAATGTGTCAAATACCGCAAAAGGCACTAGTCATATTGCAAGCGAGCTTTAAGCCATATCATGTGAACGAATTAACACCCTCAAATATTAAAAACAAGATTATTAGATAAATTCACAGGAGGGACATCTTCTGCCCGGCTTCTTCCCTATAATGTTGGGTTCGGCTTCCAGTCTAACCGGATGCAGCTGAGTATCAGTGTTTTACAAGGAGCGACTGCCTATCTGACCTTTTCAACCCAGTTGTCAGATTTATTGGTTTCTGGCTAAAAACTGCCAAACATGTTTAAATGACAGCCGGGACCTACACTTTATCGTGCCATCCGAAACACCGAAGAACTTGTTATGATAAGATGTTCACCTATCCACGAACCGAGCGCGCCGAGCGTTGCTTAACCTTATGATCGGTTGACCCGTGCGGCTCCATATTTCAATTAAAAATAACCAAACACCTAATAATTAGCTAAAAATGCATATATTTGAAATTAATAATTACAAACGAAGGCTATAAATCATATCTGCGCTTGCGCCGCGTCTTTACGTCGGATCTCCATCTAAAATAACGGGACGCGCAATTTTATACGCAGTTTACAAAAAATATAGTTCCAAAATCATTTAAATGGTTATCATAATGTTAAAAAACTTTCTTTTTTTATTATCTACTTATGTTATATTACCATGATATTTTGATATGTTTATTAATGTGCAAATTAGTATGATGAGTAGTTAAGGTTAGAATAAGTGAAAAATTTTGACTGCAACGGGTTTCAAAAATATGGGAAAAAAGTTTCTACCTACAGTCCTTTATGAGTAAAGGGCATTACTTATGAAAGATATATTATTAAATATGTAGGCTTTTTCATCACTTTTTGCTATATCTCCTTCTGATTGGTTTGTTCTAGTTAGAAGTAGGTAAGTACTTAGGTAGTCTGTGGTCCTAGTCACTACAACCTCAACATTTTTTGATAAATAACGCTACCGAATTTAATATTAAAAGTTACATAATTGGTTATGAGACAATTACATATTTCCCCTACCTAATATGCATACTGTTAATTTTTGTACGTAGGTAACTATCCCACAGCAGGTCACAGACATCTTCTCATTTCTTTCGCTAAGGATTATCCGAAAGTTACCGCGGCCCTGGTACGCCATGGGCTCCAGAAAAAATAAAAGTGGATTTTAGACTAACACCACTTCCTCGTCTTACAAGCCCCTATCTAAAAGCTTCTATCCCTTACTATAGTAATAAATTCCAGAATCGCCGACTTCTATCAAATTATTAGACCACACGTACCACAGCACCGAAGATCGTTTCTCGCAAACCCATTGAGTCTTAACTCTGACGTCAATTGTAACATTGATTACACGCCATCCTTATTTTTTAGCTTTCCATAAGTAGGCAAACAGGTTTGTTTCAAATAACTTCGATCTATTTGTTCCGTTGCAGGACAAAGACCTTCTATTTCACTGAGAATCACCACTTGAGTGGGTCACCACGCTCTCTGCTCTCGTGAAGAGTAGCAATGTGCGTCATATCGGTTTTCGTTTTTTTTCGACAGACCACATTTACTTTAGCGCAGTCATTGATCTTTGCATTGACGTACATTCAGGCCTAGTTGCACCGATGCTCGTTGGATGCAATTAAGGCCAGATATATTAAAATATCTCTTCTAAATACTCTTGTATCCGTCAAGCATCGAAACAAGATTAAAAAGTGAGATGGTTGGTTGAACTTATTAGCAACTGCCAAGCCTTTTTTATTACTACGTTGGGGTCGGCATCCACTTGTAAATACAGCTGAGTACCAAAGTTTTACATATACCAACTGCCTATCTGGCCTCCTCAATCCAGTTAACCGGGCAAATTGATACCCCTTGGGTGTCAATATCTGGCTGATGACTACCAATATGTGTAGTCAAGCTCATTTTCTTTTAAAATGCATGCTTTTCTTTAAATGATGCCTCCACGGTACTCATTAACTTAACTAGGCGATAAATGTGATCAGCGAAGCAAGTCGCCCTCAAAAAGCCCCTTATTAAGGCCGTTTGTAATAAAGAAGGTACTTTAAGTTCATTAATGTAGCGTTATCATAATAAATGAATAATAACAATTAGGATATAGACAATTAAGCCGCTATTAATTGCAGTTATCAATAATTCCACTTTCATTGAAATATCGATTCTTTTCACCTATAACGGAATTCCGACCTTCATATCATCGTTTAAAAAAAGGACCTAGTTCAACAATTTCTACAAAAACCGTTTGACACATAGGTAGTAGGTATTATAAAGAAACCAATCTTAGGAACAAAATGCTATGGCCAGGTAGTAATAGGTACTATCTATGGCTTCCATTGACGTGAAGTAACGGTGTGTCAAGATGTGAGCACGGATGGACAGCTAAATTAATGCAGTGACGATGACCGAAAAAACTAACATACAGGCTTAGACCATTTAACCAACCGAAGCCGCCATGTGCGAAGTCAGCCATTTTTTAATAATTTGTCTAAGAGTATAGTGTCTGTACATTTACATAATTAACCTTGCACGCATTTTACGAACCTATAATTAACATTTTTATAACTTAAATATAATAAGTGTAATTATATTGGGCACCTACATTAAGTACTTTAAAATAAATAAATGCCTTTGTACATTTTTGACTTAGGATTTGAAAAATATTTTCCTCCTTACCTATAAGTTTTTGTTTTATTAATCAAAACCAGAAAAAAATATTTTTCAAGGCCGAATTTTGACCTCTTGGCAAAAACTTGTTTATCTATAGACGATATTAAGTTTTTTGTGTTTTCAAAAATTAAGCCTACATTCTACCTGTTTTGTTGACTCTTGTTTTTTACTTTTTCCAACCAACTGGATTCATAAATATACCTTAAAAATTTTTCTTATTAAAAATAACTTTTGCTAAAAGCGTTTCGATTTTGCACAGAGACGTTATTTATAGGCCATGTATTTTTAACGCAAAGGTCTGATATGGCGTCATCCTATCGAGGAGATCTTAAAATATTTTTGGAATGAGAAAAAAACATAATTATATCTTGACAGGGACCCGAGATATCAAGTTTTTCAGTCCTAAATAGAACCTTCTCTATGGTCAATGCTGTGACCTCAATTGTAGGTAAGTACCTCTATTTGAGAAGGAAAACATAACACGCAGGGTTTTCACAAAAGAACCAATATACGAATTACCTAACTGCGTATTGTTTTTACTATCAAATTCTACAATTTTAAGGAAGGAAGGTAAAATATTGTTCGTTAATCAGGTACATTTAAATCATGCTATTAGAAACAGTACCTAATATTGAACTGTATTAAGCACATTTGTGGTCCAATATGTATTTACAATCTCCCGAGCATTTTCCCAACTATGCTAGGGTCGGCTTGCAGTCTAACCATGATGCAGCTGAGTACTAGTATGGTCCAGTATTTGATTTTTTGTTACAGTAGTAATACCTATAGGTAATGAAAATCGCTAATGTAAATCATCATTAGCATCTAAATTACTAGGAGCTATGCAAATGTTGCAATTTTCTTTAATGTTGATGTCGGAATATTCTCGATTCTATCTACCATCTGACTTAAAAAACTGCAGGACTAAAACATACAAACAGGATAATATTTTAGTTGACTATTGTTTTAAGCTAAAATTCATCTCATCATCAGCCACCTAACCTTTTCGCAACGTGGTCAGTGTCGGCTTCCCACATTAGGAAGTGCATCTGTATTTCATTCGAAAACCATCAAAAAATGCCACATCATTAAAGCCATATTGTACATATAACTTCATATAAAAAGAGTGTATGAAGTAATCATAAATTACAGTGCATTTCAAAGCATTTTGACGTGACTCCATTGCAGTTATTCCATGCACGAAACGTCGGAACACTGCGGTTCATTTGCAGTACAAATTAAATTTTTCGAGAACTAGTCTACGCTAGTCGCATATTTCTGACAGTTGATTCTGGACTGTTTCATTAATCATTTAGTGAGTGCAAACTTAATTACGTACATGTCAAATTAAGCCCGCATATTTATTTACTCCCAAGTAATGTTAGTCTTGTAGCTTGAACACGAATATAAGCAGAATCAATGTTTCATCACTACAAAAAAGAAGTCCAGTGCCAAAATTACAGTGCATAAACTTTTGCTAGTACCTTTCTGCTACATCCACAAAACATAGACTAAACCACAGAGCCTTATATGAAACAAACAATAAAACAATACACCGCTCTTCATTAAGATTCAAACAAGCTCCATAAATACTTAGTAAGGAAACAAATATGAACAACACATAATGTACACTAATTTGCTGTGACCATTGCTCAATAACACTGTGAAGGCTAATACATGATTCTGCATATTAATTCATGCTCTAAATATTTTCGACTGGCAACACTGAAAGGAGAATATTGTGCAAGTGTGACAACACAGAATAAACAAGACAGAAAAATAAAGCATCAAGCATACATAACACAGCAATAGAAAAAGACAGCGGTTCTCAAAGCATCATGCGATTAGACCTACGTCCTATGAACGGGAGTCTTGCAGTATCAGCTTTGGCCACCACGCTGGGTGCTCCAAGGCAGACGATAGCTATGGCGTCGAAGAAGGTCGAATGCGGCGCCATCACCACCACCGGCGCGTCCCTTGAGTTAGAGGGCACGTGGTGTTTCCCCAGCACCTTCACCCGGTGGAACCCAGCTGCCACCACCACCAACCGCATTAGCGACAAGATTGAGAAGCGCAGTTTGCTGTGGAACAAACCATTGTTATGTGAGGGAGTTGGGAAATGTTAGTATGATGCCCTCATGCTCCTGTGGAAAAAACATGCGTTAAGACAGAAAATTATAAGTTAACCTTAACCACCATTACCTTTAGAATTTAAATTCTAAAATAAGTTAGTGTTCAAAATGCAGGACTTGCCTAAGTCATTAATTATTGTTGCAATATAACCGGTTAGATGAACCACGTTTTACAAAGACAGTTATGACAAATCACCGTTATTAGTAAATGAACTATCAATTCTTACACATTATCCGTCTCATCAAAACATAGAATTAACTAGTAAAATAATGTGAACAAAATCAGTTTGTTTGAGAAAGCAGCGATCTCACCCAAGTGAAATAGAAAGTGCTGATTATTCAGTTATCTATCATCATTTGAAAACAGGTGTGGTCGCGATGCGGACGAAACAGACTTTAACGATGTTCGCATTAAAAAATGGGTAATATTTATTTATTAGAAATAAGTTACAAAACTATTAATGAAATAGGTGAATCCTGTAAAAATAGTTGCAGCTGTTGGTGAATAAGTAAATAAAAAACAGACGACTAGAGAACCTCCACTTTTTTTGAAGTCGGTTAAAAATAAAATCTATGGTACGTACAGTTCAATGGCGTCTGGATAAACTGTCGGTCTAGCAACACAGTCTTTGCGTCTACATTTTATTTTTTAATTTCGAGTTCAAAAACATGTCTATCCTGTTTTGCAAAGTCCGCTTGTTTTGCATATGTATTCTTTTAAATGAATATTGTCGTTATTTGATTTAAATAAAACTGGTTGTATTGTTCTAGATTTTTGGTGTTAATTTTAAAAAATTTATTTCTGTGTGTTCACTTTAATATATTAATGTTATTTACTAATAACATCCTTATATTCTTTAATTTAACTAAAGTAACTTTTTTCTAATCTCAGACCATTTCTTACATAAACAATTAGTCATGTATCGTACTTAGTCACTGTGTCAAAAATATCTTATCTATATAATCAATGATATTATAAACCTACAAATAACACATGAATCACACCTATTAATTTGATTAGCCTCGCGATTAAATCTAAAAGCCTTTTTACTATCCTACACCTGGGCACAGACCTCTTATGACAAACTATGACTTTAGAGGTACG
Organism: Helicoverpa zea x Helicoverpa armigera; assembly: GCA_033682625.1. Taxonomy (NCBI): domain Eukaryota; kingdom Metazoa; phylum Arthropoda; class Insecta; order Lepidoptera; family Noctuidae; genus Helicoverpa; species Helicoverpa zea x Helicoverpa armigera. Next base: position 1,277,259 of record JAWIIS010000008.1, read on the forward strand.
TAATAAAGGTACAATAGTAACTATTATGTAATCTGTGATAATACTTATTTATTGTATTTTAGTCTTGTTGACACAGATTTCACACCATTTTAAAAATACTTAAACCACCAAAGAAAATATTTAAAGCGCCTAACATCACCATCATAGCTTGACTGTTCCAATTTGAGCCTCTCCCACCCACGGTCCATTATATAATACGTCACATATGCGGAAATCAGATTACATAAGTGTCGATAAAGGCCGCTCCGTCAAAATTATATGGCAATGTCAATTTCGCATGACCTTATCGAAGGTAAAGACTTAAGATTTGCAAGTTACGGCCGTTCCTAATATACTATCCATCTATTGTTTACTTACTACAAATATAATTTTGACATTAGCCCCATACAAGTACATAATGTCAAATCTTCAGTTAGTAAATTAACAGATACTTAGATAGGATATTGGGAATGGCCGTAAGGCTTCATGTCAAAACGTAGTGAGGTTTCTGTACCAGTTCGGTTACGTTAGAAAGTAATAGCTTATTAAGATATTATCTCAATGATTTAATAGTGAGATCTTTTCTGATTAGTCCGGACACAGAACGGGAAATTGTGTGTCCAGCAAAGGAATTACTCATCAGCACGAAAAATTAATCATTTCCGTAAAAAAGAAAGTTCGCGATGTTTTTACCCGATTGCCACTTAGGATTATGATCCTTACTATAATGTAATCTAATAATGATTATGTACTTAAGCCTATTGATTTGAACGACACAAAACGATCCATTGGGAGTTGAAGGGAATCTTATATTCCCCTAAAGACCTCAGACGGCAGTTACGTACTTATGTCACTTAAGGTCGATTACTTTTACGAGTATTAATATTAACTTGACCTCAACCCTAAAGATAAGTCGTTTTAAGGTCTTTTGTAGCAAAAAATAATACATTTTTACCTGTCTTGAATGTTATGTTTTTATATAAATAAATCGTTTATGAACTTCATTTAAGTGCTTATGTATAATTTACCTAAACTAGGTAGAACCTGCGTTTCAACTAATAAATAGTATGTATAAGAGTTCTTCATAGCTGGCCAAACATTACCATCATAGTATGTTGTAAAATAGCAGCACCAACTATTGCAGACACTAATTAGCTTCCAAACACCTTGTAACTAATGTTTTATTTCGACAAAAAGCAAAATAACGTACATAGGTATTACAAATAAAGATGATACCGCAATTTGAGTTGTACAACCTTATCTCATTAACTATTGCATTATTGTTAAAACAATGAAATACTGACGTTCACTCAAACGGATGACCGTCAAGGTTTGAGATGATGAAAGACGATTTTTTTTTATACTTAATCAAAGGCACATTACCTTTTGCAACATTTGATGATATTCCGTAGGTCGTCGGAACTTATTTCTTGAAGGATAAACCCTTCATTTAGGTAGGCAACCAAATACCTTTACAAAATGGGCGCTCATTTTTTATGTGTAGCACTTTCGTGTTAAAATTTTTTAAATTATTGAACGGTACAAAATTGCTATGAACGGGTTTCAAATCTTGTTTGATTGAAAAGTTTGACCCCACTACTATTTTTTGGGTCCATAGATGCATTCAAATTTTCAAAAAGAGGCTAATGACCTCAGTGTCAGCGTTAGTCTTGGTCCAACGCTATTTGCATTTTTGACTCGTAAAGCATAGAAGTTCTTAGAGATTAATTGAATCAAATGTAGAGCCAATATTTCTTTTTTTTTGTATTTTTGGCAGAAAACTCTATTTTACAGATTTGAAGTCACAAAAAGTGATGCTCTCCTATCTTTTTAAAATCAAACCTCAAAGTTCTGCTGTTAGGGAATCCTCATCTCTGAGTTTAAGCTCACAATTGTATGTAATCTTGTATTCTGGGCGAATTTGTTTAAATTCCATTTATTCGTACCAAAACAAATCTATCAAAGAATCGTAATACAAACGAGTAACTGGACCCAAAATCAGAGCAGGAATGACTTCGCATTTTTGTCCCATAATAACTTTTACTTGCACTTTTTGCTCTACAAATCAGAATAAAAGCATTTTTTTTAATAACGGGTTCCAATAATTACTTTCATTTGTTTGTGATACAAAAGATCGTTTCGTGACTTGATATGATAACATCTCCTATAATAATAGGGTATTACATGCATTTTTGAAATATATCTTAAATAAATTCTTTAGTCTTAATATATCTCTAAAAAATTAAAAATATTTTTTTTTCTCACGTTATGTACGAATATAAATTAATTGTTTTATCATAATTTCAAATTTCGCGCGTATTTCGCGAAAACGCGGCACACAACGGACGCCATGATTGTTTTTTGGTCATGACGTCATTACGCTACTACAGCTGTCAGTAATACATATTTTGATAGGTATGTATTGAAAATTTTAACTGACACTTTTGTTAACTACCGTAATGACGTCATTAGCATGGCGGCGACATTTCGTAGTGTTCAAAGACAGATAAAAAAACCTAAAAACTTTAAACTGCAATAAAAAATATATTTATGTACCTTACGAAGTGAAACTAACATTTCCCGATTGCTTTTCCTCTAAACAATCATTGTAATTCACTTTTAATTTTTTTCTCATCTAGACTAAAATACCCTATTATTGTGGAAGTTTAAATGACTCATTTTTTGAGTAATTATTAGGCATATCTTTTTTTGCGTTTTTTTTTCACGATGTTTTTTCCTACAAGTAAAGAAATACGAAGAAGCTGTTTTCTTAGTTAGTTCTACTTAGTTTGTTAGTTCTATTGTACTTCAAAATAGCTTATATTTAAGTACCTATTTAGAATATCGCTAGTCCATGCCCGGACACATTATCTATGAATTGAACGTGTATTACAAGGTAGGTATTTACATAAGTATTTATATCACGGAAAATATTGTCATTTAATGTGTATTCAAAATGTCCCTTTTCATCCAATACAAAATTAGCAAGACTAAAATGAGAATTATAGGTTTTTTTTATAACTCAGTCATTGACCTGTTTCGTACAATTTGGCAATCAATATATGTAATTGATAGTTTGCAGTCAGTTGAATAGTCATAAAAATCGGCCAAATTGTACTTATCTTTTATATCTTTATTGTTAACTTTTTTGTCTCAAGGCCCATTGAATTTACAGCTAGGTAAGTATAAATATTTTACGACTATTACTCCTATTGACAAGCAGTATTCAATACTCGTTAGGCCTTGAAACCGAAATAATTAACAATACAATTTGCATAATGTTCAATATTAACTACGTAATTGCTGTCTGAGAAAAATAATCTAGAAAGTTTTTCAATAGCGATGCGAAATAAACATTTTTTTTTCGTAAATGTAAAATTTCCAGGGTTGTATTTTCTTGTAAGATAAGTTAATATCGCGGTACCTAACTAAGTACCTACATATTTTCACGAAAAAAAAAAACGTAATTTTTGTGCAAGTTTGTAACCAAAAATTACACAAATTTTGTAATGAAGTTCTCTAGTATAATACCTAGTTAGCCGGGCAAAAAAAAAAAAAAAACAAAATCGTCGAGCAAAATCAATGCAAATAGGCACCCACCTACTTACTTGATAATAAATATACCTATGTTTAACAGTTAAACAAATTAAAACTATCGAATAGCAGCACTATTTAAGGTCACGATGATTCGCTGGTATGCCTATCGACGAGACACTTCACCGCCTTCCCGCGCTTTCTAGCGAACAAATCATCTCCCAACTCTATGATGAGTTGATGACGTCTATGGCCTATTGAATCTATGCGGCCATTTCTGCACTATGAATTTGATACGAAAATGTTACAATACAATCACAATAGCACGAATAAATACGTAAACATGAACTAGGCACCTAGTTATTTTTATAATATTTTTTGATAACATTAATTATTATCTACTTGCTCACCTTGAACTTATAATAATAATCTGGAATATTAGGTCACAAGTTATAAGTTAAGTACATTTAATATGTTAATGGTCATAACAATTTAATAGCATTTACTTAGGTGCAATATAAGTGCCTATAATTAAGGTATAGAATAGTAGAACTCAGTTTTAAGACAAGAAAGCATTAACTTTCTCAAAAACCAATAAAATAAACACGTTTTAAATTACAACGTTCAATGAATGAATGTTTAACGTACTCACTCCCACAAATAGGCCTGACCATAAAAACCGGATTTTACCGAAATTACCGGTTTAGTGTTGACTCAATACGTCCGACACAAAAATGCATCCGCAGTGTACGCGGCACTGTTTATGTCTTTCACATATTTTTGATCAAGGTTTCACTTTCTTAAGATCAATGTCATTAGTTTCTTCAAAGAATTAGACATCTGCTTATATGTTTCTCTAGCAACCACTCTAAGAGTGTATCATCAAGGTCACGAGAAACAAGAAACATGTTAACGCTATCATTTCACATCGAGAGATCGAGCACCGTTTCTGGCATACATACCAAAGAAAGTAAATTGCGCGTAAAGTACATATTTTCTTTAGACACAGTTTATCAAAAACTCATAACGTAAACAGAATTGTTTAGACGTTAAACTTTTGTAGACATTACTTGGCGTTGGTTATTTTGACATCGATTGGTTAAAAATAGAAATCGTGAAAAATTAACTTGTTAGTTAAAAAAGAAACCTTGTTGCTTGATAGGGTTGTCTGAAAAGCACCTTGTGCTATTTATCTGCATTTAACTTTGCGAATCTCAGTGACGGAGTGGTCTGACATTCCCAAACACTAAGCTGACCTACATATGGCACGCTCTGTCGAGCATCAGACAAGTAGTTAACGGTAGAAAAAATTATGTTACTTATACATACAAGCCGAGAGATGTGTAAATTATGTAAAATACTTTGTCTTTTCAGTTACAATATAAATTGACTAAAAATCTCTGAAGTAAAGGCAGTCAAATACGACCTTGAACGAACTGGGTTAGATAGCCACAATGAGATAGCTGCTTACAATAAGCTTAGGATACCGGCACAAAAAGTGCTGAGTTGTACTTTTTTTTGTCTTAAGTTCCTAGTATTTTAATTTTGCGGCAAATTAAAGATTATATAGGAGTTATTATTATAGGAGTTTTGATGTGGTCGTTGTAAAAACAAGCCCAATAGAATTTAACACCTTACGTACTTCTTTCATTAATTTTCGTTAAACCCACGTTGAAAGAAGCACCAAAATAACAAATCGGCAATTCAATCAAGACTTTATAAAGACGAGAATTTTGTAACAGTTTTAGTAATTATGCTAAATTACCTTCTCCAGCCCGTCATTGGCTGCCGCCTAAGGTCTTCTTCGCTTAGGCCATACAGACCAATGCATGCAAGGAACCACGCTGTCACTATTAGGTAACAGATCACGATGACTCGGAAAGGCAATAATATTACCGTGAATATTGCCGTCTGAAACAAACGAAAATTACATGTGAAACTAATCTTATACCTAGCTCAGGTTAATATTAAATTGTTTGACAAAAAAATTACAGGTACAATTGAATTAGAATTAATGGCATGCAAACTTAGAACTGGTTGCATGTCGCAGTTGTCTTATTTTTTATATAATTATTTATACTTATTCTATGAATCTAATGCATTATGAAGTATTAACTTGCGGTGATTGAGGCTAAAACGAAAATAATTGCATAGTATTGAAGATTTCTAAGAGTTCGGCGTGGTTCAAAAACTAATTACGTTTAAGCTATAAATTATACTTTCAATATTTTTTTTTAAACAACACGTATAAATAAAATGAAAATACGTATTGTTTGAGTCAGTTACTTCTTTTGCATTCAATGCTATGCAAAATGGCCGGGTAATTTGGTTGAATTTTCCAGTTTTATGTTGATGATTTCATCCATAAAAGATATAGGGAACTTTATTATTTCAAACTATAATTGAAATCCTAAATTCTAGTGCCCGATATTCTTTTGACATGCAGGACAAAAATTACATTGATACTATTTAGCATGAACGCATTTTTGTGTATTAACATACTCGCATACAATGCATATTTTATTTTCAGCCACACGTGTTTGATTTTTGTCGCCCGTTCAGTTCAATGCCAAATGAGTCTTATTCTGTAACAGGTTAGATAAATATTTCTCTCTCAGACGAATGATTCAGCGTCTTATTTCGCGATGCTGTTGCGTCGTTGGTTCGGAAATCGTTCGATTGGATTCAAGCTTCTTCGCTCCAAAACAACGAGCCATTTTTAGTTTTTGTTTTGCCGGTTCGTTGGACTGCACCCAGCATAAATTAAAAAAAAAGGAATCCGTCTGAACATTACTCAGAAAGCCATTTATCGGCTTAATTAGTTAAAATATCAACAATTCCTCAATCGTTCAAACAAGAGTAGTGTAATTGGAGATTACTGTCAGTGGACAAGAATAAGGAAGTAACGAAGTAGGCAAAGAATAACAAGCATTACACAACAACAAAAATTACATCATCAAAGTACTTTCTCCTAAGTCTTCTGTTTATATTATTACAATTGATTGCAGGTAGTCTTACATACCTATGTAGGTATTTATTGTAATTTATTTGCCTGTATTACATAAGCAAGTTCATTGAGTGGAGGAAATCGGAAGAAAATTATGTCACTTTCTTCGGCCAATTGCGTGACCAGTGTTCTATGATGTTTAACTGCCTATCTGTAGAAAACTACAGAGTATCATGTTAACTACTAACTTTCCCTCATAAGCCCATGTGAATAACGGCTTTTTGAACAACTGTACATGATTCAAATCTCTCGTTTGCATTTTTCGCCATGTCCCAATTTCAATTAAAAAATACCTAACACTATTTTGTTTTGATATTTTGAGACAAATTTTGCTTTGTCATTGTCAAGTGAGATAAATATTAAAACGTAAATGTACCTATGTAGTCTATTGCTTCCTTTACTAAAACTTTAGAATACCTTGTTTTAAAATATTTAGGGATTTTTTAAATATTTATTTCGCCTATGACTAGCACACTTGGTTTAGTTTTATTTCACTGTTATTATTGAGTCTTTACGAAACAGTGAAAAGGCGATAGCATCCCCATTAATAAATAATGTACAGTTATTTAAACAGTTGTATTTTTTGCTTTAGAAAGTGCTCATTTCGATGTTCTTTAGTCCAACTTACTAAAAAACTACTCATAGGTAAGTTGGCCCTTTGTGGTTACAATGTTTTTTTTCGAAATAATAATTATTTTTTAATGCGCTTTTACATCTGCGTGGGATCGAAGCCTCTAGAAATCCTGATTAACTTAGCTGAAGATAATGTGCTAAAAATTAAATTAGTAAATTTTTCTTCCCTGAAATATTATTATTTGCAGCTCCTCATGCTTAAATTCAATTGACCTGAATACGACTTTTTCCCCAACAATGCAGACGTTGCAAAAAAGCGAATTAAATAAAAAACATTAGCAATCTCAAGGTCTCAATTTATTTGTATTCAATTCAGTGTCAGAAGACACAAGGCCTTACAAACAAACGTTTTCTAGACTACATATTTGGATATCCCATTTAATTAAATTGTTCCTCATTCAAAGATAGAATAATTTAATAAATTATACAACAATAAAGTCTCAATGGATATCATGGGTGTCCTAATACGCTAGTTAAATATTATGACGATCGTCATTTTCGCATCAATTAATGTTTTTGTTAGCACAATTTTGCAACAAAACATCTATTCCGTCCTTTGTCATTATTGAATCTTGACTTGCGCAGAACATCTCAACATCGATGTTTTTTATTCAATTACAACTTTAACGAATAATACTTTCACTTGGTGGTGTTATGCAATGCAATACTTGATCTCTATTTCCATACCTTTATTTTGTCATATGTGTTATCTAGCTCCAGTTTGTGAACGAAAGGGTTCAATATTTCGGCGCGCATGTCGTCAGATGAGAAAGCGCCGGTTTCACTATGCAGTTTGCCATTCATTTTCACGAAAGCAAAAACACAATTCTCATAAGAAATGCTCAAATTAGATCACACCATTTAACACTCATTTTACGGCACACTTCATTGGTGAAATATTAACAGGCACTTATTATTTTAAAAGATCTCCGACGTGTTTTCATTTAATAAAACGCGACGACTTTGGACATGCACTTCACCTCGTATCAAAGTAAAGACTAGCATTTTTCGAGGTCACACACGAAGGCTTGCTATTGGTGCTACGTTTTGACAGGTGCAATCGACCACCCGTCGAATGAAACCGAACGTGACCGAAGAAAATCAAGATTACAATAAAGAAATTACAACCCATGTTTGTTTCAAGATGAAAACAGACACTCATTTTGACCAATATTAAAAAATATATAATACCGGTTTTTGCAAGTTATCGGTTTTACTTCTACTTATAATATTTTACTCTTTACAGAGATAGCTATGACTAAGTTCTACCTGTGTAATGACTTTTTTTTTTTTTTGAAAGAAAGAAAGAAAGAAAGAAAGAAACATTTATTTGCTTAGAACATAGGTGGTACCCGGTTTTACAATGGTTAAAAGTTCTAGCTACAAAGTTCTAGTTACTAGCTTTTTTTGAGAAGGGAAATCGAGAAAGATTTCCATTTGTATTTAATTTGCCAGTAGGAAACTAGTGACTTTATTTCAGTACTGTTTATTCACAACACCTAGAATGCATGATGAAATAAGACATTTTTCTCATAAAACAGTTGCTTACCTCATAAACGTTTTATCTTGTCATTGATGGTCTGTGCTGTCAAATGTCAACTTCGCCTTGTGTCATTTTCTTTTGCCGTGAATGCAAGCGAATGTGTTGTTGATATTGTGAAAATATAAAACTTAGTTATGGATTTTCTCCTGAATAATGGAAGCCAAGGTTCAAAAACAATTAATTGACTACTTTTCTTACTTTGACGAATTCCATTCGACTGTAAAAACAAGTTTGAAAGATTGCCAAAACTGCGCTGCATCTATAAATAAACTGATAAAGCGTTGTAGGAACATAAAGGAGTAAGTGAAATTACAGTAATGTTTATTGTTTTTGTTTTACGACTGTGTTTGTAATGGCATTTGTTTGTAGGGCCGTGTTGACGGGCACGCCTTTGGAGCAGTTTGAAGGATTGCAAAGCAAGTTGACTGCTTCGATACATAACCTCATTTCGGAAGACGTACAAGAAATACGAAGCAAATTGTAAGTGTTAGCACTTGTGGTGATATTTGAGTCATACATGTGCGTCTTAGTTACCTGATAAGCCTTTTGTGTAGTTTCTAGAATTCGTGCTTATCTACGTAATTGTATATTACAATTTACAGTTTAAACTTACTGTGAAATGTAAGGTAATGTTTATCAAATCTTAAATAGATTTTTTCGCAAATGTTTATTTTTTAATTAGGCAATAAGTACTTGTTCATTGAATCTTATTTTATAATGAACTTAATTGCTACATATTGAAATAATACTAATGTAACCTCATACTAAAAATAACAACAAAAGAACAATGCTACAGAAATAAAGCACTTTATAAGCTTTTCTTAACCAATACTTTATCTATTTCCAGGTGCACTCTAGAGGATTTATTTGAAAAACTCTGTAACAAGAACACAACACTCATAGAAAGCTGCAGAGAAATTAATTTTGAAGAGAACTCTGCACTTGTGAGGGGAACTCCCCTTCAGCCTTCACTTAAGCAGCTTCTAGAGTTTGCAGCAGACACAGTAACCTTTGGAAGCCAAGTTTGTGCCCAAATCAACACCTCCCTAGCCATATTATCTTTTAAAGAATTAAATACAGAACCACTTGGGGATAACTTTAGGTTCCCTGCTAACTGGCAGCGACGCATCGCTGAAATAATCTCATACACTTCATTCTTGTCAGAAAACCAAATTTAAAAATGGATCTACTTGACTCCATCCTTAATTCCATGCAAAAACCACCATCAGCTAGTGAAGCCCAGAAAAATGCTATGCGTAAACAAAAAGAGGCTGTGGAAAATAGACAAAAAGAAGAACGGAATATGATAAACAGATTTAGGAAACGAGTTGAAGAGAAAATTAGTAACTTCATTAAGGATGGTACAAAACCACACCTGCAGTTTGAACCTATGGAACAAATGTATAGGTCTATTATTCGGGATGTATCTGAAATAGCTGGTTTACAAGTGTTCTCTTTTGGGCAAGAAGGTGTTGACCGATACTCGGTGGTGTACCTCAAAGACAACGGCCCTTCTGAGGATGAACTGACAGTACGTAGGGCCGGCGGAGTCTGGGATGAAGACAAAGCTGCCGAGATGGCACTAGCACACATTGAAAAGAAGAAGCAAGCAGCTCTAGATTACGAAGAAGAAAAGAATAGAAAACGTAAGCGTGGTAAGGAGGAGTTAAGCGGTACATTCTATAAGCAAAAATATGCTCATTTGATAGGTCAAGAGGCTGCTATAGATGCAGCTCAAAAAACTAACGTTAACAAGAGTTATGGAGAAGTTCCTAGTGAGAATAAGAAGGACCAGAGGTCCATTGAACAGACAATGGCTGACATAAGAGCAAAGAAATTGAAAAAAGCTGAGACTGAAAAACGGGATGCAGACAGTAGTGAACAAATTTAGTATTTGCTTCAATGCAAATACATAGTTAGTCTTTTGCCCTTCTGCCAATAAGGGTTATGTTTTTAGTCTGATTCTAAACTTGTGTTTATCTGTGACCAGGTAAGTTAACCTATGCTAATTTTCACTGAAGTGATTTTTGTTTTTCAGGTAGCTACACTGTTTAAAATAATGTTAAGTAATGCATACAGTGGTATGGATTTAAACATGTTTGACATTTAATTTGTCTTATACACAAGATTTTGCAGAATGTGTGTAGCTTTAGTGCATATCAAGCTACAAATCATATCTTAATTATGTATGGCTCAATTTTGTTTATGATAATTTTGGCCACAACCGCAAAAGCTGTTCTAAATTATGTATAATCTTTAAAAAATCCATAATTAAAAATAGTTGAATGTGAAGAATACACCAAATAATTATATGAATATTGAATACAGAAGCACCTAATTATTTTTCGCAAAAACCTACAAATGTTTGAGTAATGATAAGCAGATCCCACCTTGAATTATTTTAAGTCTATACTATGCCAAATTTGACAGCGGTTCGGAACATAGCGGTACGAAATGGCTATGAGAAAATGGGAAATTAGCTGTGAACCGCCATAAATTTTGGTTAGAATTTGTCTTTGATTACGATCTTAGTACTTGTATGCGGTGATTTGGTCTGTATCACATAAGGGTTGTCTTGCTAGCAATAATATTGTAACTTGCCTGTAATAATCACATATTCTGTTATTTTAATACAAATGATGATTCATCATCCTCATCCTCCGAGCCTTTTTCCCTATTATGTTTGGGTCTGCTTCCAGTCTAACCGAGTGTAGCTGAGTACTAGTGCTTTTACAAGGAGTGACTGCCCTATCTGATACAAATGGTGATTGATAAATATAATTAATAACTAAATCCACAAAAAAGTAATTTAGAATTTATGGAAATAAATAAGCTATCTATACAATAATACTCTTTAACGTAAACCAAATGTTATAAAAAACTTCCCATAAATTATGACTATTTATTTGAAAATATTTAAGTTTATGTTAAGGACCTTAAGAATATTCACACTTTGTGTATGACATACATAATTCTTCCACTATGTACTTAGATTTCAAAATTAACTATTTGTCGCAAAGTTATGTAGTTAAAAAGAAAAATAATCCAAATAAATTACCTCATGTATAATGTACCTAAGTATCCAAAGTAGATAGGTACAAGTAAAAAATATTTTTCTACCCACATTAACAAATAAAGACTGGGTTGATTTCGATTAGATAGCAATAAATAGTTCATAATGTTAATCAATTTAATTTAACTGTATCTTTTGAAATTGAAATAAAGTTTATTAAGTGATTGTTTGTTTATTTTCTACTAGATAGATTAAGGTAATAAGTAGAATTTTAAAGTATGAATAGTGAATAATTCAGCCAATTTTAATGGTTGGCAACTTAACACGGTCATATGGGAAAATCCCTGAAAGTTCTTTATTTTTTAAACTCATAGACGATAATAAAATAAAACAAAAAGTTATTTTTTAGAACGTTTATTTACCATCAACACGTTATTAGGCATATGTACTTACACAGAAACAACAATATTTACGATAGGAATATATATTCTCATCGCAAAACTAGAACTAACCGACCTATTTGGTATTGTGTACCTACCACTCATCGCACTGACCAAAGAAATATATTTTGTTCTGGCAATACTTAAAATGGAAAAAGAATGGAAGCAAATACATGGAAGTCGTAAACAAACGCAATTATAGAATACACCTAAATAATTATCAAGTATTTGCTAAAATATGATAAAGTTTTGTAATGAATAAGGGAAACACCTTCGAAAATTACAAAGTATGTAGGTAGGTATGAAACTTCTATTAAGTGCTAAACGGGAATAAAAATGACTAATTTAATATGCTTACATGTGAATGCAGTTTAAATAATTACTTATAAATATGAAATAATTAACGGCGATCAGTGCGATTCTCTCTTCAATGATTTTACATAACGTTAGTTATCTCACTTAAAACTTACTATACAAAAGTTATTGTCAAGCTAAACACCTACAAGGAGTAATACAATTTTATGTTATTCATAAGATTCTATAACATTATTCAGATATGTATAGCTAAGTGTAAGTTTGCAATAAATATATAAAAAAACTGATTCATAATAGTCGTAAATGCATAAGGTAGCTGACACAAAACAACGTAAAATATTTCTTTTAAAAAGTATAGGTTGGTAGTTCGAGTTGCTCTGAAATCAATATACACTTTGATTTTTGCGCTTTTCTATAGCTCTTTCACACTAGCGGATTTTCCGAGCGAATTCTGTCCATGTGCGCGGCAGCAAACAGTTGAAAAGCTGTTTGTCGCACTTAAAAAATCCAGCAGATAGGTAATCGTTTTAATTTATTTTGAAGGAACTTACAGTGTCAACTACCTGATTCATATTCTGTATACATTCCTACATCAAATATTTCATATTTATTGTGCAAAAAAGTAACCAAACTCATAATTAAAACTTTAATTTCGTTGTGCGTCTAAGAAATTAGCACTTGATATTATCACGTGTGTGTCTACATTAACAATTACACTAGTTTACAAAATCAAACTTTTTGCCTGTTGCCGTGGATTTAATGGCTGGTAACATTCACTTATGTTTAGTTTTTATTAATTACACCCGCAAAAATTTTTTTGTAGCTCGACTTTACTTGTTATTGACTTTCTCTTTTCTGAACCTTTTTCAGTCGCTGAAGTACGTATTTTATTGTAATTATACAAATATGTTAAGTTTTTACAACACGAGTAGTTCAAGGAGGCGTTGTTTGAACAATCCAAACCATGTTTGTTACGTATGTGGAGAATATGTGTTTGAGAAGAGTAGAAATGTCATCAGAGACGCTTAAAAATACTTATTTTTTATATTTTAGAATGTTGTTAGATAAAAATGACAAATCTTGGGCTCCTGATTGTGTTTGTAAATCGTGCGTTGAATACTTAAGATTATGGAAAAGTGGTAAAAGAAGTACTTTTAAACTTAAAACACCAACTATTTGGAAAGAATCGAAAAATCATCTCGACGACTCTTACTTTTGTAGCGTGAACATAAACAGCTTAAACACCAAAAATCGAGCTAAATGGCAAAACCGAAGTAGAACATGTGTTCAGCGACCAGTGCAGCATTCACCTGAACTTTCAGAGAATAAAAATTATATTGAATTTTGAAAAATTATAATGAAAATTATGTTGAACTTGTCGAAGACCTGCTTTTACAAATAAGAGATATGGGATGCAATTTGAGCATAAACTCACTTCCTCTTCAGTCATCTGGACAGATTTCCAGAAAATTTAGGAGATATGAGCGAAGAGCAGGGAGAACGTATGCATCAAGATTAACGTGTCATGGAAGAACGTTATCAGGGTTTCTGGGATGTAAATATGATGTCTGACTATTGCTGGTCTCTGATACGCCATTTCCCAAAGTCTACACATAAGAGAAGAGCTTTAAAGCCAAGTTTTTTGGAACTTAACAATTAATATAATTTTTAAACAAATATTCTTTAAGGTAAATCCACGTTTTTTCTCTTTAAACCGCACTTAGCTGAATCTCAAAAACTAGAGCTGATAACAAAAAACTACTAATAGTTTTAAATATGGTTAAATATGAGTAGTCAACAACAGCTTAAAAAATCCCGGCAACAAATGTACTGTAAACTAGTGTTATTATACAGATAAACATATTTTAAGCTTTTCATATCTACAAATAAATTTTAACGATTATTACAGACAAATATGGCGATCTTACAACAATTATTTTGCAATTGAATGTTAAAAGTTAAGTTTTACAGTAATTAATTGACTTCAATTAAATAGCTGTTTACTTTCATAGAGAATCATTGCGAATTTGGTGTTTAGGGAATGACGGGGTTTTCCATGTAATAAGTAAAAGGAGGCCTAACATGAACGTACCTATTCAATGGAATATTTATTTTTTCAAAGTCATACAAAAGATGATAAAATTAACGCAAGCTACTTTTTTAAACTACATTTTCGTTATCATACCAACTACAGATCATATTGATTCCTTTTTTATTAAAAAAACACTTTGGCAATCTGCGATACGTGCGTAAAACGTAACTCTTCAGCACTTAGGTAAACCGTTATGTTTGAATTTATCCTAGGTAGGTACGTTTATGTTAGGAAAACTTTTTAGGTATGTATTAGAATAACGTGATTTATAAATGTCACAGGATTAAATAGATAAGTATTGTTCATTAGATAACGACAAGTTCCTATAGCTAGGCTTACAATAACAACATTGATTGGCGTTTATTCTTTGTGCATAACTTTCGATTATTATGAAATACTTAATTATTATTTCATTATGTACAATGTATATTGTACGACCCGTTTTATACATTGATTTCTAAGTTTATATAAACTTAAAGTAGGACAAAAATAAATAAATGAGGTACTGTAAGTAGGTGATTCCATCATAATAAAAAATCCTTACCAAAAAATAAAATAAAGGAGCTTATATGTATTTTTATGGAACATTGAACATGAAAAATCTAATAAAAACAACGTTTAATATCACATCGAATATAATTATTAGATGTAAGTTATTGTCACTATCTTTTATTTATTAGATTAATATTCATACACTCATTTATTAAACAATTTTTTGAGTTCTCTTTTAGCCAAACAAAATTATTAAAATATTTAAAGATAGGACAACGGTTAATAATGATATAAGGTAAATACTGCAGGCATATACAAACAATGTACAGTCCATTATTTAAATCTATCATTAACTAGATATCTAAACGATATTTTAACAGTAATAACAGCGATAAGTTTTGGTATAGACACCATAGATAATTTATTTACATTTGGAAGCAGCTAGATACTACAACACGAATTTAAGTATATTTTTATTGTCATGAATTCAAACAATAACTTTTTATAATCTAATACATAAAGTTTTTTTTTATAATTAAAAGTATACTTTTTGCTAAAATTTCAATATTTAGCTTGAAGCATAACGAATGTAAAACTCAATAAAAATTATTATCATAGACACTCCAGTCGTCGCTTTGTATAACATTATTGTCGTATCCTTTTCCAATATTATTTAAAATAATAAATTATATAAAAAATACCAGTCTTCAACAATAAAATATAGCAATAGCAACATTTATAATAAAGGGTTTACAGTATTTTATTGTCAAGAATTATTTATTATTGTCATTGACTTTCTAGAACTTATGGTTAGCCATTATATACAGGCTGTTTTCGAAGACAAATAATATTGTAATATGTTTCTATAAATCTAGAATACTTGTGATATAAAAATTCAACAGTAGATAGTTACAAACGGCAGGATATGATAGCTAGATATGGACTAAACGATTTGGATATGTTTCCAAGTTCGTTTTTAACATTTTCTTCGATATGATCAATTCTAGATAATATTTTTCCTTCGTTACTCCGCCAGGGTTAGCCAAGAAGTCTTCACGTATTATCCCATTGGCATGGAAAAAATAAAATCATGTTTTTCACGTGATTTATCGACTTAAAATATTATTTCCATATTTTTTATTCGCCTTTGCTAGCGTTTATAACTGTCAAAAGATATCTTCGCTAACCCCGTAGCTAGGCTTTACCCTGTACCTACTTAGGTACAATGATAGACATAGCAAAACTCGTAGAAAATTCTAGAGAATTACATCTTACGCAACGAATGATTTAAAAGATATGTGAATGGCCCTATAAATGGGAAAAACTTGTTATTGTATATGTTCTTTAATAATTATTTGTCTAAATGGTATAAATAAGATATTATCTGTCACAATTTAATTCTTTGATAAGGAATACTGCGGCCCTACTGAAGTACTTTTCCACTTATGTACCTACTGACTTTCCCTTTGTAATACTAAATTGTATAAACGACGTATAGCGACCTATTATTGTCAGTTGTCTTTCATTGCTCTTGTAGGTATGTTCGATCAAATACCAAAACAAACTTGATATATTATTTGATCTTGCCATACTATCCAAACTTTGACAACGTGATATGTCCTACCTAACCTTCGAAAATTCCTAGTGGAAAGTCATTCAATAGCACTCCAGTGCACTGCAGAAATCCCATCCTATTAACTGCTTTTTCAACGTTCACCAGTTTCCATACTACTAGACTGAACACACGCCACTTCCAACCGGTCTTTGGAGACCTATAAGGAAGACCTATGTTCAGAAGTTTACGTCCTTGGGATAAGACTACTCCTCATCATCAGTTTCGCAGCACCCTGGCCAGCAGCAGCCTTCGGAGCCATCAGGTCGTGTGCAGAACAGAAGGGTTTCCGTCGTGGAGACAGGTCTCGGTTCTATGCCGTGGAAGTCTCTCAACTCTTCGGCGGGGAACCAGGCGCGTTCTTCGTCGTCTATTATGGGGATGCCGAAGTATCTGAAAGTTTGGGAGAAAAAGTATTTAATTAAATGCAATGGTATGATAGAGAGTTCTTTTATAGAGGGAAAACATGACGCTTCCTTTGGGAAATGGTAGATGTTTTAGGTGGCTCTGCCTATGTCGCTTAAAGGATTACAGCGAAAGAGTTACCGCAGCCCTGGTACATAAAGAGCTTAAGAAGGAACATGATTGATTTTAGTCAATAAGAGCCTCACACGCATCTCGCTGCAAGGAGGGGTCATTTGATGATTTCCTATAAAAAAGGATTACGACGCTACAACGCAAAATAATGTTCGATATTCTATCGGCGGCTAAATTAATGAAGAAGCGGTTAAAGAGTACAAAACTTCATTTAAACTACATACTGACCTGCAAATAGCCAGCACTGGTATCCACAACACAGATGCTAAAACCAGCACCAATACTAGAAGTACCGCCCACACAGGCCAGGGTTTCCTCTCCGTATCCCCTATGGACTTGATCCAGGCATCGTACGCGGAGCCTTCGGTAGCCAGCTCTACGAACGAGGATACTAGGATGGAGAGCATGGCTAGAGGAGACAGGTACTTCCAGCAGATTAGCCAGTATATCCCTGGTCTTTGGCCCGTCATCAGCTGGATGTCGTCTGCGAATCTGGAAAGCGAAAAGTTAGTTTTGATAATTAAGTTGAATTTTTTTTGCTTTAGAATACTCGCGTACTGCGAACTTTTCGGACAGTTTGTTTGGGCTCATTAATCAGTGTAAAGATGAATGGTCGTGCGCACATTACAAAGATCAAGCATTCAGCTGGTATCATACCGACTGAATACATTTATAGAAACCAAGATTTTCTTTAAAAAAAAACTTTTTTGCCAAATTATCCTAATAACTATCGGCCGACTCAACAGTCGCCCACACACTGCACCGTCTGTCGTCCAAACGGTCTGTAGTGTGCGGTTGCGTAAGCCAAAGTTATGCTATACTTCTATCGATTTTATTAATCACGCATGAAACGCATGAATGACCTGAAAATCTGACAAATGTTAAGACTTGAGAGAAAAATAAAAACTGCTAAATAACACGGAAATAAGGATAAAACTGCGGCAGGCGTTATGCCAAGAAATCTGATTAACAAACTTTTATGGACGTCAACTTTTTCAGCTGTATGCGTTAAAAACTTTTTCATTGGAAAAGATTTTCATCGCCCATTATAGAATTAACAGCTGTAGCTGAAAATTCAAACCTCCTTTTGCAGTTAAAAACTAATTAACACTTTGAATAAGTGAGAAGAAAAAATAGCCTTAAAATGAAAAACGAACGATATTTTTAGTAACGCTTTAGATAAAATGTAAAGCACTTGAAAATTATGAATTTTCTTTATTTTTATATAGCCTACAATTGTCATCTCTGAAAACGGGTAAACGAAGGTATTACCAAATTAATTAATATAATCAGGTTTTCAAATGTATCATGTTACACAAGATGCTAACAAAATCATCACACGTAAAATATAAAGCTCCGTACAAAATAAATTAATTTAGTACATAAGCTCGCTAGTCTGTTAGTCTACTTTAGAAACTCATTAGTGATGCAGGCGTGCAAAGTTTCTATCGATCGATTTAAACGAAGTAAAATCAACGCTCTTGATCATATCCGATATTTTATTCAATAACAGAAAAATCGTAGTAGGTACACCTTTGAGAAAGGCGAATATTGCTTTTTTCTGGCCATACATTTTCAAAGTCAAAAGTTTTTATTTTTAATAAGCCTTATACCACACTAGTTTCATGGTATGTTGATCCCATAAAGAAGAAGCGGCAAGGAACTCAATAATCACTAGAAAATTGCTAATTTGTTTCAGGTAATTTTATATTGGGAAAATATAATTCACGATACATTTCCAAATTATTTCGAGAATCTTATATGTATTTGCACTTACTACCGAAAGAAGTATTTTTTATTGTCTAACAAAATTAGAAATAGCTTTCTCAAGTACCAAACAGTCGGAAGACAAAGTTTTAATTACATAACTTTTAGCTGTTTCTTACTGTTTTCTAATAATGGAGCGATTGGGTAGGTACTTATTGTCTAGCTCCGATATAATTTATAGTTGTAATTATATTTACTATATTTTATTTTCGCTATCGCTAAATACCTAAAACAGTTAGGTACCTACTTACATAATCATTGGTATCTTTCATAGGTACTATACACCACATTTCTACCTAAATGCTATTTGAATAACTACTTCAATAAAATCCTGAGTTTAAACTTTTCTCAAACCAAGCGCATGATGAATAATTTTCTATTTCCTTTTAGGTACGCTTTCCGAACGAAATAAAATTTTTCACTTGCTCTAAAGCGAAACGAGATGCGAACTCAATAAATAAACAACCAAATGAATTAATATTTACATGTAGTGTATTTACCATTACCTATCTACAACATATTTATTCAAAGAATATATTAATCACTTTGAAAACCTTCACAGTACGATCTTATTCTCTTTAGAATACAAATTCTGTTTCCTCTGATAAATCCTTCTACAGTTGTACCATCTTGAATGGAATAATTTTCAAGGATTCCGTCTTAGCCGGAGAACTATAAAGGATTCTCAGCTTGTCCTGAGGATTCTCAGGTTGTTAGATAAGATACCTAACAACTCCTTATACTGTAAAGAAACAGTTCGCTCTGTAGACTAGCTAAAGTAACTAGCCTGGATTCAAATATACGAGTATGTTGGATCAAGATGTTTGATAAGTGAAGGTAATAGCACCCTAAGCGGAAAATGTAAGCCAATAAGACCATAGTACGGCACGGTTAAAAGTATTTTAGATGAATTGAACTTTATAGAGCAGTAAAAATATTATTTATTCTAATTAAACAACAAGAAGAGCACTTTTTATTGATTAAGGTTAAAGGTTACCTCGTCATGTTATCAAAAATACATAAATATAAAAGAGAAAGTAAACTGAAGAAAAGTATAAATACTTTTTTCATTAAAAAACAAAGGGCAAAGTGTGAGAACCAGATTGCACGGTTATATAAGCTGGAACGAGACGAGTGACGTAAGCCTGGTCTCAAAGGAGTATTACATAAGTCGTATGAAAACAAGCCACATATGGCCATAGAGTATATGTTCTGGCAGTTTGAATTTAGAAGGGTGGAACGCCATGCCGGTCGTTTGGTATAAATAAATGTTATATTTTGGCAAGCAAAGTTATGCTTAGACATTGTGAGACAGGCTTATAGTTACCTTATTAGGTAGTAGCAAAGCATTTAGCAAATATAATGATAAAAATATGTATTTACTGAATTTTTACCTAAGTATCTAATATGCTGAGGGATTATTCGAAAGTGTTACCGCAGCTTTAGTAGGTATGTCAAAATCTCAGAAAGGAATATTGCGGATTTTAGTCAATAAAATTCTGACACTCCCATCTACTGCACCCACAGCGGGAGGCATCATCTGATGATTTCCAACTCCATAGAGTTTAAAGCTTTAGTCAGTATCCATAACTAAGAATCCATAATTAAGAATATTATGTTTTTACATTTACCAAAGTAAAACTCAATAAAAACGCAACACTTTCAATTCTTATTAAAATCACGTCTAAAAGCTCATAATTAAACGCAGCAAAAGTTATGCTCGATGCAAAGAGCAATCAGTTCCATGCAGGCTGAAGTTTAAATAGAATTTAACATATTCCCTGGACATAATCCTCCATTCGTGTTCTAAAATTAGAACCTCTTTTAATCCATCTGGCTGATGAGATAACGTCATCAAATCTCTTGCACGAGTGTGTGAGTTAGAAAGCTTGGAAATGGCTATTCGCTTTGAATGGTCGCTGCTTCTGTTTATAAGAAGAGCCTTTCGTACCTAATTACTTAATTCAAGTGGCTCGATAAAATGTTCTACCTCATGACCTCATTAAATCTAGAATAATAACAGCTATGTAAAGTGTGACTTAATCGATCAATTATCTCCAAATAATAGGTAATATTTGCTAGTTAATAACCGCATTTTAATTAAAGAAGCTTTTAAAGTATAAAGTACCTAATAAAAAAGTTATTATAATAAAATGGCCTTTCAACAGTATAGGTATATAATCTTTATGCTAAATCAACAAGTGGCCAGCACTAATGTTTTAGACATGTCGAATCATAGACAATAATCTGGAAATGGCGTCTTAACCCAGACGGAATGTTCACGGTACATTTAACTGATTTGAGACCCTTCTCCGTTTGAGTGCCCCCGTCGGGTCAAGATTATCCTGTCACATTAGACTGTAGGCATTTATTTAAAATTAAAGTTTTTTTTTACTTCTTGATAAACATGCAATTGTTTTTAAAACAGAAAAGGATTTGTTTTTTTAATTGCGTTTCGGGAGACTTAAAGGCTTATCACAATACCTACTTACTAGGTATTCTACATTGTCAGGTTTCAAATAATAAACACACATGATTTGCATGTTTTAAGTCTCAATTTATTTGACAGCCTCTTACTTAAGCATTTACCACTTAAATAACACGTTTTAATTTTAAGAACTAAGCAAAGATATACTCCGGTGTAGGTACTCTTTGCTAGACAAATTAAGCATGTACCCAAGGTACGTTTAAACAAGAATTTTCAACTTACCAAGTTAAGTTTCATTGCACTTAGATACAACTAGGTACTTCTAAGTTGCAAACACATTGCTACAAGATGTTCTCAAGTAAACTTAGCTCGATAATAATGTCTAGCAAGTTTGGTAAGCCTGTTGAACTGTTTGCAATCTAACCTCTAGTTGTTCGAAGTTTGTCTATAGGTATCATAGTGGTTTAGACCACAAGAGTGGTCGTAATTTAAGTTCTCTAATTAAAGCGTAATTTATCAGTTTTACAAAAGAAAAAGTTCATTTCGTGCAAGGTTAAAGCCGCAAGTCTTCAGCAAGAAGTAAATACGTTAAGCTGTAGTTTAGTAAATAATTTTGTGTATTTTCAGAGGCAATCAGAGGCCAGATATCTTAAAGTCAGACGAGAGACGACAGGAGAAATTCCTATTAAATTGCATCTAACGTTTGTTTCAACTACCAGCCTACATACATACTTCATAAATAGTATCAATAACAGTCTTCTAAAAGTCCGGGACTCTGTGCCTTGTGCAACATAGAGTCCCGATAAAATGTTCAATTTTATAAGGAAATAATGACGTCTTTCTAAAAGAAAGAGCTTATCATTTAAAAACTTATAAGTAACAACAAAATATAATACCTCAGTTGCAATCCTAAACTAACAATCCCACACAAGTCAGTCTGTCAAGTAAGCGGACCCCAAACGGCTTTGACCTCGTTAAGTTACGACCCTCAAGCTTACAGTCCACTGGCCAGTGTTTGTATTTAATTTCTTCGTTTACTTAGCTTTAGCAGTTAAACTTGACTTCTTTTGGGTGGCTGTGATAAGAAATTGTAATGTGCTTGTGTGGTAATGGTATTAATTTAAGAGATGCATCTAGTTAATTGTAGAAATGTGTTGCGTTAACAGGATTAATTAAACAAGATTCTAAAGGGACTTCTTAATTTTTCGTTAGGGCTAATATTGGTTGAGAAGGTCAGATAGACGTCCATATAAAACACTGATAATCAGCTGAATACACTGGAAGCCAGCATGTTAAAGTTGTGAAAAACCT
Source organism: Helicoverpa zea x Helicoverpa armigera (assembly GCA_033682625.1). Classification (NCBI taxonomy): domain Eukaryota; kingdom Metazoa; phylum Arthropoda; class Insecta; order Lepidoptera; family Noctuidae; genus Helicoverpa; species Helicoverpa zea x Helicoverpa armigera. The sequence goes on from JAWIIS010000008.1 coordinate 1,299,962, forward strand.
AATTAAAAAACTAATATGATCTAATTAAAGTTATAAAGAAAACTTACCTTTTAACTCCATAGACGTAGGCAATCCCAACACACTCGAAGAACGCTATGATAAGCAGCGGGAAATTCCCGCTATACATGTCAAACAGCAGAAAAATATAGCTGCCAGAACCATGAGCGAAGCCCATAGACAACAGGCAACAAAGGAGGCACAAGCCTCCCGTTAAATACTCCTTTCTCAAATTCGGGAATAGTTTCATATCCACGATAGATGTGACTACTCCTTCAAGAGTTCCGAATTGGGAGTCTATTCCTAATGTGAAGAGCATCAGGAAAAAGAGGACGGACCAGAATTGAGCTCCGGGAAACTGGTTTATGGCTTCCGTGAAGATTATGAAGGCGAGGCCTGTGCCGGAGGCGGTCTGTGGAAGAAAGACAGATATAATGTTATTTTAATTGATTTTAAAGTTGGGGAAGTCACTCTTTTTGAACCTAAAACTCATTATTGACAACAAAGATGAACGCATTTTTGAACTATGCTTCAGTTTTGATTACACTCTTAATTCTGTGTAAATTCTGAAATGTTAGCAAAATATCTACAATAATAAAAAATCTTCAAAATCACAGGTAATCGATCATAAAGCCGACAACCAATGTTTGTTCTAACAAACCCCCATACGCCATATCAATTTATGTCAACATGTTTTCTTCAAAATTCTCGTTAAACCAATTTTCTCGACAAGAACTCGGCCTCATTTCAAATGTCTACAAGCAATCAGACTGGTTAGCTTTCCACTCTGTTTGAAGTTCAAGATTACACAGATTCGCGATTACATCTTCAACAGATTGTAAATAAAATCTAACATGGAGATTAAATGTCTGCATTTGTTTAGAGCCCACAACAATGAAAGTACTGAGCGAAAAACCTTATCAGAATATGGTTTATTAAAGCCGTTTTTAGCTGTACGCTTGACAGAAAAAACATTTTGAGACACAATGGCTAATATCTCTGACGATTAAGCGTAGTCCATTATTAGAAGTAGCTACTTGCTTTAAGGAATACATGGGGTAATTTAGCTATAGATCTATATAACTACAACTTACATTATCTAACTCCTTCTGCAAGTCGCATTCAGGTAGATGAGGCATCACCAACGACGTCAGATTGCCATTCAGGTCTACCGTCACCGTCTGCCCAGCCTCAGGCAGTACCAAGGACTTAAAGGCAGGCCCAAACACCTCCAGCAAAGTCTCGTTCCTCACATCTAAACACTTCTCATACACCATCGTAGCCTTAAACCCAATTATAGAAAACACCACGATACCAGCAAACATGGACGTTAGGCAGTTCGTCATAGAGACCATAATCGCATCTCTGTAGCAGTTATTGTCAACTGGGTTGTATGAAGAGAAGGCTATTAGACCCCCAAAAGCGAGACCAAGGGAAAAGAAGATTTGTGTGCCTGCTTCCAGCCATACCACAGGGTCCAAAATCCTGTGCCACTTTGGAGTGAATAAATGAATCAGTCCGTCACTCATGCCCTTAAGGGTTATTCCTCTAAAGAAGAATATAACGAGGACTATGTAGGGGAAGGTGGCAGTGACGTAGACCACCTTCCCTGAGGACGCGATGCCTTTGATCATGCACAGGTAGACTAGAATCCAGGCAATGACTAAGGCTAGTGCTATTTTGTAGTTGAATGTTTCTGGGTGGTTTATGTCTTCTGATATTTGAAGGGTTGTGCGGTACCAGAAGTATTGGGTTGGACTGCTCACCTGAAACAAATGAAACACTTATTAATTCCTTTAAAATAAACATCGGTAGGTATCTGTGATACTTGTGTCTGAGAATAATACTTTTCACCCAAAAGAATGTTGCTCATATTCACGTACAGCTCGGGAAATATACAAATCACGCAAAATTGTCTTTTTTTATTCTCGCCGGAGCACAAAGGAAAACGATTTATTAAGAAAACGGTCGGCGTAACACGAACCGAGAAAATCGATCCATCTGGCTATTATTTAACTGCTTTTTATAGAAAAGTAACGAAAGATTTAAAAATATATAAGCAAAAATATGTCAGCAGTTACAAATTGAATAGTTTTTTTTATATTTTTATTTAACGTCTAGCCGTTTTCCCGTGGTTTTACCCGCGTCCCGTGGGAACTACTACCCATACTGGGATAAAGTAATTGTCTATGTTAATCAGGAGTGTAGCTTTCCAAAGGTGAAAGAATTTTTCAAATCGGTTCAGTAGTTTCAGAGCGTTTAGGCCTTTAACTATTAAGTAATATGTGCTTTAGGGTATCAAGAAACAAAAAACCTTTTCCCTTTATTACCTATAGTAGTCTAGATAAATAAAAGAAATAGACAATCCGATTTCCCATGAAATCGCCACAAATGCCTTAATTATAATTACACGGATTAGTGAAAGGGCATCTGGATCTTCAAGTAAAAGCCTTCGACCCAAATAATCGTCCGCAGTCTGAAGGCGTAATTTGTTCACTGATAATTATCGTAATGGGACGAGATTACCGTTCAGACTATGTCTAACATTTATTTCTTCGAATAATATTATTTTTAGAAGAAAATCTTTTTCTATACTAATAGTAGTTTCTTTCTACCATTAATGCTCCGAAACTACTGAACCAATTGGAAAAATTCTTTCACTATTTGAAAGCTGCAGTTTTCCCATGTAACATAGGCTATACTGTATCCCGATACGGCCAATAAGTCCCACGGGACACGGTTGAAATCAGAAAAACGGCTAGTATTTTATAATAGGTTTAAAACATTTTTCTTCGAGTACGTTCATAAAACAGCAAATAAAAAATCGAAGGAGGCTGCATTACATTTTACAACGTTCGCGAAACGAATAACAGAAAAGCGTTCGTAATTTAAAACAAAAGGAGAATGCCAACTTTTTCTGATTAATGCCAGCCAGATGCGAATCTTTATTAAAAAGGTCTGCTATAAATTACTGAACTGTTTTATAAAGATTTTTCAAACAGATATTGTTGTACTCATTTACCTGACTTTGTTTGAATATGTCTGTTAAATGTCTTCTCAACTTGATTATTAATTAATTTAACATAATAAACGCCATACATCCTACTAATATTATAAACGCGAAAGTTTGTATGTATGGATGTATGGATGTTTGTTACTCTTTCACGCAAAAACTACTGAATGGATTTTAATGAAACTTTACAATAATATAGCTTATACATCAGAATAACACATAGGCTACAATTTGTAAACATATTGTTCGAAATAGTAAACCTGCGCAGACGAAGTCGCGGGCACCAGCTAGTATGGTATATTTTGTTACTAGTTCAGAAAGAATTGAGTCCCATTTTTCACGGTGCAGGAAAAATACCTGCTTATGCAGTACCGACCTACAAAAACAGAAGGCAATGGCAGCTACTTCATTCAGATAAAGCATATAAATAATATTTTTTGTGAAATTTCGAAGGTCATCAGACTGCTGAAATCTTTTTCTCTGCGTCAAAAGTACTTAAAGTTTAAGATTTACTTCACAGTCGTCTGCCCCGGACATCGACCCTGTCTGTGATTTATGGCAGGTGCCAACCTTCTCGACAGAAACCCTATTTTATCCTGCACCCTCAACCTTCGTTGAAAATATTTATTTTGACAGAGATGGTGGATGGTGTAGCTCTTTTAAAACACATTTTTAATGCGTGGGAAAACTCTCAGAATGCCATTGGAGTATTCTGTGATCTCTCCAAAGCATTCGATTGTGTGCACCACGATACGCTTCTACGTAAATTACGTTATTACGGAGTCCAAAATGAAGCTCTTAGCGTAATAGAATCCTATTTAAATAACAGAGTGCAATGCGTAGATGTCAATGGCGTCAAATCATCAGGTTTATCAGTCCAATTAGGTGTGCCACAGGGCTCAATATTAGGTCCGTTCTTATTCCTGGTATATATTAATGATCTACCATACCATCTGAAGAATATCTGTGACGTTGTACTGTTTGCAGATGACACTTCACTTATTTTTAAAGTCGACAGAAATAGGGATCAATTTGACGACGTAAACAGTGCACTTTCGTTGGTTACACACTGGTTTAGTACTAATAACTTGGTCTTAAATGCGAAGAAAACAAAATGCCTTAAATTTACTCTACCGAACGTAAAAAACCTAGGCCCGAATATTATATTAAGTAACGAGGTTCTAGAAACTGTCAAATCCACAGTATTTCTTGGTATATCAGTCGATAGCAGACTTCAGTGGGGCTCGCATATAGCTAGCCTCGCGGGAAGGCTTAGCTCAGCTGCGTACGCCGTCAGAAAAGTAAGGCAATTCACTGACGTAGACACAGCTCGAGTAGTCTATTTTAGCTACTTTCACAGCGTTATGTCCTACGGTATTCTTCTGTGGGGCAAAGCTGCTGATATTCAAAACATATTTGTATTACAAAAACGAGCTGTTCGTGCGATATACCGGTTAGGTAGTAGACATTCGCTAAGAGAGCTCTTTAAAGAAATAGGCATTCTTACTGTGGCATCACAATTTATCTTTGCCAATATACTCTACATTAGGCAAAATATTCATTTGTACACCAAAAAAAGCGATGTTCACAGTATTAACACTAGAAACAAGCATAAACTGTGTGTACCCACTCACAGACTTCATAAGGTTCATGGATCATTTTTGGGGCTCGGTATCCGCTTTTACAATAAACTACCTCTAACTTTACTACAATTACCGTTTAATGCATTTAAATTACAAGTAAAGTCAATTCTTTCAAAGAAGGCTTATTATAGCATTAATGATTATTTAAATGATAGGAATAGTTGGTCGCTAAGTTGAACGCAAGGCAGCTCATTCTTGTTATCACTATAACTAAATTATTAACTTATTATAATTTTTTTACATTGTTTGACATTACTTCTGACATTAATTCTGATTTTTAATTTTGCTTAGCATTGTTTCTTTAGGGCTTGCTAGTACTGCAGTACTTCTTACATATTCTACTTTTCTTGAATAGCTGCAAGCACGTCATGCTCCCTTAGACGGTATGGCCAGCGGTAGCGTTGGGGGTCGGGTTGTCCCCTTCCCTCAAAAATGTGCGAAGGTGGCGATGGCTGATCCTCGCGTTATACTCGTGAACGGGTGCTGCTGGCGGTACCAGGTCGTGTTGGTGGCTATTGACACTATTCATAATAGTATGATTTTCTATTTGCTTTTTTTTTGGAGAAAATAATAATACTGTAGTCCTGGCAGGTACACCTTGTTTGTGTTGCTACAACATAATCATCTGCGCATGTGGGTGGGCACGCCGATTTTATGCTTATATTAAAAATACATTTTTATTTTATTAACAGGAGGCTTTAGATACACTTAATAGACTGTAAGTAATGCTTGAGTACCTACTTAGTCTTTATGGGTGTAAATCTGTGTGCTAGCCTACTTGTGTTAAGTTTGTATTTTTTTTTTCTTTCCTAATTTTATATAATGGTTATCATGTGATAATGATATTTTTATTTGACTTGTTTTGTATACATTCTGGTTCTTCAAACCTTACAGACAGACATGTGTTGCTGGGGAGTTTGTTGCGCCACTTCTTCTTCCCAGCAAAAACACATAGCAAGTGGTGAAGGGCGGGCGTTTTGGGGACTGTCTTTTGTTTTTGACGTTCGAAAAGTGCTGATTTATCAGCCTAATTTGAATAAACGATTTTGAGTTTGAGTTTGAGTTTGAGTTTGATGAATTCTGAAAATTTTGCCAATTCTAAATTGATCAATGTCTAACCATTTGTAAATATATACTAATTCTAGTAAAAAGTCTAACAGCCTTACTTATAACCGTGAATTAAGTAATAAGTAATACTCAAGGGCTGTTTAAGAAAACTCTTACTTATAAACGTTGCTTAAGCATGTCTTAACTAACATTTAATCACTACTTAAGACTTTAAGTCGTGATTAGTTAAAATGTTGCTTAGAAGGTGATTAGAGATTTTTATAAGTAAGGCTGCAAATTCGAAAATACGTCTGTTTGATTTAGGCAAATATGCTTTCAATAACAAATTGTTTAGATTTCATGATATGCGGCTTGAGCTCTTGAAGAGAGTTTATATCTGACTTCGAAGTACTTGAAAACCAGGATCCAACTAATATTTTTACCTATTTAACTTACTTTTATATGACTGAAATGTAAATATGTACTATAATGATACTGAAAAGTTTATAGTATTGACACTAAGCTAGTTTCAGATTAACGGGGCACTCTCCTCGATCGAATTCTTGTGAACCATACTATAATTACCATCGGGAGTGCTATCAGCACATATCTAAACAAAAGACAACGTATCTCAATTAGCAACAAAGCCACATATTTCCACGCTCATGCACAGGGCTGGCACTACAATTTTAAGTTAGGTACACACTAGCAAGCCATAGGCAAGATTCTACCAAAATATGTAATGATGTCATAAGATGTACGCCAATTTTTATATTTTTGATCTTAGAACTAATTCAAGAAACTAGGTGACATACGATCTCTTCTAGGTAACCTATATCGTCGATCAAAGGTTGCAATTTCACGAACATTTTAGAAACAGCTTACTAGAACACACAGAACTATATTACGCTGGTTATAGTTGATGATGATGTCCTCCTAGCCGATTATCGGCTACGGCGGCTGTTCTCATGTAAGGAGATTAGCCAACTACGCAGGACATATTATAGTGCACGAGCATTTGCGCAGACACAGGTGCACTCCCTATTCCTTAACTCTCATAACCCGATGGGACGGCAATCCGACACGACCGGTGAGAGATCAGGCGCAGGACCGACATTTACGTGCTCTCCGATGCACGAGTGTATCAATCACCAGCTTCCAGGCTCCGGGCTGCTTTGTGAAAGTCTTCTAAAACCCACAAAGCGATTTCGGCCCGACTCGGGAATCGAACCCGAGACCTCGTGCTCAGCAGCCGCACTTGCGACAGCTAGACCAACGAGGCAGTCAAATAAAAAAAGTTATAGTTAATGAGTACACGGCTTAACAGCAGCCTAATTATAAATGCAATTTGTACAACTTTAATTAAATATGCGACGTGAATTCACTGCTAGTATTTCAGCCGCATACAGATAGCAATGTGTACGAATATTTCGATGTACATTTTTGGAATGAACTTTCTACATATATAGTATATTTTTATACATTTTCATTAAATATTGAGAGCATCAAAAATGCTTTCGATGGTTTTTCATTTTTACGAAGCAAGCTTACTATTCAACCAATACACAGATTCTGATAAAAAATCGATCTTGTTAGTTTTTTGGATTTTCAATCATTAATTCATTATCATCTATAATATAAAAATGAATCGCAAAATGTGTTGGTAAACGCATAACTCAACAACGCCTGGACCAATTTGGCTAATTCTTTTTTTGTTATGTTTGTTATTGTCAGGAGAAGGTTCTTATGAAAAAAAAATAGGGTAAAGTAGAGAAGTTAGTTGACTGGAGCGAAGCCGCGGGCAAAAGCTAGTTTATTATAATATCAGTATTTAAACCATCGCAAATCGGCCTACTGTCTCTTAAATCCGTTCTGTCCCTCATCTGCGCTATAATATGGTAATAATATTCCAACAAGGTCGTAACAAAAGCGGCCATCTGACACTGGCAACCCTGAAATGACGTCTTATTCATCATAGACAATGTGGGTCGTCTTCACGGAGTAAGGAAAGATGAGCGGAGATGCCATAATGCAGGAGATCAAACGCCTTTTACTTTGTCAAATACGTACTGTGGGCATGACCAAAACGATCAGTTACAATTGAACTAAGAGAGAACTAACGAGGCGTTCAGGTTCTTTGATACACGTCAACCACTTTTGGTATTACAAAAAATGGTCGGGTCCAAAGAAGGCGTGTAAGGGTGAAGACAGTAACGTTCCTCGTCCCCGCTCACCAGCATTTTGGCGCGTTATTGTCTTAGGAGATTTTCCGTTATAGCACCTCCGCTAGTCATTTTGTTCTCCATGGTTTTCTTTGAGGACCGTGACGTCACAGCTCCCTTTCATCTCAGTGACGGGGACTTATTAATGAGCGTAAGCTATCGATTTTGGTTCAGCAATGAAACAAAAGATTTAATGAGGGTTTCGTTCCGATATAAGATTCAATTATGAGGATTGTTCATTTAAATGAGATTTCTATTACCAATATTGAAAGTGTAATTTAAATTAGTTAAGGGTTTTCGTTGAGGGCATCATTTTAGTTGGGAAGTAATTGTAAATTATCTACCAGTGTAGTTTCTCGAGTTTCTAGAGAGTAACTAGACAAGTAATAAGTAGACTTAATAACATTGATCAGAATATAACATTTTTAAACAAATAAATAAGCAATTATATTACACGTAAGAGTGTATATATCCTTTAATATTTACAAAAATCTTATTTATAATTTGTACTCTCATTACAATGTGATGCGATTACTGCAACTATACTACCTGTGCCGATAAAGAATGGGATTAGAAATCGCGACAGGTGTATTTACCTCTTGCTCATACACTATAGCACATGAGCGAGAGTTGAATACAGCTGTCGCGATTTCTAATCCCATTCTTTATCGGCACGGGTTGTACTTTCAATCGAAACCATATTCTAAAATACGACTTTGACCTTCATAAACCTTAATACAAGAAAGGATAAACAAAAAATAGTAGCCATTAACATCTGTATATAAGTACCAAAGCTAAGAGAAATGACTGAACTTTCCAGCTGTGGCCTACGCAACGCCTACGCGCTACGCCTGTGAACTCTGTGGCTACGGCGTAGGCGGTCGCGCTACGATGTAGTGAATTCAATTTTGTATTAGTTTTTATTTTTGTATCATAGTTATTAGAGTGAAATTATTATTAAATGGAAAGTTTCTTTTCTTAACAAACGTAAATGGGAAATCTGAAAATTGACAAAGTAAAAGAAAAACAAGTCTTAACATCCATACCTTTGATTAAAAAAAAATTGTGCATTTATTTTGAAGTACACTTTAATTAAATCTGTATATCCATTAAAGCAGTAATTGATATTCACTTATACTATAAAAAATACAGAAAAAGTTCTAATAAAAAATGGTACATACACAAAATAGTTTTTACAAAAACACTGTAAAAATTATTGAACAATCCTTTCATAAATACGGTCATATTTCAACAGAGACAAAACCACAAATAAAATCTATTTTAAAAACGAGTTATGACAATCGCTGGTCGTTTGCATTCAAAACTCGTTAAGCAAAGTTTTAGAGTAATGTTTCAAGTTAGACTTTTGAAGTAAAATACATTTAGGAACGTGTCTCATACTTTGTGTATTATCACGGTATTTGTAGTAAAGGGTAAGTAGAGAGTTCGATCCCAGTCAGGCAAGTACCAATGCAACTTTTCTAAGTTTGTATGTACTTTCAAAGTATATCTTAGACACTATTGACCGTGTTTCGAATGGCACGTTAAACTGTAGGTCCCGGCTGTCATTGAACATCCTTGGCAGTCGTTACGGGTAGTCAGAAGCCAGTAAGTCTGACACCAGTCTAGCCAAGGGGTATCGGGTTGCCCGGGTAACTGGGTTGAGGAGGTCAGATATGCAGTCGCTTCTTGCAAAGCACTGGTACTCAGCTGAATCCGGTTAGACTGGAAGCCGACCCCAACATGGTTGGGAAAAAGTCTCGGAGGATGATGATGATGGGTAAGTAGAGATAGAGATAAAATCTGCCGCTGTATTGTAAGTAATTTAATGTCAAGTTTTTATCAGACACTCGAGTACAATTTTCGAGAACTGTACTTGAATTCTCAAGGATTCTAAGTTCTGTTCAGATATTGACTTGCTGATTTGGACCATACAGGGAGTACACTATTTCGCTTTAAAAGAACACAAATTGGTTGTACGAATTGATAACTATTTCCTTTTTTGGAAGCTGGTACAAAAATAGAAACCAATTTAATACCGAAAAAATTGGTTTTCATATGCTCTTCTTTTTATTTGATGTGAAATGCTGTTGAAATAACTTTTGGGAAAAAAACTGAAAATAGATTTTAAACTGTACTTATTTGTTTATCAGACTTCTAACTAGAGCAATACACAATACTAAAGAGCCTTTAAGTAGAGGTTTTAACTAAAACCCTATTGCTAATGAAAGTAAGTACCAATTCCACATAGTAATAGTCGTGGTAGCCTAGTGGGTAAAGAACCAACCTTTCGAGTATGAGTGTGTGGGTTCGATTCCAGGGTCAGGCAAGTACCAATGCAACTTTTCTAAGTTTGTATGTACTTTCTAAGTATACTTAGACACCAATGGCTGATAAAAAGGTGAAGGAAAACATCTTGAGGAAACCTAGACTATAAAGTCTGAAATCACCAACCCGCATTGAGCAAGCGTGGTGATTAATGCTCAATCCTTCTCCATGTGAGAGGAGGCCTGTGCCCAGCAGTGGGACGATAAAAAGGTAACAGTAATAGTAACCAATTCCACATAATTAGCCTACATACCCATGCAAGTTACCCTTATTAGAATCATTTGAAAGTAAGTGCAGAGCAAGTGACCCATTTTCATAATGTGCTAGTTAAACGCCTCCATTGAGGTCATAAAGCGTACCAGGTAGCGCTGTAAAAGCCTGAAGTACTGTAAAAGTTGAAACGTTTATTGCTTTACCTTTTATCTTACTAGCTATTCAACGTGGTTCCACCCGTGTCCCGATGGAGTGAGTTATCGTACCCGGATAAAAAAGTAGTCTATGTGATTTCTCAGGATTTAGATTATACAAGCTGTTGATTTGCATCCGTGCCATATTCAAGGACGTAATTATGCTAATGATTCTTGCCCAATTAAACAAAAAAATCGGTACCTACGTAATTTTTTATTTTTTTTTCGGAATTCCGTCAATGTCATCTAGCCGTATTTAAACTTGGCTCGTGTGTTACTGGCCTTAAAACTGTGTTGCGCCCTCACACAAATGCAGACACAAAGCATACGCAACGATCATACATAAATTTCATACATAAAATTGGATTACTTCTGAAATACTACGACATTACAATGACAAAAAAGCAGTACATATTAGCTAATTCCCGTCTTCTGTAATTCCAATAGATTATTGACGTATTTTATGTCCTCCTCCTGAAGTATGGCACAAATGCAAATCAACACCTTGTATTATCTATGTGGTAAAGTTAAATTAAATCGATTCAGTAGTTTTAGCGTAAAACAGATAGCTAGACAGAGTTACTTCCGTATCAATGCACTGTTGAATGGGAACAGTGCATTTTCCACTTCTATGTTTTCACAATTTCAGTGGCAGTAAAAAAGGATGAGAAATAAATACGATGAAAAGAAATTGCGATATACAGTTTACAACTTTTTCTTTCAACTCCTGTCTTCAGGGGCCCGATTCTCCTAATTTTACTTAAGCGACATACGATTAACGTTCGACTCGATTCGACTGAAATCCGATCCCGACTTGATTACGATTGAAGCGTATGTGGCATTCCGCTATTTTTTCTTTGATATAAACGTTTTTATCCTTTTCTGTCATTCAATGAATCATTTTGTCTGCAAATGATTTACGATTGCAAAATGATTGTACAGCAAACTACCGTATAGACCAAAATTACCAAAATAGCAGACCAATCGCACACCAATCAAATGTCAATCGAATACGATTGGTCTTTTATTAGTAGCAGAATGCCCGATATGGTCAAAACGGCTATTGCGATCATATTGCGATTCGATTTCTATTCGATTTTGTCATTATTAACTTAGGAGAATCGGGCCCCAGTAAACAAATCCACAGATAGATAATAGGAAACGGACCGTGCTCTTAGCAAACCAACCCGGTATTGTAAACTTCGAAACACAATGGTACAAAGAGAGAATAAAAACAGGAATATATTCAGCATGGAGCATCGACTATTGATTTTGTACTGTTTGTTCGTGCACTGAATGGTAAACCAACACTGTTGTATATTGTATATCAAACAAAGTAGGTATGTTGGTTTGTTGTTGCTGTTGATTAATTTATTTTGAAGCTTTGACATGACCTGAATTTTAGTCTTTTTCGTTTGTACAACTAGTTTTATGTAGTAGGTATTTCCAGGGCTTTAGAGTCCGGGTTAAACAAACTTTCGTTTATTTGAAAGAATGTAAAGAAATGTTATTCAACTATCTCGGTTATCTCACTTAGTGTAGGAATACTTAAGCAAGCTATTATATCAAGACCTACTAGATGTCAAACAAAAATTGAGGAATCCGGTTTCTTTTGTAATAGGCAAAGACAAACACTTTTTTTAACTGTGTAAGTGTCTTTAAACAATAACTCTGCAAATCTTTATAATATACGCATAGATAATTATTTATTAGATACCTTTTCTTTTATAATACCCGTTCTTTTAAATAAGTTTGTATAATATAAAACTTTAATACGTATTATCATTTTATTGAACTACTAAGAACATCTGACGTTCACTGTTATCGAGTTTTCAGCTACCAGAGTAACACTATAAATTAATTGGTTTACGTCAATTTACTAGGTTAGTTCGGGAGCGAAATATTGCACTCTGGCCGATTTTATCTAATAATGTGAACATTGTAACATTTAATTTGTTTACCTAGATAACATTCTTTTATGACTAGACATGGTGTATATCATTATTATTAACGTAGTAAGATTTCTATGTATAAAATGAATTAACTACTGCCGCGATTTTAAAGCGTTTTTTAGTATTAGTTGGCTGCATTACCCCTGATAAACATGGGTTATATTTTATCCCGATACGAGAATTAGTTCCATCCAGGTAAATACTAGTAACGTATGTTACTTACAAGCTACGTATTTCTCCAAATCAACACGAATGAAATTTTCCATCAATTGATTTGCAACCAATTCATGAAACATCTTTAGAGGACATCCCTCCAACCCTTTACAATAAAAGAGTCTCCAATAATTCATATCTTGACGTTACCCGAATGAAAATTTACCTGAACGAGAGCCCCGAACCCTTTTGCGACCAGTTTTTATGTAAAAAGGTAACATTATGGTACCTCTATACTATTCGAGTAGGACCTTAGAAAGTCGATATTTCAATGCAAATTGTGATAGAGGAATTCACAATAATGTCACAAAAATTACATAGTCGGATGTAGTCAAGAGACACAATTATTAAAGTTAAAAATATGCTTTCCAATAATAAACAAATTGGCTAGTAACAGTCCTAAACCATTGAAAAACATACGCAAAGAGTAACAGCGAAAATATGATGTAACGCACATATTAGGCATAATTGTAGAGAGAAAGTGGTAGATCATGACATCAAAACAACAGTCACACACAATGTTACTGGAAAACGGATTGTTGCTTTCTGAAGTCTACGGTGACCTATTGTGTCAGACTGAAGATTTTTCACCAAAAAAAGCCATAGCAAATTTCATGTCAAGAGAAGCCGACTACATAACGACTTTCTCAGCTGTCTATGTATTTTTCATGACGTTTCAATACATAACTATAAGATATGCTTGGAAAATCTCCACGGCATGTCTCTTTGTAAGCGAATATATAACAGTCGACAAAAATTCAAACCTTTTTCTATCCCATCACTCAAAAGGGTGACCTAAAGAACTTTCGGGTTCCAGCAAATATGTATAAAAAGATTTGTTTCGTCACTGTATGCATATAAGCTGTGTTATAGTTTTGCCTCAGCTTAGGGTAAGTTAGAAAATAAATGAAGAATGCACATTAAGGCTAACAGCTGATTCTCGCGGTTTAAGTGCTCTAAACACTAGTGGATTTTCCGTCCAGTTTTTCGTAAGGGTAGTGTCAAAACGAACAATTGACAACCAATGATTCAAACTATGACACGTGAAACGATGACACCTCCCGACAGAAACTTTTGGCCCCTCGGAATGTGTCGTGTCGACGCTTGGGAAATCCGCTGGTGTGAAGGCGCAGAACGCAGGAATTCCGTCGTACATATTTGTCGTATATTCCAAACTAAACATTTCAATCAAAACATCCTTATCTGTGACAGATGGAAAGACCGACAAGTTATTGGCAAGAGTAGAACCGACAATTCTTACTCGGCCATTCAACCCTACATTTACCTATGTTCATAAATCTAACTTCATCATTAACTAACTTTATCACATTAGCATTTCGCCACATGTCACAATGACAAGTTTAGTAACTTCGTCTATGGAACACACCATAGACACGGTGGTGAAACATTCTATAAGCGAAGTTTGGAGTCCCGAATATTACGGTCGAACAAAGTTTGACAGCTCGTCGTTCACGCCCTTCAAAATATATTTTAGCCTTTTATTTTATGATGTAGATATCAGGAAATGAGTAATCATTTTGGTTTGCAGCTAACTAGGTACACCATGAATAAGTGGCAATAGAATTTTGGCCAGATGCGATGGATCAACACAGTTTTGCTTGAATTTTTTACTGGAATACCGATGGACTACATTTTGATAATTGACCCAGATTATAACTTTATACCAACTATGCCTTCAAAACACATTATTTTTATAGCCTATGAAATAGTTCTTAAGCAATCTCATATCAATAAAAGTAATTCTCCAGGCCTATATGATAAATCCAATACGAAATACAGGTCTGATTTATAATCAAACTGAAAGAATCAGTCCCTGAGTAAATTATCACTCTATAAATCACAAAGTCCTACGTAGGATTTAAAATTTCCAACTAGATTAATGTAATTTTCAACGAAGCGTTAAACACATTAACTTATTTCTTAACAAATTATTCAATTTTTCGCGAGAAATTTTCCATAAAGTTTGCTAAATAGCGGCGGTCCGAGAGGTCTATAAAACGCCTTTAAAAATGTGTATTCTTTTATTTTTTTTTGTGATAAAGTTGTTCGCGGCTCTCAGGAAAGTATCCTGAGGTTTTTACAATGACTTTTGTCGTAAAAAGTGAAGTATAGCCATTTGAAATGGAATAAGAATTTCGTTACAAATGTAATGAATATCTTTAGGTGTTTCGCTTTGATTTTTTATTGCGGGCTCATGTTTTTTTTTTATAAGGACGAACTGACAAGTCAACGGTTTAATAATATCTACACTAATATTACAAAGATGAAGAAAACTTCTGGACGCGCTAATCACAGGAACCACATGTTTTGAAAAATTCTTCCAATGTAGGTAATATTGCCCATGCATGGAGGAATTCTGCGGAATTCAGGTTAAGCGTAAGAAGAAGCTATTTTTATTATACCTATGTGGAAAAATTATATGTGCTCCTCAAACTATCTATTGTTTCAAGTACCAAGAACGTTCTAAAGTGCTTTTCACTCTTATCAAATCAATATCAATTTACCAGGGGAACAGTTCCAACTACTCTTTGGATAGGAAATAGCAAGAAACTCCAAAGTTTCAATAGTGTTTCTAACGAAAGATGGACCAAGAATGACTTTATGTATAAATAGCTTTTACCAGCGGTTTCACCCACGTCTTGTAGTAACTATAAATAAATAATAATAATAGATAATGTCGGGACACGGACACCGTTTCACACACGGTCGGTTAGCCCCAATTTCACGCACCTGGATAAAAAATAGCCAAAAGCCTTGCTTTGAAAAATATCTAAATCTATATGTGGTGCTTCACGCCAAAAACGACTAAACCGATTTAAATGCAATGCGATACATACTCAAGCCTCAAGCCTAAAAATTGACTTAGGCCACTTTTTACCCGGTTGAGGGAAGTGGTTCTTCCCGGGATGTGGGTGAAACCGTGGGGAACAACTGATTAGCCTGTTATCTCTACTCTACGTCATTTTAAACATGATCTTTCTTTAATTATAGATTTATCAGAACTTTCCAAGTTTTCTCTAGTGAGGTCTAAAATAAAATAAACGTCCCTTGTGAACCAACAAAGTACTATTTTTGCCAACAAAATTATTTTATCCTTAAGTAAGTAATTTGTGAGGCTTAATAAAATTATTAAAACCATTTATATAGAGTCATCTAAAAATGTTGCTTTATCGACGTTAAATAAATTCGTAATATTCGTATAACACCTGAATGTTCAATATCGGATCGTTCTTATAATTCCATTGAGGTGATCGAACTTCAATTACAATTTTATTGATCACTCGATCTTAAAACGATTTAATTACAATTAATTATCTTTCATTTAAAACGAACCGTTTTATTTGTATTTTCATTTAATCAGTGACCATTTTAATACATTCTTGTCAGAGCTCAGAGCACAGAATTATTACATAAAATCATTATCAAGAACTACCTAGAAAATCAATGTTTTTTTTTATTAACACCCTAAAGACTCTGTAGCATCTAAGCGAGATGCTCATAAGCATACTACGCAAGCCTGAATAGGACTGTGTTTAATAAAAATGCTTCATCAAGATTGTAAAAGTATTGTCATCTGTCACACTATTTTGAAGGAGAAAAATTAATAAAATATAAAACAAAACACACACACAAAAAGTTCCGACTATACAGGTTTTAGTCCGCCACAACTCTGAAACTGCTGAACCGATTTTAATCTACACTATCCCTGGGTGTACGTTTTATTTTATTTGAGTAAGAGTAGTTGAAACGAGACGTGGGTTAAACAAAAGCTAGTCGGTTTTCATTTAAATAGATTGATTAATTAAACTGAATCGGTAATTGAAAACCGTCATTAAAGCCAAATCCAGCTTCTATATTTAGTAAAAAAACCTCATATATTCAACTGAATGTCAGGTCAGCATTTTGTCAAAGTGAACCCACGTTGGAATCAATAAGCCGACGAAATAAATTACTTTCGGCCATTGAACTGTCTATCACAGTGTTCTGAGAGCGGCCATCATTTTCCATATTATTGATGATACAGCAAATTTATATAATATACATATGTATATGAGTCAGTTACGAAAATATTAATAACTAGCTGGTGCCCGCGACTTCGTCTGCGCAGGTTTAGTATTTCGAACAATATGTTTACAAATTGTAGCCTATGTGTTATTCTGATGTATAAGCTATATTATTGTAAAGTAGGTACATTAAAATCCATTCAGTAGTTTTTGCGTGAAAGAGTAACAAACATCCATACATCCATACATACAAACTTTCGCGTTTATAATATTAGTAGGATTCTTTCGTTGTTAAATATTATCGTATTAAAATCGAAATATGTTTGCTAAATATTTATATCATGAACGCTTATTTAACGTAATTTTTGTTTCAAGTACTTTGGCTTAGGGTTGCCAATTAATTGTTAGTAAATATCTACAACTCTCAATATGAATTGTGTTACATACATTATTTATGTACAACGATACCGAATGTTTTGTTTGACAGCTGTCAGTTTTCGAGGGAAAATACCGTTGTTTTTACAGACTGACAGCAACTCTCCACTACCAAAAAATGATCGTGGTTTAAAAAATATAGCTAATACAATAGAAGGTAATAAAAAACTACTCCAAAAGCTCTATAGAGCCCAAGTAAGAGCTCCCTTAATCACGTCAATCGAGAAAGCCATTACGGAGTAATCGTTGTTCATCATTCAAATCCTCATAATTTTGGAGTCGGTTGTTAAATGAACTTGTGTATGTGTGTACCTAGTTAGTAGTTTTAGTGGGCGAGCCAATAAATGGCTCAGAATTAATAAAAGACGTTACACTAGTAATGTGTGCACATTTGCACTAAAATACATGGGGTAGATATTTTTGCATAAAATAAAGGTAGGTAGGTATTCCCGGAATTTATTTATCGAGGTTGGGTCGTAACTACAAACCCGTAAACGCAAGCGATACTTTTTAATATAAACCTGGGAAACCCTACGTAAAATGACTTTTACATAAAAAGTCTAAGAATTTAATATAGGTATTCTGAAATGAAAAATAATCGTCTAGGTACCCATGTACGTACAATAGCTGCTAATGTTTCTCTATTGATCTCGGCAACGGCCGTCCGTTTTCCCAATAACTATAATGTCATCAACACGTTCCGCCTGATATATCGATCTAACGCACACAACCCAATCAGTCTTGTTAACACAAATTGATCTCTAACTGTATACCTAACAGCCAAGTTTTGTCCGTCACAGTTCTAAATTATTAAGACTATATTTTTTAATGTTCATTATTAGGAATATAAAACGTTGGGCCAGTAACTTTTGTCGTAAAAACTTAGAGAGAATTTCCGAAATTACTTTATCATGATAAGTTTTTGTAGAGCCCCACACAGGTGTGATAAAGGATCATACAAGTGTTCCCAATTAATAAATCCCATTAATAAATGAAAACCACGTGTACCAGACCACCAAATAGGCAAATACCTATCATAAGGTTGTATTCGTTCAATAGTCTTAATCTAGAGTGCATTATAGCTTCTACAGAAAAAAAGTGATGATAAAAATGTAACTTACAGCACACTCCGGTTCCGTTGTATAGGATCCATTGGGAAAGTACTTCTTAGGACATTCCGCCCAGGGCAGCTCAGCTTGGAAGCTCTGAGCGAAGTAGAACAGACACCACGCAATAATGGAGTTATAGTACAGTGCCACGTTGAACGACACCACTGCCGAACTTATCCCGATACCACCCAAATAAGGAGACACCTGGTGCCAGACCCCGATAGCACCCTTCCGCAAACGCTGCCCAATCGCCAGCTCCAAGTAAAATATCGGTATCCCCTCAATAGCCAACATCACGAAATACGGAATCAAAAATGCTCCCCCACCGTTCTTTTGAGCTAAGTATGGGAATCTCCACACGTTGCCTAAGCCCACTGCGTACCCAACTGTAGCTAGGAGGAAAGTCAGCTTGCTGTCCCAGGATTCTCTCTCGACTCCGCCACCTTCGGGCTTCACGCCGCTGGCTTCTACTGAGCTGGCCTTGCTGGTGGGGGTCTCCGAGGAGCGTCTGTTGGGGCTGGTGTCCTCGAAGGCCTCGTTGGTGGCGCCGTACATGACGTGAGTGCGGTGCGAGGGGTGGCCGTTCTCCATGGTGACGAGCCTGCCCCGCAGCTCCTTCATCTCCATCCTGTCTATGGACCGCTGTGCGTAGAGATCCCGCGAGCTTTGTCGCCGCATCAAATGTGCTGTGTTCGCCATCTTTCGTGTTTTCTATTATTTTACTATTATTTAACTCTAGTTATTGTCGTCTTATTGTCATTATTTACTTTAAAACGATTCGGATTCCATATCGTGGCACATAATGAGGACCAATAAATTACACGTAGTTATGATCGCTTTTATGTTTAGATTAAATGGCATATCTATTTTACGACTTGGCATTTTAATAAACTGAAAACCCTTATTTATTTACACAGCACTGAACTTATGATTGTTGACACAGAGGTGAGAAGATGAGCATTTTTTGATTTTATTTTTTCTTTGTGAGGTAGGGCGCGGGGCCGCGCGTCGCTGGCGGGAAACTCGCCCGAAATGCGGGGTGTGGGAGGGTCGGCACGCACACGCATGCGCGAGAATAATGCCCCCTTCATGCCACTTACACCCAAATGGAGATTTTTCAATGAAAGGCTTGGAATCTGAACGCCTACGTACAAATAGAGGCTATTGTAGACTACATTGATTCGAGAAATACATGTAGCGTTCAAAGGATTCAATGCAAATTATGCATGTAGGTAGGCATAGGCATTCATACGAGTAATATTGACATTATTAATACTTCATAATATTGCATACTCTATTGCAATATTTCCCCAATGCACGAATAGGAAAATTGGTGTCAATTTTGTCACCCATATGCACTAACAGGTTTTTAAAACTTCACATAGGTACATATTTAACATCATAGGTACTTAACTTACTCGTTCTAAATATTGGTGTCACAGAAAATTAACCACAACCTCAAATAACTGACCTAGAAACGTTGTTTTTCAATAACCACATTTTCTCGGGGCTCCGACAAGCCTTACTTGTGACCTAGCTAGAGAGAGCAAGACTCAGTTCTAGTAAAACACCTCATTATTATTATTTTATACCTATGACACATTAATTACTTACTTAATTAGTTTTCCACCCGTTAGATGATCTCATCAACTTATATCTACGTTCCAATATCCCTCTGCATCACCTATCTATGTGCATCGCAATCGGTTCAGCCGTTTCACTGTGATTGCGTCATACACAGACAGAATTAGTTTCGCATTCATCTATAGGTAGGTACTATAAGAGGAAACATTTTTTTTCTTTGTTTTTTGTTCCATAAAGGGCTCCGAAACTACTGAAGCGATTTGAAAAAGTCTACTATATGCTACCTAAATATATGTAATATAGCGTCTATACAATATCTACCTAAGTACCTAAGAATACCGTGATACAAACTGTGGGTTTTCATTTGAAGTTTAGACCATTTCAATTAAGTATCTTTCAGCCAGTTTGAGAAATAAGTACTCGTAAATTGATTGGCCAAACTTTGTTGGAATTTCAACCTTCCCAATCAAAGCTTAGATACCTACACACTAGCTATATAATACCTATCTAACATGAGTATTACGATAGCCAATTAAAAGTGATTTTATCAAAAACTAGCTCTTTTACCCGCGCCCCGAGGCAATTTCTTTTAAACTTGTAGCTGCAATACATACATGCGCGCGCCGCAACAGCGGGCGCCCCACTGAAGTCTCGCGCGCCAAGCTACCCATATTTATAACGTTTCGTTCGAGCGCTCTCATTGGCCAGCGCGGATCGCGATAGATTCGCGCCCTATACTACGAAATCATTGTAATAGCATTTAAATAGGCAGGCATTTTAGTAAATATATTCATTCATTCTTACCTCGACTGTGGAGTTTGATTTATCTACACCTATCTGCGCTACATTGGTGACCCCGACGTGATTCAAGTACTCAACGGATTAGACTTCGCGTTCCCATTTATCGATGACGTCATCATAGGCTCCGAGAACGAAGCTCGCCACATGCAAGATCTACAGGAAGTTCTACACAGACTGAACGAGTACGGTATCACCATCAACCCGTCTAAATGTGTCTTCGGTCAAGAAAGCGTCAAGTTCCTCGGGTACGAAGTGACAAGCGAAGGGATCAAGCCACCTTTAGACAAGGTCAACGCCATCACTGCTTACCCCCGACCCGAGACAGTGCACGACTTACGTCGATTTATCGGCATGGTGAACTTCTATCGGGACAGCATACCTAACGCTGCCCGCATACAAGCACCACTCAACGCGTACCTACGAAATTCCAAGAAACGCGATAAGACGAAAATCGACTGGAATAATGAAGCATTGCAAGCGTTCGAGTTATGTAAAGCCAGCATACAAAACGCAGCTTTACTCGCGCATCCGTCTCCTTCTCCCGCCGACGCTATCTCTCTCATGTGCGACGCATCGAACACCTGTGCCGGAGCCGTGCTACAACAACGTGTAAACAACAAGTGGATACCTCTCGGCTATTTCTCGAAGAAATTCACAGATACGCAACAGAGATATAGCACATTCGACCGAGAATTGCTATCCATCTACATGTCCATAAAACACTTCCGAAAAATGTTCGAAGGAAGAGAACTGGTTGTTTACACGGACCATAAACCGCTCACCTACGCCATTCGCAAGCCACCGTCCGATAACGATACGCAGCGACGCACGCGTCAGCTGTTATTTATCAGCGAGTTCACGACGGACATTCGACATGTGAGCGGTGTAAACAATGTTGTCGCCGACGCACTTTCACGCATCGAAACCGTCGACCTACCATCGCCAATCAACTACGACGACTTATCTCAAGCGCAAGAAAGAGACAGCAATATACCCGATTTATTGAAGCAAACAAATATTCAACTCAAGAAAATCGTCATGCCCGGTACAAACAAGCCAATATTCTGCGAAACATCTACGTCACACGTTCGACCGTACCTACCAACCGACTTTCGTCGCATCGCATTCAACGCCGTGCACAATACAAGTCATCCCGGGGTACGAGCTACACGTAAACTCATGCAGCAACGCTTCTTCTGGCCCGCAATGAATACCGACATCGGCGAGTGGGCGAAAACGTGTACATCGTGTCAACGCTCGAAAGTACTACGTCACAGCCGAGCCGAACTCGCAGCGTTCCCGCCAAGCGAACGTTTTCAACACGTACACATCGACATCGTTGGTCCGCTACCTACTTCATCGGCTGGACATCGCTACCTACTGACGATGATCGATCGCTGCACACGATGGCCCGAAGCAGTACCATTGCGAGAAATCACCGCTGACGTCATCGCCAACAAGCTGTATTCGACGTGGATAACACGCTACGGGTGCCCAGCTAGAATAACGACTGACCAAGGACGACAGTTTGAAAGTCAGCTGTTCCGTGATCTCGCACATCTCTTGGGCGCCGAACGTACCCGTACCACTGCCTACCACCCGCAAAGTAACGGCATCGTCGAACGCTGGCACTGAACCCTGAAGACTGCACTTATGGCTCGCTTAGAAAGTGCTAACAACTGGATTGCCGAGCTACCTACTGTGCTAATGGGTTTACGAGCCGCCGTGCGCACTGATACCGGCACCAGCGCCGCGCAGCTCACTTTCGGCCAAGCATTGCGCTTACCCGGCGATTTCATATCACCATCACCGGCAGCGAAGGCAATGGATTATAGCTTCGTCGATCACCTTCATGACGTGATCACGAGGTTAACGCCTACATTTAGGCCACATTCAAGCAATCGTGGCATGTTCGTGCACAATGACTTGACAACATGTAGTCACGTGCTGCTACGCGACGACGCCGTCCGCAAACCGCTGCAGCAGCCGTACAAGGGCCCGTACAAGGTCATTGAACGCAATGAGAAGTACTTCACCGTCCAGCTACCGGGAAGATCCAGCACCATCTCGATCGACCGGCTAAAACCGGCGTACACGCTCAACATCGATGAAGATAACCCGCCTGCACCCGCTCCAGCTCCACCGGCATCAGACGTCGCCACCAGCCGATCTCCGAGTCCTTCTACGAGCAACGACGCCACTGCTACACGTCGCACGAGATCGGGCCGAGCCGTGAAGTTGCCGGTACGCTTCGCTAGGGGGGGATTTTTTTTTTTTTTTTTTTTTTTTTTTTTGGTATGGCATCTCGCAGTTCAGCCTAGGAGGCCGTGTACTGCTTAACCGGACTTTTCCCTGTGGATGCCTAGAATTTAAGGCCTCCAGCCAGGGGCGTAAAACAACTTATAAACTAAGCGACTGCGCTAAGGGTACCCCCTGTGGGGTCGGACCTCGGCTTAGGGCGTCGCTGGGGAGGCAGCAAAGGGACAGGCTGGATCATATGATCATTATTATTAAATGGGGAATTTAAAGCTACTGGCTCAGCTCGCGGGCTGGCTCGATGAGCAAGGGTCGGGAGGACAGAGAACGGGTCGTCGCGGCGGACCTCGGCGGCGAGGTTTGTACGAACGCGGTTTGTGTTTGTATAGGGTGCTAGTGAGTTTACTACTCTCTTGGAGGACAGTTATCTCATCGTCAGGTTCTAGAAGGGCATGCCTAGGGCGGCGAATCCTACTGATGCGGGAGGGAGTGTAATTACTGGCTGACACGATAAGTGAGTTATCGTGTTTCTCAGCGCGTTCGAAGTACCGTATGGCGGCACGCTTCATATACTGGCGGATGGTAGGGATTTTTAAGTCGACATGAAGAATCTCATTTCGAACATAATAGGGAGCTCCTGTGATTTTCCGTAAGGCACGGTTTTGAAGGGCTTGCATTCTGTGAAGGAGGCGATGGCTTGCCTGTGCGAACACAGGGCAAGCATACATCATGACGGGGCGTATGCACGATCCGTAGAGGCGTAACTTGGATTTAAGAGATAATTTGCTCTTTGAATTGAGCAAGAAGTGCAATCTGCCGTACACAAAGGCTGCTCTAGAGCGCACCTTACGTACGTGCTCGGCGAATGAGAGGCGCTGGTCTAAGATTACACCTAGATATTTGGCATGCTCCTTCCAAGGAATCGGCCTACCAAACATGGTGACTGACGGGGGCGCGGGAGGAAGCCTACGGCGGGGGCTCGAAAAGAGTATGGCCTGGCTTTTGTCGGGGTGGAGTTCGATTCTCCATAGCCTAGTCCAGACACCTAGGGTGTTGCAATAGGCTTGGAGATGTCTCACTATGGCGGCTGGGCTGCGGCCTGAGCAGTAGATTGCCGTGTCGTCGGCGAATAGGGCTAATTGAACATGCTTGTTCTTAGGAATATCGCTAGTGTATAGCGTGAAGAGGATGGGGGAGAGTACCGAGCCTTGTGGGACGCCAGCTTTTATAGGGTGGGCCGAAGAAAGAGTGCCGTCTATGCGATAGCGAAAGGTGCGATTCGACAAAAAGTCTCGTAAGATGACGACGAGACGGTCTGGGACACCGAGTTGGTAAAGCTTGTAAATCAAGCCTTTGTGCCAGACTTTGTCGAATGCCTTTGCTATGTCGAAGAGAATCGTGCCGGTGAGTTGGCCACGTTGGAATCCGTGGCTCACACCTTCCACGATGCGGTGGACTTGTTGGACACAAGAGTGATGGGTTCGAAAACCAAACTGTTCTAATGGAATAAGACTCTTTGCTTCGACGTAATCTTTGAGACGCTTATAGATAAGTATCTCGTAGATCTTGCCGAACACATTGAGTAAACTGATAGGGCGATAGCTGGACGGGTCTGATTTTGGTTTACCGGGTTTGGGAATACCGATTACGGTTGCCTCTTTCCATGCCTGTGGGAACAGGTTATGGGTCATGGCGCAATTGAAGATCGCGGTCATGAGCATTACGAGGGAAGCGGGTAGGATTTTGAACACTTTATTGGTTATTCTATCTGGGCCCGGAGCTTTACGGGGTTTGAGACGTTTGATGATCTCTGCCACTTCGTCTGGAGTGACGGGAGGCAAGGGATCGTCGGGGTCTTCTTGCGGTGGTAAGGAGGATCTGCGCTCGACCTCGGCTTCGACCTTTAGTAGGTGAGCCGGGTCGACCGGTTGGGTACTAGGCGAGCATTGAGCCTCGAGGCTGTCGGCCAGACATTCCGCTTTTTCATCGTCCTCGAAGGCGATGGAATTGTCGGGGCGTTTGATCGGCGGGGTGGAAGCTACTTCATCGGATTTGAATTTCCTTTGAAGCTGCCAGAAGGCTTGATGAGTCGGCTCGAGTTCGCTCAGCGTCTTGTCCCAGCGCGTTTGACGCATCTCAGCAAGGCGTTCCTTTACAGCACGCTGTAAGTTACGCATGTGAGACTTGTTAGCGTCGCAGGGAAAAGTACTGTAGGCACGGACAGCCGCGTTCTTCTCGGTCACCAGAGCACGCACGTCATCCGGGAGCTTGAAGCGATGAAAGCTCGTCGCTTCAACTCTACGTGAACACTTGTCCACGGTGGATTGTACGTGCTCGGTGAACGAGCCGATCGCGCCCGTCATGTCAGCGACTGAGTTGATTTCATCGGGAATTGATTCTAACTGGGCGGAGGAGGATTTCAAGCTTTCGCTTAGCATTCTCCAGTCCGTGACAATCTGGGTGGGAGGAGGGCGATCCGGGTCGAGTGGGCCTGAGCGCGAGGCTAGTTCCACAAGAACCGGTCTGTGGTCGGAGGTGAGCTCGTGTAGTACCTCGATCGAATGTAAACGTAAGTTTACGTTCTTGAGGAGCGCTACATCGAGAACGTCGGGAAGGTGGTCGACTATATTAGGAAAGTGAGTGGGATGCATCGGAGCGATGACATCGAAGTTGAGGGATTCACACTGATTGAATAGCAACCTGCCTCTTGGAGAAGTAGTGTTGCTATTCCAGGCGGGATGTTTGGCGTTTAGATCGCCTGCTATTATTACAGAGTCGCTCAGGCCTAGTAAGGCTCTGAGATCGTTCGTGAAAAGGATCGGGTCGTAGGACTGAAAGGATGAGGACGTGGGAGGGCAGTAGGCCGATACGAGAGTGATCGACTGGTGCTGGGACATGGCTAGTCGACAGATCGAGGCTTCAATGCAGCTTAAGTCGGGGGGAGTGATCTCTACACAATGTAGCGATCTTTTATAATAGATAAGCGTGCCGCCTTTGTGGCGTGTGATCCTGTCATTTCTAATTAACTTATAGTTAGCTATATTAGGGCCGCGTACACGCGGCTTTAAGAAGGTCTCTTGTACGAGAAGAATGTCTATCTTATGGGATTGTAGGAAGGCGGAAATCTCGTCGCGTTGGCCGAGAATACCGTTGGCATTATAATAGCCAAGCCTAAGGGAATGGGGTTTAATTTTGGATGTATTATCCATTTCTATTTCCTAAAGTGAGGCAGGTTTTGAACTGCCTGGGCGACGTCTGAATACTCCTGCATAACGGAGTAGAGTTTGATAAGGTCGCCATTGCTGGCGACTATCTCCCTCGAAAGTTGTTGAGCTCTGTCGCTCGTGAATACACTGAACGTGCTCAGTATAACGTTCATAGAACTGAGCGCTGATACTGGGCTAGAAGAGGGCGCGACGGACTTGGATGGCGCTTGCGCTTGCGCGGGCTTGGCGGCTATAGGAGCCGCGGAGGGCGCGGAGGGCGCGGAGGGAAGGACGGGAGGGACGCGAGGTAAGCTCGCGGGCGCCGCGGTGGAATTATTCACCGGGGCGGGAGTTGGCTGGGGCTGAGTTGGCCTCGGGGTTGGAAAGGCTCTCTGATGGTTGAGAGGGTTCCATGGGGAGGGTCGTTGTGGGCTGAGACGCTCGGGAAGTTGAGCGGTAGGTAGCCTCGCTGATGGGCTTTCCCTTAGCTGGCGGGCGTTTGCACGCTTGGCCAGCTTGGGAGACGTTTTTGGGGCCTTTGGGCAGCCGCGGTAGTTGGCGGGATGGCCTGAGGCGCCGCAGAGTACACAGCTCGGAGGCTCGGTGCACAGAGTGCGGTCCTTGGGTCGCGGGCAGTCGGAGGTGCCGTGTTGGCCTAGGCATTTCACGCACCTAGGCTGGGCGAAACAGTTGCGCTGTGAGTGACCCCACAGTTGGCAACGGTGGCATTGGGATACAATGCCAGATCTATTTGGCTTCTCGATTGAGATGCCGGTTAAATTACACACCGATTTGATGTTAAAAATCGGGTGGATTTTAGAAGGGGATGGCTCGCATACTACGAGCACCATGTCGAAGGCGTGGCCGGTGCGGGCGCGGTGCATCCTATGGACTTGCGTCGCAGGGATGTTTTGTGACTTAAGGTCACTTAAAATGTCATCCGAAGGGATTTCCTTCGGAATACGGGTAATGACGACCCGGAGAGGTTTTTCCTCAGGGAGGGAGTACGTATGGAACGAAATGTTCCTCGCTCTTAGCGCTTTAGTTATCTCCCTATAGTCGTCTGACGTAGGGAGGACGATTTTTATACCGTTGCCGGTATTGGAGGCCGATCTGTAGTTGATCTTACGATCAACACACAGCTTGGACACTTCGGTCCATTTCGCCTTGTCCTGTAAGTATACAGGCGGCGGAGGTTTGTTTTTCGGTGCGCTTTTGGGCTTAGCGGCACCTTGGGAGGAAGCGACCTGCGAGGTCGAGGGTGACGGGGTGGGGGATGCTGTAGACACAGCGGGCGGGCTAGGGAGAGGGGATGCGGCAAGGGCGATGGTCTTGCGCGCCTTGTCATTATTTTTGTTCTTTTTCCTCTTACCTCCCTGTACGACGGTGAAGTCGTCATCGGAGGAAGAGGAGTCGGAGGGCTCGGCGGGTTGAGCATCCTCTGGGACGGGTGAGGCAGAGCGGGAGGACGAGGTGTCCATGCATTCGGCGTCGACGTTTGACGCAGGTGCACTCGCCTGAGTAATTTCCATTGTCTGTGAGACAGTGGGATTAGGAACAATGGTCGAGTGCAGCTGGGCATCGACCATTGTATTGGGGATTACCGTTTCCGCTAATGCGGTGGTTTTCCCCGAAGAGACAATTATAGGCTCAACAATGGGGCGCGACACAGCTGCGCCGGCCTCCTTTGTTGAGCCGTTGTCGGTAATAACACAATAGCGCGCTAGGCGCGGGTCCTTGATATCAAGGTTATTAATCAAGTCGCCATATTTGGCGACAATGTCTTGGTCCTTGAGGAGGACCTCGAAAAAGAATTTAATAACTTCGGTAGTCATTTTCCCGTGAGGGAAGAGGGCTACCGAGCTAAAAGAGGTGGGGGCCTAATTATAAAAACCTAACAACCTATCTCCTATCTCCCCGGGTGGATGGGCCCGGGGATGTGTAACCCTCCCTGCCGGGTATAGGCAGGGAGGTGAGTACCTATTGGTGAGCCCTAAGCTTGTAAACCGTTCGCCAGTCTTATTGTGCGAACGGGCCCTAGCCAGTCTAGTGCGAAGGGTATAGAGATACCCAACCGACACCAGGTGTGTAGCTGTGAAGGCAAACCAGATGCAAGGCACGACTAGGAGATCCCCCAAGGCCGAAATCCGAGCTCCCGTCCAATTGACTGCCTTGCCCTGAAGGGGTTCGGCGGGTGTGATTGGGTCAACACCCTCTCGGCTTCGTTGGCACCGTATGGTTTCAACCGAGAACCACGAAACTGTGGCTTTTACCCAGAAGGGATCAACTGAATTTACTTGACACAAACGTTTTAGAAACAAGATAATCGTCCGCCGCTTTGTAAAAAGCAGCTTTAGATTGATATATTTGTAGTCGGCAGAGCGACTACGGTGAGCGTTACGTCGGGCGTAACAAAGACAAAAGTCGTAAACGGGCGAGCGCAGAGCGACACGTCCGTACACGACGAGAGTCAGAAGCGGAGTCTACCTGACTCGCTAGGGGGGGAGTACTGTAGCTGCAATACATACATGCGCGCGCCGCAACAGCGGGCGCCCCACTGAAGTCTCGCGCGCCAAGCTACCCATATTTATAACGTTTCGTTCGAGCGCTCTCATTGGCCAGCGCGGATCGCGATAGATTCGCGCCCTATACTACGAAATCATTGTAATAGCATTTAAATAGGCAGGCATTTTAGTAAATATATTCATTCATTCTTACCTCGACTGTGGAGTTTGATTTATCTACACCTATCTGCGCTACAAACTTTTAGACTTTCCCCACATACGAGCGCTTTCTATCGAGAAAAGAATGTTCAAAATTTTCAAAATCCATAAAATACCTACTCACATAACTTCAGAGGATGCCAGTATATGAAGCGTGCCGCCATACGGTACTTCGAACGCGCTGAGAAACACGATAACTCACTTATCGTGTCAGCCAGTAATTACACTCCCTCCCGCATCAGTAGGATTCGCCGCCCTAGGCATGCCCTTCTAGAACCTGACGATGAGATAACTGTCCTCCAAGAGAGTAGTAAACTCACTAGCACCCTATACAAACACAAACCGCGTTCGTACAAACCTCGCCGCCGAGGTCCGCCGCGACGTCCCGTTCTCTGTCCTCCCGACCCTTGCTCATCGAGCCAGCCCGCGAGCTGAGCCAGTAGCTTTAAATTCCCCATTTAATAATAATGATCATATGATCCAGCCTGTCCCTTTGCTGCCTCCCCAGCGACGCCCTAAGCCGAGGTCCGACCCCACAGGGGGTACCCTTAGCGCAGTCGCTTAGTTTATAAGTTGTTTTACGCCCCTGGCTGGAGGCCTTAAATTCTAGGCATCCACAGGGAAAAGTCCGGTTAAGCAGTACACGGCCTCCTAGGCTGAACTGCGAGATGCCATACCAAAAAAAAAAAAAAAAAAAAAAAAAAAAAAACTTCAGAGGCCCGATTCTCCTAATTTTACTTAAGCGACATACGATTCACATTCGACTGTGATCCAATCACGACTCAATTACGATTGAAGTGTATGTGGCATTCCGCTATTTTTTCTTTGAAATAAACGTTTTTATCCTTTTCTGTCATTCAATAATGATTTACGATTGCAATATAATTGTATAGCAAACTACCGCATAGACCAAAATCACCAAAATAGCAGACCAATCGCAAACCAATCGAATATCGTTGAAATATAGAATATTGATCTTATGTTAGTAACAGAATGCCCGATATGGTTTAAACTGCTATTGCGATCATATTGTGATTCGATTTCTATTCAATTTTGACATTATTAACTTAGGAGAATCGGGCCCCAGTACAATATTATTAACAGTCGAAACTTGACTGTGGCACTACGGTGCTCCTAGACAATTCATTCAATTTTTAGTTGTAAATAGTTTTTTATTTTTAGTATTTCGATACGAGCATGTATACGAGCGAACATCAATGAGGATGACTACATGTCACAATACGTCAACGAGATGTCAACAGACGACTTAAGCGGGTAAATTATTTGTATGGATGTTCTTGTCTATCGCTAGAATATATGTCAATGGTGTTATCAGACATACGCCTTAATGTCAAGTTCTTACCCTGCGTATCCCAACAATTTTCGAAAGTTGTCCTCGATTCCTCAGGGTTTCCATCATCTGATCCTGACCTAATGATTATGAGACCACCTGGAAGGTAAAACCTATCAAACATCATCCTCCGAGTTGGGGTCGGCTTCCAGTCTAACCGGATTCAGCTGAGTACCAGTGCTTTACAAGAAGCGACTAAAAAAAAAACCTATCAAACAAAATATAATTTTGGAAATCGGTTCAGGCGTCTTCGAGTAATCGCTGAACATACATAAATAAAGATCCCGACGAATTGAAAACCTCCTCCTTTTTGGGAAGTCGGTTAAAAAATATTCTTACTGACACAATACCGACACAAAGTCGGTAACTTAAATCGTGAAAGCAACTAGTGACTACATAACAAAAGAGATTTTACTAGATCTTGCGCCAGACTGAAATATGTTCTCAAATGTTTATACCGTTAATGGCGCGGGAGGAAAAGTGGGCGGTGTGACATTGATTAATGATCTGACGCTTGATAAATAAAAGAATATTGTGCCCACATGCTTGCAGAGATGGGGGAAAGGGGGATGAATGAACAGCTGCTTGAAACTTGTCTGGAACACATTAATACCGATCATACGCAAGGCAGTTTCGTCTGGCTGTTAGAATTGCTTGTCTTCTTTAAGGTACCTACAAAATGCAGGGCCCCCGCAGTTATCGTTAGATACGAAACCCTAAACCGAAAATCGCAAAACTTTGTAAGAAAATGGATCGTAATCAATCATGACTACCGTTGGCTGTCCTGTCTGACCATGTCTTTCTTTTCTCGTTCGGCAACTACAAATAAGGATAATATGATCTGTGAAGGTCTGATATTAAATTCCGTAGTTTCCTTTAAACGTAAAACAAAGCATTGGGCAACCCTTCACTCTTTAAAGGTAGCTTTTATGTAGATGTAACAGTGCCTAGAACTTTGTGCTGCTCAGAATTAGCATTGTTCGCTATGCGTAGGTAACCGTTTAACTTCTAATTAATTCAGATGCGAATGCAGCTCTCAAAAAGGTCCTTGGCACGCGTGTCTGACATAAGTTCGTTCATTAATAATTAAATTCGTGTAGATACATAAGGGAGTAAAAAGTAGGTACATATAAGGGAATTGTTATGTACATAAAAAGGGAAAAAAGTATTACGTCACAAGTAGTTGATGGTTCTAGAATGCTAACAGTACCACTATGGTAGATAGGTACGCCACTTTCCTAACTTCTTTTAAAATGATCTTTAAACGTGAAAGTAAATAAATATTCCATAAAGTAAATGACACTTGTAATTTTAGGTAAAATACAGGTTGGCGAAATACGTATAGGTATGTATGCCAGTAAAATTAAAAATACGTCTCTTCTCATCTTTTTCTCCTTGAACATGAATTAACTAGGGTGTTACGTAGGTAAAAAGATATGTGTGTAAGAAGAACCAGCTACTTACTACTACCAGTACTTTGTTCATCATGTATTAAAATAAAACGAATATTAACCAACTTTTACTGAATTTAATTTCATTGTTTCGTGGCAAATGAAGACATAATAATATTTTTTTCCCTGAAACAACTATTCATTTTTATGGTCTGACAACACTCCAGTAATGACAACTTTGTGCACAGTAGTGCATTGACGAGCTGTCAAAAATTAAACGCAAATCAGAACTGCAACATTTTATATCTAAGTATCTACTCAGTGAAATAATGAAGTTATCAATCGAATCATGTCGATTACGACACAATCACTAGTCCACGTTAGTGTTCGACGCTCGTGATCCAGCTGTGCACGCACTCGGCGACATGTATTGTTTGCAATGGCTAATCCCCGTGCTCCTGATCCCGAAGCCCGTGAACCCGGCTTTAGTGAACACACACGTCATGTTCATGGTGTTGTATTTAATAGGATTCTTCCTCGAAAGGAAGCCGTGTACCGTGTGCAGTGTCGTCTTCCTCGCAGCCGTGATATTAATTTGTTATAGCGGCATCGGTAACTGCTTGTTCTGGGCCAGTCAGTGCGAAGAGAAGTACGATACTTAACTGGGCCGCCAGTTCTTCCAGAGTTACCTACCCAAGTGCTCAAAATGCAAAATACTGCCCTTGCCAAGGAAGGGCCAGAAAAAATCATGAAAATGTGAGGCTGAACATCAACACCATTGCCTAGTGCATGGTTAAAAATTTTATGATTTTCTTTGTATATTTTTGTAAATAGATGTTTTTTATTTATTTACATCTCGTACCATAATAATGTTGTATTGAATATGAATATTCCAATTGGAAATAATGTGCCGATCTGTACTTAGTATCTGTATTGTTATGTTGGTAATAAAACATTATGTACATATTGTTGTTAATACTTCTAATATTATTATAATGTGAATTACTATTAGGAAAATGGTTTTGTTTTATTGAATATAATCATATCTATCATTCCACAGTTTGGGTGATTGGATCCATACTTTACAAAATATTGCAGTTCTCACTACGTTGCAGCAAAAAGAGATTTAGCATTCATTCATTATTATTTATTGGCTTCCCATCTATTTCATTCGGCACCACCATTGGTAATTGCACTAAAGATGATCAGTAAACTAAATATAAATTGCAATAGTCTGTCGCTCCTCGTAAAACATTGACACTCAGCTGCATCAGGACTGAAAGCCGACAATATAGTTACGGATAAGCTATTCAGATGATGATAGTAGATTTACCTACCTATACTTCTCAATTTTTCATTTAATTTAAATTATAATATTTGAAAATTGTCATGTCCCAAAGAAGGCAATAAATTGCATAAAGGGAATCTTAACCAAAGGCTAGGTAATTGACCTAACATATTTTTTTGTTATATTCCTGAATAAGTTGGTGTTATCAAGATTTTAGTTAATTTGCTGATAGTCTTAATAATTATCAACATTCTTGATAACATTACCTATAGGTAAATATTTATCAGATATCAGTCCTGTCGCGTTATTTATTTCCGTAATTATCACAGTAATAAGTTGTCTACAGTTGTACCAGTAGAGACAGATAGATAATTATTAATTTGATATCTCCTATACAGCACTAGCTTGTTTACCTTTACATACATAAACACTAGGTAGGTACATTATTCTTATAAGTAGGTAAGTATTGTATATCAATGGATATATACCTAGGATAAACATTTATTTTTCCAACAACAGGCACCATTGCTCTGAGATTTACTATAGCCACTATTATAAAACGTGGTTTTAAAAAAGTACTAGCTTTTGTACCACCGTCCTGAATAAAATTAGTGGACTAAACCTAGTGGGAACTCCTTAAAACCATGTATAAGTGTTAATTGCCTAAGCCCACTCGAAGACTTGCACTATAAAAGAATATAAAGCTTTTTTATTACATCTAAATAAAAGATTTATATCTGGGCAAAATAAAATTAAAAAAGATATCATTATGTAGGTAATCAAGCCTGTTTTTAATTTTGTACAATTAGGTACCTACACGCTCAAACACAATGACGACAGATGCGTCCAAATATTAGGTGTAAATAGGATTTTATTTGAACGTCGGAACGGCAACAGTGCTCGGGCCGGGAATCGAACTTACAACTTCTGAGCAGTTTCGCTTACGAGTTTCTTACGCTTTGGCGACATGAATATAAAATTGGCCGAAGCCATGGACTAAATAACGACAGACCTCATTTACCTACTAATACATAGTTATCTAATGCTAACATTAACCTAATTTCATGGAAGTACTTCTGACTAAATCACATTAAAATGCAATCAATTAATTAGGCAATCTGAATAGGTAATGTCCCGATGTGACCATTGCACGGAACGGCTCGATGTCGTGTTTGATATCTTTATTAGTCCTCAGGCGCGTGGATAAAATTTAGCTTAACACTCAAAGAATCTTTTCAATCAGACTAGTACTTGTTAAGAAAGCGTATTCAAGCAAACAAACTCTTTCTTTATAATAACTTAGATGAGTCTGATTGGAGGGCTACAAATTACAACTTGGCCTTAGTTCAGTAATTTTATAAGGATGGACTAAGTGGTCACAAGAATGATATTGTGTTCCAGAAAAATCATCCATTTCTATGGATATGCAATGAAGGCGATTTATAACATTATTTATACATTTTCAGAAAACAATCATCATCATCCTGTTTTAGCGTCAATCCTCTTAAGGATTGAGCAGTAATCATTACATTTGCTCAATTTAGTTTGGCGATTTCAGATACATTATTACAATTCCTAAGATTACACTAGCTTCCCATGGAAACTACTGCTCATACCAGGATAAAATTTAGCCTATATTACTCGGGATGATTGTAGATTTCCAAAAAAAAACTTTTTTTTAATCAGTAGTAGGTAGTATTTGAGTTCATCCATTACAAACAAACAAGAATATAAATTTTTCCTCTTTATGATATTAGTATAGGTAAAACAAGGACTAAGTATAAAATATTTTTAGAGCATGGGTATAGTAACAAGTAAATAATAAAAACGCCATTTACACCAATAAGTTGTTTATTATGTGCGAGTATAATGATACAATCATCTTTGACGGTTTCTTAAAGTTAACTTAATATTTTGGATAGATGTTACATGACGAGATGGTACTTAGCGACGAATTACGAGCTTTACCTAATGTCCTGCAGCCACAACCTGCAATATAAAACAAATTATTTTATTAGAATATTAGACAATATGAATGTTTATAGGCAGTAAAACTCTGAGAGGAATAAGGTGGTACAGAAATGCTGTACAATTGTATCTGTATTTCATTGTATTTTGTAGACGCAATAAAGAGGATTGATCTCTTTGTTGCCGGTCACTATGGGTGTTGAAGTTTAAATGAGGTTTATAAGGCTACAATACTGTAAGGTCAATGACATAGTGGGTAACAAAGGCTTTTGACCCACATTTACTAAACTAAGTATTGTAGACAATTTACTGCTTGGTAAAGTTATAATCTGATGCTATTATAAGAAAAGTTTGTTCCTACTAATTACGATCTAATGAACAATATTGAATCGCTAGCTCGTTGATGATTCAAAATATTTTCAAAATCAATGGCTGCGGCTCGAAAAATCCCTTATACATGCTAATAATTACCTAAATACGCGGTGTTGTGGATGTTTATCACACAAATTCATAAAATAAACGAATTTATGAAAACAAGCCTAGAATTTACGGCGACCCGTTTGAAAAGTAACCTCAAAATTGTATCTCTTTTGTTTGATGCACAATTTAATGTAGGTAAAATTCAGGGTGGAGTAGTTAGAATTTAAAGGGCTATTTACCGCTTATCGCAGTCTCCTAGCTTCACGCTCAGACTCGAGGAGGGTCAGGATATCGTCATCACGCACGGGCCCCTTCACGTTCCTGATGATCTGACGGCTGGTCTCTCCGATGAACTCTACCTTGACCTGGGTACATTGTCCCTGGGAGCCGGTACGGCCCAAAACCTTGACAACGCGGACGAGAACGTTTGGTTTGTCCATTTTACTTTGGATTTATCCAGTAATTCGTGGATAATACACGTGCACCGTGAATGGCGTGAGTGGAAAAGAAATTGACAGCTTTAGTGACGTAGTATTTTAGTAAGTGCTGAGAGGAACCAACTAATTAAATTAGTCGATTCTAGGACTGATATTCTCGTAGTGTATATCGACAGAAAATCGTAAAATATACGGTTTTTTAAAACACAATCACTGCAAATTATTATTTACCCAATAAAATATTTTATGCTGTTTCGTTTCCCAAAGAATATTTCCTACGTTAGAAATTATATATTCTGTATAATAAAAACAAATAGTCCTCAAAAATACCGTATATTATCGGTTCGTTATTTTTATTTTGAGAAAAAACACTATGTAAACTTAATAAATGTACAGTTACCCATAAATATTACACAGTTAATAAAAGAACACATAGTTATAAAATAGTAGTCTCTATAAAATATGTACAAAAAAAATTAATCAATTTGTTTAATTTAAAAATCGATTTGCATTCGATAAAAACGGTTTTAAGGTCTTCGAAAATGGACACCACTAGGTGACATAAGATTCCACGTCAATCGAGTTGGAAAGAAAATTGGCATTTTGCCTCAAGTTCTTGCTCCGTTGG
Organism: Helicoverpa zea x Helicoverpa armigera; assembly: GCA_033682625.1. Classification (NCBI taxonomy): domain Eukaryota; kingdom Metazoa; phylum Arthropoda; class Insecta; order Lepidoptera; family Noctuidae; genus Helicoverpa; species Helicoverpa zea x Helicoverpa armigera. Next base: position 1,336,406 of record JAWIIS010000008.1, read on the forward strand.
ACTGTTTGTTACAAAAGTGAATGGCCTACTATCTTGTACGGTAGCCACAGCAGTTGAAAACACTTTAAATAATAAACTACACATTTAATCAAGATGAAGTTAATATATTTGGCGCTTCTGGTCCTGCCCGCGGCTCTTCTGTGTTTCCAAAGCGGTGAGTTAACTGTATATTTTTGAAATCTATGATATAAGAAGATAGAAGTACGTGGCATCCTATATGTTACGCTTTGTGAGAGAAAGTCTTCTTCCAAAACATTTTTATTCCAATTTAAAGCCAGATACTGTAGAGCCTAACTACATTTTCTTAGATACTGATTCTATAAAGTATTTGCCATTATTTGGTAACCTCTGCTTTGCTAGATGGGACATTTCAATAGATAACCATATTTTTAAAGTAAATATTTCATTACAGAAGCCTATTGTCCCCCTAAACATGGTTGGGGCACACCAATTACATTATAAAATAGAATTTTCTTATGACTCTTGTAATCCTCCCACAATGTTATCTAGGTTAGCGAATTTCACTTTTTCTTTCATTTTATGAATGACACAGCTTCATCTGTAGTCATTTCTGAAAACGGTTGTTAGAATAACTCTTTGAAATATACTGAAATCCTTGAACCTTCTGTTCAATGCCAAGTTTGAGGCCATTGAGTTTGCAAAAGCACCATATGCTTACATATTGTGATGAATGCGTCTCAAACAATGTTTGTACAAGTTACCTACTCAAACATGGGAATCCTAGCTTGTAATGTTTACAGAATTATCCTACAAACACAGGATATTGCTGAATAAGGCTAGACAATTATGGTTTTTCACGAATATTGACCCCCCCATGCTGGATAGTAATAGGATACAATATCATTCCTTCTTAACTGTGATTCTTCTCACTACTAACAAATTCATAAAAAGTAATACAGGTCCAAATATCTACTTGATAGAACTGTTCCTTTCTATATACTTTCTATTTAACACTAATGTTCAAATTGAATGTACCATGTAATAATGAGATGCACTCAAGTATTACAAGAAACACAGTTAAATTCACATCCATGCAGGAAAGTTGCATGTAATAGGGTTATAACATCTGTTATAAAACATACCTGATATAAATACTTAACCTGATCCACTGAATGTGAATATAATACACATTTTAATATTATAGGGAGACAGGGTCATAAAATTAGATTCAATGATATCTTAATTTCATAGGATCAATGGTAATTTATTAAAAAAATAAAAGCCACTTTTTCAACATATTTTTACATTACTAGAGATAGAAATGCCTAAGATTTTTTTTACTGTCTATGAACTTTTGAGATGATGACAAAAGAGAAAACATGCTGGGCTAACCCTATGATAAATCAGAAGGAGGATCATGGATGATGGCTTTCTACACTGACAATAGGATTAACCTATCTTTGACTCTATGCTCAATGCACATTAAAACTACAGTATTCATGTAATTGGTGATGATAAATAATTAATAATAATCGATTGATACCTTTGCTATCAAATTACAGGCAACACAATCCTAGCGAGAGCTGAGGAAGACGAGCTTGATGATGTAGTGGACATCGAAGGAGAGGACAACCAGGTGGTAGGAGATGACACGCTCGGGGACGATGATGACTCCATTGTTAAATCCTCTCAAGACGTTGACACCACTATCCTGTTCACCAAACCTGTTACAAGCTTAGGAGATGCTGTTTTTGGTAAGGAACTTTAATTATTATTTGTTTGACATCAAGTGAATTTGACTGTATTTTCCCCTTAAAAAAGATTTGAATGGATTTAGAGCGGGTATAAACTCGAAATATGTAATCATGGATAATAATAATTAATGTTAATTGGCTAATTTGTAATGAATATAATTAAGAATCGGTTTAGTGGGTTTTAATTGACTATGATTTTTCAACAAAATTTAGAAAAAAGTAAGATTATTATATCTTTTCAGCTGTGCTCCAATATTGTTAGTAAATACACCCTTTTTTACATCATTAAATCAAATGTCATAAATCCCTATCAAATCAGAACAGCTATTATCAGACTGGCATTCATCCAAGTCATCACAACATTGACCTAATATAATTAATATATCAAATATCTCTTCCAGATCTGCAAGCTGGTTACCCGGTAGAATTCCTGGTCGGATTCATCAACAAGGGTGCAGAGGACTACTTAGTGGAATCAATGGAGGCTTCCTTCAGATACCCGATGGACTACACTTACTACATCCAGAACTTCACCGCCCTGCCTTACAACAGGGAAGTGAAGCCAAAGCAAGAGGCTACCTTCGCATACTCCTTCATTCCTAATGAGGCGTTCGCTGGCAGACCATTCGGCTTGAACATTCAGTTGAACTACAGAGATGCTAGCGGAAACTCTTACCAGGTTAGTGTACATAGCTAAAATGTTATATTCTACCTTATTAGCTTATATTGACAGACATAAGAAAGCCAAAACATATTGACCACTTGAAAAATTTCAACCTACAAATTACTTAGAAATATTCCTGGATTTTCTGCATTTTTTATGACTGAATGAGATAAACGAAAAGACACTGACATATGTACTTTATCAGTCATATTTGTAGTATCATAAAATCAATAAATTAATTCCAGGAAGCAGTATACAACCAGACCCTGAACATTGTAGAGGTGTCCGAAGGCTTGGACGGAGAGACATTCTTCTTATACGTGTTCCTGGGAGCAGCCTGTGTGCTAGCGCTGGTGCTCGGCCAGCAGGCCCTGGCGTCCCTCGCCCGCCGCCGCGCCCCTAGGGCTGCGCCCCGCCCGCTCGAGACAGGCACCGCTCAGGACGTAGATTACGACTGGCTGCCCAAGGAAGTCGTCAACCAGCTTAGTGAGTACTCACCTTAATAATTCAACCATGAGTGTTACTCTGAAATGTTTAACAATAGTAGTGATAATTTTTCTGTCTCAGAAAAATCTAATTTAGTTCGTTCAGTTGGTTTGAAAAAAAATACAGATACCGTTTACATAAACCGAATTTAAGTTTTTTATAATTATGAAATATTTAGCTTATTTATTCATAAATGTATTCTTTTGCAGAAAAATCACCGAAGTCACCCAAACAGTCGCCTCGCTTGAGGAAGGCGAAGAGATCAGCGGGAGACGATTAATTTAAACGTCGTATAGTAGCTATTAGTGTACACCAAGCACGCGGAGTGACGAGCGAATGACCGCGGAGGTTAAACTAACAATAGGCCTCAAAACTGCATAAGGCATAACGACACTTACCACTGCCTTACAAAAATAAACACCATAGACATTTAATTTGACAGTTGGACAGGTCTATTATTATTTTAGTCTATTTTTTATATACAGACTGTGTGGTTTGTAGTTGCTAAGTTCAGTGTGTTGTGAGCGTAAATTATGGAACAAACAGTGTGGAAGCTTTTTAACAACGTGAGCGATAATGAGAATATTATTTAATAAAAATGTTAAATTTTTATTTGTATGTTTCTTTTTTATTTTACTGATTCTGTGGGACAATAATACCCAGGCTGAAAAAAAATCTTGGAAAATGGACATACAATGGTCAACCCTTTTAGTCGTTTTGGAACTGTAAATTAAATTCAACTCTCTTTCCTCGACTCTCACCAATTCACCATCAGGTCACCTCTAAAGCCTTTAGGGGGCCCAGTGAGTTGGCGAGTCTCCACCTGCCATTTTTACTTGTATTTAGTACATTGTCATCGGCAGGTGCCATAGTTCCCGTAGTTTCCCCATTCCTAGTTCATTAGCATCCCATCACAATAGCCCAAGTATATCGTTTTCATCCATGGTTAGCAATAGTTTAGCACAGAACCGGGGATTGTCCTTGGGTACATTTCTATACACGGATAATCGTCGGTTTTGTGTCACCATTTCATTAAAGTGTTGCCTTCGGCCTCACGTTCGCCTCCCAAAAATCCGGGACTCTATAGTCCCAAGGTCTGGTGAAGACATACAATATAGATAATAATCATAACATATTGGACCTACATCATCATCTCCCTAGCCTTTTTCCCAGCTATGTCGGGGTCGGCTTCCAGTCTAACCGGATTCAGCTGAGTACTTACCATGCTTTACAAAGAGCGACTGCCTATCTGACCTCCTCAACCCATAAGATATTAGACATATACTTAACTGAAATTTTTAACCCACTCCTGCAATTTTGGAGAGTTGCCCTCGATCTCTTAGGTATCATCATCGACCCTGAATTTGAGGCCATCGAGACTATATGGGTAGTATATCCTTTAAAACAAATAAAACCTAATCGGTCAGTAAACGATGCGATGGAGTTATGAGCAATGTTATGATTTTATGATGATGATTATGAATCGTAGGTTTAGGATCCCACACCTTTTCCGTGTACAGTAGTTACATAATGTGCCGTAGTGACATAATGTGGTATGAGTCTAAAAAACTAACACTAGGGGCCTGTTGTGGCCTCATAATATCAATGCTAAGAAATATATATGGAACATAAACCCGGAATCGAGTGACACGACTAATGTTCGGTAAGGTAGAGCCGACATATTGTCGTTTTCGCTAAAACAAACACAAATTAAGTACAAAAATATAACTAATTGAACATCACATAATGATGATAATTTAGTAATCTTTGATCAAACTAATATAAGTAAAAAATATTTAAGTTTTAGATATCTATAATCCGGGGACTTCCAGACATAGATAATAGAGTTTTTGCAGTCAGGGCGAGGCGGCGGTGCGGACAGTGCTGCCATTACACCTTTATTACCCCGTTTCATGGTCTTTTCAATACCTACCTAGTTTAGCCTGGGGCCCGATTCTCCTAATTTTACTGCAACATACGATTCACGTTCGACTGCGATCCAATCCCGACTCGATTACGATTGAAACGTATGTGGCATTCCGCTATTTTTTTCTTTGAAATAAACGTTTTTATCCTTTTCTGCCATTCAATAATGAATCATTTTGTCTGCAAATGAATAACTAGGTATTGCAATATGATTGTAGAGCAAACTACCGTATGGACCAAAATCACCAAAATAGCAGACCAATCGAATGTCGTTGGAATACAATTGGTCTTATATTGGTCAAATATTAGTAGCAGAATGCATGATATGGTTAAAACTGCTATTGCGATCATATTGCGATTCGACTTCTATTTGATTTTGACATTATTAACTTAGGAGAATCAGGCCCCTGATCCCTACACTACTCACTAATTCTGATCTTAGTTCCACTGCACACCCAATTACAATAAAACACAACATGTATATCTAAGTACCTACATACATCTCTATTTGTCAACTTTTACACTTTTATTCGGTTCGTTTTAGTACGTATGCTGACGGTACCGGTCTAATAAGTCGCTATTTAAAGTCCTATTTAATGTTTTCTTTAACTGCACGGGCCCACACCACACCCACAAGGGCTGATCCAGAGGTCATGACCCCCAATTATGTTATTATGTTTCTTAATATACAATAAATTATATAATAGTGAAGTACATACTACGCATAATATAGGTAAGTTTGTTAAAAGGACATGACGATATAAAAAATATGTTATTACGATTCCGACTTTTATCTAAAATGGAGTTTTAAAGACTTTTATGGCAATGCCTGAATATCTGCTCCACAGAATATAAATGATTATTTAGCTGAGTCATTGACACTTGACAGGATACCTATTGATACGAAGTTTGCCGCGTTAATGTTTTTGCGAACGCAGATCACTTCGCACGTGCTTTCGCATTCTCGGAGCTTATTCATTGTTGAACCGGCGGCCTTGTTGAAAGTGACCGCACCCATAATATTACAGTTTATTTATTTTACTGTATTACCTAAATAGTTTTCGCAATCTTGGGCGGGGGCGTGTGTCCTGTGGTGCCAGCTCCCACGGGCGCAAATTGCCGCGCACTTGTTATCTAGAACTTTATCAAAACATTCTAGAACATTGATTTGAAAAAACACACTTCTATAAACTGGTAAGTTGTGTATTGTGTTATTAATAACAATAAATACCTAATTGTACATATGTAAGCGTGGCTAAAATATTTCTAGGTTTTGTCTCAATATGTAAATTATAAAAACAATATACAGAGCCGGCTTTAGCGATATCGGCGCTCGGCGAGTGTTTGGCGCCTTTTTCAGCTGACTACAAAAAAATGGGTGGGGATTCTCAACTTGATGGTGTGTTGGGGGTGATAAAATGATATAGGCGACATTGACAATCAATTTTGCTCTTAAATAAATACCCATAGGTACGAATTGCATTATAGGTAGGTAAGTTGCATCACCTAGGTAGTACCCAAGTTGTATGATTGAAATATGATCATGGGCATGTTGATAATTTCAATGCAACTTTACACATAAATAAGCTACCTAGACATTACACCTATATTGATATAGGGAGGTAAGTATATACTTAAATAACTTTGAAGTACAGAACGCTAAGTGGCCTGCATGATTGTAGACATCACTAAGAGGACCCTCTTTAAAAGCGAAGGTTCGATAACAGTAGATAGCGTTTGGTGACCAACAGCAACAGCTGATAATCTTGAATCTATAATGAGACAGTGTGAAACTACACGAAAAAAATTACTTTTGTTTGTTTGTAATGGATAAACTCAAACACTACTGGACCGATTTCAAAAATTCTTGCACCTCTAGAAAGCTACATTATGTGAGAGTAGGCACCTAACATTTACAGTAAGGGCATAAACTGCGTTAAGCGTGTGCACGCACGTGAGCACGTCGCGGGCCACGCTTCTGGTGCACGCACGTGAGCACGTTCGCGTGCTTATGCGCGGGCATCGGCGCGTGCATCCGCGTACGCAGTTTTCTCAGTACAATTTTGACGTTGGAGGTGCACCCGCTAGCGGGCTTCGCGCGTGGACCCGTCCAACGTGATGCGTGATCACGTCGCGTGCATGCGTGCCCCATTGCACGGAAGTATCACGCGACGGGCTCACGAGCGTGTGCACGCGCATGGGCACGCGCGGGTCGTTTTTGTATGGACACGCGAGAGGCACGCTTAACGCAGTTTATGCCCTAACACGGGCTATATTTTATCCCGGCACGGGCAGTAGTTTCCGCGGGACGCGTTTGAAACCGCGGGAAAATAGTAGTCTATTTATACTATAGATGGGAATACATAATATTATCATTATCGCATTTGTATTGATGGATGTATGTAAGTATGCAGTAGCGGCGTAGCATCGATTGGCACCCGGAGCGACTACCTATTGAGAAGAAGTGCTTTGATTTTGCTTTTAGAACTTGTTAACTTTTTGTGTCCAAAAAACTGTAAAGTTTCTCCTAGTTTCCATACAAAGTTTCTTATTTACGCCCTTTGAACCGCGTTAAGCACTTCTACTCACCAAACTTTCAATCCTATATAGAGGGCGGTTTGGTAATGATTGCACCCGAGCGCTACATGAGGTAGAGACGAAAGATGGTAGGTATGGAACGCGTTTAGAAATATTCCATAAAAAAAATATCGTTAAAAATCGCCGCATTGATTTTGATGAAACTTGGCAGTACCTAAATAATAGGTAAAGCTGAGCCCTATATAACCGATTCATTCAGGCACCGGTTCAGGCACAGTTCAGGCAGTAGGTACGGTTGTGGAAATCGCTGCCGCCTGAATTAAGTAGCTCTTAAACTGTTGCTACTTTTAAAGAGAAACTTAAAAGCTGCTAATTGTCCTCTTCTTCATAGTCATATTATTATTTATGTATTTTTATATACCTTATAATTTATATACCTTTACCATGTCCTTTGTAGTTCTTTTACACGGGCTGTCTATTTTTATTAGAAACTAGCTTTCGCCCGCGGTTTGACCCGCGTCCCGTAGCCGGATGGTGTCAAAAACTATCCTAAAACCTCCCGGGTTTAAGTTACCTCCCCTCTAATTTTCAGCCAAATCATTCGAGCCGTTTTCGTGTTATGTCGTGACAACGGAAAGCGGGTTTAATTTTTTTTATATAACAGTACCTTTGTGCTATTTTATGTTACTTCTACTTCTTGTGTACATAAATGTTTAAATCAATAAATAAATAACCGGCTGCAGCTGAGTACCAGTGTTTTATGAGGACGACTGCCTTTCTGACCTCCTCAACCCGGCTACTCCGGCATCCCAATTCCCTTTGGTAAGACTGGGTTGTTAGACCTTCTGGCGTCTGTCTACCCGCCAAAGATGTTCAAACGGCAGCCTAAGACTAAATTGATGCCTCCATGCTAGTAACAAGGTTTCAACTATTGTAAAAAACTTTTCCCTGACAGTGGTCTTTGTGGGTTTACGCCAACAGCAATATCAGTATTAACAAAAACAATACTTTATTTCCAGTAAACTACCCGAAGAAATGGATCCAGAGAAAGAAGAGTTAAAAACACAATTACAAAAATTGCTGCTCGCCGTCGGAAAAGGGGTGATAGAAGAGGTTGAGGATGTAATTAATTGGTTCGATCAGGATCTGGCGCGAAATAAACAAGTACTAGCCGAACTGTATGCCCTTGGCACCCGGTGCCCTACACAGAATGATGTCATCATCAGTGCATGCTTTAACAAACAGCCCGATATCCTGTATTATTTATTAAAGAAGACCAATATCTTAGACTACCTGATAAACCCGGCAAATGATGAAACAGTAGTACACAACCAGAGAAAGAAAGCGATCCAACACGCGCTACACTGCGATGCTTTCTGTATGGTCGAAATGTTATACGAGTATTGGTGCGGTGACTTGTATTGGATAGGACATGACGTGCGAAAGTTTGAGGCTCTTGGCAGGCTGCTTGAAGACGCTCGCATAGTCAATATAAGACGTAGACAACAGTTACTTATAAACTATCACTCCCTCATTATGTTCAATAATTTCCAACAAACTATATACAAAAGTCTTCCCACGAAAACTCCAAGTGAAATCACACGCAAAGAATTGGTTACTGCACTGGTTCGCGTATTGGGTATCTATGATAAGTTTTCGGAACTAGATATGGTTCGGATACGACATGATTCAGATGTTGAAGAACGTCAACTGAGAAAGCATTTTGCAGACAGAAGCAGCATGTACTATAAAGGGCTTGCAAATGTAATGTACGAAGTTTATTATCGCAAGATGGACTTTAATGTTTCCTTGCTAATATTAGAGAATTTATATGTCCTTAGAGGTTGTTTAATAAAACGGTTCAATAAGACTGAAAATTACTTCAAAGATCATACGGAAATAAAAATCCGTTATGAAAATGCGGCAGAGTTGTACAAACAAACTGAAAGTGCAATCTATCACTTTGTCTACCGCACTTATGAAGACTGGAGGCTGTACCTACCCAAGGAGAGACTGATCACAGTAGAGAAGCATCACACGGGGCGTCACGAAGGTCACTTAATAAGAAACCTAACGTTAACGTACGATTCCCGTAAATTGTTTATCGGTTCCGTAATCTACTTTGAGCGAAAGAGATTCAAATACTTTTTGAAAAAATTTAAAAGAATATTAAAAAAACATATTCTCGGACGGGACCCATCATCAAGTTGGTTACAACAAGGCTCTTCAGAAACGATTACAATTTTAGATAATAATTACCTAAAGCCTATTATGTACATGAAGAATCATTATGCTCTTAGAAAAATTATTGATTACATACAGGCTATCGAGAGTACTAATGGCCTCAATTTGTTAATGATTGAGAGAGTATTACAAGTAATCGGAGAAATGACCAAAACCTCTAAAGATTCTTGTCATATTTCGAAATCTACAGAAGCGTTCCTACGAGTGGCGCTGTCGGTGGAGACTATTAAACTGATTCACGACATCAGGGAGTTCGTGTCCCACGCTTACAAGGGACAGCTGACCACGAGGATACACAGCGAGAATCAGCATAAACAAACATTCCATCAAATTTTGAAAGATTTGAAAGAAATTAAGGAAGTATTTATTGCGATTCTTAAAATTTATAAATACAAACTTGATAAATCGTTACTAGAAAAAGGTTTGAGTCTTTTAACTAAACGACTTGAACAATTGCCTGAAGCAGCATCACAAAACGTACAGATAATTCTTACCCAATATGAAACACTCAGAGAGGATCTGTTTTTAGAAACTAGCGACTTTGTTCAACAAGTTTGGAATCCCACAGGATTCACTATTCAACTTCTTAAAGAAATTGTATGGATTGGGAATAACAGAAATGAGATATCGTTAAAAATACAGAAAACCAAAACTAGCATGGATGACAGTGTTATTGACATATTACCCAACTGTATTCAAAGTATAAGAAGATGGCTAGAGCTGATAGCTGAAAATAATAATTATGTGAGTATGGCAAACACAGAGTTATCCAAATATAGAATTATGATACTGCCTGTTTGTCCCAATATGAAAGAAATTAACGAATGTCAAAAGGAAAGAAAGGGAATACAAAAAAGAAGAGGAAAACAAGTAAATGATGATTTGAAGGCTCTGGATGACGTAAAGGATTATTCAATTCATTGGAAATCCATAAAAAACCTTTTAAGGTTTTGTCTCGATGAATGTGAACTGTTTGCTTCTATACGTCAACGTTTGGGTTTTGGTAGTTTAGATGAAACGAGTGAGCCCGATAATGTGAATTTAACAGAAGTGCGTCACATTATAGAAGAGATGGAAGCCGTATGTTTAATGCACACTTCTACACTCGCTTGGTTAACCGGGAGGAGATTAAGTCTATGGGGTTTGCAGATTTACAGATCTTATAAAAGTGATTTCGCTTTCAAGTCGGAATATCCATCATTTACAGGAATAGAAACTATGTACGATATCAACGTACACAACAACAAGGCTGTGCAGGCAAATTTTCCTAATGTAAAAAACTATCAGTTCTGGAGGACAGTTCAAAAAGAGTTGATATTGTGTCTAATCAATAGAGTAACGTTACTTCAAGGTGTATTGGGATACCCGCAAGTGGCATCCGACGCTCAACTCATTCGGAGATATAAGCAGGACAAGAAGTTTCGAATAGAATTGGAAATGCTACTAGCGGATATAGGCAATGTGTTAGGTCAGTGTAATAAGACTATAAAAATCATGAAAAAACCAACACAGTTACTAAGTGGAATTGACTTGGGCAACGTTCTAGATCACGGCGATCCATTTCTCGAGGTGTTAGCCGGTGTCTTCGATACGTACGAGTTGCCGAAAGCATATGTGTGTAAAGCTAAAGAGCTTGCTGGTGACAAGGAAGCAATCGAGGCACTGTACGAACTGTTCCAATCTGACGTGGACCACGCGACTATTAAAGGCAGTGATTTGAGCAAAATGAATGATGCTCAGAAGATCCATTACGCCGAATTCCAAAAATCACAGAACTGGAAAAGCTATGCACATATTTTTTTCGTCCCCATGAAGTGTAGACCCAAACCACCAGCTAACCTACCAACCAACCCACCGACCAACTTACTAACCAACTAACTTTAGTGCCGGATTTAGTTCTGATTTCGAAAATTCTTCCAACTCTGATGTTGGAAAGGTCTCTAAGTGCCATAGAATTTACATGTTGTACTTAGGATAGTTTTATAGAATTTTTATTTTGTTTACATATTATACACAAGTTTTTTTTGCATTATTTTTAAAGCCTAATTATTTGAATAATCTAAAAGATATCAGAAATGTATTTTTCATATACCTAGACTGTTTTGTATTTCAGAAATGAGTGTCTATCTATTATTCATATTCATATTTATTTGCATACCATAATGTTACCAATCTATGGAGTTTCTTGCCGGTTCTTCTCCATAAGATCCATTTTTTGGAACCGAGCATCTAGCTATTGACGTTTCTTAAGCGCATGTGAAAAGTCTATGTGAAATAAAAACCTTTGAGATCAAAGCAAGAGCGCTGACGCTTCATCCGCTGTAGCTGCTGTCAGACATATATTTTATACTTTCTATACTAATATGTAAAGAGGAGAGATTTGAACGTTTTTATTGTCACATAGGCTCCGTAAGTACTCAACCGATTTGAAATTTATTTTAATATTTGTACGCCTTCGCGGCAAAACATAGCGCACTTAGTATTATAATAATAAGATCCTTATGTGATACACCTATGTTTTACAAATAAATATTTCTTATTCGGAATAATTCGTTTACTATTGGAGAGCTACCATTCCTGAATAACAGAGGCTAATTTTATTTTTGGGGACGATAAAAATTCCCCCTGAAAAAAAGCAAGTTACTAATAAATATTATTGGCTATATCCTACTCAGAGAGGATTCAAATCTGCTAATAAACTAGGTACCTACCTCAATATCGCGAATGAAGTGCGAGTAATCACAGCGTAATGTAGGTATATTTGATAAACATAAAACATATACTTTTGATAACAGGTACAACAATAGCGTGTTCACATTGGTTGTACCTACATTAGGTATTTACCTTGTTTTTTTTTGACAAAATTTATTTATTCTTAAACATATTATATATAAGTCATTTATTTATTTTCAAACATATTATTTACATTTTTAAATATTAAATATAAAAATAAAAAACATTTAATTTATTGTACCTATATATTATTATTATATATAATAATTAATGATTTTCCTAGGTGATGACTAGATGGCTCTGACCTAGGTAAATGCAAGGAACGGAACGTCATATAATTTTCTGGTCGTAGGTATAACGAAACATGACATCAACAATAAAAAAAAATGAAAATAGGGAATAAACATGGAATCAAGGAGAAAAGAAGTCAGTCAGATTATCATCCAAATGTCCCGAGAGGTTTTGAAAACAATTTGTCCAAAAATCAGATTTTTTTGGGTGTCAGCTCAAAGGGCTCGGTGCAATGTTTTTTTTTTACTTGGCAAAGGCACACGCAGTAGGTAAATAAATAAATCATTTATACACGGTACAACGCCATCTGTCACTTTCTTGGAAACTATTTTTATAATTCTCAATATATATATCCTCCTATTTATAGTAGCTACCCCTCTAAACAGTAAATCTAGTTGATAGGCACAGGCCTAGATAGGCCTAGGTGGTATCTAGGTACTTCAGCAGTTAGGACTATAAAATGTCCAGTCAACTGTGCTCAGTGACAAAGTTAAAGTTATTTGTAACTAAAGATTGGAAATAACAATTCTAATTCCTAAATAGGTGCCGAGTGTGAATCACCGTAGTTACTATTTACTTAATAGTAGCTACGTGTTTTTTTATACCAAAGTTGGACTCATTATGCAACAAATAAAGCATTATTTCAATTAACATAGGTAGATGCCTAATGAAACGTGTTTAACGAATTCCGCAGAAAGGCTAATTAGTTGTATTAAGGTATTCAAAGTCAAGGTGTGTTACATGATGATATTTAAAATGCTTATTAGGGGCACACCCTCTATTGTTTAACTTTCAGCCTGTATTTGAAACTAAAATTTTATTGTACCTACTTGTTTTGAAACGAAACTATTTAATTAGAAAATGAGTAATTACTTAGGTAAACTTTAGATAGAATTATATTAATGTTATGAGCGGTCATTTTCTATTTAGGTACTTATGGATGATTGAAATCAAATAAGTATTTCTGCATCCGTGGAAGTGTAAAATATGGCAAACATTCGCCCGTTTCAATAATTTGTTAAATAGAGTGTCAAGGATAATAAAACTCAAGTGTGATTGGCCGCCCGGTCTATCTTCAGACGCGTTATAAGCTCAAAGCTATATTTAAAGACAAAATTGTCTCAAAGCAACTTTTAAATGGGAAAAGTTATTGCTTTTCAGTCATTCGAGTCCGATATTTTTAATACACAGTGGCTGCCGTAACCCAGAATGGTGAAAAGTTCATATCAATATGAATAAAATAGTTATGCCCAAACAGGACATGGCTGCCATCAACCGTTGAGGAGTTCCCTAAGTTAGATATAAAGGAGATTTTATTAGCAGAAAGAGGTCTAATACCTTCGCTCACCTAACGAAACGCAGCATCAGGCCACTTCACGTCGGCCTTGGTCTTGAGCATGACCTTTCGAGGCTTAAGCCATCTCAAATACGACACCCAAGAACTGGTCACAAAAAGGTGTTTGAAATCGGTGAAAAAGTAGTCAACGTCTAAAAAACAGTGATGTCCTATCATTAAGACCTACTAAATTTTTGCAGGCGTCAATCTGCCTCGTTAGTCTTATCCGATTGCCTTTCCATCTAAGAGAATTAAGGAATAAGGAGTGCACTTGTGCCTGCGCAAATGCTTGTGCACTGTAACATATCCTACGCAGTTGGCTGTTATTATTCGGGCATACTTAGTGTGTGAAGTCTGTGTCGCTGTAGCTCTGGAGGCGGTGAGATAAGCCAACAGTCTGGGTTATAATAATTATGTATGTAGATCAATGAGAGTTGTACTGTTGTCATCATGTGTGTTCGATCAAGATAACACACAATGAAACATTTATCTCAAATGAGAATTGGTCCATTGACTACTTAATAATGTACATGTACCTATGCGAAGCGTGCTGATGATGTATGTACTTATTCCGGCCGTACCATGACTTAAATCAAGCAACCTGAGTCAAACTTCTTGGTGCCCCCTTCTATGACAAGAGAAAAAAATCCAACTGACAGAAGAAACCAAAAGAGGTCGTCTACATTAACATAAATAAAAAGGCTAATTTTTGTTTGTTTATTTGTATCTTTAAGATATCCTACATTGCGCCCGATACACCGATCGATAGGTACACCTGTTGTATGACTATAAAATGTTAGCTTCGTTAAGATATGCGAAGAAGTCTGAGGAGGAGGTAGTTTACCTTAGTACCACTATTCAGGACACCAGGTCCACACCAACACTTGAATAAACTTTTTGTATGCCTGCAGAATACAGTGACATTTAAGGCTTTAGAATCTTAGTGGGTAATCCACGAGTAAAGAGAAGAAGAATAGACTGAAAGAATTGAGTACACTCGACACACACACAGAAAGATAGCCCGTGCGTAACCAGGGCATGCCACTAGTATCTGGACATTGGTGTCGTTGTCAAAATTTACTATGACACAAGAGCGGTTGTATGGGTTAAAAACTGGGAAAAGGTGGTCCTACAATCTGTTAACACTCACCATGTCTTCAAAATTCAAGAAAAACAAGTGTGATGTATAATAGTTACTACCTACTTGCACGACTGTTTAAAATGTTGAATAAACGATTCAACTGTCTGCGCACTGTGGATGGAGCTTTATAATATTGTTATTGGAGTTTTATTCAACGGGGGGCAGAGCGGTCAATATCGCTTTCAGTAACGTTTGAGCCTTCGTCAAGCGAATACTATGGCTGATAAAGGTACAACACGCAAAATAATATAACAATTAATAAGACGAATAATACTGTATCTTGATCTGTGATAAATGTTCTGATTTCAGTTGTAAAACTCGGTTGTAATACATTAGTCCGGCACTATGCAACTGCTCAGGCTCCGACTATACCAAAATGCGATTTTGTTCCGAAACAATACACAGTAAGTTTTTTTGCCGCCATTTTAACCTAAAATTTTGCCTTATAATCACCATTTTTTTTTAATTCGATTTTTTTATTACCTACTTGGTTGCTTTACCTTGGTGACTTTTCCATTTCATTGTTGTGACCCACAACTGAGAATCAGGAGAATTGGCTCAACGTGCTTCAAAGAGTTTTTTGAAATAAACGCGGCTGGAACTAACTGATAAGAAATAATCTTTCTTGAACAGTGTTGTGGGTAATAGAGGGCTATAAAGTCTCTCTTTTACTCCGGACAACTAGGGATATATGCAAAAGACCATGTTCTATACACCATTCTCTAATATCAAAGAGGATAAACCAAAATATAACCAGCTTCTAAATTTCAGGGACCATCTTACCAAAAGACGGATAAATTGAAAGCTGATCACCTGCCCTCAGTACTTTACAATATCTACAAGCGGCCTATGCTGATTAACCAGGGTTACAAACAGTGGTTGTTCGACCACGAAGGCAGGAGGTACCTCGACCTCTTTGCAGGAATCGTCACCGTCTCCGTGGGACATTGTCACCCGTACGTATTTTTCTAAAGCCACTAAGGAGCGGAGTTTTTGAACAACCATAGTTTCATTAGTAAACGTCTCGTCTCCGTCAACTCAGTGGAATCCACTGACTGGTTAAATTATATTTGGTCATTAAAAACTTCTTCGCTTTGTTGGGGTCTGGCCCACAGCGAGTAAGTACCTAAACCTATTTCTTTGTGTAAGGGTTTTTAGGGTTAATTCTATAAGTAAGATCCATCCTCAGCCTTATTTCGCCCCACTCCTGGGCCAGGCCACTCCTCGCAAAGAGCTATATTGAGTTTTACCACCACGCTGCTCAAAGCGGGTCGGCTGTCTGCTCAATTTGAAATAAATACTCTTTTGCTCAAAAATGTCTTTAGGTTTCCAACTTTCTGATATTCACAAAGTATTTGAATATTAATTACGTAGGTACTTACTAACTTTGGTTAATGCATTCATTAACAAATCTAAAAGTGAAATTTAATTCCTATTGTTATTGTTGTATTCCAAGTACCTGCCAAGTGAATGTATTAAATTGTTGTTTTGTGTCTACAAAAGGTAAAGTAGGTATATAAAATATTTATTTTTCGTATACGGAAAAGTTTTGTAAAGGTTGTCAGAATGCCATTCACTTCTACTGTCGCATAATTGTCCCTTTGTCTCAAAAACTCGTAACGATCTCCTCAGTACAAAATCCTGTATGACCACTACAACAACTCAAATTAATCATTTACGATATTTACATTTTTTTTTGTTGGGAGTAGGATGATGCTCATCATCATCCTCCTGCCCTTATCTCGCTATTTTTATGTTCCTTCAGCACAGCATGTTTTCTCCTTCCATACGTATAAAAATAAAGCTTGATTTCTCTAAATAGGTACCCAAGGAAAATTCTTGATACGAGTACCTAATAACTATTCTCCTAGGTACAGTCAGCAACAAAAGTCCACTGACACAATCGAAATGAAAAATATCTTTCAATTAAATCTGAAGTAGGTAATTGTCACGATTACAGAAGAAGTAAACTGGCCATCATATTTACAGAGATTTTAAAGTTTCAATAGGTCCCTATGTTGTAAAAATAGTAAGTAGGTAGTATATTTTGGAATCTGGTCACTTATCACTGTTTTTTTTTTGCTTTCATGAATATAAATAAGTAGGTAGGTAAATACTCTTGCTAGGTACAATTTTAAACTGACTTTTAAACAGAAGGCACATTCATTAAGTAGTATTTTATTTTCTCTTTCTTTTCTAGGAAGGTGGTTGGTGCGTTACAAGAACAAATACAGACGCTGTGGCATTGCACGAATATCTACCGTCATCCGAAACTCTATGAATATGTTGAGCAGCTCACATCAAAATTACCTGGAGACCTAAAGGTGAGACTTTATTACAGCTATAGCTGGTGTCAGCGTCTCAAAATGTAGCTTAAGTTACTTAAAGCTACTCCTTGTTAGTTTAGCTATCTGGGAGTGAAAGTTTCGTCAAAATCTAGCTATTTCAGAGGTTAGCCGGAAAAACAGACGGTGATTTTTTTTTATTGTTGGGTGTAAATGTACTTATTGTAATGTATTAGGGGTTAAAGTATGAAATTGCCGTTTTATTCTAGTAGGTTTTTGAATTGCCATAGAGTCTTCATGGTTTGAGGTTTTCGAATGGAACTTTTTTCACGTGGTTTCTGTGATGTTCTTCTTTTAAAAAATGTGAAACATTTGATTATCGATGTTCAATTGTTTTTGTTATTCAACTTAAACAAGAAAGATGGATACTGCGAAAATTTGAGTAATTTTTGAATATGAGTTCCGACGCGGGATTGAACGGCAGAAACAGCCCGCAATATCAATGCTGCATTTGAAGAGGTGTCTGCTAAAGAACGCGCCGTGCGATTTTGGATTAAACGCTTTCGTGGTGGAAACTTCGACTTGAAGAACGAGCCATGAGAAAGACCGCCTGACAGGTGATTAACGAGAAATTAAGAGAGACGGTGAACGCCGATCCTAGTCAAACTACCCAGATACCCAGCCGAACACCGAATAATGTTGAAAAAATTAGCAGTAAAACAGCCACGACTCATGAATCGACCTTCACCGCTATTGCTCCATGACAACGCGAGGCCTCATACAGCAAAATAAACCGTTTTAACTCTTCAGGAACTGCAGTTGGAAACTATTCGTCTTCCTCCATATTCGCCAGACCTTGCTCTAACGGACGACCATTTTTTTTGTGATTTGGACAATTATCTACGTCACAAGAAGTTTCTTCCCAGGAGGCAGAACAAAATTCTTTCACACTGTTTGTGCAGTCTAGATCCTCAGAGTTCTATCGTAAAGGCATAAATGACCTTCTTATTAGATGACCGCAATGTATAGATAATAATGGCAACTATTTTGATTAAATAAGTTTGTTAAAAATTTAAAAAAAATACAATTTAGGTTTTCAGTACAAATCGGCAATTTCATACTTTAACCCTATTATTATGTAACGCACGCATAGGTTCCTATTGGTAGATATGCACTTAATCAAAGCAGTTGTTTTATTATAACAAAAAAGACAATTTTTGTTTTGTATGTGAATTAACTGTTTAACTTTTTTAATCTCATTATTTTTAAATCGATAAAAATCTACGATAATGTGCTATTAATCGCCTAAGCTGGTCCAAGATTCCCCTAAGATTGGTTGTTGGGTAGGTAACTGGATAAGTAGGTACACACATTTTTACGGCCGTCATCCCAACAAGGCGAATTTCGAAATAATAATCTTAATTTTTACAATGACATCTATTTATAGTAAAAAAGTTCTGACGCCATGTATGTTTTGACGCCAACCCAAATAGGTACCTACGTAATTTATCAGAATTATAGATTATAGGTTCCCAAGAGCCATTATCGAACAGAAATATAATAAAACAAAAAATAAACAATGACAAATTGGTTCTCAAACAATACCAATTTGTTGATATTATCCATATCTTATCGTTGCACTTGATTTTAAGATCAAAGTTAGCAAGTTCAGGGAACGTGACCCGCAAACGCAAAATAACAAACAAAATACGTAAGTATTATCAGCAAAACAGAATATTTTGATAGAGAAAAAGGGATAGCTTATAGCTTGCTTAATGCACTTTTGTTCTTATATTTCTTACTCATTCTTAATGCAGAAAGGAGGTTGAAACCTCCTTAACTCCTTACTACTTATACCTTATACTTTAGGACTCCTGGACTCTCATCTCTCAGCTACAGAATGTGCTCCTGCCTGTAATTTAAGTTCTTTCGTATAAGATAGCCCATTCATCGAGAAAGTCTAGGCTACTTTTTATCCAGGTGCTCGTAGATAATAGTTCCCCTTGGATGGGGTTAAAACCATTGGCAGAAGCTAGACCCTATGTACAAGGACATTAAAGATAACATAAATTGTGTTGTACGTACGCTTCGTAATTCCCCAATCCCCATTATCTCTATCTATCTCAGTTTAATGTGGTTTAATTTACCACTACGTAGTTATACTTACCTATCTATTTTAAATACGTAAAAACGTTAAGGTTATCATATCTAATCGATGATTAATTAGTACTTATTAGATACTGTTATCCCGTTTTTACCACCTCGATTGAAGTGTGGGACGTACCAGATAAGATATATGCGTAGTAACGGCTAAACTGTTTCACTACGCCAAGGATCGCAAGAAATGTGCAGCTGACTATTAACCTTCGCTTATCGTAGAGACACTAAGAAAACGAAGCATAGATTATGGCTTTTTACTCTAAAAAAAACTTTATATTTTGTCGTGATAATCAGTATTTGCAATTTGATTCTGATTTTTATAGGTCTCGAACTTCACAACCAAGTTTAAACTTCGGTCCAGCCATGGAGAACACAATGACTAGCGGAGGTGCCATAACGGAAAATCGCCTAAAAAAAGGCACCTACCTACATTACGGCATCTCCGCTCATCTTTCCTTACTCTGTGAGTCCAGCATAATTTCCATGGTCTCAATTCCAGGTGGTCTACCTCGTGAACAGCGGTAGTGAAGCGAATGACCTAGCATCCATCTTAGCAAAGGCCTACACCGGCAACCTTGATGTGGTGTCACTGCAGAGCAGCTACCACGGCTGCTCCTACGGCCTGATGGGACTCACCGGCACCCAGTCCTATAGGATGAAACTTAATATACCTGCTGGTTACTACCACGTGAGTACACAAGTGTTTTAAAGGACCACCATCACCATATTCAGGACCTCTAATGGACACTTTCTAATGAATTCTTACTCGTTTTTTCAAATAAGATCACTTCGTTCGTCAATTTTGTCTAAGTACTTATTTTGGATACAAATTGAAAAAATGCGCTGTCCCTTTTCTGACTGGAGGACAGAAATAACAAAACTCTAGTGTGTAAAGATGATCCTTGATTCTTAAAATCTATTGCTAATCATCCCCGTTCCACAATTCCATTCCATATTTTCAACTTATTAATTTCAATTAAGTACCTATATACTTGTTAATTGTTATTCATTGATTATCATCAACATAAAACTTTATTACTAATTTCGTTCTAGACCATGTTACCCGACCCGTATCGCGGTATCTGGGGAGGCTGTCGAGATTCATTGTCGCAAGTGCCCGGTGCTTGCTCATGTCCCGGCGACTGCGTTACCGCAGACAAGTATGTTCACCAGCTCAGCGAGGTAAGTAATACATTAAGCATATAAAGGAAAAACATACCTGTTAAACAATTACGTTGTTTGTACAGATATTATTGCCTTTTTGGTGGTACACAAATAAGTGTGACTATATTCATGACGCTGACTGTACCTACAACATCCGTTTTTCCTGTTAGACGTATGATTAAAAATACGGCTCACTAACATATTAGGTAGACCTGAAACATATTACAGGTCATTGATATTGCAAGTTCACAAAACCCGCATTCGACGATTTTGGCCCGTATTTTTATTAAAACTGGATTTGTAGTACCTACCTAGACACAGAAATAGAAAACCAGCGAACCTTTTCTGAATATGGTCCTTTCAATTTCTTATTAAATAAAACTTTTTATTCGTTTTACAGCTTCTTGAAAACTCGGTTCCCAAAGGGCGTCTGGCAGCCTTGTTCGCGGAATCCATACAGGGCGTCAACGGCACCGTGCAGTTCCCGAAAGGTTACCTGAAGAAAGCCCACCAACTCGTCAAGAAGTATGGAGGCTTATATGTAGCGGATGAAGTAAGTGTTCAGCTACGTATATCGTGTACTTCACTTGTAAGTTTTAGCTACCCCCATCATGTTCCTTCTTAGGCCTTTTATGTACCAGGGCCACGATAACTCTTTCGAACAATCCCGCAGCCTCGGCAGGTCTTAGCACTGGTGGACCTGCTGAAGTTTTAGCTAATAGCTAAGACCTTTTATCTCAGAAAGAAATGCTGATTCTCCAAAGCCCACAGTCTATAAGCAACGGCATCATAATTTGATAGGAGTTGTTAAGAGTTCTCTTTTCGTTTTAGAGATTTTCGAAAAACCACCTATATTATGTTTTAGTGTTGACTATCAACACCTAAACAAATGTCAATTTCAATCGTACCACTTGTCACCATATAAATTTTATCTTTCATCTATTTCTAAGGTTCAAACTGGCTTCGGCCGGACAGGCGACGCGTTCTGGGGTTTCCAAAACCACGGAGTGATGCCAGACATCGTGACCATGGCCAAGGGGATAGGGAACGGCTTCCCAATGGCTGCCGTGGTCACCACAAAGGAGATCGCCGCCGCGCACGCTGGCACGGCGTACGTCAACACTTTTGGCGGGAACCCCATGGCTACCTCTGTGGGAAAGGCCGTTTTAGATGTTAGTAAAATTAATTTTCAGTTTTTTTAATAGTTTAAATCTTTGCTGAATCATAGCATTACGTTTGAACTAATCTGGACGTTCATACACTATCTAAATTTTTATGAGACAAAATACCTATGGTTTGCTTTCTTCTTCATTTGGACAATGGATATTTAACATCGCGATCGATGACGATATCTGTAGATAAGTGTGACTACTCACATTTCTAGAGATGTTGTGAATAGATATGACCACTTGACTACGAAATGAGGCTAAGGCCTGTGTTAAGGTCTTCACATTTGGATATTTAGATCAATTACTTATTACCCTAACTGTGCAATATTATTGTAAGCTACTGGATACTACTGCCTAGTTAAACGCCAGGCTACTAACAAGCTCCTAATCCACAATAACGTATTCCAGGTAATTGAAGAAGAGCAGCTTCAGCAAAACTGCAAAGTAGTTGGAGCATACTTCGTGGAACAACTGATGCAGTTGCAGAAGATTCACCCGATAATCGGTGATGTGCGCGGAAAGGGTCTGATGTTGGGGCTCGAGTTTGTCGTCCCTGGAACGAAAGACCCGCTCAGTGTGGCCGATGTGAACATCATTTTTGAAGACATGAAGGATATGGGAGTGCTTATTGGACGCGGAGGGCGGTTTGGCAACGTGAGTTTTACGCTTATTTATTTTACGCACACACAAAGTACCTACCCATTTCAGACTGGAAATATATGAAAGAGAAAGTAGAAGGCTCTATAGCCTGGCTGGATCCAAATGAGTAGATAGATACTAGACGGGGTAGTACATATGGCATATGGCAGTACCGTTATAAGAGAGTACATAGTTGTAATACAAAAGAGGATATATATCTGTATATATATATCTGTATCTCCTGTATATCCTCTTTTTGAAGTACATAAGGAAGTAGGTATACAAAATGTTAATGATAAGGGTGAAGACACGCCCATAGTGCCCACTACGGTAGATCCGCCATTAAATATTGTATATCAGAAATGAATAGAACAGCATCACATAATATTTTGTTTTGTTTCCACAGGTGCTTAGAATAAAACCTCCGATGTGCATCAACAAGCAGGACGTGGACTTCGCCATATCTGTACTAGATCAAGCTATCAAAAATTATACATCATGTGTCTGAATAAATCAAGAATGCTGTTTTGGAAGATATCAAAATGACACATCTAGGAATTTACAATAAAAATATTCGGTATAAAAGATACCGATGTAAATCAATAATAATCGATAAAGATTCTATACCTACCTATGTTAAGTAAAGATTTTATTGTTATGTGGTGCGGCAGTTTAATTATAAAGTCCAGAAGGAGACATCTCAAACAGGCTAGGAAAACATATTGTATAAGGCCGCTTAAAATACTTGTGCGCTTTCTTTTTGCCGAGAGAGTGAATACAATGTAGCCTTTATCTATAAAAGTATACCTAAAGCCATAGTATAGATTGCTCCTAATTTTGTCACTGAAATCGTTTCGTCTAAATACACAGGTTAACATTTTTACCGATTATTCTGAAAAATGGTCACGTGAAATTGTGATTTTGTCAACGGAAGATTCAGTTCTTGATTTTATTTTGTATAAGATTTAGAAAAATACACATTAGGCGCTCCGAAGCCGAACAATATAATTGCACGATAAAAATAAAGTGCAATTAATATTTTATTGGTAAACATTTGCACAATATTGTAACATTGCACAATTATACTGTACGATCTAGGAACCGCCTCACACAATTGTAAATAAATATGAAATGTAATGGAAATTATGTTTAAACCTATATTATCCTTGAGATTAAAAAGTTTATGATTATAAATGTGTATGGCGCTCCATAGACGGTCAATATAGCGAAATATTACGACAAAAACAGTGCAATAAAATGTTGCTTGCTAAGAATCGTTGCGCAATCTTCAGTTTGCACAATATCGTAATATTGCGCAATTACATTGAGAGGTCTAGGGACTGCCCAATTTGTTACGCACAAGATGCGACGTTTCAGCAGTCTTTTGTTTGTGTCAAATTTGAAATGCCAAAATCGCATTCCTATGATTGCCTAACTGTAATGAGAAATAAACAAATCAACCATTTTTTTTTTTTAAACTGTGTTTTTATACCCCAGATTCGGGGAAACCTTCACACACCCAAACAAAATAATATTGAAGGACTACACCAGTCCAGCAACCACATCAGATATTCTTTCCATCTCAATCTGTTCTGCCTTTCTACCGCAAAAGCGCTACAAACTGTAGGATTTATTCAATCGTCATGACAAGAAGATCACAAATCCACGGACCAATGGGCGCAGCATTGCCTAGTCTTATGTTCGACCGAACTGTGCGTGGTTAAGGGTCGGTTCATATCTAACGGAATATGCGTCGCGTATTATCGGTCGCGTAACGCCAGAACTGACAAATATAAGGTAAAACATTCAATCATTCACACCTAACCGATGATGCGTTAGTGCGTCGATCATACATTTACGAAACGCACGGCGCATTTTCCGTCAGATATGAACCGACCCTAAAGAACAGCCCTAACCACGAGTTTATTTTATTTAAGAACTTCTTCAACGCTTTTAAATAATGTCGAGCTAAAATAATGTAAAAAAAATTCTTGAAGTTGTTTTCCACAAAGGGACTTGACCTTTTAAGTAATTCATTGACACTCTATGTATGTATCTCTGTACGCGATTATCTTACTCTTGGCAGAACTGATTTTGATACGGTTTTCAGCATTGTATTTTTAAATTTTTCATTTTTTTAATAATTGAAGTACAATAGGTTTTATTTACATATTTTGCAAACAGTTTTTGACATTTCCGTCTTTGTCATTGTCAGTGTCATGCGTGCCTACGTCTGTCAGCAGCTGATCGTTTGTTTTAGCATATTACACAGTATTGCACTATCTTTATTTAGACGAATAAACACAGATTTTGGTATAAGCTGACTACATTAGCTTTCCGTATCAATTGTACTATAATACTCCTGCAGCCAGTGCTATCCTACACCATTACATTATAGTCGTAAAACAATAAAGTAACCTATCCAACCGGCGCATACAATATAAGGATTAATAATGGTTTTCAAGTGCCAGGAAGATAGTTTTTTGAAAGAGGTAAGTACGTTAGACTAATAATATATCAGTACGATACGAGTGCTATTAAATTATATCATTAGCAATTACAACTAAGGCAGAAGTTAGGTTAGGACAAAATTGAGCATTAGATTAATAATATTCCGTCTCCTAATTATTACGTATGAAGTCATCATATTATTAATTCGTATACAAATAATGAGAGAACAAATGATTAGAGAGGCCTTTATGTGGCAGTAGACTTATATATCTATTCTATGGTCACTATTTCTAGGTGTATTCTTATTTTGTTTTGATTAACTGATGAAAATATCAATAAGATGTTGCAACTAGCCCATATTTCACAAGTAACTGTTCATGTTTCAGTTTACATCAAAAGTTGTTAAATGTGAACCAACAAATGAGCCAGTGGTAGAATATGGAAAGACATCACCGTTTGAAGGTTTCCAAGTCACTTTGGAAAACACTATACTGTTCCCAGCGGGCGGTGGGCAAGTATGTACACAGAATCCATGTTTATTTACAATACAAAGTGGATTTAAAAAGCCAGCATTAAAGTTTAATAAAATACATGCTGTACTGCTTCCAATTCAAACAAAATTATCTCTAGAGTATCTGCTTTTCACAATTCATAGACACATGGAGAACATAAAAAAGGGTACTTTTAATTTGTCCATGCATAGACATAAAAAAAAAAATCCTAGCGATTCATAGCTAGCTAGTCAAAAACGACTGATTTTGTCTACATGTAATGACCACAGAATCAACAATCAGTTTTACTTTATAGCCACATGATTTGGGCTGGCTGAACAGCACCGAAGTGGTCCAAGTACTCCGCAAAGGTGATGAGGCCCTACATTTCACTAAAGATCCTATCGCAGTTGGTACTGTTGTAGATCAGAAAATCAATTGGGAAAGGAGGTTTGACCATATGCAGCAACATTCAGGTAGCTTAATTATTTTTACTTATGATTTAACAGTAACAAGTTTTGCCAACCAATAATAGAAAGGAGAGAAAATTCCAAAATTATATGTTTTTGGTATATCCTACATAATTTTTTGCAAGAGCTAAATATATACATTTTAATTCAACTATGCAAGCTGCAAATTAGTTGCTATAACATCAATTTGGCAATTATTCTAATTAGCCCATTTTAAGGCCCAAGTTCACAGCTAAAATAAACATCAGTTTTCAGTAGTGCTTTAAGAAAAAGCTGTAACCGCTCAGTTTATATTTTCCTATTGGCACACTTCAGGTCAGCATTTACTCTCTGCGATATTAGAAAAGGAACATAATCTACCGACAACGAGCTGGTGGTTAGGTTCGGATGAATGCTATGTAGAGTTGGACAGTGTCAAAGTCAGCAATGAAGTGATAAAAGCCACAGAAAAAAGGTGCAACCAACTAATTACGGATGCCGTACCAGTTAACGTGAAGTTCTGCAAAGCCAATGACCCTGATTTGAATGAGGTTGGTATCTTATCTCAAAATATCTTATTTACATTTAACTGCATATATTTATTTTGTTGTAATAAAAATTATTCTACATCATAAATACATAGTCTACCTCTTTAAAATTTAAGTATATTATGAGTCTTGCCACTTGAATTTGCTTTGTTTATGATACTGATTTCTGCTAATAAGAAACTGAAAAGGATATAAGTATGAATTTTAATTTACTTTTAGGCTCATACAAGAGGGTTACCAAAAGATTGCATGGAGACAATAAGAATCATATGTATTGGAACAATTGACGAAAACATGTGTTGTGGTACTCATGTTTCCAATCTCAGGTAATATTACAATATTTTTTTTTCTAATTAGACTGAGAAGCCACAGGTTTTTGAACATTAGATTACAGTAGACTGAGACCCATGCCTACTCGAAAAACAAAATATGCACAATTAGAAAGTATTTTTAAAAAGCTTTTATTTATTTTTCAGTCAACTGCAAATGATAAAACTGATAGGAGCAGAGCCAGGGAAGAAAGGTAAAACAAATCTCAAGTTTCTTGTCGGCAACAGAGTTACAAAAACCTTTCAACAAATGTTGGACAGAGAGAAAGCAGTCACTGGACTACTCAAGTAAGACATTTTCATTCAACCTGGCCTGACATTTATCATTTTTTGACACATACAACTCAATAAGCATGCTTCATTTTCTTAAAGAATTAGTCCTTTCCAGTGTAATATATTTTGTTTAATAATCATCATAACACCTACAACTTGTAATTATCCTATAAGAACATAAATATGATATTCCAGAAACGAACCATCAAAACATGAGGAATTAATACAGAAATTACAAAAGAATTTAAAAGTGGCAAATAAGAACCTGCAAACTGTCCTCTTAGACCTCGCTCAGTATGAAGCGGATAAAATAAAGAGGACCCAGCCAAAGCCCAAATACATGATCATGTTTAAGAAAGAGGCAACTCCTGAATTTAACCGGGCTGTAATCAAGGGGTTGGAGGGAGAAGGGATGTTCATGTTCCTGGCTTCTGAAGAACCGGACAAACCGAAAGAGGGACAGATTATTATACAAGGCCCTGAAGAACATTGCAACGCTTTGGGAGATAAGTACGTATTGAGAAAATATTGCTATATTGACTTTTTATGAACCTTTTTCTTACAAATTCAATACGGTAGTTTCCAATTGGTCAAATTCAATACTTTTACTGAACTGTCAAAAGCGGTTACTTCCTATGTACGAAAACATAAGCTGATCAAAGACCAATGAACTCAATTTTTCTATTAAAACGCTAAATGAAAGTGACATTATTTTAAGATGCTTTACCACATGAATATAATACTTAACTTATTTTTGACCTATTCAGCTGCCCTATTATACACCCCAACAAATTTCCCAAAAATAACCATAATACAAATATTTTCAGAATAACAGAATTACTGAAAGGTAAAGGTGCATTCAAGAATGGTAAGTTCCAAGGCAAAGCTGGAGACTTGACCGCCATGAATAAATGCAAGAAATTAATTGAGGAATACTTTAATAATTTATAAGTAATTATTATATAAATAAATACAGTAAACTGGTCATATATTGGTTCATATTTTACTTCATAAATATTGCTTTCACAATAAAACTTATGCTAAGGAATGGAGTGATAAACAAAAACAGATATATTTTAAATGCACTTACACTATAATAAAACAATATTGAGTACCGGTATTCAGTAATATATCCATACAATTTTTGAATACAGTGTTATATAAACAACAATGATTATTGTTATTATGTGTTAATTTATTTAAATTACCGACAAATACTCTACTTCATATGTAAATGCTTAGGAAACAGTTAAGTCTGAATGTGAAAACATACACAAACAAATAAAATAACATTCGGTATTTTCTACCATGTTTATTGCACACTACCTTGAAAAAGTTACTATTTTTTGGAACTGGAAAAAACAAATTCACTTGCTTCAAATCATAACTTTACATATTACCCAAAAATTTAAGATGATTTTGAAATATAAATAATACACAAATACTAAATGCAGTATAACCAGATATAATATCTACGTGTCCTATAACAATCCTTAACACATATGTGTAATATAAAATTCGTATATTCAAGTTATGTAATAAATTACTCTAATTACAACACAAGTAAACTACTTACTTTATCATAGTTCTTCAAACTGCGATGCGATAAAATGCTTCTAATCCATACTGAAATATGGACAACCTCTAGCACAATATTGTAACATGTTTTTAAAACTGAATCTAATTGGTAAAAATACCCACAAAATAGTGCTTATAGTTGGCAAAGTTAACAAGAATGAAATCTTATTTCAGCGGTGTGATAAGGTTGTTCCTAAAAGAAGTTATCCAATCGAAATTGAAAAGGATACTAAAGTCCCATTAAATATTGATGAACCTGCACAAGACAGCGACTGCCAAAATATCCTGAAATACTTGTGCTAGGCCCTGCGCTTCCACTACCATCAAAAAGTTATAGTTTACATAAATAATTGACTAAATACTCCTTTACCATTATCGGAAAAGTTTATCATCCTCCTTGCAGTCAATGGTATTCGACGCGTTGATGCTGGCAATCAGCTTCTCAATGCCAAGATTGGTCCAGTCTTGAGACAAATCATCCAGGTAGTTGTCGAAATCTACAAGATCTTTCTGGACCCCCCGTTGCAGCAAGTGTGATACTGTCTCTAAGACATAAGGTGATTCTAGAAAGAAATAACAATATGTATGTATAGTCACAGCTTACTAATGATTCATATAATAGGATATAATAAAATAAGATATTAAGCAACAAGCAAACAAAACTTTAGACAGTCAGTAAATATTCAACAAGTATTTTTATATTCTTTCTCTACAATTCTGTGACTACAACATTATAAAGGAAAATTCTCAGATTTGAAAAATTCTTTCAGCATTACATAGCTCATTTATCGAGGAAAGCTATAAGTAGGCTAGGGTTGTGCAGAAGTTCCCACAAGATGCAGGTAAAGCCGTTGGCAGAAGCAAGTAATGAAGTTGTTAGCTACTTACGGAACATAACCCTGTTGGCATCCTTGAGCTTCCACCTTCCATCAGCATACTTGTGCAGCTTGATGGCTGGAGTGTCAAGATGCTGCATCATCCTCTTGTTATCCACCTGGAGAAGTTTTCAATGTGTAGATAACAAAAATAGGAGGGATATTTTGAACATACTTTAGAACCCTACAAGAGGGAACAGCTAGGTATCAAAACATTGAAGTATATCATAACTTCATTCATTATAGATGCTTACTGCTGACATCAAAGTAGTATTTATTTCAAAATCTTCTATATCTTTGAAAATTCCAATATATTTAACAAAACAAAAGTAGGCTTCATACAACTTTTTTTTTTATATATATTTTTTTTATTTATTTATTTATTATTTCAAAAATGTACAGTTTTAAAATAAACATTTTCCCACAAAACCGGTTTATCGGTTTGACTGTGGGTGATGAGCCGCATTGTCTTACATAAACTTATATAAATATACATTTATAATTTTTTTAAACTACTACAATATATATTATAATGGTATTACGCTACTCAATTATTTTATGAAAATACTTTTTTAACTTAACTTTAAAGAGTTTTCTATTATTTTCTTGTCTGATGTCTGCCGGTAAACTGTTGAGCACATACTCCTCCTCATTGATTTCGATAAAGCAACCCATGGTAAAGTGGCATGGTGGCCTGATGTGACTGGCAAAACCGAGGTTAAATTTGAGATTTAGTATAAAACTTACCACAACAAACACAGCTGAAGGGAAGTGCTCAGCAATCTTCTCCGCTATCTTTTGTCCGGGGCACTTCTCAACCGTATTGTCTTTGAAGTTCTCACAGGCGGCATAGTAGCCGGCTATCACACGGTTGTCAGTCTGAGCCACGGTTTCAATCTGAAGGATGACAAAATGAGATATGAGTTTTTAATGTAAGAACATTCTTTAGTAGTGGCTTACCCCAAGAAAATTTGAATAAAACCATGACGATAATTAATGCATTTACCAGTCCAATGGTATTTTGTTAACATTGACAATTGAGATAACTTCAAAACAGTATCATTCCAAAATCATTAATTAACCTCGCAATAACAATTTACTAAATCGCAAATGGATTACCTGTGTCAGGGCTATTTCAGCCATCGGCGACAAGTAATGGCTGTGGTGGAACAGGGGAACTGTGTCCACAATATCCAGGTCCTGGTTTTTAGCTCCATCCCTGATTTTTGTGGCATCAGCTAGAAGGACCCCGTTCACAGCGCAGTGCGGGTATTTGGCAGCGTGTAAGATAATCTTGGCATAAGCTGCCGTTTCTAGTGATACTTCTCCCATTGTTTTGTTTAAAAGTAGATCGGAAAAAGCAAGAGGAAACGAATCTCTTAAATTGTCGGATCTCCTCCTTTACAAATTCTAATCGTAGATGTAAATTGACTTTGACAAAATCGAATTGTCATGTCATGTTTGTGATAGATGTCAATTAATTGTCTTATTTCGTGGAGCGCATTATTGCGATGGAAAAATGGAAATCACTTTTATCTACAATAGTTTGTACTTGTATAAAAAAATGAGTCGCGAGAAAACTATCGGTTTATAACTTTCCGTTCTAACCACGGCAAATTTGTTTCTTGATTTCTGAACGTACAGTCTGGTCGTCGTTATCACTGTCATGTCATTTTGATGATAATGTTGACGTTGATGTTTGATGACAAATATTGTAGACGAATTTTGCTTCTGCAATACAAAATATTATATTTTCAATGTTTAATATTAAGAATTCCACAATAATTTCCTGATTATGGACAAATATGATACATCACAAATCACAGAGTTTCCTCGTTACGAACCAGAGTCCTCGCAGAGTGGTGTGTCAACGTTCTTTAATAAATTATGGAAGTTTCCAATATTTTCGCCGAGCGATACAGCTGAGCAAAATAAAGCGATGAGCGACGGCAAAGACGCCCCTCAAACTGAGGACGAAAGGCAAGAATATGATGTTGGGAAACCAGAGACGGGATCATACGCTGTAGAGCTGGAAGGAAGGAGTTTACCTAACGTTCTAAGGAGAATAAGCAGTCTTATTGCCTTGGGATCTAACGTAAGTAGAATTTATTTAGTTCCTCTATTGAAATTATAAAAAAATATTTTCTATTATCAAGGCTGCACACTGACCGAATTTTACTCAGTACTTGTAAACAAAGAATAACAAAGCACAATAAGTATAAATACCTATCATATGTTAGCAAAAACTAATTGTGTTGACCTCACTTACCTACCACACTGTAAACTTAATAAAGGATAGGCCTTGATAAAGGTTCAAATACTTAGTTATCGCAAGTATGCATAATGTAAACTGCGTTTATCATTATTGTGAGATACATGTACAATTGAAAATTAAAATACAAATATTTAATAGAATTAAATAAATTGTATATTTTTATCAACTTGCACAGTGGCACAAAATTAAACTTAAATAAAATATATATTTTTATTTATCAACTTGCAGAGTGGCACAAAATACGCAGATACGGAGTTAGCCCGGTACTGGATGCCGGATGATATATCGAGGGAGTGTTACGAATGTGCCACGAGGTTTAGTACACTAAGAAGAAGACATCATTGCCGTGTTTGCGGTCAGATATTCTGTTCTAGGTGTTGCAGCCAACGGGTACCAGGTAATGTACATTCTTTAAGACAGTGCATATGCCTTAATATGTTACTAGTTTCTCATACGATATCCAGTTTAACATACTCTAGAATCTCTGTTGGTTGTTTAGAAAACAGCTGAATATAAGGAGTAATTCAGGCTACTGATATTACAGTTTTTTTTTTTAGAGAGCTACACAGGAGTAAATCCTTGTAAATGATCATTAATTAAAGCACAAATATAATAAAACTAATTTCTTCAAAAAGATTGCATAGCTTCTCATATTAAACTCATAAAATAGTGATAAAAACCTTATACTTATTAACTTAGGGCACATATTTGGCTGTGCTGGTGGATTGCGAGTTTGCAATTACTGCTGCAATGTGGTGCTGAGTTATCTCAAGGAGAATGACATGACGGGAGAGATACCTCCCGATTTGAGGACTTTGCAGGAGAACTTACAGGTTGGTTCAACTTTATAACAGAAACATTTGATTGAGCTGAAGCTGAAAATTACCATCAGTTATGCTTATTCTTGCGTGCAGCTGGCATTTATCGTGTATAAGTTCTGTTGTCAAACAGTAGCAAGCCCATCGCGTCTCCAATCAGTTCAGCTCTTACAGAGTGAAAGCATATATACCAAATAAATAAACTTACTTTTGCATCTATTATGTAGGTAAGAATAAGAATTATTTCAGATTTTATGACAATATAAGTGATAATATTGTATCAGGTAAAATTCCCGGAGAACAAATCCCAGCAAGCAAGCAAGTTACGCGACAACTTCATGTTCGCCCGAGAGCAAGAGGAACGCTGTGAAACGCGCACTTCTCATAAGGAGGCTTTACATGATGTCTTCAGACAACTCACCTTCACGCTGCCTACGCAGCAACACAGGTAATGTACGGTTCCCGCCAAATAACTTTGCATTTGTACATTTAACCATTGACTCCTCATACAAACCTTGTCCGAAGTTGGCCACTAATGACTTTGTGATAGTCAACATTACTATTAGTCAAATGCCTAACTTCAGAAATGTAAATGATGATAATGAAAGCTTGTTATACTTCATCGGCAAATCGCTAGGGTAGTTGTTACGGACTGTTGCAAAATTATTATTAGGTATCGTATATCGGTATCTTATTTCAAGGTATCGTCTCGTCCGCTACAATGGGGTATGGCGCGGTTGTGATGTTCTCCAATGGGTGATGGACAACACTAACAACAAAACTAGGTAAGGAATCACTTTAAAATGTGTCGTATTGTTTAAGACATAAAGCCTTTTTTCAGTCGTCAATGGACACGATCAACGAATAAGTTCCGATCTCTTTTTCAGAGCGCAGGCAACATTAGTATGCCAAAATCTATTAAGCGCAGGTTATATGGAAAGTATGACGGAACTGCCTCAATTTGCAGACTATGCACTGTATAAACCTTTAATCTTACCACCAAGGGCCACAGATGAAGAGGACGAATCACGTAAGAATTGCTATATTTTTTTCATAAATTATATGTTCCAATTATGAATTTATTTGTATTGGTGTGAGTAGTTAAGACTGTTAATTATCTGTATTGATCGAAGGTATTTTTTTTCATAGCCGAGGAATCAACGAGGTTGGTTGAAAGTGTGTCGTCATACTGCCTAGATCTAAATCTCGGGGAGAATTCTGCAAGGCTGATCAAAACAGCTAAAGCAGGTATGCAATAACACAGGTCAACAGCATTTTTGGTGCAAAGGTGAAATATACAATTTCTTGTAGGATATTAGATACGTAATCGAAGTCCAGAACATAGAGTTGCACTAGCACGTAGGGATTTAGAGATATACCCCTCCTAAAGTACCAAAAACGCGATTTTAACGATATTTGACGATTTTTTTGAAGTACAGCAAAATAGTTTTTTTTGTTTCTATCTATAGCATTATATAGTACCACTCTTCCCGATTGAAATTCATTTTTATTTCCAACGTTAAGAGTTTAAATTTTCATGAAATATGTATACAGCTACGATAGTTCGATCTTCCCTATATTTCATTTGGCCTGTTAGTATGAAAAAACTCCACTTTAGTTATAAAATGGTATATATCGGGAAATAAAACTCGCAAAAATATAAATTAAAATGGGGTTAATGCGGGGAAAGTAGTACTATATGATGCTTTAGTTAGAAATTCCTATAAAATTCTGCTGTCCCCAAAAAATGACATCAAATTTCATAAAAAAACGCGTTTTTGGTACTTTAGGAGGGGTATATCTCTAAATCCCTGCGTGCTAGTGCAACTTTATGTTCTGGACTTCGATTACGTATCTAATATCCTACAAGAAATTGTATATTTCACCTTTGCACCAAAAAAAAAATTATAATTTGTTGACCAGTGTAATCCATCTTATTGCAACTGCATAAGGTTTTTTAATTTCGATACTTACTGATGTTTTTTCTAATTTTTCAGAAAGGAAATCTTCATCTAGCGAAGAAGAGGCTCCAGTTATGGAACAAAATGAAGGTAAATCTTTTTTTTTATAGTTGGTTAAGTCAGAAAACAAAACAGTGTATACATTTTATAACCTACCTTAAACATAAAAAAAAACTGCGATTAATGTTTTCCTGAACTTCTCCAAGGCATTCGATTACGTTAACCATGATATTCCTGATTGTAGATAAGTGACAACGAAATTTTTGTAATTGTTTTATCTTTGTTCATTCGTTACTTTCACATAGACAGCATAAAAAACCAAATACTTGATTTTTGTCGTCATCTGGGGCATCAGCGAAGCGGGAGTTCCTCAGGGTTCGATACTGGGTCCCTATTTATTTATAGATTGAAGTTTTTTTTCACTTCTAGGGACAGCAGAAGCGCGGAACATATGCAAAGCCATCGTGGTATCAGGCGAGGAGCACCTGCGGCTGCTGATGCGGCAGTGCTTAGCTCGGCATGCGCTGCCGGCCGCCTGGGCGCAAGTGCTGTACCCGCTGTGCCTGCACGCCGCAGACACCATCGTGCTAGGTACGTGCTCATAGGTACAGGTATGGAGCACCTGCGGCTGCTGATGCGGCAGTGCTTAGCTCGGCATGCGCTGCCGGCCGCCTGGGCGCAAGTGCTGTACCCGCTGTGCCTGCACGCCGCAGACACCATCGTGCTAGGTACGTGCTCATAGGTATAGGTAGGTACAGGTATGGTGTCTGGCCATCTAAGTTACGATCTTTAACCGCTCGTGACAGGTTACCCTCTCAGAATCGCTTTCTTTCTTAAAATGTCCATCCATTACATAGGTACGATATTTGGTCTGGCGAAGGGTAGTCGTCTAGGATCGAATTTGACCCAACTATCTCGTAGACCCTTGTTTGCTTGCCGTCTAGTTTTCGATCTTATCCCCGACAACATTTTACACGTAATCCTATCCCAACTCAAATTTTACTATCCATCTCAATATAAGCTAGATTTTTTCCATAATACAGACGTGAACAGCAACGACATAGATGTACGTAACTACGTGCAAGTGAAGAAGGTGCCGGGCGGTACGATGCGCGACAGCTGCGTCGTGCAGGGCGTCGTGCTCACTAAGAATGTCGCTCACAGGGGCATGCCTCAACAGATATCGAACCCCACTATATTGCTGTTGGACTGTTCTATTGCGTATCAACGAGTTGAGGGCAAGCTAACTTCGCTGGAACCGGTGTTGATGCAGGTTAGTGGAAAAGATGTTACTTCAAACATTTTTTGTTAGGTACTTGATAATCTTCTACCGATATCTTAGCGAGTACTAATCCCAATTGACTATGCAATATACGTACAGTGTCCTTAAAATATCTGTGCATTCCAATAGCTAACTTCAGACTCGCTGTTTCACATCTCACTATCCAATACACTAACGGCCATTCCCAATATTCTATTGGTCGATTTGCTTGCTAGAGATAGTTTTTTTTTATCCCCATACAAGTAATGTCAAATTCCTAAGCAAGACAATAGATAGGATATTAGGAACGGTCGTAAACAAATGATTTATTTAATTAATTTTTTATTATTTATTTCATCTCCACAAATTAATTTTTTTAGGAAATACTTTTGACAGGAATAAAATAATAATGTGACAATTTGTAGGAGATTTTTAGTCTGAACTAATTCTAGGCTGTATAAAAGAGGTAACGTTTACACAGGAGCGCGAATACCTCGTACGTTGCGCTGCCCGCATTAGCGCATTACGGCCTCGCGTCGTCCTCGTGCGAGGCGCTGCAGCACGCGGCGTGCAGGACGCGCTGCGCCGCGCCGGCGTGGCACTGGCCGCACACGTGAGGCCTAACGCCCTCGCACGAGCCGCGAGGGCTACGAGGGCTGACCCCCTCGCGTCTATAGATGCCAGGGTCGGCATGCCACGGCTGGGGACGTGTAATAACTTCTATGTTAAAAACTGTGAGTACTATATTTCTAGGCAGAAGTATGTATATGTACTTTAAGAAAATATGTGTTATTTTGTGTACCTATACCACTTTTCTACGTCTCCAATTGCTTTTATGCTATTCGTATATTTGATAAAGGGGATCAGGTTTCAAATATATCTTAAGCCAATAAGCAGTATTTCTGTAACATATTTATACTTTTTTATTCTTTCTTGTCATTTCAATTTCCTACTGATTTTATCACATACAAGAATTTCATGGGTTATTGTCGTTTGTTGACAGATTCCAGTAAAACACTAATGGTTCTCGAAGGGTGTGCTGAACCAAATCTAGCGTGTTGCATTCTCCTTCGAGGAGCATCATTGCAAGAATTAGTTAGAGTGAAAAAAGTTGTCAAATTCATGCTACTGGCCTGTTATAATTGGAAACTAGAAAAAGCATTTCTAGGAGACATTGAAGCTATCCTGCCAGAACCAGGAATGACATTCGACGACGATGTTAACGAACCAGACGTTACCAAAGATGACGGAGCAAAAACTGATATTACAAACAACGATACTCAAAATACTGAAACAGAAAAAGATACTGACAATCGTCAAGACTCGTTTAACGAAGAATCTAGAAAGAGTAACGAAACCGACAGCAATGAATCTTCGAGATCTGACAATATATTTACTAACTCGAATGTTAAAGATAATGTGAAAAATGATAAAGACGACACTAATATTAAGGAAGACACAAATAATAAAGAAGGTAGTAAAAATGAGGTTAACCATAAGAATTCTATTGAAGATGATCCATTGCAGAATACGAAGTTATTTGCTCGTAAAACTGACAGTGACAAAACATTGAGCTGTGGTGTACCTATCAGAGACTTTAGTGATCCATTGCGTGCTACGCTGTCGGTTGATGATGACGTTTTCTTACCTAAGGAGGAAGCTAAGTTGAAGGCCGATACGCATACTGATCGGTAAGTCTACAGTTTTATAGTCTTACCTACTTGAATGGCCAGGTTTTAAGTAGCTAATTATCGCTTTGCAAGTTTAAAGTTATTGGTTCATAACGTTAAATATTTTTCATTCAACATAGTCTTGGACAATAAGCTTGATTCAATTGTTTTGTGTAAGACAATCTTCATCGATATTTTTTGGTTATTATTAGAAGAGAATATGAGTAGGTATTATTTACTCATCTGTATTCGTCTGTGTATATTTTGATCATGTATTGACTTCATTATATTCAGTTTAGTCCCTGTGGCTCTCGCCGTGGACTTATTATATATTGGACTTATTAAATTTCCGAGGCAAGGACACGCGGGTCAGCGCTGAAAACCAGCGCTGTTGTCTCGTGCCTGCGTGCGCGAGGCACAGCATTTATGCTGAGCGCTGTCCCTTTTTCGCAAGGTGGCGCAAATGCAGCGTATTTAAATTTGTTTGTACTGTCATTAGTTTTATTTGCGTCGTTTGCGATAGGTAATAAATGATTTTTCTTTCTTTCTTTCTTCTTCTTTCTTTCTATATAGTGTATTCTCAATATATGACATGCCATCGACACGAAAGAAGAAGAAAAAGTTTAGTCCACCTGACGGCGTCTGTCGTGGAAATTTCTACTGCGTTAAGGCCATTTTCTTCTTGTTTTCGTACCATTATAGCTGGTCAACAGACGACGTAGTGCTGTCAATGTCTCCGAACATGATAATCCCGGCGCCGTACCTGGAGACGGAGGCGGGGCGGCGCTGCGGGCTGCGCGCGCAGTTCCCCGCGCCGCTGCTCCCCGCGCCCGCGCCGCACACGCCGCGCCCGCCCCGCCACGACCACAGGCCCACGCACGACCACAGAGAGCTCAAGGTAACGTGGAAATACCTTTCAAACAAGAGAACCTCTATGGCGCAATGGTCACCAAGCCGGACTGCCGAATCTGAGGTCCCGGGTTCGATTCCCGGTTCGGTCGACATTTGTGTGATGAACATGCTTGTTGGCCGTGGTCTGGATGTTACAATATGTATTAATAAATATGTATATGTGTAGCTATATGTAGTTTATCAGTTGTGTTAGCACCCATAACACAAGTTAATTAATAACTTACCATGGGACTAACCAACCGTGTGTGAAAAGGTGTCCCGACATGTATAATACCCCAAAACGCTCCCCCCTTCACCACTTTCTACGTGTTTTTGCTGATAAGAAGTGGCGCAACAAACTCTCCAGCAACACACGTCCTCCTACGGACAGAGGTTTTCTCCAAGGTTCGCCACTTTGCTCGATCTTTAGCTACCCGTATCCACAGCCAGGGGGCGCCACGACACTCGCTGAGAGTCACAGAGAGGGCTTGAGGTAACGTCGGTACAGGAAAAATATCTTCAGAGAAAACGGGGAACGAACTGGGGAGGACTAGAAATCTGCCACTCTGGTACACGACGTTAGGTTACTTTCTATTTGTCATTTTGATAGAATTAATCGCATTGATTCGAAATCATCAGCCTTGAAATGCATGTTATTAATATGACGATATAGTACTTGTTAGAAGAGATGATAGAAAATTGAGATGACAATAAGAGTTTATTTCAGGAGCTCCATCCATTCGCTACGATGGCTATAGCGGCGCCGGCCGACGAGCCGACGCTCAAAGCGGCACTCGCGCACTACCGCGCCACCGGCTGTCGACTCGACAACGATAAACATAAACGTGAGTTTATATCCCCTTAACTCTGTAATTTTATATATTTTTTTCATGTTTCATCTATGAATTTGTGACTTCAAAATACTTCGGCAGAAATATGTAGTTGCTTACTTGATACACACATGCATGCATCAAACTAAACCATTAATCTTTCACCAAAAGTTTTCTAGCTTATTTGCGTTAAATAGATAGAGCTACCAGAGCATGAAATGATGCGCCCCACTACTGCATTTACGCACAAACTTAACAATATTTACGAAACAGTTCGGTTTGACTCAGACAACTATACATATGTCCAATCAAGAGAGCATTTGCGTTTTTATGTATTGCATTGACACTGTAAAACTTATAGAACAAACTCCTCAGGAAGACATTACTTATTGTCCCAATTTTCATACCCAGTCTTCAAAATTCTCACATGGGGTCTATATAATTTCAGCCCAATGTCCACTCTACAAGCCATCAGTACTAAAAAAAGTAAAGGAGCCAGAACAGGACGCTAGCGATAAGCCGAGCGACAACGAACCGCTCGACCCTCTAGCGCCCGAGAACCATCAGCAACTGAGCCTGTTGTTGTACAGCTTCAGCAACAAGTCCGCTAATGTGCCTGACTTCTGTGTTAATCCCTGGTAAGTACATATATAAGCCGAGCGACAACGAACCGCTCGACCCTCTAGCGCCCGAGAACCATCAGCAACTGAGCCTGTTGTTGTACAGCTTCAGCAACAAGTCCGCTAATGTGCCTGACTTCTGTGTTAATCCCTGGTAAGTACATATATAAGCCGAGCGACAACGAACCGCTCGACCCTCTAGCGCCCGAGAACCATCAGCAACTGAGCCTGTTGTTGTACAGCTTCAGCAACAAGTCCGCTAATGTGCCTGACTTCTGTGTTAATCCCTGGTAAGTACATATATAAGCCGAGCGACAACGAACCGCTCGACCCTCTAGCGCCCGAGAACCATCAGCAACTGAGCCTGTTGTTGTACAGCTTCAGCAACAAGTCCGCTAATGTGCCTGACTTCTGTGTTAATCCCTGGTAAGTACATATATAAGCCGAGCGACAACGAACCGCTCGACCCTCTAGCGCCCGAGAACCATCAGCAACTGAGCCTGTTGTTGTACAGCTTCAGCAACAAGTCCGCTAATGTGCCTGACTTCTGTGTTAATCCCTGGTAAGTTCGTTATTTACTGAAGAAGGTGAAGGAACTAGAACAAGATTTTTTCTCCATATTTTCGCAATTCTATGTTCTGATGAATGGAGTTTAGGTGTGAGAGCAATTGGTAAGTAGCAAGTAAAACAATTGTGTGTACCAATTGTCAGTGGTATTGAAGCAAGAATTCAAATCTGGCAAATATACGAAAATTGTCCTAAAAATGTTAAAGTGTTGGAAAGAGAAGTATTTTCGGGGGTATAAAATGGTTTTGCAACTCTTCTCTTATATCTCCCTCAAGTCTTAATTCTTTGCTGTCAACTGTTAAAACATTTAACAATAATTTTAAATTCCAGGATAGTGACAATGGAGATGTACGGTCGTCACGACATATCTCTGGGCGCGTTCTTAGAGAAGTACTGCTTCAACGGGGACTACAAGTGCACCTCGCCCAACTGTAACGTGCCCATGAATCAGCATGTTAGAAGGTATGTCACTTTTGACTCATTGTTTATAATTATTTTATTTAATTTTCTCTGGCAGACATCTTCGGTTCGTAGTTGTAGGTAGGTATATGTATTACATAGATATTATAACATCACTATAAAGTCCAAGTTCACCGATAACATAAATTTTAGTTTCAAAACAAGTTATTGTTTCATGTGCAAAATTAAATAAAGGTTTTGAATTGAATTGAATGAATGCATTTAACAAAGGTGTAAAATATAACAAAATTGTGCATTAAAAAAACGCTTTGTAAGCTGCGTGCCGTAGTGATTAAGCTTGCTGCAATGATTTGATTAAATTATATTTTTGCTAGTAAGTGTCGTGGAGAAATCGTCTAATGTAAGCTATCGATATTTAGATTCGTGCACGGCGATGTGTGCATCACTATAACATGCAATACTATCGGACACAGCAACGTCGACAAAATCAGGGAGGAGCAAAGCAAACAGGTGCGTCAATATTTTATAATTTGATTATAAATTGAAGGAAAATGTTATGACAGCCATTTACAAAGCTTTTGGCTTGCTAGAAAAAATATATAAAAAGTCTCAAATATGACCTGTCTTCTTCCGTTCTTTTAGTTATATTTCTGGTCTCGTTGACCAAGTAGGTCTATGCAGTGCTGCCCAGTTCACTCGTCACATGTATTCGAAATTTGAAATGTAGTTATTCATTTGCGAGAACAGTCCAAAGCGCAATGCATGTCAATTTGAAGTTCAAAATCAAGCATTCCATTTCCAAAACTCCTCCCCTATACCTATAGGTGATGTTCTGGTCTCGCTGCGAGCAGTGCGGCTGGAGCGGGGCTGCGCGGCGGGTGTCGCGCGCGGCGCTGGGGCTGTCGCTCGGCGCCTACGTGCGCGCGCGCGCGCAGGCGGCGCGCTACGTGCGCGCGTGCCCGCATCCCTTACACGCACATGCGCATGCCTTCGTGCATCACCTTACTACGGCCTGCTTCAGGTCAGTACCGAGTCAGCTAGAATGTTCACTAGTGAACAAAAGCAGTCCAAGCTAAGAGAGTGTTTTTAGCTTCGGAGATGTCATTAGTTCACTATTTAGATTATTTGTGGAGATTCTTTGTTAAGATTAAACATTGCGTGCTTAGGTTCATGCTGTAATTAAATTAATTAATATATTAATCTATGTAATAGAAATACTGAAGTAATATTTATTCTTTTTGATATAATTAATAAGTCAATCCCGAACTGTCGTGTCGTGTCGATGTCGTGAATCGTTAACTCCAGTTTTTTTTTAACAAACAGTACAAAATCTTTGCAGTACTAAACTTACAGCAGTACTTTACATTCACAAACTAATATCGATAGTATTTTATCGACATTGACTTACGTACTGAAATGTTACGTCCCTACAGGTACAGCAAAATAACGCCATACGAAATCCAACTACCGCCCGATATGATATCTATAAACTACGACACCAAACAAATGAGGGACAGTCTCATATCACAACTCAATGAGCTCGTGCAAAAAGGTTGGTTTCAGTACTCGATAATACATTTCTAAATATAGTTGAAAATATATCTTCCTTCTGTCCTTATCCGAAATAAAGTAGAGAATCGATAGTAAAAAGGAATTCTTTCTACATGACCATCATCGAAATTTTATATAAATAAATATGTAGATATATGAATTATCACCAGTGTTCGACATGACCCATCCCTATGGTATCGATAAAATTATGATATTTTTCAATCTTCAAGTTCAAGCTTTAGATCCTCTTCTTGCTATCAGTTTT
Source organism: Helicoverpa zea x Helicoverpa armigera (assembly GCA_033682625.1). Taxonomy (NCBI): domain Eukaryota; kingdom Metazoa; phylum Arthropoda; class Insecta; order Lepidoptera; family Noctuidae; genus Helicoverpa; species Helicoverpa zea x Helicoverpa armigera. Next base: position 1,379,020 of record JAWIIS010000008.1, read on the forward strand.
ATTTATTATTGTAGAAATATTTTAGATTTTATTTAAAAAATGACTTCTTTCTCATACTTTTTAAAAGAAAAATCAATGTTTCGTTTTTTAACTATATCTCTACCATACAACATTAAGTTTGTGTATAATACTTTGCAATTTTCAGGTCACGAGATTTTCAGCGGTTTATCCGACGGTGATGCGGATAAAGATTACCAAAGCTTCAAGCAGCACATGGAACAAATACACCTCGCGCTAACTTCAGCTAGCCTGCAAGAGAATAACACTACTGCTGGTGAGGGAATTTAGGCTTTATTTTGCTTGTAGTAGAGATTGAAATGCAATGTTGGGTTTTGACTTTGAGAGGGATGACATACCACGGGTGATCAGGAAATTTAAACCTTATGTTGTTTGTAGTAGAGATTAATATGGTATGGTACATCGTGACTGAGGGCAAAAATCGACATATTTTGCAATTGCGAATTGTTTTCTATCTATCATGCATTATATACTGAATATTAGTTAATTTTAACACAACTACCAAAAATTTTGGTTATTATAAATTAACGTTAAAAACACGAATTTTATGTGGATGTAAAAATAGGTTAAAGTAAAGGATTTTATTTCAGGTGTTGTACGTAGTCTATGGAGTGTGTCAGATCGCATCATCACGGGAGAGAAGATGCTGCGAGATGCACAAGACAAGTGGTCCAGCCCGCCCGCTAAGACTAAACCACAGCCTGAAAACGCCGGTAACTTATATTATTACCTACCTTTTAATATTTCAATTTTATTCAGTGTCTTCTCTTTGATCAGCCAAATAATAATGCATTCATCTATTTATGATACATTTATTTTTTTAGGGTTCCGTACCCAAAGGGTAAAACGGGACCGTTCGTCCGTCCGTCTGTCACCAGGCTGTATCTCATAAACCGTAATAGTTAGAGAGTTAAAATTTTCACAGATGATGTATATCTGTTGCCGCTATAACAACAAATCCTAAAAACTAGAATGCAATAAATATGTTGGGGGGCTTTACAACAAACGTGTTTTTTTTTTGCTAATTTTTGCTCGATATCGATAAATATATATATGTGGGAGCGTCAGAAGGAGCCTCGCGGCGGTCATGGCTGTCACGTTGCATCTCGGGCGTTGTAACGACCGGAATTCAAAAATAAAGGCACGCTTGTGTAGTCCACCGTTCCATTATTTGGTTTCCTCACCATTTTATTCACAATCACACACAATCAGTAAGATGGAATGAGATTTCGAGCCAATAGGTTAGTATGTGCACAATTCAGTTGGCACCTGTCACCAGAATGACTGCTGCCATCACTCATCGTGACACTTACTACTCTATTCGGGGTTACCCGCTCATAACTTTAATGTTACCAACGCGCCGACATATAGAATATTAGTTTGGATGGTACGGAACTCTTCGTGCGCGAGTCCGACTCGCACTTGGCTTTTATATATGCTTATTTTTTTTATTTACTTCTTCTAGATAGACAATTTGAGTATAAACACTAAGCTATTATTGTGTTTTGCAGTTGAAGATAAATCTGATCTCGACGACTCTTCAGGCGATGACGGCAGTAAAGAAAACTCAGGTATGGCTGAAATTCAATTACTCTATGAATCTTTATAGTCATGTTTGTACTGAATCAAATGTTTCTATATTCTAGGTACAACATATGTGTTCAACTCGGATAACAACAAGGACTCGGAAAAAGAACATACAGGTGACGTAATAAGCTACATTGTTTTTACTAAAAACTATTCATATTCTTAGTAAATAAAGTCACTTCAATATTAGTTAATATCTGTAAAAATGTATTTAATCTTAGGCACGGAAGAAGATGAGGAAAAAGGCGACAAGAAGACGGTTCGGCAGATTTTGTCACAACTGCTGTCCAATAATCAACCAGCTAATCAGGTGAGACTCAATACATAACCATGTACAAATTAAACCCAGTAAAAACTGTATCTGTTTTTAAATTACCGGATTAAAACCATAATCAATACAGCTAAAAGAATTTCTGGTAAAAAATCCAATTTAAAAACAATGTAGGACCCAGCATTCAGCCCTGTGGTACTCCCACAGTTGATAAAGTTACGGTATTTCATTTTCCATTAGAACCAAGTTTATGAATGCCCAAAACTTTATATATATGTATCTTATGGCTCTATCCTTAAGATACGGAGTACAGAATAGTTCATTACTTCACATTATTATTCATTTCTCCATTAAAGTTACATGTTAAACTCAATCAAACGCCTTGAACAAATTGAAAATTGTACTGTATGCGTGTTTTCTAGGGTTTTTGATTTGCTTATAGAAATTTGGCATCTTTGTTAAGCAAATTATCGACAGACAGATATATATTGGGACAGATTAGGAACGGGCGTTAGAAAGAAATGTTGCTTGTTTTACTATCAGTTTCCTTTTATTTACAGAGGTGATTTAACTAATGAATTATTTTTCACTATCATTATAATTATGTAAGTTTGTATTGTTGTACTAGAGCGGCATGGTGCTGTGCAGCGGCGTGGTGCCGGTAGCAGTCCGGGCAGGCGAGCTGGGCTCCGTCATCGCCGCCACGCTCGCCTCGCTCACCTACCTCACCTACCGACGCACGCAGCAGCGACACAAGTATATACCTAACTGCATAGTTCTCGTCTCTAAAATATATTTAAGTTTTATATATTAACAAGTTCTTTAAAGGTGGATTTTTTTTTGTTTTACCTTAAAGGCTCCGGAACTACTGAACTAATTTGAAAAATTCTTTCACTGTCGAGAACCTATTATTAGGCTAGACTATTCCCAAGTAACATCTCCACGGAACGCGGGTAACAGTTAGTTAAAAATATGTTTGACTTTAAAGTATACACCTATGGGCCAATGTAACCCAAAAAATAATACTTAAAGGTAGATTTGATTCCGAATCACTTGGCCGCTCTGAAATCAACCATTTGATACCTCAAGCAAACGTGTCTTTCATATTTTCTTTTTTCCAACCAATAATTACCAACTTCAGGGCGGTTAAGTTATTCGACTGTTGTACACGTCATAATTGTCACGAAATAGAAAATAAAAATGTTTGTTTCGTATTTTGTAGCACTCAAACGGAACAAGAAGAGAATGAGAATACAAATTCTACAGGCAAGGATAAGACTGATGGAGACAAGTCAAAAGTGGCCAAGTCTAACGATCACGTGGAAGTACTGCTCAAGGTATGGACTATTCATCACCAAAAATATCAATGAAAAAAAATACAATTTGTAAATGCCTAATACATAGTCCTTCTGTAACTACCATTTGAGAATCCCGATATTTTTGGGATAGAGATGTTAGTCGGAATTTAAAGTTTCCGGTATTGAGAAAAAACAATAGAAATTAATATATTGCAGGAATGTCATACATTTTTTCAACATTTACACAAATACTTTTGCCATTCAAAAAAATTGAATTTTTATTTCGATTTCTATATCGATCAAACTGGGCCGTTTGCAATACTGATGTGATATTATCAACATTTAACCCGCAGGACGGTTTAGTATGTCGCGTGTACTACGCGTCTCAGTTCCAGCGTCTCCGACATCAGCTGCTGTCGCCCCTCAGCGCGGAACATCATTGCAGCTGCAACGATGACGCTAAAGACAGGATCGATAGTAATCATAGTGAGTCATTGTAATATTCAATAACCAAAATTCCTGTCAATGATGGGAAAAAATTGGGAAAAAGCTCACTCTTTCCCATTCAGACAAATTAATTATGAACGTATGTATTAGTCACATATGCATCTTGAGTTTAAAATGGTTATAGCAAATAAATAAACTGCGCTGGAAGTCGCATCAGATTCGGTTCACCCAAACGTGAGATAATAGCGCACAAATATTTGCATACCAATTGACATAAAGGTCAAACTTAAAACCTCCTTTTTTGAATCGGTTAAGAAGAAATATAATGTTTTTATTTATCAAACGGGAAAAAAATAATTGACCGTAAAACTGATTCTTACATACGACCATCATCAGGCTCATAAGTCCATGACGGCTTACATGGCCATTGTCATCAGTAACTCATAATGAATGTTTATTAATACCAGTAGCTAATAACAAAGTTAATTACAGAAGGGCTGTGTGAGATAGAAGAGGGCTTCATTCGCTCGCTAGCGCACTGCGTACCGTGGGCAGCGCGAGGCGGCAAGTCCGGATCTACCTTCTGTAAAACTAAAGGTGAGTTATTTCAATGAACATTATTTCCAGTCTGTACTGCTCAAAATACCGTTTTTTCAAGGCATTTTTTCTTCAAAGACCAGAGCAGCAAAAAATGTGTCAGACAGCCATTATTCTCGGTGGTGCATAATTCCTATGATTAATTATTTATTTTATACAGTTAGTCTTAGACTCTTGTTTTTCTCATGATGGTGGTAATTACCTCAATTTTTCACATATTTTTTTTACCCTGAAGTCGCAAAAAGGTATGTTGTAGTTTTTATCCTTGGTAAAGTTTTAATTTTCTACTACAGCAATATGATTCTACAATTCTTCATAAACACTAACCAATACTGACAATCATAACAAAAATAATATCAAATTGCGTTACGCAATACTTGAACGCTCCCTAGGTTGTTTTTCATGTTCATTAAAAATACTTATATAACAAATTTTTAATAATTTGTGTAAATTGTTCAGATGATAGATACGTGCTGAAAGAGATGACGAAGCCGGAATGGCAGCAGTTCTTGGACTTCGCGCCACACTATTTCGGATACGTCAATAACTGCCGACAGAATAAACTGCCTAGCTTATTGGGTAAGTGTAGATGACTGTATTATATTATATTATTGCTGTATATAGACTGTGTATTGCCCTAAAATGTTTTATTTTTGAAACTGAAGTCGCTACACACTTCAAAAAAATAAAAATAAATAGTAAACTTAAGGACTATGTAGTTTTGCTGTTTTTTCGTGTATATGGCGACAATGCCGATCCTACACAACTGACAATCCATTATGTTTTTAAGATAAACTATTTTGTTTTAAAAATTAAAACAGTTAATCATTATCAAAATTTTAAGTTATAATTTGTTTTTGCTAGTGTTATTCAGAAAAGTTTTTCTGTGTATTTTTTTGCTAGCAACAAATAGCTATTCATTTATATTTATATGATATTGTATTTGTAATAGTATGCTATTCATTTATTTATGTGTTGCTGGGGAGTTTGTTGCGTCACTTCTTCCCAGCAAAAACACATAGGGAGTGGTGAAGGGTGGGCGTTTTGGGGGCTATCTTTTGCAAATTCCAGACGTTCGTTTTGCAGCCAAGTTTGAACAAACGATTTTGGATTCTGATTTTATCTTTCCTTCCCCAGCCCGTATCCTCGGCGTATACAGCGTAGGCGGGGCCGGTAACGGAGTGCTAGTGATGGAGAACGTGTGGTACGGCTGCAGCTCCACCGCCACGCGCTTCGACCTGAAGGGCTCGTCGCGCCACCGCCTCGCGCCGCTCGCGCCGCAAGCTGCTAACGCCGTGCTCATGGACGAGAACCTGCTTAATTGTATGTAGCTTTAACTTTGGGATATAATACACTATTCCGTCAGGTCAGGTCTCGAAACCTTTTGTAAATCTGGTAGTTACACTTTTTCGCTTCTGACTAACTTTTACTTACTTATAAATTACTGGATCTTTGTCATAAGCATGTGTAAAAGCATATACTAAAACCAAGTTATACCAATCACTAAGATAGAGACTCTTTGGAAATACCCTTCTTTCTACTCGAAAAGATTATATCCATAAGTGAGTCAAAAGCGAGAAAAATTGACTTAACTAAATTCCGTTGATCTGGAAGCCGACTTCGGCATAGTTTGAAAAAGGATAGGCACATGTACATACACACATCCACTGTGTGAGAAACTGGTATGTTAGAATTTATCTCACTAAAATTAACATAGATTAGTGTAGTCAATGCTTATTCCAGCAATAAGACGACTACATAGTTGGGATACGACTAGACAGACATACAGTTGTTGACTTACCTATTCCATATTATCTGCTAATAATATAAATATTTCTTAATTCTTCTTTTCCAGTGCGTTGGGAGAGTCCCCTGTACATCCAGTCTCACACAGCGAGCGTGCTGTTCGCGGCCGTCGAGCGAGACACACACTTCCTCACCTCGCACACTGTGATGGACTACTCGTTACTGCTCGGCGTCGACGGAAACACGCTCGTGCTTGGCATTATTGGTCAGTATACATTTTTAAACTATATCAATCAATGGCATTAAGTAATGCTCAGAATTTTGGAGGCAGCTGAAAATGTTCAAACTGTTGATTTGATAATCATGAGCACATTAATTTGAGATTGCCCTATTGCATTAGTCACTTCTGCGGTGTTTTTTGTATACCGTCAAAAATACCGACGAAGCAATATAGCGAGCAAAACGTGGCAAACACATAAGAAGCGATGAAATGTGAATATATTTTTACCGAATTTTCTTCTAATTCTTTCTTTATTTTTGTATTTAATAGATTCATTTAATCCTACTTTTATTCCTTAGTATATTTTAATCTACTTTAAAAATATACTTCGAACTAAAATTCTACCTCATACACAGATTACATCAGAACATTTACCTGGGACAAGAAGCTGGAACACTTAGTGAAAAAGAACCTCGGTTCAGGCCAGCCCACCGTGGTGTCTCCCGAACAATACAAGAGTCGGTTCTGCAGCGCCACCAAGAAGTACTTCCTGCAGTGTCCCGCGCATTGGGACCATTTGTACAACACTATACATGGGTAGAAAGATACAAGGGTGAGTTGAAACAATGTTACGTCCATTTGTACATTTTGGTTTGTATACGAAAAATTATTGTAGGACGGAAATTATATCAATGTGTTTTATTGTTCAGTTTTGATTAAAATGTATATTATCACGTTTATGTAACATCATAATTTTTAAGGCAACTGAAAAATTACAGCTTATTTCAATTAACCAGTCACAAAATGTGAGGTTTCCAGGCAGCTTATGAAGAAATAATACATAACATTATAAATATGAATTCAGAGCACTATTGATGTGGTATATTAAATCGAATATCGAACAAATTATGCAGATTGTAAAAAAACATTACTTTTTTATTTTGTACATGGTACAATATAAGGTTTTTGAAATATTTCCCAGTCAATTTCACATCTGGTTATCATTTTGCTAGCGAAATGTTTCTGTAGCCTGGCCTTAATAAATATTGTGTACATATTCTTCCGAGTTGTAATATATGTATTTAAAAATATAAATAACATATACTTGTATTGTTGATCTGAATGTGCAATAAAAGTGCAAAACTCACAAAGATATTATTTTTAATTAAATAGCAAAATTATGTTAGAAATAAAAAGCCGGCGCTTAGCGATTAAGAAAGTATTAATATAACTTATACAATACACATTCCTTGTTTCAAAATAAATCATGTTTGAATAACTTTGTTTTAATTTATTTATTGATCAAAATGGGCGTTACCTTTTGACGTTTAACAATAAAACACATAATAAAATAATGAATCACAGTTTAATGTACAATAACATTTGTTGAACAAGCACAAATTAGTTTTTAATATTTAGTTTTAGAGAGTATCGGACTTTACACGAAACACATAATATCTAGAATAAAGATATGAAGTCATTTGATGATGGCAGGAAGAAATTCATACTGATATCAAGCAATGCCCGCTAAGTAAATGAATACAGCCTCAATGGCACACAAAAATATATGTATTTGTTCGTATTTACAATTTAAGCAAAGTTTTCGTTAACATACTAAGTCCCAGTTGCACCATTCAACTATAACGATAACCAAACCATAGTCAGCCGTATGCCGCCCATTGGTCAATTCAGCGATTTGACAACTGAAAATGGTTCGGTTATCGTTATAGTTAATTGGTGCAACTCACCGTAAGATATCAAGTATTCGAATTAGATTACATTATTTTATTTATAGCAAAATAATGTACATATGTATTTGGAAATTTATACACATCGGTATCGACTCCCTAGAAGATTATTCATATACTTCGTTTTGACTTCAATTGTCGGAGGAAAAATCTACTCATTTAATTTTATTTTCATATTTTACATTTTAAGTGGCATGAAATCAAGGCTGATCTAAGATTAACAGTAATCCAAAGAAAACAGTAAGAATCACCTACAACAAAATGAAAGTTGAGATTTCATAAATAATAATAGTAGGTACTTAATATATAATTTAAATAATACATAATCTAATTAATATGGTTTCCTATCACTCGCCAGATTTGCTTATAACATGTTTGGTAAAGTGCCTTCACAAAAGCGCTTTTGGTACTTCAAATTCCCGAATTTTCAAATGACTCTTAATTTAAGTTGTTGAACGAAAAAAGGATTTAAATAACAACTTAAGATTAAGAGTAACATTTGTGTATTCGATCCATAACCTTAGAATACATCAGACCTCATTTATTTATCATTATACTAACCACATAACATTATGTAGTTCCTAATCAATTTTTTTCTAAATTTAAACGTGCTGTAAGTTTTTTTTTTTACCAAACAATAACGTATTTCTTCTATATCTAGTGAATAACTTTTAGAAAAATGACGGGATTTCTTTCCAACGAATATAACCACAAACCAAGATTAACACCGTAACATGTAAAACGCCGAGAAAAAGTAAACAATAAGAATTCCCATTTTCCCCATTTCATGGTATGATCACAACACACCAGAAATTATAACTGTACAGAATTTGGCTATCACATCAAATTCGTACATACTTAGGTATAAATAATATACATTTTCATTCACTTTCGAATGGAACACTAAAACTGAATTTATTACAACATAGAATGGAAGTCAACTAAGGAAGAGGATTGTAGGTCAAGAATTTACGTATATCTTTATATGTACATCTGAGGTCGAAGTAAACAGACGTTATTTACCACTATACTAAGGTATAATTATTTCTGCCTCTGTCTTACTGATGCATCTAACCACATTACCAAAAATATATCTTAGTAAACTGCGTGTTTGGAAATTTCTTAACCTCAGTTTACCATCGAAATGTATACAGAACCTGCTTCAGCCAGCCGTTTCACCCGCATCCCTTGGGGTTACTACTCCGCGCAATCGGATAAAATGTTGTCTATATCCTTCCTCGACAAATGGGCTTTCAGATAATGAAAAATCTGCACTTCCAAGCAAGCTCCTTAGCTTTATAAATGTAAGATAGATGTTCTATGTACGTGAGAAAAACTTAAAAATACGGAAGTGAACAATATACGGAAAAATGGAAGATGTATAATACTATACACAGTTTAACTTCGATGATTGTATTTCAATATCTTTTGCAGTCATGTTATATTCCGACTGGAGTAACAAAATGTCAAATAATTTACAATTATGTTCCAAATAAAAAATATCTCACTACTGAAAAGTCGTCCTTCTAACCAGCAGAATAGGATTGCAATATTTAGGTATTTAAAAAAGAATAAATAAATCGTAAGTCTATATTGTTCGATAAGCGATTACCCAATTATCTTGTTATTGAGCAATATTTAAGAGACGCGGAAGCCCAAAGTTTCTCCAATTTAATTATTAATACAACCAACAATTTGCTCATCACTTATAGAACTGATATTTTTTATATAGAACTGACTATTATTAAAAAATACTCGACTCGGAATATAACATGAAACTAACTAACAGATTTAACAAATGGACTACTATTTCACTTATTTTAAATGAGATTTTTACTCGTTATTTTGAGTTGAACACAAGAAAATTTTGAATAACTTTTTATACAAGATAAAAACAAACATCTTTGGCAGTCGTAAAAAAACATGTATGAAAGCCTGAAAACCTTATACCCAGCCTTACTAAGAGGCATCCAGGTAAAAGTTGCTTCTTGTAAATCATTGGTACTCAGCTGCATTCAACAAGACTGGAAACCGACCCCAACACAGTTGATAAAAGATTAGGCAAATGATGATTTTGTATGGGACATTTTCAAGTGAACGGCGGTATTGCAGGAAGAAACAGTTATTTACCTACTGCCAAAATATCGCTTTACAATTAATCACAAAATATGACACAACCATTGAAAATTATGTCCATTATTTAAGGGATAATAAAAATAATTAAGTATGCCGGTTTCTGAGTTCCTTTAACCGCCCATCAATTCACATAACTAAAGTTACCTATTTTTTTGTATGTGTATTATTTTTCTTGCTTTTTATACTGAATATATTATATAAAGTAATATAGTATTCCGTTTGTCTGTCCGTGTAAGTCCGCGCGTTACCGGGGGCGAGTGGAGGAGGTTCATCATCATGTCGGGTCCAGGTTCGTGCTTAAAGTCTTCAGCTGCTCTAGTCCCGATAGAAGCTCTCTGGAATGAAATAAATTAAAGTTTATAAGAAATAATAACAGTATGTACAATGTACATAATCATCATCGGTTGTCATTGAACATCCTTGGCAGTCGTCACGGGTAGTCAGAAGCCATTAAGTCTGACGGCAGGTAGTCTAACCAAGGTGTACTGAGTTGCCCGAGTTTCCCGGGACGCAAGAACGCGTTTGTTGGCGCCGGCTGCACGTGAGGCCGGCGGCCGAGCGTTGCGCAGTGACTGCAGTGCTCATTTTTCTATATTTATTTTTTTAAATTATTACTCTCACTCCGTATTCTCATCATTTACTAATTTCTATCCATACAGAGAGCTCGAACACAGTAAGCAGAGAAGCTACTCGGGTGGTATGCGTATATGTACCTGAGCGAGGACTCGGCGACGACAGTGGCGCGGCGCAGCCCCGCCGCCGCCGCGCCCTGCACGCCGCGCAGGGACCGCACCTGCTCCTGCGACGCTGATAACTCCTCCTGGGACATATCAACAAATGTAATTAAACAAAACGACAACACATTACAAGATTACCACAAAGAGAGTACAATGTATAAGAAAATTGCAAAAAAAAATGAATTTAAAACATAAATCTGTAAATGAGAAATCAAATAGGACAAAAGCAGGATTGCATTTCTCACCTTTAATTTTTTTATTTGATTTTTCAATCTAGCTATCGTTGATTCTGCCTCCGCTGCTCGGGTCTGAAAAATATAAATAAGAATTGTTAGTTCATTTTCTTTTGATAAAATTGAGATTAACTAAGAGAAATTTTTATTTTTGAACAAATTTTGAATAAGATAGATCTATAATATTTCACAAATAAGCATTTAACTAACCTTAGCATCAGCCAAACTGTTCTCAACCCTGTCAGCGGCCACGTCCATTTGCCCCGCGAACTCGCGGTCGCTCCTCCGCGCGGAAGACACAGCCGCGCGGGCGGCGGAAAGGTCCGCGCGTAGCGCCGCGGCGGCCGCACGCGATGACGTCAGTTCCTCTTCTAGCCGGGACCGGCGGGAACGCTCCGTGAATAACTCACATCTGAAAAGTATGAAAATTGGTGTTTTAGTATCTTTGACTCTTTTTGAAGTCAGGTAAAACGGGATAAGGAAAGATAAGCGGAGATGCAATAATGCAGGTAGGTCCGGAGCCTTCTTCTAGGTCAAATACATACGGAGGGCATGACGAAAACATTACGAGGGAACTAACGAGACTAATAAATCGGTCTTAAATAAAAACCCGCATATAAATAAGATTTTTGAGACCTTTGAGAAAAATCTCGTTTTTTAAGTAACTTATAATTTTCATCAATGTTTTGTTATCATGAACTACCGCTAAAACAAAGGGTCTTTGACTTGCACGATTTATTCACCTGTCGTTTTCTGATATTACACAGGTGTGCAAATAAAACAAGGCAAATTAACAATCTCAGCACGACGGGAAATGACGACTCCATGACAGGAATCATTGGACACATGCACGGAATTATTCATACGGTGTGGACGTCTGTATGCAATTTATAATTATTTCCTAACTGTAGTAATATGATAAAATAAGGTAAACTTGTAGAGTGAGGTTGTAGAAGGAAAATGCTTTTACAAATAGAATATGTTATTTGTGAGTGTTGGTTATATTGTTTAAGGTTTGAATGCCTTTGAACAAAGAATGCCTTCCGTCTATGAGGATAGGCTTGAGCTCCGCAGTGTCGACAATTAGGACACTCTAAGGAACAAAACATGGAGTGGAATCTACAAACATTCCCAGTTCCAGGTATGGGAAGTAGTTTCTAGATCACAAGTGAAACTATATATAATATCGGCGCTAAATGCAATCTCGTGAATTTGTTTGAAGTACTAGAAATCCGTTGCACGTATTAAACAACAGTTACGTACCATTAAAAGCTTTCTAAAGAGGCTAATAAAACTGATAAAATTAATTAGAAATATCGTAACGTAATGCCAATTCACCGCAATAAATACAGTTATTCATAATACAGCTATACGAAACTAAGTATACTGATTTAATTGTATTTATACTTTTAACAGATGTTTGATTTCACCTTCCAATGTATATTTTTTTATTTGTTTCATTATGTTCGTATCGTATGTAAGTACAGTCGCGCACAATATTTTTTTTTCTTGCTTTTTCTTTCTATGCATACTGGCCATATCTTCTTAACGGCCAGTATATGCTAACTTGCTCAATTCTATCACACCCAAGGTACGCAAGCTATTATGCAGGCAGGACAGGGCCAGTGGCATAAACTCAGGTCAAATACATACGATGGGCAAAACGATCATGCCCATCGTATGTATTTAATTTATTTAAGTTACATGTGAATTAACGAAAAGATCATGAGACATCTGTCAAAGATTTTTGGTTTTGCAAAAAATGGGTGAGTACCAAAGAAAGCGTATAAAGAGATGTTCCTCGTCACCCTCATTTTGGCGCGCTCGTTTTTTTATAAGATTTCCGTTATGGCATCTCTGCTCGTCATTTTGTTCTCCATGAGGCAGGCAATGCAGGCATTACATACCTGGTGCGTTCCAACTCGGCGAGTATCTGTTGCATCTGCTCGTCTTGATGCTCGGGCTCCGGCGACGTGCGGCCCGGGTGCACCGGCAGGAAGTCCGGCAGACACATCGACTCCGCCCCTGAAAGGTGTGGTTGTTGTGTTAGGTTTTACAGCTACATATGTATATTGTTACAGGGTCTTCAATATACTTCTTGTTTAAGTTTTACCTAGCATGCCTACCTACACTAATAATAATAATATTGGCTTTTTTTTCCGACGTCAAAAATCATCAAATGACCCCTCCCGCTGTGGGTTAGCAGCGGTGAGGGAGTGTCAGACTCTTACTGACTAAAAACCGTCGTGTTCCGTCATAGGCCTTTTATGTACCAGGGCCGCGGTATCTCTTTCGAACAACCCGCAGCCCATAATATTGGCTTCTAAGACCGTTTTCAGCTACGGAAGCTGTTTTCATATAAAGAGCCAGACCAAGATTGCGGTTCAAAGGGATGTGACCTCGTGCAGCAGTCGCGCGTGCTACAATTAGACCAACGAAGCAATACGAATATGAGTTAAGAAGCTGAAAAGTGTGTTTGTTTGCTTGACCGCGCTAAGCTACTGGTCCGACTTGAAAAATACTTAGTGTTATATTTTTTTATCGAGGAAGGCTGTCATAGCAAAATGACGGATCTTAGAAAATTATGCAAGCATATAAATACAACATGTAACGAAATTACGTTATTTATTCATTAATTTTCTTTCGTGTTCTTCTCAGACTTTTTCTGCGACCTTTTTATATCTTTTGAGAACATCTGTTTTCAGTTAACACAGACATACCTATAGTATATAAAAGCAGGGGAGTTGTAATAGTTAATTGAAACTTAACGATGCGTCTATCCTGTGTCAGTCTAGTATGACGTCACTGTATGTTTGTCGAGTTTCAGCCGAGTCCCCCTATATTGTAGCGATGAAATCGATACCATATGTTAGAGTAAACCTTTTTTCGTAGAACAAGTCGATAAAATAACCAAAATTCACATTAAATGTGTGTATAAAGTCGAACCAGAATTTCCTGGGCAACAGGTTACCTAAAGTATAGTAACAAAACTTTCTAGTTGCTGACTAGGACCCGAAAATACTGAGGAACTAGTACCTAGACCTAGACAAAATGAGTATACCTATCTATGTATACTAATATTACAAAGATAAAAACTTTGTAATGGATGAACTCAAAAACTACTTAACCGATTTAAAAAATTCTATCACCATTAGAAAGCTACATTATCTGCGAGTAACACAGGCTTTATTTTATCCCGGTACGGGCAGTAGTTCCAACAGGAAGCGGGTGAAACCGCGGGAAAACTGCTAGTGGGTAACATAATGAGAGTATGGGTGGGCAAATCTCCTGAGGGAAACCTTTGAGTATGACATGATCCAGTAGAGGACAGTTTACGGCTGTGACGACGACCCATTCAGAGATCACGACGACGCAACGCACAACCTTTGATCGATGTACCCGTTCAGCTGTTACTTAGCCACAAGCCTTTCAAGGTGTATATTATACGTCACATATATTATATCACGCTTTGATTAACAAAATCGTATCTGAATTCACGTGACAATATTACAAAGCTACTAGCTATGGTAATTTATTAGTGAGCATCGAACAAATAAGAACCAAGTTCTACACACACGAACAAACAATTAATGAATATAGATTCACAGTATAATGTGTTAATTGTTCTAATTCATTATGTTCGTAATTAACACTGTTTGAAGACGTTTTAGACCCATAAATCGATCCTACAACTTATAACGTGATAACTTTATTTTCTATTTTCATTTTATGATCTTTGTACTTTTTGTGATTAGTTCTAGAACCTCATAGTCATCAATTTTCCATAAATGATAAGGAACCTAGTTCCAGATTCCGACAGCAGATATGCCCTATGTAATATGGAATTGAACAAAGTAAAATAAATAATTTTACTCTCTCTTAAAGGACACTCTACTCTTAAAAGTTCCTCATGGGATGACCACATAACCCTTTGCTTAACTCTGGATTCAAACTTGGGAAGCCTTGCTTAGATAGAAGCCACCCTTGCAATCACTACACCAAAGAGGCAGTATAGCCGCTCATTTAGTGACTGTTATATTGTGAAGGTTCTTAGAACAAATAATAAATTCATCGTGAATAATAAGGACTAATAAATTATAGCTATGACATACATGCTAATTGAAGTATTATTATAATGAATGTTGTTTGTCACTTTACTAACAAAGAAAGTTAATAATTTAACCATCAGTTATGAACTAAACCTATTTATATAATTTATTATATAATTTATTCTCCAGTCTAACACACATTTATAAATTCCATATGTCTATAGACTTAGTTTGTATGTGTGAATCAAGTTATAACCATTTCTGGCATGACATCTTCGGCATGACATACCAACACTACAAAACAAATGATTGCAACACAACTCAATCACCAGTACTACTTTTATACTTCCACCTACATACTTGATACTAATTCAATTATCATCAACTGCAATAGTATGCAATTACACTAATGTTCATATATAAATGTAGCTATAGACTAATCTAGGCTTATTGTAGAGATTATTCAACTCACCAGCGTTTGGAGGGAGATCCAATGGAAATGTGTTTCTAGGAGACACATTCCTCCTGTCCACCGGGTTCACAGATTCAGTCAGATCCAGGCTCAAGTGAGGCGGCAGGTCCAAGGGCACAGGCCCTGCAGCCTCCGCACCAGCCGGCAGGTCCAGTGGCATCCCACTGCCAGCCTGACCTGCCTCATTCGAGGTAGACGCAGCTCCCATATATTCTTCATAATTATAACCCCTACCACCATAATTGCTATTATTCCGCCTACCCAAGGACGAAGAAGATCCTGCATTGAAACTAGTATTAAACGTAAAGTCCGGTAAGTTATCCAAATCAACTGATATTGGCCCATTAAAGTTCAAATATGCTTGCTCCACTAATATGTGGTCTTGCACAAAATCCGGCAATGACGGCATCCCTAGAGGCTCCGAAGCCAGGTTTGGTCTGTGATAGAAGGGCACGTCATTATTGTCCGTGTAAAAGTTATGCTTAGAATCAGAGTTATCCACTACACTAAAAGGTATTTCTACGGAACTACTTGAGGATGTGTTGTCACTTATGCGATGGCTGCTGCCGTCGCTAGGCTTGTCTTTGGCTTGGGAGTCGGTCGCGCGGGGCTTGTCCCGCCGCGGGTCCGCGTGGACGTCTATCTTGGTCGGCGAGTGCTGTACGGTGTTCGCGTACACTTTCGGACGGGCGCCAGTGTTTTCGTACGTCGAGTTACCCGGCAATGAGAGATCCCGCTTCAGGAAATGCCGAAACGAAAACGGGTTCTCATCCTTCCGCGTCGCCCCCGTAGACTCTGCAAGAAAAACGAACAGTCGATGAGGAATGCCTTTATATTTAGGACAAAAAACAACTTCGTAAACTCACTGGAAGAGGAACTTTTCGCCTCCGTAAGCGTCGCGTCACCATTTTCATTACTATTGTACTTTGCTTCTTCGATACCTAAGTCTGGTTTAGCTGCATTTTGTTCGTTTTCCTGCAAAGGTTCTTCGTTATTCGTATTTTGAGGTGACTTCTTATTCGAAACACCATCCTCGTCCTCCGCCATGATAATGAAAAATGACAGTTAGTCTGTGCGATCAGAAACCACGCTGTTTTAATATATTTCGTTCAGAAATTCGCTTTTAAGTTATGGTAAGCATGACTCAAAGGCTCTCAAAAGGCGAAAGTTCAATGAAAAATGTTTTCAATGATTTTTATAGTTATTTGTTTATTTTATTGAATGCATCGATACATGTATGTAAGATTTCTCAATTTTTCAAATAACACTATTAAAATTATTGTACAAGTTGAATATCATAAAAAAGTATAAAAATTACTATTCCATCAGCTAATAAATATGGGTATAAAATAACCAATTATACAGCTCATGTGTAGATTTACTAAAAGCCTCGGATTATCACTTTTCACGTTGGGCCACAGGAGAGCTTCAGATCAGATACTTACCCAATAGCTATATATAGCGTATTGCTGAACATTGGCTTGAATACCAATGCTCGGAATGCTAATTGGCGAAGAAACTGTCCAAAGTACATGTACCTACTTCTTACTAAGGACCTAAGTGAGGTGTAAGTCGCTGACTGCCCAGCGACTGTTACAGCGCAGTAATTCAAGAACCCTATTTTTTAGAGCATTTTTTGTAGTTATTACCTATTTTATCCACTTATTTTTTTTTTGGTGTAATCGATCAAGCGGGTCACAAGGGACCTTATCATTTACTTTTCTATTAATGGTCCGAGCAATTAAGATAAGCTCTTGTTGCATTTTTACGAGAAAGTGTTGCGTTGGGAAGCAATAAAACGACAAAGTAATAGAGAATGTTTTATTACATCTAGTATAAGGCTCCTTTTTAACCATTTCATATTGTACAATATCGAAGTGATTCGCTACGTACTTTACAACAAGTATTAAAAATAATAACAGTGGGATTTATTATTAAAATAACACAAAATAAATTCGTTAACAATAAATGCATTATATTTTACACTATATTAAGTTTATTATTACAAAAATAGTGAAATAATTTCAAAGTTTCTGAGCATAAGTATAGTTTTTAAGCATCACACCTTTATAAAGTTTTAATAAAGTATAAAAATGTTTTTGAAGAAGTTATTAGACATAGACCCACGCGGGAAGATCGAAAGCCAATAAACATTATGGAGTAATTAGCCTTGTTTTGTACGAAAAGGCATTTAGTGACGTGCTTTTTTCGATCTACCCGCATTTCGAAATTTATAATAGGAAGGTACATTAAACAGCGAAATTTAACACTAATGGATAAATGGAAATATGAACCGGCCAGCTCGCTCGGTCAACGTTTCACATGTCTTCCATCCACAATAAACTAATAAAATGAAATCCTTGAAATATTCTGGCTAAGACCCAACAATGAGAGAAATTACCACAATTATATTAGCAAAAATAAAATTTAAAAATAATTTGGCACAGGTCATGAACAAACTATGTTTGATTTTAACTATTTACAAACAAATTAATTGAATACAATGTAATCAATTGTTTTAATGAACTGAACTGAATAAAGGTTGAAAGAGACATCGTGTTTGGGCAGCACCCACTCAGCGTTATATTTCGTTACGTGGAATCGAAAACATAAACAACTTAAACAAATAGATAGTCAGTATTATAAACTTAGAAAATAATTAGACAAGAATTTATCATAGTTCCAATTTTCTCCGTTTAAATGTAAAAATCTGCGTTTATTTCAAAACACGAAGTCCTGAAACAAGTGCATTTTTGCATATACGCAAGTTTCAAAACTATTATTTTTGAGTATGTTTCCTTTATACAACACATTAAATATTTTTTTTTAAGAAACTTCTGATTTTAATAACAATAAATAAAATGGCACTGTTCGATGTTAGGCTTCAGAGTGTTAAATAAAGAGAATATTAATATTTCGTTAATAACATAATTAGTCAAAAGAGTATCATCACCTTTTCTGTAACTTACAGAGTTGGGAAAAGTGACTTTAAACATCGATTGTAATACAAAAATACTTACTGATCCTATAACTACAATGAATTATGATGAAAATAGATACAATTACACGATAAATATATTTTTTGAAAAATAATCCCAAATACAATTTGTAAATAAAAAATATTTTCAGTTATACAAGAGCGAAATTATATACAATTTTAAAGGAAAATATATCATAGCATTACTACTAAATAATTATAAGAAATCGCGATTTAAAACAATTCATAATTTAAAATTTCAAAATAAATATTCTTTGCCTAAAAAGTACTCAAATGTAGGTCCTATAGGAAAGAAAATACAAACGAAAATCAGTCTTTAGGTTATGTAGGAAGAATAATTTATAATGGATTGTTTTTTTTTTATATAAAATATTATTTTTAAAATTACATACTCGGCTTTATTATTAAGTTTTGTTGACTGAAAAATATAACAACTTTAATATGTTTAGGTAAGACTATGTAAGAGGAAAATGCTTGTATACACAATTACATATTATTATGACTAACAAAAATCCATATGCAATTTGACTCGACTTGATAAGAGTGAACACATAATATAATATCACAAAAGACTATGTAATCGAAAAAGAAGGTACACCAATAAAATACATTCAAAAAAAGAGAAACTCGGAGATCAGAATCTCATAACAATATTGCACAATGCGCATAAAATTTTGATTAACTTGTAATTAAAAACATAAGCATACATAATAGTAATTATTTCATTGAATTTTCTTCGGATATAAAAAAAAAACATGAAAACAAACATTAGTGTGGTTAAAATATCGGTGGCGGATTAATAGTTAATTTACAGTAACACTAAACAATTAGGTTTATATCGAAAATACCCACACTACCGATGTACCATACATGTTCATAACATTACGTACACTAATACTTAACTTCCTCAGCATCGCTGTACGCGACTGTACATTAGTCTCCATTTCATAAGAATAAATGCCGAATACTTTTTCACTAATACATCGTATTGGCATCAAAAGAATGCATTGGTACTGTCACAGACAAAAGAGTTTAGCGTTTTTTTTTTAAATTTATTTTTGAGTGACTAACAAAATGGCAGTGTAAAAAGTTTGTATATCAAAATTGAATGGACGTCACAAATTGATGGCAAAAATAGAAAGAGCTGTTAAGTTAATTCGTGTACACTTAAAATGAATATTATAAAGTGAAATAATGCAAATTGTTATGTTGTTAGTATACAGTGGTGGAGCACGCGAGTCACGCAATTAGATCCACGAAACAGATCGCTAAACATAGGTACTATGTACGCGTGTTAATGTATTTTCTTGTTAAATAAAAGCAATGGCTGCGCTATAGTACCAAATTAAAAATTAAATTGCCATGGAAACGTAATGTGTTTTCTGCAAATTGAATAACAGTGGAAAATGTAATCATTAATTTTATTTATCGTTGTAAAATTACCTTGGTACTGAAGCACGAGTTGAACATTAATTTTTAAGACCTTTACTTGTTTAAGAAAACGTTCTTGTAACTATCTTTTAATAGTCGTTTATAAGTTTACACATTAGTTCAAACGTTAATGACAGTACTAGTTAAGTAAAATGCGACATAGCTAGTAGAAATTATCTATGGTCTTTAAAGATCTTATATTGTTACTGCCAGCCAGCAAACAAGCAAACACATTTACTTTTATGAACATTTAAACAAACAAACTGGTACTCGCGTCAGTTTTATTGACAAGTTTCTAGCACGTGATGAATGTTAAAAAAATTATATGAAATTATCGTGACGAACCGAATGTTTAGAATCTTTCCTTTGTTATAAATTATATTTTAGCGTTCTTATTTTGATTTATTTTCTAATCTGCAGTATTTTGATGTCTACCTTTTATGAACATTTTATATTATCCCTCGATTTATCTAATAGCAACAGAGTAATAAATAAGTTTATAGAAAAATAATAATAAAAAATGCTAAACTCATTTGTCTGCGATAAAATTTGGCAACAACATTAATACTAAACACTACCAATATAAATTCCGAAAAGTATTTTATTTGCTGAAAATATCGTTGAAAAATAAATCGTCTACATCTGTTACCCAACTGGAAAATCTACCGACTATGTACAATTCATACATTATTTGATTTCCCTTAAACTATTGTAGAGTAGAAAATCATTGAAGGAGATATCTGATTCCGGTCAAATTTCGAGATTTATTAAGTACTTGATGATTTTTCGGTGTAATAATTACGCCATATTGTGAAGTGTGATCGACGATCGAATGGCTTATCGGGGCATCCGAGGCAGTTATTGCCATTATCAGAATGATATCCCACATGCGTGTTTGTACATCCCGCTGACTTAACGGAATGAGGTATCTCCACTTATCTGTTTAGCTAGCGTTTTACTTCAAAGTGGACTCTATATAGACACCATAGAGTTTACAATTAAATGTGCAACTGACTTAAGCTATTTGGTTCCGTCGTACAACAGACCTTGTCCCGACCTTCACGCTTCGTGTTAGAACTAATTATTATCAGTTGATAAAAATACGAGTGCTATTGCAATGATTGAGTAACTAGTTCATTGATTAAATATTATCAGTATCTATTGCAAAGTCATTGGTGATTTGCGGTTTGAGCATTTTTATTTTACAGTTCTTTCTGGAAAGTAAACACAATTTTGACAGCGATTGTACTCAAGACCAAAACTTTTAAAGAAATGGTTGCCAACGTCAATAAAGGTTTACTCAAATGTCTTAACAGCATTACATATTGAATTTAGATTTTTCCGGAGGAAAAATATATATAGTTATAAAAATATATATATAGTTGTTAGATAATTTAAGCTTCTGATTTTACCGAAAAAATCTGGTTTATAATTTACATTACTGACAATATTCTATATCAGTCTTTAATTAAATCCAAGCTATTATTTTTATCTATGAATCTTTACTGCGTATTATACAGCCGCAGTATTAAATGTTTTACACGATTACCGATTACGATAATCGAGTCAAAATCAAGACCGATTACTCGATTCTCAAGTGTAGGTTATTCAACTTTAATTTGTCGTTAAATTAAATTCGTCCTAATTTTAAGTCACCTTGTTTTTAAACGAATTAATTTTGGATTCTTTCCAAACGTTTTATATCAGAAGAGATAAGTTTTGTTTTTCTTTATGCATCACGATGAGATCAGCGAAAATAAGTTCTATTTGTGTTTATTACAAAAGCTGGGATTTCCAAATTAAAATTAACTCTGCGCTAATCACTGAATTGTTTGTAATTTTAATTATCTTTACTATAACTTTTCCACGTTTTGGGTCACTCAAATTGTATATTATACCGCAGTTTTCCGTATTAATTGTTTATTTACCAACGGATTAAATAGGTAATTTAGTAAAATAAAACGATATTTCCTCGTTATTTCAAATTAAAATGTCTGCGACGCGACGGTAGCCATTGAGTACAATCGTTAATTAATCTTACGTTCGATTTTTCAATTACAAACGGATTTATAGACTCGTTTTAAGATACTGCTTCGTTCAATGAAGCGTGTCCATTCGAAAACTAAAACTTCAGTTCCAAAGACGTGCCAATTCTCACCAACTTCCCACCCGTCAGTCCTGAGCGAGATTCAGTACTAAACCTATAGGTAACCAATACAAGGAAAGTCTTATAAATATCAAACATCTAATCCCCATATATCAGTTAAACTAGTCCTCTTGGAGGTAACATGGCGATTATAATATAATATCACAGGGTTGCTACTAACCCTTTTCATACGTAAGTTTCGTCGCGGGCTTCGAACGTGTGTCGGAAGCAGGCGTAGGGCCAGCCCTAGCTCGTGGGTTCCTCGGAGACGCTGTCCACATCGGTGGAAGCCCTGGGCGTGGGCTAGCTGATGGAGGAACTGCTGGATGTCGATATCGTCTCCCGGCCGAGCTCAGCCGCCATGATGGCTATCGTCAGCTCTTTGCGCGCTTTCTGCACCACCCACACCATCAGTGTTATGCCGATCAGGATCTGGAAATATTTAGAAACAGAATAAATAATTGGGACATCGAAATTAGAACAATAATATAATATGACAATATATTTTCTTTGCCCACTATGGAGAGACGGCGTGGGAGCGACTTATTGGGTCATTGATCTCATAACCCATTGTTTTTGTAAGAGATACAGACTGACACAGCTACAAAGACAAAATTAAGCTTTGACAAAAATCTCCGATGCGGATTTAGGAGTATGATCCGAAGGCTGTAAGAATTTTCGATTATTTATCTACATCCTGATAGCATTGGAAAATTTTTGATTTGAAGAAACTACTAACAGAATAAGGAGTTTCATTACTGCCAGTCACCACGACAAGTCATTTCTTTATAAGCTAAACGTTCGTTTATCTTATACATTATACATGCAACCCTTGAGGCCCACCCCCTAAGCGGCTAATACATATTAAAGGCAAGGCAAGTCAACTGAGTCGAAGGGCGACGTCAAGTCAACCGCCTGTAAAACATAATTATGTTGGGACAGCACGCAACAGTAAGATTCTTGAATATGATTACAGTAGCCTACTTTTGAAGTAAGGCTGCGAAAGAGTTTCCGCCGTCCTGACAGAAAAGAATGCAGAAGGAAGAGGAACACAGATGATTTTTGTTCAGTAAGTTTGAAACTCCATCCCACTGCACTCTTGTCCCTTAAAAATCCCAAAGACGTCTTTAACTGCGTTTGAAAAAATGTTGTAGGTAAAGGATCCTTACCCATATGCTTAAAAGATCCTTAAATCGGACATCTTTTGAAATGGCAACTTTTTCCATCAAGAACTCCGTAATCTATTTAAATGATCTTTGATAATAACTCTGATCTGGTGTGTCTGTGGGTTAAAGACACAAAAAATGCCATTTGATAAATCGATAGTCTCTAAGGCTATGAAAGGGTTGACTTAAGCCGTCGTCGATCGTGCATCGATCGATAGAAGGTCGATGGAAGGCTGAGTAATCGAAAACCCTATTATAACACAGAACAACATTAATCAAAATATATCAAGTCGATATGTCGTCAAAAAACAATTGGACATCAATAATACGAGTGCTTTGATAAAATAATGGAAAAGCTATACATGCAAATCAACTGCCATTGTTTAAATCGCTTTATCTTTGCATAGGTTTTGCTACTAGGTGTAATTGAAAAACGAATTAGTTGGCAGTTTAATACAAAAACCCATCAAGCCTTTAGGCACATAAAAATGGTTTTGGAACCGAATTCAATTCTTTCTTAATGTATAAAAGATATTTATAGACTGTAAAGATAATTGTCAGTTCATGAGATGTTCAAAAATAAGAGATGAATCATTTCAAAAAATCGCACCTACCATATTCTGAAAATACTTGACGATAAGTATTTTCATCATGCTCATAAATTGTTTATCTCCCAAGTATTATCACCATATGGCAATGAAAGAAAATTAGCAAGTACCTGCTTCCTATGCAGATAACAATATGCTACTTATTATGTAGTAGCTCAGTTACATATAGTATGGCGTAACTATATGCACTTTGTATATACTATGATAGTATAGGTAACGGTACTTCCCGAGAGTCATGTCGGAAGGCTAAATTAATTACCGGTTGGAAGGGTGCAATCGACCTGATAGTTCATTAAATAAAGTATCCGCTTGTTTATTATTTTAATGTTGAAAATTTTAATTCCAAGAATACTCAGACTCTTTAAAGACTGTTCATTTGGCTTTAGTAAGTATTCGTATGCGACTCGGTTCTTGTTGACAAATAAACTGTTTACTGCAATTTTCACCGAAACGCTTACTAAAAATAACTTTTCCTCAAAGAATTCTCCAGTTTTTTACGCCTTGAAGTAGTATATTTTTGGAGCACATTAGAATCATTTACAAAATAAAATACTGCACACGTTTTGCCATAACTTTATCTTTTCTATTTCACATTACATGGACATTTGCAAGGTCTGCATACAAATTTGGCGTTTGCGTTAGATATCGCCATAGAGATAAGAGTCGAGTGTTTTGTGTCAATTCGCCGTAGTCTTAACTGCGAAACGATAACGTTCGTAACAGGTAAAATCTTGTTACAACTTGAGATTAGCTGTTCTGCGAAAAAGTCTAGATATGACTTACTAACTGACGCCCGTGACTTTTTTCACACCCCGAGGGAACTAAGTCACACAACCGGATAAAAACTAGCCTAAATTTTAGTGCCAAGTTTCTTCAAAATTTTTGCGAATGTCAAAGAGAGACAATCATCCACATTTACAAACTTTCAGCTTTATAACGTTAGTGTGATAGCGCCAGTAAAAATGGTATCAAAACGAAATATCGCTTTCGAGGCATCGCTCATCACTTCCTTCCACTTTCCTGGACAAATCGGTTATATGTTATGAGGATTCGTCTAAATTGGGTATCCATATCGAGCGAATGATACGATATAGCCACGGGCGGAAAATTCTAGAGCTCAAGGCTACCATTTCGATCTTGAGGAAATACTTTTATAGACGTGTGAACTTTCGTTTCACAGTAGGGACCTAAAATTCAAAATCGTTTATTGAAAGTCCATGTCACAAATTACAAATGGACAACACCCCCGAAAACCTCTTTTCATCAATTCCTAGTTTTATGACTGAAAGAAAGAAGCTGAGACGAACGAACTTCCCAGTAACACAGCTATTTCAATTTAATTATTTGCTAACATAACTTCATTATTTTTCAATATAATACACAACCGAAGAGATCACACAATCTTTCCCAGTGAAGTAACAATTGATTTGTAGATCCTGCAGGAGGCGATTGTAACCGCGATCAACAGCTTCTATTGCAACATCGCAGTAATACAGTAGTTAATATTACCCAACCATAAGACCGCTACGATATTGCAACGGACCATAAAAACAGCACACATAACATGTTCAATCGCTTCGATAGAGTTGATTACAGGAAAAAGGCACTTCTAACTATACTTTCCGCTAACATTCTAGGTACGTATATAATAAAAAATATCCTTAAGCTATAATATACCAAAAAGCCACAAGAAGGAAAACCTAGAGAGCGCATTGTCGTGACCGCATCGATGACATTGAATAAGTCTCAAGACAAGATTCTAGCGATATAAATAAGACTGTATCTGTGTTACAAGTTCACGTGTTTATTGATAGAATAAACTTTATAAATAAAAATCGTGTTCGAAATACGTCAATCGCATCATCTGAGTGCGTATGATCTCACGCACCTAGCCTCTATATCTCTGTTACAATAAAATTGATAAATTAACAGGCGAAAATGGATCCCAATTTTTTCGCCCTAACACCGGTCTATCTTATCCAGTCTAATTTTACCATTCAAGCCATTATTTCCATATACCACAGAAATAAGTACTTTGCGCAATTTTTTTCACAGTGGCAAGTGGCAGTAAACAAAAATATTATTTTCCTTGAGTACCTGACTAACGCAATAAGATGAATGTGGGGACTGTCCCACGGTACAGCACATTCACTACTACGTCACAGAGTAGTTAGTAATCAACAGGCAAATAATTGAGAAAATTGTTCCCACCGTCGTTTTGTAATGCTATGTAATAGGCATCATACTGATTAACTTCATTTTATAGAGACATGATGTCTTGACAAGTTCTTCCGTCATAAGCTTAGCTGTGACATGTTAAATTGGTAAAAACTGTTAACTATTTAACCATATCGATTAAAAGGAAACAGCATTTCGTACCAGGATAAAGATCATCCTAAGAGAGCTAACCTCCAGATTACCATTCGTGCCTATATCAGACAGCAAAATCAGTCAAGCTATTTTTCTTAACAGGAAGACATGACAAGACTTCCGTTTCTATAATAACTTTAGTTCAGATTTCTAAGAATATTCGCAACGGAAGTTTACAGAGTCAAGACAAGGTTTCCTCGATAAAATTCCGACGTGTGACACCACCTTACATAAATATTAAACCAAGAACCTTCACGGGCTGCACTACATTATAAAATATTCAGGTCTGCTGTTCTTGTAGATAGCCGCATATTACGGTCATAATTAATTCACCAGTAATTTAATTGACCTTTGAGCCTCACCTTTGGCCCGTGGCACCCCGTTCCGTTGTATAAATACACATCATTCGCTCGTGGTGGGTATAGGGTCATCTATATCGGGATTAGATAACCCTAGTGTTATAAATGTGAAAGTTTGTTACTCGGTATCATCATCGACATCATCATCCTGGCTTTTGCCCCTATTTTCTCGTGACGTTCTTTTCAGCCATAACGTTTTTCTCACAATGCTTTTGTTTCCCTGGTCGTCCTCTTCCTCTTATCCATCCACGTTCATACTCAAGATTTGGCAAACATGTTGAAATTATTTTTTGTCAAAGCAGAACTTTTCCTTATCAAGAAAGTGCTCCTAACTCTATTGTAAAACATGGGTAAGCGGCTAGCGGATAAACACATTTAAAATGTTCTAAAAACCACAATAAGCCTACACTCACATTAAATACATCAACTCGGTCCAAATGTGGTTTATTGTTATCCTGCAAAAACTGGTCTGTACATTTGAGTCAACGCAAATGTTTACCTTATGTAATTCTTGAATACTTTAAATGGCACGCAGACAGAGATGCAAAAACTACTATTTGGGTGTCATTGGACACCACGTGGCGCGCAGACTTGTGAGTCTAAAATAATTTATTTACACTTCTAAGTTGTCAATTGTGTTAAGAGATATTATTAAGTTTTGTTTTCAGACTGCATATGTTTTGGGTTTCCACATTAAAACGCCTCCACGTGAGGTAATAGCTTTCCAGGATAGCCTGATGTAAAACGTGTTTTACCACACACTAAATCTGGCACACCTTAGGCCGTCAAGATTTCTGCTTTCTATACCTTAACTGATTAGCTAATATTATTAAAGCGGCTGCTCTCTTGAGTTTAGCGAGCGACGCCGCTGACCTCTACTACGCCTTGAGAACGACAATACTTTTTGCATCGTGTCTGCAGCATCAGACTGTAATTGAATATGTGACAAAAAAGGATCAACAGTGTATTATATTGCATCTATTTACGATATAATGGCATTGATATTATGTAACGTGATACCTAGAATAGCGGACGTGGAGGGGCCTGATTATGTGACCCGTGTTCCCCGTTGCGTTCCCGATAGCACCCATGGCTTGTGACGTCACAATCTAGGTTAAACGGTACGAACTAATGATGCTTATTAGAGCTTGTTTGCAGACCATTTAAAATTGGACCAACAATTTAGGTGAATGTACTTTTAGCTGCCATCCCAAAATTTGGACAACGTTGGAAGCCATTTGCTTTTGAATATTTATGCCATTGTACTTCAAAATTCGCTCACATTTAAAAATACGAGTCGAGACAAAGCAGACTAACGTACAGACAGTTTACGACGAAAAAACCTAGTTCATTTACATATGTCTATCTATTTCTACACATGGTTGTCTTATGTAAATATGTAGTATTGGCATGGCTATTTTGAACAGGGTATTTGCATGCATGGTTAGATACGCCTTATTTCCCACAGGTTTCACTTAGAACTTGTTAGAGAAAGCGTTCATATGCCATATTTTATAAACAGGTACTTAAGTCTTCTTTCTATCATTAGGGCGACAAAGTTGCCAATTGAATAAGCCGCACATAGTTTTCTCATCCACTTCATGGTGTGCCATTGAATTGGAGCAGTAATAGATGTGGAGTTATAGCCGTAAAAGATGCTTTCTCTCCCGAATCCTGATGTTTTAACGCAAGTAACTTACTCCAAAACAAACCACAATTCTGACATATGCATTTATAAGCTCCTCACTCTGGAGGTCAATGCCAATCCTGAGCACATCAGTCGTGATTGTGACTAACAACCAACGAAGCAGTCAGGTGTAAATGTGAATTAGGTAGAACATGAACATTAGAATCTAATGTGATAATCTACCATCGTCACGTGTACTTACCACATATAATGTTACTACAATGATCTCATTTGCATCTGAACGTCAGCGAAACGTGATGGGAAAACCGCAAATCAATACAATACATACAGGACATTCCTCAAATATCTCGATTCATTCTGTAACTTTCTGCACCGACCAATTTAAATTGAAAAGACCCAAAAATTTTGATATGCATTCCAGAATTGAATGACGTTGAAAACAGTTCTTGGAACTTGTGCGTGTGTGCACCGAGGCTGCACTTTGCTTGCACATTATCTTGATTATTTATATGATATCTATGTAAGGAAGCATAGTACTACTAATATGGCTGCATAAACACAGGCGAGGCATAAACACACAGACTCGTATGATTCAGTTAGTGGATATGCGCTTGAGCAAACAATCGAAGACACTGCTTGATTACTGATAATGTTGTTTTGGCGACCTATTTTGGTTTATTACAAAACCATGGGTGGAGATACAATCAAATGCAGTATTTCCTCAATTGATATTTGTGAGATATCTGACTGAACGCAGCTAAATAAGGGAGATTAGTAAATACAGCAGTTTCATTCTAACTGGGTACTGGTTTTCCCGTATCATGTTCCTTACCGTGACTACTTACTTATCGGTGTTGCCTTTTCCTTAATTCATGTTCCTTATCGTGACTATTTCAGGCTAAATACCCCAGTACCAAAGTTTTTTCAAAGCCCTAAACAGCCAATCATCATCGAGTAAAAAAATATCAATTCAATAATCACCTGAAAAGCAAACACGACGTATCCAGTGAGATGGGACTCGTGCAGCACATCGTGCATGGACCGCAGCGTGGAGCCGAGGTACACGTTGATGACTTGAGCGGGAAGCAACCCCAGCATGGTCGCCAGGTGGTAGCCGCAGCCACGGACGTCGCTTACCTGTGAAGAATAGGAACATTTTAGGTATGCAAGGTTCCTAAATTGAAGTGGATAGGTCTTAAATGGAAATGGTTTTGGGACAAAGATTTTGTGATGAGTATTTGCGGCTGAGGTAATTAGGAGATGTGAAAGTGTAACATTATACCATGATTACCCTCATAAGCCGTGTTTTGTACTATTCCTGTATAAAGACATCAACCAAGACATGAGCACTGGCAGCCCAAACTACCCAGGTTGATTGAAATCATATCAAAGCTAAACGGATTGTACCAGTCAATCATAACTTCCTCGCAATAATCATTTTTGAAAGCCGAGTCGTACATTCAGAACAATTCGCGTGCCGCAAATAAAATAAACTTATAAAAAAACAATGTAGATTAGGAACACGTCAATCCTATAACCATTTGTCAAGATTGTAAAGTTTTGTGATTGCGGCAAATGTGTACAATTATATTTTAGTGGCATTTGCTAAGCACGCAGTCACGACAGGTAGATTAGGCCGACAATTAACGCCATTACTCCGGCGCCTGGCAAATTAAACAAAAATTTTCACGAACATTCAGAATTCTTGAATACATTTTCCAACATACTCGTACTTGGCTGCAAAGTACATGTAGCATGGTATACGTACGTAACCTTTACCGCTTAATTTGATTTAATCTGCCTGCATCGCAGTTACGGCGGAAAATTGACGTCGTTTTTTGCGATAAAAATGTACTTGTTTAGCCAACAATGCGTTTTTAGCATGTAAATACCGGTGAGACAGTTCTAAAAAAAAGGCAAGATTGATCGATTGTTTTTCTTAAGATAAACAAGTTGACCGATCTTACGTGGCCTTGGCGGCGCCGGACGCACGCACTGTCCAAGTAGGCCAATTTACTGACCGTATGAAAGTTAGTGTGGTGGAAATATTGCTGTAAACACGTCCCGCTTCTCTAACACAACACTACAAACGGGACACTATCATTTTAACTTCCAAACGAGTTGCATAAATATTTAACGTGACGATATTCCGAACATCCCGAGCGATCCTATCTGATATTCAGATGATATATTTAGAACATTACTACACGTTGCCGTTGTAATGAAATTGCTAACGGAATGTTGATACCGGTCGATGTAAAATAAACATTTTATGAGCTCTGAAACTCTGGTGCTTGTATATTTGGCTTGGCCAACGTGATGTTTACAGCAACCTCCTTAAACACGGATGCGATATATTTTTCAGTGCACCTAGAATCGCAGACGTGCAAAAATATCATGGGACTCAAATAGGGGCCATGAGGGATTTTCCTCAAGTAATTTATTAATACACACTAGTGCTCGGCCACTTAATGCATATAATGGATGATAAATTGAAACGGTATTTCGTACAACAATGTTTACCCTTTGTGGGAGATGACACCAAACGCGCCAGATATTTTAACGACAGACAGAGACCACACAAAAAGACTGCGCAGATCTATATGTAGTTTTTAAATAATAAAATGTAAAGACGTCTGGCAGAGGACCAAGAAAGATGGCGACAAAAGTTTACTGCCCTGCACCAGATAAAAACAGGATTCAGTTAAGATAAGAGCGGCTCATATCACCGCTACAGCCGTAGGAGTCGTCGCAAATGTTCTCTTTAAGACAAGATAAGTTGTTGACATATTAGATAGCATTAGCCTTGGTGCGTGGAGCATGAACTCTGATATTCTACTTCATGAAATCTTAATTCGTTCAAGATTTGATAAATGACTTACGATAAAGATGTTGACCTTGGTATTATAAAACTTATCATCATTGATAAATAATACGAAGAATGTTAAGCACGGCGCCAAAATGCACTTAATTCTTCAAAATCTGTGAACTTTATTCAAATGATATTTATTTTTTATGGATACGTCACTTGACCAAGATCTTTGTAAGGCGACAGCTATCATTTGTTTATTGATGAGACGAGACAATGACGACGTAGTAATAAAACAGATGACCGCTATTGAATCTTAAGGCGGGCACATTGTTCAGAGGACACTTTTGTAATATTCCAAGACGACCCGGAGTCTTTACTTTAAATTGTAAGAAAGACAAAGGACGCGTTTCCTTGAAGGTGTATTATGTCATTTATTTCTAAGACGTTGTGAGAAAAGATTTCTAGTCTTCGGAACTGTCGGTTATGTGGTAGGGCTAAAACCGTTGATGAATAAAATTAACCGAGGCAAATTTCGCAGACTTCATCAGAAAGCGAAAGCTCACAGCGAAACGCAATATTCGCAAACCGGCTCATCTAGTTAGGCCTTACCGGTCTTGGGAGAGCTACATCTAATTTTGGCTCAAGGAATACGTTGTGTGGGCGACATACACAATAACAATCAATACAAACACCACAAACTTGGATTGTAACAGCCATACGTAATAGAAAATGTCGCCAGCCCGACATCGGCGCAGTGAAAGCGAAACGGGCCAAGTAGGTGGTTAAACGCGATCGTCCCAGATGCCACGCCAAGAACAATAGCATCATGTTATCATAGTGAGGGCACGTACGATAGTGACGGCCAATCGTCAGTATCAAGCAATGAGGGTTTTTGAAATTTTTTCTGCCACCGGGTGGCGCCACGTATGCGTCTGGTCCAAACAGCTGTCAAATAGTATGGAATTGTAGGTGCCGAACTTATTGTTTATTGAAATTCTGTTATATTGGAAGTGTTATTGATTTTATTATGGACTACGGTCAGAATAAGGTTTCCGAACTAAAAATTGAGCTAAGAGAGAGGGTGCAAAAGTCACTGGTAGTTGAAAAATTTGTTAACACAATATGATTTAGTTTTTTTTATTTACTCAACCTCAATAGTAAAACAATAATGCAGTGCTTTAATTATAAAATAAAAAAACCACTAAAATCGTTCACTATTCATAGTAAAGATAAGCACTTTGACAGTTACCTGGACCTGACGACTCAGTGCGCCACCTGGTGGACGCCATTTTAGAAAACCCTCATTAACTCTTAACAATGCAGTAAGTATTGTATATTGATAAAATTGTGTCAACCACTTCTTGTGACATACTCTTACTTTTAGCAGAAATTGTATTACGATATTGGTGAAGCCCTTTTTAACCCCCGACGCAAAAACGACGGGGTGTTATAAGTTTGACGTGTCTGTGTGTGTGTGTGTGTGTGTGTGTATGTGGCATCGTAGCTCCCAAACGGATGATCCGATTGTAATGCGGTTTTTTTTGTTTAAAAGGTATGTCAGTCGGGAGTGTTCTTAGCTATGTTTGGTGGAAATCGGTTCAGGTCTTCAAGGTCATCAGCTCGTTTGCTAGATGTCATAGGAATGTTACACGCTCAGTTTACTTGCAAGTATATGTGGGATCTGAAATTTGAAACACTAATGTCTTTTAGAACCACTGAGCTGGTCTGCTGTTAGGGCACGAAGATAGGAGACGTAACCCTGGACTGCCTTTTAGTAAACCCATCGAGTTTGGGCTCGTCGAATTTGTCTTGACGAGTTCTCTTCATGTTTCTGATTGGCGAGAACCTAATGCTGCAAATGGGATGTGGCGGATGAAACCCTGAAATGCCGGAATGAAACGGATAAACCGATTTATATTTTTGCTGAAAATCTAGAATGTCCAACGGTTAATCTTTATTGTTTCTCAATCTGTGCAATTCTCCCAGAGCCAGTTTGTCATGAGGATTGTTAAACAGCTTCCTTTGGCCGAGATCGCATATAGCGACCCCATCTTAAGATAAAATAAATTAAATAAAAGAAGGAAAAATTAAGGAGCTCCTTTCAAAAGCATGAAATAAAATTAAATTATAAATTTAAAAAAACCCCCGACCCAAAAAAAGTATGCAATAATTATGACAAAAGGTTAAAAACGCTTAACCCTATAAAAAGTTTATGCTTACTCAAAGGATTTGAAATCTCTTGAATTGATAACGAATGTTTGAGTCTTTATTAGGCAGTGCATTCTTGTCTTAGCCATTCCGAATAAATTATCTACGGAAAAGAGGTGTTAAAGAATCTGAGGAGGCTTTAACGGGTAAAAGAACCAGTTCCCAAAATACAACAAGGAAAAAATTAAATTATAAATTAAAAAAAACCCCCGACCCAAAAAAAGTATGCAATAATTATGACAAAAGGTTAAAAACGCTTAACCCTATAAAAAGCAAAAAATAACTTTTAACACTACGTAAACTAAATTTTGACGTGTCGGGGGACCGCTTTTTACCTTCATAAATACTTACATAAATCAAATGATACCTACCTAATTACAACATTCGTTTTAAAAAAAACACGTATCTAAAGTAATGAATTAGAGCGGTCCCCCGACACGACAAAATTTAGTTTACGTAGTGTTAAAAGTTATTTTTTGCTTTTTATAGGGTTAAGCGTTTTTAACCTTTTGTCATAATTATTGCATACTTTTTTTGGGTCGGGGGTTTTTTTTAATTTATAATTTAATTTTTTTTGTGACGTTCTATTAAATTGGGTCAGCGATTTAACGATGCGGACATGACGAGCACATGAGTTTATTGTGCATCGAGTCATGATGATATACTTTCGTATGAGGATTTCATCAAATCGCCAGTCATCTTAGATTACAAGTTGTAACTGTCCTAATAGCTAAACACTACTTCGGATGCACTTTGTAACTGACCTACGGAACTGTGACGTTGGAAGATGGCGGAATATTCAAACTGCCAGCTTGTACAAGGGTGTTTACCACGCCCACCGACTGACGCCGATCTGTCCCTTCGATGCATTGTCGGTACAATCGGAAATCATCGAGCGTAGCCAGCGATAGTTCTTTCTTATTTATTTTTGCGACTGTATGTATATTGGTGTAGACAGCCTAATTCTGAGCGAGATATTTTAGGGCAACTGGAGCAAGGCAAAACACATCCTGAACAATCCGACTCAATTCTGTGGAAAAAGAATTCTCCAAAGCTCGCAACAGTCTTCAAGGAATAGATGACCAAGTAGAAAATATATGAGTGATACTTACATTAGTTAATTTATAATCCTAGGTACGTCTAGGTAGTCGGTATTACACAGAGCATGGCATTGAACACTGCCATAATATAACTTCAATGCCAACAGTTTTAACCTATTTACTGGGAGTCTCCTTGAACAGTGTCACATAACGTGAAAACCGATGCAAGATACTGCACAAACATGTTTTTCACGCAGAGGTATTATGAAACATTTAATTCAATACAGAACTAGTTCACTAGTGTATCCGTAAACAAGCTATTTCTAAACTTTCAGTGCTAGCCTGTTTTGTTTGTTGCTCTGTAGTTAAAGCTACGATTGGCGAGCGAAGTCGTGATTTCGATAAACGGTATTGAGACTCATTGCAAGATAAGTTCGGAAATTATCTTACCACCTAATTTTGAGACAGAAATTTTATTTATTTGAGATTTCCTCCAAATAAAACACGAGTCCTAAAAACAATCCGTCAAATCTAAACTGACACCAATTGTCTCATAATTAGATCAACGCAGAAAATCGTAGAATCAAAAATACCCGTCCTCTAGATTCTGTATGAGCTCATTACTCCGGCGCCAAACGGACGTATGTTATTGCACTAATGAGGTTAATTGACAACTGTACTTTAATCTTTTTACGAGTGTTGAGGCGTTGCTTTTTCAGACAGCCGTGAGACGTGCCAGATACAAAAGTAGACAAGTTTTAAAAGGCAGATGTGCTGATCATATCGTCCTTGCACACATTTCAAATTAAAAAACATAAAAATTGTGTGCTGTATCAAAGTAGTCTTAATCTTGGCCAATAAATAAAAAGCAGTGAATCGTAGAGAAAAAAAACTAGTTTGAAAATAGAATACACAGGCATGGGGCGTGAAAATATGCGCATGAGTACGAAACTAGTTTCTCATAGAATATCAACTGAAATAATAAAAGTAGTATGAAGAATGTAAAGTG
Organism: Helicoverpa zea x Helicoverpa armigera; assembly: GCA_033682625.1. NCBI lineage: Eukaryota > Metazoa > Arthropoda > Insecta > Lepidoptera > Noctuidae > Helicoverpa > Helicoverpa zea x Helicoverpa armigera. The sequence continues at coordinate 1,414,374 of JAWIIS010000008.1, forward strand.
GAAATGTATGTCTGGAATATTATTGGTAGCGATGGTGCATTTCAAGTTGATATTCCTACCAATTTATCACATACCATAAAATATGGTCAATTGACTTCAAACTGAAGCAAATTAGAAAGAAATAGAAAGGCTTAAGCTGGGAACTAGATCTAACATTTTATTCATATGCCACCTACTTCACGAATCAATTTCAATGTTTTGGAACTTCTGTATTCCCCTAAACACATCAAACAAAAACTTTCGAATGGCACATCTAGGTTCGTTCCTATTCTTGTTTTCGCGATTTCGATCTCAGTTACAGCTCAGGCATTGGAAGGGTGCCCAAATATTGAGAATCGGATAACTGTGATATTAGAATCTCATTGGACCTTCTTGAAGTTTGAATGCGTTTTGATCGCATGTTCCTGATTCTTTTTTGAAAAGGGGTATATAAGATACTCTCGTATTATTCGTAGGGGGCATCTCTAGAGGTCTTCTGTGATCAGAACTTACGGTACAACAGTTATCCTTACGAAGCCTATCAGGCTTATCGTGCCGAAGAACAATAGGGACAGATAAAGAAAAGTAGTGAACACCCTCAGTGCCACCAAAGATATGCTGATAACGGCTTATTGCTGCAAATGGTATAAACAGTCTAGTTTATCTTGTCAATTGTAAACATACCGATATGGTTTGGAAGCAGCACGGATCAGTCAGTTGTTGAAGATATCTAAAGAGCTTATTTCCTGCAGATGAACAACATATCAATGTAATCTCCGAATGCCTGTGTCAGGGAAAATGAGGGATAAATGCGTCTTCTGCGGATTCTTGGTAGCCCAGTTAAGGATGTTGATGTTTATGACTGACAGAAAGGAATGCAAGCGAAAAACATACGCCGAACTCAAATAACTTCGGAACAAGGCAGGTAGAAGAAGAAAAGTTCAGGAATATAGGCATTTGCTCAGCTGACCCAAAGATTAGCCCTAGCTACTGAGCTTCGACCTTGTCCACTACTGAGAAACGTTTGCCTTTACGACCATTACATTTCCGACGAATATAGCCATGCTAGGAATAATAGATGAAAACGAAAGGATATAAACGGCCACAGTTCTATGAAACATCGCGGCCAAATCGTTAACATTATGGCTAACGGCGAATTTCAATAAAATATCTAGATCTGTGGTTATGCTTACTAGAGATAAGAATTTGAGGTTTGCTTGTATGGGGCAGATGGATAGCGTATTGGGATTGCCGCAAATGAATTACGAGGAAATAGTTTGATACAGCTTTAATGTAATCAGAACCGTTTTGTTTGCAGTTGTGGAGATAAAGACAGACGTCAGATACACGATTGCGTCCGGAATTAAACGATTGGACTTCGTTCTTGTTACATTATTGTTTTATTACTTGAAGTTTTTTAAGACTGGTTACTTGTGGTCTGTACCCGATGTTTCTCTATGAAGGCAGATATGTACCGTTTTTTCTCCAATTAAGGAATATTACGGTGCTACATTGACGACATTTTCGCCAAGTGAGCAACGTTGGTCGCGGCGACAAAGGTCGACCGGCATTTCTTTAAAAGGAAACAATGAATTATCCGAGTTATCCTACTTTCTACGATACAATCGGTCCTAATATAGTGAAAGTAATGTTTGAATGAATGCGGATGTTCGAAATCTATCATGCCTTAGAGCGTTAAAGGATTTTTATGGTCGCTACGCCAGAGCTAATGAGAAAGGATAGATTATTTATTTAAATGCGAAAGTAACTCTGTCTCTCCGTCTATCGCGCTTTCACGTCAAAACTACGGAACCGATGTAAATGAAATTTCGTACACAAATAGTCTAGACTTGAAGAAAGGACATAGACGACTTTTTATCCGGATGCACGATGTAGTGGCCGATGTAGTTTCTGCTGGGAATAGCTACTCAAGTATAAATGCGAGTTATACCAGATTGTAAATTAATCAATTCATTGCTACTTTCTTCGCGTCTAGAAGTGTATCAAATATGGACTACAGCATATTACATGAGGTACACTTACGTATGAGGTTTTATAGACTCGAAACTTAAATGCCAAAGGTAACTGGAATGAGATTCTTGAGAACAACCTAAGTTCTCTCTTAAATGAATAAAATTATCATATAATTATATGAGTTTGGGTCTAAATTACGTTTTAAAATAGATCATTTAGGAAGTAGATGCTATATATTCTTTAGTTAAGTCCAAGTAGGTATGTTTTTGCTTACGTTTTTTTCGCTAACAATATTTTGCGCATTCGCGTGTTTTTAGAAAAAAATGGTAATTTGCATTGCAACCATACACAGTAAATAAAATAATAAGCAAGTTGAATAAATAGACATCCATTACATGCATCATGCATGCACAAATACGAGCTGCATAAATAAAATATGCATCATACGTCTAACCTTTTGAAGAACATACCTAAGGTCATGGTCTAGCAATATAAAGGTTTGTTATACCGTCTATGGTTCGTAGGTAGTTTTAAGTACTTTTTTATGGTGACCATAAAGTTAGCAGCCTTGAGTATAACAGCATAAAGGATTAACAATGCTGGTATTTACGTGGCCTTCACCCTTACACCCTGTGAGGGGTGTGAAAGGTATTTTACTACTTCGAATATAATGAAGAATTTATGCTTACTGCCTACAAGAATTTTAAATGTATGCAGTAATTTTGTAGGGTTGTTGGTTGAACAAAATGTTGTAGGTATCGAAAAAAGGAAATTAATTTAAATATCAGTACTATAGTAATTCATACAATGCTAGGGAATAATTTTACTAAAGTATCATCATACAATTATTGCACATTATATCAGATATCTGTTCATTTACCTAAAAAAGTCCAAAAAGGGTAAAGTTGCTTTATAAGAGAACTTTCATTCAACATGTAACATTATAGGCAAAACAAAACAAAAGGTTATGCCTTTTTTAAACATGAGCTTTTTCTCAAGTCTATTGTTTTCAAACCTTTTTCATAATTAACAATAGACAATCAGAATGTTGGTGAACCCAACACCCTCAATACTGGTTGCTGCATATTGTTTTTTTTTTAATTCAGATTGTAGGTTCCAAAAACTAGGTATTATATCAGTAACAGATTTAGCAATATTGTGTTTGTATTACGTAGATAACAAAAAATGTTCAGCATATCAGTTTAATAATGTGATGATAAGAATTAAATGCACTATTTTTGGAAAAGCTTTTGCATAGTACTTGTTATTTTTTTAATTAAATATTATTGTATTACTGCTTTTCTGTATTAATAAATGAAAATAATGTGTTCTTATTGTGAAAGCTATCTGGCTGTGAAAATATTACATTGTTTTAAAATATTTTTTTAAGGCTAATTAACATAGATTTTAACTCTGATTTTACTGAAATAAAAAGTCTGCTGACATAGAGGTCAGTATTTCTATAAAGTCTTGACACTCCGGGTGCAAATCTAAGCACTAAAATTAAATGTACACAGAGGCAGTTTAGGGGGACCAGTCTTATTGAATTATAATCAATAAATTAATTAGTTGCCTTAATTTTGGTCAAGGAATACTTACCGCAAATATAGTGTTCTGCAATCCAAAAGGTATTGGCGTCAGTCGCGCGAAAAATACTATCTTGAAGGCTTGAGGGCCCGAGATCACCTTCAGCAGGGCTCGCGCCGTCTCGTTCTTCAGCAGCCGGTCCAGGGGCAGGTAGTTGCGGAGCGCCTTCAGCGTGAAGTGCGCCACCGCCACGCCAAAGTTCGCGCTCACCAGCACTGTCACCAACCCCTTCACGATCCCGAACAAATATCCACTAGTTATTATCAACACTAAGTAACCTATCGTCACTGGAAAACTCACGATCAAAAATAAACCCATAAACAACAAAAATATTATCCACGGATCTTGTGCGTCCACCCAGTACAAAATCGTCTTCAAATATTCTTTGAAAAAATACAGCACTAGAACCAGGCATGTGAGCAACAGTATTGATACTACGATATTGAATAAATAACTGTACGTTGTCCTATTGTTAATTTTAGCCCATAAACTTTTCTTTCTTGTGACCGCTGTTGGGTCGGGCTGGCATTCTTCAACGTCGACAATTTCCATGTTGACTTTCTTTGACGAAAATTAAACACGGACTATTTATGTTTATTCAGTTCAGTTTCGAGGAGCGTGTCCTTTGCCATGGCCCTTTTCAGGCGAGTGTTTATTTCACGTTTGCGGACAGCGGAGACCAAAATTCAACGAACAATCAACCACTTTGACCACTTTACACAGACTATAAAATGAAATTTTGTCTGAAGAAAAATTATATTCCAAAATGTCAATATTTGACAACAAAATAAGTGTTGTTATTAACAAAAAAAGACACGAATGTTTCGTGATTTTATATTGATGCACGATTATCAAAAATAGATGGAATATTCACGACTGATTTCGAAACTAAGTAATTGAAATTTACTTTAACTTCAGTAATAATAATTGATTATCGGTCTCCATTAGAATTTTAAAATTAATGTTCACACAAGTCCCTTTGCAGAAATTGCCAGTTTACAAAAAAAGGAACCAGCTGTCAACGTAAATAGCGACACAGAGAGTAATTATTTATATCTTCAGCATTCTATGGTCAGCAGACAAGGATAACAGCAAGTACAAAGTAATGAGAGTAAGCGAGGTAGAAAATCCTCGAGATTATAATAGCAACAAATTGTCCTGGAACGATTTTCTCCACAATTTGCACATCTGGGTGCACCGTGGAAGATATAATTACTTTTTCTTATAACGTGTAAAATAAAAATAAACTTGTATTAATGGTGTAAAACCCTTAATACTAAGCTATTTAGATTAAGGGAACGTTACTCTTGGAAGTTGTGTATTAATTTGAAGCTTCGAGAAAAGACATAACCATGCCGCCGAAGAAAGCTAGCGGGGCTGGCGGTGCCAGCAAAAAGACTGAAGCGAAGAAGAAGGATAAAGTAATTGAGGTGAGAAGCAACAGTTATATTCATGATTAGCTTATTAATTTCACCAATATATCCACGTACCAAAAATATCCATTTGTGTTGTAAAATGTTGTTTTGGAAGACAATGAAACTAATTAGGACACGCGATATCCTGTAATATTCTAATTTAACTATAGCTACGGCGAAAATACGTGTAACCGAAATAAGTGGTTAGGCTGGAACAAGTAATCCTTGTTTATTTACTTTCCACTGGAAACATAATCAACCTATTGCACAATTTTGGAAAACTAAGATATCAGACAAGTTAGAATTTAAAAATAATTTCTACAACCTAATCTACTATGTAAGCATAGTCTTATGCTAACCAGTATTAGAATGAAAGCACACCTTTTTTGATGAAGACAAGTCCACTGAAGTGTATGTCGCATTATTTTGTTTCACAAAATAAAACACTTTACTTACAAAATGACCTACTATTATAATGTTACATTACAGGACAAAACCTTTGGTCTCAAAAACAAGAAAGGTGCAAAACAGCAGAAGTTTATCCAGCAAGTTGAGAAGCAGGTGAAGAGTGGCGGCATCCACCCCGCCAAGCCCATGGATGACAAGAAGAAGGAGAAAGAGGCCAAAATGAAGGAGCAGAAGGAGTTAGCTATGCTCTTCAAACCTGTACAAACACAGAAAGTTGAGAAAGGTATTATAAATACTGAGGCAGGCTACATCTTTAACAAAGATTGTAGAGCTGGTAGATTTTAGCTTAATGAAAATTTCTTGCAAAAGAAAACATTTAGTTATTGTTATTACCTTAACTTTGTATATCTTGTCAAAGGAAATAGGATAGAAAAATCACACTAATAAAGTTAGTGTGATTTGCACACTAACTTTGCACTCAAAAAATTTGCTCATACGCTACGACTGATTGCAGATATACCCAGAGAAGAAAAAAAATAAAAATAAGAATATATACATGCTACCTTGCTAGTTCCCTTTCCCTCAAAGCATGTGTAAGCTGGTGTTATTAACAAGCCAAAGTTATTAAACTCACTAAATCTCTTTTTTTAGGTACTGATCCCAAATCAGTGGTGTGTGCTTTCTTCAAGCAAGGCCAGTGTACCAAAGGAGACCGATGCAAATTCTCTCACGATTTGACACTTGAGAGAAAGGTAATATTCGTTTTATATTGTTCTTCAATATATCTTGTTTTATTATGATAAAGATAAAAACATATTGTAATAAACAGAAGAAAATAAATGAATATGGCACATAATGAAGCTATTGCTGGCTGGACTCTTGTTATGAAATTATAAACATCATTCTGAACCACGCAACTTGTATGACTTGATAAGTTCCTGATTAAGGCCATATAAATTTCTATTTATTTATAGTTTGAAGTCAACAAAAGATGTATATTTAAAAAATTACTGGTACTTTATACTTTCACTTTATCCTATTAATATTTCCAGGCTGAGAAACGTTCCCTATACGTAGACATGCGTGATGATGATGACAACATGGACAATTGGGATGAGGATAAACTGAAGGAAGTCGTGGAGAAGAAGCACGGAGAAGGTGATAAGCAGAGACCTACTACTGATATTGTGAGTTATTTCATATTTTGGAGAATTGTGGCACAGATTTTTTTTTACGGCGTAATAAGAATGTCTTGAACAATTGCCTTCCATGGTGTCTATTCTCGAAAGAGATCAGCCATCTGATATACAAATGAAAACTCTAAAATCACCATCCTCCATAAATTCAGCTCTATTTACTGCAGCATATTTTATAACCACTATCTAAAACTTACAGATCTGCAAACATTTCTTGGAAGCAGTCGAAAAATCTAAATACGGTTGGTTCTGGGAATGTCCATCAGGCTCCAAGTGTATATACAGGCACGCCTTGCCTCCCGGCTTCGTCCTCAAGAGAGATAAGAAGAAGATGGAAGAGAAAAAGAATGAGATCTCTCTAGTGGATCTTATTGAAAGAGAGAGAGCAGCACTTGGTCCTAATCAAACGAAGATCACGCTGGAAACCTTCCTTGCGTGGAAGAAGAAGAAGATTAGGGAGAAACAGGTTCGTGAATTTTGTCAAAATATTGTAGTGTTAAATTGTTTAATTTAACAATCTGTTTGGTATATTCTATCACCTGGCCATGTGCTACCTTGAAATTGAGCAAGCACTTGCTGAACGGCAATGACTTTCGTAGATTTTTTACATTAAATCTTTTGAAACATGCATTTTCCCAGCTGGTAAACAAAGAATATCATAACTAAAAGGACACAAGAAGTATGCGTTTCTTCTTTTGTTACATTTTCATGGTGTACATGTTTGGTATATTTTTTATGGAGATATGAACTCGCAAGTCAGGGTTATCTATAACTTTTTCTCAAAGTCAAATCATTTTTTTCATTTAGGCCTTTACAAGCACTTATGAACGTCAAAAATATAAATAGGTTTGATAAGTAGTTTTAGGTGTACATATGTTAGGTTGCCCATCACATATAAGTTTGCTTTTACTGATTAACTTATAACCATTTACAGGAGGCTCTAAACAAGGCCGAAGAACAGCGTCGCAGCGACTTCAAGGCGGGCCGCGCTGTGGGTCTGTCAGGTCGTGAGATGTTCTCCTTCGACCCCGCGCTGGCTAACGACGCGGATGAAGATGATGATGACGAGGCCGTCGACCTGGCCAACTATGGCGACCAGGAGGTCGATACCACGGAGTATAGGGAGGTCCAGTTTGATCTCATCGCTATGGAAGCTTGTGAGGTAAGAATAAATAACAAAATATGGCCTATGTCACTCTGTCTGGGATGGAGGTTCTTCCCATCAGTCAGTGAAATATTTTTTTAAATTAGTTCAGTGTCGTAGTCAGGAGGGTAAAAAATATAAATGTTTACTTATATTAGACTAGCTTTTGCCCGCGACTTCGTTCGCGTGGAATAGTGACTTCCGGCAGATTTTTGGTTTAACCAATAGATATCGCTATATGTCTGGATTTTTTATTTTTATATTTTTTTTGTAATAAAAACTATCCTATGTCCTTTCTCAAGTTCCAAACTATGTCTGTACCAAAGTTCACACAAATCGGTTGTGTAGTTTAGGCGTGAAGAAAAGACAGACAGGCAGACAGAGGTACCTACTTTCACATTTATAATATAAGTTATCAAAATCGTATTTATGCGAACGTCATCATAAAATTCTGATTCGTCATCAGGACTTCTTCATAAAATCTAAGAAGATGTATACAAACTTTCATCCCCTATTTTATCCCCTTAGAGATGGAAATTATCAAAATCCTTTCTTAAGGGTTGCCTACGCCATAGTAGCTTTATGCATGCAAAGTCTCAGTCCGATCGGTTTAAAATTGACAAAGTTTCATACAAACTTTCATCCCCTATTTTATCCCTTTGGGGGTAGAGTTGATCAAAATCCTTTCTTAGCGGATGCCTACGTCATAACATCTACCTGCATGCCAAATTTCAGCCCGATCCGTCCAGTGGTTTCAGCTGTGCGTTGATAGATCACTATGTCAGTCAGTCAGTCACCTTTGAGTTTTATATATTTAGATAAACGATAAAAAATAATTTGTTATGCGGCTCGTGTGTACACTATGGTCGCTCTTTGGTATTTTGGCCTTTTGGTCGCAATTCCGATCTGATTTACCGCGAAATGGTCTCGAATCATGATAGAGCCATTGACTTGGCGTCTATGACGACCTCTGACCTCGACTCAGAATCTTGTGTTTACGTCCTTTCAAGTTCATGACTGTCCAATTTATTGATGTCAACCTAAACATTTTTAACATAAACTTATTTTAACTCCAGGCTGATGACACCGGCACGAAAGCGACGGAAGACCGGCTGCAGCAGCTCAACCAAGGCCTAGAAAATGGCAATGGCGACGGCCCCGAGTCCTCCAGCGAAGCCCCGGCCTCCGAAGACGCGGCCGCAGTCCCCATCAACGAAAACCTATTCCTTGACGAAGATTTAGACGAGGAACTTCAAAACCTTGATTTAGAAGATTAGGATTTATACACAATATAGATTATACAATTTTTGCGTTTGTTTTCACTTTTTTTGGACACGTTTTGTTGTGAAGGTGCGTTTAGACTAAACTGGCATTCTTTAGTAGTCATTTTTATCAAAGAAAACGCATTATTTCGTTGTACTCTGTATAATAAATTATATATTAGGTGGAGATAGGATGAATACTAATCGTTGGTTTGGTTTAAATGCACCCTAAAACATTGCAGTTGAAACATCTTGTTCAATAGGCAAAATTCGCGCCAATTCCAAAACCATGTAGGTAGCTGTTATATTTATTCGCCGGATTTACGCTCAGCACTGGGGTGTTCCCTATGGCACTATATATTTCAAATTATAACCAATGCGAGTATCTCCGCTTTGTCCGAAGTTGGTTAGTGACTTTACAGCAGTAGACGTTTACGAAAAAAACACCATTTGCTTTCGCAAGGCGTCAAAAATAGCTGAATTCCGAGTGGTAAAGTTATTTGACGAGAACGAGACTGTTACATAACTGAAAAGGACTATTTGAGGTCTCTACAATAAGCTATTTTAAAGACTTTCGATTTTGAACGTTACGTCAATAGGCATAAAGTTGATAATTATTTAGCAACAAAATATTACCCTGCTTCAATGAGTTTCTATGTTATAAATACATAGCAGTAAATTAATAAGACAAGACTTATCTACTGTGTATCTCTAATTTTCCTTCAGATAAGATACACGTTTTGTTCATCATATTTTGATGAACAAAACGTGTATCTATGCTATCGGAAAATTATCATCTTGTCTATTATGTAACTGTTCAAATATTTATTAATGATTGTGAACTGCTGCTAAGCAGCTTTGTATCAAAAATTCATTATCCTATAGATATAATCGGATAGAGGATATGTTATTTACAATACTATAAAAGTTTTAGTGAACAGCATCAACATGACTCCTGTAAAGATTTTAAAGACCTAGGTATTTTAGAAGCCTACAGATTTTAGGATTGAACCTTGTAAGCGCTTGAGCCACTCCTGAGATTTTATTTACCGTTACAGATACATTCTTGTACAATATATTCATGCACGTCAACTTTGTTTATTTAAACAAAAAAAAAATATTTTAATCTTCAAAATATGTCAAGGTTACCTCCCATCCATTTTACCCATTACCCATTTTACAATGAAATACAAATCCTACGCATGAAAACGCCACTTTCATAATATTATGCATGCTCATAAAATTATATAAGTAAAAATATTGTTCTGTAACAGAAGTTATGTATTTGTAAATAAAATAACGTATTTTTAATTATAACTGTTTTATTATTATAAAATAGAATACCTTTGATACAACAATTAGTCACAAATAACACTTAAAATTCTAATAAAGAGTACTCTAGGTATATAAAAACCTATCAAATGGTAGAAATAGAGTAAAATTTCTTACCAAATGCTTGCTCAAAAAATAAGATGCTTTTTAAGACAATATCACTTATTTACAATATTTTTACTTACCTTGGAATAAAATGTTCAACTTCATAAAAATAAGGCTATTATTTGTTTTCCATAGCCAGCCATCTTGCGGGGTTGTCTATGGTAATTGTGTCTATCTGTTGGCGCGAAAATCCTTTGGCCTCCATCTTGGGTAATATGTTGTGGATAATATGTGCGTAGCCGTGGCCTCCAAACTTTGTCTGAGAATTTTTTTTGCGATATAATAAACCTGGCATCTGTTCCCGTTACGGGTACCTATATTTTGATATGACATAGTTTGGATTCATGTTTTCATTTGTATATCAAACTACTGAACTCCGCCGGAACGCGAAAAGAGTTAGTCCCAAAAATGTCTTCCTCCCACTTTGTACGCTGTTAGGTCAACATAATCTTAGGACTAACTATTATGATTACTTTGTGTTTTAGATCCAGCGGCTTTATGAACCATCCTGCAGCCCCAATAGGTCCCTTTAAAGTAGAAAGTTCTTTTAATGAAGTTATTAGATTAGACTTACCAATCGATGTTTCGTATGAATATCATGGGACATGAGTATCCTATCTTCTTTGCCCTCCTTGACTAGTAGCGCAATCTTCTGTATCCTCTGAGCGTCACTCAACATGTCCGTGTCCACATTTAGCTGGTAGTATGAGACTTCTACGCCAAATAGGTCGAACTGGCAATATGTGCCTAGTTCCGCAAAGTCTAGCAGGACATCGTCTTCGAGAAGAGTGCCTGTAATTTAATATATATCTGTTTAAGGAACAATGTCAAAGCTAATTTGGATTTCCCGAGTTTCTGAAAATATAAAAAATATCTGCGGATAGGAAAAGAGGAGATCGAAAAATGATTCCATTTAGGTAATAAACAATAACTTGGAAATAACTTCTCCATTTTGCATATTATGGCAAGTCCGTTAAAAGTGCCACAAAAAGATTCGCAGAAAAGAATGCATAACGTAAAGTGGGATAGCAACTGGGTTATTTTTACTTACGGTCCAAATGCGACATGACGACTTTGTCAGCGGAGCCCCCGGCCTCCAGGTACAGGCGTATGATCTCGAAGGGAGCCTCCTTGACCCTGTGGGGGTGGAAACTGACTCCACAACCGATCTGAGGTTGTAACTCCCCTGCTGCCTTTATCGCGTTACGTTCGAAATCTGGAATCCAATCAAAGTATACTTATAATTAATCTTAGACAATGACTGAAAGAAAGATCAGAATTCGGTTTATATGTAGGCAGAGGTAGATAGACTACGAGAAAAGATGCATAGAAAAGCTTAACACAGTGTCAATCTCAAAAGTGGGTTAAGTATAGTTACGCAAGAATTGGGCGTATGTATAAGTACCCAAAAAGTTAAATGATAAATGAAAGTTTGAAGATTATTTTAAGAGCTTCGCGAAAAACTCCCGTGTTGAACTTGGTAGCTAAATTGCAAATAACGAACCTCTTAGCGGCCAAACGCTGGCGATCTCTCCCATGAAACCAGCCCGAATAGAGGGCTCTTCACGACACCCAACCGTGAGCTCTTCCATCATATGATTGTAAATATCTTCCGTGGTCTTGTCTAGTGTACCGGAGCTCTGAGTGTCGGCAATGTAGTGGCCAGTACCAGCCACGATGTGCACCTTGCTTCTAAGCGATACTTCTTTGTAAAACTTTAAGTTGCGTCTAATGCCTTCTGTTGTGTTCTCCACAATGGTACCTGAAGAAAGTCGCATCATTTGAGAACCTTTCTTTGGATCTCGGTTATTAAATTAAACCGGGGCCCGATTCTCCTAATTTTACTTAAGCGCCCTTCGATTAACGTTCGACTCGATTCCACTGAGATCCAATCCCGACTCGATTACGATTGAAGCGTATGTGGCATTACGCTATTTTTTCTTTGAAATAAACGTTTTTATCCTTTTCTGTCATTCAATAATGAATAATTTTGTCTGCAAATGATTTACGATTGCAAAATGATTGTACAGCAAACTACCGCATATACCAAAACCATCAAAATAGCAGACCAATCGCACACCAATCAAATGTCAATCGAATACGATTGGTCTTTTATTAGTAGCAGAATGCCCGATATGGTTAACACTGCTATTACGATCATATTGCGATTCGATTTCTATTCGATTTTGACATTATTAACTTAGGAGAATCGGGGCCCCGGTCTTTCGATTGTTTGTTTGAGTAGCGTATCTAATTGAGAATCGTGGGTAGGCCAACAGTATATTTCTGAGCGTTTTCTATTCTCATTTGTCAAAAAAAATATTAAAGATATTCCTACCTTCTTTTTCAAAAATCATCAAATGACCCCTCCCGCTGTGTGTTAGCAGCGGTGAGGGAGTGCCAGACTCTTACTGACTAAAAACCGTCGTATTCCGTCATAGGCCTTTTATGTACCAGGGCCGCGGTATCTCTTTCGAACAACCCGCAGCAAGATATTCCTACCTGCCTTTTCATAAAACTCACCTCCACCAGCAGTTCCATATTCAACAACATCATGTAAAACAGCTGCATTCGCTTCCTTATCATCCAGTTCCAAATTATACCTCAAACTGTATGGGTACTGCCTCACGAAACCCAGAGTTTCTATATGGAAATTCGGGTGGCTGTCGAATTTTGGAGCCAGGGCAGAGGGCGGAGTCTTGTAGAAATGTTCGAAGTTCATAGCCAAGTGCTCGTGAGTTAGAGTGCGGCCCAACACTGATGGGCTCACGTCTCCTAACACTGGAACAACATGGAGTGAGGATGAACATGAACTTTGGACTAGCCTCGGTGGGCAGAATCGCTGCCGAGGCGCGGGAGCAACTTTTTCGGAACATCTAATAGGTAGAAAGTAATAGTTGTAGTATCTATTCTGCTTACCTCTTTTGTCATAAGCATAATTTCGGTATAATAATAATATGTTTGTATACTTTGCATAGTTATATGTGTTGATAAACGAACTAAATAACAGATTTAAAAATAGATATCTACTCAATACCAGCAGATAAATAAAAATAAAAAAAACACTCACCAGTTTGTACTTTTGAAGTCATTTTGATAGTACGAAGCGTGTGACTTACTGATACACAGACACCGAACTACTGCCCGGTAATAATACAATATTTACTTTATCGCTTATCAATGCTAAGAACACTTTAAATAATTAAACAGTGATAGACTGAAAGACTACGTTGGTTGTGTGATATTCCGGTACATCCAGTTTTTTTGTTTGATAAAGAAAATATGAAATAAAATACGTAAACAACAATAAACAAACACAAAATTAGTGCAGTGTGCTCCTCGAACACGTTTATTAACGTGAGAAACGAGGTCAAATTTACGAAGGAGGGCGAAGTACCTATAAACAGTTTCAAAGATGCCATGTAGAAAAATAAATAATAAACGTTTACAGAAAACGTATTTTGCGTTGAACGGAACACTGTGGGCGCCAAATTCAATTATATTACTATGGCAACGTAATTTGTTTACTAGTTTATTGTAAGGAATTATAATAGCAAAAATAGTTATACGAAAAAAATACTACTTAGGTACGCTTGCACAAATTGCCGTCAAAAATTACTGACTACAAAAAAGTACTGTACCTATACAAAAACCTATCAAAAGGTTAAATTACAATAAAATCTGTTTCCAAATGATTGCTCAAAAGTTTTATGTTTTTTAAGGCATTCGTCAGTTGCACAGACGTCCATTAAAGTTAAGGCTCCATTAAATTTATTTCTAACACTTTCTTTGTCAACAATATAAAAAGTGACAGCAATCGATTTAATGAAGCTTTAACTTTAATGGACGTTTGTGAAACTGACGGACTATCACATACAATAATACAACCGAATAATACAATATTTATTTTATCGCTTATCAATTCAGAGAACATTTTTAATAATGAACAGTGATCTAAACTGAAAGACTACGTTGTTTGAGTCATTTTAGGGGCACACTCGGTTTTATTGTTGGATAAGGAAAATATTAAATAAAATATTTTTATTTATGTGAGAAACGAGGTCAAAACGAAGGACGGCGAAGTGCATATAAACAGTTTCGAAGCTGCTATGTAAATAAATAAATATTAAACATTTGAAGCGTTAATTGCGTTAAACTGAACGCTGTGAGCGCCAAATTCAAGTCCATTGCTATGGCAACGTAATTTGTTTATTGGTTTCTTTTAATTCGTAAGTGTTATCGCGTGGAAAAGATGCCTATAATAGTGAAAGATTACACTTGGTCTCAAACAAGTAGCAAAATACACATAAGGGTTCCATTAAACCCTGTTAGTCATGAGAAAGTTGATCTATTTCCTACTGACAAATACATTAAGGCGAATTTCAGTCCATTTTTGTTCGAAGTATTTCTACTTCACGATGTTGACATAAAGAAAAGCAAATGCTTGGTCAAAGAAGATTTGATAATCTTAGATTTAGTTAAAACTGAAGAAATTGAATGGGAGTGCCTGGAAAAAGAGCTAACGAAGGCTGAAAAAATGAAAATAAGACAAGAAATGATTGAAAAATGTCAGGCACAAGCTCAACAGGAGTCTGAAGATAGGAAAATAAAAAAGAGCCAGTTAGACAGGTTCACAGTTCAGCAAGCGATGGAAATAGACAGTCAGCAACATAACCTGATGGATTCCAGACGCGATGCTGAAAGGAAGAAAGCTATGGACGAGTTAGAAGACTGGAGAGTTGATCATGTTGAAAATAACAATAGAATCTGCGCACCGCCACCTAAAGAAACGAATGGTGTTCAAATAACTGAACTTCCTCCATCTGAAGATGAAACAGATGATGAAGAAAATAAAAAGGAAGTGGTAGAAGGAAACAAAGAAGTTACCCAAAGCGCAGCACCAGTTAATAAGCCTACACCAACTACACGAAAGCCAGCTAAGACTCCAGTAAAGTCTGAGTATGTAGAGAAGAAAAAACAAGAGACTGCAAAGAGGGTACTGCCAAAGTTGAGACAGACTATGAGTTTAGAGGTCAAACATACTCCCCGGACTTTTCCGACGCCCAGTAGGGAATCTACAGCGGACGAGGAAGCAGCTTGGCTGAAGAATATCACATTGGCCAGACGAGCGACAGGTACAGGCAGCTTCAAAAGTAGCTGAACAAATCTAAATTTTCAAAACTGCTACACCGTGTCGTTGATAACTTACCAGAGTATCTATTCATCTATGTACCTATTTATTTTAGAAGTCTAGGATGTTTAGTAAATTTTGGCGCTTGCCTTATTAATATACATATATAAACCACTTATTTCGGACAGAATCCATATTCATGTTAGTAGCAATTTACTTAGCTCTATGTTAGTAATTACATTTTTTTTTCATTTTTTGTGAACACAGTAGAAATGTTGCCTGATCGTAACTTTAATTTTTTAAATTAAAATCACACATTAGGTACTGATGGTTGTGGTTGTGCTACTAGATTGTTGTAGTTAAGCTTGCTTAGTAAAATAAAAAAAATCTTGTATTTCCAGGGTTTGTCTCTGAGGACCTGCGACCCGAGGAGCAAGACCCACAATGGTGCAAGATAAAGGGAGACGAATTCTTCAAAAACGGGAACTTCCTGGGAGCCATAAGCGCTTACACGCACGGCATATCGCTGTCTGACAAACTGCCTAGCCTTTACGCTAACAGATCCGCTACACATTTCGCTCTTGGCAATTTTAATAAATGTGTAAGTTGTATTCATAAACTTCATTTTAAATTATGTCGATTCAGCGGGACCTAGGTAGCCCTAACATCCACATTTGGTTAAAAACTATTTTTTATAAGAGATAGACTAGTCTAGCGACGAGATGCTCTTTTATTCAGGGTCCTGGAGTAGTTCTTTCAAACTTTCAAGACGGTCAAACTGCAGGCTACAACTACATAAAAGTACCTATTTCAAACTTAGGATCTTTCTACATACATCATCTTCTAATTACTAATCAAATTTATACAATTCCAGCTAAACGACTGCTCAACAGCCTTAGACCTGATGAAGCCACCGTGCGAGAGCAACCGCAGGAGCCGAGCAAAATGCATCGCCCGCCGCGCAGCCGCTCTCGCTCGACTGGGCTATCTCAACAAGGCTATAGACGAAATGAAAGCCGCGGGAAAACTACTGCCAGATGATGAGACCATCAAGAAAGATATACATGACATGGAACGTGCTTGGGAACAGAATCCTGATTCCGATTAATTACTAAGTTATATGAGCATAATAAGGGATGAGGAAGGTGCTAGAATTTGTAACGTTCGTATGTCTGGTCTTTATGAATGTAACTGGTCTTTATCGCCTCGTATTTTTTAGCATTTCGCCTCCGTCTTTTTTGATCCTACTCGCCTTTAGCAACAAATGTGAATGGAGAATATAATATGCTCATCATGTGGTGCATTATATTTTATGCTATTAATTTTATTTCCCTTTTAGATTCGGAATTATTTTCTAGTATAATGTGTTTTCAATAAGGTACAAGCATAATTAAAACTAAATAAATACACCAGAAACATTATAATATTAGGAATAAAATTATAATACATTAACTGAATGTTTTACTCTTCAATAGCTTTTTTGGGTAGACCAAGATTCTTAAGTAGTGCGTGTGGGGAGGGGTCCCTTCCGCGGAACCTCCTGAACACCTCACTGGGGTGACAACTACCTCCAACAGCCAAGAATGTGTCTCTATACCTCTTGCCCACATCCAGGACATCCTGGTCACCTTGTCTGGCTTCCTCAAATGCACTGTAGATGTCAGCGGCGATCATTCTCGACCACAAACGACAATAGTATGCGCTGCCCCATTCCTCAGAGATGATCTTAGTAAACGAAAGAGGATGAGAGTCATACTTGTCAAAAGGTAATGCATGGTATTTAGGCCACAATTCCCTAACAATGTCTCTCCAGAAAGCCTTTTTCGAATGCAGTTCCAGGTCAAGTTTGGACAGATAAAGTTCTTTGCACAAGTTGTATCCTGACATGTGCCCTCTGATGTTTTGCAAGTTCTTCACAATGTCATCTGGTAAAGGCTCTCCTGTTTCACAATGGCCACTCACTGATCTAATAGTGTTGGGGTCATAAAGCCAGTGAGTCATCACTTGGCCACAAACCTCGGCAGCATCCCACTCGACATTAGAAAGTCCAGCCACTTCAGAGTAATTAGCCTTTGTCAGTAAATGACGCAGACAATGACCAAATCTTTGGAACAGAATACCAACCTCATTGAAGGTCAGTAAAGATGGTTTGTCTTCACTTGGAGTTTGGAAATTAAATATTAATGCTGATAATGGGGTTGTCTCAGTGGATGTGCATTTGTTTCTGATTGCAATATGCCACCCTGCATCATCGTAAATGCGTATTTTAAGGTCCTGGCGTGCATATGGGTCCAGGTAAAAGTTGGCAATAGGGGCATCACTAGACTCATCATAAACATCGTAGAACTTAACATCCTTATGCCAAGTATGGATGCCCGTTCGCTCAACAATTTGGATGTTAAATAATTGGCTGCACAAATTGAAAAGACTAGTAATCACTCTGGGTAGTGGGAAGTACTCCCTAATTTTGTCTTCATCAAAACCATACAGGGACCATTTTTGTTTCCTTTGCCAATAAGGTATGTCCCACTGTTCTAGTTTGACATCAAAGCCTCTCTCCTGTGCATATCTCTGCAGCAACTCAAGTTCCACATCCTGCATTGACCTGGCACTCTCCAGCAAGCTATCAAGCACATTGTTCACATTTTCAACAGAACCAGCCATTTTGGTTTCCATGCTCATGTCTGCATAAGTTTCATAACCGAGTATGGTGGCCTGCTCTCTGCGTAAACTCCTTATATTTTCCAGATTCGTGCCAGTTTCAAGTTCTTTGTTTACGTAGTTGGAACATCTTTGTACATGAGCCTGCCAAGCATTCCATCTCAGGTCTCTATCAGGGCAGTACTGCATGAATGGCTCATAAATATGGGGTTGCAAAGTAACCTTCCATGGGCCTTTTTGAGGGTCAGCACCCATTGCCATAGAGTAGACTAGAGTATCTGGGAATTCTCTCATAAGCCTGTCATCCTTTATAGTACTTGTGAAGACCTTATTAGCTATATTAACTTTGTCTCTGAACATCTGCCTTTCTTTCTGTAACCCTGATAGGACATTGTTTAATCTGTCTCTTTTGATGCCTTTTACATCTAGACCATTTAGTTTACCTTCTAGAATGTACTTATCAAGTAGCCTCTGTTCTTCATCTGTTAGTTTTTTAAGTCTGTTCTTTTCTGTGACTGCAGCTTGGAAGATGGGTATGCTGTTGAATTTTGTGGAGCGAGCCTTGTGGGCTCTCTCATGTATGTGTATATATGATTTTGTAGGCATGAGTGAACTGTTTCCGAGATACAGAGTCTTTGCCATTCCCCATGTCAGTTCTAGCTGTGAATCTAACTTCTCCAATGGCTTAAATACTTCAACAAATGCATTTTTGCAATTTTCTGAAGCATGTTCAATCTGTCGGACTCCATTTTCGTACTCTAAACTCTGTTTGCTGATTGTGGCTATGCATTTTTCGATTGAGATGTCATTGAACTCTGGTAGTCCATTGTCAGACAGTAAAGTATTTTCTGCATCTTCTCCTATCTCTGGAATTCTGAAAAAATATAGTTTATAATTAAACTCAATACTTTATCATCGTTATTAAGAATCTAGGGTCATCAGTACGTAGGATTCTAGCCTTTTGATCGAAATGTCGTTTTATGGTTATTAACACATTACTAGGAAAATGGTTACTTTAGTTGAACATTGGAATGTTCTGACCTATAAAATGTATAATGTTGTCTAGCTAGGTTATAATCTGATAAGAAACATTTTAAAATAATGGAACTTTATTTGTAAATACACTTTATTTTACTTTAAAATGTTACGTAAATAAAGCGGGACTTGAGACCAGGAAAGCTTCGAGGCGGACCTACAATCTAATTTCGAAATCGGACTGCGTATTGTGAAATGCGACCTTTAAATTAAACCCTACTAAAATGTAATGTATAGATTCTATATTTGAAATTAATTTTCATTCATAGTGTTTAAGATAACTGTGTAATACAGATAAAAGTGAAATAAAAATCAATGTTACTCACAGAACAACGTATCCAGCGTTGCGTTTATTCTGATAAAGTTGTCTTTTAACGTTGCGGGCAATTACACTACTACGTAAAAACGATAAAGCCATGGTTTAACAACTAATATCAAGCTTATTTCATCAATTATTATTTATTTTACAATTCTTGTAGCCGCACATTGATTAAAATTATCATGGCAATGACAGATCAGATGACAGCTGATTCTGTCATAGACAAAAATGTTGTCTTCTCGTTGGTTTTCGTTCGGAATCTAATGATAATCAGCCAAATTGAGCACGGTGAATGATAGTTTTATGTTTACGTACAGAAGCAGAAGAAAAAAGCTATTATATGTTCAAAGGGAAAGTTCATGGGGCTCTAAGTTATAGGAGAACCATACATAAGTATAGGGAAAGTTAACAGGAAGTTAAGAAAGTGTTTAAGGTGTTTTATAAGGGAGTATGTCGGTACACCTACTTATGTGTATAAGTGGGTACATAAGGGAGGCCATAGGAGTAGTCACGACACGTCACAATAAATGTACCTTAGGCGCCCACTACTGTAGGTATACCTACAGTAGTGGGCGCCTAAGGTACATCTGCCACAGCTCAAAGCTAGGAATAAAAATCAAGTTAATGAGATTCTGAACTGGTTTCTATATTTAATAAATAAAACAAGCTTAACATACCTAACAATATTATTTAACAACAATGAAATCAACTTTTTCACTGTCTTTTTCTGTGACAGCAGCAATATTTTCAACAAGAGATACGTTGACCATCTGACAGGAACACAGAGTATTGCATGCGCTACAAGGAATTTGTTCTGGATTAATGTCCTTTCCTTCTTGATTAATTGTCTCTTTAACAGGCGGATTGCAGCAGAAATCAGTATCCAGTCCCATTTTTTCACCGTCTTCTAATGTCTGAGGTAGATGCTGATTCAGCGTTTCTGGCAAAAGCAAACTGGCTATGCCACCAGCTACTAGTAAGGCGCCCATTATAATTAGCGGAAGAACCATTATGTCAGATCCCTAAAAACAAAAAAGATAAATTATATGACTTGTGGACATGGCATAAACCTTAATAAATAAACTACAAGTTTGTGATAAAATCGTACCAAATAATTCACGAGTGGGATGAAAATAGGGCCCAACATGCCGAGTACGGAACTGAGACTCATACCCAGGCCTCTGACTACTGTCGGATATAACTCCGATGCCATCAGAGGCAGTACGACGAAAGAGGATGAAATGCCCATTTTACCGACACAATATAACGCTAGTGTTACGTAGGTTTCTGAAAAAGATAAGAGTTAGTTAAAACTCAATGTTTAATTACGCTGTTAAAATACAATTATAACTCAAGCTTAGGTATAATTGCTTTTCTATACCATTCATGCAATAATTCTAGTAATGAAGAACCAACTAACCATGTTGCACAAGAAACGTAGTCAAGCAAGCGACACCTCCTACGACCATGCTCATACACAAGGTCCATCTCCTTCCTAGCCTCTCCATGGAGGGCCACAGGAACAAATAGGTCGGCAACTCCACAATTCCAGCCAAAAAGAAGTTCAGAAACTCATCACCACCCAGCACTGGAGCATAGTAAGACAGACCAACGTATACGCTGGTGTTAGTGAACCAAATAAACGTGATTATAATAGTTTTCTTCCTCAAATTAGGCGTTCTGAATAAGTCCAAAATGCCATATTTCCTCATCTTCTTCTTCTCCATGTCCTGTTTCAATTTATCTGTCTCGTATTTTCTATGGAGTTGTACCATGTAGTTTGCTGGTAAAGATTTGCCATTTATCCTGAGGAAAGAGACAAATATTTTACCCACCTTTTTTCTTTTGAATTTGGAATGAACACAGGAACACAGGTTCAAATGTCAAACTTACCTGGCCATATTCCTCAAGATGACTTCAGCCTTCTCGAATTCTCCTCTCGCTAATAACCATCGAGGGCTCTCTGGCATAGGCCAAAGGTACAGGAAGAAACATACGAAGGGTAATGTAGTGGCCAATGCTAGGTGTCGCCAGTCCCTCACCAAGTAGACCACACCAGCAAGGAGGATGAGCCCCATGGAGTACGCAATGTTTGATAAAATGGTACACAGCGTTCTGCTTCGTGGCCCCACCAGTTCTATGGCTGTAAAGCATCGTCTTAGTTATAGCAGCTGGTTCGCCATTAAAATAGTAAAAAATAAAATACCAAAGTATTAAATTGGGTTCCATTAATGCTAAAGTGAAAATCACTTGCTTAACAGATCTTTGTCAATAATCCGTAACACTGTATTGTAGGCTATCCCAAAAAAAATCAGCAATAAATTACACTAACTTACCTAAAACATAAGGCGTTGTCATAATAGCAGGTACGGTGAACCCCACTCCAAACCTATAGATGCACCATATAACGTAGTTCTGAGCGAAAGCCGTAGCAACTCCGAAGATGCATTCAATAAGGAGGTAGATGAAGAAGGATGGTTTCCTTCCGAGGGTATCCTGGAGATAGCCGAAGATATAGTTGCCGATGATGCCGCCCACAGCGAGGAGGACTAAGCCCAGGGTCGGGTAGAAGTCTCCGTTGCAAACGAGGTTCCACTGTTAACAGATTTATACATTTAGTTTTGTATTTTAAATCAACGAAAGTTTTCTTTAAAATAACGAAACTAAAAACTTATATTTGCAGAAGCGATCAACTCTGTGAAGATGACATTATCACCTATGTCAATTATTATTTTTAAACCCAAGTTGTCATACCAGAAAAATCGGACATCTGGCTTCAATCATCTCTAGGTACCAATCTTTTGAATAGGTAAAGTGTCTTTACCATGAAACTGCATGATACCATGGTATAAGATGCACGTAAGGTTCGCATAGCACAATCTTACCTCAGTAACTGCAGTACTCTTGTAGACACTCTTCTCGTAAGTCCAGCCGTTGGTGCAAGGTATGATTTCAACTGCAGAGTCTCTCGGAGTGTTTAGAGCACTCTTGTAGTTCTTCGCGATCTCGCTGTAGTTCAGATTGTACATGGTGCACTCAGAGTACTGCAGCTGTCCATTCTTTAATTCCATTGGGATACTACAAGAGAAAATTTATTTTCTTGGATTGAGAAATTTTCGTCTCCCGATTTAATTTTATACCTATACTACCGCAAACATTTTCGGACCATATAAAACTTTTCTTGACTGCTTATTCAAATGGATCTAGGATTTGGTAGGTCGTAATATCACTTGTTAAGTTTGGAATCACAACAAGATTTACTTTGGTTACAATTACAACTCGTTGTTAATTTGAACTGGTCGTCTAAATGACTCCTGATTTAATTTCAAACTGTGGTTTCGTTAAGGATCAATGTAATGTTCACCTCCCAGTAGAAACTGAAGACCAGACTCAATTCCAACTCCACTAAAGACCCTCACCTGAGATTCTTAGCGAGACTAACATCCGATATAATATCCAGTTCCGGGACCCTACACCAGTGCTCCACATTGGCAGCCATGAACAGCTGCGCGTACGCATGGAAGCCGCACGGGATCACTGCTGGGAGCAGGATCAGGTAGATCACCATCTTCTGGTACCTTCCGAACTGGCCCACATCTTCTAGTATGGCGTCGAAATCCATTCTGTTGGAAATCTTACTATATTACATCTTTGTGATAACGAAAGATAGCTATGGCAGTTAAATAAAGGTTTTGCCGTTGCGCAGGCGTTTGTTGAAATGCAGAGCTTGTTGTTAGTTTTTTTTTGCTAGGAGAGAATCTAGTCTCTAATGAGTATGGTTTTTTTGTTATTTTTCCCTCATTCTTAAATCTCGAGTACAGAAAGTTCGGTTGTCTAGATTTATTACGGATTTCTTTGGACTTTTATCAGCCTTATAAAGACCTTGTTTTCTCGGTAAATAAGGAATTGAAGATTTTTCAATAAAGCTTTTTAATTCTATTTACTAACGGTAAGCAATTACCTTATTCTCTATTTCCTTAGTGCTCCAGAAAATTCATAGTCCTCTCTTCACAGTGAGATTACCCTGACTGCCAGATTGTGCAAACGTTCTCTCATACCTTCACATATTTACCGACCTAAACAATGCCCTACTACAGGCTGTTGCCAAGGTTAATTTATTGTGCCCTCAAATATTTTTGCGTATTTGGACAGATGTACGTAAGTAGGTGAGCCTGTGGTAGATACGTCAATCCGTCAAGTTAAAGCGTTCGCATGTTGTGGCTTTGCAATGCTCCGGTGAATCCAGGTCTATAAGAAGAATAGACATTGGATTTGGAATTTTGCCTACTTAGTTATTTGTAAAAAAACTGCCACCGTACTCAATGCATCCTCGTAGCCGATCCAAATTTACATCTCAGGGAAACGCTGGGTAAATGATGTTAAAAATACTGATAGGTAAGTCCGAGTAAGTTAATTTTTTTTTTAGTTTAGCGTAGGTACCATTACTTTTATTCCCTATAAATCAAACAGCATGTAGATAAAATGGGATGCGCGTGGGCAATTATCCCATTCGTAGTCCAGTCAGTCAATTCGATTAGCGATATAATTGGGGCGGGCAAAGGACTGTCCCCTGAATACCACTCAAGGTCGGGAGACGGGAGCCTGTGGTACTTCCACCATGTATAGCGTACATTGCTCGTCATCTTTATCTGATCAGCCTTTTCCCAAGTATCTTTGGTTGGCTCCTGGGCTAATATGACGCCTTTTAAGAGCATACCCAAAGTTTTACTGAAAAAAAAATAGTCGATAGTCGCCTGCGTCGATAGATGCCGACATGCTGCCTTCTGCTGTCATTGGCAAAGATGTAGAAATTACAATATTCAAGAATGGGTAATATAGATGGTTACGATAGAATGTGACAATCTTACCATGCGGAAAAGAGCACCAGATTGTGGCTATGCACTTATCACGAGCTATGCGTGCATAGTTACAGAAGCGGAAAATCAATTGTAAGACAGCAGGCATTGGATACCGAAACGAATCTGTAGGATGCTACTCAAGGTTTTGTCATGGTCTGTTCTGTTTAGATTTATTTTAATTATAAGATGCTGAAGTGGATAGTAAATAAGGCAATTGACGTTTGATTAAAACATTTAATACAATTTCTATAAAAAATAAATGAGTAAATAAGCTAAAATAAAATGTTACCAGTAAATAAGAACATTTAGAAGAACAAAACTTCACGAAACGGCCATATTACATATAAGCGTCAAAATTTGTTTAAACACCTCCTTGAATCATGATCTGCAGTAATGGACTTTCGACTCTCTCCCTACACCTTATGGCACATTTTCCTGTACCACTCAGGGTCGTTCTTGGCAACAGACTCTGGTCTTCCATCCTTGTGCCTGTAGTGGAACTCTGAGACTCCTCGTCCAGGGACGTTGTTCACGACAAACTTGCAGAACCGCTCGACCATGCGAGCGTCCCAATCTGATGATACGTAGTGGACCGATTCGTATTCTACTAGTACCTGGTGATAGAGGGAAAAGATGTAAATTAACAATATACCTACAAAATCATAAAATATAATATAAAATTCTAGTCTAAATGAATGAAAACTCCAATAACATTTTGTGTATCACAAGTAGGGTACAATCGAGTTCGTTAATCAATGGAAAAAATGAAATTTTCTAGCTGGTGGCAACATTGCATTAATAATAACATTACTGAAATAAATTGTTGTAATTACTTGTTAATTGAAATTACTAAAACCATTCCAAGGTCTTGTTCCTGTGGCAACACAGAACACGGACTTGACACACAGACTTAACGAAAACAGACTTAACTGAATAAGGTTCAGTTATTTACCTGCACGGTATACTCCTCATCACCCGCCTGGAACTTGAAGGCATAGTCTCGAGGAGCCTGCCCATTCTCGCCGTGCTGGTAGAGTTTCAAGTCCACCCATTTGATGGGCAGCACCTCGCCGTCGGGGAAGGCTATGGTACCGGCTTCGAAACTGAAACAGTAAAATCTGATGAGAGGACAAATTAAAAGGAGGTAAATTGAAGATCACCAAAATGTTGAAATTTTATTTTAACGATTTGACTAATTTAATAATCGTCTGACTGTCAAGACAGAAAATATTGGTGATATAGGTCAACCACACAAAACATACCCTTTATCAATGACGTATCTGATATACGGCTTTATTTAAAGAATCCAGGAATTTAGTGACATTTGTAGACTGAAAGAACATCAGAATGATGGTGTACTGTACACGAAAAAAGTTAAACATATTTCAAAATAATGGGGAGTACCTCTAAACTACTGAAAGTTGGATTACTTACACGGAGGCAGTAGAGGGTTGACAGATGACTCCAACGCTGATACTGATGCCGTTCTCCAGGAAGATGTGGTGGAAAGCGTAGCGGTGCATCAGAGTCCAGTCGCGCTTACGACCTGAAACATTCATTTAATGGGAATTAAAGGTACAATACCAACATAGACAGATATGATACATAGGTAGGTACAATTTCGATTAATTCACTGCAGGGTTTTTGTTTGAGAGCCAATTAGCAAATAAATTGGAACTTTGTGGGAACCTATTGAAATGACTTGATAAAAATAAAAGTTTTCTTACCGAAGCTATGATCCCGGAACGACGGGAGAGTGTACTCAAACGATTCGTTCTCAATCTTGAACTTGCATTTCAATGTGCCGAACTGTTCGTAATGAGATTGGTGCGCTCTGAAAATATATAATAAAATTCGGATAAGGGCAGGAGGATGATGATGATTCCCAAAAAATTGAGGCAAAAAGCAAAGAGAGCAGTTATTTTTTAATTTAGCCACTTCTTGGTGTCGGGCGACTGAAATTCTCTTCATAACGTTTGTACCTATTACTTACGTCTTGAGCTTCTCAAAGTACTCTTTGCTCCACTTCTCTAAAGCGATAGACTTGATGACGGCTGGAGGGTACAGATCGGAGTCGAAATCAAAGTGCTTGGACGTGGCGTTCCATTCCCCGAAGAAGTCTACTTCCACCAGTTTGGTTGGATCGTTTTGATACCTGATGAACAATTTTATTAAATAGGTCACAGTCTCATCAACGGCAGTATATTAATTTTTGGACCCATTTTAAATTACATAGGTTTCGAACGTAGGTAGTACCTACACGGTTGCGTATTAATAAGGGCACCTAAACCTAATGGAATACCAGACGCAGCTTCTTTCCACTCACCGTCTGATAAGACCTATTTATAAAAAAAACATTTGCAGATTACAAAGTTTTTATACAAGGTGTTGATTTGCATTTGTGCCATGCTAATGCACTGCTTTTTTGTCATTGTAATGTCGTAGTATTTCAGAAGTAATCCAATTTTATGAATGAAATTTATGAATAATCGTTGCGTATGCTTTGTTTTTGCGTTTGTGTGAGGGCGCAGCACGGTTTTAAGGCCACACACGCGCCAAGTTTAAATACGGCTAGAGGACATTGACGGAATTCAGAAAAAAAAAAAAAAAATTCGTACCAATTTTTTTATTGATTTGGGTTGAGAAACATTAGTATAATTACGTCCTTGACTATGGCACGGATGCAAATCAACAGCTTGTATAGGTAAGTACTCACCACATCTGTCCTTTGTAAGAAACGGTCCATTTCTGCATGGGAACCACAGGGGTTATTTTGATCCCTTCAGCTCCAAATTCGCCGATTTCAGCACCAAACAGCACTGTGTCGGGAATCTTCTTACTGCATAGCAAGCCTTTGCTGGGCAACTAATGATATGGAGAAATACCTATATTAAAACCCGCAAACTTGGAGAGGAAGAAGAGACGCAAAACGAACCCTGATTCGAGACGGGACTAACGCTAGGGAGAACAAGAAAGAACCTTAAAGCCTTTCCAATAATCGTATAGGTCGTAAGCTGGAATTTACCTAGTATGACTAGTTTTTTTTTAAGATTAGTCCTCATCTCATAAGTTCGGTAACAATTGGACCCGGCTCAATAATTGTGGGAAATCCTAAACGTGATGACACCAACACCATTGTTCCCCTAAGAATGATGATGATAAAAATACTTACACCAATATAGAACAGTCCGTTGCACATGCCGAGAGGTCGTCTCTCACAGCCAGCGATCACATAGACGCCTTTGCTTTTTTCGCTGTTGGCCGAAATGAAGAATACAGCATCAAAAGCCTGTAAATGAGAAAATCAACGTAAGGAAAATATTATGGTGTTTTCAGGAACAAAACTGATATCTTTCAAAGACAGATTTTATAATAGAGTACCTAAGACATAAAAAGGGCATCGAAAAGAAAATGGCTGAGTGGGTACCTATTGATCAAAGGATTCCTTAGATTTTATAAGCACTGTTACGCCGCATGAGGG
The DNA here is from genome assembly GCA_033682625.1 of Helicoverpa zea x Helicoverpa armigera. NCBI lineage: Eukaryota > Metazoa > Arthropoda > Insecta > Lepidoptera > Noctuidae > Helicoverpa > Helicoverpa zea x Helicoverpa armigera. The sequence goes on from JAWIIS010000008.1 coordinate 1,442,262, forward strand.
ATGTATTGTTGTGATATGCAAAAGTGATGTGTATAATATCTTAATTAGGCCCAACTAACTGGCCATACACTCGGGAGTTCGTCTTGGGTCCGAAGAATTTATGTAAGCATGGATGCAAGTATAACTCACCTTAGCATCATCGCTCAAGGGCTGCGCTCTGTCCATGGCGTTGGGATCAGCTATAGCCTTCACCCCCTGCCCCGCCCGGCCCTCGGGGCCAGCCGCTGCATGCTTGCTTGAATACTGTAATTATATATGGTAAATGAAGAATCTGATTATGAATGATTGCGAAACTATTCACCTAGTGTGCTGAGTGTTTCTTAACCTGTGATTATTCATTCATTCGTTTTTCTTCCCAGTTCAAACATTCAAGGGAAAGCCCCTAATTAAAGCATGTTTACTGACAAAGTGACAACGAACCGGAGATCAACAGCCAACGGCCATCAAATAAAAGTCCGTTAACACAATCCAAATTACAAAAACCTCTGATATTGCGATTTGCTTATACTTATATAATAGACTTTTTCATCCCACCATCTCGGAAAGAGTAGTTTTACCCTTTGATATCTGAGCGCAAAAGCCGTTTTTATCCTCTAGAGCGGCAAAGTGATTTGAATTTAGAACATCGTGTGCAATACTCCATTTGTGACAATCTTGATAAGACTTTTCAAACAAATTCATCCATCCTCCTCCGAGCCTTTTTCCCAATCATGTTGGGGTCGGCTTCCAGTCTAACCGGATTCAGCTGAGTACCAGTGCTTTACAAGAAGCGACTGCCTATCTGACCTCCTCAACCCAGTTACCCGGGCAACCCGATACCCCTTGGTTAGACTGGTGTCAGACTTACTGGCTTCTGACTACCCGTAACGACTGCCAAGGATGTTCAATGACAGCCGGGACCTACAGTTTAACGTGCCATCGTGTTTTCAAACAAATTCATATTAAACAAATAAAATACTGCTTAAAATAATTATTCAATTAATTAAGTATTTTTTATTATTGTTTTTACACAGATTTTTAACGTCGTTTCATTTTTAAAGTGAGTTTTCAAATATATGAACTTTAATAGGTACATCTTTTTAATTTGATACTCGTATGTGCGCGCCATTTTGTTTTTTTGCATTTAGTAATTTCCTCGATGAGGTGGGATGAAAAGTTACGTGTTGCACTCGAGTGCAAAGATTTTTCACCTTGTGCTCTTTTGATTCCCTCGCTATCGCTCAGGATTCTAATTATTGAAACACTCGCTACGCTCGTGTTTCAATTTTAGAATCCTTCGCTTGCTCGGTCATCAAAATTGAGCCCGCGGTTAAAAAGCAACTTTGCACTCTTGTATAACAAATAACTATTGTTCCTAGCTTATCTGTACCTATCTATCAGATTCAGCAAGAGGAAGATCATGTCTAATTTGCAGTCTGTTACCTAGTGAGATAATACGATATAGATTACCTGATACCTAAGCTGCCCAAACTTAAACCCGATAGAAGACTGAACATGCTTCCTGTCACGCCTTCATGATTAATTAATAATAATAGTTAATTAATTTGAAATCAGTTTATCACGCACCTGCGTTGCTAGCTGAGCTCTTAACTCTCTGATAATGAAGGAAGCTATTGATATAAATGTACTCAGTCATTGTGGTCGAACTAATTGCAGACCAATTTTTAATTAATACTTTAGTAAATTGTTACTTTCATGTGTCAACTTCTCTCAATCAAATAGACAGGTATTTCTTATTTAAGTTCCATTCAAGCAAGATCACATTTTTGTAGATGCTAAATTGTTTTTTTACCTTTTAAAATAAAAAGCATTTTGGCATAAACACTATTGCACAATGTATAGCATTTAGTCAGGTGAGCTTATACATATGTGCTTGCCCCATTATCTAATAGAATCTACCTACCTAGGTAGGTACTATAGCAAAATAATTTGTGCTACTGCTACTAAATAAGTTCTAAATAAGAATCCTGTTTTTGCCAGCCAACAGAGTTAATAGTTTAAAAAGGCATAACGTAGGTACGTATTTTTCGATTTTCAAAAGTGCATTTCGCCGCGCTTTGAAAGGCTGACATGGCTGGCACCAGCAGATGGCGTAAACAAAACAAATATGTAACCAAAATTATAACTCACCTTTCTAAAATAATACAGAGCGGCGAACAGGACATATTTCACATAATACCACTTTCCTGGGACAGCGTAAACACCAAGAATCGGCTTAGGGTTCTTAACCACCCAATTGTAAACAAACAATAAAATTATAAAACCAACAAACCACAATGTAAGAGACATTTTATTGTCGCTTAACAACACAGACTGAACAACTTGATAATACTACTGATACACATTTATATAATTTGATAAGAAATACATTGTATTCTGTAGGTAATTAAATACCTTGGAGTAGATTGTCATTATCGGAAACTGTGATGCATGTTGTAACTTTCATGAATGTTGTTTTTGAATTAGGTTTTGTACGGTCATTTTCACTGTTAACGTAGCTCCGAAAGGAATGATGTAAACCAACATATAAGTCAATAGGAATGTCATTATCATCATTGTTTACTTACTAGGTATAGCAGTTATAGTAAAAGCATAATAAATTAGACAGTATAGACAGAATAGCTATATGAACCCATACCACTATTATAGTAATCTGTGCCCATACATAGTAGGAATAAGGCGTCGTCCTAATTGGCAGCCATCGCGCGATGGCGCGATGCGTTTTTCATCTAAGACGTCGTCCTAATTGACAGCGGATTGTGCTATGACACGATGCGTTCTCGTCGTTCGATGAGTTCAAACATACAGATTTCATCAGAGTGTCCTATTTGAACCTCGGAACCTCGCAAGTGAGATCGTGAGATGAAGATCGCATCGCGCCATCGCGCGATCGCTGCCAATTAGGACGACGCCTAACTATCATGTACGGTTAACAGCAAAAGTCTATTGACACCATCAAAATTATCTTTTGTATGAAGATAAGTCCCATTGCGGGGCAAAGGCCTAGTTGCTCCCAATTGCTTGAAAGAGTTATACAAAAAGAACATTCTAATCCTTTACCTACAAGCACAGCGGGAAGCTTTCAAAAAAGGCCAATTAGTTACAAAATAATACTTACGCTTAATCAGCCCGCGGGAAACAGTTGGTTCATTAGTTTCTCAAAGGATTCAAATAAAAAATATATGGTAAAAAAAACGCACGGTAAGATACGGAATAAACATTTTATATTCAACTTTTCACGTACAATGAAACAGATACATACAAAAAGGTACGATTTCTAGTTATCGAACCGTTGATTTACAGTGAATATAATTTTCTCCAAACATTTTCTACTCATTTTTCGTTTTCTTTCTTCGTTCTATTCTATTTATTATTATATTTGGGTGAAATCTCTATGCTAGCATTTTCGACATAAAAATATACTTATAATTTTGATGATTTAATTGGACTACTTTAAAGCAACAATATATTAAATGCGACAAGTGCACGAAGATAACTACTAGGGCCCTTTTAAGCCGACAACAGAAATTTCAGTTTTTCATAAAATAACATTTACTTTTTGAAGTTACTTACCGAATATAATGAATTATGGATAACAAATATTTCATATCGTGTCTTACCGTATCGTATCGTATTTTGAAAAATGTGCAATGGTGACAAACTAAAACTTAGCATTTAATCTCAGATTATTAAAATTAGGATGTATTGTCAAGTTTTCATGTTTGAAGCATAATAAATACGTTTTATTTATAATAGTTTTAAAGCGCATTTCTGTGTATGAATCACGAATTAAGTACTAAGATATAATTTAGATTTAAAATACTGTAATATGCTTGGCGTTATTTGCACTATATCTAAAAACTTTTTAAATAGGACTTCTTCACAGAACGGTAAATAAAAAATAATTGTGATGATTTAGAACTATTCCACTACTATTATTTAAAAAAATATTCCATACAAAGTGTAAACGAAAAGGTAAATAAAAGAGATAAAGAAAAAAAAGACAATAAACACTATTAATATTTTACATTTAATTAATAAAGGAAAATAACAAAAACCTTAACATAAACTCTAACTTTATATAGTAATATAAATTATTTAATTAGTTCTTAAGTTTGTATGTATAAACCATGGTGGTATTCAGTGATGAAAGAAAGCAAGTAGGTACTAAAAATACGTAATTTTTTGGTACTTTCTATTTAAATGTATGAGAAAAAAAATTAATACATAAAAATATGCCAAAAAGCCTGGTGTGAGAAAAGAGTGTTTATATACTTATATCACAATACTGTTTATTACCATAAATACAGGCCAGATTTTTTATTAAGTCTATGGATTTGAAGTCACCTTTGTGCACATAGATGTTATTTTTATTGAATAAAACCTTTTGTGAGCAGAGATACAATGATAATGCTTATTGCGAGCTCAAAGATGAAGAAAAATATTGCGCAACTTTAGTATTTTCAAATTTTAATGATATTTGAACTTTTGAAGCAATTAGCCGTAATTATTTATTGCGTATTAAAAAATATAGTGTTACAATCAACTAGTTGCGCAAAGCATATTTTTGCGCAAAAGTTGCGCAAAATTTTCCAATAGCCAATTACATACAGTAGATTATAACTTTTTTTATTTGGACTGATTACAGTGCAAAGGCGACCTAGTCTATTCACCTATTCTAGTGAGATAAGTATTGTTTTAGGTAATCTGTTTTTATTTTTAAATCGACATGATCCGTTCCTGCTTATAATCTTCAACCTTAACAGGGACTTATGGATATTTGAAATATTTATATTTTCAAGCATTATTTATTATGTGAAAAATAATAAGCAGGTGCAAACCAACTCACCCCTATTTGTGTTTGGTGGTAGTGGGTAGGTGAAAAATAATAACATGTTTGTGGTACCTAATTAAATTATAATTTGAGAAGGGGTTTAAGTTTGGTTAATGCATAATCAGGCATAACAGTGATAATACAATTTGTGTATTCATTAATAATTATTTTATTACTTTTTTATTAATTGTTTAAGCCCCTGTTACACGGATCACGTCATTATTAATATTTTTCAAAAGGGCTTCGGTCCTTACCAAAGTAAATGCAAAAATATCGATCACATCACATATAAACATTAGCAAATAAAGTCGACAATTACAAATTACAAGAAAATTTGGAATATTTCCATCATTGGAATAAGTAGTGTCCGAATAAATATTTAATTTTATTGAGAAGCTAGATTTTGGTGTTCACATAAAGTTTAAAGTTTGATGTATTTTTTTACGAGAAAGAAAATCAATGTTAACATCACTACCCTAACCTATATTTATATGACTGCTCATTCGGTAATTTCCGTGAAACTTCGGATGCCATCGGATCCCACTCCAGTTACGAGAAAAAACACACAGATGTGCTAAAACCCACAACACTAACCTAACTTGTACTCTATCACAAAAAAAAGAGTTAAGCCACATTTACATATTTTTTTATAATATTTTACGAGCAAAAAGAAAATCGTTGCTCATAGTTTTAGAGTAATTATTTTTTATGCAAACACCAAAAATACGATTCGACATCAAAAACTAAGTTTACACTACGACACAGAACTGACACTACAATCTCAGAAAACTTAACTGTCACTTTAGACACTCAGTGACTACACTGTTGTCACTTTTAGACAGATAGTGACCACACTAGTGTCACCAAACCAATGTCAAAAGTGACTACACTGTTGTCACTTTTTGTCAGATAGTGACTACACTAGTGTCACTCACACTTAGTGACTACACTCAACGTGTGTCATAGTATAACTTAGCAAAAAACATATTTAAAAACACTCAAAACCGAGGCCCTAATCTCTGTCCTAGTCTCTAGCGGCTCCAATAATAGTTAAAATGTACAAGAAGATGTTGATAATATCCAGATACAAGTTGAGGGCAGCGAAGATGTACTCTTCAGGGGAGATGCTGTACTTGTGTTTGCCACCCATCATGAGCTGTGTGTCGTAGACGAGGTACAGGGAGAATATGAGGGCTCCGATAGACGCGTACACTAGTGTCACTATTTTGTTGCCGGGAATGAATATGCAGACGATACCTGGAACAAAGAAAATCAGATTTGAATTCGGAACGTAATGGGAAAAACTACGTGATCCACGTTTTGCAAGGGTCAAAAAGTATATATTATATTTGATATTCAACTATCTGAAATGACATAAACTGCTGGTAGAAACGAACCGAATATGCAACAAAGTTATCAGTGACGTAGAAACTATTTTTTTTTTGTTATTTACTGGTGGAAAAACTGTTAAATGCTTGTATTCAAGTGTCCTCCCACTAGTTTTTATTAAAAAACTGACGGACATTTCAAGCTTTTATTAAGAAAGTGTATCTCAAGTCACTTTTTGAAGACCCTTGACCCTTATTTTTGTATGCCTTTAAATGTAATCCCTTATAGTTATCTTACCAAACACGAGTAGTACAACAGTGGCGCAGAGCAAGAAGCCGCCCATGACGGTGAAGTCCCACTTGGTCTGGAACGCGAACAGTGTCAACGCGAGGCAAACTGCTGCCGTTATACCTACTGCCATCATTACCTGAGAAATACATGTTTTTATTAATATTCAGTTTAGTAGATTTAGTAGAAGGCACGAACAAGATGATGCATCAAGTTTTTTTCCAACTGCTGGGCATAGACTTCCCCTCAAATAGAGAAGGATTGAGTAAATTAAGAATAAGTTTAGTTGAAATAGCATATACTTATTTAATTTAAGATACAAACGGGTTGATGAAGAAAGAGTTCGTTTGATTTTTAACCATCTCGAAAAATGAACTATGACTTTACTAATTACGATGTGGGTTTTATGTTCAAGGTCTAACTACCCCTCTAATTTTCAACTTAATCGCTCCATCGTAATGGCGTGACCAAGGGACATATGTATTAATTTTTATACATCTCATCATCCTCCGAGCCTTTTCCCAATCATGTTGGGGTCGGCTTCCAGTCTAACCGGATTCAGCTGAGTACCAGTGCTTTACAAGGAGCGACTGCCTATCTGACCTCCTCAACCCAGTTACCCGGGCAACCCGATACCCCTTGGTTAGACTGGTGTCAGACTTACTGGCTTCTGACTACCCGTAACGACTGCCAAGGATGTTCAATGACAGCCGGGACCTACAGTTTAACGTGCCATCCGAAACACAGTCAATGGTGTCTAAGATATACTTAGAAAGTACATACAAACTTAGAAAAGTTGCATTGGTACTTGCCTGACCTGGGATCGAACCCGCGCCCTCATACTTGAGAGGTTGGTCCTTTACCCACTAGGCCACCACGACTTTTTATACATCTAATAAATAATATATCTAAACTTACCGCATCAACTTGATAGACGCTAGAAGTGAGACCGAGTAAGAAGCTTTCAGCGACAGTGAACAAGCCGAGGAAGATGAAATTGAGCGGCGCCTTCCGCCGCACGTCGTGACAACACGCCATCACGATCAGGCAGACAAACACCACCACCAGAGCTATCCAGCTGGAAATAACAATGTATCATTAGTTTCATAAATAAAAGGATTAATGCTCAATCCTTCTCCGTGTGAGACGAGGCCTGTGCCCAGCAGTGGGACGATAAAAAGGCTGTAACGTATAAGCTGTCCAGCCTTTTCCTATGTCAGGGTTGGTTTCCAGTCTAACCAGATGTAAATGAGTACCAACGTTTTACATAGAACTACTGGCTAATATCTGACTTCGTCAACCAAGTTACCCGGGCTCTGACTACCTGTAAAGACCTCCAAAAATGCATTAAAGACAGTTTAGCAATATAACGTGCCCTCCGTCTCTCGTCATAATAAGATTGTCATCCAAATGAGTTGCTTAACCTTATAACTCTTTCCGCTGTTATTTAGCCACGGACAAAAACTAGCTTTACCATATAATCTAGTTCAAAAAGCCCCCAAAATACATTTCTCCTTCCAATATCTATCACTACTTACAAGAGATAAGTATTGCGCTGCGCCCAGGTCCTAGTGGGCGCGTGGAACAGGAACAGCGCGATGAACGACATCGTGACAAGTAGCTGACACATGAGGATCGCGTACACCTGGAAGTTACCAGAAGAATGTTATTCTTAGCATAGAAAAGAAATGTGTTTTTGGAATTCAAAGATTGGGCAAAAATGTTGACTTGAGACACTAATTATGAAACTACAAACTTATTTTTTTTTCTTTACTTTACCCTGGAACCCCCAGAAATTATTATAACTCATTCAACAACGAACGTAAAAATTGATTTATTAGTGTCTTACAGTTTCAAATAATATCTACGGAATATATGAGAGAGTTTATATTCAAGTAGGTAAGTAGGTACTGTTCATATTTGAGCCAAGGGAAGTATTCATCCATAGCTAGGAAGACAAAAGGAAAATATTTTTTTACATATTGGATAGTTACCTTGCGAATAAAAGATCTGCGTATGGACTGTTCAGTGAAGTCGAAGCCTTTAACCTCTCCATCTTCGCCCAGGCTCCCCCCCGGAGGCGCGTATCCTGCTGGCTGAAACGAACAAACAACACAATATTATACACATGTTGATATACACTTACACATATTATATACTTATAGGAACAGACGGCAGCAGGTCAACCTATCAGAATCTCTCAAATTTTCCTTCATCTATAACTTTTTTTAACCCTTCCTCCATTAAAAATGTCCTCAATAGATGTTAGGTATCTCATCACATACCTAACATCTATTGAGGACATTTTTATAGTTTGGACAGCACATCAACCTATACATATATCAACCTAGCCAACAGCTTTGCTTATCCAAAGATAGCCACTGGTTGATATTGGTGATGTCAGACTTTAAAGTCTAGGTTTCTTCGAGATGTTTTCTCTCACCTTTACTTAGTCATTGGTCCCAAGATACAATTAGAAAGTATAACTTAGAAGTTACATAATTTACGCGAAATTGCAATGTGCCATAGGGTGGGTAATATAAAACCGCAGCGAATATAAGTAAATATATGGTCATATGGTGTTCTCGAGGTCACGAAGAATCGATCCTCATGCTTCATTATTTTTCACTATAGGCAATGCCTAGGCTATGTATAATTGCTAAATCAATCACTTTTAGAAGTGAAGGTTATTTTACTAATTTGTTAGTCTTGTATGATGTTTATTTAGGCACCATTAAAAACTACCGCAATTTAGAAACCTTTATGAAATGTGTTTACATCAAAACTACAAAACCGACGTACCGAAATGAATTTTGTTACACAGATAGTCTACTCTAGAGCCTGAGGAAAACATGGCCTACTTATTATCCAGGTGCGGGAAGAAGTGCGAGGAACAGCTAGTAATTTCACAAATCAACTAGACCACTACGAAGATATTGCCAATACACATATAGGCAAAAAAATTGACCCCTTTTTGACATTGCACTCACATAACTACCACAACATTTGGGATAGGTCATAGCGACGAAACCATCTCCAAGAAGGCGCCATAATGTCTGGAGCGAAGAATCGATATGTTTACAGTACCGAGAATACAAGCATTCGTCCTTCTTTGAGGTCAAAACTTCTCCCGGGGCTGCGGGATTGTTCGAAAGAGTTACCGCGGCCCTGGTACATAAAGGGCTTAAGAAGGAACATGATGGGTTTTAGTCAGTAAAGAGTCTGACACTATCTCGCGCTGGTAACCCACAGCGAGGATCATTTGATGATTTACAATTAAAACAGGTCAAAAATTTTCTGTGTGAGAGGATGCCTGTGCCCAGCAGTGGGACGATAAAATAGGCTGATGACCTGATGTGGTCAAAACAGAGCATAGGAAAAAGTACTGTAAAATCGTGCTACGTTTCAATTAGGATAATCCTTTAATGTTATCAATTACGTCAAATTACCATTAATTTGTATTGTGTACAGGAATTTGAACTTCCGTTGGTATATAAAAATAACTTCATATAAAGTATTATTCTAGAACCATCCAAAATGTACCTAATGTATGCGAAATAACAATATGACAACATATAGGAAGAAATGATTTGTTTGACACACTATAAACATTTTACATAATGAAAGTATTTTCCATTTTAATAATAGAACTGCAGTAAGGAATGTATTTATACTGGCAATACTCAAGAATTATTTTCATGCTAAAATTCATTACATGACTACCTGTTTATTACACGAACTTTATTATTTTACTTATTAAAACTAGCCCAAAATCCTTTTGAAACAGCAAACATAGAAATATTACACAAGCATAATGACATAACCTCAATCACACCAATTACACTTGGAGGCAATGAAAACGGGTCACTAAGTTATCTTCCCAAAATATACATTATTTGGTAAAAAAATATGTAAGAATCTACAATAGTCCCAGTTTTCATTGTTTCCAAGTGTATTAAGAGATATTTACTAGAAATTTCGAGTAAAATTTACCTGAGACATGATTGTGGCCGTGTTGTCGCTTTGTATACTAAGTTATGTTTATCAAGCCATATCGGTGTAGGGTGATAAGCTGATACGAAAATGGGTAAAACTGATAAGTTAGACAGTAGGGACGGGCCACACGAAAATGGCGCGAAAATTAACCGTAATGTAGTTTTGAATTTAGAAGGCCATGGTTGACAGTTTTTAACCTATTTCATTCAGAAATGGGCATCGTTAAGCAAGATTTCGAATGCCTGATAATAAATATTAAAAAAATAGAAAATATGTGATATGAGTAATGTACCTACATAGATTTGTATATTGGAAAGAATTTTCTAGATATAATCTCTAAATAGTAAGTACTTTCGAGCTGTGTTAAATGATCGAGATTAGAAATAATTCGAGAACAAAGATGATTCATGGATAAGATTAGATAACAGAAAATAAATATTGTTTCAGCTGTGTTTTTGTAACGAACTTTGATACTGATAGTGTTTTCAATAATGGCTACACAGATTTCGGAGATAAAACTATTCATACCGTAGAGGTGAGCTTATTCACTCGCTTTTTGCAAACATTTCGTTAAAAAGAGACAACAGTATGCCAATTTAAACTTTGTACTATTATAGAGAAAGGTTATTCCCCTGTAAAATCCCAGTTAGTCACACTTCTGATAGATAACTATATGCCTATCGTATGTAAAATGTTCGCATTGACCTGTCATAAATACCTATACATTGCACTAATGAAGATCAATCACATAATTATTTAAGTGGGCGTATAAACTATGTGGTGTAACAGGATAATTTTATTCACATCATCATCATCATTACATTATAGGTAAAATGAATGCTTAACTGCAACTGCATAAATCTATGTACCTACATATTTGCAATTTTATATCATGCGTGATTTCTATCAATAACATGGCGCGACGGATATGCTACGAGTATGATTTGAAAGTCAACTTTTTGTGAATTCAAAATCTGTTCAGTAGAAATTATTTCCCTACAATTTCACACACTTTACCTATTTATTGTATTACCATGGAAGTAATAATATTATCATAAATAATATAATCTCGTGGTGTCCAATTTTAAAGGGTAGTGAATGTATTAACTTATATGTGAGTAACGCAACTGCAGTGAGTGGTCAAATCTTCAACCGTGACGGAAATGTATACTTGAGAGGGTCTTTGACCTCCCAGTTACTACGCATACAGGATAGGCTAAGTTTCAAGATGACAATATAAACAGATTTACACGAATAAGAGAAATAAGAAGCATTCAGATTGCATTTGCTTAAAACAGAAAATGGAAACCTGGACCAACATTGCTAGAGACAAACAAAGATACGTACATTTATTTATACATTATATTATACTAATAGAAAGTTAGAAAACCTGGTCTTGGAATCAGTGGTGAAAAACAATGAAATGTAGAAAGAACGGTGAAGACGATAGATTCCACGAGAGATGCGGCGTGGTGTTTCTGAGACCAAAGGCGGATACAAAAACAGGAAACATCTAATTTACAACATACTTAAGGATAGAATATCATCATTCAAAGTGGCTGTATTGACTCAGGAATTAATATTAAATGTGACTTTGCTAGTCCCTTATCTTACATCTTTTGATAAAGATGTTACAAAGATCACTTGTTGTTTTAAAGTCAAAACCGGATTACTGATATGGTATGTTAGGATTATTTTTATAGTATTTTAAGTAGTTGCCCAACTGGTTTAATTAATTCAAATGTCCACCTGTGGTGTCTTTCTTGGTTAGGTTAATTATGTATTCAATGATGACAAAAAGTTGTGTTCCGTTTTTTCTGTCTGGAAGTTGAAAATGCAAACTATGCTATTAGAATTATGTGTCTCCCATTGTAGATCTATGCTAGAAATTTCTCTCACATTGTAGATCAGATATTTACAAATATCATACTTAACACACAATGCTAAAAGGACAAATTTATATGAAACAATGGACTGCATCTACAGTTAATTGTTCTAAGCAGGAATTGTAACGGTACCAAGCATCCATAGAAATATAAATCTAATGTCTACGCAAGAAACGCATTATTAAAAGCTCTACTGGCTTTATGCAAAATATTATTTATCCTAAATACTCGTAGTACCGCCTCTCCTTAACTAAGAACACGAGTCTGAACATCTTCAACGCGTCATATACGCAGTAACCTAAGCCAAAAGGCATTTAAACAAACAAGCATACATAAGTACTATAACAATACAACTATGAGTAGGATCCCCCCTCCTACGGACAGGAAAATCAATAAACATTACTAACTAGTCGAAAGCCGAGTCCTCCTAACTGCATTCAAAGAAATACACGTCACTGCTACTAATTCCATACATTTTACTACAAGTCATGGGTACACCTGTCATTGTATCGTGGTATACTTGATTAGTTTTAATAGGATTGGTGGTGTGACGTAGTTTGTAAATGGTATGAGTAATACCGGTATTTATATTGTAATGATATAATTATATTGACATTAGCGCTCGCCTATACTGTCATTCCATCGTATTTTTTTTTGGAGGCTTTTTGATATCCCGTTTAGATTCAAACTTATACTTCATCTCACTCCCTTATATAGGGGGATTAAAAATCCTTCATCTCTCTCTCTACCAAAAACGAAAATTCTATGGTTTTTCTACCCCAGAAAGTAAAAAAATATATACGTAGTATGTGTGACTAATTGCCGTAGAAAGTAGAAATGATTCAATTACATCAGTGCAACATATGAAATGCAATACATTAATTTGTTATGAAACAGTCACAGTTACACACAGCGTGAGTAATACTAGACAGACGGTAATATCAATACTCATTTAATATACTCTGCAAATTGAATATTAATTAAAAATAACCTTAACTTTCCTGGTCAGCTAAACAATTAGTCTGTCTGGACTTATCATATAAACTCCAACTTTCCCAACAAACTACACGACCTCTTATTATCGAGCCCCGAGGGTACTATCTCCCCCCGCGGGGCCCAACAGGGCCAAGGTCTGCCGGGGCTGTGGGATTGTTAGAAAGAGTAACCGCGGCCCTGGTACATAAAAGGCCTACGACGGAACACGACGGTTTTTAGTCAGTAAGAGTCTGACACTCCCTCACCGCTGCTAACCCACAGCGGGAGGGGTCATTTGATGATTTCTGACGTCGTAAAAAAAAGGGTACTATCTCCCGTACCTGGAGAATAAAGAAGCCTGTTTTCTTTCACTGGCTCCAGACTATTTGGGATCCTTTCATTACATGTGGGAACTACTGCCCGTACCGGGATAAAATACATCCTATGTTACTGGGGAAGAGTGTAGCTATCCAACAGTGAAATAATTTTTCAAATCGGTGCAGTAGTTTCGGATTCTTTATGGTACAAACAAACGAAAACATGTTTGTTCTTAATTATATCATTACAGATAGTAGGTATAGATTTTCATTGAAGCCGGAAGGGCAGACAGAGGATTTCTTATAAAGTACCGGTTTCTAAAGATACCACCCACCACGACATAGGCTCAACAGAATAAAACAATCCAGATGTTTGATAACCCAAATAAAATAAAATTTCCGGGTATACACGTGTAACAAAAATTCTAGGTCATTGCTAGTTCAGTTTCGAGGCAGAATTTAGCACGCTAACCTTGAAACCTAAAAAATATTACGCGAGCGAACACATTCGTTGCGTAGGCGTCGATTATACGGCGCGTCATAAAACTTACTCATTCAATATAGTGGGGTGGAGGCCCCAAAACGACCTTTGACTGTCTGAGTAGACGTTTTGTGATAAAAATCGCAAGTATTTTGTACATTAGTGGTTTCACTTGAGTTCTGTGGAAACTACTTTCTGCACCCGGATAAAAGGTAGTCCATATGTTACTCTGATATACAAGCTGTATTACTGTTAAGTTACATAAAAAATAATTCGGTAGCCTTTGCGTGAAAGAGGAAAACATATTCATACATACAAACTTTAACATTTTATACTATTAGTAGGAAGTATGATAATATTTTACGTTAGCAACAACACCCGTTTTAACAAATTATTATTCCGACAGCTTATTAGCAATACTTTTAAAGGAAATTTCAAAAGACTCACCTCGCCATATCCTGCGCCGTATCCTGGCTGCGGGGGAGGATATCCGCCTTGCTGTGGGTATCCACCTGGTGGGTATCCCCCTGGTGGGTAACCGCCCTGAGGGTATCCACCCTGTGGGGGTGGGTATCCTCCCTGTGGGTAACCGCCCTGCGGGTATCCACCTTGCTGCGGATACCCGCCTTGATTCTGATCTGTAGACATCAAAAGAATAAGTCAATATGCATCCTTCTTGTTGTTTATAAACTAAACACAGTCACGACTGCAATTTTCCTTTAATAAATCTTATTTGATAAATTACTAATTATACGGATGATTATATGTGGATAGTTATTGATGGGAGTACTGATTAACATAGGAACAACATTGTGACCTTGAATCAAGACACTTTGTTTCAATATATTGAGTAGTATTATATGGACCACACATTTAAGATGACTCAGGTATGTGGTAAAATAGTTTAGATAAGGAAACCAGTCTTAAATTAACTTGCAGTAAAGTTTTAAGTTACTAATGGAGAAGTTATTGACAAATGATTTTGATACTTGCTAGGTGGCTGTGCTATGAATAGTTGTCATTTTTACACAACTTATTATCGCCATATGAATGTTTATACGATCTTACGGCATTATATGAATAATGTAGCTGTTTATTTCCTTGTACAGAAATATTCGAACCAATGTTTATATTCTAAGAAAATCCAGCCTATGCCTTATCAGCTTAGCATAACATTATAATTATATGCTGAATTCCAAATACTATGTATCAATATGATTCGCTTCTAATATCCGTTTGTTTTGCCATTTTGAAAAAAGAGCCTGCTGCCAAGAAACCAGTATTGACTGTGTTTTGTACAGAAAAAAATCTGGGGCGTAAAAGATGCGGAAAAGAATTATATAAAACTATGATGATTGATGGTTATTGTGGAAGACCAGATTACGTTAACTACTAACCTAAATATCAGCTTTCTTACGGTACACAACTGAATTTTAATAACGCGTTGGAGCTGATCTGACTTTTAGAAGTCAGAATGGTAAGATTGGACAAAGTCATTAAGAAGAAATAACCAAGAAGAGGAAGAAGACTAAGGAGGTAATGAATACAACTTCGAAGCCCCAGAAATTAAGAAGAATGCCTTATCACGTTCCAGGTCTCTTAAGAAGAAACTTTACCATAAACTTAGTTCATCAATTTTGAATATTACAAACTGACTCTGCAGAACGTGAAAAGGCATCCACACACACACAATATTCAGACACTAAAATAGCAGTTTTAAGACAAAGACAATAGAACTGGACGTTTTATACGAGACAAACACAATTTTGAGCAACATTTAAAAAATTAAAATTCACGACACACCTTTTCTCTCCGACATTGCACCCACACTTGACAATAATGAATGAAACAACCAAATGACATAATATTTGAACAAACGGGACAGACATATGACACTCCATATCCTAGAAATTAACACTAATGGCTATGCTAAAACAAATATGGACTTTATCAGTACATCAATAAGTGACAAATTCGTTTGTGATAAAGTGATATCGTAAGCTGGCAGGATAACAGCATAGCATAAACATACATAGGGACTGCATACCGCGAATAAACTTGAACATATGTATAACAGTGGACACAAATTGCAACATATATCTATAGCAATAAGGTGCAAATTCGAGTGTATTTCTAGACTACGATAACAAACGATAATGAAATGTGTGAAGGTTGGCAAACGTTTGTGAACGGGGGTTCCCCGAAGTCAGTTTTGTTGAGCCAAGGAATTTTGCTTCTGGGTTTGCTATTTTTAATCTTAACCGTTATGTAGATTTTAGATGCTCGATTTAGAATGCAGACAAAGAACTGTGTAGCCTTGTAAGTACATACAGAAATCAGCCTTTGTCGTAAAAATCTCCCAAAAACATGTTTAGTTAGGTTTTATGAATAGAAAATTCTTTCTTTAATAAATATTTTAGCAATAATGCTTCACTTTAAAGACTGCTATCTCCAAAAACTGAGTCATTCATTATCCAATAATTTCTTGACAGACTTATCAGGTTTATCAGCACTATCGAATTATATCGCCATCAAATATTTACTGTGAGATACTCATCGATGTTTCATGGTTGACTAAAATCAATAGCCATTTCGAAGTACCAAGTAAACTGTGACGCCATTATCAATATTTATTTTCATTTGTTTCTTGTGAGACAAAATAGGATTTGATTAATAACTTGAAACATTACAAAAGACAACCATAAAAATATACTTTATTGATGTGAGCAAAATTATAAAGATGAGTAGTAGCAAAACTAATATCCTTTTTAAGACAAATGTTAGGTGACAATTGAAATATTTTAATGGCATGATATTTTTGTGTCAATTAACTGTTTCCAGTAGTATTCGCAAAAAAAAATACGAATGTGACTGCTGTTAGAAAATCTACCCCTTTGCAGACAGATATTGCTCCCCTTACATTTTAGATTCGGGGTCGGGAATAACTTATGTATCTTGCAAAGGTGAAACGAAGGGCATAGGTTTAATGGTGTTTTTTTCATTACTTTGTGTCAAAATAATGGCGTCTTAGTTATCGATCCGTACATTTGAATCAAAGCCAAGACGCATGTAGAATTTGGCTGCTTTATTTAATCAGATTAGTGTAATGTAAATGGTATCAAAAAAAGATTGTTCTAAGAGGATGAGTACTATGTACCTATTAACTTTCCCTTTAATTTTTAAGATAGGACTTCTCATCCATTTTGGGTAACTAGTCCTATTTTCGTGACTCCTGATATGAAAAATGCTAAAGTGAACATAGATACTTTTCATTTTGGAATCTCTTCCTTTGGATAGCTTCCTTTTTGGATAGCTAGGGATACCTTCTTTTATTTATTATGCTATATCTGATTGAATGTGAAAAAGTGGTCGAAGGAGGAGTACTTTTGGAAGTTTGAAATATGAATAATTGTACAAATGTATAAAACAAAGCAAGGAGTTATCGGGGATAAAAGTATTGATCATAATATAAAGAACACTATATTTTACTGAATACGACATTGGAATGAGTCACGGTGATACGGGGATTGTCGTTTTCATGAATCATTTGGACAACGAGGAAAGGAAGATAAAAATTGACGTCACACAACATCCGACGAAGGTCCGATGTAATTAAATAAAAACCTGCTGGCTTGGAGTCAAGTATGAGTAATAAAAAAAATATAAAGAAAACTTATTTAAAATTATTATCATTTGTGAAGTATTCATTAAACCATTTGAAGCTTTAAGTATCGATAATATTTACAGAGGATATTTTTTTTCCAAGTTGGTGTACGTATGGGTATTTGTATGAAATAAAAGAACGTTATGTGGATATTTTTTTCCTCATTGGCAATTAATGTTGTACTGACGTTGTACAAACCGGTTAGTTACTGGCTATTATTTATTATCTGGAACGTTCAGGAAAAGGGACTAAAATGTGTAATGCGTCACCATGTTTACAATGGGAAAAACCTTTACTAACTCAGTTTTAATAATTGTATATGTAATGTGGAGCCCACTCACACAAATGCATTCTCGTATCAAAGGCTAACCCTATGTGTGCACTCAAAATACGCTAGTGTGAGTGAGTATGTGTGACGTCAAAATTGTTCTTTCCTTGCGAAACTATGGCTGTGTGAGTGGAAAACACTAACATATTGATGTAGTGTGCGTGAAAATGCGTTTGTGAGTTTTTCATGAGTACTGTTTAATAGGATTATCTGTTGTAAGTACCTACTTAATGCTTATTGATGCTACCGGTCATTTACGGAGGTCATATACAACTGAATAAGTGAGTGAATACTCTTTGCTCTTGTAGAGCGAGGACGTCTGGCTTCTTTTCAGCCAGTTACTGAGTCATCGTGCGTAAATGGACATTCCGAATTCAAGTTTTTTAAGTTTTCATTTTAATTGTTGAAACAAAACACTAGGTAGGTAGGTAGGTAGTCTGCGGGTTGTTCGAAAGAGGTACCGCGGCCCTAGCACATAAGAAGGCCTACGACGGAACACGACGGCTTTTAGTCAGTAAGAGTCTGACACTCCCTCACCGCTGCTAACCCACAGCGGGAGGGGTCATTTGAGGATTTTTTACGTCGTTAAAAAAAAAAAAAAAAAAAGGTAGGTAGGTAGTACGCAAAAAGTTGAAATGATAACATAGGTACGTTTTGATCGAGTTTTCTACCTACCAAAAATGTCACAGTGTCACTAATGAGCAGAAAAAATTGTTTGGTCAAGAACTTTCACGTTAAAAGTAACTTTCACATAAAGTCGGTAACACTATTATGTAAGAGGCTAGAGGCTAGTAATGTACCTATGTGCATTTCTTGCAGTAATTTATTTAAGTTTGTCTGAAGTGTTTTCTTAAGACAGACACCTAGATAAAATACATAGATAAGGGGAAGACCAACGAAACAATAGATGATTTGAAAGACAATATTGCTGGGAAGATTAGCATCACTTTTGAGATAACATCAGACAAAGAAAACAAACGACATGGTACATCGATCTCTAATAAAATTGATATGATGAGTATAGCTTAATTTATGTGTAGGTATCCAAACACATTATTTCTGTATCTATCCTTTTCAGATAACATATTGAAGCTATGCCTATCAATTGCACAGAAAAAGCCACATGACTGGAAGAAGAGCTGTGCTCACAACTGGAGCAAACTTCCTGCCATATATTCTATTCAATATTAACATTACACCTATTTTCTTATTAAGATACCTGCGTCAGCAACCTTATCGCCATATCATTATATCTTACAATATACCAAGACATCATAAAGCGAGATAATATAACATTGACATATAAAGCTGAACAATGATTGCCGGTGATTACAACCACACACGCACAAAGCCGTGTGAAAACAATAGTAGCTAGGCCTTGTTGTACCAGGAGCGCAGAAATCAAAAGTGGTCACACTTTAAGATCTCAGGCTGGTTGACGTTGGCTTAAATCCGTAACAACTACCGATCCATCCTTGTTTTTTGAATAGAGTTTGAAATTCAACACAAATATGAAGCTAATATTTTGTTTTATCTTTATTCGGTTATTGTAATTCGCAGTAAAGGAGCAAATATTCAATTTGCAAAGCATATTGGACTTTGTGCCCACTGTGTAAAGTTCAAATCAGATATCAGCGAAAAATGATAGCATCCGCCTCCTTTCTCGGGACTTCCCGCGAATATGTACTGATTGGGTATCCCGCGAAAACGAATAAATAACTAAATTCCTACTAAAAACCTCAGGAAGATGTAGTAGAGACCTCTTGGGAATTCGAGAACTATCACATAGAGGAGAAATAGACGTATTTATGTGTGACGTACAGCAATTTTCTGAGTGTATTGGATAATTGTTTAATTATAGAGGGGCGGAATAATAACATGGAAGGTCGTTATTATTGAAGGAATAATTTCGTGAGAAACAAAGAAGGGACTTTTGGTGGATACCTGATAAAGAATGAATTTGACTGTACTTTATGTGTCTTTTGAATTGTGATAAGATTTCTATTATTACATAATTTTTGTTTAAGAAATCTTTGACCTTCATACAAGATACTGTCGGTAACAGCGACATTCTTTTCATATCTTTCATTTATATATTATTAAAGTAGATAACCAAGTTATAATCTGCACATAAAACGTCAATAACTGATTAAATGATTACTATATTAGCCAAAACATACTTCATTGAGTCACAATATACATATCAAATGATATTATGACAAAGAAAGTATATATTGTTGTAAGAACTGAAAATACTTGGAACAACCAATCCATATATCACGGTTAGTCATTTTGATAATGTCACAACAGTATATATTTTAAGGAAAATAAATGGTGTAGGTAACTATGCTTTATCATATATGAATAATATGCATTGACGGTTTATTTTTAGCATATTGGTAGTATATATAACTATTTTGCAGATCATTCAATTCTGATAAAAGAGGTCTAAAATTGTCCATGATTGTACTTAATGTGTAAAGAGGCTATGTTTAGACCATAGTGCTGATGTGTAATGAAAAAATATAATTTAAAGTTGTTCCCAAAAGTCATAATTTTAGGTTTAAAGAGTCTCTGTGTCTAAAATTTTCAATTGCCTGTAGAGCAAGTTTAGGTTGTGTTGAAGCAAACAATTCATCTGCCATAAGCAATAAAAGGTAACAATACAATAGAGGTTTGTTGGTTTTCTGTGTTATTTACAATAATGATATATCATCTAAGTAACATGAGTACATTCATATTGTACACAGATAAAAAATGGAGGTGTCTGTGCTGGTGCAATGCAACATAGATTGTTTATTAAATGATAAAAGAACTTTTAAATTTTCTAAATGTTTTAGTAACATAAGGTCTTGGCAGTTTTTTATTATGTATGTGTATAAAATAAGGTAATATAGGCTTTTTGCTGCAGTTTAAATAAGTATCTAGGTATTATCCAGAAATTATGAATAACAGTGATACTTTGGACTTGCGAATAGGTATGATTAGTTCATTTTAATAGGATGTAAGATAAAAGTAATTGATTAGCATATCAGCAACAATATTTTACTTATTGAATTGCGGCTGAAACATTGCTCATTCAACTCCAAATCCCTTATTTATGAGCAAAGATAAAACATAATATATGTAGTATACTACTTTTATCACCACATCCAATTCAATTTTCAATTATAATAATTTTCTTTTATCATTTAATATCAACAGTGCAAAGAATTAAATTAATATTCAACCTCCTGGATAAACACCTGGGTTCTGCCACATAGTTCCAACTGCAGAAAAAAATTGTCTATGGTTAGAAAAATAATAAAAAAGTATACATACACATGGTGTTGTAATTTGGTTGGTCTTTCGAGTTTAAGTTTTCGGTAGCCGTTTTGGTAGTTTTCGGCACTTACACACTGATAAACTGAAACAATGTAAAGAATAGATTAGATTAACATGTCATCTTAACGCATATCAATCATAATGTTTATGATTGCTTAATAATAAAATTAGGTTAGTGGTTTTCTAGATGCATACATGATTAATGCCCTTTCTGGATTGTTTAGCATGGTATTTGTTTTTTACAAAAGGCACACGGATAAAATAACAAATCTGTGGGTAAAACAACAATAATAAAACTGAATTGTAAAATAAAATAATCCTTTTGAACTTATCGAAAAAAGGGGCCGATTCTGTATCAAAATAATATGATCGAATTTTGATATCTGCAAGTTTAAACATAAGAAATGTAAAAATATGTTATGATTTTAAGAAACAAAAAAAGCAACACAACAGCTCACATGTTTTACTGATCTTTAAAATGCGTAACAATTATAAATATCAAGAATTACGTTATATTTTGTTTAACAATAGAGTAATAAATTAAAGAATAGGACGTAGTATTGGTACAATACACACAAACAAAACCAAAATTGTGGTGCAATTCAAGTCCTATTGATTCATTAGCCGTCAATTCTGCAGCATAAACTGTCTCCAACCGTAAATATAATCACAATATGGATGAATTACTTAATAAATTGTATTAAAACAAATAGAAAGATCTAGTGTGAACTGGAAAATCACCTTAGAAAGTACTAGACGGTAGACAAATGTCGCAACGCAACGTATGATCGATCTGTTATGAAACTACAAAAAATAAACAGTACCTGGCGTAACAGTGGGTTTTCCGCTTCGAAAAACAACAGAAACAAACACTTGACGAGATATCACAAAATTTTACAGGCAAAAATAACTTTCAATGGCACAAAATCGTGTCAGATCCGTCTCAGAATTGAATATCGACTGTTTTCTTATCTCAATACAAAAGGGAATATAAATAATGATGACTCATACTTCTTCAACCATGATTGGTTGCTATACTGCGTGATGAACGTTCATTGGTTAATACTGGCTTTATGTATTTTTACCCAATAGCTGCATCTGTCACTTGAGTACGTTCACGTAAGTTTTCTGTTACAAAACAATACTAGCCAAGTGCGAGTAGACTAGCGCAAAGAGGGTTTCGTATAGTTTGGCCAAACTTCACAAAAATAGCCTTTTCTCTTTTTAAATATCGCCGTTGGTTACAAATAAAAGCTGGGAAAAAACCGCATTATTTTTTGTGTAACTATGTAATGTCTCTAAGGTTGGATAATTAAGTCAGAAGACCAATATTGTAACTATCTAACAAAGGCGATTGTTTTTGTTAAAATATGCTAACATGTAAATATGTGTATGTAAAGGAATTACTTTCTATTATGTGCTCTGTTTACTTTGTTTTATAAGTCTTTTTACCTTCGTCGAGAAAGTCGTGGTGGCCTAGTGGGCAAAGAACCGACCTCTCGAGTATGAGGGCGCGGGTTCGATTCCAGGTCAGGCAAGTACCAATGCAACTTTTATAAGTTTGTATGTACTTTCTAAGTACATCTTAGACACCAATGACTGTGTTTCGGATGGCACGTTAAACTGTAGGTCCCGGCTATCATTGAACATCCTTGGCGGTCGTTACGGGTAGTCAGAAGCCAGTAAGTCTGACACCAGTCTAACCAAGGGGTATCGGGTTGCCCGGGTAACTGGGTTGAGGAGGTCAGATAGGCAGTCGCTTCTTGTAAAGCACTGGTACTCAGCTGAATCCGGTTAGACTGGAAGCCGACCCCAACGTAGTTTGGGAAAAAGGCTCGGAGGATGATGATAAGTCTTTTTACCTTCGTATTAAGAATGTTCGAGCGGGTTGTTACCATTGACATTTCTAAGCTCGATGGTTGTTACTATCTTCCATTGTGCAATTTCATGCCTGAAAGGGCCTTATCAGTATCTATTTTAGTTCTGGCAACTAAGTTTATTTTGACATTGACATGTAAATCGTACTGTCACAATAAAAAAGTAACCTCAAAAAGCATATTTTGCTTTTATTTCATTTCAGTACAAAAATAATTAGTATTTTACAAGTTTTTCAAGAAGACCAAAGTTATAATCATGAGCATTATATTGAAAAGTGCCTCAATATTTTCTCAAGCACAATGTAATATATCATTTCTACAATTTTCTGTTACAAAACTTTACTTCTGTTTTTAACCAATGCTCGGTATTCTATTTCAGTGGTATCTCGTGCGTTAAGCAGCTCTTCAGTTTTGAGTTCGAAGCAATGGCGAGTAGAGCGGGGCTTGTCTCGTAATCGTAACGCTGAAGGAATCCTTACCGATACCCCAGACTTCACATATTTGGATGGGCGACCAACTCCTCTACTGGTATATTTTTTATTATTTCTTAGCATTGTACTTACAGTAAAGAATACCTAAAAAACACTTCCTAAAATCTAGGAAAGCGAATATGATTAACATAACCAGTGATAGAGATACTGATACTATTAGGGTATAATTTAGGCGGTCACCAAAAATATTTTTAAGACTCTAAGCTGAGGCACCAAATAAAATAAACAACGCCAAAAAAAATAAATTGACTTTATTAAAAGGGCACTAAAGTATATAATGTTATGATCTAAAAAAAATAAAATAACATCAGAAAAATCGCAAATCTCGCACAAATATTATTTTTGGTTCCCAAAATGGATTAATGGTCACCAAATTCTATCCAACTAAAAGATTAATATTACTACCAAAAAGTTATTGACGAAAACGAATCGCTGCAAAACCGACTCCACGTAGTCTGGTCTGCCCTACCCCTAGAGTGCAATTCAAAACCGCGTAGGCGCGGAGGGGCGAGGCGGCCTGCGAGCTGAGGCGCAGGTAGTTTTGAGGCTCGCCGCCGGGGCTGAGGCTGGCCGGCAGAGCCGGCCAGCAAGCCGAAGCTGCGGTGGTGAGCGTGAAAACCATCTGCGACGATAAGCTCGCATGGGACCGCCGGAGCCCCGCAGCGCCGGAGCCGTGACAGAAGCCATGCTTGCTGCATGTTGCGTGCTTGCATTTTAAACGCACTGAGTTACACCCAAATTCATATAACAATAAATAAGCGACGTATGTTTGGGAACCCTAGTATATTAATTGGTATTTGGGAAATATTCTAGCGATCGTTAGCTTTTTTAGTCTAACAAAAATGACCAAATTGGGAGTCATGGTATTACATAATTGGTAACATCTAAGTAGTGACAATATATAATATTTGGTCTAAAGTGTATTTTAAAGGCGTCCATATATTTTTTTAGTAGTCAATAATACGAAAAAATGGTATTATCTAATAATATTTTTGGAAACGTTATTTGGTGACCATTTATCCATTTTGGTAACCGTTTAGAATTTTTTTGGTAGTAAAATAGGTACTTTTTTGGGTGGTGTTTAAACACAAGCCATACTATTAATCCTATATCAATGAAATGTAGCTAGCAAATATCTGTTGTCATCAATATGCAATCTAAATCTGCTTATTGTTTATACAGTATTACCAATCTTATTAAACATCATTTAAAAGTTTCCAATTTCTCTTCATCAACCACCTGCCCTTATCCCAATTTTATGTTGGCAGGACATATTTTCCCCTTCCATACTCTTCTATCTACCTTCCTCTCACAAGTAACATTATTTCTTACTATATTGACTTTCATACAATCCATCTATTGTTTAGTTGGTCATCCTCTTCTATATCACTAAAAGTTTTCAATTTCTCATTTCAGCAAAAACAAAAGAAGCGAATCTTAAAGCAAAGAGAAATGGCCGCTAAGATAGTTGAAATGTGTTCCGAACTTGACTTCGCTAAAGAGAGATACCAGAATATGGAAGCCGAGAAAGAGCAAGAGAGACAGAGCATCCTTGCAAACCGACTGAAGCCCAAAGGAACTGCTTTGAATGAGAAAAAATAGATTTATTATATAATGTTAATGTAGGCTAGCTGTAAATAAACTTGTTAATAGATTCTGTTCTTGTTTTATTAACTCTTCTTTTGAAGAATTAAATGTTTTTTAAATAACACACCTAGTTGCACCATTTAACTATATCGATAACCAAACCAGTTGTGCAATAGCCTCCCATCCCAAATCTGTTATTTGAAAACTTTGAATGGTTTGGTTATTGTTATAGCTAAATTGTGCAACACACTGTATCACACTCATCTTTTTTTTAATGGCGCAGTTTTTTCCATAAACAACTGTTTACTTTGAAACTTGAATGTGAAAAATTCATAGTGTAAATAGTTGTTTTAAGAAAACATGTCTATGTTGTTGGTGACCATCATGTGACCATGGGCCTAGAACGTCATTGTTTCTGGTTTGGTTATCAAAACACTCAAAATGTAAATAATTTGCTTTCAGACGTAGGGTTAATTTTGTACAGGCTTCCTGCACAAGATGTCGTTATATTTTAATCTAGGGCACATGTTATGTCGATTTGTGTCCTGAAAATTCAAGTAGACATTTTCAATTTGCAATGTGCTCCAAAAATGGTCTATTGTAGTGTCCTTTTATACTGCCATCTATTTTATTACGTCGGATAAACGTCTAGCTTCTTTATAAAATTATTGAAGGTATATTCTGGAAGGCCAGGAATGAGGGATGCAATTTGTAGTGAGTTTTATGTAGTGTCGATAGATGGCGTTACTAGTGGCGTTTGACCGTTTCACTCACTTCACTCGTCGTTTTTAGGGTTCCGTACCTCGAAAGGAAAAAACGGAACCCTTATAGGATCACTTTGTTGTCCGTCTGTCTGTCTGTCTGTCTGTCTGTCTGTCTGTCTGTCAAGACCCTTTATCTTAAGAACGCGTGGACGTATCAAGCTGAAATTCACATAAAATACTCGAGTCTATTGCCCCTTTACGCTGTGAAAATATCAAACTTCTAAGCCAAGCCAATCAAAAGATACAACCGATTATGTCGATATTTTCAACAAATTTTTGACACTCGCAAAGGAATCAAAACCTACAGGGTACTTCCCGTAAACTCAGAATCTTGAAATTTGGCCAGAAGCATTATCGTATAATGCAAATATAGGAAAAATTGCGAAAATCAAATTTTTTTAGTTAAATAATATTAATAAAAATATTTTAATAAAATGAAACTTACTACCTTATTTCTCACGAACGAATTAAGGTACCAAATTGAAATTTATACCAAATACCTACAGATAGCGCGCGAGTTGAATGCAGTCGGGGTCTGAGGTAAAGAGCGGGAGCATCTCCCCCCGCCATCCGCACGCCCCACCTCACGCGCCTGCAGTGTAGTGCCACGTAGTGCTGTGCCATCCTTGTCAACTATCATACCGCATTCCTAAGCTCTGCATTCAACTCGCGCGCTATCTGTAGGTCTATTGTCCCTTTAAGCAATGAAAAAATCAAACGTCTAAGTTAAAGCGATCAAAAGATACAGCAGTTTTACCGACACCTTAGACGAATTTCCGTCACACGCTAGGGAATCAAAACCTACAAGGTACTTCCCGTGAACTCAGAAACTTGAAATTCGGCACGAAGCAACGTTATATAGTACAGATAAAGGAAAAATTGCGAAAATGATAAATTTGAAGTTACATAAAATATTAAAATATTATTTTTGCTTACATGACATAAAATATTTTTTAAAGTTGAAATTCATATCAAACACTTCTTAAATATAATTGCCTCTAAACTGTGAAAAATTTTAAATCATTCAAAGGTCATTGGGCACCTTAGTATGGAAACCATACCCACGGCGGACACGAACGAAATATAGCACAGTATAATGATATAAGGCTCTGATGTACTATGGCATTAGTCGTATCAATGTGAACCATGGGAATCTAGAGCAAATCAGGTGTAAACATCAAATATTTTCCTCATTTCAATGGGGAATTTAAACGACCACGTTTGACGGATTTGAGAAATCATTTCTTTGTAGTGAAAGAGTATACTCACCGTTTATTTCCATTGTCATCAGGTCAGGATCTGATGATGGAAATCCTGAGAAATCGAGGGCAACTATCAGAAATTGTAGGCATGCATAGGATTAAAACTTGATTCTCAGATGTATGTCTGGTGATACTATCAAACAGTGAAGGTTTAGAGCTTACCTGATGATGGAGACGTGAGAAAGTCGAGAGAACTCCTTAACGGTATGTTTTAGTTACGTCGTGTTTGGGCTTATATTATTCGTATTGACGAGTCATTTCACAAGAGTTAAAAATAAAAACTATTTACAAAAAAAAAAAATCTTCTAAAAACAACAAGAAAACTGTTTATATGCATCGGTCTAGATCTCGGTGGTAAATATAGATGCATCCTCTAGACACCGACTTCTATACCGATGCACCTAACATCTTTTTAATTTCTTTCTTGCTTTTGTTTTCTTGTTGCTTTTTTATATGTTTGAAGTTGGATTTGTGTATAAAATGCTACAAAATAAAATAAAGCCGTCTTTATAAAACAAAGAAAGGGACAGAATTACACTTTTGTCAAGGCTCTAGAAACGTAAAGCCAGCAGCCCCGAATCCTACTCTCTAGAAGTCGTTGTTACAATTCGACAGCTACAAGTCGTCAGGCGGTTTCGAAAAAAACCTGGAACTGGGGCTTGTTAGTCCCTCAAAAATAAAAGATCCCATTCCTGCAATGGCTGCTTTAACCCAAGTTAGTAGTGAATTCTCATCACCTAAAATAAAATAAGCTCCAACACAAGGTTACGTTATAAATTGTAAAGGAGTTCCCATAACTATATCTGATCTTTGCTATCGATCTCACAATGGCAGTCAAACCTATCTATGTGGAGAGTCTTCGCCAATACGAATAAAATAAGCCCAAGCACGTGGTAGTTGCAACATACCGTTCAGGAGTTCCCTCGACTCTCTGTAGTCTCCATAATCAAATCAGCTCCAAACCTTCACCGTTTACCAGTACCCTCAAAAATACACTCACATGTCTGGTTATGACTCGATGCGTGCCTACAATATTCAAGACTTAACCTCTAAGAGTTGACCTCGATTTCTCAGGGTTTCCAGATTCTCATCAGATCCTGGTCAACCGAATTGGCATCTTCCTTCTTTATGAAAAGTCTTTAACAATAAAAACTAGCATTGCAACCTGTACAATCCTCTGAAACTGCTTGTCTTTTATATTTTTCAAACGATCCTGGACATTCGTCTCCATGGAATTTTAATAAAATATTTATATTCAAAGAAACGTCATACCATTCTCCACGATTTAAAACTACTTTGATTCATGTCCGTCACTTTTTACAAAGCGGGTCAGATATGCCCAATGACCTTTAAGACATAATTAGTTATTTTCAATCAAATTTCTGAATGATGACTATAAAATGTTGTATATAAATAACTTTAATAAAATAACTTTTACAAGGTACTGGCCTACTATTTTAGTTATATTATAAAATAAAAAATATTAACTATTTTGACTCTCACGAAATTACCATAACTATGATTGTTCTAAACTGAACGGTTGGCGCGAGACTCACTTTTTATCTGTACAGGATTTGTACGGAACCCTCGGTGCGCGAGTCCGACTCGCACTTGGCCGGTTTTATTTTCCTTCACACTACTTAACTACTTCTTATACAGGGTATCTCATAATAATAAGTGACCGATACTTTCACACGTGATTCTACTAAAAATTTTTTTTTTTTTTTTACCCAATAGTTCAATCGAAAAACCCTAAACACCTGTCTGAAAATTCGGGCGAAGATCAAGGTAACAGCTGGGCCCCGATTCTCCTAAGTTAATAATGTCAAAATCTAATAGAAATCGAATCGCAATATGATCGTAATAGCAGTTTTAACCATATCGGGCATTCTGCTACTAATAAAAGACCAATCGTATTCGATTGACATTTGATTGGTGTGCGATTGGTCTGCTATTTTGATGATTTTGGTCTATACGGTAGTTTGGTGTACAATCATTTTGCAATCGTAAATCATTTGCAGACAAAATGATTCATTATTGAATGACAGAAAAGGATAAAAACGTTTATTTCAAAGAAAAAATAGCGGAATGCCACATACGCTTCAATCGTAATCGAGTCGGGATTGGATCTCAGTCGATTCGAGTCGAACGTCAATCGAAGGTCGCTTAAGTAAAATTAGGAGAATCGGGCCCCTGTTATGAAAACGACTGTTCAAAAGTACATGAGGGAGTAGGCAGAGGGGATTGCCCTTAACATTAACATACTGGTAATACATAAGTGACTATAGATAGTAGTGGTACCTATAGCGGTCTACACACCAAAGCCGCTGACCCGGCGGCTTAGTGCCGGCGGGTTAACCCGGCGGTTTCAGAATGTCCAAGCCGAACGACTTTGCCGGCGGCACGACAGCCGCGGCATGTGGTGTTCTAGTAATTGCCAAATACTCTATGAAAGCTGGCGGGCAACTGACTGAGTGAGTGGAGAGGGATGCCGTCGGCATCGGCATGCTGTCCCGCCGGCGGCATGATTGTACAAAATAAGGCCGGCGGGTTGGGCCGGCGATCCGTGCCGCCGGGTCAGGCTTTGGTGTGTAGACCGCATATTACTAGTCTTATGTCTATACATAGGAATATAGGGGAATACATAAACAAGAAGTGTAGGTACTTAGGTAACGTCACTAGTAAATTAGGGTTGTGGGCATATCCCCTGTACCTACCCACTACAGTTCATCAAAAATCGCCCAAAATTCCTCCAGACCAGAAAAATAAATCTTATTTTAACCCTTGTAAGTTTATCGAGTGTTCGATGAAAGAAGCGGTTTTCAATAGAAAGTCGGTTGAAAGGCGATGCCTTAACCTGAATAAGTCTATTGTGATTGCGACGGTGTCTCCACTTTGACGTGAATGGAGTCACGGACTTACATGTGGGCACGACTTTATATTTACATTGGTGACTTTTTTGAGGTTGCTGATAGGTGAAATACTTTATTTAGTTGTCTTTTGGATTGATGTAATTCATCGTTTGCCTAGCTTTTTTAGCACATAAATGTTTGGGTTGTTTTCCAGTGTAACCTTATGTATAAAATACACTTCTATTTCAACACCACCCTAAGGTAGACTGGTAGAGAACGCCTAAGGCGTTAAGTCCGCCGTTGTACATTGTGCAAAAATGTTAGTAAAAATATGTAAGTAGGAAGGTATGTTTTATGTCATGGATAGCTGAGGGTCTGTGCTGTCGGGAACCTTCAAGGAGGTACACGGTAACGGAGCCAAGCTTTGCTTACCTATCCTTTTACCGGTCCACCTGTCCAGCGGCCAGCGCCCACGTTGCTTTACTAGGACTTGCCATTAGGCTCATTAAGAAAGCTAATGTTTGGTAATCTACGAAGCATGACTTAATCACAATCATCTAATATTATAAAGCTGAAGAGTTTGTTTGTTTGTTTGAACGCGCTAATCTCAGGAACTACTGGTCTTATTTGAAAATTTCTTTCAGTGCTAAATAGCCCATTTATTGAGGAATCGGGCTATAGGCTACTTTTTATTCCGGTTTAAGCCGCTGGCAGAAGCTAGTAGCTAATAAAGTCAGTCTCTCAAACGCTAGACAAATTCGTCCACAAGTTACAATCACCAGACCACAGAAGCAGTTTAACACTATAAGTCCTAAACTCATATTGTTAGCAGTATTCTGTATTTCAACAAAGCGTCCGTAGTGTCCTATGTATCATACAGTAATTTACTGGTAGATATAAGAAGGCTTCATCAAAACGATGCGACGGCACGGTAATTAAAATCTCAGTTGGTTAAGTCGACGGAGACAGGGACGGACTTTGTGGTTTTAAATCCTATATAACGGTTTCTGAGCGGGTTTTTAGGGGATTCATCTACTATTTTTTAGGGGAAATTAATAGTTAAAACATATACCTATTTAATTCATTTGTAATCTGGGGCCTGAGCCGCCTTGAAGTCCATGCCATTACCGCTCATTTTCTGCACCCATGTAAAATTTCTTTGTTTACCTAGTTAATTACCTATTAACCGTTACTAATATGTTTATCGTGCAATGAACAAAACAGTCTAAATCTAGCGTATTTTAGTAATATAATGCATAGAAGACGTCATTTTAATACAAGTAGGCAAATATTAATTAAATACGCGCGCTAGTGCGTGTCTAATTATTTTCCTCGAACTTCAAATAGTTGGGCGTGTTATTACTAAAATTTTAATATACCTGAATTTGCGTGTTTTCCGCCTTGCTGTGGTTTGAATACACCAATTTTCCGACGATGTTAGAACCTCCGAAGTCTCTTACCTGAACCAAAAACAAGTAATTTCCCGAGGAAATTTTGTAGGTAACACATACTTTAACCAAAAATATTTAAGTTATTGGCCAAATCCTGCCCTGCATTTCGTTGCAATCTTGGCGGCCATAATTAAAAAGTGTAGGTAATATAGTGAAATATGTATATTGTGAGCGGAACTGCACGTGCCCTTTATCAACTGTAAATTAAACGTCACTTTATTAATTAATTGTTTATTCATAAAATACAACAATGGCTGGAGTTTGTTTTTGTTTGTTTTCTCAATAACTTCGCAGCTAGGTTAGATGTAGAATTATTTCAATTTTGAACCTTCCCATGTTGTTATTTACCTTACATTTATACTAGTATAAAGAGGAAATCCTCCACACTTATACTGGTACCAACAGGAGGCTCCGGTTTAACAGAATTACTGTCAGGAAGCAACATTATCACCAGGGAACAGAGGTAAGCATAGTTTATCCGGGTACGAGTAGTAGTTTCCACGGGTGGTTCACTAAACCAAGCACTAATTCGATATTCATATCAATCCACAAAATCTGTATGAGTATATAAAATTTCCGACATAAAATTCATCTTGAAATATATTTTCAAAGCCCGATAGAATTGAGCCCAAGTCTTTTATATGTAAAAGCTTATCTTTTTGACGTCTTGGGAAATTATTTGACTTCCGCACCGCATGTTTATAACGTGAAGCAATTCCCTAGTGTTGCCAGTTACAGCGATATTATGAACAAGGAGGATATTGAACGGGATATTCACCTCTTTGTAAAGTCTTTAGTCTATTAATATGCACCATGCATTAAAAAATAAAATGTAACCTACCTATTTATAACTCAAACTTTGCTTGTAATGGATCATGCCGAAGAGCTTTCTAACTTCATGACTTTTTGGAGTATGGATTAATCACTTTTTTTTTCAGATTAAATAACCAAATATCTCTTCTGTTACTCTGTCACTCAAAAACCATTGAATGGGTTTTGATGGAACTATTACATCAAAATCGGTTCGATAGTTAGTGCGTATGTAGTCTTTAGTCTATTCCATGGTGCATTAAAAAATAATATGTATTTGTAACTCTGCTTGTAATGGATTATGCCGAAATGCTTTCTAACTTCATGAAGTTTTGGAGTTTGAATTAATCACTTATTTTTTCAGATTAATAACCAAATATTATCTCATTTGTAATTCTTTCACTCAAAAACCTTTGAATGGGTTTTGATGGAACTATGACATCAAAATCGGTTCCCTAGTTACTGCGTATGAATAATGTAGGTACCTATGTTTCATTAATTATTTATGATTATAATCCGATCGTCTAACGAAATACTTGATTATTACGTCATTGTAGGTACTCATAGGGCGAATGCACCAATAGTCGTCGCACTTAATACAACTTAGTTATTACATTGTTATTACCTATTTGCGAGTCTGCCTTGAGTAAGTCTTTAGGAATACCCCATTTTGTCTAAGCTTTGACTGTCTTGTAGCAAAAGATTTTCTTGTCCTCCAGGTATAGGAGTTTCCAATTAATTTAGTTTCCAATGCCACTTGACTGGACCTGTACACACCGGCGAACGCTGAAGCTAACATTTGATCACTGTAACAAGTTTCTCTACAATCTACGAAATGCGCTTAACTTTATTCGTGTTTGTTTATCAGGAAATCGAAGTTACTCAAAATTTGTTCCATTTTAAAGTTTTACCTAGATAGATAATGTTTTTTATATGAATAGAAATAGCTAATATTTTGTTATGTGTGTAAGGAAAGTTTTTTTATCGTACCATTTTTCTTGGCACTGTCACAGCCTTGATTTGTGATATTGCGATACCTCAGTAGTTTTTAGTTAAGTGTACTTAGGTACCTATAACCTGTAGATGTAGTTCCATTAAATATACATACCTAAGATTACAAAATAAACTAGGATGGCAACTGGGACGCCTACCTTAAATAGTTTCAAAGCATTTGTTCGTGAGCTTATTGTATTACAAGCCTCTAATTAAAATAATATTGTACATTACATTACGAAATTCTATTTTAACAAGCTTTATGGTTGTAAGGTAAATAAGACCTATAACAGGTACGCCTACACTGATGAAATGGTGAGTATTGGGTATTGCTATTGCTACATAGAAAACTGGCAATATATGTACTAATCTACTTACATAAAATAAGGTAGGTATATGAAATTGTAACTTAGGTTTGGTTAATGTGAATACTAAGAAAGATGTAGGTAGATACGTAGTGATTGTTCGAAGAGTTATCGTGGCCCAGGGCCAATGGCTTATGAATGAACATGTTAAAAAAAAACAACTAGGGCTAAAAAAATCTTTCGAAACGTCAAGCTAGTTGCATAGTTCCAAAGAGTAGGTCTCACGGAGAAGAGAAGAATCAGTAAAATTGGTAAAAGTGTGGACCTCTCTTGCACTGCTCCCATAACGGGAGAGGTCATCTGCTGATATAGCTACCAAAAAAAATTAGGTAAATACAAAGACTGTATACCAAGACGAAAAGTTTTACGCTGCTGATGCGCTGAAGCAAGATAAGCTTCTTAAACTTTTATTAACTCTTAATATCTTTTGCGACGCGGAGATCCGAACGAAAGAGTAAGTACTACGTTTTTTATCTGGCAATACAGTCGTTTGTATATTCCAAAGATACGGTGACAGTTATTTCTGACACCAAAAACCATCCAAAAACTTATAAGCCTGGAAGTACACATTCGGTTTCCGGATTCGGTTTCCTGATCAGGAATTCAGATTCGGGATTCCGTGTCACTAGCGCACACGTTCCGGTTTTTTTATTCGGAATTTACATGGCCAGTACGTAAAGAGGAACTATATTGAAAGCACGATATCATGGACGATGACGAGTTGCTTGCTGTTGCACTTTTACTGGCCCTAAACAAGATTGATTGATTGAATTGAGGGCATTGAAAATAAAGGAAAGGAGGATATTGTCTTTTGCTGTTGTTTGGTGATAAATAGGTTGAATGTTTATAGCTTAAAAGAATATAGCAAAAAGCTAGTCAAGTTACCTACTAAGGTAACTAAAAGGTACTGAGGTATTCTTCCATCTTAACTTTTCCCGTTTCATCTTTTTATAACAACAATATTACGACGAAGAATACTATCCACTTATTTCTCGATTTAACAATAAAGGATTTAAGCCTAGCCAATTCACAATAATCCGGCTCAATAACATGCCTTTTCCTTTTAAAAGTCCTGAAGGAAAATCTTGCTATGAATTTCCTTTGAAACTTTTGTTTGTGTTTTAGTATTTTTCCGCTCCTTTGCTTTTTAAAAGTCAATTTTAGTTTACACAAAATCATAGGCAATTTAAATAAACATGGTAATCGCTAACATATTCCTAATGTTTACTAACAGTTCCACGCGGTTCCACCCAGAAAACAGTTTCTACTTATCACCTGGATTAAAAGCAGCCTATGTCCTTTCCGAGGCTCTGTGTACTAACTAAACATTAAAATTGGTAGGACATTTTGTGCCCCTTAGATGGCAAGCGCAACCGAATTTTAATTTGGAGATCCGCTTTCACGAGGCGCAAAATAACTAGTCAGCAGAATTAACGGTTTAGTTGCAGGAGGTTACTTAGCCACGAACTCCTCAATTACTTACTGAAAACTAGCTACATATAAACATATAAATAAAATTAGTGGCAATTCAGTTTAAAGCTGAAGTCAACTCCGTATAAAGGCACAATTCTGAATGAAACAAGCTCGGCATGCGGGTTTACTTAGAGCTTTCATGACGTTTGTACTATTATTCGTGTCAACTTCAGTACGAAGGGGTCATAGTGGAGAGATTTACAGTGAGTAAAGTCTGAAAAATCTTGTTTATAAGAATTGCATGAAAAATCAATTGAAACTATCAAAGAAAGGAAGTGAAGCATATTTGGAATACCAGTTTGTTTTTTGAAAATAAATTGAAGGAGAAACGGGATAGCTCAATAAAAAATACATTAAATTATTGTCAAAATATTAAACTTTAATAATGAGAACAATCAAATATAAAAAATACCAGATATATTATCAAAATGCCTATCAAACTAAAAATACTCCAAAAACGTGATTTGACTTAGGGTGCAGATAATTTGGAATATAGTATTCCAAATTATATTCATTTTTTTCTTTGAAAATTGCTAACACTTTTTCTTAGAAACTAATAGAATTCTAATATTTTTATAGTCATTGGCTCTTTACAAAAACAGAAACTTTTACAAAAAAATAAAACCGACTCCCAAAAAAACTGAAAAGCAAAAAAAACACGGTATTCCAAATTAACAACACACCAACCTAACTTAAAATTGCATGTCAAATTTTTAATTCTAGAAATATTCACAAAATCATATTAATATCTTAAACTAACAAGGTCACTCCGCAATTAAAATAATTACAATAAAGATTTAGAGTATTACAGCAAATGATTACCACTGATTGCATTCATACCGAAAAAGTTTTCAAATCAGGCGTCTCGTTCGCTGGGGGCTGGTAGCCGAAATGTCAAGATGGCGTCCTGTTTTTAATGCTGTATGGCTTTGTGTATCGTTTGACGTTATGTTTATGGCATAAAAACTCATATGGCGTTTATATATATTTAGATATCGAAGTATTCCAAGTTACCTTCAGTATTCCAAATATGCTGCAGTTCCTCTACTTTTTTCACAGATAGGTAAGCCTATTAACATAATTTCTTAAAATACTTATTGTCTATATTGATCATTAGATAAAATTCTTTTTTAAATTAATTCCTCAGTCTGACCCATCCACGCATATCCAAATCAAAAAGCACTGTTCCCATAATCATGAAATTCTAAGAACAGTTAGAGCTTCATAAGGAATGGTTATATAGTTCTACATGTACGTAATTATACATAGCACAAGCATACCCTGATGAGCCGCTTGTCATAAATAAACAAATAAAATCTGACACCAAACTTCTTGTAGTTGGTTTTCTGTGTAAATATTTTGTACTGCGTTAATCGCAGAAGTTTTAAAAGTTGGTAAGCGATGCAAAGAGGGGTATTTGCGCATGGCCGGTCTCTTGAAATGGCTTTACTTAATACCGACGCCAAGCACTGTACAGTAACTTAGCTTTATAAATATAGTTACTTATTTAATCTTTGATGCGAAGAAAAACACGAGAACTATGGAGCTCTTGGAAAATGCACGGAATTCTGTTGCGAAAGTTTTTTTTTTAAGGAGATTTTCTCCATAAACAATTTGTTTATGGAGACGTCATTATTCTGTGGTGTTAAGGCAAAAGGGGATGAGTCAGAAATTGTGAAAAATGAGTTAATTACACAGTTGGGTACAAAATTTTACGAACTATCATGGTAAAAAGGAGATAATTCAATATAATGTATTTTATTTCGTGAATCTCCAATAAAAAATACGAGTCTAGTCATAAATAGCAAAACCTAAAAAGTAAAAAGGAGTTTGGTCTAGTTATCTTCTTATTGCATACGTGATCCTTTACTTATAAAATTAGGTATAATGAGATAAGTCGACTTGTGCCTAAATTCATATTCGTCGTTCCGCGTTAGTTGCATTTCGCGCGCGAAGTTGACGTCTTTTTACTAGTGCAAAAAATCCTAAAATTATGGTTTGCGTGTGTAATTTGAGTGTTGAAACCTACAGAAATGAATAGGATTAACAAGTTCGATTTAACGTAAGTATGATGAATTTAAAACCTTTAAATTATGAGCTGATTCGGATCTGGAGGACAACCAGATGGTTTCCGTAAAGGGCGTTCAACAGTTGACGCTATACTGCTTCCTCCACGCATGCGCGTAAGGGTCCTGGCGGTTCTGGCGGTCCTGGCGGAGGAAGCAGTCGACCGGGGGGAGGTGGTTTTGGCGGTGTCGCATGACATCGCTAACGCGTTCAACACCCTGCCCTGGAATATCATAAAGGAGGCGCTCCGTTATCATGGAGTGCCAGGGTACCTCCGTCGCATAATCGGGGCCTATTTATCCGAAAGAGCTGTCGCGTACCTGGATCGAGAAGGATGGGTTCGTCAGAACATCTCTTCCTCAGGGGTCGGTTCTCGGCCCTCTCCTGTGGAACATTGGCTACGATTGGGTCCTGCGCGGTGCGCTTCTCCATGGCGTCAGCGTGATATGCTACGCTGACGACACGCTAGTCACAGCACATGGGTAGACGTACCGGCAGGCGGGCCACAGCCAGTGTCGCGCAGGTCGTGGGTAGGTCTTGGCCTCGAAGTGGCCTTGCACAAATCCGAGGCCCTTTGCTTCCATGGGCCAAGGAAGAAGCCACCTCCGGGGTCCAGTATCGTGGTGGGAGGGGTTACCATCGCTGTGGAGCCGACAATGAAATACCTGGGACTCGTTCTCGAAAGTCGTTGGGACTTCGGGCCACACTTCCAGCGGCTCGCTCCTCGGTTGTTGGTCGCAGCTTCAGCGCTCTCACGCTTGTTGCCCAACCTCAGGTGACCCAATACCTCCTGCCGGAGGCTCTATATGGGGGTCGTGCGAAGACCACAGCGAGCGATGGCCATCAGGGTTATAAGAGGATACCGGGGCGGGCCGAGCGCCTCGTGCCTCAGCAAGTTGAGGTGCGCAGGGCAGAGCTCCGCCAAGACCTTATTGCGGAATGGGAGCAGCGACTTGCGCGACCCACGGCATGGCACGCCGCTCTCGCGGCGGTAAGGCCCATACTGAAGGAGTGGCTGGAGGGACGCCACGGCGCCCTCAGCTTCCGGCTGACACAGGTCCTTACCGGACATGGGTGTTTCGGAAAGTTCCTGTGTCGCATCGGTCGGGAGCCCACGCCCGAATGCCACCACTGTGGCATCTGGGGCAACGCAGCGCCGTGACCTAGCGGCAGCAGTAGACGCTGCGGGAAGTCTTTCGCTGCCGGCTGTCGTGTCCTGCATGGTCGGCAGCGAAGATGGATGGAACGCCGTCGCCTCCTTTTGTGAGGATGTGATGGTTTTAAAGGAGGCGGCGGAAAGGAAGAGAGAAGCTGCTTCCTCTCTCCCCGCCCGCAGCAGACGTGGAGGACGTCGCAGGCTGACTGATCTCCGGCCACCATAGAGCGCGGCCTGCGGTCGACAGACTAGGGGCGTCTGTCGTCCGATCAGAAACAGGCTTCGAAACGGTGGCGTTGGTGTTGCGAGCGCCTCTTTTAGTGGAGCTTGCTGTGGCCGCTGGGTGACGGCCACAGCGGATGACGGGGCCCGCCTTTGAACATCTGGCGGGCCAATACCTGTCGGGGGTGCGGAAGAATGCTTTGGCGATACCCGTGCCCTCGACAATAGGTAATAGAAGGCAACACTGGGTGGGTTTTTAGCCGGTAAGAGTCCGGCACACCCCCTCCACCGACCCCAGGTGGAGGGAAGTCCATAAGGATTTCCCCCCTGCCAAAAAAAAATGTATATACGTAAATAATAATAGCAAATAAAGAGACGAGTCGTTCTAGGATTTTTTTTTTTATTTGTACCGTGTTACGGAAAAAGGCGATATGTCAGTTATTTTAATAATTAAGAAATAAAAATATTTTTCGGTTACATATAAAAGACGACTAAATTAATAAATGAAAATTAAAACACAGTTGTGTTAATTATTTCTATACACTTTTGATTAAACTGCATTTTTATTACAAAACAAACACGCGTTTTTTTGATTAGCCCCTGGTGAAAAGTTGTGTTTTTTGACTCATCCCCTTTTGCCTTAACACCACAGAATTATTATCCTTTCTCTGAAAGATCGAAAGATATCTTGCATAGTTCTGAAAAATTATTATGGAATACATTAACTTGAAGTTAGAACCACATTACAATGTCAGGCACAATAATCGAAAAGTTTTCCTGCGTACCGGTCTTGATATTATCACCTCTGTCCCACTTTTTCACATTTCTCTACCTACCCATATCTAAAAAATGCGGATGATATGTGGGCGCGAGCAAAGGTGCAGATATAGCGAATAATCTAATAGAAGTAAAAACTATACGTATACTAGTATACGTAGTATACTTTTCAGTGAATATGAGAAATAAATATACTTGTTTGTTTGCACCCTAAATTACTGAAACGATTTGAAAAATTCACCGTTGGAAAGCGAGTAACATAGATTATATTTTTTCCTGCAACAATTCCCCCGTGACGCGGATGAAACCGCTGAAAAACACCCAGTTAATATTATATAAAACCCACATATTTATACATAATATTCACGGTTGAGTGTTTTTGTCCAAACTTGTAACAATGGCTATTGACTGAAGCCTCCGATAAGAGAATGGCTCTTGAACAATTGACTACCTATCGACGCACGCCGCGACACATCGTGTTCGAAAATCATTTTTGGTTGAAATTATTTACAGTTGGTTGCGTCTATGTGGGAAAATTAACGTGCTTTGTTTAACATATTTTTATTAAAATTAGGTATGTATTTTTGTTCGTTTTATTGATACCTTCGTTTATGCAAGATGATAATGACGTATGAGCATGTAAAGAGCCTATAAAAGCTGTATATACAAACTTTTCGCTTGAGATGTACAAATACATGACACAAGCATATTAAGCTATTTCTTGAATAAATCAACTTATCTCCAATAGGTATATAGGGTCAAATATAGATTGTGAAAACTTTCCAAAATGGCTGGCTAAAATTTCCCAGAATTTTAGACATCTCAAACGAAATTAGATGAAAATCACCCATTTATCATGAAAGCATATAACTAATTCACATTCTCATTTAGATATATTAAGTATAATATTGGAGTAGGTTATGTAAACATCTGTTGTGTGACAGATATGAAAGCTTATGTTTACATGTGTATATAACATTAAACAAATATTACTTAAAATAATAAACGGGCCTATATTTATGTTTGTAATGTTGAGTCAATATTTTATGATTACACTTATATGTACCTACAACTTCGCCGAGTGTGTGCCTATTAATTATTCTCATGTAAGTAGGTACTTACATCATGTGTGCGAGTGTACAGTAAGTTTCAAAAGTAGCTGAACAAAGGGCCATAATTTCTTAACAATATTAATAAGATCTACTTAACATCCTAAAGTTAAAAAAAATGAAATAAATTTTCAAAAACAGCTTAACACCGTGTCATCTATAACATCTATATTCATCTACTTATTTTAAAGTTTAGGATTTTAAGTATTTTTTTGTTATATCGTTACGAAATTATGACTCTTTACGATGTCACGTAGTTTTGAAAATGTTGATTTGTTCAGCTACTTTTGACGCTAACTGTACTTTCTACGTAAGTACAGTATACGTGAAACGTTTGAATATTCAATGAATTGTATCGTTTTAAATGCTTGCAGAATTTTAAATTACATTATATTGCCACTTACCGTTTTCTGCGGTTTTGCTCGCGTCCTGGTGGGATTGCTTTCTGTATACGGATAAAAAGTAGTCTATCTCCGTTTACGGAGTATCATAAACCTCTGTGACAAGTTTCATCTCACCTCAATCGGTTGAGCCGTTTTTGTGTAAAAGCGAAACAAAGAAAATACCTCCTTGCATTTGGATATTTATAGAAACTTACTTAACTAAAGTTTCACCTCATTTGGTCTAGCAGTTTTAGCTTGAAAGCACAACAACGAGAATCCCACTTAGCATTTGGATATTTATAGAATCTACCTCAACTAACTAAAGGTTAAGTTAAATATAACATTTCACATAAAAATATCTACCTATACTTACCCAACATAAGTTCGTTTCCTCAGCAATAAATCTTTGGAAGCACTTTCCAGTACAAATGTAATTTAGGGAGTCGTGACTCTTCAGATTGACCTTATCACTTCGCCGAGTGTTCTCGATCAATTTATTAGATCGTTTTCACACTATGAGCCAAGTTATAGAATAGAATAGAAGGTTAATTTCAAACGTTATCAATAATATTGCAAAGAAAGATTGTGCACCTATTACCTCAATCACGCATACTGCTTGCATAAACACGTAAATCAGATTGCTCTTCTTTTTACCCGATTGTGGGAAGTGTTTTTGGACGGACGCATGTCTTTCCACAAAAATTTGCCCACGTTTTCTTCCCGATGCCATTCCGTTTATTGGATAACTGATAACGTTTATTTTCATCGACAGAGGACACGATTTTGGAAGCTAAATAATGATGGCGTTAGGAGATTCACATACAACAGAGGTGTCGTTCAGACAACAATTTTGTAGTTATAGCACCATATCAGAGCTTTTTAGTCTTACTAACCCCACAAATA
The DNA here is from genome assembly GCA_033682625.1 of Helicoverpa zea x Helicoverpa armigera. Classification (NCBI taxonomy): domain Eukaryota; kingdom Metazoa; phylum Arthropoda; class Insecta; order Lepidoptera; family Noctuidae; genus Helicoverpa; species Helicoverpa zea x Helicoverpa armigera. Next base: position 1,484,226 of record JAWIIS010000008.1, read on the forward strand.
TTACTATCAAAAACTGCACCATTAAAACCCAAAAAGGTCATATAGACCTTCTGAAAAACATTTATATAGCCCCATTCTTGTTAGAGTTCCCTTGGGAGAGCACTATACAAGCGTACAAGAGCATTCGCGTATCGGAATCGAACTTGGAACTACGTCACAAGTTTCTTGAACTACTTTCATTACTAGTTTAGTTTTATCTCTCAGGATCTGTAGTTAATTTGAATGGTTAGGTGTGAGTTCGATTCGGTATTTAGGTATTTGGTAATGTGTCCAGGTAACTATTTCGCGTACCTGAGTAGAACAAAGACCGAGTTACAATTTTAAGTTATTGGTCCAGTAGTTCTTGAGTTCGTTTGTGCAGCATGCGGATCATACATGCGAGACATACCTACCTACATGCGAATATTTCTTCTATAACAAAACATTGTTTTTTTAGTAAATAACTTTAGGAAAATATGAAACAAACATAATTATAAATTATCTAGGCATTTGCTGTTTCTCTGCAGAAGGATTTTATATAAGTAATGCTTTTCCTAGAATGCTCTGTAACATAAAAATACATGGATTCACAAGCAACAACATACTGATTTCAGTTGCAGGATAAGAAGATTTAATTTTCACGAAAAAAGATAAAAATGCCGTATAAACGGTTCTGAAGTAATTTACATAAAATGTAAGGGGCTTCGTAAATTATTACGGGTTTTCTTGTTAGAGGTTTCTACCCTCCTTTTTACCGCATTGCTGTGCGTGGCAGTATACAAATTAGTGTCTTTGCTTCTTTATGTTGCTTAGAAACCAATTCTATAAGGGGCAATGTAAGTTTTCTCTGAAACTGCAAGTAAAAAGTCCATTTGCTTGAGAGAAAAATTGTTAACAATGTTTTTTTTTATGAATGGCGTATTTTAGAAATGTATTATTTATGATTAACTTATTAACCTATGAATTAGAAATGGTCCAATATTCAATAACGAAACTGCTATTTATTCAATATCCTAGTGAGTCCCTTTTTCTTTCATCATTTATAAATGATGATTGACAAACAACATTTAGTAAGATGAAAGGTAAGTTGGTTTTCTTTATGTATTATTTATTGGTGTGATGTAGGTCCAGCGCTGAACATAAGTTTCCACCACTATGTGTCATACCAACCAAAGTTTATAATTCTACCTAAATTCTTCTGAACTAACCAAAGGCGATGACACATCATACCCAGAAAACCCTAAATCAAAATATAAATGGCTAATCCAACGACAAAACAGCAAACTGAACATGAATTTGGCACAAAAACGACAATATCAAAGCAATGAGTCTCATTAAGTGTGCCGTTGGCAACCCTGATCCGCCATGTTTGTGCCAACACCGTTTCCGCTTCCGTTCCAATTTTAAAAAGGCTCAGCATTTTTCTGAGTGTTTAAAATTGGAAGGCGGTTATGGCCGTTGAGATTCTTACTTGATATTTCAATTTTATTTAATTTTGTTTTGTTATAAAGTTTATTGTTTAGAATAATGCCAGTAGAACTGAAAAGAGCCTTATGATATGTGATTTAGGTTTAAAAAACAAATAAAACATGCTCATCCCAGTATGAAAATATTTCTTGATATTTTGCTGTATCACAATTTTATTTTTTCTCATTCAATTTTATATTTACAGTCTAGATTTCATTAAGCTCTATCTATGCTATGTATGATATGTAAGTTGCAGTTTATTCTTGATAAAGAAAAATACAAACTTTCCACAGAATTTTCACAGTTTCTTTTCAAGGATGGGATGTCACCGTGGATGTCACCCTTTTATTATTTTTTATACCATCAAATCACCATGATCATTACAAGACTGGATAATTCCCACATCGCGAAACAGCCAAAGAATGGAAACCAGAAAAGCTCTCAAGATTATCTTAGATTAAACAAGAGAGACAAAAATAGCGTTATCTCGTGTGTGCGAGAGGGACGCAATCAATTGTCCATTAACCACAGTTCAGTTAAGGGTGTTGTACCATCAAACATTATAACAGCCTTTTAACTGGAGAATTCATGCAAAACTAAACCTTAATCCTAACCATTAAGCTTCAAATTCCTTTGACAGCTCTTGGTTGATTTCATAGGCTTGTATAGGTCCAAAATGTTAATCATTCGAAATTGATCATTATATACTTGTAATAGAGTTGTAATTACAATGATTTGGCAATGGTTAATGAGGTGTGTAGAGTAAATTCTGCTTGCAAAATTGTCGATGAGTGACCCAAAGATACTAGAGATTATGGTTATATTTTAACGGTTGATATAAATATTTGTTGATATAAATATAAATGTTTGTTGTTAATACTTATATTATCCGTACATATGAAGATTTATTAATTAAGTAATCTAATACTAATAATTTATTGGTAACTACTTCACTCACCTACATAAAATGTAGAATATAGCGTTCCTCGATAAATGGGATATCTTACACACAAAGAATGATTTCAAATCGGACCTACAGGTCCCTGTAATTTCGCGTTCAAGATAAAAAAAAATCTGCTTTAAAATATGTATTGATATAGATAGCGGAAAAATTAAGTATGTGATCAACAATAATTTGACTTTAAAAGATATGTTAATCTGAATGAAAATAATGGATTTAATACCTACCCATCTTAATTGGGCATACAAAAAAGGAAGCAAATTGGCCAGCGTAATTCTTTCAAGACAATGGCCTGCCCAGCCTCTGCAAGTGGATTAAAAATATTAGAGGTTGTTACAAATTTTATGCGCCAAATAAATTTTGGGAGCTTTTTTATGACTGCCTTCTGTTAAAAAATGTTGCACTGATGCAAGAGACGAAATCTGACTAGCTTAATATTATTTAGGCAACGTAAATCACAAGTAAAATCAAAATAATATCTATTTATAGAAAAGTATTTTTTATCTATACTTGAAGTTGAAGAGTTCATTTGTTTATTGGCTTTAACGCGCTAATGTCAAAGACTATTGGACTAATTCAAAAAGTATTTTAGAGTTAGTTACATAGTCTATTTACTGAAATAGGTAGACATCGGCTAATGCGTGTATCTTGCATACAGTAGGTAAATTAAATAAGTAGATAAATGTACCGATAGTCAGTAATAATTACTAAGTCTTAATAATAGAAAAGAAACCTAATTATGGATAGGACAAAATTGTCAATGACAAGGCAAAATTGTAATTCTCTTTGAACTTTCGTATAAATGAAATGAGCCAATATCCGAAGCCATAAAAATTAAATAAATTATTTATCACAAACGCAGTACTGTCGTGATTCTGCTACGATGATGATTAATTATTTTCAGTGTACGGCGACCAGGCTTTTGGGAAAATATCGGACACCGTTTTTAAAAGTTTTTTAAGGATTCCGAAATACATGTTACTAAAATAACACATAAATACATGTTATTAAAAAGGCATCTGCAGTAATGTTTATATATTGTGCGAAGACTGTTGCTTACGTATAAAGGAATTTAAAAAATGACTAATTTTGGTTACTTTGATGGTTCTCGTAATCGTAGATTTCAGATAAAAGCTGTTCATAATGGATTTTATCGGAGCAGAACCGGTTTAATGGTACTTTCTTTACGTTTATTTGTCGCTTTACATGTGCAATATCCTCAGAGGGAATACATTAATTCATCACAAATGTTTTTATATTTTGTAATATCGAGAAAGGTTGGCGGTTGATGCCCTATTTACCCTAAATCAAATTGAAAAGAATATTTTGAGAAAAAAAAGCTGAAAAAATATTATTAAGGCCGTTTCCACAGGTTGATTCTTCCGCCGTATCCGCTCCTTTTGGCTTACACGCAACCAAAATCACAGTCACTTCTTTAGGCTCACGATAGACCTAGGAATAAGCGCGAAAAAACTGAACGAATAATCCCCTTATTGGCAATAAGTAGGTATAAATAAATTACAGTCAAAATTAAGAGCAGAGATAAAATATAGGATTGTTTCTCTATAACAAAAAGTATGGCTAACAAAGAAAATCAAGGGTGAACAGTATTCGGCAATCAATCTCTGCCCTAAAGGGCTTCACATTTGTTCGCACCGAGTTAATATCGCTGGGCAATTTCCGTTGCGACAATGATTATGTGTGTGCCGACCCTAATTAGTTTGGGCTCTATTGTTTTGTAATGGCGGACGGATCACTCTATCATGAAGTTAGGTGACTATTTTCACTTGTCTATGGACAATGTAATTTGACATTGGGTATGGCAAACGTAGTGTAGGACGTCCTCAGGCACGGTGGAGTGATGACTTGCGCAAGACGGCTGGCAGGAGCTGGATGCGAGAAGCCGAAAATAGATCTCAGTGGCGTGCACTTGGAGAGGCCTATGTCCAGCAGTGGACTGCGATAGGCTGATGATGATGACCTATATATCTTTTTGAGTGATGGCTTTTTTGCTCGGGTCTTAAGGGCCACAAGTTTTATAAATGTTCTTTCAATATTTCAAATGTCTACCTGTTGCTATTATCAATATCGGGCAAAATCGAGAAAACAACGTTTGTTGTATGGGGAATTTTCTGAAAATATTGAAGTGTTACGAAAAATTCAACTATGATATATAGACAGCGAAGTTTTGCTAATAAGGCCCCCTTGCCTCTCCTGCCCTTTCTAATACGGAACTCTTAAAAGTACATTCTATCGTTGAATGTCAAATTAAAAATTGAAATTAAATTTAAACAAGACTCTAAGTAATATTAAAATCTAACCAAATAAAACCTAATAAAAAAGATGAAAAGAAATAATTTGTGTTTCAATTCGACGTAATTTGTTCAAGATATATTAATATTTGTGTTGGGATAGGAGAGATAAATTAATAGCAATATGTTGGCTGGAATTACACTGGCTAGCAATTAATTTGGGCCATTCACATAATAACCTTCTCACTATTGCCAGACAGATATTTAGTTGTTAATACAAATAGAGTTTGAGATAATATGTTGCTTTTTGTTATGGTTAGGTACATAAAGTGAGGATTTAGAAGCTTTACCTACATTGTTACTTTTTTGTGCGTGTATTTCATGAAAAATGTGAGTACATTTTAAAGCCGACATGAATGCCGAGATGAAGCAGACTGTTACTCTGATTCATCTTCATACAGATTTATGAAACCGAACAAACTATCGGCTGACTTAAAGTTTGCAGTTGAAGTAACAATTTGCTCACGCCTGGTGTTTCATCTATACCTACTAATATTACAAAGCTGAAGTGTTCGTTTATTATCTGAATGTTGAGAAATGATCTTAATCCATACCAGTTAGGTATTACCTAGAATAGACGTTAGAATAATCAAGTTTAGACTAGACACATATAATATAACGCAAGCACGTCGGTTAGCCTAAATACGGGCGGTTACCAATTCTGGCACGATCTAACTAGGTTCTGATGTGACCGCAGTTAGCTAAGGTTTGGTACATAACTGTATATAATATTCTAATAAGTCGGCATGGGTTTGTAGTGGTCAATTATTTGGTAGCACGTAATTTTGATGTCCTACCGCCTTTTCTGCTTGACCAATGGTAAATTTTTGGCGCTATTCAAAGAAAAGCCTTTATAGATTTAACCTATTGCGTAAGCATAATACCGTTTATTTAAGGTCATTAGAGCAAATTAAGGACGTGTTTCTTTTTCTTATGAATAAGCCTAAGGTTCCTAAGAAAGCTAGGTGGTCAGACGGGAGTGTCACCGATTATAGCTATGTATTTAAATATTTTATGAGATCATCAGCCAATTTATTGTCCTCATATGAAGTTTGTTGACCTTCTTATTGTAGAAACTGCAGATTTAATCTAGGCGATTAAATCAAGTAGGATCAAGATGAAATCAAGTAGGTAACAAGTAGGAGTTTTCTCAAATCCGCCTGACGGCATCCGACGTGGAATTGCTAATCCTGCTACTGAACAGCATTCGGTGATACCGCGCCGTTTTTTGTTAGTCTTTAAGATATACATCCATGGGCCAATCTAGCCTGAAAATAAAGATTTTTGATTTGATTACATTACACACCAACCCAGAAATTGAACCTAGGACCATCAGTAGTACTTGCGACCAACGGGGCTTTATAATTATTTTCACTTTACCTTTACTTTTGTAGACTTAAAATATATTAGCAAAACCTTCAAAAAGTTTAATTCTTAATCCGGGATTAGCAATTTCACGGAGCTGTCTAATTATATTAACGTTTTACAAAATGCTCGTGTTTTCTAATTGTTTGCTACTTTCATTGTTTCAGCTAATTTTATTGTTCTGCCTTTATTTGATAACTTAATTTTATATTCGGATAGACAAGTATAATATTGTAATTGGTTTTCTGTGTAACTTTGTGTATAAGCGTACCTATTATAATAACGTATGTCAATAAAATAATAAATCATTAAAAACAAAACTAAAATGATCAGTCTGTCTTTCTGTTTGTCTGTTCGCGATGAACTCAAAACGAATGCTTGGATTTTCATGCAGTTGTTTACTTACTAGTAAGTAGTGTGATTCAAGAAGTAAGTAAAGATTAAAAAGAGAGATCAGATGAGAAAGAGAGCTCAAAAAGTAAAAAGTTGTTCTGTTCTTCTGTCACGTTAGATTGAATCTAAAATTAACTGTCCCTCTGATTTTATTACCTATATCAGATAATTTAAACAAATCATTCCGAAAAACTCCTGTCCATTTTCCAAATTATATCTAAGCATTCGATTGTTAACTCTATGCAGTACACAACAAGACTGAATTTCAAATGACAAGCTGCATTGCAAGCGTTGTCCGAATATAAGCTGGTTCATTACTCACGTGAACGCCATTAAGCCTGCTCTAACAATGCTGGATTACTAACGTAACCAGTTTGTTTTAACCTATCCGGCTATTCTATGCATGTTTCTAGTTTATTCCATCTGTGTTCCGATTATAAGAAGAGTTCGTGGCTAAGTCAAAGCCAGATCGATTATAAGATTGAGCAAGGCTTGGCGCGGTTGATCTGTGGATAGGTGGCTATTTTGTCATAGCGAGTTGTTCCGTGTTTTGGATGGCACGATAAACTGTAGGTCCCAGCTATCATCTATATCACACATCTTTTTAAATCTATTCTATACTAATAATTTAATGAATAGTATTTTTTGTAACCTAAAGGCTCCAAAACTGCTAAAAAAATTTGAAAAAATCTTTCAGTGTTGAAAAGCTTCACTCTTCCCGACTAATTTATCCCGGTAAGGGCAGTAGTTCCTACAAATGCGGGAAAACGGCTAGTGTAAAATACTGGTACTCAACTATATGCTTTAATTGTAACTGTAGGTATGTTTCAGTCCAGTTTGGCTTTCAGTCTATATTATTGGAAAAAGATAGAGAGACATTTTAGCATGAGATGAAGAAGTGATCAACACTTGTTTACCACAGACAAACAAGAATTAGATTTAAGTCTTTGTTTCCCAATAAAGATGTTAATCTAAAGGAATTATGGTAATGCGTGGTTAAGTATGTAAATTGCCGATTATAAAGTCAGGGGTGCCGATTATGGTAAGGAAATTATATTCCCGTTTTAGAACTGAGGAATTGGAACAATTATATTAGACTGACGTCTTTATTAACTCAGAAGTAGGTGTATTCGGGAATTCAGTTTTGAGAAACTGTGGGATTAGAAAAAGGATGTTTATTGAGTCCCGTGGTTTCACTAGCGTCTCGTGGGAACTACGGCCCGTGTTGACTTATGGATATTTTATAATTTTAGCTGTATATAAGCTATGCCTAATTTGTAGTTCAACAGTTACATTATTGGTACGATGCTCTTCCCTAATGAACATTATATTTTTCTTAATGATTTTAATTTTATCCAACGGCTGCAAACAGGCTCAGTAGTAAACAGGCTCTACTGTCCTTTGGTGGTCAAAGGACAATAGGTACAATTCTACGTAACTTATGTATAACTTACCAACTTTATACTTGCCTTTTCTTAATTTTGTCAGTCCCACGTTCACAGGATACGGTGAAAAGTCAGTATTTCATGCGAAACGATTGTCATTTGACCACGGAGCGAAGAAACATCCTTAATTAAGTTTGCCAACTGTTCTTGTTCTAAATAAGCACATTTTGTTCTAATTAAGCTTGTTTAGTAGTTATTTGTACATGTTTTTATATGTATTTAACTTAGCTTCCAACGGTATCTAAGTTTAGGTACTTTGTAAAAAAATAAAAGTTAAATTGAGAAAATATTAGTACCTACAACATAAGTACTACTTTATATTCTTTTAGACTACTAGCTCTCGCCCGCGGTTGCACCCGCGTCCCGAGATAACTTCTTCTCATAGCCGGATTGCGACAAAAATATCAGACCAAAGGATAGAGGGATTCATTTTTATATCTTTAACTTAGCAATTCCTCTTCATTTCCTGCCAATATAAAATGCCTACCAATATTATGTCATTCCCAAATGCGTTCAGAAATCGAATCCGCAACGCAGTCAAGCGTTCGACCAATCGTGATCTCTAAAAATACCATCGTTAGTACACGTCATGTGTATCGAAACCACAGAGGAAGGAAGGATAGCGGAGATGCCATAATGCAGGTAGGTCAAGCGCCTTCTTGTAGGTCAAGTAACTTACGATAGGTGTGACCAAAACGATTAATTATTAAACTAGCGAGCAGTTAGGGTTCCTTGGGACTTGGAACATCTGTTTAAAAATTGGTCTTGATTAATTAGTGATTTTATTTTGAAAAAAATAGGCGGGTTCCAAAGATGAGTTGATGACTCTGTCAATCTGTAAAAGGTTAATCTTGATTGATTTTTTATTTGGTTTAAATAAAATGTGCGGGTGCCAAAGAAAGTGTATAATGATGGAGACAGTAACGTTCCTCGTCCCCCGGCATGGCATCTCCGCTAGTCATTTTGTTCTCCATGGTCAAACCCATCGAGTTTGATTGGAGTAGTGACGTCATCGCGGTGACGTTACACCTGAGTGATATAGATTTCGGCTTGACCCAATATTTTTTAATGATCATAGGATGTTGTTTTTTTATATCAAGGTTTTTTGAAAGAGACTTTTATGTTGTTATATTTTTTCTGTGTAAATTAATCTGGAGCTAAATAGAATTATATTTATGCTTTTGTCATTATAATATACTAATTTCGTTTTGGGTAATGCAGAGGACATCTAGGCTTAGTTTATTTCAATGTTGGAGTTTGAGTAAAATACCATCAAATACATTTAAGAACGAGACAAAGAAAGGAATTTACCACTTAAAGTAATCAAATTTATTGTCAATCAGTTTATTTACAATAAACACTAGCTACGTATGTTACAATAATGATAATATTCTTAAAGGCCTACACACATCTTCGCTGGTTTATTTCGTAGATTACCCGGACAAAGTAGATAGGGGAAAAATACGTTACTAGTTATATAAACATGTAATTTTAGGTATGTTTCAAACGTAAATTAATTGCTACATATTTTTATTTAGTCTTCATTTATTAATTTAGCTCTTTTTTTCAATTATGTCCCAAATAATATACCAAATAACCAACGTCTGTCTAGGCCCACTAAATACAATTGAAAGCTCATACATTTTGCAAAATGCACATAATAATACTAGTAACATGTATTTACAAAATTAACACCACTATTTTTATTTTTAACCAGCCACGTAACGGGCAAAGTTAATCATACGTACATTGTTGATAGTAACTGGTTATTTCTAGAAATACCCAGTTAATACCAGCTATGTCTATGACGTATTAAGCAACATTTTATACGAATCAGTGTATTTTAATACAATCTGACAATAGGAAAGTATAACAACTACTAGGGTAAGTAATTTTATATATTTTTTTTTCACAAATTATCAGTAAAAATAGCACATAAGGTATTATAATACGTTTTTTTAACAATAAAAAGGCACTGTTTTGAATCGTAATCCAAAAGACGTAAGATATTAAATAGGAGTAATAAAATGGATTTGGTGTTCAGTCATGGCGTTTTAGGATTTTAGTTATCATTTTTAACTATAGTAAATTGGGCGTTTTCTACAACTGTGGACAATGTTGATAATTTTAATGCGGTGATTGTAAAAAATAACTTCTGACAGGACTTTTTTAATTATTATTTTTTTCTGAAAATTCCTACAGTAATGGTAAAATTTACAATCACCTCATAAAAATTAATATAGATTACAAACAGTTAATATGAGTATAAGGATAACTATAGTACATGAACATGTATAAATGTTTCACTAAAGTTATTTATAATATTAAATACAACATCAAATCCTTAAGTGCATTCGCATTGATTATATACATTTTATATAATATCTAAATATTACATTTATATAAACAAAAAGTTTGAAAAAATGTACTGAAACAATTTTTTAATGATTTTTCGGATAGCTGCCTTTGGGCTATGTTTTCAATTTTACAACACTTAACCGCATTTGGGATACGGACAAAGTGAATAATTACCTATTTGTTTAATAAATGCATAGTGAATGGCATTTAGTGCCAATGATGGACAGTTATACTGTTTGTAAAAAAAACCTTTGATTTATAGTATAGCTATCGGCACGAATCTTGAGCTCTAAACTTCACCTGCGCAGAAGTAATTTATTGGGTCCCTTTTGTGGTATGAAGTGAGGCGCGGGGGCGGGCTAAAGCGTTGATTGACCCGCAGCGCACCGCGTCATAGCCGTCACTCGGGATTGGTTCTTTGCTAATAAAAAACTTCTGCGCATATGTAGGTCAGAGCTCAAGATTCGTGCCGATAACTATAATTTTCAATTGAATATCTACCTTAATTTGGAAGGTCAATAAATGTCATTTAGTTAATTTAGTAGCTACGATAAATGAGTTGTTTTTTGGCATGAATGGAAGGAATAACATGGACCCTGGATCATTCGAATTTGAACATAAAATTGTACAAATATCAGAACGCAAGTTCACTGTTATGCTTCTTGTGAAAAACTGATGAAATCCTAATGTAAATATAATAGTTAGTTTTATTATGATTCTTTGTGTATTAAAGGGAATAACAGTATTTTATGCACCTCTGAAGTGAAAAAGAACGTATGTCTCGTCGACTCCATATTGGTTATTTCGTGAAATTACCAAACATTTTGTGAAATTGCAACACCCTTTATTCATACTCAAAAAAATATTCTTGTAACAATTTCAATTACATTAGGAATTCATGAAATGTGGGTACACACAGACAAAATTATAACTAAGTATGCCATATTTCATAATAGTAACACATACTGATTAACTACACAAATAGGTATATTGGTGTATTATTATATAGGTACTATATATTCTATAAAATTACGACAATATTGTTGAGTAATTAATAATTATGTAAGTACGCATGGTCCAATAACATTAGCATTATTATACAATATATAATTATATATATCTACATGATATAATATATCACTTATAGTTATATATTGCTGATACGTCATTTTAATGATATATTAAAAGTATTCGGGAAAATACTGAACGTCTCACTTGTAACTTACTTAAATATTTAAATATAAACTTATCTAGATTTATTAAATTCTCTCAAAATTGGCACATAACGACTAGTAATACCAATTTTTATATTTTGGCATTTTATTTTTTTGGTTGGCAACACGGCTGGTTACGTCATCTGATCGGAACTTATATGAGAATGAATATTAAAAAGCACTCTTAATTTACATCGGCTCCCAACTTGTACAGGAAATTGAAATGTCTGAACAGTAATTAATTTTTCAGGGAACATTTTTTGTCTCTGCATACTTTAATATCTTTTAAGCCGGATACACATGATACTACACCAAAAGTATTATTACAAACAAAATATTCTAAAAAATACACGACACAGAATCAAGCTGCCACAACCAGCCGCATCATTTTAACATTTAAATATAAACAAACAATACAAACTAGCTTACACTTGAACAGAAGTCCCACTTTAGACGAACACGGGTCCGTCAGTCTCTACTCACAGGACGTGAAGATTCTCACAGTTTTTGAACTTAGAGTCTTCTTTCCCGAAGATCCAGGTGAACATTTGTCTGGCCTTCATACTTGCTCGAACAACTCCTCGGGATTTGTACCAGTGGGCTGGTGAGGATTCCCTGCCCCCCTCGGCGGTGTACTGCTGTCGTTTTAGCCGGATCTGGTTGAGGATGCCCACGAGAAGTTCGTCTACGTTGTGGTTTATACCGACTGAGACTTCTATGAATTTCGCTTTGTAGGTGCAGGCTAGGCATTTGCCGTCTGTGGGAAAAAGAATGGTATTAGTTTGTTTAATGTTATTAAAATGTGGTGGGGGATTTCTCAGTTCATTAAATAATAGAAAATTAGTATTTATTGTTGTGGATTTTCATTTCTTAAAACTTGAGACATCTAGAGAGCTTATTGTGCTGTATGTGGTCTTCGTTACGGAAATAATAAACTTTCTGCCTTTATGTAGTATCTAACATTATTCATCCATTTTAAACATTGTCTCTTGAAACAAAAAAGACAATTTAAGCGTATTTTAGAACTTATTTATTCATTGAAAAATAAACGTATTCAGTTTTTCATTACAAACTTTCCGGGCGAAAATAAATAACATAAACTCGGAAACCCAGAAGGCGCAATAAAAAAATATACAAAAAAGCCAAATAAACTTCGTAACGTCAATGTTTAGTTAATAAGATAATAGGAATAAGGGATCATAAGCCCTGGAGCCTGTCCCTGAGGAAATCAGCTCGCCTATAAAACATAATTATGTGGAAACTGTCCTTAATAAAAATACATATTGGATACACAATATTCGGTGTTTGGTCGCACTAAGTTCGGTAATCTTGTTATAGGGCAGAGACACAAATCTAAACTAATATTATAAATGCGAAAGTAACTCTGACTGTCTGTCTTTTCTTGACGCCTAAACTACTGACCCGATTTGTGTGAAATTTGGCACAGACATAGTTTGGAACTTGAGAAAGGACATAGGATAGTTTTTGTTACAAAAAATAAAATTTATTCCGGACATACAGCGTCATCTATTGGTCAAACCAAAAATCTGCCGGAAGTCACTATTCCACGCAAACGAAGTCGCGGGCAAAAGCTAGTCTTCTATATTGGGTTTCAGCTAAAACATGGTGGGTTTTAGTCAGTAGGAGTCTGTCACTCCCTTGCACTGCATTCACGTCATTTGATTATTTACTCACTCGAAAATAAAGCATTTTTAGGGTTCCGTACCTCAAAAGGAAAAAACGGAACCCTTATAGGATCACTTTGTTGTCCGTCTGTCTGTCTGTCTGTCTGTCTGTCTGTCTGTCTGTCTGTCAAGACCCTTTATCTCAAGAACGCGTGGACGTATCAAGCTGAAATTCACATGAAATACTCAGGTCTATTGTCCCTTTAAGCTGTGAAAATATCAAACTTCTAAGCCAAGCTAATCAAAAGATACATCCGATTATGTCGATATTTTCAACAAATTTTCGACACTCGCAAAGGAATCAAAACCTACAGGATACTTCCCGTAAACTCAGAGTCTTGAAATTTGGCATGAAACATTGTCATATAATGCAAATATAGGAAAAATTACGAAAATCTCATTTTTTTAGTTATATAATGTAAAAAAAATATTTTAATAAAATGAAACTTACTACCTTATTTCTCACAAACGAATAAAGGTATCAAATTGAAATTTATACCAAATACCTAGGTCTATTGTCCCTTTAGGCAGTGAAGTGAAAAAATCAAACTTCTAAGTTAACGCGATCAAAAGATACAGTAGTTATACCGACACCTTAGACGAATTTCCGTCACACGCTAGGGAATCAAAACCTACAAGGTACTTCCCGTGAACTCAGAATCTTGAAATTCGGCAAGAAGCACCGTTATATAGTACAGATAAAGGAAAAATTGCGAAAATGATAAATTTGAAGTTACATAAAACATTAAAGAATCAGGTGTAAACATCAAATATTTTCCTCATTTCAATGGAGAATTTAAACGACCAAGTTTGACGGATTTGAGAAATCATTTCTTTGTAGTGAAAGAGTATACTCGCCGTTTATTTCCATTGTCATCAGGTCAGGATCTGATGATGGAAATCCTGAGAAATCGAGGGCAACTATCAGAAATTGTAGGCATGCATAGGATTAAAACTTGATTCTCAGTTGTATGTCAGGTGATACTAACAAACAGTGAAGGTTTAGAGCTTACCTGATGATGGAGACGTGAGAAAGTCGAGAGAACTCCTCAACGGTATGTTTTAGTAACGTCGTGTTTGGGCTTATATTATTCGTATTGACGAGAACTTTTCACAAAAGTTAAAAATAAAAACTTTTTACACAAAAAAAACAACTTCTAAAAACAACAAGAAAACTGTTTATATGCATCGGTCTAGATCTCGGTGGTTAAATAAATATAGATGCATTCTCTAGACACCGACTTCTAGACCGATGCACCTATCATCTTTTTAATTTCTTTCTTGCTTTTGTTTTCTTGTTGCTTTTTTATATGTTTGAAGTTGGATTTGTTTGTAAAATGCTACAAAATAAAATAAAGCCGACTTTATAAAACAAAGAAAAGGACAGAATTCCACTTTTGTCAAGGCTCTAGAAACGTAAAGCCAGCAGCCCCGAATCCTACACTCTAGCAGTAGTTGTTACAATTCGACAGTTACAAGTCGTCAGGCAGTTTCGAAAAAAACCTGAAACTGGGGCTCGTAAGGTGATTAATCCCTCAAATTAAAAGATCCCATTAGTACTGAATTCTCACCACCTAAAATAAAATAAGCTCCAACACAAGGTTACGTTATAAATTGTAAAGGAGTTCCCATAACTATATCTGATATTTGCTATCGATCCCACAATGGCAGTCAAACTTATCTATGTGGAAAGTCTTCGCCAATACGAATAAAATAAGCCCAAACACGTGGTAGTTGCAACATACCGTTCAGGAGTTCCCTCGACTCTCTGTAGTCTCCATAAGCAAATCAGCTCCAAACCTTTACTGTTTACCAGTACCCTCAAAAATACACTCACATGTCTGGTTTTGATTCGATTCGTGCCTACAATATTCAAGAGTTGCCCTCGATATCTCAGGGTTTCCAGATCCTGGTCATCCGAATTGGCATCTTCCTTCTTTATGAAAAGTCTTTAACAATAAAAACTAGCATTGCAACCTCTACAATCCTCTGAAACTGCTTGTCTTTTATATTTTTCAAACGATCCTGGACATTCGTCTCCATGGAATTTTAATAAAATATTTATATTCAAAGAAACGTCATACCATTCTCCACGATTTAAAACTACTTTGATTCATGTCCGCCAGTTTTTACAAAATGGGTCAGATATGCCCAATGACCTTAATTAGCTATTTTCAATCAGATTTCTGAATGATGACTACAAAATGTTGTATATAAATAACTTTAATAAAATAACTTTTACAAGGTACTGGCCTACTATTTTAGTTATATTATAAAATAAAAAATATTAACTATTTTGGTCTCACAAAATAATCATAACTATGATTGTTCTAAAGTGAACGGTTGGCGCGAGACTCACTTTTTATCTATACAGGATTTGTACGGAACCCTCGGTGCGCGAGTCCGACTCGCACTTGGCCGGTTTATTTAACTAGTAGTTAGAAGGGGCATAATTATGAAAATCACCCATCTATCTATAACCAAGCACATTACAAATGACTGTTATTATGCTTACAACAATATCAGAAATTCAGAACATAATATACAGTAATTTCTAGCTAGTAAATCATGTATAAAGTTAGTAAAATGTACAAGTTAATGTATTAACGTTGGTGAAATTGTGATCTTGTAGCAGCGGGGTACTATACGTGTAATACGTGGTTAAGGCTAAGGCTATAAGGCTTTGTCTACATTGCTTGAAATAGTTGCTAGTCGGACTAGTACTCTTGTGTACATAATATTTAATGAAAGCATTAAATCTGCTAGTTAAAAGACTTAAGAATGCCGAATTTAGCTACAATAATTTTGTCAAAACGACCATCGGTTCGATTCGATTTAAATAAGTTATTATTCATTTTATTTGTATTTTTAATTCGAATAAAATAAGTCACAAGAAAATCACGATTTTAATTATCACAGTTATTAACTAATTGAACATCTTCATAAATAAATACGTTGTCACGTTCTCCGTTATTGTGCCACTACCCTTATAGTATCTTTTTCTAATCTAGTTATCAGAAAGTAATTTGCGAAGATATGCGACATTATTATCTTTTAGATTAACCGTCTTTTCAGGCTTTTGTTAGAATAAATCTATCAGAGGAAAATATTGGTACAAGTACCTATATTGCAAGTAGTCCTGATGAATTTTGGATGAGCAAAATTAGTTTGATTTTCAAAAAAACCTACGACACCTACAGTCTATCTATTTAAATAAAAAAATCTTGTTTATCTATAGATGCTACTCTTTCGAAAAATCTAGAATTTGTGCCCGTGTCACGCTACACAGAAATAACGTCAACTTTGACATTGAAGAAGAATTGAATTTGTATTTAACAATTGGCCTTTTGATCAAGACACCTTGAAAAGGTGTTCCATTCACCTTTTATTTTGAAGACGAGAAAAAATAATCGAATGATACCTTCTGTGGGGAAACGATAGACCCGTATTGACAAAATCTCACCAGTGTTCCTAAAATTAGGGATAAGAATAAGAATTGACCTTTCAAAGGTCACATTTTATCGAATAAGCCCGCAATCCTGGACCAAGAATGTCTTTGTTTCTTTTATTTTCTTAAAAGTTAGTTAGGTGTGTGGGATGTTCGTAAGTAGTCAATTTAGCCCTTTCAAGTGGTCTTTTTACAAATAGGCTTGTGTCTGGAGTGAAATCATGACAATAATGCATTGGGTGATGATCTAACTTATGGTGAGTACACATGATACCAACTGCACATAGACTTTTATAGAATTTTGTCTGCACAACTAGTCGGTGCATTCAAAACTGTGCATAATAAAAAAAAAGTCAAGTCTGAGCCGATGATAAGTCTGCGCAAACCTTTTTCTTCATATTTTCACTCAGACTTCAGATTTCTTCACAGACTAAGTTCGTACAGATATTTGTAAACACTTACCGTATTACCACTAAAAAATTAAACGTCTGTTGAACACTTGTCAAAAAAAATCGGATTACGACGTTGAAATAAGGTCCGTTTTGCAGCCACACTTTTTTTAGACACGTGTTGAACAGATGCTTAAGTTTTTGTAGTAAGGCTATTAAAGTATCGTGTGGATCTATCATTAGTATTTTGACTTTTCGGCCACCAAACCATTGGTAATTTTAAACCTAAGAGAGACACCCTTATGTCCTCACCTTGTGTAGAAACAGCTCGACTCCTAGCCAGGTCAATTTTGTTGGCGACCAAGATAGCCGGCCGTGCCCTCAGCATGTCACAGTCCAGTAGCCTGGCCAGTTCCTGTTCAGCCTTCTGGAACGAGGCCTTGTCCACCACGGAGTAGATCACCACGAAGGCATCGGGCGGCTCCGAGCGTTCTATCTCCTCCTGCAACATTGGCTGAATTATTTTACACACTTTTGAGGGATTGTTAGTGAGTGTGAGTAGAGGTTTAGATTGACATGCCAGTGAAATAAATAAGACGAAAGATATTTCAATAAACATTAATACATTATACATATTTTACTTTGGTTACATATTATAAGGTAGTCCCATGCCATTTGGTTGTGTAAGTGTAAACTAATAACTAAGTTTATATTATTCGTCCTTTCAAACTTTATAATTGTCATAATTGTGGTTATGTAATTTTACCCAGCTCTATATAATTTTATTAAAAAGCTTTATTTTCGTCCATAGTTTGACATTGCATAATTTTGTGGCACATGTTGCTTATGCATCACCATTGAAAACTAAAACTTCGTAAGCAAATCTCTTGCTAGACCCAAGCTATAAAAAGATCGAACTAAAGAACAAAAGAATGAACGATTTGCATAAAACAAATCGGTCGCCTAGGACCCGTAAGTTCAGACATTAAAGTCTTCAAAAAACTTAAGTAAAATTTTATTCTTCTAAATTAGCAGAATGTCTCGAAAAGCGAGCGAAGTACAAATTAATTAGCTACAAGTTCAGTTCGTTTGAGCTTCTCATTAATTATGAAAAGTTTCATTTGGAGAATATTTACCTTTGTCGTAGTACAGTTAACGAAGTATAACTCTGATTCTTCTCCGTTCAGCATTATTGATACTTTCTGTTCTGAACCGTCCGCATCTGAAAAGAGGATTCTGATTTTAGTGTTATAATTTAATATTTTTTAAAAATAGATTTAGTTTATTTTAAAATACAATAATATGTACATTTTGAGTTAAATAAAAATTTAAAAAAAAGTTTTATTAAGAAATACATCACAACACAAAACATTGTACCTATAAAGATATTCCGAATAACAAAAACGAGGCAAATCCCTCTTCGTTTTTTTAATAATAATAATAATAATCTATTAACAGACCCTACAAATAGACCATTTATACCAAAACAGAAAACATCAAAGAAATTTGCACACATAGTTTCATATTTAAATAATACAGTTATACCAAAGTACGCATCAAATGAAGACAACTTTCTCAAAACTCACACACTCATCTATTGTGCTGCCTATACTGCAGCAATTTGTAATGGAACCAAAATTAAAGAGCAAACAACATTTACACTAACATCTTCACAAACATCTCCACAACAACGCAACACAGTAGTAGACCGAAGACCAAAGTGGCTAAAACGACTAGATATAAAAATAGAAAAAATACGCAAGGACATAGCAAGAATGACACAATATATGAACGGAAACAGACATTTAAGACTAATTACACATATTGACAGAATAAAACACAAATACAGAACACACTCTACCTACGAAGAACCTAATACAACAAATGATCAATTTATGGATAGTCTAAAACAGAAACTCTCCGCCGTAACAAGTAGGCGTCGCAGATATTTCAACTGCACTAAACGAAAAGATCAGAATATACAGTTTACAAACAACGAAAGACGGTTTTACAGAACTCTCACCTCGGACACAACAAATACACAAAATATTCAACACACATCAGACAGACCTAATCCTAATCCTGAACACCTACACACCTATTGGTCAAACATTTGGTCGAACACATCAGAGCACAATCACACTGCCACATGGATACAAGACGATAAACGCAACTTACAAAATGTAACAGACATGGAATTTACTGCTATTCCATTAGAGGTGTTCGTTAACGTCATCAATAAAGCGCATAACTGGAAAAGTCCAGGTTCTGATCACATCCACAATTATTACTACAAGAAATTAACTTTCCTACACCCCTCCATCTATAATCACATTAACGATTTCATTAAAGATCCACAGAATATTCCAGAATTTATCACACAAGGCCTAACCTACATGCTTCCTAAAGACTCCGACTACACAAACCCAGCCAAATACAGACCTATAACTTGCCTACAAACTATTTACAAATTAACTACCGGTTGCATTGCAGAAATTATATACAAACACACCGCACAGAACAACATTTTAGCGGAGGAGCAAAAAGGGTGCCGTAAACGCAGCCAGGGGTGTAAAGAGCAGTTAACCATAGATGCCATTGCCATGAAACACAATGTTAACTTAAAAAACGATATCTGCACCATGTATATAGACTATCAAAAAGCTTTTGATTCTGTTCCTCATAGTTGGCTACTGTACATACTACAACATTACAAAATTCATCCTCAAATAATTCAGTTTTTAACAGAATCCATGAAACATTGGAGTACTAAACTTAAACTAGGAAAATCCATAGACACAGATCCCATACCCATAAGGAGAGGAATATACCAAGGAGACGCCTTAAGCCCTCTCTGGTTTTGCCTAGCCTTAAACCCACTATCAAATCTCTTAAACTCTTCTGATAGTGGTCTTACAATTAAAAATAATGAAAACCAGGATAGTTGTAAGCTGACCCATTTAATGTTCATGGACGACATCAAACTCTATAGCAACAGTGTATTAGGTCTTCACTCACTTGCCGACCTAACCCAAACTTTCTCTGATGATATTGACATGTCATTCGGTATTGACAAATGCAAAACATTTACCCTACGAAACGGAAAGCATGTTGATAGTAACCCATTCGTATTAGACTCAGGCCAAGCAATAGAACCCCTTTCACAAAATGACACTTATAAATATTTAGGCTATGAGCAATCGCACCAAATAGATCAAAAACATACTAAAAACAAAATTATAACTAAATACAGACACAGACTACATATGCTTATAAAATCTCAACTAACGTCGCGCAATTTATTTAAATCCATTAACTCATTTGCCATCCCCATACTCACCTACTCTTTTGGCATTATAAATTGGTCCAAAACAGATTTGAGTAAATTACAACGTTCCATTAACACAATCTTAACTACGCATAGAAAACACCATCCGCGATCCTGTGTTCAGAGACTCACACTACCGCGAGACGAAGGAGGACGGGGTCTTATCGACATACAAAACTTACACAATAAACAAATAACCACCTTAAGAAAGTTTTTCCTACAGAAGGCCCTTCAATCACCACTTCACAAAGCAATTACACAAACAGACAAAAAAATTACTCCACTCAATTTACACACTACCGAGCCACAAACTAATGAACAAATCGTCAGCAAAGCAGATAAAATAGCAGTTTGGGAGCGTAAATCTCTCCACGGAAGACATCGCCTCGATTTGCAGCAACCTCATGTCGATATGAAAGCGTCGAACGCGTGGCTGCAGCGAGGTGAACTCTTCCCTGAGACGGAGGGATTTATGATCGCCATCCAGGATCAGGTTATAGACACAGGCAACTACCAAAAATTCATAATCCGCCGACCCAACTACAACGACTCCTGCAGACGATGTCATGGCGCGTCCGAGACCATCCAGCACATCACGGGTGCGTGTAGAGCTATAGCCCAAACTGACTACAAACACCGCCATGACCAAGTAGCTGCAATAATCCATCAGTCTCTAGCATTCCAAACAAAACTAATCACAGATAAAGTTCCCTATTATAAATACAAACCACAAGCGGTGTTAGAAAACGATTATTTCAAGTTGTACTGGGATAGAACCATAATAACTGATAAAACTATATACAACAATAGACCAGATATAACTATGTTAGATAAGCAAAAGAAATCAGTATACATAATAGATATAGCCGTATGTAACACACATAACCTTACCAGCACACACACAGAAAAAATAGCCAAATATACTGATTTATCCATAGAGCTAAAAACACAGTGGAATATTACTCATACCAAAACTATCCCCATCATACTATCCAGCACAGGAGTCATCCCAAAAACCCTACACAATAGCCTAGCCTCACTGAATATAAGTCCATCTACCTATCTACTACTACAAAAAGCAGTCATTCTAAATACATGTCGGTTAACTCGGAAATTTTTGAACGCGTAATTTATTTCAATCCAGTTTACTTTAAAGCACTTGGCTTCGGCCCGTGCCATTTCGACCCACACATAGATGTGAGATATTTTATAAAAAATAACGAGAAATAATAATAATAATAATAATAACCCCCCCAAGGGGCCACCTTGACGTGGTGGGGGGGCTTGTGGGAAGGCATGAACAGTGAAATTGTCACTACGATCATGACAACCCTGTGCCATCAGGTAATCAGGAGGTACTAAATTAAATTGTCTTAAGACCTTGACAACACCCTTTCCAACTAACGGTCCCAACTTCCCAACCTATCTCTTCCTTTATCTTTATCCACACTCTCTAACTCCCAAGAAACTGAAGCCTTAAACCCTCAGGTTTCAGTATAGTTTGGATTCCTAAAACCCTATTCTCATAATTTCTCTCTTATAATATATCCTGTCTCTTTGAATATCTTCTTATGGGTTCTAAACCTATTAGTTTAACTTCCTATGCAATGCGACTACGTAATAGAGTATTACCCCAGGCGGGTACCGGAGCTAACCGCAATGGAGAATCCCGCCCCACGGCTTCCAGCCTGGGCTGCCCTTCGTATTCTGGGGGGGGCACCGTATCGCAGCCAGCTGCCCAGTCTCAGACTGCTGCAGCGCCGAATGACGATGAGTCATCATGTTCTTCAATTTTTTCATCAATCCCATCATCATCACAATCATTTTGCATCTCACCATCGCCATCATTATCATCAGTTAGTATACAGTCGGTGGATGTTGTACAGGAGACAAACTTTGTCAATGAGCCTGTACCCAACACCAGCACTGCGCCAATACGTAGAAAATGGAGTATCGAAATGAATGAATTCATCCTACGTACCTATCTTCAGCTCACCAATATGGAAGCTGATACGAAAGCATACCTCCAACCGTTACACACACAATTCTTAGCAAAATATCCACACATGCAAGTAAGCCGACAAAGAATAGGAGACCAACGTAGAGCCATAGTATTAAAGAATTTACTACCTCAAAACACAATAAATCAAATCTATAACATTCAAATTCCTTTGACAGCTCTTGGTTGATTTCATAGGCTTGTATAGGTCCAAAATGTTAATCATTCGAAATTGATCATTATATACTTGTAATAGAGTTGTAATTACAATGATTTGGCAATGGTTAATGAGGTGTGTAGAGTAAATTCTGCTTGCAAAATTGTCGATGAGTGACCCAAAGATACTAGAGATTATGGTTATATTTTAACGGTTGATATAAATATTTGTTGATATAAATATAAATGTTTGTTGTTAATACTTATATTATCCGTACATATGAAGATTTATTAATTAAGTAATCTAATACTAATAATTTATTGGTAACTACTTCACTCACCTACATAAAATGTAGAATATAGCGTTCCTCGATAAATGGGATATCTTACACACAAAGAATGATTTCAAATCGGACCTACAGGTCCCTGTAATTTCGCGTTCAAGATAAAAAAAAATCTGCTTTAAAATATGTATTGATATAGATAGCGGAAAAATTAAGTATGTGATCAACAATAATTTGACTTTAAAAGATATGTTAATCTGAATGAAAATAATGGATTTAATACCTACCCATCTTAATTGGGCATACAAAAAAGGAAGCAAATTGGCCAGCGTAATTCTTTCAAGACAATGGCCTGCCCAGCCTCTGCAAGTGGATTAAAAATATTAGAGGTTGTTACAAATTTTATGCGCCAAATAAATTTTGGGAGCTTTTTTATGACTGCCTTCTGTTAAAAAATGTTGCACTGATGCAAGAGACGAAATCTGACTAGCTTAATATTATTTAGGCAACGTAAATCACAAGTAAAATCAAAATAATATCTATTTATAGAAAAGTATTTTTTATCTATACTTGAAGTTGAAGAGTTCATTTGTTTATTGGCTTTAACGCGCTAATGTCAAAGACTATTGGACTAATTCAAAAAGTATTTTAGAGTTAGTTACATAGTCTATTTACTGAAATAGGTAGACATCGGCTAATGCGTGTATCTTGCATACAGTAGGTAAATTAAATAAGTAGATAAATGTACCGATAGTCAGTAATAATTACTAAGTCTTAATAATAGAAAAGAAACCTAATTATGGATAGGACAAAATTGTCAATGACAAGGCAAAATTGTAATTCTCTTTGAACTTTCGTATAAATGAAATGAGCCAATATCCGAAGCCATAAAAATTAAATAAATTATTTATCACAAACGCAGTACTGTCGTGATTCTGCTACGATGATGATTAATTATTTTCAGTGTACGGCGACCAGGCTTTTGGGAAAATATCGGACACCGTTTTTAAAAGTTTTTTAAGGATTCCGAAATACATGTTACTAAAATAACACATAAATACATGTTATTAAAAAGGCATCTGCAGTAATGTTTATATATTGTGCGAAGACTGTTGCTTACGTATAAAGGAATTTAAAAAATGACTAATTTTGGTTACTTTGATGGTTCTCGTAATCGTAGATTTCAGATAAAAGCTGTTCATAATGGATTTTATCGGAGCAGAACCGGTTTAATGGTACTTTCTTTACGTTTATTTGTCGCTTTACATGTGCAATATCCTCAGAGGGAATACATTAATTCATCACAAATGTTTTTATATTTTGTAATATCGAGAAAGGTTGGCGGTTGATGCCCTATTTACCCTAAATCAAATTGAAAAGAATATTTTGAGAAAAAAAAGCTGAAAAAATATTATTAAGGCCGTTTCCACAGGTTGATTCTTCCGCCGTATCCGCTCCTTTTGGCTTACACGCAACCAAAATCACAGTCACTTCTTTAGGCTCACGATAGACCTAGGAATAAGCGCGAAAAAACTGAACGAATAATCCCCTTATTGGCAATAAGTAGGTATAAATAAATTACAGTCAAAATTAAGAGCAGAGATAAAATATAGGATTGTTTCTCTATAACAAAAAGTATGGCTAACAAAGAAAATCAAGGGTGAACAGTATTCGGCAATCAATCTCTGCCCTAAAGGGCTTCACATTTGTTCGCACCGAGTTAATATCGCTGGGCAATTTCCGTTGCGACAATGATTATGTGTGTGCCGACCCTAATTAGTTTGGGCTCTATTGTTTTGTAATGGCGGACGGATCACTCTATCATGAAGTTAGGTGACTATTTTCACTTGTCTATGGACAATGTAATTTGACATTGGGTATGGCAAACGTAGTGTAGGACGTCCTCAGGCACGGTGGAGTGATGACTTGCGCAAGACGGCTGGCAGGAGCTGGATGCGAGAAGCCGAAAATAGATCTCAGTGGCGTGCACTTGGAGAGGCCTATGTCCAGCAGTGGACTGCGATAGGCTGATGATGATGACCTATATATCTTTTTGAGTGATGGCTTTTTTGCTCGGGTCTTAAGGGCCACAAGTTTTATAAATGTTCTTTCAATATTTCAAATGTCTACCTGTTGCTATTATCAATATCGGGCAAAATCGAGAAAACAACGTTTGTTGTATGGGGAATTTTCTGAAAATATTGAAGTGTTACGAAAAATTCAACTATGATATATAGACAGCGAAGTTTTGCTAATAAGGCCCCCTTGCCTCTCCTGCCCTTTCTAATACGGAACTCTTAAAAGTACATTCTATCGTTGAATGTCAAATTAAAAATTGAAATTAAATTTAAACAAGACTCTAAGTAATATTAAAATCTAACCAAATAAAACCTAATAAAAAAGATGAAAAGAAATAATTTGTGTTTCAATTCGACGTAATTTGTTCAAGATATATTAATATTTGTGTTGGGATAGGAGAGATAAATTAATAGCAATATGTTGGCTGGAATTACACTGGCTAGCAATTAATTTGGGCCATTCACATAATAACCTTCTCACTATTGCCAGACAGATATTTAGTTGTTAATACAAATAGAGTTTGAGATAATATGTTGCTTTTTGTTATGGTTAGGTACATAAAGTGAGGATTTAGAAGCTTTACCTACATTGTTACTTTTTTGTGCGTGTATTTCATGAAAAATGTGAGTACATTTTAAAGCCGACATGAATGCCGAGATGAAGCAGACTGTTACTCTGATTCATCTTCATACAGATTTATGAAACCGAACAAACTATCGGCTGACTTAAAGTTTGCAGTTGAAGTAACAATTTGCTCACGCCTGGTGTTTCATCTATACCTACTAATATTACAAAGCTGAAGTGTTCGTTTATTATCTGAATGTTGAGAAATGATCTTAATCCATACCAGTTAGGTATTACCTAGAATAGACGTTAGAATAATCAAGTTTAGACTAGACACATATAATATAACGCAAGCACGTCGGTTAGCCTAAATACGGGCGGTTACCAATTCTGGCACGATCTAACTAGGTTCTGATGTGACCGCAGTTAGCTAAGGTTTGGTACATAACTGTATATAATATTCTAATAAGTCGGCATGGGTTTGTAGTGGTCAATTATTTGGTAGCACGTAATTTTGATGTCCTACCGCCTTTTCTGCTTGACCAATGGTAAATTTTTGGCGCTATTCAAAGAAAAGCCTTTATAGATTTAACCTATTGCGTAAGCATAATACCGTTTATTTAAGGTCATTAGAGCAAATTAAGGACGTGTTTCTTTTTCTTATGAATAAGCCTAAGGTTCCTAAGAAAGCTAGGTGGTCAGACGGGAGTGTCACCGATTATAGCTATGTATTTAAATATTTTATGAGATCATCAGCCAATTTATTGTCCTCATATGAAGTTTGTTGACCTTCTTATTGTAGAAACTGCAGATTTAATCTAGGCGATTAAATCAAGTAGGATCAAGATGAAATCAAGTAGGTAACAAGTAGGAGTTTTCTCAAATCCGCCTGACGGCATCCGACGTGGAATTGCTAATCCTGCTACTGAACAGCATTCGGTGATACCGCGCCGTTTTTTGTTAGTCTTTAAGATATACATCCATGGGCCAATCTAGCCTGAAAATAAAGATTTTTGATTTGATTACATTACACACCAACCCAGAAATTGAACCTAGGACCATCAGTAGTACTTGCGACCAACGGGGCTTTATAATTATTTTCACTTTACCTTTACTTTTGTAGACTTAAAATATATTAGCAAAACCTTCAAAAAGTTTAATTCTTAATCCGGGATTAGCAATTTCACGGAGCTGTCTAATTATATTAACGTTTTACAAAATGCTCGTGTTTTCTAATTGTTTGCTACTTTCATTGTTTCAGCTAATTTTATTGTTCTGCCTTTATTTGATAACTTAATTTTATATTCGGATAGACAAGTATAATATTGTAATTGGTTTTCTGTGTAACTTTGTGTATAAGCGTACCTATTATAATAACGTATGTCAATAAAATAATAAATCATTAAAAACAAAACTAAAATGATCAGTCTGTCTTTCTGTTTGTCTGTTCGCGATGAACTCAAAACGAATGCTTGGATTTTCATGCAGTTGTTTACTTACTAGTAAGTAGTGTGATTCAAGAAGTAAGTAAAGATTAAAAAGAGAGATCAGATGAGAAAGAGAGCTCAAAAAGTAAAAAGTTGTTCTGTTCTTCTGTCACGTTAGATTGAATCTAAAATTAACTGTCCCTCTGATTTTATTACCTATATCAGATAATTTAAACAAATCATTCCGAAAAACTCCTGTCCATTTTCCAAATTATATCTAAGCATTCGATTGTTAACTCTATGCAGTACACAACAAGACTGAATTTCAAATGACAAGCTGCATTGCAAGCGTTGTCCGAATATAAGCTGGTTCATTACTCACGTGAACGCCATTAAGCCTGCTCTAACAATGCTGGATTACTAACGTAACCAGTTTGTTTTAACCTATCCGGCTATTCTATGCATGTTTCTAGTTTATTCCATCTGTGTTCCGATTATAAGAAGAGTTCGTGGCTAAGTCAAAGCCAGATCGATTATAAGATTGAGCAAGGCTTGGCGCGGTTGATCTGTGGATAGGTGGCTATTTTGTCATAGCGAGTTGTTCCGTGTTTTGGATGGCACGATAAACTGTAGGTCCCAGCTATCATCTATATCACACATCTTTTTAAATCTATTCTATACTAATAATTTAATGAATAGTATTTTTTGTAACCTAAAGGCTCCAAAACTGCTAAAAAAATTTGAAAAAATCTTTCAGTGTTGAAAAGCTTCACTCTTCCCGACTAATTTATCCCGGTAAGGGCAGTAGTTCCTACAAATGCGGGAAAACGGCTAGTGTAAAATACTGGTACTCAACTATATGCTTTAATTGTAACTGTAGGTATGTTTCAGTCCAGTTTGGCTTTCAGTCTATATTATTGGAAAAAGATAGAGAGACATTTTAGCATGAGATGAAGAAGTGATCAACACTTGTTTACCACAGACAAACAAGAATTAGATTTAAGTCTTTGTTTCCCAATAAAGATGTTAATCTAAAGGAATTATGGTAATGCGTGGTTAAGTATGTAAATTGCCGATTATAAAGTCAGGGGTGCCGATTATGGTAAGGAAATTATATTCCCGTTTTAGAACTGAGGAATTGGAACAATTATATTAGACTGACGTCTTTATTAACTCAGAAGTAGGTGTATTCGGGAATTCAGTTTTGAGAAACTGTGGGATTAGAAAAAGGATGTTTATTGAGTCCCGTGGTTTCACTAGCGTCTCGTGGGAACTACGGCCCGTGTTGACTTATGGATATTTTATAATTTTAGCTGTATATAAGCTATGCCTAATTTGTAGTTCAACAGTTACATTATTGGTACGATGCTCTTCCCTAATGAACATTATATTTTTCTTAATGATTTTAATTTTATCCAACGGCTGCAAACAGGCTCAGTAGTAAACAGGCTCTACTGTCCTTTGGTGGTCAAAGGACAATAGGTACAATTCTACGTAACTTATGTATAACTTACCAACTTTATACTTGCCTTTTCTTAATTTTGTCAGTCCCACGTTCACAGGATACGGTGAAAAGTCAGTATTTCATGCGAAACGATTGTCATTTGACCACGGAGCGAAGAAACATCCTTAATTAAGTTTGCCAACTGTTCTTGTTCTAAATAAGCACATTTTGTTCTAATTAAGCTTGTTTAGTAGTTATTTGTACATGTTTTTATATGTATTTAACTTAGCTTCCAACGGTATCTAAGTTTAGGTACTTTGTAAAAAAATAAAAGTTAAATTGAGAAAATATTAGTACCTACAACATAAGTACTACTTTATATTCTTTTAGACTACTAGCTCTCGCCCGCGGTTGCACCCGCGTCCCGAGATAACTTCTTCTCATAGCCGGATTGCGACAAAAATATCAGACCAAAGGATAGAGGGATTCATTTTTATATCTTTAACTTAGCAATTCCTCTTCATTTCCTGCCAATATAAAATGCCTACCAATATTATGTCATTCCCAAATGCGTTCAGAAATCGAATCCGCAACGCAGTCAAGCGTTCGACCAATCGTGATCTCTAAAAATACCATCGTTAGTACACGTCATGTGTATCGAAACCACAGAGGAAGGAAGGATAGCGGAGATGCCATAATGCAGGTAGGTCAAGCGCCTTCTTGTAGGTCAAGTAACTTACGATAGGTGTGACCAAAACGATTAATTATTAAACTAGCGAGCAGTTAGGGTTCCTTGGGACTTGGAACATCTGTTTAAAAATTGGTCTTGATTAATTAGTGATTTTATTTTGAAAAAAATAGGCGGGTTCCAAAGATGAGTTGATGACTCTGTCAATCTGTAAAAGGTTAATCTTGATTGATTTTTTATTTGGTTTAAATAAAATGTGCGGGTGCCAAAGAAAGTGTATAATGATGGAGACAGTAACGTTCCTCGTCCCCCGGCATGGCATCTCCGCTAGTCATTTTGTTCTCCATGGTCAAACCCATCGAGTTTGATTGGAGTAGTGACGTCATCGCGGTGACGTTACACCTGAGTGATATAGATTTCGGCTTGACCCAATATTTTTTAATGATCATAGGATGTTGTTTTTTTATATCAAGGTTTTTTGAAAGAGACTTTTATGTTGTTATATTTTTTCTGTGTAAATTAATCTGGAGCTAAATAGAATTATATTTATGCTTTTGTCATTATAATATACTAATTTCGTTTTGGGTAATGCAGAGGACATCTAGGCTTAGTTTATTTCAATGTTGGAGTTTGAGTAAAATACCATCAAATACATTTAAGAACGAGACAAAGAAAGGAATTTACCACTTAAAGTAATCAAATTTATTGTCAATCAGTTTATTTACAATAAACACTAGCTACGTATGTTACAATAATGATAATATTCTTAAAGGCCTACACACATCTTCGCTGGTTTATTTCGTAGATTACCCGGACAAAGTAGATAGGGGAAAAATACGTTACTAGTTATATAAACATGTAATTTTAGGTATGTTTCAAACGTAAATTAATTGCTACATATTTTTATTTAGTCTTCATTTATTAATTTAGCTCTTTTTTTCAATTATGTCCCAAATAATATACCAAATAACCAACGTCTGTCTAGGCCCACTAAATACAATTGAAAGCTCATACATTTTGCAAAATGCACATAATAATACTAGTAACATGTATTTACAAAATTAACACCACTATTTTTATTTTTAACCAGCCACGTAACGGGCAAAGTTAATCATACGTACATTGTTGATAGTAACTGGTTATTTCTAGAAATACCCAGTTAATACCAGCTATGTCTATGACGTATTAAGCAACATTTTATACGAATCAGTGTATTTTAATACAATCTGACAATAGGAAAGTATAACAACTACTAGGGTAAGTAATTTTATATATTTTTTTTTCACAAATTATCAGTAAAAATAGCACATAAGGTATTATAATACGTTTTTTTAACAATAAAAAGGCACTGTTTTGAATCGTAATCCAAAAGACGTAAGATATTAAATAGGAGTAATAAAATGGATTTGGTGTTCAGTCATGGCGTTTTAGGATTTTAGTTATCATTTTTAACTATAGTAAATTGGGCGTTTTCTACAACTGTGGACAATGTTGATAATTTTAATGCGGTGATTGTAAAAAATAACTTCTGACAGGACTTTTTTAATTATTATTTTTTTCTGAAAATTCCTACAGTAATGGTAAAATTTACAATCACCTCATAAAAATTAATATAGATTACAAACAGTTAATATGAGTATAAGGATAACTATAGTACATGAACATGTATAAATGTTTCACTAAAGTTATTTATAATATTAAATACAACATCAAATCCTTAAGTGCATTCGCATTGATTATATACATTTTATATAATATCTAAATATTACATTTATATAAACAAAAAGTTTGAAAAAATGTACTGAAACAATTTTTTAATGATTTTTCGGATAGCTGCCTTTGGGCTATGTTTTCAATTTTACAACACTTAACCGCATTTGGGATACGGACAAAGTGAATAATTACCTATTTGTTTAATAAATGCATAGTGAATGGCATTTAGTGCCAATGATGGACAGTTATACTGTTTGTAAAAAAAACCTTTGATTTATAGTATAGCTATCGGCACGAATCTTGAGCTCTAAACTTCACCTGCGCAGAAGTAATTTATTGGGTCCCTTTTGTGGTATGAAGTGAGGCGCGGGGGCGGGCTAAAGCGTTGATTGACCCGCAGCGCACCGCGTCATAGCCGTCACTCGGGATTGGTTCTTTGCTAATAAAAAACTTCTGCGCATATGTAGGTCAGAGCTCAAGATTCGTGCCGATAACTATAATTTTCAATTGAATATCTACCTTAATTTGGAAGGTCAATAAATGTCATTTAGTTAATTTAGTAGCTACGATAAATGAGTTGTTTTTTGGCATGAATGGAAGGAATAACATGGACCCTGGATCATTCGAATTTGAACATAAAATTGTACAAATATCAGAACGCAAGTTCACTGTTATGCTTCTTGTGAAAAACTGATGAAATCCTAATGTAAATATAATAGTTAGTTTTATTATGATTCTTTGTGTATTAAAGGGAATAACAGTATTTTATGCACCTCTGAAGTGAAAAAGAACGTATGTCTCGTCGACTCCATATTGGTTATTTCGTGAAATTACCAAACATTTTGTGAAATTGCAACACCCTTTATTCATACTCAAAAAAATATTCTTGTAACAATTTCAATTACATTAGGAATTCATGAAATGTGGGTACACACAGACAAAATTATAACTAAGTATGCCATATTTCATAATAGTAACACATACTGATTAACTACACAAATAGGTATATTGGTGTATTATTATATAGGTACTATATATTCTATAAAATTACGACAATATTGTTGAGTAATTAATAATTATGTAAGTACGCATGGTCCAATAACATTAGCATTATTATACAATATATAATTATATATATCTACATGATATAATATATCACTTATAGTTATATATTGCTGATACGTCATTTTAATGATATATTAAAAGTATTCGGGAAAATACTGAACGTCTCACTTGTAACTTACTTAAATATTTAAATATAAACTTATCTAGATTTATTAAATTCTCTCAAAATTGGCACATAACGACTAGTAATACCAATTTTTATATTTTGGCATTTTATTTTTTTGGTTGGCAACACGGCTGGTTACGTCATCTGATCGGAACTTATATGAGAATGAATATTAAAAAGCACTCTTAATTTACATCGGCTCCCAACTTGTACAGGAAATTGAAATGTCTGAACAGTAATTAATTTTTCAGGGAACATTTTTTGTCTCTGCATACTTTAATATCTTTTAAGCCGGATACACATGATACTACACCAAAAGTATTATTACAAACAAAATATTCTAAAAAATACACGACACAGAATCAAGCTGCCACAACCAGCCGCATCATTTTAACATTTAAATATAAACAAACAATACAAACTAGCTTACACTTGAACAGAAGTCCCACTTTAGACGAACACGGGTCCGTCAGTCTCTACTCACAGGACGTGAAGATTCTCACAGTTTTTGAACTTAGAGTCTTCTTTCCCGAAGATCCAGGTGAACATTTGTCTGGCCTTCATACTTGCTCGAACAACTCCTCGGGATTTGTACCAGTGGGCTGGTGAGGATTCCCTGCCCCCCTCGGCGGTGTACTGCTGTCGTTTTAGCCGGATCTGGTTGAGGATGCCCACGAGAAGTTCGTCTACGTTGTGGTTTATACCGACTGAGACTTCTATGAATTTCGCTTTGTAGGTACAGGCTAGGCATTTGCCGTCTGTGGAAAAAAGGTGGTATTAGTTTTATGTTATTTAAAAAAGTGGTGGAGTAGTTTCTCAGTTCATTAAACAATTGAAAATCTGTATTGTTTGTAATGATAGAGATATGGAATTTTTCAGTGCATAGAACAATTGAAAATATAAGGAATATAAGAAATATAAGGTTAAGAGAGCTTTCTACACTGTAAATGGTCCAATAATAAGCTGATAATAAGAAATAATAAGCTTTCTGCACCTATGTAGTACCTACCTAGCATTATTCATCCATATTTAACATTGTCTTTCAAAAACAAAAAAGACAATTTAAAGCGTATTTTAGAACTTATTTATTCATAGAAAAATAAACGTATTCAGTTTTTCATTACAAACTTTTCGGATGAAAATAAACTTGGACACCCAGAAGGCGCAATAAAAAAAATATACAAAAAAAGCCAAATAAACTTCGTAATGTCAATGTTTAGTTAATAAGATAATAGGAATAAGGGATCATAAGCCCTGGAGCCTGTCCCTGAGGAAATCAGCTCGCCTATAAAACATAATTATGTGGAAACTGTCCTTAATAAAAATACATATTGGATACACAATATTCGGTGTTTGGTCACACTAAGTTTGGTAATCTTATTATAGGGCAGGGACACAAATCCAAACTAATATTATAAGGGAACAAATATAATGACCACCATAAAATGCTTTGATACCCTAAGTTTTGTATCCAGAAATATCTACTGAACACCAGAAAAATAAAGTCTAAAAATGTAATAGTACCAGCTATTTTAGTCACGACATCACTTTAAATTGTATTCGACCACCAAATTTAGTAAATGATCACCAACTCTTGACGACCAAATTAATGTATTATTTTTGCCTAAATAAGTCACTGTGATTGCCATAAATTGTAGGCTTATTACCAAATTAAGTATTATGATGCCATATTAAGTTATGTGTCCGGCTTGCACTGCATGCGTGAGTGTCAGTATGACGAGTGCCAAGGGAAAATGGAAGAAAATGACATATTGCGCCGACCCCAAGTAAAATTGGGAACAGGGCAGGAGAAAGAAGAAGAAGAATGTGTTTCTCAATACACTCCCTCGAAAACACACTCTTATCGCACTGTTTAGAGGCATGCAATAGACAATTTTCCACCCTAGTGCAGGAAAAGAGTCCCCATAATGTTATTACATTTATTGTATCAGGCCGAACTTATTTTTTTGGAGTCAGTTTACCTTAACAGGATAGCAAGATGTAAAATCTTTGATTATCATTTTATATTAAAACACTGGTATAATTTTGATGATCATTTACTACTTTTGGTGATCATTTACTACTTTTGGGATAACAGTGATTTATTTGGACTCATTTTGCTTAAATAGGATAGCAGAATTTAAAAACTTTGGTTATAATCTTACTTTAAAATGGTGGTTTAATTTTGGTGATCATTTACTATTTTTGGCTTACGCATGATTTATTTTGGAGTAATTTCACTTAAATAGGATAGCAAAGTGTTAAAACTTTGGTGATAGTTTTACATTAAAATGCGAGTTTCATTTTGGTGATCATTTACTATTTTTGTCTGCTATTTGTTACTATATCTGGTGATCAGTTAAACATAAGCCATATTATAATTGCGAAAGTAACTCTGTTTGTCTGTCTTTTCTTCACACCTAATCTACTAAACCGATTTGTGTGAAATTTGGCACAGATATAGTTTGGAACTTGAGAAAGGACATAGGATAGTTTTTATTACAAAAAATAAAATTTATTCCGGACATACAGCGTCATCTATTGATCAAAAATCTGCCGGAAGTCACTATTTCACGCGAACGAAATCACGGGCAAAAGCTAGTCTTGTATATTGGGTTTCAGCTAAAACATGGTGGGTTTTAGTCAGTGGGAGTCTGTCACTCCCTTCCACTGCACCCATAGTACGTCATTTGATTATTTACTCACTCTTAAATAAAGCATTTCTAAACTTGTGGTAGGTACCGATAGACGGGGCGTGATTATCAAAATCACGAATCTATAACCAAGCACATTACAAATGACTGTTATTTAGCCTACTTAAACAATATCAGAAATTCAGAACATATACAGTAATTTCTAGCTAGTAAATCACGTATAAAGTTAGTAAAATGTACAAGTAAATGTAATAACGCTGGTGAAATTGTACTCTTGTAGCAGCGGGGTACCGTACGTGTAATACGTGGTTATAAGGCTTTGTCTACATCGCTTGAAATAGTTGCCAGACTAGTTGTCTGACTGGTCCTTTTGTGTACCTAATATATAATGGGAACATTGAATCTGCTAGTTTAAGGACTTTAAAGAGCAAAATGTGAAACACTATGTTTGCCAAAACGATCATCGGTTCGATTCGATTTAAAAAAGTTCCAGAACATTTTATTTGTATTTTTAATTCGACTAAAATAAGTCATAAGAAATTTATATTTATAATATATATTTAATCAAAATCAAAAATCATTTATTCAAACTTGGCTGCAAGCCAGCACTTTTTGAACGTCAGGAATTTACATAAGACAGCCCCCAAAACGCCCACCCTTCACCACTTCCTATGTGTTTTTGGTGGGAAGAAGATGTGGCGCAACAAACTCTCTACATACCTTAACTAACTCAATCATCACAGTTATTAACTAATTGAACATCTTCATAAATAAGTACATTGTCACGTTCTCCGTTATTGTGCCACGGCCTTTATAGTATCTTTTTCTAATCTAGTTATCAGAAAGTAATTTGCGAAGATATGCGACATTATTATCTTTTGGATTAACCGTCTTTTCAAGCTTTTGTAAGAATAAATCTATCAGAGGAAAATATAAGTACTTGTACCTATATTGTGTCTACGAGATAGAACATTACAAGTTGTCCTGATGGCTTTTTTTGGATGAGCAAAATTAGTTTGATTTTCAAAAAACCTACGAAATCTGTAGTAAAAGTATTTAATAAAAAAATATTGTTAAGCTACAGGTGCTCTTTCGAAAAATTTAGAATTTGTGCACGTGTCACGCCACACAGAAATAGCATCAACTTTGACATTGAAGAAGAATCAATAAGAATTGAATTTGTACTTAACAATTGGCCTTTTGATCAAGACACCTTCAAAAGGTATTCCATTCACCTTTTATTTTGAGGACGAGAAAAAATAATCAAATGATACCTTCTGTGGGGAAACGATAGACCCGCATTGACAAAATCTCACCAGTGTTCCTAAAATTAGGGATAAGAATAAGAATTGACCTTTCAAAGGTCACATTTTATCGAATAAGCCCGCAATCCTGGACCAAGAATGTCTTTGTTTCTTTTCTTTTCTTAAAAGATTACTAGGTGTGTGGGATGTACGTAAGTAGTCAATTTAGCCTTTTCAAGTGGTTTCTTTTCAAATAGGTTTGTGGCTGGAGTGAAATCATGACAATAATGCAATGGGTGTGGATCGAACTTATGGTGAGTACACACGATACCAACTTCACATAGACTTTTGTAGAAAAATGTCTGCGGAACTAATCGGTGCATTCAAAAGTGTGTACAATGAAAAGTCAAGTATAAACCAATTTAAGTCTGCACAAACATCTTTTCATCATATTTTCACTCAGACTTTAGATTTTTACACATACTTTACACTTACTTTACTATACTTTTTCTCAGACTTTTATTTCATACAGATATTTGCAAAACCTTAAAGCCTGTGTCGTGTGGATCTACCATAACAACTTTTCGGCCACCATGCCATTGATAATTCTTCACCTTTTTTGAAAAAAAAAAACTCTTTGTTATGTCCAATTTACCTTGTGTAGAAACAGCTCGACTCCTAGCCAGGTCAATTTTGTTGGCCACCAAGATAGCCGGCCGTGCCCTCAGCATGTCACAGTCCAGTAGCCTGGCCAGTTCCTGTTCAGCCTTCTGGAACGAGGCCTTGTCCACCACGGAGTAGATCACCACGAAGGCATCAGGGGGCTCCGAGCGTTCTATCTCCTCCTGCAACATTGGCTGAATTATTTTACACACTTTTGAGAGATTGTTAGTGAGTGTGAGTGAAGATTTAGATTGATATGCGAGTGAAATAAATAATACTAGAGATGTTTCTTTCTCAACGTCTTTTGGTGGAATATTAGTAGGGGCTTCTATGTTTCTTGGCGCGTCGACATTTGATTGTGTAAGTGTAAATGAATAATTGTTCCTTTTATGCATCTTTGCACGCGTAACTGTCATAATTTCAGTCCATCTCTTTACTTAGTTACATAAACTCAAAAGTTTTTATTTCAAATCAATATAATTTTAACTAGGTCTATTTACCTAATTTATTTGATAAATTTCTTTTCGTAAATGATTTGACTTTGCAAAGCTTTGAGGCATAATAATGCTTATGTAAAAATATTGGAAACTAGAAAGATCACGCCTATTTTGTAAGCAAACCTCGTCGCTAGACCCAGCTATAAAAAGATCGAACTAAAGAACGAAAGAATGAACGATTTGCATAAAACAAATCGGTCGCCTAGGACTTGTAAGTTCAGGCATTAAAGTCTTCACAAAACTTAAGTAAAATTTTATTCTTCTAAATTAGCAGAATGTCTCGAAAAGCGAGCGAAGTACAAATTAATTAGCTACAAGTTCAGTTCGTTTGAGCTTCTCATTAATTATGAAAAGTTTCATTTGGAGAATATTTACCTTTGTCGTAGTACAGTTAACGAAGTATAATTCTGATTCTTCTCCGTTCAGCATTATTGATACTTTCTGTTCTGAACCGTCCGCATCTGAAAAGAGGTTTTTGATTTTAGTGTTTATAGAAGCTAGATTAGGTTAAACATATTTTTTCTTCGATGGTCTTATGTAAAATAAAGTTTTGGAATTAGTTATAGATATTGATTTTTTTTTTCAAAAGAGGATAATTTAAATTTACACTGAGAGACTGTTTTAATATATATAAAAAAGTTTTATTTAAAAATATATCACAACACAAAATATTGTACCCATAAAGATATTCCGAATAACAAAAACGAGGCAAATCCCTCTTCGTTTTTACTTTGATAAAAGAGCGTTGGAGTGAAATTGCATTTAAAAACAAAATAAAGCTGTTTTGAAAGGATCTAAATCTCTCGTATCGGACAATATTCCCTCAAGATATTCCATGAAAATCCTCAATTTATTTTTAAATTATTTTCAAGTGGGATCCATTCAGCTTGTATCTCAGGTGAGATCTAGAGTTTTCGCTTCAAAATTCTTTTACAAAATGAAGGAAAATAGAAAGGATACTAAGATTTTAGTTGTGTCTTCGTTACGGTAAATTTTGCATCTAGATAAGTGCTTTCAATCGTCACTCCGATACTTGGAAACTATAGGATACCATTTTACAGAGCGAAAATATAAAATTTTTGACACAAAAAGAATTTCAGTGTTTTTTTCTTTAAAAATAATAAGACTTGTTTGATATACCTATCCTATTCTTGCTCATTGCTGCTGGGTTAAAGATATAAAAGCTTAACCAATATATAATATCCATATATTATGTTGAGTTGAAATATAAGCGTGCACTACATGGTCGTGGTTTTAGGTCGGAAAATAGTTTGAATTAGACCCGTAAAAACTATGCCACAAGCCATGAAGATGGGTATTGTGTAACCTACTCCTATTGAAAAAATAAAGTCATCCATATTAAGTGACAAAGGTGTGTGTGTATAATGAGATAACAAGAGACTACTATTAGACCAATTACTCAAACTTGCGCTGACACTAAACTCACACCTATTCTTTAATTCTGTTCGATGACAAACCTTTACCAAGAAGCGATACCCATTAAGCGCTTCATAATTAACTCCCACAAACATAAATAAATAAACATTCGATCATTTAGAAGTCAGGATTTTGATTCATGACCACCATTAGTATTGTCAACTCTTCGATATGCCATCAATCATGACTAACGTCCCGAAATAGGACAATGACGCGATGACGTCACATCTGATGGGGCACAACCAAATTACTGAACGAGTAAATAATTCTAATGGGTAAGTGTTAAGTGAGTTTTCAGTGTGGCTATGAAGGGAGCGAGTTGGGCGAAAGTTTTATGCCATCAAAGGGTTGTAAATGTATTGAAATTTGATCTGTTTTTTAAGCAACAGGTATTGTAAACGTTGCATAAGTATTGAGATCACAAGGAAAATGTAATACTTTCACAAAAAAACATTTGCTTATTTGTGACATCCGCCATTATAATTTTGGTATAACTTTTAGAGCACCGGAGAAACTAGGGGTCAAGTTTTCAATTAATGACAAACCCATTACCCCTTGCATAAACCCCTGATATGATCCATTTTAAAATGGACTTTAAAAGTATCCTTAACAGTGGATCTTGACCGACACAGCGTTTTCATAAGCAGACCAACTTCACATTCATTGGCCCCAACTGCACATGAATAGTGGATAATTCCAGGGCTCCACGTAATTGGGACGGCTACGTGACTCCTGACGTCACGCTGTCCTCGGGAGACAGTTACACTGAACTCTGATTGAATTCCCTATGTTTTGGAATTATATGGAATATTTTGCTGATGTTCCGTTGGAAGTTCTCTCTTGAGTATTTGTAGGTGGTAACTAGATTGACACGGAAGTTAAGTGTGAATTTTCGAGTTGTGATCAAAGTGTGGATTCCAGAGGACCTCGGAGATTCTACAATCTATTATCATACTATTTTCGAAGTTATCTATCGGTGGTGCCTTGTACTTATGTGGCATAGGGGTATCTTAATAAAAGTATTTGAGTACCTATGTCTGCGAAGCATTTTTAAAAATTAGTTATAGGGGTTCGAAAATGGCCTGACCGCTTCGAGAAGACGGCGGCAGGCGATCTTGCAACTTTTTTCTTTAAAACCTTTATTTGTAGAGACATGGTATTACTGGTATTTAGTTTAGTTAGGTTGACCTAGCGTGCTTAAACGCTTTCTAAACACGTTGTAATCCACACAGATATGTGTGACCTGCCAAACAGTACAAATGTATCACTAACTTCCATGTGACACAGGCAAATACTTGGCACCCCACAACTATTTTAATGAATCTGCTCATCAATGAGACCACATTCCTTTATGCCAACACAATAGACTTTCCTAGAATAATAGACATATCATTATTGGCAATGTTTGTCGTGAACATAGAGAACCAAATGACTATCGGAGATGTCATAACGCAAAATCTTTTAACAAAGTAGCGCGCCAAAATGCGGGTGTTCGGGGGATGAGGAACGTTACTAGCTCCGCTCTTTCATGGATTGTATTGAACCCACTCATTATTTTCAAAATAAAATTACCAATCATTCATTGACCAGTCTTCACAGGTAAGTTTAGATTCGACAAGGATCCGAGGGTCTCGTTTGTTCTAGTAACTGATCACGCCTACCGTACGTTGCTTGACCTGCAAGAAGGCGCCTGAACTACCTTATTTGTGACATCTCCGCTATCTTTCCTTCCTCTGTGGTCGTGAAGGTATTTCTCGTTTTTGCCAAGAAAAATGTTCGAATACATTGTTGGAAGGTTCTTTCAACAGTTCGGCATGAAATGCAGTAACGATAGCGTTTGGCGTAGTGCCTGAACTATTGACTGTTGTGGCGTGTCAAGGGTTCTATGCCCGCATGGTACAGTAAATAGTTTACTAGTTTGTTGCATTTTAAAAATATATTGAAACATAGAGTTGCTAAATGTGTCCTTGTAAAAAGTCTGTATTCTTGACCTTATCATTTCTTCTTCCTGGCAAGTAAAAATTGTGAGAACACTTAAACTGGCTTTCAGATTTCAAATTGTAAAGAAGCTTTCGTTCACTAGTAAAGACTTCGCCGTTTTGAGGCAACTTTTGGGCTGCAATTTGAGGGTTTTCCAAATTTTACTGGGCAGGTCAAAATTAGGACCTTACCAAAACTTCTAAGGATGTTTCGGCGTCGTATGTCGACACTGCAATTTGGTTGATATTAGAGTATTAACCGAGAACGAGACTAGAAAGCAATGGCTTATACACGCCATAGTTCTCCTCATCATCATCATCATCTCAGCCATAGGACGTCCACTGCTGAGCATAGGCCTACCCCTAAGATCTCCACAGATACCTGTTAGAATCCTAGAATATCCTAGTAGAATGTACATATATGTACACTGTACAGACACGTGATATTACACAAGGCTATATCAGGCACGTGTCCTCCTCCTTTCCTAATCCTCAGCATGAACAATCAAATCAGAACTAATCCTCGCTCCTGCCGTGATTAATCCCTCACACCGTAAGTAATCCTTTATAATTATATGCTAAATCAGTGGTTCTTAACCTTTTTGACATGAGGGACCACTTTGACTAACGTTTGTCTTGCCGCGGACCACCTCATCGGTTTACCTAAATTAGTACTCATTTCTTTATTAATTATCAAAAAATAACTGATTTTTTGGGTCAGTTCTACTCAAAGCTAAACGCATGTCGGCAGTTGTGTAGGTAATCAAATGCAAATAAAGAAAAAGTCGGCTATGTAGATTCCAAATGCGCGAGCGAAGCGAGCGCGAAATTTTTATCGGACTTAAACCAAATATTACGTAAAATTTAGCCCAAACTTACTTAACGTTTTGTTTGCTGACAAATGCAAAAATAAGGGCCATAATATAGTTTCTGAATAGGCGAGCGAAGCGAAAGCGAAATTTTTATCGGACTTAAAACAAAAATTACATAAAATTTAGCACAAACTTACTTAACGTTTTGTTTGCTGACAAATGCAAAAATAAGGGCCATAATACAGTTTCTGAATACGCGAGCGAAGCGAGCGCGAAATTTTAATTATTTTTTTAAGACTCAAAACCAAAATTACGTAAAATGTAGCCCAAACACACATTTTCATGAATGGTAGGTACGACACACTGATATACGTCCATGCGAAAACCCCCGCTCGCAATTATAAGTCGATAAAAATTAAGTTAGATAACGTATAGCAACGTCGCGAAGCTAAGCTTCGCGGACCACTTGGAATGCCTCCAGGGACCACCAGTGGTCCGCGGACCACCGGTTAAGAACCACTGTGCTAAATATTGATTTACTAGGAGAGTGATACATTTTGTATAATTTTTTATTTGCTGGGTAGGAACCCTTCTTTAAGTCTAAGAATTTTTGGTATTAATTCATGAAAAATAACCTTTTAAGCTCTCCCTAAACATTTTTTGTGTGATTTTTTCAGGTAAAAAACATAAATTATGCTTTTTTTCTTCAAAAAAAATAAAAAATAATTACGTAGTTTAATAAAAGCAGAATTTGTATTATGTTTCGTCATGTAATTGTTTCTTTACGGGCCATGTAAATATTTTCCCTCCAGGCAATCCACGCTTATTATTTACCACGTTCTTTACTCGCAGAACAGATAGCAATTTCCCATAACACCAATAACCCCATACAGATAATACATAATTTAATAAACCCTATTACCCTGTCTTGCTTCGCATCACAAGATAATGCCGACCTATTTCCTAACAGATCCCCTTTAGCTTAATACCCCGGATTCTGCTGTACTGTAATTGGTTTCTGCATTATGTGTATGTGTGTGAGTTTGTGTGTGTGTGTTAAGGAGAACAAAATGACTAGCAGAGGTGCCATCGCCTAAGAAAGTAGCGTCGCCAATGCGGGTTTGCGGGAGACGAGGAATGTTACTGTTTTCGCCTTTCTTTGGATCCGATAATCCCTACTAATATTATAAATGCGAAAGTAACGCTGTCTGTCCGTCTGTTACGCTTCACGTCTAAACCACTGAACTGATTTTAATAAAATTTGATACAGAGATAGAGTTGACCTTGGGAAAGAACATAGGATAGTTTTTATCCCGGACTTTTGCAGAATTTTCTTGGATACGATATAACCAAACTTTACACGGGCGAAGCCGCGGCCGGAAGCTAGTTTTTTATAATACCAAAAATCGTTGAGATATGTCCTCAAGAATCCGAACACCTCGTTAGTTCATTTGCAACTGATCGTTTTGGTCATGCCCACCGTACGAATTTGACCTAAAAGAAGGCACCTGACCTACATGCATTATGGTATCTCTGCTCATCTTTCCTTACTCTGTGGTCTATGTGTGTTCTATGTAGAAGCTTCCATGCCAAATTAGTATGTAATTATTGTTCTATTTGCTTTGTAGAAGGATTATGAAGATTGTGAATGCAATGTTGGTGTTTAGTGTATGATTGTAGGTACTAAAGGTGGTTAATTTCAATAATATTGTTTATGATTTGTGTGATAGACGATATAGCTTGTAATAATGTTAGTATGTTAGCAGTGAGATCATCATCCACCGAGCCTTTTTCCTAACTATGTTGGGGTCAGCTTCCAGTCTAACCGGATTCAGCTGAGTACCAGTGCTTTGCAAGAAGCGACTGCCTATCTGACTACCTTAACCCAGTTAC
Organism: Helicoverpa zea x Helicoverpa armigera; assembly: GCA_033682625.1. Lineage (NCBI taxonomy): Eukaryota > Metazoa > Arthropoda > Insecta > Lepidoptera > Noctuidae > Helicoverpa > Helicoverpa zea x Helicoverpa armigera. The sequence continues at coordinate 1,527,334 of JAWIIS010000008.1, forward strand.
CCGGGCAACCCAATACCCCTTGGTTAGTAGTGAGATGATGTCATATAAAAGAGTGTGGAAGAAGAAGACAGGACAATATGATTGACAGACAAATATGATTGGTATAAGCAGGGTGATGATATTGACACATTTGTAGTTTCTTATTACTATATCGACGTAGTGATATGTATGGCAAATGAAAGTAGTAAATATTAGGAACCTATTAAGACGAATTTATTTTAAGTTTCACGAAGGTAACTTGACTTATTCCTAGTACCCTTCACGTTATACAAGTTATTTAAGAGCTAAGGTAACATTTTGATCAACTTTAATGGAAAAATAATCTTAATTTATGTTCTTTTGCTAGAGCGCGATGTTGCGTGTATTTAGATTCGTGCTATAAATATTTATCAGATCTTCAAAAAAATATGGCCGATATCGTTAAAAATAAGTTAGTTGCTGCGTAAATATAAATAATGGATTTAGAAATTAACTGAAAGCGGAAACCATATTGCGCCGGTACCGAATGGAATTGGGAACAGGACAGGAATAAGAAGATGGCAAACGAACAGACGGATTACTTACTGGAGAACATGCCTATGGACACTCGCATCATCAGACGAGTAACAAGCATGTTATACGGTCGTTTCTTAAATGTGCATTGTTTAGTTTTATGAGACAGAGAGCAACAAATACCAAAACGAATTAATTGCCTTTTATAAAAATACATAATACACTTTTAATATAGCATCATAAAAAGTTATCCAGCTTTTAACACACCCCATATTTACAGACAGATTTCAAAGCCACTTCGCATACAGTTTCATATTTCACACGAAATCAAATTGGAACATGCCCCTTTCCTGTTCCCAGTAATATTTAACTGCACCAAATATTTCCATAATTGAACGAGTGAAAGCATCAAATATCAACGCCACAAACAACGGTGACACGAATTCGACCGGGCCCAATTTTATCCGGGTCCCAATATCGCCCGGGCAAAATTTCACCAGGGCCCAATTTCGTCCGGGTGAATTTTCACCAGGGCCCAATTTCGGTCGGCCGATATCCGGGGAGGTGTTCTACGACAAATGACATGAAAATTGATAGCTTTAACGATCCCCAGTTGTATAAGGTGGTTGGTTTGTTTTGACAGAAAAATCTAAATGATGTTTACTTGATCGGCTGGTGATAAGCGTGGGTTTTGAATTCGTTTTGTGGCGTAAAAAACAAAGCACATATACATATAATTAAAATAAACATCAGCAAACATGACTAAGAAAAGTAAACAGTGAGCCGCAAGTACAAGTCTCAATATTTCACACATTAAAATTACTTAAATACTCTTATCCACTTCCAAAATCCAATTAGATTTGAATATAGAATCTGCCTCGCATAGTGATGTACCACAATAGTTCTCGGTCGGCCGTCAATCGTGCAGTCAACTGCGGCCGACGCACTACCCTATTATCGGACGCGGATATCCTCTGATTGGCCTACATTGTGCGGGCTACTAGTGGTAGTGGAACTCGATAATTTACTGGATTTGAGCGATTTCGCTTTCAAGAATGGATGGACTTTTGTGAAATTAATTTTCTAAGGTAGACAAGTGCACTTTCTTATCTTTCACCTCCGGGGATAATACCTTTTATATGTCACTAGCTGTTGCCCGCGACTTCGTACGCGGATCCTGTCCCTTATGCCAGCGACTACGGGGTCAGCAAAATCAAAGATCTGAATAGTCTGATATTGAATTTTAAGGGACCGAAGAGAAACGTTCTATATACTTAATTTTTATACTTTAACAGCAAAAGCACAGCAGACTAAACAAAACGCTGAGAACTGAACCGCAATAGACGTGACCATAGGGATAAAAGTAGTGATTCTAATTAGTCCGCATTTGTATGTGGCAAAAATATTACACAAGTATTATTACGTAAAAAACATTAAATAGATGACAAAGTCGTGGTCACTTAGTGGAAGTCGTGGTGGTTTAGTGGGTAGAGAACCAATCTCTCAAGTATGAGCGTGCGTCTTTGATTCCAGGTCTGGCAAGTGAATGCCAATGCAACTTTTCTAAGTTCATATGTACTTTCTACGTATATTTTGGATACCAATGACCGTCATTTGGAGGGGATGTTAAACTGTAGGTTCCGGCTGTCATTGAACATTCTTGGCAGTCGTTATGGGTAGTCAGAAGCCAGTACGTCTTACCAAGGGGTGTTGGGTTGAACGGGTAACCGGGTCGTGGAGGTCAGATAGGCAGTCGCTCCTTGTAAAACACTGGTACTCAGTTGCATCGTGACTGGAAGTCGACCCTAACATAATTGGGACAAAGGCTCTTGAGATAATAACGACAATAATAATGAGATATAGGTACCGCAGGACATCTGAGGCTGGGAGACGGGGAGTAGCGACCCCACGGGGCTATATATACTGAGTTCTCCAGGGAGAGTATACTGTCCCCCATCTCCGGCCGGTCGGAGTGAACCATGACGGGGGTAGGTCTCACGCCTCTGGCTTGGCTTGGCCGTCCAGAGTGGAGTCGCTAGATCAGAATTAGTAGCCCTGCTCGGAGGGTAGGTGCCTCATGGTAAGCACAGGGAGCGCGTAATCTGCGTTTAAAGTCCACCGAGGTATCCTCACCCTTCAGCCGCTCATGTCCCTGTTGCCCTCTTGTTGCTATTCAGTGACTGGTTCCCGGGGGCCCAGTAAGTGAGGTGGCGAGTCTCCACCTACCATTTTTAGATGTACCTAATAGGTACATTGTCATCCACTAACATCCCATCACAATAGCCCAAGTAGTTTTCCTCCATAGTTAGCAATATTTTAGCACAAAACCGGGGATTGTCTTTTTTTAACGACGTCTACCGGGGATTGTCCTTGGGTTCATTTCTATAGTGTATAAAGGGATAATCGTCGGTTTTGTGTCACCATTTCATTAAAGTTGTCTCAAAAGGGCTTCAGCGAGTTGGCTTCGGCCCCACGTTTGCCTCCCAAAAATTCGGAACTCTATAGTCCCGAGGTCTGGAAGAGACATACAATATCATAATGAGATATAACGCAACAAAGTCGGAGAGTGGGGGCTCGTGACGCCACGTGTAGGTATGTAAAATTTGTACTAAGCAGTGAATTCAAGCGTTGTTGTATCTTCGTTATTATTTGTTTGTGAGAGAGAGAAAAGAAAAATACGTGTCTAAAAGACGGACTAATTACTTTTTTGATTCACCATACCTATTTCATAACATTCATTTCTATACATTTCAAGTGTAGTATTGCTCCTGAAGTTCCACATCAGGTGTTCCAGATTTTCGATGTTTATACGTCAATAGAGAGTGCATCAGATTGAACCACTTTTGCTAAAACGTCATATCTTCATATGCTATAGTCTAGCTGGGCTCCTGGAGTTCCATATCAGGTGTAGGTGTGGTTCAATTTTTATAAGTCAACAGAGAGTGCTTATCAGATTGAACAACTTTTGCTAAAACGTCATACCTCTATATGCTATAGTCTAGCTGGGCCCCTGGAGTTCCACATCAGGTGTTTTAGATCTTCAATTTGTGTAAGTCAATAGAAAGTGCTTATCAAATTGAACAACTTTTGCTAAAACGTCATACCTGTATATGGTATAGAGAAGCTGGGCTCTTGGGGTTCCACATCAGGTGTTCCAGATCTTAAAATTTATTATCTCAGCTGAAAATGCTCATCACATGAAACATTTTTTGCCATGGCACCATTTTTGTATCTCTTATAGTTTTGTTGGTCTGTTGGAGTTCTGCATCAGGTCTTCAAGTTTCGAAGATAAATTATAGCCTATATGTTGACCAGGCTTAATACTGATACAACAAAGAAAAAATCATTGAAATCCGTTCAGTAGTTCGGAAGATTAGCGTGTACAAATCTAAGAAGATGTATACAAACTTTCATCCCCTATTTTATCCCCTTAGGGATGGAATTTATCAAAATCCTTTCTTAAGAGTTGCCTACGCCATAGTAGCTTTATGCATGCAAAGTCTCATACCGATCGGTTTAAAATTGACAAAGTTTCATACAAACTTTCATCCCCTATTTTATCCCCTTGGGGGTAGAATTGATCAAAATCCTTTCTTAGCGGATGCCTACGTCATAACATCTACCTGCATGCCAAATTTCAGCCCGATCCGTCCAGTGGTTTCCGCTGTGCGTTGATAGATCACTATGTCAGTCAGTCACCTTTGAGTTTTATATATTTAGATATTAGACATTATATTATTAGACTAAAGAGTCAATATCTCATTCTATTGTGGTAAGACAACTATCGGAGCATATGAAATTGTTTTTTTTTTTAATCTTAAAACCACTGCCCATTATCCAAAACCATAAGTAAGGTAATATGGTGTTTGAGTAAAGCTCGGAAGATGCTACGCATATTAAACTTAATAAATAAACAATAAAATAAGTGATAACCTTCCATGTGTCCCGATTATCGACATCGCCGCAATATGTCGCGCCGCCATTTTGATTCATCGATGTCAGCTTTCGGCTGTGGTATGAATGAACAATAGACTATCGACTGTCGCCCATTTATCTAGTAGCAGCACTATTTGTTTGTTAATCGTGTGTTTAACTAATTTTGAGGTTTAAATAAGGTAGATGAATCTATACTACAAAAAAAGTAAAGAGTATTTTCAACGCGCTATCTTAGGTATCTTCAGAACTAGAGCAATCTTAGGAACCATTGCATTGCCACTGATTTGAAAAATTCATTCATTGTTTGATAGCACATGTATTGTGGAAGGCTATAAGCTACTTTTTATTCGAACGCGTGAAGAAGTTTTCACAGGACGTAGGTGGATGCTAGTTTTGTTTTAAGAATCATCATTAGCAGAATATTTAAAACCTGCTTTGGATGGCATGTTTCATGACAGTTTTTCGGAAGCAATTGGTTACAACCCCAAGTAAGGACAATGCTCATGAAGTATGAGAAAAAAACCCAGGTCCGGCGCAAAAGAAATGTAACTCAAAATATAGGTAAAAATAAGTAATTCAATATTACATAGGGGGCATTATCGAAATCAGTGGCTATATGTGTGAAATTGCTATTCGAATTTTAACATCTGCGGTACATTGCTACTCAAGATTTTAGAAGTAACATAATGTATAGTAAAAGGAACAGCAAACCGATACAGTTGTGGTTTAAGAGTGTACATAGTGACCTGTTTATAGCAACTTTTCCACTATTCTACCTACTTTTACAAGATAATAGGATGATAGAACTAAAACAGGATATGAATGTACTTTTCATTTTAATAATAACGCTTAAAAGTCATCGATTCTTTATTTCTAACACGACGAGATCCAAAAATGCTGCGGGATGCGCGAACTGTTCCTCATGTCTAGCCCACCCTAAGTAATGTAAAACGCTCATGACGCGATGACGTGGGCGCTGCAGCCTGTACTTCGGTATTGATTTATCTTTTTGGAGAAGCTTATTACTGGCCATATTACTTGTTTGTTGTTTCAGATAGCACTTTAATTAAACTATAAGCCCCAGCTGCTCATGTTACCCCTTTAAAAAATCAAATAGCAATTTCATACATTTAGCCATTGATTTCGATGATGCCTCCTATGCAGTATTTCATTACTTATTATTACCTATAATTTGAGTTACTTTTCGTTTGCGCCGGGCTTGGGTTTTTTTTGAGCATAGTCCTTTAATCATGAAATAAATCTGACAGTCATAAAAAAGGCTGGATTGATTTAAATGTAAATTGGTATGGAGGTGGATTGGAAAATGGAAGCAGTCGGATTTCCAAGGATATTGCGCCTTTCGACTAAAATATATTTTTCCAGCATGAAACTTGTTCTTTCTTTCTATTTGATAAAACCATTTTTTTCCTGATCTAGCAATACATACACTTTTGAGAGCACCTTATACAATACACCTGTGTAGGTCTTATAACGAAGGACTTCAACTTTACCTCTGCAAAGTTTCCAATACAAGAAACTGGCTTCAGAACCGTGTTGTAGTTTTCACTTGTTTTCAATTAGAAACTTTATTCCATTACGAATAAACTTCAACTTTCAAAAACTTGCTTGCAGTTTAGAATGAGGCGCTAGAAGGACTTTTTAATAAGTTACGACAATAATATGAATATGAACACAACTTAAGCTACAGTATTTCTCAATTTAAGCTATATACCTTACTACATAGAATACTAGGTTTCACTTGCATCCCAAAGGATTGATCAGGATCGCTGTCACAACTCACCGATCCTCTCGAAATACATATAGAGAGTTGCTACCTAATTGCTGCCAGCTACCATTAGTTGCTACCAATTGCTACCCTCGTGGTTTTGAAGATATTCAGCATCTAAAAGTAATAACCATTCTGACAAAGGATCTACTTTCCACACCCCTCTTTTAGCTTTATACTTGTATTTTTCTTTTTATTATGCTTCTTATTTTTCTCAGCTTTATAATACTAGTTAAGGTAAACAACTGATTAACTATTTAAAATCGTTCATTTATGAAAAAATATATTAATATGTAGAAAAAATAGATTGTATGGCTTTAGTATTTTAATTTGCTGTGAATGTTAAACGGAGACCATGGCTCGTCAATGTAGGTCGTATCTGCGGGTAGTTGATTGAATTTTCCGCTGTCAACGACACGGGAATGTGTTCTGTGGCCACGAAAAAAGGCGGGATTGAGAGAGGATTTAAAAAAAAATGCGCTGCTATTAAAATACAGGCGAAAATTCACCAGTGTGCGGTAGGCACTATGACGCAAATAGATGTGTCTTCTAGTCTACTCGCTGTAGCAAAAAAGTTAAATCAAATTGCAGGCGAACTTTTCTTAAATACCTACCTATCAACGGAATTGCACCCTCCGTAAAAGTATTAGCAGTGGATTCGCGCCAAATACATTTTATTGGGATCCCACTACTAAAAAAAAAACATTAAGTATTTTGTTGAATAATACTAACAAAAAGATAAGAATATCACCAATGTTGATACGTAAAATGTATGAAATTGATTTTTTTATACGATATTTGATAGAAATTAAGAAGGTGACCTAAAGCTAGCATACTAAGCACACAATATTATGTACACTTCATACCTTCAAACAGCATGATCAATATAGTCTCCCGGTATTACTAAAAGCCCTAATCTGTCACTGTCATGAAACCGATCTATTTCTGAAGATATATTATTCAGTGTTAAATCGGCGATAGGGCGATAAATCATAATTGAGCTCCTCTGATGTTCCCTGTTTACTTATTTATATTACGTACTAAAAAGTTAAAAGTTATTTCGCCTGTACGCGTACCTTAACTGACTCACAATGGGATGGAAATCAAGATCAGGTGCAGGACTGACATTTACGTGTTCTCCGATGCACAAGTGTATCAATCACCAACTTCCAGACTACAGGCTGCTTAATTGTAAGGTTTGGATATATTTTAGATATCTAATTTCATATGTTATAATTTTTAATAGTAAAATAATTTGTTCAATTGATTCACCAAGCGAAATAATTTAAAAATGACATTTTCCGTTTGGAGGTAGCAGCTAGCAACACTTGGCAAATGGCGGGATTCTGAGCGGAGCACCGTACCGTGCGGTCGTGCAAGCGAGATTGTGTTGAAAAGAATAAAGATTGATAGTCTGTTGAAAGTGTTGACGTTTTCTTGGAGAGGAGTCCTATACCTTGGAGTGGAGTTCTTACATTTCAGAAGTGGGATACAGCGCAAATACTGCGTAAGTACACGTCTTCTATTTTTGTTTAGATTATGCGTTAGCCATTTGAATTTGGAATTGACGTGTTGGATATTTTAAACAAATTATTATTTTTATATCAATTTGGTGGGCAAATTCACGTGAAAAGGTTTATTTATTTCAAGGCACACCAACAACTTATTTACAATTGCTTACGCATATATAAGTTTACAATTGTTAGTCCTGTGTAAATAAGTCAGTTACAGGTGTGCACAACGCGCACAGAGAATAGTGTGGTCGGTTGCCAAAAAGCCTAGCCCTTAAGCCAATAGGTTGGCATAGAATTAATTTAATTTCAATGTTTTTGTGTCTAAGTTATTATTTATTTGGTGGTTAAAATACAGATACCATGCCGTTCTCTAAGATGATTTTTTTTGGTTAAACCACGTTTTTACGGAAGTACCCTCAAATAATTTTAATCCTCGTTTTTATAAAACCACCCAAAAAACAAAATATATATATCTCAATAGATAGCTAATTTGGCACAACTAGGTATATAAAAGGGTGTGATTTTTCAGTTATTTTTACGATCAGAGATACCGTTTCCAAGATATTTACGATTTTGTCTATTCATCTAAGTATCCTATTATTTTGCTATTGTGAATAGATCTAACGTGAGTTATTTTTATGTGAGTTGCCAGACCAGACCATGGATGCCACCGGCAACTGGACTCAGCACAGGCCGGAGATGCCGGAAAGAGAGTCGCCGCGAAGCAACCACACTGGCAGTCGAAGCGGAAGTCGCAGTCGACGTCTGGGAGAGCAAGAGAGGAGCGCGAGCCAGCAAAGATCAGCGCCGCACTGCCACGATGGGCACCAGGATGTCAACCAGGAACAGCAACCATCACGAAGGTTATGTAGTCCAGTTTTTACTACTAACGATCTTTTAAATTCCGTTAAACGTGTACCGTCGCATCGCCGTCTCAACCCATGGCTCAAGGCGCACCATCGAAACATTTCGATTTTAAAAACATATTGAATGATTTTAATCCGGCTACTAAAAATCAACGCATGGATGTTTGGCTTAGAAAGGTGAACGAGTGCGCCTCGGCCGATGGTTGGGACGACAAATGACGTACCGACGACCAAACTTGATATGAGAGTTTAAACTCTAAACTATTTACGTGGCGGGAGTGTCAGGAGAAATTACTTAGTGCATTCCATGTGAACAAATTATGGTCAAACCCTGCTTAATAACTTCCCTGTCCCATGAGTCATATGTGATACACACCGATTGTCTTACTATTGTCTGCTTCGTAGACTGTGAAGTGGTTAAACGTAGAAGTAGATGCTACGAACGAACCTATTTATGATTAATTATTATGAAAAACTTGCCGAATCAGTGCGATATCACGGGAAAACGAGCTGTAGATTGCATTAGCATTACCCACAGAATCAGTGATCGGACTGTGAAATCTAATGCACTTGCTTTGCGAGATGCCTGACCAGTTACTTCAGTCCTTGATTAACAATAAAGAATTTTAATTGTAAGCAGAAGAAGGACATCCTTACCTTCAATGTCCTAAGCCTTTTATCCGATGCGATAAATGGAAAAGTAGGTCACAAAACCGACAACTGTTTCAGTAAACAGGATAGATCTGAGTTTTTTTTTATTATTATTCGTGTCAACTATGGTTTATTTTTAAATAGTGTATATATTGAAATTAACGAAAATTAAGTTAGAACGCCAAAAATATAACTAGAAAAAAAAAATATCTGAATACATGATGGAAGAAGCTGTGTGATCACTTCCAGAATGTGACTCTATTGAGAATGGTATCAACAAAAAATTACACAAAGTATTATTAATATTTTTATTACTAATTAAAGAAAACAATCTTGTCAAAGGAAAAAAAAACACAAATTACGACAATTCTTTGAACGTTTTATAACAAAAATCAAACTTTCAGTTATGTGACTTTTGATGCACATCGGATATTAATTTTTAAAATATTAAGCTATAATAAAAATACATTTCTGCAGTGATCCCTAGTTATGAATCAAAATTAAATTCCTGTCCATCGAGCGAAAACAGAACAAAACAGTGTTTTATAAAGAGTTTTAAATATTTTTTGTTTAAAATAGAAAACAGGGACAGTCACACCACTGAACGCCTGAAAAGGATAAAGCTTCATCTACATGGACGCTATTATTATAATTATGTAATATTCCAGATCAACATTTAATAATAATCAAGAAATACTATATCTTTTAAATAATGGAACAAATAATTACAAAAAAATATTGTACCTCGTTTACATAAAGATTGTAAACATGAATAAAATAAAATTGATCCCCACAGAAAACTATTATTCTGAATTTCTGAAACAACATCACTGTTTCCATGTATACTTAACTTTATAGGATCAGTCATGTTGTGACTTTGAGCTCAGCCCGTATGTGACCATAGATTTGGTCACAAAACGGAAGTCACATTTTCATACTTGCCGATTAAAAAGAAAATTATAAATAATTATTTGTGGTTTTTTTCCATTTGATGTCATTTTAAAAAGTAACCGAAAGAAATGGCGGTTTCTAGAAATAAACAGCAATCCTAATATTTGGTTACGCTGTAGTAAAATTTAAACACATATCTGAACATAAATTCCGTTCTTGTATAACAAAACGTCTTCGTTCCTCAAAGTCCTTTTGACTTTAATAGTAAAGTAAAAGGCAGTAATATGTTTAAGTAGTTCCTGTTTCAAAGTATTAGGACCCAAAAATGGTGGCTTAAAGTACTATAAAATGCGGTCACAATACTGAATGTTCAGGGTGGATCAAAATTTTATACGTTTTTTTATGTAAATAAGCCAGAAATGAATTACAAATGATTTGATGAATATTAGTAAATGATGACGAATAACCTATTAATATTTTTATAAAATGATTATCGATATTTTGTTATCTTTTATTGATGCGAGATAAGGAATTGTCCATAAATTGATTTTTGTCATTGATTGTTTAATATCAGGTGGGTACCAAGATTTTATTCCTTAGAAATGTCAAAAGGTTAATATTTAAGTTTACTTACTTCCTTTTATGTATTGTTATGTGTTGTTAAGCATTGTTAGTTATCCATGATATTCCTTTGAATTCGAATGAAGTCTTTAAATTAAGATGACACATGTAATTGATTGAGTAATGATGATCTTTTGAATTATGCGAGAAATGAATGGTTCGCTATTTAGATTGAGTGTCTGTGAGAAATGAAGGGTTCACATGACAATCAATTTTCAGTTGGATATGACCTTGCGATAAATGAATGACTCGTTTTGGTCATATAAATGTGAGAAATGAAGGGTTCACATTTTATAGTCTCGCGAGAAACGAAAGTTTTGTGGGAGCATAAATTATTAAGTAGGCTGTAAATAGTTTATTGTCTCAAAAAAGATACACACAAGAGAAAACACACATCAGTGATTACAAATTTTCACATGTACAATAATTTCGTGAACACTGGTACCCAAAGTAAGATTTAACTTGTGGTATGGGTACAGGGGCTCTCGTTATTAATTTCCACAGATAGTTAACGTGAAAGTTAATCGTAGTGAATCGTAGATTAGATGTAGAAATGGTATGGTGGGATCGCTGGGTTCCGTGGATTTAGGTTTAACATGAGTTGAGGTAAACGCGGTTGTTTCTTGCAAGGTCGTTAACGATAATTTGTTAGACACACCAATTCTTATCGGGCAGACGTTTACCGAGCAGCCACTTCTAGTTATTTAGAAGGATTTTAATGAGCTTAAATTCTCAAACCACCGAAATGTTCGGATGATAGCAATAATGATATAACGGTTACAGTCAGTAACTCTTTTAAAGTAGAGTCACCGTTTCACGCACTCCATTTAGACCACTTGGGGCCTTTTGTGAACTCAACATTTGGGTATACTCACATACTGGTGGTAGCTGATGTTTTAACAATATCGTATTTATTAGAGCCGTTAGGAACACTAATACACAGAATGTTATCAAGGTCTTAAATGATATATTTGATACTTTTAGGACGCCCATCCGTTAATAAGTAATCGCCGTAGTTGTTTTACTTCACATGCGTTTAAAAGGCTTTGTCTGGATAAGGGCGTGAAAAATGTTTGAACGCGGTGGCTTATCCGCGTTCAGACGGACGAGTGGAGTGATATGGTCGCGCCAAATTGGAGGCATTAAAGGCGCAAAACGTGGGCAGTGACGAAAGAGAATGGGATAGTAAGGTGGGGAAAATCCAGTGGGGTCATAATGATAGCTTGCAGAAGACCATAGGTCCGAGGAGGTGAATGAATGGTGAAATGAATCCCATATTAAACGAAGTAGCCGGGGCTAATGATGTTGATCATGATATTGAATTAGTATTATGATAAGAGTGGAAAACAAAAGGAGTATTATGATAAGAATGGAAAGCAGGCTGGAATTTATAGTAAAGGATTTGGTCAAGTTACTAAAATGAATTTGCAGAATGACGGTAAAAGTTTAAAGCTTTTAGAGTTACGAAGGTCTTAGGCAACAACAGGTAGAGACTGGTTCCTGTCCTAGTACTTGAGCGTACGCGTACGCCTAGTGTGGGCGCAACGCTGCCGTGGCTGTGGATTGAATGCGTTTTTTGATTCATGCGGAGTCACTGGGGGTGAACGATGACGGCATTGATTGAGTGTATAAATCGAGTAATGATGGTAGTGGTGATGAAATGTAGATACGCGTTTTAAAAGATATAATATTATGTGATTATTTATTGCGAAACAGATGTATAGATTAGATTAAATTAGTTATTTTCTTATAATACATTCACAGATTATTTTGATTTAATTGTTTTTACCGGATACTTGTTCATTGTATGAATTTAGTATTGTTACAGATATCGCTCCTCGACTCTAAGAAGTGATTGGTTTAAAGATTCGAGAGAGAAATTCGTCACGAGTCGTCGAGAATTGACTGGTTCGAAGCACATGCAGATGAGTTTTTGGTGTAAGTCCTTTAGAAATGAATGGTTAAAGGCATTCTAGTTTCTCCTTCAGAAATGAATGGTTGAAGGAGTTCGTCTAGTTGAAAACCTCAGAAATGAATGGTTGAGGGATAGGAAGTCCTCGAGAATTGATTGGTTCGAGGCACATGATGAGTTTATGTTGTAATTCCTTCAGAAATGAATGGTTGAAGGAGTTAGCATTAGTGTTCTGACTGTGGTGTCTCAATATATTTATGCCAATATAATATATGTAAGGCTTATTAATGTTAATGATTATTTCACAGATACAGTGTTGTTTTTTTTGCTTTAATTTTTGTGATATAATTTGAAACGATGTTGAATTGTATAAGTTGTAATTCAATTATTATTAAATTGTAATAGACAGCTGTGTTGCTGGGAAGTTTGTTCTTCGCCACTTCTTCTTCCCAGCCATAACACTAGGAAGTGGTGAAAGGGGGGCGTTTTGGGGGTGCTGTCCTTTTATGAATTTTGTAAAATATCGCTATTGGCCAAGTGTAAGGTTATATAGCCCACCTAGTACGTGTATGGGGACATACACGAGGTCAGGATGGACGAGTGTAAGGTTTGGATATATTTTAGATATCTAATTTCATATGTTATAATTTTTAATAGTAAAATAATTTGTTCAATTGATTCACCAAGCGAAATAATTTAAAAATGACATTTTCCGTTTGGAGGTAGCAGCTAGCAACACTTGGCAAATGGCGGGATTCTGAGCGGAGCACCGTACCGTGCGGTCGTGCAAGCGAGATTGTGTTGAAAAGAATAAAGATTGATAGTCTGTTGAAAGTGTTGACGTTTTCTTGGAGAGGAGTCCTATACCTTGGAGTGGAGTTCTTACATAATGAAATATATTTTAAAGTCGCAAAGACTCGGGAAGCAAACCCCAAGACCCCACGCAAAATAGTCTTGTGACCACTAAACTAATGAGTCGTAACTTCACGAGGCAGTTGATTTGGCATGAAAGCACAACAGAAAAAACAAATGACTGCCGAAAATGTTTCTACATACAAAGCTACGTATGTATCGTTGCGGGTCTTATCACACATTCATGCGATCTAAATAAGCCAATGAACATCAATAGCAATTCTCCAAGGCTGGGTACTCTATAACAATTACAAGCGGTGGACGTACTCGCGTGTTTTATGGCCACAATATCTGTGCTCTCACTTGACAGTGGTCTTGATAGTAAAGCCTTTTTGTTCTTTGTGTTGTGCTGTGAGATCTAGCATTTTTTGTTCTTGGTTTTATGGTAAGTTGGAACCTTTATTCTAGTTTGTTTTTGCTGCAGCAGGCATGCATTGCTTAGGTTTTTAAGGTATGAGTACCAGTTTTACCTACATATTGCATTTGTACCTATCAACAGTTTTGGTATTTATAAAAGACTAGCTTCTGCCAGCGGTTTCACCCGCATCCCGTGGGAACTACTTCCCGTACCGGGATAAAAAGTAGCCTTTCTCGATAAATGGGCCATCTAACACTGAAATACATTTTCAAATCGGACCAGTAGTTCCTGAGATTAGCGCGTTCAAACAAACAAAGAAACAAACAAACTCTTCAGCTTTATAATATTTATAAAAGATATTCTTAAAGACGTTAATTTTAATTTACATATTGACTAAGAATACCTACAATATATGAAGGATTGCAGGCAGAATTGGATATATTCCACGATAGAGACTTAGGTTAAAAACAGTAATATAAAATAATGAAATAAGTTTCATGAACATTAAAAATTAAAGTTTATTAATACTTTGGCAAAAATTGGTATCACACAACATAGGTGTGTTTTTACCATTCTTGCAAACGAGGATACATATGTATGATCAAAAAGGAGGAACCACAATTCCGTAACACCGCTAAAATAAAATGTTATTGTATTATTATAATATCATATAAACTATAGCCTTTCTTTGAAGCCGAGTTGGAAAAATATCTGTGGAAAGGATAAAAGCTTTGTACCAATATAATATTCGAGAATTTCCTAGTACTACAAACGATAAAAACGATATGAATTTTAATATTATATTTTGTGAACAGAAATTCTGAACACACTAAGAGCACACTTCAGACGAAGCAGTCGGCCGATAGTTGGCTCTAAGGCTATATTTTTTTAAAGAATTAAAAAAAGGCCAAATACTCGTACCTGATCGTTGTAATGTGCGTACTACCATTCATCTTCATACTGATTTATGAGCCCGAACAAACGGGCAACTAAAAGTTTGCAGTGTGCAGCACTCTAATTCAATAAACAAAATTGTTGACTTGAAAACGATTTTTGCTTTGACTGTACCTTTTTAATTAAAAAGACAGAATCGAGATGAAAGAAGAAAGAATTGTACAATTACTACGCTTCAGAGATTTCACAATTTGTTAGTAATTAAAAACTCTTTAAGTTCCAAAGAACTGTCGTGGACAAGAAACATTTCTTTTTGTAACTTTTGTCATCGCCTGTGGTACTTACACCGAGAGAGAATATTTAATGTTTTGATAAGCATTTTATGTTATTAGTTATAATTCATCATCATCTATCTATAACAAATAATTATTCATCTATAAATAATAATTCATCTATCTATAACAAATTATTTTTAAAAGGATTCGATTAAGGTAAAAAATTAAAATATTACAGCATTTTCATATTTCCTACACATTTGCAACGTTACTACATATGTACTGTAATTTTGTACCTACTTATTAATTATGAATTTTGAACACTTATTTTTTAAACCATAAGCGACAAAAATAGCTTAAAAAAATAAAAATAAACAACAACAACAGTATCAATTAAGCAAATGTTTATTATACCAAGGCAAAAGATAAACAGCTTCCCAAAATACCTGGACATACATAAAAAATACTACCTATTGTCGGGGAAATTTAAACCAGTTGCTTTGATATAAAATCCCCTTGTTTACCCATAATACTGAACACCATGCGGGGTCGTTGAACACACTGGTAGACTGTAATCAAATTATGTTGAACAGGGGTTTTTATTTCATGGTTTTTGAAACAAAATGGGAGGGAATTTTGGTGTCCTTTTTGGGAGAGTTTGGTGGGTAAATAAGTGGTTTTAGGTGAATTAGTGGGTAGGTACAAGCATTATGTGTAAATTGTGAACGGGAAAGAAAGACAACTTGAGAAGATAAGTAAGAAAAAATTTCACAATTTTATTATGTTATAAATATTTCTTACTAAAAATGATTTCAGCTCATTCTTTTATGGATAAATCAAAAATGTGTTATAAGCTTTTATAACGTGCCAAAACAAGATAGTATTTTTATGATATTAACAACAACAATAAGGTAAACAACTTCATAATCAAGCTTGTAATAAACACCAACATAATTCCTTCACCACCTGTACCAAAATTAAAAAATACAAGCTCCCTGAATTTTTTAACAAGGCAAGGCGAAACACAAGCATAATAAATGGCAACCCTCAAAAGATCAGGAGTGGTCGTGACCGAATCTACGACTTCTTCATTATTTATGAGCCCCTAGTACCTCGAGCTGTTATCTCACATTCTACCCCCAAAGGGATTGTTATCTCTGTAATCAAATGTTTTTTTCTTCTTTATTTATTTATATGAAAAACCTTTTTTTTTCGTCCATTGGAATTTTTATCGTTTGTGTTTTGTTATTTTTATTAGCACATGACAAATGTTTTGGATTTATTTGCTTGAGAAAAAGTCTTGACGTTATTGGAAAAAAATACAAAATTATATTTCGTATTCGTTAGCTTCCATATAAACATTTAATCTAACTATTCAAAAGCAAGATAAATAAAAGACTATCATTTCATCATTCCAAAGGATTTTCCCCTAATTTCACTAGTTAAGTTTAAATTAATTTTATTTCTTTGAAACACTATAGAACTTTCAAAAAGTCCCAACATTTTATCTGGCCGAATACAAACTCTGGATGGACCTATGTACAACAGACTAATTAAAATCAAGGCTGTTATTCTATACCTCAAAAATATTTTACAACAACATATTTCTAAAACAAACAACCTTCGATTTTTAATTACAAAGAACCGACAAGATGGGAGAAAAAACAAAAATTTGTATCAAACATTTATTTTTGGGATTACACCCCGCTTAGTTCAGACAATAGACCGCATTGAAAAGC
This sequence comes from Helicoverpa zea x Helicoverpa armigera, assembly GCA_033682625.1. Taxonomy (NCBI): domain Eukaryota; kingdom Metazoa; phylum Arthropoda; class Insecta; order Lepidoptera; family Noctuidae; genus Helicoverpa; species Helicoverpa zea x Helicoverpa armigera. Next base: position 1,544,181 of record JAWIIS010000008.1, read on the forward strand.
CATATACAACTCATGGTTTTACCAGCGAATAAAAGTTCACAGAGTAAGGAAAAACCCACCCAAAACAAAAAATGTGAAAGACTGCCAAGTTCGATAATATGGGAATGCTTCGCCTATAAAAGAAGTGAGATCTGAATAAGTACCAAGTTTCATACACATACCTCAATTAAAAATAGTTACTTTTTAATGATGTTACTTGGCAGTCTTTCACATTTTTGTTTTGGGTGGGATTTCATTTATTTTTGTAAGGTTGTTCATTTTATTTTTTTCTTATGATGAAGTTAGTTAAAGAAATGTCTCATTTATACTATCTTTTAGATTTTTTAATATGCACTATGTTTCTTACAAAGAAATGAACTAGATTAACTAAATGGACTAGATTTACCAACTGACTGACATGACATGTTATCATATATTATGTTCGTGGATCAAAGTTACACATTCGTTATTTTCGAAAGTGATTCACACTTGGCCGTTTTCAGATTTTTACTTTACTTTGACTAAATACAAACCTTTGTACCATTCGAAGATATATTATATAAATATAGATAAATTTAGTTCGTTTTAGTTCTTTAGGGGTATAAATTTACACCGGGTATAAAACACCTTCATTATTTTGAAACCGACTCACACTTGGCCATTTTCAGATTTTTCCCTTTACCTTGACATAAAGACCTACCTCCATGCCAAATTTCAAGTCAATACGACCATTGGAAGTGGTCTAGGTTTTTGATGAGTGAGTCAGTCAGTGAGTGTATAGTAAAAATAGCGATTTTCTGACGTCAATATCTCAAGACCTACAATAGGTACATTAATGAAATTTTGTATTTTAGATAAGTGAGGGGGTCTCAACAGATACTAGAAATTTGATATGCGTAAATAAAATAGATTTTGAGTTACAGGGGGGTCGAATTTGGCCCGAAATGGTTCGTGTAATATAACCCACGGCCGGTGTGTCGCTTTTTTTGCTCGAACTTGGCGGACACACTGCCGTGTGTCTAGATTGCGGAGATGCCATAAGGAAGGTAGGTCAGGCGCCTTCTTGCAGGTCGAGAAATGTGCCATAGGCGTGATCAGTTACTAGAACCAACGAGACGTACGGGTTCCTTGTCAAATTAAAATAAATCTGGCAACAATTGGCGATTTTATTTAGAAAATACTGGGCGGTTTCCATAGAAGGCACGTAAGGGCGGAGTTAGTAATGTTCCTCGTCTCCTTAACAAAAGCAATTTGGCGCGCTATGTTCTTAGGAGATTTTGCGTTATGACATCTCCGCTAGTTATTTGGTGTTCTGTGGTGGCGTTACATTTTAAATTGTACACGTTATATCCCTGAATCCATTGTTGGTAGTACAATAAAACAATTGAACGCTACATATGTTTCACGAGAGGTTCAAGAAAAACGAGTACGGATTTAATTTTTTATTAATGGGAAGAGCTAAAATCGTTTCGAAGACAGTTTTAAAGAGAGCCAAGAGGGAATTAAAGGAAGATATGATGTACCTAAATACTTCAAAATATATTGTGTTCATGTTATTGCAACGATGTTAAATGAAAATGATAAAAATATATTTAGAATTCTAGATTGGTATCACAATCAGTTATGCAAAAGATATGTGACCTAAAAATGTATATGAAAGAGGTGCAGCATATCGAGTATTGATTGCCAATTATTGGAATCAGGCTACCAATGTTTTATGAGCATTGTTTTCGAAAACGTACATGCAATGAAATATGAACCATTTAGAAAGTATTGCGAAAACATAACACAAAATGAATGAAAGAATATCTCTCAAAGCGCTCAGATACCTGAAATTGGACTAAACAGTAATAATTTCTAAAAAAACAGCAACAAACTGATAGACATGCAAAAATGTAATAATAGAATAGTTTCAAAAACGAACCTGCCGGGATAATTGCGAAGTTAAGTGAATTTCTCTCGACGAGCGAAGTAATGTCAGAATATAAATGGATTTACAGAAGAACCACTCACTTCGGTGTATTCAGTTTATATAAAAATAATATTTTAAATATGTTGTCAGGATTGTAGAGTGTTCCTGCTACACTCTCAAACTGGATGCAGCTGAGTATACCTATGCGAATGCCTGTTTAATCTCCTCAACTTGAGCAGCCCAATATCACTTGGTAAGATTGGTCGTCAGTCTCTCTAGCCACTAAGATGACAAATGACAACTGGGACCAACTTTAACGTGCCTTCACACGGGTACCTACTCGTCATCTGGTGGTTATTAACCCACACAGCTTCTTCGTCAAGAAAATATGTTTTAGATGAAATTAACTGCATTTTCGACATAGTATTTCATAGCATTTTCAATTGATACCTTTAACGCAGTACTTTCATTAGTTGTACACATGTTATATTTTTATAGCATTTTAGAGTGATACTTACCTTTTAAAAATGAAACATTTTATTATTACTGAAAAGAGTGGAACTTCTGTATCCTTATTTCAGTAAGTTTGTTCCAGTAAAATGAACAATAAAAACTAGGAGAGCTGCTGTCTTTTATTTCTTCGTTTGGCGTGAACTTCACAGCATTGTCGTTTCATAAACGGTTAGTGTTTTTATATTGCGTTCTATCCAGTTGGTAATGAAAGAAGAAATATTTTTATAACCTGCACTTTCTTTGAGGTAAACGGACTGAAACAATTGCGCTTACTTTACTTCTGAAATGCAGTAGCTTTATTAGTATGCCAGGATCAATGATATAGGCTCGTGTCCTCGAGGAGAAGGTAAAAAAATAAACCGTAGAAGGAATTTTCTAGGGAATTAATTAGTAATCCGATTATGAAACCGAAAATAACTCGGTATATCTGTCTGTGTCTTTAAATTTTTGGTACACAGTCTAGTCTAGACTCTGAAAAAGGACTTAAACTACTTTTTTGACATATAACTCGATTGTAGGAAGTTCCCCTGTAATGAAAAGTAACCTACAGTTAACACACTTAACCGTGTAAAGTCCTATATACAGTTCTATAATTGGGTTTTCTTAACCACATCACCTAGATCTCACAAAGCTTTACCATTGGTCAAAATCCGTTTGACGTCACGCAACGTCAATATAACGACACCTAATTGGTCGAAACGCCACTACACTAGTTTGCTGGCTTCATTTCATTAAGTTGCCGCTTGAATGTGACACTTCTAGTGTTCGGTGCCAAGTTGGCACTATTGTACAAGTTTGTGGTACTTGTATGAAACTTTAACTTGCCATGCTGTATTTGTGTAATGGTTGTGTACAATATGAAGTAGTGTTGGGGAAATCTATTTACCAAGGTATATAGATTTTATGTAAATAGATCGATTTTGATAACTAATGTATTTAGGAAGTCGTGGCATAGTGGTTTTAAATCATCTGCCGCACTCTGCAAACTTCTAGTCGGCCGTTGGTTTGTTTGGGCTCATAAATCGGTGTGAAGATGAATTTTAGTGCGCACATTATAATTATCAGGTATCCGACCGGTATCAGACCGACCATAAACACACGATTGCATTCACGATTATCTTAGAAATAAACTGTCATCCTTTGGACTAACTTTATCGGCCCACAGCTCAGTATGCAGTGTGCAGAATTTCTTAAAAACAATGAATAATATTGAAACAATGTTTATCGCTATTAAATCTTTTCAAAATATAACATTACGTTTTCAATTTGATCATAATGTAATTCTATCAAAGAAAACAATATGATACGGTCGAACTATCAGCAAACTGATTTTATTTCGATCTGATCTCGTAATCTGGTCATCGGTTTATTTTAGAATAATCTTGTTTAACAAAACAATGGGTATTATGAGATCATACGATTTTGTGGAAATATAATAAGTATTATGGTTTCTATTTGTTTACATAAATTCTTTGATTAAATAAATGTAAAACTTTTACTGCATATCGGTTTTCGCGTTTTTTTCTTTTTACATACAGGGTACCTACTTCTATTCGTGTAGTTGTTTAGAAGTAAAATTAAAAAATCAATTTCCAAAAACAATAAATAACTAAATAATAATTTTCTTTCCCTAACAAAAGTAACTAAAAAACTGTATTATTTTTAATCGTATATTATGAAATAAAATTAAAAATCGTCAAAATATTAAAGCGGAGTTTTTAGAACCATAACGAAGCGTATTCAATTAGCAACTAGTTTCGGGGATGCTAGTCAAAATTAATTTAAATTTGTTAATTAGAAAACTCAGTCCGTAGCGGCGACCCTGCTAAATAAATATAATAATATGCAAAATGCATTTAATATTATAATTTGTGAGTTCCGTCGACGCTTGTTGTTGAAGAAAATTAAATAATTGAAGTTGCTTACTGTCGTGTCTTGAGAAATTGATATTATTTTAAATTGAAGGAAAGAAAGGTAGTTTAATTGCGAGAGAAATACCACAAAAAGTAAAGGAAATACATGAATTGGGAAAATATGCACGCAAGAAATATAGGTATATGTAAATTGTATGGAATGATCGTCTAAGTATTTACTCAATGATAGACTTTTTACGTCTTTTAATTTTCGGTATAGGTACTTTACTTCGTGATTGTTCCGACATATTCATATATAGCCGTGCAGCATGTGCATATGCATGAAATTAGTACATCATCCTGCATGCGAGCTGCGATTTATTTTCTCATGGACGTTACATATTTTTTCTAACATTCTAAGTCGTGGACTTCTGCAAACTAACGCCTGATTCCATAATTTATCTTATTTAAAATTATTTATTGGTATGAAATATCTATCATATATTTTTAAAATATTTCTAGGTGCCTATCTTAAATCAATCTAGGTATTATAAAATCACTCACCTCTCTGCCGATCATAAGCATTAATACACTCGCTGGTCTGAAACTGGCTGATCAGGGCAGTCTTCCCGACGCCCGGAGCGCCCACCATGGCGACCCGGTGACACGCTACAGGCCTCCTCTCTTGAGACTCGGGCGCCGATTGCGCGGGCGACGATGGCGCGAGGCTGCCGGACCGAGATCTCCGGCGACGGAAGGAGTCTCCACGGTTTACGATTCCTGGAGAGAAATTGGAGATTGTATTTTTGTGGTTGACATAAAACATAAGGGAATAAATTAGTTCGTATGGTAGGTTGCCAAAGTGCTAAAATAAAGTTACTGGAAAATAATTATTGATCTCAAAAATACTGCCAGTTTTGCAAAATATTTTTTTATATACTTTGTAGGACTTAACGGTGCGTTTAAATTCAAAATCATGTATTTAAACGTGACTGTAAAACAGTACTTTTTGAACGTCAAGATTTACAAAAGACAGCCCCCAAAACGCCCACTCTCCATCATTTCCTACGTTTGTGTGTTGCGTGTTAAAATTGTTGCACAATTATCTAAATTGAGCATTCATTTAATAAACCTATATCCACAGTTATTTAAGAAACAGTTAGCAATAAGTACACAATAATTACAAACCAAAAAATCACCCCACCAGTGAACATTATACCCATTACACCCAACCGAACATTACTTAGAATTTCTCCCTTCAATTCGGTCTAGCACGGAAATACGCGTATTTTATAGGTAGGTACTTTAGTATTTGGCGCTGTACGAGTACTCATTTTACGGTCTGACGTCAGACCATCGGGTATGACCACAATAAACCGTGTATCGCGTCAGCTGAGCTAAATTTGGGTAACGTGCACTCATTTTGATGGTAAGGCCCTTTGCTTATGCTGATTTGATTGGCCAGTCTGGAAGTTATTTTAGAGTTTGTGAGTAATGTAGGTATGTGATTTTGATTTTGAGGGGTGTGGTTTTTGTGTATTTATTTACCTATACCAATGTTACACAGCTGAAGCATTGGTTTGTTTGAACGATCTTATCTTAGGAACTTGGAGATCAATTTAAAAGATCTTTCAGAATCAGCCCATAAGATTATATTTCAGTAGTAGATAAGTAGCCCATTTACCAAATAATTTAAACTTCTTTTATGCAGATACACGGAATGGATCCTTCAGGAAATAGGTATAATTAGAAAAGAATTGAGTGTTTTTTAGTTATATTAGTCGATAAGAATTTTGGTCAAAGTGTATCTACTTTGTCGACATTTTATTGTAAAACTGCAGAAAATTAACAACCCTTTAAGAGTTAAGTGAACTTTCTAAATATTATTTATTTCGTAGATTCTTTACATACGAGCATTTAGCATACATTTTGCAATTCATCTGTTAGCTTCACGGAGGTCTGACGTTTACTGGTGTAAAAAAGAATTAATATATATCTATGGCTTGACGTTTACGATTCTACTCTATGGTATGCAGCTGCTAAGTTTATTATTTCTTAATTCACAAGTGAGATTTAGATTCATTTAGATAAATGGGATAGCCTATAAATGTAACACAAATATGTGTGCTTAGAATAGGAGCCTGTTTAAAATTAGGTTGTAAAACGAATTTGTACTAGGCGTGAATTACCGTTGTGTACCTAGGTATATTTATGTATGCTGCATAGAGTATGTACTTTATATTTATTCGGCTGCTATATTTGTGTTTGGGTTCTCGTATCAAAATAATTTTTAGTCAACAGAAAATTTGCATTAAAAACCTCGAGATGTTCCAGGAAAAAACTAAGGATTTTGAAGAAACTTTATAATATATTTACTAGTATCTAAGATATATGTATAGTTTAGTAGTGTATTCGGTTTGTTAATATGGAATCAGAGTAACAAATTTATATGCTACTACCATTCGCCCGCGGTTTCACAAGCATCCCGTAGCCGGATGGTGACAAAAACTTCCTAAAACCTTCTCCCGGGTCTAGGTTACCTCCCCTCTAATTTTCACTAACGACGCTCCGGACGCAAGTAAATTCTTAGTGATACCGCTAGTCGGTCATAATTTTTAAATAGCTAACCAACACCACATTACTTCCACCCGAAGCTTAGTAACCACCATTTAATGAGTAATTCGGTCTACTTTCAATGTAACGCCTCGTGTTGGAATGACGTCAATACGCCATATTTACAAACAGACTCAAGCCCTTTTGTGTTTATACCGCTAAATCCGTCCAATGGCGGTTTTCTTAATTTTAGAACGTTTCCTTTTCAGAGGTATAGTGGGTGTTCAAATTGTTACTTACATAAGTACTATACTAATTAAAATATTTGATTGCCAGTGCGTTTGTTTGGTTTATGAAAAAATCTGTTTCATTCTATAAGGCACAAGCTCACCGACAGCATAGACGTCAGAATTTCAAAGAAAAGAGTTGTTTTATGTTTGTTTTAGATTCAAAGAAATAAGCCCTCTCGAGGCTAAACCAAAAAGACGTAAGTATTCACAATTTAAAAAAGAGTCTTATTAAAAATCGGCTTTATTAAGCACACAAGGTAATCCGTAAGCTATGCGCATAACAAACATATTTAGCAGTTAATTAGCAATTCCCTAACAAGGTGGTGAGCTCTTAATCAAAGTTCGGTTGTTCACCAATTCCAAACATTTGGCTTCGGAACAATTCCTGAGTTAAGAGTCAACCGCGCGTTTATAATACTGCAGAGACCAGTTTATTGAGCCCAAGTTACAAAAGTTTAGTTACAAGTTACTGTTGAATATTTTTTTTTGACAATATTTTTTCTTGACACTTATTTTTACTTTCTAAGTATATCTTGGACGCCAATGGCTGATAAAAAGGTGAAGGAAAACATCTCGAGGAAACCTGGACTATATAGTCTGAAATCACCAACCCGCATGGAACAAGCGTGGTGATTAACTCTCAATCCTTCTCCGTGTGAGATGAGGCCGCAGCCCAGCAGTGGGACGATAAAAAGGCTGTAACAACTTATTTTTACATGAGAAAAACACTGTTAACCCTTGTAAAACACTGGTACTCAGCTTTATCCGGTTAGACTAAAAGCCGACCACAACATAGTTGGGAAAAGGCTCGGAAGATGATGATGACTTTTTTTAGAGGAGACAATTTTTGGGACTTCGTCGTTCGTCTGTCACCAGGACTAAAATCCGTCTCATGAATACGTGATATTAGTAATTTATTACGATTTATTTACAAGTCGTTAATTCCTCTAAACACTGTTTAATTAGCAATTTAAGAGCAAACCAACAAGCGAACGAACTTTTTTCGTCATCATCAGCATTTTTATAATCCCACTGCTGGGCTGCGGCCTCCTCTCACACAGAGAAGGATTGAGCATTAATCACCACGCTTGCTCAATGCGGTTGGTACGAACTTTAATACTTATTACAAATTCACCATGTAAAGTTGGGGTATTTCAAATTAGTTCCTACATGGTACGTTCAAGTGGGGTAGTTTTTGATTAGCTCTTAAAACGATATCGTATAAAGTTAGTAGTTGCACCCCACAACGTGTAATTTCATGCAACGTTCGGGGATTTTCGGTATATGAAGCGATGAATTTTTAAAATATGTATGTATATGGATTTTAAATTGAAGAATGAAGTGTTTCGACGGATTTATAGATTATGAATAATGAATCGTGACTCATTTTTAAGGGTTGCTTAAATATTATTTACCTACATAGTTATGTGAATTGCTTGGACAGAGAGACTTATTTTGATGTTAGACTACTTTTCATATTCTGCACTTTAATACATTATGTCATTACCATACCAAACTATTATTTCAAAAATGCTGTTTACCCAAAAATCCAACCCAAAAGTGGACCTAAAAATACCATCCGTATGTGCCTAAAAAAGCACGCTAGAATGACACCAGAGGTTTTTGCTAGCCTTTCATACTCGCTAAGAAAAACACTACGAGTAGAGGAAAAATTTACATTTCAATAGAAAACTGCGCTTTGGAAATACTGTAATGTATTCCTGAAAAAAAAAAGAATTGTGTCAAAGGGAATGCTGCTCTTGTCTATGGCAGCACGTGTGTTTTATGACGTTTATGGTTTTATTGCTTCAAAGGTGGTTGTTATTAGAAAAAAAGGCAGGTAATGTTTTGAAGGATCGATCTAAACCTTTATCCGGATGCAAGAAGTTGTTCTCTGGAGCCACTAACAACAAAATGTTCATTTGGTACAATCACTACTCCATAACTATGTGGTTTGTGATAAGTATATAGGTAACCACAAAATTATCTTCAACTCCTAGACTCCCCAAGGTCTAAAGTACCTTCCCATTATTTGACTTTTGGCTGTCGTCAGAAATATACCTAGATTTTTACCTAAACATAAATTTGCCTACCATTAAGGTACGTTTTGAATGCTAGCTGCCGACTGCAACTGCCAACCGGTAGTCCAGCGACTGCATGAAATCGGCCGCAGCTGCAATTCTGGTTTGTATGTATTTACAGCGAACTTGCAGCGAAGCGGCAGTAGCACGTAGCCACAGATATCATCGGCATTTGCAGTTGGCAGCAAGCATTGAAAACGTACCTCTACTCTAACGTCAAATCTATACTAATAGTATAAAAAGGAAAACTTTGTTTGTTTAGTTGTAATGGATAAACTCAAAAACTACTGGACTGATTTTAAATATTCTTTCACCATTAGAAAGCTATATTATCCGCGAGTAACATAGGCTACATTTTATTACAAACCGCGGGAAAACGGCTAGTAGTATATATGTATAATAATATAGAACAATTACAGCAATAACCGTGGTGGCGCGTGACGTCACAACAGAATGTATTATTACGAGCTACCTACCCCACTACGTGCGCCGTCTTGCAGCGCTACGGGGAATTTAAATTATTTGTTTAATGAAAGTTTTGCCGTTCGATATTATGGGAAGGAATAGTAAAAAGTCCACTAGCTTTTATTTTCAGTTATTTCAGTACAGTAAACTTATTTTCTAAACATGATACAGGTAATATGCCAGCAGGGCATCAAATAGAAATATCGCAATAATTAACATTACAGAAAACACAGTATTGTAATAAGACAATTAGAACTTTGCGTATGGAAAGTTGCATTCCAATGCGGTATTGCTACCTAAATTGGTTCTGCGATAAACTACGCTGGACAGAAAACTTACGATCGCGTTGCGTTGCCGCGTGGGAAAACTTAGCTAAAAATCCCCTAGTGCGAAAGCCCTCTAAACGTATCACGGTTTTAAAAATACCCAGATAGTCATTACGTCAAAACAAGCTTATAGTAAATGTCTGGAGTTCGTCTGTCCGTCGATAAGTGGCTATTACGAGCGTCCATCAACTACCCTTCATACTGTGTTGCCATGTGGGAATAATAACATTATTCATTTAGACTTATATCAAAGTGTTTAGAATATTAAACATTCTTCGCGTGGGTTTTGAATATATACAAAAGTTGTTAATACATATATTTACCTATTAGCTGGGGTACCTTGGGGAGTTCGAGAGATTATCTTCTTTAATTGGTGTAACTCGCAGAACTTACGGCTTTTACAAGGCCATTATTTTTGAACTTGTAAGAACGTGTACAAGATAAGGGCTTTTATGTGGTACCTAATTAAGACTATTTGAACAAGAGAATCTTGTTTGTAAATATTTTGAAATCCATTTATTACAAACAAGAGTCGACTGAATACATGCTTTTTAAGGGAAAAGTATGAGCATGCAAACTACGTGCATAATTAATTTCATTTACGTTGCCCATCCAATCACACCATTTACTTCCGAGAATTAACAGTTTAAATGACTAATTTTACTCACGCAAATCAACTTTCACAAATGAGTGATTCTTTTCTCAGAAAACCATAAAGTTTGCCAAGAGTTTTCAGCCAAATAACGTCTAATGCCTAATAATGTTAGATATTTTCTATGATACATCTAGAATGGCGACACTTTCTTTTTGTTTGTCTAGTCATGTTTCTGATGTTGGCAGTGCGCCAAAACTGCAGAATGCAGGAAGATCTGCAATGTCAATATTTTTACGTTCGGCAGCTATTTGGTTGCGCGAATTTTTGTCCACAATGTATTTTTTCGTAGTTTTAAGAGTGTATAAATGTAAGTATTGTACGATTTTAGGTTTTCAGTATTATGTTTCTCAATTTTACCGGTAATCATTGTGGATTTTTAACAGAAATAATGTTGTGATGTAGTAGAATCATTTTCGCAACCGATGGCAAGTATGAAAATAAAGAGTTTGGTCTTAGGCTAGAGGGTTATGATGTTGATACCTACTACACAAGTAAACTTTTTCAGAGGCATCATTTTAGTTGATAAGAGTAATCCCGTCTCCTTCAGTTTTTTTTTATATAGGTAGGTACCTATTCATCCTCCGAGCCTTTTTCCCAACTATGTTGGGGTCGGCTTCCAGTCTTACCGGATTCAGCTGAGTACCAGTGCTTTACAAGAAGCGACTGCCTATCTGACCTCCTCAACCCAGTTACCCGGGCAACCCAATACCCTTTGGTTAGACTGGTGTCAGACTTACTGGCTTCTGACTACCCGCAACGACTGTCAAGGATGTTCAATGACAGCCGGGACCTACAGTTTAACGTGCCATCCGAAAGACAGTCATTGGTGTCTAAGATATACTTAGAAAGTACATACAAACTTAGAAAAGTTGCATTGGTACTTGCCTGACCTCGAATCGAACCCGCGCCCTCATACTTGAGAGGTTGGTTCTTTACCCACTAAGCCACCACGACATTATATAGGTACCTATTCCAAACTCATATTAGTAGGTAAGATACGTCTTTGGGGAAGCCGTTAACAAGGAGGTACAAGGTAACTTCCTTTTTAAAATATGTATAATGATAAAAAATAAAGACAGCCATAACTCAGCTTTATTACTCTAGACTACAAACGGCGATAGTCTGAGAATTTGTGAATTTTATAACCCTACCATTTAGCTTTACCGCATCCAAGGCCTGGTTAAATTCGAGGTTCTTTTTATTTATTTAATATTTGTTGAGCGTGTGCCGAACTAATTTGGCATAAATAATGATTTTGTAGATGGTGCTGAGTCACGGAACGTCTGGAAACTTAGCCTTTAAAATTTTAGGCAGGCGGATTATTTTTTGAATTATGCTCACGGAGGTTTTAGGGGGATGATGATCTTTAAATTAAAATGAAGATATTGAAGAAGATTCCAAAAATGATCTCGTAATTCAGTGTTCAGTTTCAATTTCTAAGAAATCAATATCCGGTAATTATAAGACAATAGAAAATCAATTGTGTCTCGCGCTTATCTGCGCTCACGTGCTTATCTATTCAACGAGTTAATTACTTAATTAACTAAGTGTGTTCACTGAATTTACTTACCTATATTATTACATTACTATAGCATTGCTACAACTCAGCTTTAACTTATCAAATTAAAAGAAACGACCTCGAAAATTGTCGCACCACCAACAAAAAATATCTAATGTCCTAATGGAACCGTACACCTACCGAATAACAAATTCGATTACTCCTTATCAGTATTCAGAATCGGTATGACGTAGAACAATAAAACCTCCTTTGATGTACTAACACATTTGTTTTACTCGATACGTTTACGAGTCGGCGATGTTCAATCGATTCTGATGCGCCTTTGTTTCTATTCGATTCTTAGAATCGGCATCTCGTAAAGTTTGTGCGAAAATTGAAAATTCGTTTTGCGAACTGTACAACCAATTGTTTGAAAATTTTCAAGTAATATAATTTTAAAAAGTTTTTGGTTGTTTGAGAAATTCTTGTTTAAACATATGTATACTGTTGTAACATAAATGGATGTAGCTGTACCATCTTTAGGCACATGCATATTTAATACAGCTTAAGTTGTTCAAACCTGAGATGGAGCATCGACTTACATCTTAGAAGACTAGCTTCATTACCAAAAAGGTTTGCTAGCCTTGAGAAGTTAAATACCTAGCATATTATTAATACTGGTAAATACATGGTACATGAATATGATGCAAATAAGTATTTTTGGTTCGAATAATTTCTATGAATATATAAAATAATTATCTAGGTGCCTATGAATATATATTGATCTCTATAGTGTTTTCTGAACATGACATTTGGTTACTCGTTTGAAAGTTACCTACGATGCGTCTGTTAGTTTTAAATATATGTACCTGCTACAAGATGTATGTTAGTTGTAGGTAGATACATAACAAAATGAGAACCCCATATTATCTCTCTTCTACGTTGCCGTGCCCTACAGGGTCCATACTGTACTATATTATTATGTAACACCTTTTAAACATATGGAGTGCAATAAACGTATTGAGTATATATATATTGAGTATATTATATCTATCTGCACACCTTCATAAAGTAAACAGTCAGACATATAGTAGTGATGAAACTTCGGCAACGTTCGTTGTTTACGGAAATACCCGAAGTCCTTCAGCCGTTCAGGCACGCAATTATTCTTACTGCCGATTACACCACAAAGATTAATCGCTATTTTAAACCTAAGCTCAGATAAACTGTGTTCAATTATAGATTATTATATTTCAAATATAGATATGTTAACAATTCGTCAATACACATTGGCTTTAAATATTTTTCCTTTCATAAAGTTATTATAGTACTTAGTTTGAAAGTGAAGAAAAATAATTAATTGACATGATAGCAGATTGCAAGTTAAAGAGTGAAAAATGGAGCAAAATCGAGAACCGCGTTTTATTACAATTTAACAATTATATTATATTAACTGTAAACACCTTACCATTATGTAGTGAAAACCGTGTTAAAATTGACATTTGATATAAACTATTTAAGGTAAACTTAGTTAAGCTAAAACTCCTGTTTTAAACTTAACGGTACAACCGACCTTAATGTATACCTTTACCTATACCATAGACCTATACCAGTAGATATAAATACCTACGTACATAACAGATATTTAGCATAGTACACATCACTATAAGTAATGTTAGAATATGTCTGACGCATTCTGAGTATCTGACTCAATCTTAAGAGCTTTATGAGGCTGCCAAATGTTTAATTGATTCCACTATCTTGTTGTGTTTAATTCGTAATGGTTAAATTAATACTAAGTCTATCTATACTTCTAAGTATGCTAATATTATAGAGCAGAAGAGATAGTTTGTTTGCTTGAACGCGATAATCTCAGGAAAAACTGAGTTGGTTTCAAAATATCTCTCAGTGTTAGCTAGCCCATCATAATACCTACATATGTCTATTACAAAGAACTCAATATTATAACGCAAACTCTGTTAAGAAGTAAAATAAATAAATGAATGTATAAAATTAGACTCGGAACTAAGAATATGCAAAGGTAGACTGGTAGAGGCGGCAAGAAGTATTAAATAAAACCTTTTTAAGTATATCTCAAAACGATATAATCAGCTCTATCATAACGCTTTCAGAATTTCACGCGGTGACCACAGCTTTTACACTCGCAGTGCTACAAAAGGGAACAATAGCAGTATTGCTAAACTGACTACGGACCCATCTCCGTCAGGGGGGAGGGGGGACGGGGGAGGAGGGGGGGAGGTACAGAGCGACCGACACCTTTGATCTGCCCGCCTGATAAGCGAACGCGACAGGTGCTCGCTCGAATGCGAGTTCGCTTCATTACCCATCGCCTATTCCGCTTTTCAACAGTTTATCGTGAATATATTTTAATGTTAAGATTATGGTTAGAATGCTGATACATTTTTCTTTTAAAGAAAAAAAGCGCTTTAAGTGGTCCAAAGTTTTAAAGTGAAATGAAGTAAAAGACGCGGTTTTTTCGGTGGTTCTTGAAAATAGTCTCACAAAGAAAATAATCCTTGTATATTACTGTATAACAATGTATCTTTTTAAACATTTTATCTATCAATATGTACATGTGCAATTATTGAAATTGTAGTGCGGTTTTGAGTTGGAAAATCACGTTTAAGTACCCACAGTACACGTATGGAAAATTAAATTAAACCCTGTGGTTCATCTGAACTGTCATCAATGTATCTGAGTTAAAAATTATCTCTGGAATATTGCAGCTTTGTAATAGTGATTAACGTTTTTAATCCGAACAAAATTAGTTTCGAAGATTACCCTTGCATAAGCGCACAGTAGCGATTAGCATATATTTTATAATTAATTATATAATCATTTTAATTAATTAAAATGCATTCGAATAACTTTGTATATTCTTTATGACTTATTCCAAAGGCCAATCATATGATGTACAATTTGTATTCGGTTTTTAATTACCCATATAGGTATTTACTAACCGTGAAAAAACACCGAATACCTTTTACATAAAAAAAAGTTCTAACTCAACGCACTAAAACCTCTAAACTAAATAATAAATTCAGCCATCACACTGGCATAACAGAAAACTGAAAGCCATTAAAAAAAAAACGTTCCAACTTCTAAATTCAAATTCGAATTGAAAAACGCCATATTGCGTTCTGAACGAACTGGCCTATCGTGTTGCGTGCATCAACTGAACAAGGATTGAACGGCTTTTTAAATATAGAACGGTTATAATTGGCGCCAAAATGTGTCATTTAGTCAAGACATGCTTCCTGGTATGAATAGAAAATTAAAATGTTTTTTGCATTTGTCATTTTAATTTTATTGAATTGAAAAAGTGGTGTTCTGTAGAAGTTGCATGAGTTTTGACATAACACAAATCTAGTTAAAAATGTGTTTAGTATACATACTTATCTTGTTGCAGTAAGTATATGGCATATTTCTTTGTATAATATTAAATACGTCGCTTTGGTACTATTCAATATTCTATTGATTAAGTAGACAACCAATTCAAGAAGCTACATTCACAAAAGATAACAGAACTACACCACTTCAAAACGTCGATTGCCCTATTTTATATTTATTTATTTTATTTATTCCTATAGTGATCCTGTATTTCGAACTCACTATTTCCTAATACAAGTGCCACAGCCTAAAAATATAGCGTCGTAAATCGTCCACAAACAGCCAGTGTCACAAACGTAAGATAGAAGTACCAACTACAAGCGAAAGTGGGGTCTTTTAGTATTTTTATGGCCAATTGGAGGCCGAGCTGTATAGTGGGTAACGGTCACAGATTAGGAGCTAACTTAGAGCGTTTTTCAACTGGAGACGCCACTCTTCTTTACCTGCCTAGAGTTTTTTGAACTATGTTGGGGTCGGCTGCGGTTACAAGGAGCGACTGCCAATTCTATCTGAACTCCTCAACCTAGTTTCCCGGGCAATACGATACCCCTTGGTAGGATAACCAAGACGCCATTGCTGGTCAAACTCAGAATACCTATTTTTTTATTGATTTAAACAAGCCTCTATAACCCTTTCGAAACTTCAAGCCAATTGCACAGTTTCAAGGAACGGGTCTTATGAAGGAGAACCGGCAAGAAACTCCGTGGACAGTCTTTTCAAAGCAAGTGTTTGCAATAGTTTTGTTACAGTAGAAGTTATCATAAGTGAGAAAGTTATACAATGCAATGGAAGCTAATAAGTATGAGGTATTAATAAAGTTAAGTTGATACTTAAGTTTCTCAATTTTGTGATCGAAAATGCTAGGGTGAGCTATCACTATTTCCTACTTTATAGACTATTTTGTATAGAAATTTGAGAGTACGGCGGATCAAGTTGGTTAAACAGTCTAAGCGGGCAAAGGCTCACTCATTTTAATGTTGAGACATTATTTAGCTATCTTTTTACTCTGTGGTTAGTTGTCTATCAACATTCAGCCATTTTACTAGCAGGGAAATAGGAGCAATTTCGCTTCATTTGGGCTTGTATGAATATTTTAGTGTACAATTTGTCGCTTCAATAGACCCAGGTAGATTTTATGTCACTGTGAAAAATAAATGTAAAATGTTTTCATAGGTAGATAGGTACTAACATTTTGCTATCATAATCTACACTAATCTGCCTAACCTTCTCTCAAACTACATAGTATGTTGAGATTAGCTACCATCTAACAGAATAAAGCTGAATACCTTCCAGTACTTCACATGAAGCAACTGCCTATCTGACCTCTTCAACATAGTTACCCGGGCAACCCAACATCCTTTGGTAAGGCTGGTGGTCAGACTTTATGGTTTCTGACAACCAGTAACAACCTCATTAAACCCACAATTTCCCCAATAAAACTTTCTACTGTTTTATAAAACCGCATCTATTTCGATTGCAACCAGTTTATCGGCAATATTATTGATATTAGCAATACTACGTGCACTTTATATCTTGGCAAAGAACCAAAAGTAACAATTTCGCGCAAAATCGCAAGTGTTTACAAATTTAAACATGATGCTAAATTTAGAAGGGCTTTGCGTAAATGTGTTACATAGTTCTAATTGCTGGTTGTGGCCTTGGTAAAGGTTTTCATGTAGGTAACTGTACAACTGATATAAAAAGGTATCTCTTCAACTTTACTAGTTGGGAAAACTAGCTGGTAAGTACTAAGTTATACAAGGTTAGAACGCAGCCTACCTCAATACAGTTGGAAAAAGTCAAGGATCACTACTCTTGATCCCATGGTTGACTTCGAAAATGTAACTCCTGAGTGTATAGGTCAACTGTAATGTAGTAAATGGGTGGAAAAGTATCTCAGCTTCTGAAAGGCACAATTCCAAAACATATAATAAAGTCTAACAGATTCAAATGGTTATCGTTTCTTGTTTTTCATTACTAACCTAACCTAATATTGTTACGCATAGTAAGAAAAACTGATGTTAAAGAGACGATTTTAAAACACATCTTCATTTATTCTTCTATATTTTCATAGCAGTAATAAATAAATAAATAAAAAAATAAAATAAATAGAAAAGAAAGAAAGAAAGAAAAATAATTTATTTTTGCACAGACGCACACGTATACACACAAAAACAAGACAAGGAAAAAAAATTACAAGATAAACAGAAATAACATAAAAAACTTAATACTAAATAACAGTTTTAATCTATGGTCCACAGCGTCGCTCTCTATCCTATCCATAGACATAATATTAGTAAACAGGACTGCGCATATAAACCCAAAAAACGCCCAATTCACCTTACATTCTAAACTACACCACACTCCAACACTTATTACATTACACTTAGGACGCCATTTGCCCGACTCTATTATATTACATCGAAGTTGCCGTCCTCAGCGCGGTTACTTCACGTCTAGCTAGACAGACAGACGAGTGACATCGCTGTAATACAGCTAGTGGTCCTGGCAGTTTGATATGCAGACATATTATGTTCCTATCATATGTACTGTTACAGCCTTTTTATCGTCCCACTGCTGGGCACAGGCCTCTTCTCACACGGAAAAGGATTGAGCATTAATCACCACGCTTGCTCAACGTGGAAACCGCTTATCAAAGGAACAATTTCAAAACACATCATTAGGACAATTTAAATCACTTACTATTCTATTTTAATAAACCCACCACCAACACTTATTACTTTACACTTAGAACGCCATATCCCTGACTCTATTATATTCACGGAATAAGGAAAGATGAGCGGAGGTGCCAAAATGGTAGGTCAAGCGCGTTCTTCTAGCTCAAATTGGTACAGTGGGCAAGACTAAAACGATCGAGTTATGAATGAATTAACGAAGTTCTGGTTCTTTGAGACATGAGTTGGGACATTTCAAGGATTTTTGATTTTAAAAGAAATGGTTTGGTTCAAAGTAGGCGTATAAGAAACAGTAACTGTCCCTCGTCTCCCGCTCACCCGCTCACCCGCTATTTGGCGCGCTACTTTTTTAGGAGATTTTTCGTTATGGCACCTCCGCAAGTCATTTGGTTCTCCATGATTATATGTGTTATGGACCAAGTGATAAATTGGGCAGTATACATAATGCCCGGTCATTATGAAAAATGCGCAATATGAGAGCGCAATTTGATAATAATCATTCAAATAATCAAATTGACCGGGCACTATACATATTGCCCGCGACTTGTTGGGCAAAGTAATACAAACATATTTAATTTCAATTTTTTTATTGTTATTGCCATTTAACTTAGAAATAAACTAAATATTAAACCATTAAATAATCAGCCTCATGATTTGGATTAATTATGAAGGACTTTAAACTCCACTAGTTTTTGCATTTAAAAGTAAAGGAAAGTCATATTAAAAATATCATTAAATTTAAAACAAAAAATTTACAACGCATCTTTGTTTTATAGAAATGACTAACTATAGAAATGAAAAACAAAATAAACTAAAGTTTAAGCAATCAGACTCATTATTTGGCATAATTAACATCTTCTCTTAATAAAAGTCAAATGAAAATATAACATAAAATGTAAAACAATAATCATATTTAAAATATGTAGCACGTAACAGGATTTATTTATTAGAACAACTGCCACTGTGATGGCATTTTGAGGTAGGTACATAACTTTTTGGCTTTGCGACAAGTACATTTATCAGACTTACAACGACCTTTACAACCACATCTGCTATAACCTTGCCCTCCACATGGCTGTTAATGCAATAACTTAGCAAGCATATTTCTTCCATCACTACGAGCGCGATCAGCATCGGGAACTCGGACCCTTACAATGTCACCAATTGCAGCCATGGGATATTTAGCGCTTGATACATCCAACATTTTATTTGCGTACTTCCCTCCCGCCCTTGCACCGCGTAAAATATAGCTTTATTATCAAATTGCCCAACTGTCATGTAGCAATATAATAAATAATTGCCCGTGCAATGTGATAAATAATGAAGTTAAGATAGTTTTTAATCACTTGGCCCGATAAAGCTAGACATTATTCATAATGCTCGGGCATTATAAATAATGCCCGAATTAATCACATGGTCCATAACATATGTATTACATGGAAGTTGCCTTCGTGAGCGCGGTTACTTCACGTCTACCTAGACAGACAGACGAGTGACATCGCTGTAATGCCACCAGTGGTCGTGGCAGTTTGATATGCAGACATATATTCCTTTCATATGTACTGTTACAGCCTTTTTATCGTCCCACTGCTGGGCACAGGCCTCCTCTCACACGGAGAAGGATTGAGCATTAATCACCACGCATGCTCAATGCGTAAACCGCTTATCAAAGGATCAATTTCAAAACACATCATCAAGACTATTTAAATCGTTTACTATTATATTTTAATAAACCCTTAACCAACACTTATTAATTACCTTACACTTAGAATGCCATTTCCCTGACTCTATTATATTCACGGAGTAAGGAAATATGAGCGGAGATGCTACTATTCAGGTAGGTCAGGCGCCTTCTTCTTACTCAAATTCGTACGGTGGGCGTGACCAAAACGATCAGTTACGAGTGAACTAACGAAGAGTTTGGGTTCTCTGAGACATGAGTTGAGACACGTCAAGGATTTTTGGTATTACAAGGTCGGGTCCAAAATAGGCGTATAAGGGCGAAAACAGTAACGTTCCTCGTCTCAAGCTCACCCGCAATTTGGCGATGTTACTTTCTTAGTAGATTTTTCGTTATGGCACCTCCGCTAGTCATTTTGTTCTCCAGGATTATATTACATGGAAGTTGCCGTCTCGAGCGCGGTTACTTCACGTCTAGCTAGACAGACAGACGAGTGACATCGCTGTAATGCCGCCAGTGGTCGTGGCAGTTTGATATGCAGACATACAGATACGTGTAGATATATTCCTATTGCATGTACTTTTGATGTCGCATTCAAAATCATGAACGAGAAAGTTTGGCTGGCCGAGTAGGTATAGGTGTAGTGTTGGATGTAGTTGGGTCAGCTCCTTTTACACAAAAATTACAGAATGAACAGTTATAGGTACAGGTACTAAGTAAAATAATAACATAATTATGGTGCAGAAAGTTTTTCTCTAGGGATGGAAAATCGCGGGAAACTGAGTCATAAAAGGAAGTAATTGGTAATGGGCCCCTTACATCCGTGGCTTGACAGGAACTGCGTGGTTGTTCGAAAGAGTTTCTGCGACCCTCGTGCACCAAATACTTCAGAAGGAACACGTTAGGTTTTAGTCAGTAAAAGTATGTCACTTCCCACTGCACCCGTAGTAAAAGGAGCCATTTGACGATTTTCCACATCAAATTGAAATGTTGCCCAAATTAATTATTTGCAGACGAAGTTGCCAGTAGGATATTCTATACAAATACAGCCCTTTGATATCTGCCATGCCTTTTAATATGAATTTCAGCGTCCGTGAATTTCGTTTTCGGGCGCAATGTTTATGCAAGGCTGTGTATAATTAGCTCGTGTATTTTCGAAATGTTACGTTTGCATTTTGGTTGTTTATTTTGGAAGTCTGATTTTTTAGTAGAAATGATTAATTAATGAAACAAACTTAGGATGCAAATGGTATTAACAAAAAAGTACTCATTAAAAATACTAAATTGGTTAAGTTTTTATGTCTTAGTTCTTATTAAAAAACAAGTTTATTTTTGTATTTAGACCAGGTATCAAAGTATGTATGTGATTTCAACAATTACTATTTCAAAAAAAGATATTTTTATTATTGACTGAATATCTTTATACGCGATATCAGGAAATAAGCCTTCTTTCATAACAACTCAAACTAATACATAAATCAACATTTAACAACATAATACATTAGTTTATATTACAATAACCGCTGGTAACACTTCCAATTCGTCCCAGGGGGTCTATACAACGCCATCTAGCGCAAAAAATACAAATAAAATGTGTGACGTCACATCATGGTCGTTTACTCACGTGACGTAAAGGTGTATGGGGAAGGATTTGTTTATATTATCATGTTATGTCATGCCAGTAAAATTATATTGTTATGGTGTAGGTAAGCTTGGTGGGGTGTTCGGTTGTACCGCGGTAACTGGGTTGAGGAGTTCAGATAGGTAGTTGTTTTTAAATATGGCTCTGTTTCTCAGCTGCATTTGGTTAGACTTTAAGCCGATTCTTATCAAAGATTGCCTTTGTTCCTTATTATTAAGATTTACCTGCCTTACACTTTTGTTTAACTTATAAAATAAAATCTACAACGAATGCTTCTTGCGATCTATATGTATACGAGAAGATTTCTGCTCCCGGCTATGAACAGAAAAACAGTACGGAAAACACGTAGCCTGATGATTAAGCACTCTTTTCAATGAATTCCGGAACTCAAGTAAAAAAGCATTGAAGCTAAGAAGTATTCAAGAAACGATAGACTACACTAAACTCAAGATAAGGGGCCAAATTACCTACAAATTCCAAAATAATGATGATTATACCAATCCAATTGCAGATGAACGCATTTCGTATAACAGACTAACATACAGATTGCTAAATAACGATGTTTTGGCTTCGTTCCTGCTTTGCGAATAGTTTAGTTTAGCTGTAACTAACGAGACTAGATCGTGTGTTGATAATGTTGCAGTTATCTTATGTGCCAAGTCTTGGTTGTTTTAGAGTTTTGAACTGAATTCAGGTAGCTGTAAGCACTGGTAATTTTGGTATCAAAAACTTTATTTATTGAGAGCAAAATATATAATTGCAGGATTGATTGAATGATTTATTGTAGTATTTTAACTTTAAAAATAAATGATGTATTCAGTGCAGAGTATTCTTGTACTTACAGTTTTTATGCGGATTTTGATGCGGGCCTAACTATGTTGGATTTGCTTAGGATAAAAATAAGTAAAATTTTCGAATTTGAAGGGCACACTCGGACCGTTGTCAATTACAATTACAGTTGCAAAAAAATACCATAACAGCGCTTTTATATGAGAGTATTTTCCGCACACATATTTTCCGTTTTTTATATAAACCTGTCGCCCGGTTACAGTTTTAACTGCTAGTTGTCAATTGTTTGCAAGTATACGCATGATTGTTGACGCCTGAACGATTTACTCGGAAAAGTTCGAGTAGAAACTCCGCTAGTGTGAAAGTGCTGTAACTTTTACTAGCAAACTGGTTATCTCAATCAATTGCTATGCGTAGGTTTAAACAGATATAAAACTGTTAACTAATTTATAGCTGTTATTTCTTTAGATAGCGCGATAAAATTATACGATCTGCTATTTAATTGTAATAACAAATTGAAGCGTGTATCAGGGAATCACCATCTCTATTTAGATAGCTATGTAAGACTTTCTTATATCTCAAGGTCATGTAATTTTTTATTTCATTTCACAATTATTTCACAAAGAGTGGTTTTGTCTCTAGGTACTTTTGTAGGCTCTCTATGTTTTTTTAGCTTCACCGTGTTAGGTTATCACGCACAGAATGTGGTAAACATTAGTTCACATTGGTAGTTCTGCAAATAGGTTTTATTCTTGAATGGCAGTAAAAATACCAACAGAAAAAGCATTACTATAAATTGGAATACACAATTAGCACACTCAAACTAACCTCAAAAGAATAAACAAAGCACTGGAATGGAATTCTTTAGCGCTTTGTATAATGTTACGAATTCAGTTTGTTAGAGCATATCCAAATGGTGTTTATCCAAGTGAGGTATACGTTTGTCGGTTTGTTTGTCGATGTTAATTCATTGTATTTTGTACTGTTCAGATTTTCATTATAAATGTTTCTAAAGCCAATTTGGTAATAGCTTTTTAACAATTAATGGAGATTAATTAATCGGTACTTTTTATATTACGAGTATCAAATAGCTGGATAGTTTGTTTGTGCGTTTGTTTGTTGGCTTTAACGCACTGATATCATGAACTACGGGAGCAATTTGAAATATTATTTCAGTATTAGATAGCCCATTTATCAAAGACGGTTTTGGCCTACATTGCTTTGCTGGCTTTGGTCTAACCGGGTGCTTGAAGTTGTATCTATGGGATGTGGGTGAAACCGCTGGTGGAAGCAAGTTTTCGATAGTCAAGGACTTTTTTCCAATAAGTTTGGTTTTAGAAATTATTTCATACAAATCCGACGTCACAGTAAAAAGCTAGTGTTAAAATAAAACGGAAAACTATTGGTATCGCTCGTAAATATGTCGAGAGATAATGGTTTGTATTGAATACATGAATATAGACAATTTCCATGTGGCCGTTATACTAAAATAATAGCCATTTTTTTGGGATAACTATTTTTTGCTGGTATTATTTTTAGCGGGATACTTCTTCCTTATTGAAAAAAGTTTTCGTTAGTAATCTTTTACATTTTAAATGTAGAGGTAGTAGGTTTGAAATATGTAGTACTGATTTTGTATTCTTAACGTGTACCACTATCCATTGTTTTGAGTAAATAAAAAATATAAATATTTTTAATATACAAACGTAAGTCACGCTTTTATCAAGTACCTAGCCGCTATAACCTGCCTAGCCTTTTCCCATCTACGTTGGAGTTGGCTTCAAGGCTAACTGTATGTATGCAGCGCAGTATCACCTCCTCAACCCATATTTATTTATTTAATAAGTACAGTGACAGACTACAGGTTAAGACAATCAAGAAAAAACAATAGTTAGCATACAGTACATAAATCATACCCGGATAATACCCGTAATGACTGCCAAAAATCGATCGATCTGTGCGGTTCATACTTTGTCACGAGCTCTTCAAGTATGAATAAAAATCGACAACAACTCATACGGGAATCAATACACAAAAACAAAAAACTATTTACGATATCACTAAAAAACAAAAAAGAAAGCAATTTTAGAACTTAGGTACCAAAAAGCCTAATACAACCTAAGTCTAAACAGAAAACGTCTCAAATAAGGCAATAAAAATATCTCGTAGTACCCAAATATTATTCCCTTAAGACACACTGGTGATATTTTCTTGTACTTACAACTTTGTCTTAGATTTTATCTTGGTTTCACAATTTTCGTATTATTTAACTTTCAGATTATTCCCGAAGGCTTTGACGAAAATTCTGTTTGCTTTCCGTTGTTATTTAATGCGTGTTTTTATGAAAACTGTAGCGTATATTGGTAAGGAAATAAAATGGGTCATAGAATTTGGACTAGAATTGTATTTATGTGTACTTTTTTTTGTTTCAGGTAATTTTTTTAACGTAGGTTTGTTTATCATTTTTGTTTTCTACCATTAAACAATCATCAGCAATGTTTCTTTGGACAAAAAAATAAAAGCTTGTATCACGATGTAATATTAAAACTGCGTAAACCTAGTTGACAGCTACAAAAAATCGTAATTTAATCACATACCTGCAGAGTTTTGGAATATTCAAAACTATGCTTGGAAGAGATTCCAACCAATTTTTTTTTAAACTACGATAGGTAGGTATCTTTATTATGTTAATACATAGACTTTTTTTCATAAATACGGTTTTACACTCTACATAAGTCATAATCAGTCGCTTAGTCCCTGCGGATCAAGCATGAACGTATTAAATGCAAATATGCATCATTAATGTAAGTGACTTTCAATTGAAAACACACCGCTTCACACCTAGCTTTTATTCAAATGGCAGGTCCTTTTAGTTTATTTGTGGATTATATTGACGGCTTTATAAAATGGTAGCGGTTTTAATTAATTGATAAAAAAAAAACAGTTTTTATGTTTTTCTATGATCCGCGGATTTATCCACAACACGTGGAAACTAGTTTACAGATCTCTGTACAAAGTATCTCATATTTATTTATCGATAAAGTTTATGCAATGTAAATTCTTTTATTTCATCCTCATTTCAAATCAAATTGATTGTTCGAGTAAATTGTTATAATATTTATCAAATCCAAGGCTACCTTTTCTTCCAACCTACTTACTTAAATATTTATTTCATATCACTGTTTGACCATCAAATTATGTAAAGCCAGAAAACATTAAAAACAAAACAAGCCTGAATATTTCATCGACCCACTCGCTACTCCGTCAATTAGGGGAAGAAACATGGAGAACAAAATGACTAGCAGAGATGTCATAACTCAAAGTCTCCTAAGACAGTAGCGCGCCAAAATGTGGATGTTCGGGGGAACGTTTTACTAGCTCCGCCCTTATGGTGGGTCCACATGATACCAATTTTACATAGACTTTCATACAATTTTGTCAATATAAGTAGGTATACAGGGTTATTGGTAAATCACTAACAACCTTGCAGGACTGTATTACTAACGTCATAAACTACAACTTTTGTTCTATGACTTTTTATAAAACATAATACATTTGCCAAAAACAAACCTACAAGATTTCATTGGTCTATCTAACACATTTCAACTCTATTTTGCTATAGTGATAAAATTTGCACGCCCCTACCATTTCTTCATCAACAAAAGGCCCGATCGAGACCAGTCGAGCGATTAGTCGACCTTAGAGTGTGCGGACGAGTCGAGATTATCACTCATTACAATAAATTCGTTTGGTGAAGGGTTTGCATTTTTAGAATGAATGCAAGATCTTTACCTACCCTACGCCTCCCGCGCACTATTCTCGTATCTAGTCATACTTTTGAATTGGTAAATCGCTACGCTACGATTTCCCGCCTTTTTACGAAAAGGTCAAATAAAAAAAAAACAAAATATCGTCTTCACGTACTGTGTGCCTCGGTGGACGATCACTATCCCTGATGGCATGCCGGAATTGCCCGTAATCTCGTAACCGCTGTGTGGCGGCTAGCATTGTTACTCAGCTAGGTGTAGGGATGTTTGGGAATCGTATGGCGTATTGGCGACAGGCTTCCGAAACATTGTTTTCACACCTAGCCAGCATTCGCACCATTTCCGTGTACTCGACATTTGAATATCGCTACGCCATACTGTAAAGATAATTACGTTCGCACCATCGAATTTCGCTACGAGGACACGTATGATGCGACGCGGGCGCATAAAAACGACTGACGGCCGCTCGTAAATAGGTCAAACGCTCCCCCCCCACCCGAGCCCCGCTCCCCTCTGCTGTCTTTTACTGTGCTTCGCATAGACTTCGTAACTTTTAGAGCGTACACTTGAAATATTTTAATTTTTGTGTGAAAATTTTGATGAACTAAAATCTGAGAATTATTAAAAGTCATAGAACAAAAGTTTTAGTTTATGATATTAGAAATATGGTCCTGAGAGGTTGTTAGTGATTTACCTATAACCCTGTATAGTATACCTATATAAGTATTCACAAACATTTTGTCATCATATTTCCACTCAGACTAGATTTTTACTCAAACTAAAGCTTGTATCGTGTGGACCTACTATTACACGCCTTCCTCATAACCAGCCCGTTATTTTCTAAATAGAATCACTAATCAATCAAGACTTGATCACGCCTACCGTTTGTTACATTGACCTACAAGAAAGCCTGACCTACCTTCCTTATTGCATCTCCGCTATCTTTCCTTCCTCTGTGGGCAGGATACATTGCGTGTTCCTAACAAATTGGTGAAGCTTGCATACTTACCTTTATAGTAGTGCTTCGCCAAATATGCTCGTTAACGTTCCGAGTTACGCGGTGTTTGTAGGTGTAGGCAGAATGTTGAAGGTGAGTTAATTTGTGTGTTTATTACGCTGCGAAATTGTTTAAAGTTAATTATTGTGGAAGTGAGCTATGGAAGGAAATAATAGAAGAAACACCATGAATGAGTCTTGACATTAAAAATATGGTTTTGGACTGTCCGTAATGAGTGCCAAAGATGTTCAAATGACAGTCGGGGCTTATTACAATTTAATGTAACTTCTAACTATATACAACATATCTACTATGGGCCATTGTTGCATTAACAAAAAGGTTTAAACAAATAAATCAAATGATATGCACAATCAACTTTAGATACAGTTCACAACTTAAACCGCCAACTTACAATACACAGTCAACTTTAACATCAAACGAGCTATTTGAAAAATCAAAATCAGTATTGGAATGAATCCAATTCTGACCGATAGAGCCATCGAACACAATCGTTCTCGAAACTACCAAACGCGATGCGCTTCAGACCGTTACCGAATAGGGGTGACAATCAACAAATTTTAAGGTAACGAGGAAAAACTATTATAACTATAGGTAGGTTTGTCTTCATGCCATATTGGTCGGTTTAGACAACCCTGCTAATAAAAATAAGCCTTCCGCGTGGATTAGGAATGGAGAAGTTAAGTTTTGTTTAACGTAGAACGACTGCCTGTATGACCTCCTCAACCCAGTTACTTGTGCAATCCGGTACCCTTTGGTAAGACTGCCTACTGGACCGTCCGTAACGACTGCCAAAGGTGTTCAAATGACAGCAGATATTCAGTAATTAATCATAACCAACCGTGTCGAGCTGCTACCCTTGCTTGTGCCATCCATGCGGTTTTGTAATTTTTACTACAAAAAAATCAAAAACGACAGTAGAAGTAATCAAACTTTCATCACTGCAAATGGGGAACTAATCTGCCGATACATCTTACTTTATTTTCAAATTGACAACCCTAACTGCAACCCTACAAAACCAGTAGGCACTCGAGACAGTGCAACGCAATTTAAACTTAGTTCAAGTTAGCTAACCGACGGTTCTAGTTAAGCTCAAGTAAGGCTTTTGTCTGCAATAGGCTCAGGCTTTATTTGTCATGCCCTATGATTACAATGGGACTGTAGTAGCCTATCGTGGTATTATACCAACATGTTGTTTCAAGTGAAATAGTGGTACTTAGCTGCATCTGGTTAGAGTGTTAGCCGACCCCTATATACCCAGTTGGGAAAACTTAAAATGGCGGACAGCTTTCGATAAACGTATGGTGACTCGTAACGTCGTCCATGTAACAGTAATAAAAACCGAAAAATAATCAGATTTGACCAAATGGCCGCAATTTGACGTCTGGTTACAGTTTGCCTGCTTTAAAGATTTCTATGGTTCTTGCATGGTGCAGTTCACCCTGCCATTACGTCTGACAAAAACTGATGAATAGATTTTTATAAGTAGGTATGGAAGTTACTTCTGCCACCGGTTTCACACGCATCCCGTGAGACTTTCTGCATGAACCCGGATAAAAAGTTCAAGCAAATAAACAAAAAATCAAGTATCATTCCGAACACACTAAAATGCTTCTTGCCTTCTTTCTATTAGTTCCAAAAATAGTACCATCTACACATTCTACACAGCCATCTTCTAGCTACTCAAACAAGCAAACAATAAGGTTTTCACGGCATCCCAGAAATGCCGACATTCTATAATAAAGCGAGTGGCTCGGTTAACAAAAAAACATCCGACATTTCCTTCGTGCGACGACTTCCATTCAGCCTGTCTGGGAATCTAGATATTAAAATAGTTCTCTCTATAGTAGAAAAAATTATATTGAATATTATTTCTAAGACTGTTCTTGGTATTCATTTGTACTTCTTAGCATTTTTCTTTTTGTTTTCTCATTTTGATATTGAATCTTTTTTGTCAAAGTTAGCTTCATTATAATTCCAAAAGATTTCCATTTTTAACAGACTTCAAAAACAAAGAGGTTCTCGGTTTGACCTGTTTGTATGTATGTATGTTTGTTCGCGATTATCTCGCGTTTGGCTGAAGCAATTTGGATGCGGTTTTCGGAAAATAATTTGTTGCTTATGTGTTGTGATTATGAATTTATTGTCGTGTTTTATTGAGAAAGCGATATGTAAAGGGAGTATAGCTGTATACCACTCACTAGGTGTTTTGCAAAACAGCTGTGTCTCGTGAAATATTATCGCGTATATCGAAATTGGAATATGTTGTGAAAAATTCTCACGTGCGGTTTTTTATTAATAGTCCATATTTATTTTCCTTTTATAAGAACAGTAATAAAAGAACGTGCTTGTGGAAAATATTCAGCAAAAAAACTTAAACAATAGGAGCGAACTAAGGATTAATTAAAGAATACCTAGTTCTCTAACAAATTCAACACAGAAACATATACTGAAGACGAAAGGTCTGCTTCCCTACAATTGCATTTATTAATAATATTTTTACGTAGACAAAACAAAATCACATCACAAAAAATACTGCAAAAATTACCTAACCTAACCGCCGTAAAAAAGACAATTTTCCATACAGTTACAACTGCATAATATTATAATATTCTCCATGAAGAAACTATCTCGGTTCCTTTAAATATGCAAATGGGAATCATAGCCGACTGATGTAATTTGCGGGGTGTAAAAATGTTACCATATTTAAACTTAGTCGTAAAGAGTTTTATGTGAAAAAGTTTGCACATTTCTCTTCAAGTTTTGATACGCTTATTTTGGGGTTTTTTCGAGGTGTGATATTTTTGTGTGGCAAAGTTTTTCTTGTTTAATATTGTTAGGGAAACTACAGATTTTGTTATCATATGCTTTTTTATTTACAGTTATGGAATATGTCTTTTTATTTTCTTATTTTAATTTATATCATATGAAATGGTATTATCTTAGGTATGTCCTCCTAATCCGAGCCTTTTCCCAAACTATGTTGGGGTCGGCTTCCAGTCTAACCGGATTCAGCTGAGTACCAGTGCTTTACAAGAAGCGACTGCCTATCTGACCTCCTCAACCCAGTTACCCGGGCAACCTGATACCCCTTGGTTAGACTGGTGTCACTTAGGTATGTATGGTGACTTACTTAGGTATGTACAAATGTAAATACATACACATTCATATATCAAATCCTAAAAGACAGAATAATGTTTTATTGTACAGTAGATACCGCAAAAAGAAATTAAGTCAGGTACAATTCACATTAAAGATAAAAGGAACAGCGGTCTTATCACTAAGACCGATTTTCAGACCCGCATAAATATACAGATACAAAATATCGTATACCTATTCAGAAATCAACCCTTCAGATTCAGCCAGCTCGCAATTTATACAATACACGATCTTCAGATCTCAAAATCAGAATAATAAATCAAATAACAAAGATATTGCGGTCTTTCTTAACAATTTCGCAACTGAGGAATATTCTAGAATTGGAAGTCCTATCAAAACAGTCCTTTGTCAACATAAAATCAAAGTGTCGGTACGTCTGTGTCAGTAATTATGTTAAATAGTCAGAAATGTGGGTGGAATAGTAATAGGTTCGGTCGAGAGGGTAGACAAACATCTTAGTTGTCGCCAAACTTTTTGTCTTCACTTGCGTGAGTCCGCGGCGAAGAAACAAATGACAGAGTTTGTGGTATGAGTCTTTGGTTGCGCAATAAAAAATATTTTCTTTCTTTCCAGGTCGGGTAGTTCTCTACTGGGGCACACCAGGGCCAAAGCCTGCCGGGGCTGCAGGATTGTTCGAAAGAGTTACCGCGGCCCTGGTACATAGAGGGCTTAAGAAGGAACATGATGGGTTTTAGTCAGTAAGGAGTCTGATACCTCACACTGCTAACCCACAGCGGGAAGGGTCATTTGATGAATGCTCACACTGCTAACCCACAGCGGGAAGGGTCATTTGATGAATGCTCACACTGCTAACCCACAGCGGGAAGGGTCATTTGATGAATGGGGAGTGGATTGGGCCACTTGCGTGAGGATCATTGTACTCGGAATTTACTTGCCAACCGCCGCCATTGAGTTTTGCGTAAATTGTACAAAGTTGTATTACTTTTATACAAAGATAAAACTAGTTTTGTATTTAGTTGTTTATCTCGTTGATTTCTCAGGGGGTTAGGAATCAATTTACGTGATTCTTTTACTTATTGATTGTGGTGGAAATGTTTTAATTAATACTAGACGCTGCGGGAATTTGATATCGCTTTTCCCCTTTCTTCGATGTTTTTTCTGCTATTCAGAGTGAAAAATCCATTAAACTAAAGATATTAAAACATAACTTATAAAATGTAGTTTTCTTTTCATATATCCGTAGTAGAGTTAAGAAACTTTATTTTATAACAAGTCTTCCACAAAAACGAACACTTCATAAATATCCAACGATATTTCCGTTTACTTTGTTCATAGTTTACTGACGTACACAAACACACGAACTCATTTCACTTCTATTATGTATACCAGTCATATGTCAGCAGTAAAACTGATTTATTATGATGAACTTAGCAACTGGTTGGTAAAAATGAGCTTTCCGAGCTCTGACAGTTAGGCCCTGGCCTAAAAACAATAGACGATAAAATCAACAATGAGCTTTCCTGATTGGAGGAAATTACATTTGGAACAATAAGACAGCTGTCAGATTACGGCACGATGGTCGAATTTCAAAATTTTGTATTCGAATATTAAAATGGAATAAGAATGATGATTGGTTTGATTTATGAAAGGTTGTGACAGTGCGCCTTTTGATGGTCAAAATAAAGATACCTACATGAAATTAGATACATAGTTATGTATCAATACAGAAAAGTCATTCTATTAGCCAGATTCTGGTATTAAAACTTCTCACATAGGAAATGGTGAATGGTGAGCGTTTTGGGGACTGTCTTTTGTAAATTTTCGACGGTCAAAAACTGCTGTTTTGCAAGCAAGTTTGAATGAATGATTTTGAATTTGAATTAAACAAAAAAAAAAGCTTGTACAGCAAAAAAGCTTTTGCATTCAGAAACAAAAGAGATAAAAATAATAAGATAAATCGCTTATATAAAATTGGCAAGCTCTCAATCCGTCTACTGAATGGGAATACTCGGAACACGCATGAACAGCAAAAGTGTGCGCTTACGCAAGTCTGCAGTTCGCTTCCCACTTCGACGTTTCACAATATCGTAGGGGGACCATGATTTTCGTATTTTTTTGTGAGACTGTTTTTATTATGTAAGTCATAAAATACTTTGCTTTCTTCCATTAAATAGGAGATTTTTAAATTGAATAGTATCAAATACGAAAATATGAATTTTACAGCATTTTATCAAAAGTTGATGACCTGAAAAATAACCTGCACAAGTATCGAACTTGCGAACACGATATCGAAGAAGACATAATACTCTGTAGTATTTTATTCACATTTATATGAATAATATACACATAATAATGTTTATAGCAATCATTCATTAGAAGAAATATCATTTGGACCGGATTCAAAACCACTCAATTATAATATACAACACATTATGACAGTTAGATATTAATATTAATAAGAATTAATATATCTGTTATATTAATAGGCTCAGAAAAGGTGTGCATACAATATAAATTAAATGATTTGTGTTTTTTCATTATTGGTAGGTGATAAAAGTACATAATTTTGAGTTATTTTTTATTATGAGAAAACGGTACCATGTTTGTTTTTTGATTATTTCACACAAGCAATGGGTAGCACTGAAACCTAATAAATCAGATTATTGGTTTATTTAACTGAATTTTGATTGCCAAGTAATTTTGGTCTAATATAATTAATTAAAACAGAAGAATTTGATAGTTTTCTATAATAGGATAATAATAAACTAGACCGATTTTACCAAAGTTTTCAGACATCTGACCTTTATTTTGAGAGTTCAGTTCAGAAAATATTTTAACATTTTGACGTGAAAATCTAAATTGAACCATTTTCGTGATTATATCGTAACAATTTTCTCAAGTCTAGTTTAATTTTAGTCTAAGCTTGTTATAAAGAATGTGGCTATTAATAAACTTGATTAGTTTTATAATTAAAATCTTGGGCAAGTTAAATTCTTAAAACGAAGTACCTTAACGGAATCCTTAATTACCTATTTACATCTAAGTGATAAAACTATTCCACTCTATGGAAGCACACAAACCTCTTGGAACAACTTGACAAAATTATCAGACACACATTATCATCAATTTTAAATGTGGCCCTAGACGACCGAGCCTGGGTTCAGGCTACTCTTCCCATTCGCATGGGAGGGCTTGGCGTCCGCAAAATTTCTAGTATAAGTTTACCCCCCTTTATATCCTCCGTCCGTGGTACTGAGAAATTGACCAGGAAAATTCTCCCTTCCACACTGGTCAATTGCGAGGTACCATGCCTGGCTGAGGCTGTAGAGGCTTGGAAAATCACCTGCCCGCATATTGATCTACCCGTCAACCCATCCTCTCAGAGACAGTGGGATGAGCCGCTCTGCAGAGCTACACGGAATAATCTGATTAATACGTCAATTTCTTCTGCAGAGCGAGCGCGCCTTCTGGCTGTGGGCGAATGGGAGTCGGGTTTATGGCTTCTGGCACTTCCGTCGTCAAACATAGGCACCTTGTTTGACGACACCACTTTCCGGCTTGCTGTTTGCTTGCGTTTGGGTGCTCCGTGCTGCTCTCCTCACCGCTGCCCATGTGGTGAAGCTGTCAGCAGCCTTGGACACCACGGCTTGTCATGTAGCCGCAGCGCCGGCCGTTTTGCACGGCATGCGAATATCAATGACATAATCCGTCGCGCTCTTGTTGCCGTCGGCGTTCCAGCCATATTAGAACCCAATGGTCTGGCACGCGACGATGGCAAGAGACCAGACGGTATGTCGTTGTTCCCGTGGAAGATGGGTAGGTCTTTAGTATGGGACGCGACCTGCGTCGATACTCTTGCACCATCTCACCTTCCTAGCTCGGCGCGATGTGCTGGTTCCGCTGCTGCGGCTGCAGAGGACCTCAAACGGCGCAAATATAGTACCCTGGTGGGTAACTATACCTTTGAGCCGTTTGGGGTTGAAACCCTCGGGCCGTGGGGTCCAAGTGCTCATCTCCTATATAAGGATATCGCTATGCGACTTGCTGACACTTCAGGTGACCCAAGGGCTGGTTTTTATTTTGGCCAAAAAGTAAGCATTGCCATCCAACGTGGCAATGGGTACACTCCCGGTGGGCAGCGATGAGGAGTTTTTTGATGCAATTTTTTAAATATTTTTATTTATAGTAAGTGTATATATTAGGTAATAAGTTATTTATAGTGATAAAATAAATTTATTTTAATTTTTGTGCGCCCTGTTAATTATTGTAGAGTAAAAACAATAAAATTGTTAGATAAACCTCTTTTTTATATATTTTTCATAAATAGGACTATCCACTTTTTTACCAACGTGTGTACATATCAACAATCTAACTTTAGAACTTAGATATTTCTGAAATAGGGTCAAGAATTACGTCGGCAGTGCGATGCCGTGCGTTCGGCTATTTTCGTACAGAGTCGGGCGCGTTCGGCTATTTTCGGCACAGTCCGTTCGGGTCGGTTGTTTTAAAATTGGGAATGCGTACTCTTTGATGTAAAACAAATTTTGTTTTCGTTTACAACGGATTCGAATGTAATTACTTATGTTAGAGTAAATTAGTTAAGTGAACTGAAATAAATGTGATTTGTTTTTTAAATAGAAATGTATCCCTTTCCTTCATCATCAAAGGGAACTTCGAATAAATTATGAATATTCTTTCTGAGAAAATCTATCACTTTGAAGTATCACTAACTAGAAAACGTGCTTAATAAAGTTTAGTGTCAAAAGAGAGCCAAATACAATTTATTTTAAGGGGTATCGTGTCACCTGGTAATTGGGTTGTGGAGGTCTGATTAGATTAGACTGGAAGCTGAATCTAAAACGTTAGGAAAGCTGAGATGTTTTTATATTATTTTTAGTGTTATTCTTTGCCTGTAACGACTACACGCAAGTTTTTTTCTATTTCTATCAAAATTTTGGTATGTATTTTTATTAAACACGTCTCTTTATTTATTGAATCTTGTAGGTGAGATTATAAACCATGTTTTAAAGGGCACGATAAACTGTAGGTCCCAGCAGTCATTTAAAAATCTTCTGCATCCAGTTAGACTAGAAGCTTACCCGAACAAATAGTTAGGAAAGACGCAGATGGTGAGGTAAGATTAAAAAAAAAAACTCTCCTTTAATACCTACTTTCAGTATAAATTAAAATACAAGTAAAATGTAGGGAAGATGAAGATTCCTTTTGCGTATATCTATGAATATAGACACACTTACATGACATGTAATAGGAAATGAAACCACCGGTACTACTGGGATTAGTTCCCATTCTATCAGGAGTGCGTCACTACCGGGTTCATTCAGTTATTGGCTAAGATTGTTCTAGAATCTATAGTAGATAGATGTGACAAAGAAACGCTCCTGTATTTAGTACCTTGTTGGATTACGGTATGGTCATTTGGTGGAGAGTTAAAAGATTTGAAAAAAAAAGTCTAATTTTAAAACTACTTTGAAGATTTTTTTTTATTTTGAGATCTGTATGAAACCAGCCATAATTTGAAATTAATGTTGTTTACCATTGTGCCATTTAAGGTTACATAAAAAATATTTGCAGCACATTTTATAAGTGGTTTCGTTTAAATTGGAGTGAAATTCACAATCAATTTAAAATAAAAATCGTTCAATCAAACTTAAAACGACACAAAATACCACATTCAATTCGAAGCGACATTAAAACGGCGCATATTTTATGAAACGGCCAGTTAAAATACACCTTTTGACCGAAACACGACTGAAACGATTTTGTTTTCGAATTTATTTATTCACAAAACATTGTGTATCTTTTATATGTAATACAGTGTAAATGTTTACTTAATATACCACGTTAGGGTGACAGTTATAGTTGTTTAATGTCCCAGTTTACTTTCGGGAGACGTAGAAAGGTCCAATAATGGAAAGCCATAAACTAGTCTGGGTTGTCCGCTTGAAATGTGCTTTGAGTCTCTCTTCTGCTATTTTTATGTGTTATGTGATGTGATTTAGAAAAATATTGACGTAATTAAACCTGTATATGTCTATAAAATAACTGTTACAAGTTTGTGAGAAAAAATATTTTTGTTACCATTTTTTTACCAAACTTTCGGAGAATGCGCTGAAATTATGGTCACCCTATTTTTTTTTCTACAAAATTTTGCATATCACTGATTTCGTATTCCCATGTCTTTGACAGCGATTCAAACTTTAATAAACAAAAAAACGCACGAAAATCTAGGCAAACCACATACACTGCATTGCACGAAAAACGTACCACGTTCACAATCTGTCTCTCTGCCTACAAAGTTCCATATTTCTAGCCCAATGGCTCGGAGTTTGTATACCGCCTACTAAATGGAGTGTGAACATTCCCCGTGCCTCTATCAAGATGAAATTTTGCGAATAATATCGTTTTATGAAATATTTCAGCTACCTGAAACATGTGACGCTTTGGGTCAAGGTTCTGAAGAATAAAATACAACCTTTTTTGTACCTCATTAATTTTTCCATCGAGTTTTTTGGTCTGGAGACATTATTACCTGAAACAAATGAAAAAGCATCATTAGTATTGGTGAAATTATAGTATTACAAAATTCTATCTGTAGTTAGCAATCAATAGAATAGATAAGATATTGTTATTGGTCGTTAGACATTTATCTTTCAGTAACTACTATTTACCTACTTCTAAACTACCGGATAGATTTGGGAAATTCTTTCAGTGTTAGATAATCCATTTCTCAAAGAAGACTAAAGGCTTTATCCTGGTGTACAGAGTAGCTCCCACGGGATGCGGGTGAAGCCTTAGTATTTAATATGATAAGGTACGTAAACCTTTATTGAATATTTTATCTTACCTCTCCATACCAAGGCTGTCTGGTAGAAATCGCTCTAAGCGATAAGCCTCCATTGTAATCGTAGGTACTCTTTTTTTAATAGGAGTGTTACTAATTTGTAGAATGAATTTACAATTTATTTTTCAAGTAAAATAAACTATGATGTATTTTCTCATTCTCATCTGTTCATGATGGATACGCCTATCCATGACTGATCTTATGATAAATGTGGAATTTAATTATTTCAAATACACATTATGCCAGTTACAATTAAAACAGCTGGCGGTAAAGAGGCTGAACCAATCAAGATGAAATTATATAAGCTTTAAAAAAAATATTTGGTTTTATATCCTGATGCAAGAAGTAGCTGCCTAAGAAAGCGGCTAAAACCCCGGGAAAGATCTAGTTATAAAAATATGTATTATTAATCTAAACGTAAATAAGTAATGAAGTTATATTTTAATTGAATCAGTCATGCAAATTATTTCGATAATTAGTTGGTCGGTAATTGTTTGCAAATACCGCTCCAGTGGATAATGTTTTAGGGATTAAATATTTGGATCAAATTTTTGACCTTTCAGATTTAATTAATTGGAAACCTTTTTGTTGAAAACACAAATTATTGTCATATTTTAACTAACTGAATAAGATTTGTTAATATTTTCGCTTTTAGCAGTAAAAATATTTGTAAAATTAAGTACTTTAACTGTAATTTTACCTCTATAAGTATGCATATTCGATTTGTTTGACTGGTTTATACGTCTTCCATTTAAAAATGAACGTCAAAAAATAATAGGGAATAGAAAATAGAATGAATAAAAGCTCCGAAAGTACGAGAAAAATATTTTCTCAAATATTTTTTTTAATCATAATTATTTATTTCAGTTCTTTTTACCTTTTTGATACCTGTAATGACTTAACAAATGTGAACATGAATGAACTACACAGACAATCCTTCAACATTTTCAAAACACAGGCACAGAGTATCAAGGGAAGCTTTTAACAAAATTTGCCTTTGCCTCAGCTGTATAGCAACCCGGTCTTAATCAATGAGAGAGCAATTTACCTGAACATTTGGGGTCCAACCTACTTGTTGACGCTTTAGGGCTGCTCAGGGTTACGAATAGGAAAGGGTGGAGAAATGTATGAGAAACCTTATAAGAGATGGATTGTGTATTTATTTAATTGGTGGGGTAGAAGTGCGTTGAATGGACCTGGTCGCTGCTAGAAATTGTTGAATTAAAAATTATGAATGTCAATGGTATGTATTGGGCCTTGTAAGTACGATAAGTTTCACTTTTCTATAATTAAATGATATAATTTTGACTTTATCAAACATGCTGTGTTTTGTTGAGAACTAGAAAAGCTATTATATTCAAATTGTTGTGGAAAAAGTCATCAACCGTTAAAAGTCAGGTGCCTACTTTGAATCCGGATATAATTATTTCTTATTATTATATTTTGAAATTAGTATACATCTACTGTACAAAGTTAACAATGAAATATATTTCCTCCAAAAATATGTAAAATAAAGATATAAGAAATAATATCATTTTAGTACTTTTCCGTTCAGCAATTTCCGAATTAAATGCGAGGAAGTGAATTAAAATAGATGTTATTTAACAATGCTTCAAAATCACAAGCGCCAAGCAAAATTTCACCCGGACATTTTGAAATAAAAACTCCTTTATAAATCAAACGATTGTACCTGGCAACCCTACGAATACAACAACACGTCTGAAACACAAGCCGTCCCAGCTGAACCCACCGGTTTTGCCACGTTATTTGCCAAAGCGGTTTTTAGCGCAATGAGCTGTTTGATCAATAAGTCTGTCTGTCTGTCTGTTCGGGGCTGTATCTGTGTTTTGATGACTAACAGGTTAATTGATTGGCTAAGTTAATGTGGAAGGATTTAAAGGTGGTTTTTGACTGTTTTGGTCCTTTTTTGAAGGTGTTACTGCGCTATGTATTGTCATCTGAATAGCCTTTTCAGAATTATGTTGGTGTCGGCTTCCAGTTTAACCGGATGCAGTGAAAAATGATGACTAGCCACCTAGATATTGCCACTAATTGGTGTAATCGGAAATTTGACAGCACATTTATATTTGACTTATGACTATTATGAAAAGCTATCGCTATACCTAATTATCTACCCTTAACCTCTTAAAAATACGGTGCAACAAAAAATTCTAGTTTCCTAACACATTTTCCACCTATTTTAAAGAACATAAAAGTCAGCTAATTAACCCAACCTACACAACTTAAGTTTAATTAAAGTTAATGACTGTCTACTTAAGTTGCGTTGACACAAAGCGTGCTAAGCTTCAAGTGATTAAGTTAGTTGGCTAGTCGGTGCTAAACGGAGCAATGTGATTAAACGCCCAGCGATTGACTTTGTAGTGGGGGGGCGTGAACCTAGGTCAGCGTGGTGGACAGGGAACTTAGAGGTACTTTGGACGTAGTTTGTTTACGTTTTAAAGGAGTTTAAGTAAGGAAAAGACAGGAAAATTCATATGCATTAAGCGGTAATGTACATAAATGAGACAAGATATTTATTTTTTTAATTGACGGATATAATTTAGTGCATAATAAAACATTTATGCTAAAATACTACGAAGGCTTCATAAAGGTTATAAAACAGTCAGTCATTTGTTTTAATTAGACTATTTCAGCTCGTTTTGGCGTTGTCGGATTTGACGACAAATTCACAACTCAAAAAAAGTGGGATCATTAATCTCAATTAGACCAATTTTTACATTACCTACATTCGAATCGTCAAATTAAGATGAAGCGTTGGCTAGATAAAATATTTGACAACAAATTTATAACTGAGCGAAAAAAATCAAGGTCCTGCTGTATGATATACCGACGGTTTGAAAACTATGTATGATCATCTGATATTCCTAGCATGATTATAAAAAAGAATGGATGAATGCATAAATGTAAAGGAGAGGTTTCAGTTCAGCATTTGATAGCAATAGGCTGTTAATACGACGACAATGAAAAAAAAAAACTAAAAAGAAACAAATGCAAGAATGTTTTTAAACAAAACATTTGGTCATCTCAAAAGAAGATTAGTGTACAAGACGTATTTAAGTGCAGACGTGTATGCGGACTCAGGTGCACTCTACTCTACTCGTATAATCCTAGGAGACAGCGATCCGACACGAGCGGATAAAGCGACGCGTTTTCAGCATGGAACATGGTAGGTTGATTTGATGGGCTGTCTTGGTATCAAATAAAGAGTTAGAGGGTTTTTGGGATACTCAAAAAACAAGGTTCGATTTCCAAATAAGAGTTTTGAAGGTCATTTAACCGTGAATTGAGCTTTGAAAGCCTTAAATTACTTACACTAATCCTGTCGTCGATTAACCCTATGAGCTGATCTTCTGGTTCGAGGCATAATATTTTTTGGTTTTAGCTTTGCATTAGGTATTAATGTGTAATATTAACAGCTCCTGCT
Organism: Helicoverpa zea x Helicoverpa armigera; assembly: GCA_033682625.1. Taxonomy (NCBI): domain Eukaryota; kingdom Metazoa; phylum Arthropoda; class Insecta; order Lepidoptera; family Noctuidae; genus Helicoverpa; species Helicoverpa zea x Helicoverpa armigera. The sequence goes on from JAWIIS010000008.1 coordinate 1,584,734, forward strand.
ATACGTTATTTTAATTTTACGATTCTAAAGTTAAGCATTAAAAACTTCACGCAATCGCAATACTGTTTGTTCATAAAAAATGTAAGTCAAAAGTAGTCAATTATGGACTATTGCACGGAAATTTATTCGTCGGTAAGTCTTTCGTTGCCCTCTTTATTGGTTTTAAAATACCTACACCTGAATTCCAAGGTCACACTTCTGTATAATGACATTTATTAGGGCTAATGGACCGCGCGTGAATGTGGTTGTCGCTCATTATTTAGCTCCTCCATTGTAATGCTGTAATGTGACACTTAGACGACAATAGTATCATTTTGCGAAGGATCTATAGCTTATAATATTATTCCCCGCGGCTACCCGGATAAAAAAATATTTAGCATTTTCTCCCTTCTTAGGCTAACGCGCTAGACTTTGGAGCTACTCAACAAATTTGAAACAAGTTTTAGTGTTAGGTAGCCCATTTATCGAGGAAGTCCATAGAATATTTTATAAGATTGCAAAAAATAATGATGACATATTGCACAAAATAATGACTCATATTATGACAACGAACTCTTGCTCCGTATGTTTTGTTTAGAAAATGTATTTTTTCTTTCTGACAAGAACAAAAAACATTTTACATTATACCTTTAAAATAAATCCCGTTTTCACTACATCCTTATGCACTACAGAACATAAAATTATTTACTAAAACACCTGTATATCACAGCACAAACATTTCACCTCCTTCATACAACGCTCAACTTTGAAACACTACTAAAAGCTTTAGAAAAACGAAGCTCCAAAACCTGAGCCTTATGTAGTTTTCCCAGTTTTCCGGCAAAAGCAACGTATAACCCCGTTGACAGGGATAAAACGAAATATACAAGTTTTGCCGCTGACATGTCCCGGGCGAAATGGATTGGAAACTACCAAACACAATTGTCGGTATAAAAGTGAGATCGAAAATCTGGGAACTGGGAACTGGGAATTGGGGCTTTGGGGACTCGTTATGGTGTCGCAAATATGTATCTAGCGTAGTAACTGTAAACGTTTGTTTGTATGTCACGTCTTTTCCCATGGGATTAACAGAACTGTGGATAGTTGCCCGATATTAAGGTGATATTCCATCGGTGTGTATCACTGTAATGTACGCAAATGTTTATTCTGGTTTACACGCTCTAGCGAACAGTAACAAATTGCGTGCAAACATTTTTTTAATGTCCGCGAAACAGCAGCCTGCACAACATAGTTTTTTGTTCGCGATCAATTTTTGTGGAATTACGCCATTAGGTTACTATTTCCTACCAATATACCGATTTTGAACGTTGAAGCTACCGCTCACGCTAGTACTAGGAACTTTTTAATTTCAAACTATTTCGTGGTTCCAGAGCTTTTAAATTATGCAGCATAATTGAGTATTTTAATATCCTGTAGCTACAATCATTTACAATCCTGTAACAAAATTATTTCAATTTTTTATATGTCAGAAAGACGAACACTAATAAAACACAAAATAAAACATATTCCAACTAGTTTCCTTCTCAAAATCAATGGCAAAATCAGACCTCAAAATAAATGTCACCACGTGATATTAATGGCGGCCATTTTAATAAATCTGAGACATAACTTGGAACGGTCGCCCCTAGCGCCATCTGGCGTGTTCCCATCGAGATAGCCGAAGCTTACCCATGTGGAACCGCTTGTGGCTATATCATGGGCCTGTGCCGTCGTGTCGGATTATGGGATATTTTGTATGATCATATAAATTAGTGGGGGATTTCGAAATTGGGGATTGGATGGAAGGTGTATTGATGATATAGGTATACTTACGTACTTTTATGGCATTTCAAGTTATATCATTGGTGTAACTTAATAAGTTGGGTAAATAGTTATGCTTTTGATGTTCTCATCAAAAGCTATTCATGTCATGGTGGGTTGAGACTATATTCTTTTATGTTATTTCATGTTAAATATCCTTAGGCATCGTGTATTTAAACTAGTTGGAGAATAAGCTACCTACGCTTTTTATCATTCATGTTGGAATGGCGATTTCTGACATCGACAAAGACATCGGTTAATTTTATCTTGGTGGCAAGCCACAGGAAAGAGCTACTTAACCATTATTGCAAATTCAAAGAGAGAGCTCTATCTCTCTGTAAGAACTCTTCCGTGAAAGTGGAACCAGAGCGGTTACCCGCGTAACGTATTTTACCGAGTGTCCCTATATTACAATTTGGAAGTGCGTTTAATTTCAGGAGCGTTCCTTGCCGAAACCAAGCAAAAACCGCAATGTACGTTGGAGTTGTAAGGTAAAAGACTAATTTACTTATATAATTTAATCAGTGGCGGATTTACCAATAGGCCAAGTAGGCCAGTGCCTAGAGCGGCAGATTTAGAGGGGCGGCAAATTTTGCTGATTTTTTTACAGTTTTTTTTTTTTATAGATCCGCTCGCTTCGCTCGCGGTTCCTTCATCATTTCTGGTTTGTTCTGCGCTCTTTGAGTCCAATCTAACAAAAAGTTAAAGCACCGAAGTAGCAAAAACAACTGACGCTATACTCTGACGATGTCTAAGCTGTTCAGGAGGTGGAGGACTTTTGTGTCCCAAATAATTTCACTTTTGTGTCCCAAAACTCAAAAAATTTCGCGCTCGCTGCGCTCGCAACTTTTTCATTTTACATTGGTTTTTTTCAAACTTGTTTGAGTATTTTTGTGTTCCAAGACTCAAAAATTTCGCCTTTCACTTGACAGTTACTTTTTTCTAATTTCTTTAGATATCATTGCGTCCCAAAAATCACAAATTTCGCGCTCGCTACGCTCGCGGCTTCTTCTCTTTGCAGTGGTTTTTTTTCACACTTGTTTGGGTACGTTTGTGTCCCAAAACTAAAAAATTTCGCGCTCGCTACGCTCGCGACTTTTTCACTTTAGGCCGGTTTTATAAACTCGTTTTGGTATTATACTGTTCTAAAACCTCAAAAATTTTACGCTAGCAGCTTTTTTACTTGTCACTGGTTTTTATAAAACTAGCTAGCGCTTTATAACTTTGCAGTGGTATGACTCTGGTTTCTTTATGTTAAACCTAGCAAAAAGCACTATGAATGATTTGTACACGATTTTTAAGTCCTTCAATTACAATTTTAGTCCGTGATTATATTGTGTCGTTTTTTTTTGGGGGGAAGGGGGGGTGCTCAATAGGTAGTCCGCTCCGGGTGCCACCCTATGCGGCATACACCACTGATCATAGTACCCGAACGAATGAACCGATTTCAATTTAGTTTTTTTTTACAGGTGTTTTACGGGCGAGTGTTCTTAGACATGTTTAATGAAAATCAATTGAGCCGTTTAAAAGTTACAGAGGTTTAAAGTCGCTGTCAGATAAACTTGTTAGGTCAACATTAAACTCTTCGTTACATAGCGGGTTGCAAAAATCATTTAGTAACTGACAGAAATATCATTAATTTCACTATCATTAGGGGCGGCAAAAATTGAATGGCCTACTAGCGGCAAATTTGTAAATCCGCCACTGAATTTAATAAGAAAAATAAACTACATTTATACCTACTTACTAGAGGATATTAATAAATATTCAAATTGTCAGCCCAATATAAACTTCTATGGAATAAATAATATTCCTTTTTACATGTAACCGGTATGTCTTGAGTTACATTAATACATATTTCCATTAATCCAATCAACTAAAAATATATGCCCACCACCCACTGAAACCTTTTTCATCATAAACACCCTCAGAGTGCCTAACATTAACTACACAAAAGAAAAAAAATCTCGATAAACTTCCATTTCATCAACACAATAAACAATTTGTACAAGAAGTACACAAAGAAATCCAACCTTTTTACAAAATTACAATCATTCACCGTGTGTTCTCAAATCAGAGAAAGCCGAATCAATCGGATCCATTAAATCTACATCTTGTAAAAAGAAAAAATATTTGTTTTTTTTTAGGGTAACCAAAACATTGCGTTTATTTTACCCCATCTAGCTTTTTCTTGGTTTTTACCCTCATGATGAGGTCTACTTTGATACATCGAAAGAATATCCGATCCGTTCAACATTTCGAAAGCTTTCACTAATCGGTCAACATGTTTTAGTGTTTCCGCAAATAAAAACGTGAACTTTTCATTCAAAAAAGCTTGAGCTTTTAAATATAAAATTCGTTGACAGCAGCTTCACTTACACTGTCTAAATCTTTCGTGGATAGCTTGTAATTACCCGGATTTCGATCGCATCCGAAAATTACCTACCTAGAGTGGGGTCACTTAATCTGATTTTCGATTATTCCCAAATTCCTTCGTTGAGTCAGAGTAGAACCCATAACATCTGGTAATTTTCTTCAACAAGGTTTTATTTGGTAAACAAGGCTACCAATATATCGGATTAAAAAGGCCTAACGTATATTGAATTTGGTTTCTTACGAAATAAATACGGATGTGTACGGAAAGTTGTTAGTTGCTGATAGAATTTAATTTATTAGAAAGGTTGATGGTGTTAGATTTGGTCATTATTTGGGTTAAATGATACCTTTGGTTCTTCATCATCATCGTAGAAGTAATTTACGCCTTACCTACTTTATATAGAAACCAAACTTTTGTGCTTTCTTAGCATGCCAACTGTTTTGGTATTCATTTGTATATGCTGAGCCTCTTTAGCATTTTTGTAAGCTGTTTTCATATTTTATACATAAATTAATACACGCAAGTACTAGCAAGCCGAAGAAATAATGCGGTGTAAAAAACAAAAGCAATTTAAAACTTTAAACAAGTCTTGTCTTACAACCATACTATAAAATTGTTCTAGAACAAATATAAAACAAAATAGGAGCGTTTTAAAAACACCATCTTCCGCGTTTTACGTCACAATTCCTGTGTAAATCCGCATTCGATCACAAGACACGAAGTACCTTCACTGATAAACATTTTAATAGAAGTTTTCTAAGGAGAACAAAATGACTAGCGGAGATGTCATAACGCAAAATCTCCTAAGAAAGTAGCGCAACGACATGCGGGTGTTGGGGGGACAAAGAACGTTACCTACTAGCTGCAATACCATGCCTTGATTAGACAAGGGACCCGAACGCCTCGTTAGTTCTACTAACTGATCCGCCCACTGCACGTTACTTGACCTACAAGAAGGCTTGGCATCTCCGCTCATATTTCTTTCCACCGTGAACTTTTCCAATCCCTTCCTACATTACCTTGTAAGATGTTATTCAAACAAACTTTATCATCACTCTAATTTATTCGTCAAAAAATATGCCAAAAATTCGTCGTTTACAAGCCGCACTTTAAGTTAATACAGTTCACTGAGCTGGAAGTATCAGGTGCGGCTTACCTGCGCCGAATTGTAGCAAAAAGGGCTTAAATGTCAAGGCATAGGTTGGCTTATGTAACCTCTTTTTATTCTGTGAAGAAGTGAGCGGTGCTTTATCATGGCATTTTAAATGGAAATTTACGTGAATCCGTTTGAAAAGGATTTTCTTGGATGTATAGAATGGTTGATAGTATGGGGAATACTTTGTATTCAGTGCTGGTATTTCAATTTGTAGTTTGATTTGCGATTTTTTTGTAGGTACTGTATACCTGGTACCTTGTAGGATAATGTACATAAAGTGTGTTACTAAGATTTCAATGTCGGTCACCAGGCAGGTAATGAGTGTCGTAAATTGTGAAAATAATAAATATAAAATAAAAATACTTTTACATTGATGGAACTTCATTTTTTTTTTCTTTTTGTCTCAAATATTCGTATATTGAATGTTTCAAAACTTTTAAAATAAACAAAAAAATATTAAAATACAAATACATACTATATTGATTTTTAGGATAGAAAAATACCCGACTCTCAGTTCAAGCTAGTTAACCAGCAAATAAGCGAAACGGCTTTCCATCAATATGGACAGTTTGGAGACCTAAACCGCATTGCTGCCGTTTCTCATTACATCCTAGTTTACTAATCCGGATATCCGGTTGCACACGTAACTATATCGGACCATAGATGTATGTAGATGGATGTAGCTGTCACATGCCGTTTTGAATCAAATACATGATTAAATTCAGAACATTTCCTTTTTTATTTGTAAATATGTAGATTTACCCCCGCACTCAGAGACATTTAGTGATCACTTAAGTCACTCCTTAGGGACAGATTCTCATAGAAATTCTGCACTAAGGAACGGCTTAAGTAAGAATTAAATGTCTCTGAGAAAGAAAGTCGTGTTAGTTACACATTTTATCACTCAAGAATGGCTGAACCGGTTAAACTGCAAATTTGAGGGGAGGTCGGACTCGGGAGAAAGACATAGCTTTTGTCACCATCTGGGACGCAGGTGAAACCGCGGGCAGAAGCTAGTAAAATATATTGTCTTATGTAAATATCTATGTGAATAAAAACTAAAGGGAAAATTAGTATTCAGAATAGAGTTCTGTCTTTCTTTAGGCTTGAAATAATGTTATAACAAAATTACCTTCTTTAAATAGGTTAAAACTCTGGTGATGTTGATTTAACTAACGAACGTTCACAATGTCTAGGTTTCATTTGCAATGTTTTACATAAGACTTATTTATGTTACGAATATCTACATTATCATGTTACGAAAAAACTTTTTTTAAGAGTTTTTTAACGTCAACACCAATAAGGCAAAGTTATTATAAGTACGTAAAATCAAGATTATTTTATAAAAATAAAATAAATAAAATAGAAAATGCAAATAAAAGAGAAAATAATTATTACAACTTCTAAATTGATAGTTTACAATTAAGATACACTTCAAATTAACTTTATTATTTCATTCAATAAATTCATTAAGCTTGTTGACTTATCAATTTGACAATTTGACGACCTCTGTGGCGCAATGGTCACCAAGCCGGACTGCCGAATCTGAGGTCCCGGGTTCGATTCCCGGTTCGGTCGACATTTGTGTAATGAGCATGCTTGTTGACCGTGGTCTGGGTGTTACAATATGTATATGTGTAACTATATGTAGTTTATCAGTTGTGTTAGCACCCATGACACAAGTTAATTAATAACTTACCATGGGGCTAACCAACCGTGTGTGATAAGGTGTCCCGACATTATTATTATTAACATTATTAATTATTTTCTTAATTTATACCTAAAACTTTTTCAATTTAATTTAAAATATTGTCTTACCTCAAGCTGAAACTAAATATTAATAAGGTTACTCGCAAAGTTTGCTGTAAAGACATCGTAAAGCAACCTTGTCACGTTGGTAGAACTGAAATTTTCAGATTCATATTTTGTAGGAGAAATACAGTCAGAAAGTTAAGACTTTAGAAATATTATAGCTGTTTGTAAGGACAAAGAATTTAAAATTGCATAATTCGTTTGGTGATTGGGACCTAACGTTTTGGGCAGGCCAGGTTAGTTATTGTAATAATAATACCAGCTTGATAGAAATATACTTGTTTCGTTATTATAAAAAAAATAATATACTTGTTTCGTTATTGTAACATGAAAAAAAAAAAAACTGTCCTTGGCTATGGATCACTGAGAAATAAGTAATAAAAAACTCTTTGTTCAATCTCTAGAGTATTAAACCCAATATTACTTATTTTAACATCGCTTAAAGTAAATACCAATATCAAGATATTAACAACTGCCCCAAATTAATTGGCCCCGAGTGTACAAGCCCCAATATTTCATATTGCTGCCAACCGTACATTCGAAAGCCATGCTTATCCGACCGTATAAAGTCAGTCTGTACCACGGAGAAAGGAAATATAGCGAAGATACCATAATGCAGGTAGGTCAGGCGCCTTCTTCTAGGTCAAATACGTACGGTGGTCATGACCAAAAGGATCAGTTACGAGTACAACAAGGCGTTCGGATTCTTTAAGTAAATAAACTTTATTCATCCAAGAAACAGGGTACAATATTTTTTTTCCACAACAAAAACCGTTAAATACAATTATGTAGTACATGACTTAGTGAGTGGAAAAGAGCGCCTGCAGCCTGTATTAGTTGTATAACTGTATTACAGGAGACAGGGTCTTTCGTCTTTAGTGTGTCAGGTAGTTAACAATCATTTTGACAATTTTGACAGAGCCAGTGTAAGCCAGTGGGAAATCTGTCAACGACTTTTGGTATTACACAAAATGATCGGGTCAATAGAAAACGCACAAGGCGAAGAGAGGAACGTTTCTCGTCTCCAAACACCCGCATTTTTGCGCTATAATATGTTCTTAGGAGATTTTGCGTTATGACATCTCCGCTACCTATTCATTTTGTTCGCCATGGTATAAAGTCAGACTGTATATAACGTGTTCCCGTAACTTGCACCTGACGTGTAACGTCGGGCTAGCGTCACATGCTTAGAATTTCATATGAAACCTGTTTGTTTTAAAATTTGTTTTCTTAAAGATGATGAATTCGCATGTTTGACTGTTTTGAGTGCAATTAAGTAGGTGTTTTTGTTTTCTGTTCTTACTGTAATACCATGTAGCTGTATTATAAAGATTGTTGTGAGTTACTTGTAAGATGACGGGTGAAAAAGAGTATGGAAGAAGAAAACATGCTGCGCCGAGCCCAAATAAAATTGCTCGTATGCAGGAAGATGGATGGAGGTAATATTAATATATAATATCAAGAGGATTTCTTAAATGTACCTACCGTAAAATCTCTGAAACATTTAATCTAATTTGAAAAATAGTAGCTTTCACGGGACCCGGGTGATACCCGTCTAAAAAAACACCTAAAAATAAAATGCAAGCTAGAACAATTCTTTATAATTAATAGACAAAAAAACGTAGAATTACCCTTCAGCGGGAAGCGCTGAATCAATTCAATTAGCTCATGAAAAAGTGATTCAATTAACCAATGAAGAAGTGCAAGCAATTTTTCTCGTGCACCCAGATGGGTCGCTGTCTGCATTTCTTGTTCTGTAGTGTCCGGATAGAAAATGTGTGCTGTAAAAACGTTTGGATTTGTTTAAAAGCATTTTTGTAAACATAGTTTATAATACGATTAAGTAGATAGCTGTATTTGTACTGTTTTAAGAGAAATCATCAAATAACTCCCGCTAGCTGTAATGTACGTACAACCTTTTTTCAATCCGATATTTTTTATTTTCTTAAATGTACGAAGTTGCAGATTTAAAATATGAAAAAAGCGGGTAATAAATTATATTCCAGTTTTATTAAGTTATTATTTAAAATAGGTACTTTCAGTTTTGGCCAATAAAATTCCTTCCAAACTTCCAATATACAAACTGAACTACTTGACTTCTTAGCAGTAAAGTAAAATTCCCACAGCACAGAAAACCATTAGTAAAACAGCTATTTCTCCAACATTTCACAACAAAAATCAAATCAATCTTTTCTACCCCGTCTCAAAGTATCAAAGATATCAAGTGATCGCCGAGCAATCTGTCGGATAATATATCGTTAACGTGCAAACGTGATTGCTAGTTGACACTCTATATCATCCGATATAACATTGATATATCGTAGTCAAGCAATACTTAGTTTACTTAGGTAGTAATGTTTACTGCTTGGCTCTGATTTTAATGCGGCTTCACTTGAGTACTAAAAGAAGTAGTTCGTGCTAGATATAAAACTCTGAGCATCTGCATCTCTGTAATAAATGTATGTAGCTCAGTCTGCCTGTTCGTCTGGCCGTTTGTCTATCTGTTTACACCAAATTAGTTATCAAGGCGACTCAATGTTTGGTAGGGTCAGGGATAGTCTAGAGAATAAGAAAATATTTCATCGGAACTAGTACTACTGCCCAAGAATACTCGACCAGTATCTTCTTCCGCCTTCAATCTGTCACCACGCGAACGCAAAATTAGTGAAGATATAACAATGTTTGTTAGGTACGTAGACAGTCTAAAGCAGGAGAAAGAAAAGCTATTTTTACCCGATTACGGGAAGTACCTAGTAAGAGCACTGGAGGGAAGTACCTATTAAGGGCTAACAGCATGGAAGAAAGTTATTGCCCTTAAGGTTAAAGTTAATGAATAAGTATTGATCCCCGCCCATGCAAAGTTTGTATATTAATTGTATTCCTACAGTTAATTATTATGAAAATGCCGATAATTTACAGTTTAAAACTTCGCGTGTAAGCCTCGTGACGTCACAGATAACGTACGTAATTTGCATGTACAGTCGACAACAGTGGTGTTTACCTAAATTAAATATAATAACGGTTTTTGAAATAAATGTTTTTAGAGTGTAAATAGAACGTTGTTCTAAGTATTGTATTATAAGTGTTCGTACATTACTTGTGAGCGTTCAATTCTGGTTAAAAAAAGTAAGTAGCGAAGTAGTTTAATTATACTTTTTGTGTTGTGTTTGTCTGCGACAGTGTCAATAGTTGAAGATTTCTACATAGTTGTTGTTCATTTTTAACGAGTATTTTTAAAATTTCATTTCATAATAATGTTCAAATACATCTGCGATGAACAAAAAAATAACCACTGATGTTTTGTAATGCCAATAAAAATATTGCAACACTTTTGTTACAGACTGTACGTGTAATACATCGTTTACGTGCAAATTGTATGATTGAGAGCCTCTCAATGACACCCTCGATCAAATTAAATCGAAAATGAGAATATGCAGGTGTGTTCACATCCTACAAAGTTTATGAATAAGTTGAATAAGTTTGCTTGGGCTTCTCCATTTACTTTTTTTAGGGTTCCGTACCCGAAGGCTAAAACGGGACCCTATTGTTTTCGCTCCTCTGTCCGTCCGTCCGTCTGTCACCAGGCTGTATCTCATGAACCGTGATAGTTAGAGACCTGAAATTTTCACAGATGATGTATTTTTGTTGCCGCTATAACCACAAATACTGAAAACAATTTAATAAATATTTTGGGGGGCTCCCATACAACAATCGTGATTTTTCTTTCGTGCGCGAGTCCCGCTCGCACTTGGCTGGTTTTTTAGATATTAGCCATTTTCCCGCGGTTTCACTCGTGTCCCGTAGAAACCACTGCCCGTACCGAGATAAAATATAGCCCGTGTTACTCGCATATAAGTAGCTTTCTAATGGTGAAATAATGTTTAAAATCGGTTCGGTAGTTAATGAGTTTATCTATTACAGACAAACAATTAAAGTTTTCCTCCTTATATTAGTATAGACTACAGTAATCGAATATACAGACTTAAATGGAACGAAAACACGAATAACAATTAACAAATAATATACGATAAATAATAATGTTTGTTTTAACAAGGATTGCTTTAAATATTACGAAATTATGTATCATGGAGCATTAAATTACTGTGACACCGTAAAATTATTCAGAATTCTACTAATTAATACTTTTCCGATTAATTCGGCATGCATTCATTTTATTGCTGAATTTATATGATAATTATTGAGAGGTATCATACTTCAGTAATTTTATTGATATGAAATATTTGTATATCGTATTTGTATTGTATTTTGTTGGTAACAATTATAGATTACCTCTTCAGTCATTGTAAAGGCCCTACTTACTATTTATTTACTACTGCTATTACAACTGAGTGACAATTTATTTACTGCTATTAGGTACAACTGAGCTATTTGCATTTTTACATGTTGAACTATGTTTTTAATAAATTTATTTTTATTTTTTATTCTTTTCTTTATTTATTTATTTCGGGCAAAATAATGCCACATTTATTACCATGGTTTATCTAAGCAATTTTATCCGCATCCCGTGGAAACTTCTTCCCATAACAGGATAAAATATGGCCAATATCACCCGGGGATAGTGTAGCTTACGAACAGTGAAATTATTTTTGAAATCGTTTCAGTATTTTTGGAGACAAATAAAAAAAAGAAATGTAATATTAGTATCTACTTAACAGAGTAGTGCATTATAATCGTATATTCTAACTTATTTTTAGGCTCTATGTACCTAAAAAAATCAGTTCACTCTTTCAAATAACTTAAGTCATCATCTACCTAGCCTTTTCCCAACTATGTTGGAGTCGATTTCCAATCTAAAAGGATGTAGCCGAGTACCAGTGTTTTCAATAACTTCAAATAAAAGATCCCGACCAATTGAGACCCTCCTCCATAATAACTCCATTAAATAATTGTGCTCTTCAAACATTTTCTTTACTAAAACTATTTTCTTTACAAGACGAACTATTTATATAGTTTAGCTGCAGTAAGAAAGCTTTCTACCTTAAGATTGGCTTGTCGATAACTATTGGAACGGAAAGTGCATCTACCTGCACTTTAGTGCACTTGAGTAATATTATCGATATTAATCGGAGATAAATCGAGTATGGGATGGTTCTGAAGACGGGTTAAGTGGAGTCGATGGATGGTCTACTTGGAGATAGAAGTGGGGAGTTTCTTGTGGGTAAAAATTATGACCCAGTTCGTGACAATTTTGTTTTTTCATTGTGTTGTTTTGAATGTGAACAATTGTGGTAGTCCTTTTTTGGGCAGTTAGGTAATAATCTACAGTTTCCTTCGGCCGATCCTTTCCAAATGAAGGGGTGCGGGGTGTTGTGTTTGAAGCCGCCAAAATTGCACGTAGGAGCATCAGAATTTGGACATATAAATAAGTACTTATTAATTTCTTCAAAACAGTCTGAGTAAATAAGAACAAAATAATTAATTTAGAATGTAAATTATTGAACGAGATCTTTGGCCAAATGGGTAGGAACTGGCTTAAGATGAAGATGAGCCTTAATAAACAATCACTGTTATAAATTAATACGACACTAGCTAACTAAACCAAGAACCGAACCCGATTTCCAAAACACAGCTCTCGAACTATACCACTACTAGACCAAGCAGGTTACCAATTAAGTCCACCAATCACAATTCACAAACAATGTAACTAAAGCAAAATAAACTTTATTTAGCCTCTATTTCAGTGCTCTAAAAACCTATAAATCCAGTCATTAGTGCTTTGCACACTGTATTTAGTTTATTTAACAACGAACACTGTTAGAGTACCCGCATATTGCAAACTAAACAGTCCACCAACTTGACCCCATGGTTAGAAAAAACAAATATTTTAAAAGAAAATCACGAAAGTTTTTAGTCGTTCTGTTACCGGTTAAATACTCGATCTTTGTAATATGCGTACTAGCATTCATGTTCTTACTAGAGGTCATTTATGAGCCCTGACAACCAGTCTTACCAAGGGGTATTGGGTTGCCCGGGTAACTGTGTTGAGAAGTTCAGACAGGCAGTCGCTCCTGGTAAAACACTGGTACCCAGCTGCATACGGTTAGACTGGAAGCCGACCCGAACATAGTTGGGGAGGCTTGGCAGATGATGCTGATTTTACGGTATATGATGCGTACTACCATTCATCTTTATATTGATTCGTACTCACAATTAATTCCATACTAATTTCTGAGCAAAAACAAATTGTCGGCCGACTAAAAGTTTGTCGTGTGCTATAGTACTGTTACATTGTAGCCTATAAACCTGGATTTTACGCTTAAAACTAGCGGCGATGATATTTTACGTGCGGTTCGGGGCGACGCGGAAATTTTACATTGCTCTTAGCGGTTTGTGGCATGAAATAATGGAAGTGGTATATGGGAAGGCTTATTTGTTTAAAATTGTATGTACGTAATACTGCCTTTTTATCACTGTTTTATCTGAGTCTTGCGGGATCTTTTTCCCGTGCACGGATACACACTCATAAACCGCATTCCGAATAGAATATCGTATATAATACTCACGAGTAAGGCTTTGAATTAAAGAATATAAGAAGAGTTATTTATGTACTAAAAACGTCAGTTTAATAATGTGCTTTTTGCAAATGCTATCATATAATGTTACGTAACTTAACATTCATCTGTGACTACTAACGCAATTACAAACAATAACAAACAGAATATACATGGTTAACTTGAACTCAAACTATTCCCAAGTTACTGCCACGACAAAATAGGCGTGACAAGGGGGTGTCTAATCGGAATAAATGACGACCACCAACCGCCGTCAATTTACGTCAAAATGCTTCGAACACCACACCCTATGTTCAAATGCTTAGAGTAACCACACGGCAAACTTTTAGTCAGCCGATAGTTTGTTTGGGCTCGTTAATCAGTATGAAGATGAATGTACGTACTGTTACGGAGTGGGTCGGAAAATGGTTTTAAAAAAAAACTATTTAATTGGCTAAAATAAAAATGTATTGAAAAATAATTAGAATCACAAGAAAATAGAAAGAAAGTTGCCCGACGGAAGTCCAATCCAAAACTGAAGAAATATTATTATCGCTAATTAAAATAACATCGGTTTCCTATTGCATTGACGTCAATGCAATGGGAAACTCAGCAATTTAATTTTATATTGGTAACAGGGGTTATTTCGATATAACAACCCCCCCGTTAAGATCGATCATCACATCTCAAAGTGATGAGAGATGTCAGGATTGATGTATGCTAAATCGCGTATGCTTAAGTGGATTTACGTCGGACATTACAATAAACAAAAGAAACATATTTAAAACACCAAAAATAACAACTAATTTCAAAAGACATCAATACAACTGTTAAGGATAGAAAAGTTACTCAAAAATAATAATTATTAACTACATTTATCATTATTTAGGATGCAAGGAAATCGAGATTAGAGTTAACAATAAAAGTATTTAAACAATTAAACATTATTGATTAATAAGAGCAATTATTAAAATCTAGATAAATCAAGATGACAATATGAAAAGAAAGAAAATTATTACTTAATTACAAACCATGTGCATTCATTACAAATTAATTATCATGAGTCTTGCCAAACAGAATATTCCTTTTAATAGGGGTTGGCGTCACTCGTAAGTCCTCTATAGACTCTGACTCGTCCTTATTGACGGGTGCTATTGTATCACCATGAAATACAGTTTGAGAGGTTGGAACCGAGTTATTTTTTGTGTTATGACATTGGTTAAATATTTGAATGCAACATGGGGCATTAGTACGACAAAGTAACCTACGACTCTTATATAAAATGTAAAATAAGGTTAACATCGAGATGCATAAACTAAAAGACAAATAGTGAGTGCTATACATTTGAAAATGAGATGGATTTTCTATCTTATTGATCTCTTCTTCAAAAGAGTTCAAGTGAATACTGGCTTGCAGCAGAGAATCAAGATTATCTAAGTTATTTAACTTTGAGTAAGGTAATCGTTCTAGAGTTTTATTTAACTTAGATCGCTCACAACAATCATCTTGTAAGATGTTGAAATTTGATATTTTATTGGTTACATTTCCAATAACTGTTTCGCCAACAGCGGCGAATTGCAACGTCTTGTAAAAAGCCTTACAGTTTCTAGGCAAAGACAAGATACCAGTACCAAACAAAATAACGTCAGAACTTATGTCTTTATCATTACAAGTTACATGACACTTGCCAGGTTCAGATTGTACAAAAATCCAACGATTTAAAGTTAACTTATGAAATAGATCAATTGAACCGTGAATAAGTTTTGTAACACAAATGTCAGGAAGTTTGCTAATCACATCACTTAAGAGAATCGTTTCACACGTAGGGTTAGCGATTGCTGAAAACACATTAGTTAACACACACACGTAACACTTATCACTTATTAACTTGCACTTGTCTATGTCTGCGATAAGTGAATAAAACATGCGATCAGCTGTGATTGCTACATATGAGCTAGTTGGCTCGATAAGAACGTAGGTATCTGGTTTCAACATATCGTAGGGAACAGGTAGGGGAATGATCCTATACAGGTCATACACCTGAGGTAATACGAGAGGGATCTTGACAACAATAATTACCTTATTTAAATGGAAAAAGCACACAAGTTGTGAAATGTCAATAAGATTGTGTATATTTTGTAGCGTTAAAGGAACGGGAAGTTCATAATGGCTAGGAAGATTATTCCTATGCTTATCTAACTCACTGTACAATTGGTGTGGACTGAGTACAGTGGGATGCAACACGTTGAGTTTTGCGAATAGAATGGCATTGTTAATATCTTCGATATCAAAAGACAAAGTCATTATAATAGACTCTAATGAATTTAATAAGGAACTTAATTCAGATTTAATTTCTAGCTTGTTGTTACTATTCACAACAGTTTCTAGTATTTTATGGATTGTTTCCATGTTCCTTAAAATGTGGTTTTCGTTTTCGTTGACCTTAGATATCGTGTTATTGAAATATGATATGGTCGACTTAATTACATGAATGTTATCTTTCATGAGATGAGCGAGACGTTTCTCATCAGTTTGTACTTCGTCTATGGCTTTCGAAAATCTCACCGCGTCTTCAGAATCCAAAGTGCCAAAAATAGTTTTAAGGAGAGAGCCACCGAAGTCCATGAGACCTCTTTTAAAACGCATATGGGGTTTTTCGTCGACCAATAAATAAGATACGGAAGAAAACTTACTAACGTTAAGAATATGACGATTTTTTAGAGCGGACAACGAATTGATACAGTCGGACTGTATCTTAGAAGAAGCTAACGAGTTGCAGAATACATTGAGCTTTTCAAATAAAAATTCGACCTTATCTAAATTAGGTTGTACATGACCTATATCAACATATGCTATAACATTCCAATCACTATTAGTAAACTTAATGTCTAGAAGCTTATCAAAGTAGACGCCAGGACTGCTGACGATAGAAGAAACGTATTCGCATGTGATCGGCGATGACAGCGTCGATCTGAAATAACAATGAAACGCTCATGTATTACGTTACTACTGTTGCGTCACTGGCCGGCTTGATTTCGTCGTAGTGGTGACGTACGTGTTTACGATTAATAAGCAGCGTAACAGAATGGTTGCCATTTAGTTTTATTATTTTGAAAGGGCCTTTCCACACAGGGGATAAGGCCTTATTTTGCTTGTGATGGCAACGGACATATACCATGTCTCCTGTTTTATAGGACAATGGTTTCGTACGAGAATCATAATAAGTTTTTGATTTCTCTTTCGAGGATTGAATATTTTGGAGAGCCTTCTGACGACTGTAGTATAGTCGGTGATTAAGGGCTCGGATGTAATCCGTATAGGTGTTTGTATCAAGAGTATCGATGCTTGAAGGTAAGTAGGGTTTGAACCCGAAAAGCAATTCCAGGGGTGAGTAACCTGTGGTACTATGTATATTTGAATTATATGCTATCATAGCACTAGGAACATAGAGGTCCCAGGTATGTTGGTTCTCACCGATATATGATCTAAGGTATTCCTTTAGAGTAGAATGACTTCGTTCAAGGCTACCACATGTCTGAGGGTGGTAAGGAGATGCGAACACATGTTTGATGCTGAACAACTTCTCAAGTTGTTTGAAGACATCAGAGCAGAAATTGGTGCCTTGATCGGATATTATTAATTTAGGAATCCCCATATGGGATATGAATAGAACTAAAGATTTCGCTGTTTCTTCAGCGGAACAAGATTGCATAGGATAAGCCTGAGAAAATTTAGTCAAGTCATCTTGTAAGGTAAGTAAGAACTTATATTTGTGTTCATGTGTTTCAGGAAGCGGACCGACTAAATCGAGATAAAGTTTTTCGTTAGGCCGAGATGCTGTAGATGTTATAATCATAGGGGCCTTATTCGTTTGTCTTAGAGGTTTATTTATTTGGCAAGAGCGGCAATTTTTCACATAATCCTCGATGTCTTGCCGCATGTTTTTCCACCAGAATTGGGTTTTGATTCTATCAAACATGCGCGATATACCCGGGTGGCCAGCTAGAGGTGAATCATGATTATCTCTAAGAATGCTTTTGACCTCGTCAGGGGTCGGATAACGTATAGAATTACGATAGATGTTTACTTTAATATTAGTGTTATGAAATAGAAATGATAAAATATTATAAAGTTTTGCGTAAGATAATTTTGTGTAAGGATCTGTAAAGTCTGATATAGCGAATTCTTTTTCTTCCATATACCAATACTTTATCATTTCTCTATAATCACGAAGGAGGTTAAATATGTCCTTGTAACTCATTTCATCATAGTGGTTAAGTTTTAGAAATAAATGTGTAAATAAATGATTATCATTAGATGTGGAATAGTAAGTGTTTAATTCGCGTTCTATGTCGCAAATTTTAGGTTCACTAGTGGAGGCGTCCATGATATCCTTGCAGTATGGCACGGATTCATCTAAGTCAATGGACGTCGGATAAGCAATAAGCTTACACTTTGCTTTCATCAATGACTCGTTATGTTCCTGGATGACGGTGTCGAATGACACATCAGGCTGTTTTATAATTTTAAGAAACTGCTCGTAAGTTTCTGATATGGATGGTGAATTACGTGCGTCTTCCTCGTTGTTAGAAGTCGATGCCGGATTGCAGATAACTGAATCGGAGCTTTCGTTATTTTCTAATACATTTACGGGGAAACGAGATAAAGCGTCGGCGTTTGCATTTAATTTACCCTTTTTATAAACGATTTCATAATCGTACTCTTCGAGTTTAAGACGCCATCTAACGAGTCTAGATCCTGGATCTTTGACATTGAAAAGCCACACTAGAGGCTTGTGGTCTGTAATTATCTTAAATTTACGGCCATACAAATAAGGGCGGAATGTTTTCACGCCAAACAAGATTGCTAGGAGCTCCTTTTCGATAGTCGAATAGTTGCCCTCGGCTTTATTTAGGGTGCGCGAAGCGTACGAGACGGGTTTGTCAGACCCGATTGCGCCCTGAGAGAGTACAGCACCTATCGCATAATTAGAGGCATCAGTTGTTAAAAGAAAGGGTTGTGTAAAATCAGGATACTGAAGCAGAGGCGCCGAAGTTAATTTATCCTTGAGGGTGGTGAACGCTTGTTCTTGGCTGTTCGACCATTGAAATGTGGCATCTTTTTTCAGTAGGGCAGTCAGTGGTTTAGTGATCTTGGAGAAGTTATTAATAAAACGACGATAGTAGCCGACTAGCCCTAGAAACGATTTTATATCCTTTGGATTCTTAGGAGTAGGGAATTGAGAAACGGCCTTGACCTTTTCGGGATTTGGACATACACCTTTATCGGTGATTATATGCCCAAGATAAGCGACTTCGCGTCGCAAAAACTCACACTTGTCAGGTTGGAGTTTTAAATTGAACTTTCGGATGCGGTCAAAGACTAACCTGATTTTGTCCATATGAGATGTCAAGTTACTACTATAGATTATGACGTCATCAAGATAAACATATGCATGGAGACCTTGGAGACCAGAAAGGACAGTGTTCATTAATTTCTGGAAGGTCGAAGGGGCGTTTTTAAGCCCAAAAGGCATCCGCAAGAATTCGTAATGCCCTGTACTGCTAGAATTAGTGTTTATTGAGAACCCCGTTTTTTGTGCATCTTGGGAGTTCATTCTGATCTGATGAAAGCCACTGGAGAGATCTAATGTGCTGAAATATTTTGAGTGGCCTAACTGATCTAATATATCAGTAATAAGCGGCAAAGGGTAACTCTCAGAGACAGTGACGTCATTCAGACGCCGATAGTCTATTACTATACGCCATTTCTTTTGTGAGTCCACTTCTTCCTTGTGGCACTCAGGAAAACGGTACGACTTTACGTGAATAGGGGCTGAATCACCCGAATCTATAGAGTGCTCGATCGCGTTCGTAAATGATAGAGGTTCGCCCTCTAAATGGAAAATATCTGTGTACTCAGAACAACATTCTAGCAGTGCCTCCTTTTCTTCGGAGTTTAGATGAGAACAACGTATTAGATTCAATACCTTTTGAGGTCTATCAGATTCTGAATAGGATAAAGCATTGACGGATTCGTTTATATCTGTGGCCGTATCATATTCAAGAGGCGTTAACTGGACTTTAAAGTCTCGAACTTGGATATCAGAGTTAGTAGTATTTAAAACGGTTACGTTAATCCTTTTATTAGGCTTTATAGTAACAAGACAATTTGCGATATAAATGCCTTCGCTTATAGAATGATCTAATAATAGGCCCTCATTATTTTTATAATGTTCAGGTGAGTAATTAGATACTGCGCATTCGATGACCGCTTCGGAACGTGCGGGAATGACGTAAGTCGGTTGAATATAGTTTATGTCCAGGCTCTGTCCGCATATATGAACTGATTGTGAGGTATAGTCAATATTGGCTTTGAAATGATTTAAAAAGTCGCTGCCAATGATACCGTCATACTCTAGGTTAATGTTATCGTCAACTACATGGAACTTAAACTCGTGGCGATTATTATTCAATGTAAAATATATCTGACACGTGCCTAAAGTTTCTGAATAGGTGCTAACATTATTAAAACCTTTTATCTTAGCTATTTCACGAGATAGCTCAGGCGCTTTAGTTAAACTTGACAGTTTGACCAAACTAATACTCGCTCCCGTGTCGATAAGAAGGCGCAACGGATGAATGGAAAGAGAAGTACTCACATATACGTGAGGCAATGACACCTTTTTAGAGTATGAAGATACCTCGTAGACAGGAATTTCGGGATTGATTTTAATTTCCTCTTTAGGATAATGCGGCATAGCGGACTCATTATGAGAAGGAAATTTTGGACTCAACGATACAGGGGCTCTATTAGGAGCTTGTTGAGATGAAATGGTATTTTGACTCGACGAAACAGCGGTTCTCTGTGGAATGTGTCGAGATGAGACATAGTTTTGACTCAGCGAAACAGGGACTCCTTTTGGAGCGTGCTGAGATGAATTTGGTTTTAGACTCAACGATTCAGAGGCTCTTGGAAGAGTGTGTTGAGATGAAACAGTGGAACGACTCAGCGAAACAGGGACTCTCTTTGGAGCATGCTGAGATGAAATAGAATTTGGACTCGACGAAACAGGGACTCTCGGAGGAGCATGTCGAGATGAAATAGTAGAATGACTCAGCGAAACAGGGACTCTCTTTGGAGCATGCTGAGATGAAATATGTTTTTGACTCAACGATTCAGGGACTCTCGAGAGAGCGTGTTGAGATGAGATATCGTTTTGATGCGATTTATTTATAAAGGTACGAGTGCCTAAATTATCCGGATAACGACGGCACATTTTCGTAATCCGTGGTGTTAGTTTAAAGAGTTTTCAGGGTCGTCACCGTCCTCACAAGGAACATAATAAGGTGTCGGTGACGGCGCCGATGATATCGGCGGCTCGAATGTAACATGATGCATCGCAGCTGGACGGTCGCGATTCTCGGAATTAAACGTATTACGCCGTTCGCTATTATATTTTCTTTTGCGGCATTGAGTAATATCGTGACCTCTGTTTTTGCAATATTTGCAGAAAAGTTGAGACCCCGAGTTATAAAATGATGTTGATGGTTGAGGCCCCGAAGGAGTAAATGGTGGACCTGTGCGCTTTTGTTTCTCCCGGCATTCAGCATCCGAGTGCCCGGGTTTACCACAGATCCTACATTTAGACTTAATAGATGTTTTATACAGGAGGTTTTGTATCTTTTCCTCCTCGAGAGCCACGTTGATAGCATCATTAAGTGATTTTGGGTTTCTACATCTGACATTATTACTCAGTCGTGGATTTAATCCTAAACTAAAAGTAAATAATGCCAAATCTTCGGTCATAGCGATGCGACCGGATATGTCCTTCTTTAGGGATTCAGAATTATAAATTTCTGATTGAAGATCGGTGAGGCAGCTTTCTACACGCAGGGCAAATTGCGCAACAGTTTCGTTTGTTGTTTGCCTGCACGATTGTAAGTCTAGCAACAAATGATTATAATGCTTCCTCTCACCGAAATTTTGCTTAAGAAAACATTTCAACTGATTAAAATCCGAAAATATTTTATTAGAGCACGCAATCTGAGCTTTACCTTCAAGGCGTGATAGAATATATTTATTTAATAAAACTATTTGACTTGGTGATGCTAAATCTAAGGCATTTTGGCAGTTGGTGAGAAAGGCGGTAAGAGTTTCGCGCTCTCCCTTATAAGGGCTAATAAAATCACAGAGCACCTTGATGGGAAACTGTTCGCTCAACGACATTTTCTTAGAAGAGGAATTTTCGGCTGTTTCCGTAGACATTATGAACTTGAAAGGAAACTATAAAGGTAGACGAGTAGCACGTATAATTATGATAGAATAAGGTTTACGATATGTGATACCCTAGGTAATAAAAATACCTAATAAGAATTAAGAATATTGTAGCGATAACAGCAAAATAATATGTTCTACTCACAGACACAGGAACACGAAGAATTCGATACGCATTTTCTGGCACTGAATTAGCACGATTACTGGAACAGGAGGACTGCTGCGCGATAAGTCGCGGCCAGCAGCAGCAGGAACGTCAGGAACAGCGGGGTGGCGATGTACGGCACACGCGCGTGCACAACGCGTACACGTGGCAGCACCACGCGGCAGCTCCGCGTGGCAGGGCGGCAAGGGCGATCACCGGCTCCTTGCGGCGATATCAAGGTGACAGAGCTCGCGTATATTGAGCTCTGGGAGATGGAATTTAGAAATTCGGGACGATCGGCAGGCTTACGCAGGACACTCGTAAGGCTTACTGTCGCGACTCGTCTTTGGAGATGGCACTGAGTTTGTCGAGGTGTGATTTCACTTAGAGAAAATATAGACACCCCGGAGCTGGATTATCTCGTCGGCAACGTGAAGTTCACACACGATAACTTTTTCAGTTTTCAGGACACACACGACCCGTTATGGAATACCAGTGGAACGTTTACGGCGATATCAACACTGGTATCCCACTTCTGACACCACTGTTACGGAGTGGGTCGGAAAATGGTTTTAAAAAAAACTATTTAATTGGCTAAAATAAAAATGTATTGAAAAATAATTAGAATCACAAGAAAATAGAAAGAAAGTTGCCCGACGGAAGTCCAATCCAAAACTGAAGAAATATTATTATCGCTAATTAAAATAACATCGGTTTCCTATTGCATTGACGTCAATGCAATGGGAAACTCAGCAATTTAATTTTATATTGGTAACAGGGGTTATTTCGATATAACAGTACGTTACAAAGATCACGTATTTAGCCGGTATCAGACCTACTGAAAATTTTAATTTCATCAAAATTCCATGCTTCTGCTTGCATGTGGTGGTTGCTTATTATATACTGCAATAAACACATTGTATACATAAAACATTGTTGAAAGGTTCTTCTAACCTATAGACAGACATGTGTTGCTGGGGAGTTTGTTGCGCCACTTCTTCTCAGCAAAAACACATAGGAAGAAAAAAAGAGTGCAGAAAGACGTGCTGTTTTGCAGCCAAGTTTGAATAAACGATTTTTGATTTGATTAGAATTGGAATGAAGATTTTCTCAAAAAAATTGCCAATTATCGGCCAACTCTTGGCCGACTATTTAGTCTCCAGTCTGCATGTACTCTTACCGATATGCATCAGATTAAAGGTGGGTAGGCACATCATTTATTTATGAGCGCTAACGAGGAAGTTTTTGGTGAATAATTAAGTAGGTCTGTAATGGAATTTGTTATGTTAATGTTCAATTATTTGATTTTGTGTTGTCCGTAGTCTTACAAAGGACAATTAATGTCTATACATTCGACTGTAAGACATTTAAAAAATAGGATTTGAAAAGGATTTAAAATAAATAAATCTCTTTATTTTGAAGTAACATGACTCAAAGTGTTAGAAACAATTTATTCTCATCATATGTAAATCACTGCCACACGGCCATTACCGAAGTAGACAGCTTGCAATAGCAATTTGACAAAGAATTGACCAAAAGTAACTTTAGATCCATTTATTTACTACATGATGTACTACATAACTTACACATGATAAAATGTGTTAAACATCCAAAAATTAAACTTAAATAGTAGTGTAGCGCGTGGCGCGCTGGGAACCGGGGATCTTCAGGATATTAAATTAAAACATTCGATAATAACTTTAACTTTGCGCTTATTCGCTGACTCGGGGGTGAAGTGACATACTTCAATATAAAAAACTTATTCTATTTCTATTTATATTATTGTCCGGCCAGGTATTAAATATAAAACACCAAAAAGTATCTAACTAAGACTACAGCTCTACAGTAGCTATCAACCTTTATATAAAAACAATACATTTCACCACAGAATTGTCACAAAATAGAAGCCTCTAACATACCCATAGCCTACCTACAGTCACTTAGTGACATTATCAGTTGAATGGGCCCGCCTGACGTAGGCGTCGTAGCCTTCGTAGCGAGGCCTACGCCGTAGCGCTACGTCACTCGTCGAACAGTATTATGCGTCATGCATTACGTCACTCAGATTTCATTCTTTTTTTAAATCTGTGCACATGATTGGCTCGCTTTGAAGTTTGACATTTTCGTGTCTCGTGTAAAATTCCATTGATAAGTTTTTTTTTGGATTTTACGTCAGGCTCAGAAAGCTCATAGGATGCTGAAAAAATTACGCAAAATCTGTCTACGTAAGTGGATGTTAATACCTATAGCTCACTTTTTTGCAAGTAACATTCAAGCCCAATGTATTGGAATTCTATAAAAAACCGGACTCCTAAAGAAAACCTGGCACCTTAGAAGAGCTATTTACTTAGCTACGAAACTACTGAACCGATTTGAAAAATTCCTTCACTATTAGCAAGAATAGCTAGCTACACTATTTCCGACTAACATAGGTTATATTTTATCCCGATGCGAGAAGCAGGCCCCCCGGGATGTGGGTGAATCCGCGAGTCACTTTAGAAAATGAGCTTTTTACAATATTATTCGATACAAAGCCATACACATACAAAATAAAACTATTTCAACAACCGATCTCTCCCATAAAAACTACAATTAACCTGATTGTACTGTTTTAGTACTTAATTGACGTTTACGATCGTATCTCACTGGACTCACGTGTAACGTCAATAAATGTCCGATACGTCAAACGTCACTTTAGACCCTAAGGAGTTGTGTGACGAGTTACTGAAAGTGCTGGTTAGTTTTAGTTAATCAGCAATTGAAATAAAGTAGGACAAGATAGTCAATTAAATTAAGGCATAATGGCGTGTAAAATGTTAATACCTAATTTAGGTGGTCACTTGGTCAGGTAAAAAATAGTAGTGTACTGAAAAAATATCCTACTTTACTGTCGCATATATTGAAATAAGAATTACAATGAATATATATATCAACATGTATGTAGGTCACCAAACTAAATTGAAGTGTAAATTACCTGAAACTCTAATTACTTAAATGATATTGGAAAAAATACTGAAGTCCTTCTTTTTGGAAGTCGGTTAAAAATCACGATCACACAATCTTGAAAATGACCTCTTACCAATAAAATGTCTTCACAAATACTTTCATAAAAGTTCATCTTGGCGACCTTTGTAACATTTTGAAAAGATCTCGGTGAAGGCTGTATTGTCTTTTATTAAATTTATCGAGGGACGAAAGTGGCTCCGAGAGCATTGAGAATATTGAGATTTATAATACAATTCAGGATTTATTTTGGGATTAACATAATTTATGTAGGTAACTTAACTGTGTGAATAAAGTATGATAATTGAACGAAAGTATTTGTTAACTGTTCTATTAACTACTATTGTAAGTTTAATAGTAAAGAATCATTGGTAAAATGAGAAGAACCAAGAAAGTTTTAATCTATTTTAATTCTATAGAAAACTAGTCATCAGCAGTTTCACTTTCATTTCAAAAGATTATTCAGTGTTAGATAACCTATTCAACGAGGAAAGCCATAGACAACTTTCTATCCATGTGCGCGAAATAGGTCCTTGAAGCGCAATTGAAACCAGGGAACTAATATTAATATACAATTCTTTCAGAGGCATAGGAATAGCAGAAAATAACACTACCTAAATCCTATTAGATACCTTAATCAACTAAGCTTATAGGTCAACTAATAATATTAACACAGCAACAACATTCCTAATTAACTTATAACAATATTAATATAATGTTTGGGCTTAATTACCAGCGTATGGACGGCCAATATTGTAATTATTTACGAAGCTCATTAATAAGTTTGCTAATTGACTCTATAGCCGTGCATTAATGTAGTTATTAGGGCCATTAATTAATCATTGTTTGTTCTGTAGGTTTATTACGAATTGTATTGGTATTCTGTACATTTTCGTAACTCTTTTTATTCAATTCAATTTATGTATTTGTGAGCATAAGTATACAGAAAGGTCTTAGAATTAAACATGTTAGAGCTCTATGTTCTACCAAATGGAATTGGTGTACAAATAATTTTAATCCTACTAAGTTAATATACTAGAAATAAAAAGTACCTAATAAGAATTGATTAAAAGCAAATATGTAAAAAAAATATTTCTTTTTAATTCAGTA
Organism: Helicoverpa zea x Helicoverpa armigera; assembly: GCA_033682625.1. Lineage (NCBI taxonomy): Eukaryota > Metazoa > Arthropoda > Insecta > Lepidoptera > Noctuidae > Helicoverpa > Helicoverpa zea x Helicoverpa armigera. Next base: position 1,610,926 of record JAWIIS010000008.1, read on the forward strand.
TTGCATAAAACCAGAAAAATAAATCAAATTGTTACACAGTATTACACAAACGCTTAAAATAAAAACCCAAATATAACAGCCGGACTATACACGGTAAAACACGAAAAAAAACAAACACAATGCAACAGAAATAGTATTTGAAAGGCCTAAAACTGCAAGCGCCAATGTAAAAATTGTAACCATTCATTCATTCACTCTCATTGTCGGCCCATTGAACAATAAGCCAGTGAGTGAATGAGTGAACCATCCCAGTAATAGCCGCATAAAATTGTTCGTTCAAAATCTTTGTTCCGGATTTTTTCGTTGGCTATTTAAAATGGTTTCTTGTGAAAAAGTGGGCTATTTGAATAATGTAGTTGGATGCAGATTTTTTTGGGGTTTGTGTAGATTTAATGTAAATTACCTACTTGTATCTTATATGATTTGCGGCGCATTTATCGTTTGATCCTTTATTTTTGTATTAAATTCTTAGAGGTAGGTACTACACATAAATTACTATAAAGCTGAAGACTTCAACAGACTTACTACAAAAACTTAAAAATCTGTTGAACACTTGTCTAAAATAAGTGTGGCCGCAAAACGGACCTTATTTCAACGTCATAATCTGTCATTTTCATAAAAAAGTGTTCAACAGACGTTTAAAAGTGTTTGTGGTATGACGGTAAGTGTTTGCTTAGTTCAACGGCTCGGGAACTAATGAATCAATTAGAAAGTGTTAGTAATACTTTCAGTGTTACATAGTCCATTTGTCAAGGAAGTCTGTAGGTTGATTTTTATCCGAGTGCAGTAAAGTACTTCCCGTTCTTCAAACTGCTGGCACTTCAGAAACTTTTAAAATAAGTCGTAAGTATGTTATCAGGAACTATAGGTATTGTACTACGGTATATAAACATACAGTTTCCAATAGAACAAAGTGACGTCATCGTGACCGCGGTAAGTGTCGATAATAAGTTAGAGTGCAGTAATGCACTTTACTTGATGTATTATGAGGTGCTAACCCATCTGTTATCTATTCAATAGGTGGGTTCTTTATACGAGTGGTTTCATGACTGTATAGTTCTAAGGTAAATGCTATAGGTAGAAAAAATATTTGTACTTACATATATAACGTACATTAAAATTAACAAACTGATGATTTTGATTTTGGCTTCTGCATACATTTTAATATCAGCCGCTAAAATGATAGACACCAAAAAACTCTTCCAATGAAATCTCCAAGAGCTTTCAGACATTATTATACGAGTGCATATACATATAATAAAACAAAAGCTATAACAAAACTGAGTAATATCCGTTGGTTATTTAAAACAAAAACAAAAGCGAGCCGACTGCACTCGTAATCCAAATTATTCATATTCTGATCCCGGCAACCATAAGTGGGGTTCCGTATAAAATAAAATAACATTCGATTCGACGAAGTTTTTTGCCATGGAAAACAAAATGACTAGCGGAGATGTCATAAAGCAAAATCTCATAAGAAGGTAGCGCGCCAAAATGCGAGTATTCGGGGGACGAAGAACTATATAGCTCTGCCTTTACACGCCTATTATTTTAAAAATAAAATCACCAATCAATCAAGACCAATCTTTGATAGCTTGGTTTTGATTTGACAGGGAACCCGAACGCCTCGTTAGTTCTAGGAACTGATCACGTATATCGGTACGTTACTTGACCTACAAGAAAGCGCCTGAGCTTCATTTCTTATGTCATCTCCGCTATCATTCCTTATGGCATCTCCGCTATTTTTCCTTCCTCCATGTTTTTCACCGAACTTGTTGAAATATATTTTCATTTGGGTACTCTTTAAAAATTCTCTGTGATACGAGGATTCGAGTATTTCGTGGTGGTTTCAATGAAAAATTGTTTTGTTTGATTTTTATTTTATGGATTTCGGATTTCGAATCGGATTCTCTTTTCTGTAATTTTATGTTTTCCATTGTATTTGTTTGTTAATCCTTTCTGATTTTAATTTTCTTTTTTTCTGATTCAAGGTTCAGGATTTTCTGAATTCAAGAAAAAAACAACGATTTTCTAGTAAATATTGCAATCTTGTGATTTATTTTTACAGTACATCTTTTGGTTTATAAAATAATAGTTTGACACTTTATTAGTACCTACTTATTAGTATCCATTCATACATAGTTCAAAAGTATTTTACTTGAATGTTTTATTAAAAACATAGTCCACATAAAATGAAATAAAAAGGGTAGGTACAGTTTATAGAATAAATATCGTGCTTCAAATAACAGGGTGATTAAAAGTGCATTACACGCCCTTTGCATTAAAATCACCAATTATGCACACGCCCATACAGAGTAAGCAACAAAATAATGAATCTTCATTTCCTCGGTTATATATTACAAAGTATTTGAGTTAAAAAAACCTACTGCAACGAATTTTATACAACAAAGGTGTAGGTAGGTAGGTATTAACAGTTTTTAGATATTTTATGAAGGCAGCTCTGATTAAAATAAAAACCTTTTCGGCTTCGTGAAACATATCAGGAGAATCTAAAAGAATTCGTTTTCGTTGCAAAAGGATTTAAATATATTTTATTGCCATACTTAGTCGAACGTGACTGAAAAACGATTGTGGCAAGATTGCTTAGGCATATGAATTTCGAAAAAGGTTTTATACTAAGTACTTATTTTGGCTTTCATCATCATCATCAGCCTATCGCAGTCCACTGCTGGACATAGGCCTCTCCAAGTGCACGCCACTGAGATCTATTTTGGCTTTACTTAAGGCAAATAAAAAACCTAAAAATAGACATAATATATATATATATATACACCGTGACATTTTAGTCGTCTTACAACGGCAGCCCACTTCATGTATCCAATGACTAGAACACGTTCATTAAAAAAAATATATATATTTATGACATTTGAATAATTAAAAAATAAAATAAATTCATTATTATGACGCATGACATAGATTATAAAAACACCCTGTAGTGAGCGCAGCCCGAGTCTTGTATCAATGGAGCGGCGCGGCGCGGCGCGGCGCGGCGTCTTTATCAAAGTTCATTCACCCTAGCGCAAAATAAGTTTCTTACTATTGCAATCTTAATGTTCTCATTATGTAGCAGTTTGTAAACTTGCACTCTTACTTAACTTGTGACACTTAATTCCAATTCTTCCTTCATACTTTTTACGGGCTTAGGACCATCAGAAACATTTTTCGTAATAAAACCAAAACAAAGTGATGTAAGTTGACAATGACGTACCTATTATCAGGCCTCTGTCACTCTCTGTACTCGCGCGCGATAAATGCCTACCGCTCGCTGGGTTACCGGTAGCCCCACGCGGCTCAGGGCGCACAACAGTCACACGCGCCGCGCGCGCTCCAATATTATTATTTTTATTTCGTGCGGGTTGATCACTCCTCGGTTCCGTAACATTATTAGATTGTTAGGCGCAGCGTACAATCTTCTTGCTTCCCTTAAATTGTCACCAGCTATTGCGTACACGCGTACCATTTGTAGGTACTCGATATTCGAGTAGCGACGGTTCCTATCACTCATCATGCAAGACGTATACCCTATTCACTCGTAGCGATCGCGAACAACACTTGATTACCGGTAGTGCGCGCACACTTCCACTTGCGGTGTTCGGACGGCAACTGAGTCACAGAATGACCTTAAAAACCTATTTTTAAGTAAAAGGCGGCATTTATCAAAGTCCACGTGGACTCTTTGAAAAGTGCCGTCGTCGTCTTTGGCGGTGCCGTCGTGCCGCTCGTGGAATGAATCTCATTGGATGACAGTCCACGTGGACTGTGCTAGATTGGCTTACGATATTTTGTCTCGTAAAAAATGGAGATAGAACGATCACTCGACTCGAGCGCTGGGAAGGTACCTACTTTCTACCGTTTGATACGTAAACATTATTAACAGGATGTTTCTTATTTCTAATGTATTATTTATTTTTCTTTGCACCTATTATCTTAATTAATGCTATAAAATTAATAATCATGTCTAGTGGTATTTTATGTCGGATACATTCAGTGGACCACCTTTGTAAGACGACTAAAAAGTCGCGGTGTATATAATACTATTTATAGCACACACTTATATACGAATAATTAAAGGCTCAGTTTCAGAAGCATCGGAAATATGAGATGAAAGGAGACTGGGTTCAGTGTGCCGGGCGAATCGGGTCACTGACCCCAACCCTTTGCTGAATACCGCTAGTTTTATATAGGGGTATGTAGATTCGGTTTGATGTTATATATCTTTCTTAATTGGGGATGGTGTGGGTTGATTAAGTTGTCTTTGATTAGGTTGTATTTAGCTTTTACGCCATGCTAAAATGCAAGTTTGTCTGGACGCATCAAAGCAGAAAAAATAATGGATTTTGGTTTGGTTCTTATTATATATTTATTTATTTGACCACTACGTTATGCGGTATGATTTTTGTGTCCTTAGGACTCCCATCGGACTATGAGAGTAAGGAAATAAGAGAAAGTTTATGACAACCCAAATTGTCTGATGTCTTCTATCGTAAAGTTTGTTTGAGTGATTGGTTGATTTATTATTATTAATTCCACGGTGTCATGGGTCGAGTTACAAATGTCGTGCCATCAGCATGACCTAGCTAGCCCTATTGTAGTAAAGCTACACACACTGCAGACTAAACTGTCGAGTTACAGTTGCCTCACGTTAAGAAAAAGTTTTTATTTTTTAAGGCTCCAGCAGACCGGATGCGTATGCGTAGACGTAAGCGTAGTCACGCGCGTAGTTACGGCGTAACCATGAGTTGTAATGTATGGAAATGTATGAGACAGGCCACATCGCTTGCGTCACGACATGCACGTCTACGTTACGCAAGCGGTGTGGCCTGTCTCATACATTTCCATACATTACAACTCATGGTTACGCCGTAACTACGCGCGTGACTACGACGTGGTTACGCATACGCATCCGGTCTGCTCGAGCCTTTAATCCTGAATTTAAAAATTAGTAGGTCTGATACTGGCCAAATAACCGACGCGACCGTTGCAATTTGCGCACTTCCATCCATCTCCATACTGATTTATGAGTCCGAACAAACTGTCGGCCTACTAAAAGATTGCACCCTGCAATCTTAGGTCTGGCACCAACTAAGCCAAGCGTAGTTCCGTAAAACTTACAATATATGTATTCTCTCTTGAAGAAATATATAACTCTTGGAATAATACTGCAACGTTACATAGTAGTAGACTTTAGCACTATTTCCCGTTATAAACACTGCTCTTTAATTTGATCGTATAAAAACTTTGGCACGTGTGTTTTGCTTTGTAGAATATTACTACATTGTTAAAAGTTAACTTTGTAGTTTTGTGAGTATATTTTTAATAATACCCTTTTTGTTTTTGATACGAATATCTTAACACGTAGCTTTTATATGACAAAATGTGTAGGATTTTTTTGCATTTTAAAATGGTAAATTCAGCGTGAAAAATATTAGAAATATGATCGATTTGCATGCTTTAAATCTTACCCGAATTGTGAAGCTTTTTTTGTAAAGTCGTTTAAAACAGCAACATACCTGGAACAAAACAATAGTAATTAAAACCTGCTCATTTGGCACAATTTCATTTTTCACACTGTAATTTATATTGGGTTTCCCGTAGTTTCACCTGCGTGAAAACTACATCCACTACTAGATAAAGTATATATAGCCTATGTTATTCAAAGATAGCGTAGCTTTCCAAAAAATAATTTTTAAATCGGTTCAATAGTTCCAGAGGCTTTGTACTCTACTTATGTATAAACATACAAAAACACATCAGTATATATAACAGAAGTTTCAGATTTTTACTACAGTTTATACAAGATGTCCTGTGACGAGAAAGAAAAGTAGTTACCTATTTGTCTGGTCACAAATACGCCAAATTGTATATAACGGACAAATAATACACTGCCGTCTCCTAATCCATTTTTACGAGTCCCGGAGGCGAGCCGCGGGTTTTTCAATCTTTGCCCAAAAACAACTCGCAACACGTATTTATACTACAATATTGTTGAGAATGACTATGTTCCCTGAAGGATAGTCTGCGTTTTGGTAACGTAACAACTGAAAAGTTTTGTCAAGAGATAACTTTAGGAATTGTAATGATAAAGCTTATTTTAAGTATGTTTACTTAATGATTTTGGTAAAACTTTTGTTGTAGGTAGGTATATAGAAGTTTTATTTAATATCTACTAGATTATTTTTGTCTATATACTTATATGTATAAAGGAAAAAAATATTGAGATATTTTTTAAGAGAACAAAAACTTAAATAAACTTTAATAAGAGATACACATGTGCATACATTAGGTTTACATTTAACACACATAGAATGCATTTTTTAAATTAATTATACACAAATTATTCCATTTACCGAAAACTGAGGGCCTTCAAAAATCTCTTTACAAGTGGCTCACTTCTTAAAAATAAATGATTATTAAAATCTCCCTGCATTCCAATAAGCTACAATATTCCTTTACCTTCAATAGCATTTCTAAATAGAGAGCAACTGTAGGTAATAAAACCCCTGCGGCTATCAAATGGTTTCATAAAATTAAAGGCAGTTCCAACGGCCATTGAAAGGCGCTCCAATCATTCTTACACTTCGAATAGTAGCGCTAGAAGATGGAATTGCGTTTTCATATTGAAATAACTGCTGTTCAATTAAAGATACTGGTTTCGTCACAGATTAAGGAAATATGAGCAGAGATGCTATAATGCAGGTAGGTCAAGCCCCTTCTTCTATGTCAAATCCGTACGGTGGGCATGACTTAAGAGGACGAATTGGAATTTTTGGCGCCAAGGATGTCAATTTTTCTCAGTAAATACAAAACGGATCAAAATACAACTTGGTTACCTGAAAGTTCATGATATAAACCTTATTTTGTTAGTTGTAGAAACATGATTAGGTAACTTTTATAACAGAGAAAAATATATCAAACATACCTCTTTTTAAAAAGAGATTCACATATTATGGGCAAACGGGACCGATTTAAGCCTCTTAACTTTTTTAGTAGTTGAGTATATACATACTCTTTAAAATTGTAGTAGGAATTTTTATTAAATTATCATTTCTAAATATTAAAATTACAAAACCATTTTGTCGCTTACGACTTTTAGTTATAAGCTAGCGCGCGTATTGTTATCCTCGCCCCGCTCAGACGCTCCGACCCCTTTTGGCGCCTTAGATGCGCGTGCCGGTTATGGAATTATTGTTGACCACTTCCTCGCCTTAAACGATCATTTACGAGGGAACTAACGAAGCGTTTCGGTTCTTTGAGACATCTGTCAACGAGTTTTGGTATTACAAAAAACTATCGGGTCCAAAGAAGGCGTATTAGGGGAAGATAGTAACTTTCCTCGTCCTAACTTCTTAGGAGATTTTTCGCTAGTCCTCCATGGGTTTCGTATAAGAATATATAGACTATCATGAGATAGTAGAATAAATTGGTTTACCAGATGTCGCTATTTGTAACTACAATTTATTGTGGCTTCTAAAGTTTTCATTACTGTTAACGTTAGCCGCGGAAACTTCTGCAATAGTTAATTTGATAGCGTTTATTACACAAATATGTTCATTCTAACATTTTGAACTGTATCCTAAAAATACCTAGTTTAAGAAGTGACGAATGCAGCAATATGCTGTGTTCATCCTCCAAGATTTTCAACTATGTAAACTTTTTTTCTATCATATTTACCTTCATATCCAATCTAGCTGGCGCATTATTAAAAAAATTCAAACCTTAATTAAACGTGCATTTTTTTATTGCAAAATTAATTATTATTTGATTGAAAACTTTTAGGTTCTCAACTGTCTGGAATTTTGAAAATAAGTAAATATTGCAACGCGCCATGCAGAGGAATGTTCAAATGGGGTACGAAGGAGTTTCGATAAGAAATGAGTTCCAATTACCGACTTAATAATTACTAACCTTGATCTTTATACCGTTGCTAAGCAACGAACTCCTCAACATCTTAACACAGGGAAGTAATTTAATATTCACCCAAACCTTTCCTTAACCCTTAGCAAATACAGATTATAAATTTCGCCACAGCCAACCCTCAAATCGTCAAACACTCGAAATGGGAACTTAATGGGATATCGAACAGACTTGTTAACCCTTCCGATGCAAATTGGACATATTCGGGAAACCCTAGGGTTGGGACAAAACGGACCGAAAAAGGAAAATTTTGGCGACAGCGGTGATTTTCGTAATTCAGTTTCGATAATGGCTCAAACTTGTGGGAAAGATATCGTGGTTTTTAAGATGTATTTATTGGTTAACGGGATAAGTAGGTAATGCTAATTAAATTGGTGGGGGTTTCCGAAATATGTTACTAGCAGGTTTCAAAATTTTTATAGAATCGATTAAAACGTGTTTTAAAATGATGTTTGTGACACAGAAAATGAATACATTCATTTGTTGACTGTACTTTTGCTTGAAATCCGGTTAAATTTTAAAACGTGTCGATTTGGTGAAAACATAAAAGTGTATAATTTAAGATTCACTGACTGGACACGCATCAAAATCTTAACGTGTCGAGTTGACGACATGAGAAATGTAAAAATTTTTAGTTTAACCAAGTGGACACATTCGTGGTGAGTTTTATTAAGTGTGTCGAGATGACGAATTACTTATGCTTCAAAAAATATGTTCCAAATATGTTTTCATTTGATTGGACATTTTATATGTTTAGTGTATTCTGCATCATCGTCAGTAACCAGTATAATATTGATTCCCTATCACATTTGCTCCTTAGACTTCAGTTACACGCAATTATTTTGTTTCAGGCTTTCAGATTTTACAATTCCCAAAACTAACAACAGCGCTTTACAATCAGGTTTATAACCCCTTACACAAATATGTTTGAACACATACACTAACACAAACAAACAACGTAACGTAACATGTTACACATACATATTGACATGTTAGAACTAGGTACTCGTTGTTCGCAAAACAGGAGGCTTTTGTACTAATAACATTTTTCGAAGAAGTTACGTCGTGTTGTGGGGTGTAATTCTTGTAACTATTTTGTTGTTGAGATTAGATTATTTTTGGTTTCTGATAGAGGTTTTCATGCACATATATATTTTTTCCCCAGGGTTTAAAAAAAAAGTTTACGAGTTTTTGCAGTCGGTCGACGGAATTTTTAACTTCATTCATCATCATTATCTGTCTAGTCTCTTCCGAACTATTTTAGGGTCGGCTTGCAGTTTAACCAGATGCAGCTGAGTACTAACGTAACTTCATTGTTCTATTTATAATTCACTGGTTTCTGAATTACGGTGATAACAGTTTTTTTTTTGCAAAAACCGACCTACTTACTAAAAAATTTATAAGTTACACCACAAACAAAATCAAACTTCAGCACATTTCAGTAATTAGCCAAAGGCCCCCACAGCTAAATCACTACAGGCCCCGTTGACATTGAAGGACCACTTGACCTCCGAAGGGTTGGCCTCAAGCCCTTCACACTATTGAGAACACCCACCTACCTTCAAACGGTAACCAGAAAGGGCCTAACCCATTAAATTTCAATTTCAGGAGAGTTTGAAAATCTCGCTGAAATTAAAACAATTATTAGGAAGCTTAAACTTACTGAACTGGCACTTTACTGCCAATTTTTTGGTAGCTTATTTTTGAAGAAAAGAAAATGGTTTACGAAATCGGTGTAAGAAATAATTCTTTTGACAAGTTCATGAAATATTACCCCAATTAAGCTAACAAAAGCGCGTAATTTACATATCTTAAAAACTGCTTCGAAAGCAATAACCCATTTATAATAATAATAATTCAAAATCTTCCAAAAAAGGGTTCTTCATAATTTAATCGGGTTAACCCTTTCGCTGTCGTAAGTAACCCGAGCTAAAATTAATCATTTTACTCCCTTAAGCTTCCCTTCAGTTTTCGGTATACGGAACCCTAAGGTTAAGCCAAAAAGGGTTCAGTGGATCTTATAACGCACGCCGTATTTTAAATCATGCAAATGCGAAGACCCGATTCTTGTTCCTTATTACAGTGCGGTTAAAGCGGTCTGCTGACTCTGCGACAAAATGGAATATTTCTATCATATTCTAGTGAAAATAAGGAAGATATATCAATAAAATAGGATTTATATTAATATCACAAGGCTGAAAAGTTTGTTCGGAGCTGGTTAACCAATATATAGAAAAAAATACTACAGTCAATCGTAGGTATGTAATATGCATTATAGGCTTCTTCTCATCAGCTTTCATCTTTGGATAATACAGGGCCCCGATTATAAAGTAGGGATCCTTATATCAGACACACACACACAAAGGTGCATTCAGGCATTTCAGATTTTTTGTACATTATTAAAAACCATTTAAATATCTATATAAATCATGTTAAATTGCAGATCGTTGACGTGTCCTATCCCTTTGTCAGATCAAAGGCTTTTAATCACGAGTCTTTTTGCCAAATTCGTCGACTTTTATCCAAACACTTACTTCAACGTTACAACTACCCAACAGGATAAATCAGTCTCACAGTGAACAGGCGGCTTACAGTCTGTATTATTTAAAGAAAACCGACCTTTACACACGTCTATTTTTGTCGAAGTACAGCAGAATGCGGCGCGATCTGCGTGGCAACAGGAGTCAAGGGGGTCGGCCTGTGAATGGCAATCTTGTGCTATGGGGTAACCTTTATTTGATAGATGTGCAATATAGAAAGGGTATTTGTTGTTTTCTTTAATGTTTGAATGTCGGTTGTAAGAAGACAAATGAAAAAATGGGGACAAACGTGAGAAATTGAAAAGAAAGATGAGTGGTTTTTCAAGAAAATATAGAATCCTTTGGTACTTGTAGGTAATATTTATATTACAAATGCCTTGAAAGTAACTGTGTATCTATGTCGTTTTTTCGTTTTTCTGTTTGCTATTTTCACGAAAAAAATGATTAATTAAATTAAAGATTGATTTAAAAAATAGGGAACGACAGACGAAAGTACGTAGGCCACTTTTTATCTGGGTGCGCGAAGAAGTTAATTAAAGGAATGCTAGGGGAACCGTGGAGAAAATCTAACGAAAAAATGGGGAGTCTTGAAATTCAGTAAATATAAATACCGAAAACAGTCTCCACACAATTCAAATTGAAGAACAATATAGTAACAACTATTTAGTAATCTGTGACAATATTCAGAATAACTCAAATAATTTGCCGGTGTCCACTAAACCGCAAATTGGCGTCGTGATTGCTCCCAAAGGTTTGTTTGTGTAACCACAGTTAACTAACCAACGTTATTATTGGTTACGGTCAAGATCAAAGTTTATTCGACCTTTGACAAGAGAGAAATCAATTTGGATAAAATCTAGTCTTAGAGTAAGTACATATGTGAAATTTTTATCTACAATTGCTAATATTCTTCAACTAGCTTCCGCCAGCGGCTTCGCCCGCGTGGTGTGTTGATAAAAAGTAGCCTAAGTGTTATTCCAGGGTATCACCTATCTACATACCAAATTTCAATCAAATCGGTCCAGCCGTTTTTGCGTGATTGAATAACAAACATACATCCATACATTCTCACAAACTTCCACATTTATAATATAAGTAGGGTTAACTAAGGTGTGGTTAAATCATCTGAAAATCAGATGATCAAACCACACAGGTTCGATTCTTGGTGAGGCATTTACCAATATAGCAGTTCTTAGGTATATATGTACTTTCTAAGTGCATTTTGAACATAAACGCCTGAGTAAAAGTGAAGCAAATCATTCTTACACAAAAGTTTGAAATCTTCAATCGACCTTGAGCAAGCACAGTAATCAAACCTTAGGTACTCCTTCTCTGTATGAGAAGAGCCAGTAAAAAGTCTGATTATAAAAAGTCTCAGTATCATATAAGCTTGTCTATAAACTGGTAGATCTATACTAATGTTATAAACTTTGTTTGTTTGTTTGTTTGGTTGTAATGATTAAACTCAAAAACTACTGTACCGATTTTAAAATTCTTTCACCATTAGAAAGCTATATTATCTGCGAGTAACATAGGCTATATTTTATCCAGGTGCGGGCAGTAGCTCCCACGGGACGCGGGCGGATGAAACCGCGGGAAAACGGCTAGTAATAAAATAAAACCCTCAACCATAATAATATTTTCTACTTATTCTTTCAAACTTTTGTATCAACAATACGACACATAATATAAAAATATCAAAGAGAAAAAATGTACACAAATCCATTATGTATGTACATATTTCAATAAAAACAATTTTCTAGAACAAACAAATTACCAAGTTGTTCCAAAGAATTTTCTTTTATGTTGCCTCATTGGCTTAAAGGTATAAGTTTTATTTACATGCCAAGTTCAAAGATGTCTTAAGTTTTATTTATATACCAAGTATTAGTATAGTATATGTGAAGGAAAAGCTTTTTGAGAATATGTTGTGAGATTATAAACAGATAATTTTTTGGATTGATATTGGCCCCACTTGCATCAAAAACGTTTATTGGAATTTTTCAACTCAGATATGTACAGTACACATGAAAACGCCCCCTTTTAAAGCTCAACAATTAATTTATTAATCAATTAAGCTATCGATTATCATGAATGAACATCTGCCTGTCAACCTTTTTTTATGGGTAGTCATCAAATGACTCCTCTCGTTGTGAGTTAGCAGCGTGAGGGAGTGTCAGACTCTTACTGACTAAAGTCTGTACCAGGGCCGAAGTAACTCTTTCGAACAATCCCGCAGCCCCGGCAGGCCCTGGCCCTGGTGGGCCCCTCTACTACCTGCTCAATAAAAATTACATGTGAACTTAAATAATAGGTAACAAAGCTTCAATCTTAAATTCTACCCGGACTAAGAATAAGAAATATTCGAAGTAAAACCACACAAAACAGGCTTATAACATCAAAATTGAAGTAAATAAACAACAATAGGAGCCAGCCTTTGGCGCGAACAATTGAGTTGAGGGATTGTGCCTTTCAGTAACCTATAGTAATGTTGAAACGACTTTATTTGTACACACATATTATATTGTGTAAGCCACTATTATGACGAAAATGTTGGCAATCAAACAATTGTATGAATACTATTGCAATATTTATTGGTCCTGAATGAGCGATTCCTAATCGCAGATAACTATTCTAATATGACAAAGAGTAAATGTTTTTTTGTTTGCTTGCAAAGGCTCTGAAACGACTGAACTCATTTGAGAAATTCTTTCACTGTTGGAAAGCTACACTATCTTCGTGTGGCATAGGCTATATTTTATCCGGGTACGAGTAGTAGTTTTTTCAGTACTTGGATGAAACCGCGAGAAACGTCTGTCGATAAAACAACAGCAACGAGCAGGGATCACATCAACCTACAACAACCTCCAATCACCTACAGACTAAACATTTTGATAGCACATAATTTCTTAAATACGAAATTAAATCAGGATACAATATAACTTCAGCTTCACAAACAATATGAACTTTGAAAATGCAACTGCAACACTCCAGCTTTAAAAGCATTACGCATGCATTTCTGGCCACCCCTTAACTGCAATAAGCGTTCAAACAAACAGTCTCTCTATACCCGCAGACTACAAACTTTTAGTCGGCCGATAGTTTGGGCTCATAAATCACTATGAAAATGAATGGTAATACGCCCATTATAAAGATTACGTATTTATTATCCGACGGACTGAAAACTATGATAAGAATCAAAATTTCCCTTAAAGCAAAAAAAAATATGCCAACCATTGCCATTGCCAACCAGTTTGTTTGGGCTCAAAAATCAGTATGAAGATGCCAAGTAGTACGCACATTACAAAGATCAGGTATTTGAGCGGTATCAGACGGAATCAAGATTTTCTTAAAAAAAAAATTTGGCAACCATCGAACCAACTATCGGCCAACTGTTTAGTCGGCAGTTTGCAGATACTTTAGCTGTAACAAGCGTTCAAACAAACAGTCTCTCTTAGTCGACAACCACGAAAGTTAGGAAACTTAATTGTTTACAAACTCGCCCCTAACTCCATGTGAGAACTAAGTTAAACGAAATTTCTAACGAAGCAAGGTTGAAGTAACTTATTTTGTCATAACTTTATTGGGGACTCAGCTAACACAATTGGGCTACAATTTTTGTTAAGTGTATCCTAAATTACCTTTCTTAGTATGATCTGATATCTAGTAAAGCACATTAGTATAATTACTCGTAGTTTCATCATCATCATCTCAGCCATAGGACGTCCACTGCTGAACATAGGCCCCTTAGATATAGGCGACCTGCATCCAGCTTCGGCGACCTTTATAAGGTCGTTTGTCCACCTTGTTGGTGCACGTCCTACGCTGCTCTTGCTAGTCCATGGTCTCCACTCAATTACATTACTCGGAATTTACTTTTATTGAATAATTTTTGCATATTGTGCAACTGTGGTGGAGAAATTCAGCAGTTTTGGAGAAAATCCCGCCCTAACAGGTAGAAAAATGCAATGCTCTTTTAATACGTGCAAATATGTGTGGTGGAACATCGACTTTTAAGACGACATTACAAACAAATTAAATTATTCCATTTTATCTTCTTAAGCTTCGGAAGTAACATGTGCAGCTACATTAAAACCACTTAAAAAGGCTAAGCAAAGTTGCAATGAGTCGGATCAGCATAATTTGGCATCATTAAACATGGAAGTTACCCAGAATTTCTTGTTTAAAACTTAACCGGGTACGCATAACCGGCAGTTACCCGGCGCTAAAAGCCTCTGAAACTCGAAAACTTAATTGCTTAGTAACTCGCTGGCTTAACTGAGGGATAACAATTAGTCAAAATATTGGTTTCACATATACTAACGTGTATAATATAAATACTCGTGGGTGAAAACTTTAGTCATTTATCACGGTGCTAGTTTCTGCCAACGGTTTTACCCATGTCCGGTGCGAATTCTACCGCGCGCCAGGATAAAAGTATGAAATTATTTCAACGATTTAAGGTTGAAAGAATTTTTTCTCAAACAGTCCAACAAATTCTGAGATAAGAGCAGTCAAACAAACAAAGTCCTCAGTTTTAAATACTGTTAATATTACATTACAGTAATCAAGTTTAGTAAAGATAAATAGATCAATAGGAGCCATTTACACAACTAAGTACCAATTGAATCATTATATGTATATTAAGATTTCTTTATTTTTTTATTCAATGAATAACTACATATCACTATATTACATGTTATATACTATAGCATACTATATACTTTGCTACACAAAAAAAATACCATTGAAATCGACCACACAATCTAAACACAAAACCTCAACCCATATAGCTTCAAATTCAACGCACGCGCAAGCTCTACTCAAAGAAAACAAAACTATAAATACATCGCCGCCATATTGTGAAACAATGAACGCTTTGAGTTAACCGTGTCGTTAACTGCTTTGTTGGCAATTAATAGAATTAATACCTAGTGTTAAGAGTAACTGTGATTGTTGAGACGCAAAGAAAATATAAAATTAGCACAAAGTATAACAGTCCTTTCGCACTCTGGCACACTTTCAATTTGTACACACATCAAGCTATACGAAATCAGTTTGTCTTGGACTCGCTTTATGATTTTGCTTCAAATTAAATGGTCAGCTTATACTAGTTTTGTATGGCTTGATATGCAGCCGTCTGTAGCTACAAGTGTCGCGCGGTTTTTAATGACATTTTGTACAATGAGTGGTTCGTTCAATTGTTTGTTGATTTTGGCCGATGACGCTTGGTTTTTTCGCTCGGAAAATCCGTCAGTGTGAATTCCTGAAAGACCTGAAGAAATTATTTCCCATGAAAATTAATCTACGATCTATTCCTGGTTCTAGATAGATTATCTGCGTACGAAACGTTTAAATTAGTTCAGTAGTTTTAATACATTTTGAGAATTTCTTTCGTTATGTTACTTAGCCATAAGGTCATTTTCTATCTAGTAAGCTTACCATTAGGAATGTGCTCAATACTTCGTGTGGTTATACTAATTTTACAAAATTAAAATAAAACTTTTTTCAAAGGCTTTCTTCTAAATGTTTTTCAAAAATTAAACATGAACAAGAAACATGGAAAAGCTTTTACAATCTTGTTTTTGAGCATTATGAGTGGGTGTGATTTTAAAGAAAACGCGGCTGAAAATCTTTTTTATTTTTTATATACCTACAAAAAGAACATTTGTCATAAGATGAGATTTTAACCAAAAATAAATAAAAAGGAAAATAACTAGAACTATTGATTCAATATAACAATTTGAGAACACTTCTAAGTCATAAAATTTGTGAAATCCACAATGTACCTATTATAATATATGTACAAAAATACCTACCTACCTACAAACCTAAATTTTCCTGTTATATGTAAATTTAACTCTCGACTAATTTATGATATAAATGACAAGTTTATAGCGTGTTCCTGGATATCAATATATATTTTACACGAAATAAATTGTTCAAAATAATATACTCACGGAAAATTTTGTCCTATTTTACCCTTACGTGACACTTATAAGTAACTATGACGGTGCTATGATGTAATACAGAAAAGCCACTGGTATTCACCAAAGTTGGTTGAAGCATCAACCACAGTCAAGGGTGAGTCGCACTGTATGTAACCATATTGACCAATGTGACAGCTGGTTTTTTATTACAGCTGCATGGTACAATCTACCTTAAGCAAATAAAAACCGAATAGTAGATCCAAAACAGACTTGGAAACAACACATTTCAAGAAAAGCTTTCATAGGTACTTGCCAAGTTTCATATTCCTACCTATGTTCTCTTTTAGCATTCAAGCTTTTGAAGCTGAAAATGTAGTATCATTTTCTTAAATACATATAATCTATAGACGCAAAAATCCATTTGTCTTTCATCACTTCAACATACACGATATGGAAGTAGGTATATCCACATTTTTAACAATTTCATGGAAAAGTTTGCAAGTGATTTCCCAAAACTTTTCATAGTCATACAAGAATGATGACGCAAATTGTGTTGGGTTTTTGACGGCTATTCCTACGCAATTTGATGACGATTAATAATATTTATAGTAAAAAGTGATTTAATAAATATATTTGTCATTTTAAAAGTAGTCATAGGAAATTAATCTATGCAACTTATTTCATGTGGTGTTCATTAAATGACCAAAAACGTATGGACATTACATATATTCACCTCTGTAAAAAAACGTTGGAAAACTCTTAATGAGATCACAAAAAAGTTTTAAGCTCACGTGAAAAAGGTTGTAACTGCTTACATACTGATTTTACAAAAAATACTGAGTAGCCAAAGAATAGGTTAACATTTTACCTTTTTTTGGTTTATACGTCGTTCAGCTAGAACGACGTATAAACTAGGTATTGCAAAGAATAATGTTTTTGGTAAGATTTATATCATATGTTATCACGTGATTTATCTCAGAAAAATCTCGTCCTACTAACTACATGATATATGAAAAACAAGATTATGAGCCTCTAATGAGCTAGATATTTTACTGTGTCTGTCTATTTTATGAAAGGTAGGTATTATATTACTAATTACACGTTTAAGTCAGATAAAATAAATATTATTCTAGACGTATGTGTATATTTCTCATATACCTACCTGTTACATAACTACACTGCGAAATAGAAACGTTTCTATAAGACTCAGTATATAAAAATAATAATTACTTATAACTCTGCAAAACTTATGTGTAATGAGCATTAGGTATATGTTTCTATTTTACTAGTAGTTCCCTGAAGCACTACCTGCTTTACAAAAAAGCCTTCCCCCGGTCTTTAGACCATCTATGTGCTAAATGTAATTTAAAACATAGCAGTTATTTTAGCACGAAAACTAGACAATTTATAACATTATAGATATTATTTTATATTTTATAGAGATATTAATTTTTTAATGATTATCTTTTGTTTTTCATTGCGTTCAGTATTGATAGTATAAGGTCCTTTTTCGACCAATTCTAACACTAGTAGGTACCTACATAGTATTAAGCATGTCACAAACGAGATAGGAATTGACAGTGACCGGTCATGCACGTCCCAGTGAGTGACTATGTAATACATTGCGCTGGCTAAGTGGCTGCAATTTAGTGTGCGGCCAGCTTCAAGGCGTTTTTTTAAGTTTAAAGCGGATTCAAATTGTAGCGGTTCTATGTGTAGTTTTTGGTGTATTTATTAAATGTTTATGGAACCTTGAAATATTATCTGTTATGTCATATCAATTAAGTGGTAACTGATAACTTGTCACTAGTTGCAAACAGTTGGTGACAAGGAACATTTATTGAGGTGTACAAAAATATTTTGTTTATAAAATACCTCATGTGTTGTTTATATTATATTTTAATTAAAAATAAATATCTCTCATCTTTCTGAGGTCCATACAAACAAAATAGATTCGTAGACTAATAGAGCATTACAGAGGAAAAAGCAAAATACTAATGACACAAAAGCTTTAAATATGTATGTGAAACAACATATAACAATCTTATCGTAGGTATATCACAACTAAACGACAAAAACCATTCTAGTACACAAACATTCTATTCTTACAATGCACACAAAAACAATTGCCAGCCACTAAACAAAGACGTAAAATGCCAGCGAAATATTAAGTGCCAGTTATATGGCAACCCAGGTCGTAAGCAGCGTTAAGTGTGGCAACACTGCCATAATGCTGCCACCGCCCGTAAACAAAAAGCAATTAAAAAGATTAAGGTTCTATTCACATTGGAGAAGCGAGGCTAGGCTATATTTGTTTTTGTTTACAATTTATAGTGGTTTGTTTTTAAACTTCAGACAGGATAGAAAATAAGTGTTAAATAATACGGGATTAATACTTTATCCTTTTGGACACTGACACAGACATTTTATCTTACCTAAAGTTTTAATTTCAAAAAAATGAAACCACTGACTTCTGCTTCTGGTTTCACCCTTCGTGGAAAGTATTTCGCACATGAAAAGTAGCCTTCTAATGAATGGTCTATCTAACACTGTAAGAAAAACCATGAATTTTACTTGAATGAAAGTTTTTGTAAAATAAACGTGAAAACGTACGTTTCAAATAAAGCGCCAAAATGGACAATCCGATCCAATATGGCGACCATGCAAATGTCAAAGTCATATAACAACTTACGAATAGTCGCAAATAGAGCCACTAGAAAGAAGAATGGCGAAAATGGACCCACATGATTTAAAGATCATTCATTCGCAAATCTATATGAATTTAAATAACAAGTTTGATAGAGGATTGTATAAAAAATATTGAGTTTTTAGCTCATGGGAATTAAAAGTTAGAAATAAACTAAATCTATTAAAAATTAGATAACATGCAGTTTGCGAACGCATCGTGTGTCACTGATTACGTTCCTATCTTCATAGTTAAGTAGATTCATCGCCGTACACTTGTGGACGTCTACGTTTCTACGAGTTCTACGTTTGGCAGTTATTATTTTCTTGTATTTTTTACTTAAAAATAAAATAGAAACAGCAACAATGAATAAGCAAAGTACACATTTAGTGAATAATAATTACAACGTTAGCATGTTGTATTGCTAACCTTTTTTGTGCGAACGCAAATTGGAACGTTTGTGGCTAGAGGCTGCTGTCAGTGCTGTGTTCTGTCATTCCATGTTTGGTTTTGTTTTCAACGGCTAACTTAGGATTTGAATTCGATTTTGTGGATTACTTTTTGACGACTTTCTATTTGGACTGACTATTCTGCACAACGACTACCGTATTTATCTTTGGATTCCGATTTACAAGTGATTTGGACTTATTAACCGTGCAAAATGCGTTGTGTCAATTACATTGCACGATTACGAAGACATCGTGTATTGGATGAAAATGCTCAGATAATTGAGAAAGTGTAGAGATGGGTTTAGTAGGTTATTACTGCTATTGCCCTGTAGGAACTCGGACAGTAGGGTGTTGTCTCTCATGTCATGAGCATATTATGGTACATGGGTCATGCCAGACACCAGAACTATGTTTCTGCGCCAGCTTCATTCTTGGACAATCTTAATAAATTCATTATCCTCTTCTATGTTGTGATAAAAAGTAAATAAAAGATGTATTTAATAAGGAGTATATTGTTTCATTTAGTAAACATGTTTTTATGTAATAGTTTAACACCTATATGTTTTTACACACACTGCTGCTGAGCTACAACGTGACGCCAGCGCTGCGTTGTTGCGGCACGCTGCGCTAACGTAACGACACTACAATAAAATCGTGCGACTTCTCCGCTGCGGCGCAGAAGTCGCACAATTGTACATTACTGCAGTTACGCGGTGCATGCGACGGGCACCTGCAGGGCTAATGCTGCGTATGCATTAACCCTCAAGAGTTAAGGGTGACAAATCAACATCGAGCTTTGCTAGGCTGTGCTATGTTTGGTCAACTAAATAGAGCTTGCCTCGCACAGCGCTGCACAGCATGGTTTGTTTGTATCCTCATTAAAATATTAGAGACGGCCGAGTTAAACAGTCCAGTGCTGTTTTTTTAACTGCTCAGCTGCACAGCTCGATGTTGATCTGTCACCCTTACACTGATGCCGTGACAACGCGACGCCTGCACAACGTAGGTAGTCGCGGCGTCTGCGCTGCCAACACTTTTATCGGATGCCTACGCTGAACAAACAGTGAAGGCGATCTTTAAGACATCGTTCATCTATAGTTTAAACCAGGTCACCAAGTTCCTAGTTCACAAATATTCTTTTCGTTTTGAGATTTTTAGGTTATAATCTCCTACCTTGCATAACTTTTTTCTTCCAACTTTTGCAACTCATTATCCATTTGCTTTTTTGTTAGTTTTGTATAGATCTACAAGTAGTACTAAGTTTCAATTATGTACGAATCTTATATCAATGGGTCCCAGTTTACATACAAGTTCGCCATTCTTCTTTCTTCCATTCCTTTTTAAATACCAACGAATGCGTTTGTCTATTACATCATAGTCACGCAATATATCCATAAAAGTAATACGTCAGCTAATAGTTTGTATTCTGCATGTCAATAACCTCTGCCCTACGTGTCATTGTCATGGCGACACGCCATTTTGTTTATTGGTTTATGTCACGATTAGGGAAATGGGGGTTTGGTTTTTGATATAGTAGTATAGTCTATGGATGAAGGGTGAGTTTTAACTTTTAGATGTTAAGTTGGTTATGACGTTAAAATAAAAGAAATCATATCGATTGTTTGTAAAAGTAACCCCGGGCCTGGAAAACGAAGGGCTCCGGAAGGAACAATAGTGAATTTTAGTCAGTAAAACTATATGAGAAGACAGCCGCTGGTTTTGATTACAGGACTGTATCCTTTTAGCTTACAAGTAGATTTTTTTTATATTTAAGAAATTAAAGAAAACTACGTACAAAACAACCATCCAACATTTTGTTAATTGACTCGGTAAAACTCGATAACCTCTAGAAAATGGAGTCATTTCAATAAATAATTACTTCATGACAAGTTGCAAGTAATTGATTGAAAACGTTGAACAAAGACACTTCATTCATTATTCAATGATTTATTACTGTATGCCAAAATATTGGGCGATATCGTCATCAATTTGAAAACTCATTAAAGAGAGACCTGTAGGAAATATTCACCTTTTCAGATAAGTATTATTGTTTGTGATAAATAAATAAATGCAAAAGTCTTTCTCTCTGATTGTCTCGCTTTCATGACAAATCTATTGAACCTATTTAAATGAGTATATATGTATACCTACACATAGTAAAGAGCCTGAAAAAGCACAAAATTCCCATTTTATCCGGGTGCAGGAAGTGGTGTCCATAGGATGCAGGTAAAACTGCTTATAAATAGGGTATTTAGGGTAAAATTGACAGAATTTCTTCGGTCCTGTTGGTCCTCAGATTATCGCGTTGAAACCAAAGAAATTTGCGCTTTCAAACTTTATAATGTTTGTATAAATAAAACTATCAACTAAAGTGCAAAGTTCTTATTCAACAGAACATTTTCACACACTAATATAATTTATGACTGTTTAAGTTATTGTGTGCAAACCGTGTAATTGTGATAAATAGTCGTATAAACCTGTAAACTGAACTAAATAGACTTTAATTAATTCTATTAAGAAGTTGGACTGAAAGATTAATGTGTAGTGTTGTTCCTACGAATTGGAATCTAGTAGTATTTTATAGCTTTAGTTTCAGTGTGGGTAAATTATATGAATTTTCAGATTACAACTAGTTTGTCTATGTTTTTTAAGAAGTCAGAATAATTTATGATTTTGCAATGGGAGAAATATATCAATGCAAGTAATAAGGAATACATTCAATGTCGGAAATTATTCTTATTTTATTAATATTAATTGAAGGTATAGAAAAAATATAGAACCAACTACCATTGAAGTTCCTGTTATATTAGTACTAAATCTATTTAAGAAAACGTTGAAATCGACGAGTTTTTCAAATGTTCTTTCATTACATTAAATTATACACAATATATAATCGGCGTAAATGGGTAGGTATACAAGGTAGAATAAGCGTGTTAAAAATGCGCGTGTTTCTTGTTTTTATTGATTTTTGGGTGTGACAACTCAATGCGACACTCGTAATGCGTTCGTTAAATTATCTCTTCCAATTTTCATAAATGTTTCCGAAAATTTCATTTGCATTTGAGTATAAATCATCTCTATTACTATGATTAAATTAGACTTTCGAATATTAAAACGCAACTGTTTACTTTTAATATCTTGTTTTCGCAGTCTACACAAAAGAGCACCGCAAAATCATTCTTGTATTACATACATATGTTATTCCATAAAAATCTTACGTCAATCTTCGCCCAAAATCTCAACAATATCATAACGTAGGTACGTAGGTAGGTATTACGTTATAGTACGCCGCATACAAATATTTGTTCTGCGTCGAATATACACACACCCTTATCGTGAAGAGCCTAGCTTCACTGTGCTAATATATTCGTCAAAATGTATCGTTTGCCTTACAGAGCTTTCCTAGAAATGTGTGAATGGTACAGTGTTACTTTACTGTAATTTGTCTAACATGAAGAAGGTGATTTTTGAGATTCCATTTTCAGATGAATTGAGAAGATATTTAATAGGTATGTTGTATATTTGTTATTGTGTTGTAAATAATGTAAAACTTATGTAGAACGGTGTGTTTTTACTTGTTTTGACATCAATGGATAGGCCTAGGGATAAGCAAAGAATGATTTTCTAAAAATGTATGTATACGCGTTTTCAGACATCACAATGTAGGCAGAAAACTATTCTTATATCAGAGAAAAACACACAGCAAAATTGCGAACGTTCAATAACTCAGAAAAACCAAATACAGCAATATAATATATTTGTCACAAATACCTGCGACCCACTTTCGTATCACTTATTTCCTGATAAGACATGACAAATATGATAAAGTGGGTACCTGCACACAATTTAACCCGTTCCTGAAATTATTCAACCGAGAACACCGAGATTGACGAGCTCGCGGCAGGGAAGGGTTAAAACGGAGCGAACGACCAGAAAAAATATATTTTTGGAAATAAATTGTGAAATCGTGTTTATGTGAAACGTTTTACTTACAGCCAGTTTCTTCACCAAAAGTTAAAGCCAAAGTAAAAGTCAAAGTAATGTCTAAAGTAAAAGTAACGGTCAAATTCAATTTTTCTATTAGTTTTGCTGTTACTTTAGCCTTGAAAAAACGAATTTGACCGTTACTTTTACTTTAGCCATAACTTTAACTTTAACTTTTGATGAAGAAACTTGCCGTTAGTGGGAAAAGTATTTTGTAGAAGTATTTTGAAAGATTAATAAGGAATCAAAAATTCATAGTAGGTATTGAGAAAAAACATTTAGAAACTACTAAGTCCTAAATCAATACACGCAGAGAAATTGGTGACAAACAGAAGTACTGAATCGAATAGTAAAATGAAGTTACAAAGTTTCTAGTTTGAAATACTTGACCCTTGTTATCTTTACGACTAATTACTCATTCCTACTAATCGTATGTTTCATTATATTATTTGATTAATGTAGCTTACAAAAAAATATAATTGAACAAAAACATCAATAATTTATGTATCATGAACAAGAATTCTGTTAATATTTATATAATGTATTGTAAGTAATAAGAAACAGAGATTCGCAATTACTAAATGATCCAATTACGGTTAATGATTTACAATGTTACTGGTAGACTACGAGTGTGTTTGTAATCAAAACAATAATATTTTTATTACAACTACATTATTGTTTGCAGTACATATCGTTCGTAGCGTCACTTAAAAATCGTTTAGTTTGGTTTACCCTTTATGTAGTGTTAGGCCTTAACAAGACTATTATAGTAAAAACCGCACCGGAAACAGTAAACGGTACAATGCATGTATTACTCCGTGCTATTTGTTAGTGTGTTTTAAAATATTATAAAATAATAATGTTACAATAACAATCGAGGTGGTATTCATAGCAAAGTATCTTGTACTGTTTATCGAAAACTGTGTTTTTGTAAACAAACTCGCGCGCTCGCATCCCGCCCCGCCACCGCGCCACCCGCACCCGAGCCGGCGTCCGGCTTGGCGGCCATTGTGTTTTTGACCAGCGAGCGAGCGCAGTATTGCAGATTGAATTTGAAGTGTTTTTCGCCTTTTTGGGTTATTATTACAAAACCAGTGACGAGATGGATGATGACATTGACCAAGACGTCCCTCAGTTATTAAAGCAGTGGGGTTTACCCCAATATATTCATACTTTTCAAGGTAAGTTGTACCATTGTCTTAGTATCAGGATACCATGTGTTCTATGAATTTTATTGTAACAACTGTACATTTACCATGGTTCGCTTGGTTCGCATTAAAGTATTCTATTTTATTTAAATAAGCGATTTGATCGATTGTTGTTCCGGCTGTTTTTGGCCACGCAGTAAGAGTGTTGGCGTTCTTGTATTCGCATAATGGCTGATGTAGGTCTTCTTATTGTTGTAGTATTCATATTCAATTTATACAAGTATATTCTATATAAGCTATTATTCAATTTAAACAAGTAAGTGGTGTAACTATATAATGACTTTATAAGTTTACAACAAAAAGTCTTAAAGTTATTCATGGAATTTCATTATATACTTACGCGATAAAATTAGTTGATACACAGTCATCTCATCTTAAACTTAATGGGTTTGGCACACAGGACACCCAGAGTCAGCTCAGCTTCAAAACATGCGAAAAGGATAACTAGTCAATAGGCTTGTTTTATACAATCTAGGTTCCCAAGCCAAGTATTCGATTCCCCTAGACCAGAAAATTATGCCTTAGGCGTTGGGACTTTCTTGTGTAAGTTATACAATTATGTTTAACTATCGCGCTAACCGAAGACAATATTATATCATAATAACCTACTCAATTATTTTAATAATTAATTTTATTTTTGTGTATTTCAGCCGTTGAAAAATCTACTCTTAAAATCGAATGAAGGACAAGGCCTGCTAAATTTATATTCAGAACAAGGCAAATTATCAAATAATGGGCGAAGAAAAGTTTGCAATATAATAATAAAAGACCTAATGCAATCAGACCCAAATAATAGAATAGACAGTTCTCTACTTCTTACAAAAGCACAAGAAATAACTGAAGTATTCAAAAAGGAAAATATAAGTACTTACTTTATTCCATACATTAATGATACTAAACTTAAAATAAAAAGATGTGCAAAAGGCAAATTATATGACTGTCTACAAAACAGGCGCCGCGAATTAAGGGAGGCTAAGGTTATTAAAAAGAAAAATGGCAGCAACATCAACAATAACAGCAACGAGCCAGAAGTCGTCGAAGAAGGCAAGTTTTAAGTTATCTACCTGGGTTTTTATTTTTTTTAATAGCCAAATGTGATCCCACTGTTGGATTAGAGCATCTCCCAAATAGGTTATTAATTGTATTCAAACCTCAAAAGGAAAAAAGGACAACTGTGTTGTTTGTCTGACTGCCTTTCCTTGGCCTCTTTCTAGCAACTTTAATAACTTGCAGTTTCATCATCCTCCTAACGTTTGGCCCACCTTTCTGACACGGTTCAATTGAACCTGGGGTCCGCTTGACAACCTAATCCCATGATTTGGCATGACACTAGTTAATTACATTAATAACTTGCAACTTATTTTACTAAATTAAATTATTTTGAAGTCTTTATTTCATGATTTTTTTATGAGTCCATGTATCTTTCCAGATGGTGGTGCAGATGAAGATATCCAGTGGCTCCAAAACTGTACAGAACCCTGGCATTTAGTGATAGAGAAGTGGCAAAAAACTTCCAAAAATAGATTGAAGGAAATAGAGACTTCAGAAATGACCATCGGAGCATACATTAATAAATATCCAGTGTTAAAAACGCCACGCGGGCATGAGCTTCTTATTGAAGATTTAAGAAGGGCCCTATTAGAGCCTGTTCACACTAGCATTAATATCGCCGCGAGCACGCGGCGAGCAAGCTGCGATATCACACACATATAAAGTTTGCTCGCGGCGATATTATTGCGATAAAATAATCGCCGCGATACCGCGACGACCCGCGGCGAGCTCGTTGCGTGCACGCCGCGATCTCGCATCGCCGAAAAGAATCGCTAGTGTGAACAGGCTCTAATAGGGCCCCATACTTTACAAGTTGAATGTAGAAATGATAAGTATAAGGGACGTCGACGCTGAAAAGACGCCTGAACGGGTAGCATGATCGCGCGAAAAGTGATAAAACATCTCCCTATCGCACTATTAGTAAGTGCGATAGGGACGGATGTTTTATCGCGCGATCATGCTACCAATGCAGATGTGAGGGGCCGTAATGTGTAAGTGTAATTTCTACGGACCAATGATTGTGATGATTATATTAAAATAAATGTCATTTTTCTCTGTACATAATATTTTTTATTTTTGATTCCAGGGATCCTAAACATATAGAGCCGTAGCGCGTGGGACGTCGTAAAAAATGCCGATAATCTCAAATTCTATGATTCTAATCTAACACTTGATGACACTTATGATACAAGATAGTCGGAGTCTTTAGATAATGTATTGAAAAAGGCATTGTTTTACTACGTCACACATACTGCTGGCTCTATATATGAACTGCGTTTTGATGGAGCGCCTGCAATCCAGTGGACTGACAGCACCAACAACGGATCCCTTTTAGGCTTTCAGTGGAGAAAATACAGTTTTATTTACTTATAGACAAATAAAATTGGATTTTCGTCTACTAAAAGCCTGTGAGGACCCGTTAGTAGGTACTATAAGTGCACTAGATTGCAGGTTTCATCTAAACCAGTAGGTACTACATACGAGATAATAGCTATAACAATACCTAGGATGCTAGCATTACAATATGTATTGTACTTGTTACAATAAACATAAAGCTAGCATTGCAATACGAATAGTTATCATTACAGTTCAGGTCGTTATGTTACATAAATTGATTAGTAGATACAGCAAAATATTTAGTAAACCCAAAAAAAAAAGGTGTTTATGTATACAAGATCGCATAGTAGTCCTTACGATCGATTTAGTAATGTAAATTAGTGACGTATGGTTCTAATTACATTGGTATTGTAACAGGCGCGTTATTTGCACTGTATTGAGTACTATGTTGGTTGGTCAGTTAAACTTAACGTCTAGTTGTCCTTAATAAAACGATAGGTAAAAATAATAACAAAACGGTTTTTGTAAAGTCAACAACGAGTCTTGCTGTCACGGTTGTTAACAGAAGTTCTAGTTACAGTAGCATTTTTTCTCGTATAGATAGCCAGATATTTCTCTGCGTGTACTGTACTACACTATAATGTACTTCAATAAGTATACTATAAAGGTACTGATATTCTACTATTTATTAGTTACTAGCTGGTGCCCGCGACGTCGTCCGCGTCAGCTACATAGTAATACAGAGCTAGCTTTTAGCATTCGTGTATTTCTTAACAAATCACAATAACAATTGTGTCACTTTTACCTTCTAAAAAACGATCTAAAACAAGGGTCCAAATAAAACTATTGTCATGAATCTAGAGGTTGGTGTCTCTTCAATTCTGATCTGGTGAAAATGAGACCTCTTTCGTATAAAGATAGAATTTTTAAAATCGTTAGTTATTATTCTTATCTCGAAAACTACTGAAAAATGTTTCGTGAACTTTTATAGCAGAGCGCGGGTAAAAAGGATCGCATAAGCCAGTTCAAAATGTTTGGTATACCAACACTTCAAGACTATAAATCTAACTGATGGAAACAATGGAACACAGACCTAAACAGTGCTATTTTCAGTGAATTTGTACACACCATTTGCACATAATATATATTTAGAGTTACCCAAGTTTATACCAATAAGTTGCAGGTTCAAACACAAAAAAGGTTCGCAAATAAGAACAAACAATATTTTTTATGAAAAACTGATTTCCTGAACTGCCCACAAATGTTAGTGACATTTTTATTTCTACGAAAAATAAAGCCTTTCAGTCCTAACTGTGTTTGACTGGTATTTAAATTTATGGTCGGTTTTTTCTCGTTAAATTCTGTCATAACAATGCCGGTTAATATTTTTGGCGAGCATTTGAGTTTCAGCCAAAGTTTGTTGGTAAAGTTTTAAATTATCGGATTGAGTATTCAAATCGTTGTGTAATTTAAATAATACCTTCCTTTAACAGTTGGATACAACAGTTTGTTTACTACAAAGTTAGAATGAAGATTTTTGAATATTTAGTCCAGAATATTTAGACATATTGTTACTTCTTGAGTTCATTAGTGACTGCATATATCAACATACTCAGGCAAATACAAGGGTGGCTACGATTGAAGAACTGCTTTGACTTCTTTTGCAAAGTTAAAGGAACTGTACTTTCAGTTCTATCACTAGACTTTCTGTATCGAAATTATTATTCAGAAACTACATTTTCGAACCGTTTGGGGTTGAAACCCTTCGGTCGTGGGGTCCGAATGCCCACATTCTATTTAAAGATTTCTCTAGGCGGCTGGTTGACACTTCTCGTGACCAAAAAGCTGGCTAATACCTTGGACAAAAGATCAGCATGGCCATCCAACGAGGTAATGCTGCCAGCCTCTTGGGCACGCTCCCAGTCGACAGCGATGGGGATGCATTTTAGCTATAGGTAGGGGTTTTTTTTGTTTGTTTGTTTTACTAGGATATTTTTTTTATATGTATTGTAAATATGTTAATATCATATTATTATTTATTCCATATGTTACTAAATTATATTCGAAAAGTAAGAATCTCAACTCCTCTCCTTTTAACAGTTTTCACATAAAATAAATAGGACTAATGAAAGAGTGACAAATGGACCGCCAACAACTTCTGTCTTAACTAATTAACTTCTACTACTTGAGGAGAATTGCTAATTAAATACCGTTTAGCACGTAACTAACAATTGTTTTTTTAATGTAACTGAAGATTTAGACCCGAAGATAATCGGTTTATGGGTTCAGTGGTGGCAACCATACCAACTAAGTGGTTTGGGTGTTGGTTAGGGAAAAGTGTTACCTAATGAGAGTTGTCAAAAGATATTTATATCCTAGAAAAGGCAAAAACTCTCCTGTACCTTTACGTAAGTGTTATAAGACGTTCCAAACAAAATACATACATACATATTACATATGTATAATTCATTTATATTTGTAGTTCCACAACTTTTTAAAGTAATGTATTACATGACAAAGATCAAAGAAATGATTCATTGTTTATTTATTGTATGTAGGTACTATTTAACTATTATTATTAATTTCATAGTCTATGCTTAGTCCCTCAGACAATTTTAAGCCAGCTAAGTCTTTCAAAAATAATATACCTACCTACTTATTACCGTACATA
Source organism: Helicoverpa zea x Helicoverpa armigera (assembly GCA_033682625.1). Taxonomy (NCBI): domain Eukaryota; kingdom Metazoa; phylum Arthropoda; class Insecta; order Lepidoptera; family Noctuidae; genus Helicoverpa; species Helicoverpa zea x Helicoverpa armigera. The sequence goes on from JAWIIS010000008.1 coordinate 1,640,717, forward strand.
ATTCCAGTACCCTTGGGTCTGTAACATTCATTATGAAACACTAAGGTACTAAGCTTCGTGTAAGCCTAGAATTTAAAATGGCTGACGGCCCTTTGAAGTATTTTATAGGTTTAGTGAGCTTTAGTTAGTAACTGCGCTGCTTGGAATTTTACTAACTTGACTTTGATGAGAATATGTATGACTTTGATTTAGTATGTATGTACTTATGATTTTCTAGGTTAAAGAAATGTGTGTGTGAGTGATGAGGAACGTCTTACCGCGGCTCAGATACTGAAAAGGAATCACTTATGTAGCTCCATATATCCCATTATTGTGCCATTCTATCAGAATATTAATTTTAGAAAATTAAAATATAATTCTGGAAATACACCAAAAAGAAACACCAAAATAAACAAATTTCAATTTCCTCTGTTAAGTTTGTACAAGAATATAATATCACTGTGGTTATTTCAAAGGCTTAAAACACTTAGTTCCACTACGCTTTTATCAAAATTGCGGATAAAAGCAATTAATTCTATAATTATGATCGTCTATGGTAAAGGCCTATTAGTAACCCAACCTCTAATTGAAAACCTCCTCCAAAGCTTTTACGTTCCATTTTCAAAAACCAATAATAATTTTAATTCTCTACGCAATGTCCGTTTCCCTGATTTCGAGTCGGCTTTTACCATATTAAATTGAATTTCGAATTGAATTATTCTCCTCAAATGTTTCATATTTAAATCAAATGTCTGCGATTTATATAAGGCCAGTGTTAATGCAAGGTAAGTTCATAATTTGAAATTCCATTTGAGTTCAGTATTGTTTTATTTGAATTTCGAAGATTGACTGATTCGTTTTAGAATTCCTTTTTTTTAGATGCAAAATTATTGTTGCCTAAATAGTGAAGGAAAGTATTATGTATCAGAAATAATATTGGAAGTAAGAACTATTTTTATCTTTTTTATGAGAAAGCAACTAACAAAAACTTTAGTAATTATGATCAACAAATTTTACCGCCATTGTCGCGCTAAAATGACCAATTTACTTTTTGGACGCTGAAGAAAATAACAAAAGCCTTCTTTCTAAGAAAAGTTTGTTAATTTTCACTTGTTCACAATTTCTATTTTTAACTTTAACTTTCCTTCCCTTTTTTGGAGCCCTTTTAAAATAAAATGAACAATATTTTTTTACATTTTCGCACTTTAACATGAATTATTAAACGGCCGACCACAGAACATCAAATAATCTTGGTAAGACTGGTTATCAGACTTTCTAGCTTTCAACTAACAAAACAGTCAAATAGCAACCGGGACCCAGCAATTAAAAGTACCTTTCGAAACGTAGAAGATGAAGCAGTTATGACAAAATGGTCATGGTCACCCATCCACGAACCGACCGTGCCAAGCGTTGCTTAACCTTATGAATTACGAAGCCATGAGCTCCAATTCTGTACCTACTACAAATACCTAAACACAAATAAAGAGTAAAAGCTACAAACGGCCAAAAGCCATCATTAAATGTATTGTCTAACCCTCTCAAGTGCACATACACAATATACATACATATAGGTATATGTACAATACACTAAACAATCTTACAAGCTGAGTGAAGGGTTGAGGTCAATGACCCAATTTCTTCTCCACTGAACTTCCCCTTTTATCTGGATATATCCGGCTCTTTAAGATGTATGGCGTGAAATCCTTTATTAATGTTCGCTTTTATTGCGAAATTTTTTTTTTTTGGAAATAATATTTTTTCTCGAAGTCTTATCTACAGGGAAAAATGCAGCCGAAAACTTTTTGAAGCGGAATTGAGTAAACTTCTGACATGACATTTAGATTTGTGTTATATATACGGATTAATAAAATAACATTAGTATATAGTATAGATATGATATGATTTTCCCTACACAAGAACATGCTTTCAAATATCTTAAAAATTACCAAAGTTATTTGTGATTAAATTCATTGAAGTAAAGTATACCTACAAAAAAATCGGTAAAAAGCCTAAATATATATTTTCACTCTACTGCAGCAAAGGCAAAAATATATTTTAAAAAGATAACCTTTATCTTATTTCAAAATACACGAAAAGCACCTGAAGGTTTTACTTGACAGTCAAAGCGTAACTTGACATTATCAAAACTTCAGAAAAAATATTTTTCTGTTGAAAAAAGAAACAAAAGAATATAACCTCTTTGTTTATGAATAAATTGAAAATCGAAGTAGCTTTTGCAAATATTTTTTGGAATATCTACAAAAATATGTTAAATACATATTTACCTATTCTTGTGAAAAAAAATGTTTTTTTATTATTATAAGTTCTACCCTCTTATCTTCGGTTAGAATTAGGTCTACATATAGGCTACGCTTTATCACAGATCGGACAAAACTAGACGTAGCTACACAGTCTACACACTCGTAGCTATTTTATCTAAAATCGCAACCCCACAGACAGACATTAGTCTTATCAACATTTTATTATCTCTCATAAGACAATCGTATTTACGCCCCAATCATTCCGCGGTCTGCATGAGCACTCTATTGATTTCCCTCTGTTTATTGAATATAATAAAAAGGAATCTTCTGTGTAATAAGAGGGAAAACAATGTTCTCTGAGATGGTCGTAAAAATGTTATATGTCCCGCCCTTAGGGCAATGACCTCTCTATTAAGACGTGTGTTGTTTTAGTCTGTGGGATGTTCCTTTTGTTGTTATAGAATACTCTATGGTCTGTCATTTTTTTGGCAGTTGACAACTCTGTCAGTACCGTCAGTACTAAAAAATGCTACCTATCATCACTTTAAAACTGACAGCTGTCAACTGAAAAAAAAAATCGGTAGGGGTGTAATTGTTTTTCTTTATAATTATGTAACATTATATAATTTTAAAGATCTTTAAAATAAAAATTAATTCCAAATTACAAAATATATCTAATGAATAAGTAGGTATTGTTAATAAATTGAAACAGAATGCCCGCCCAAATAAAAGCTTACTTACGCCTTTCTTGCTTAATCTATTTCACAATAATGCTTATTTAAAAGGTAATGCGTTTGAAGGATAAATAGGAGAGAATTACAAAAAGATTTTAAATGTCAGGTGTTGAGCCTCGCTGTCCTTTATAAAGGTCAGCTGCGTGAAACCTGCATTGAATGAGGTTCCAATAAAAAAGGTTGAATACGCATTTATTTTTATAGTAACCGAGATTTTGATAAATCCTAATTTACAAGGTTGTAAGCATGTATTGAGATTTTGAACAGTAAAAATATAAAAATTGCTTTACCTTTGCATTAAAATAATTATTTAAATAATTTGTCTATTGAATGTTTTTATAGTTTCTTATGATCTTGCATTTTTCTTTCAATCTAACAGTGTCTAGCACCAGTCTTTTAAAATCAAAATCAGATAAACAGTCTCTCCTTGTAAAGCACTGGTACTCGGCTGCAGCCGGTTAGACTGGAAGCCGACCCTAGCATAGTTGGGAAAAGGCTAGACAGATGATGTTTTGTTTATTTTAATTCACAATATTCTCAGTGAACATTTGATAATGTTGATTATACTATACTTTCAGCTATATTGATTCAATCAATTTATAAAAGGAGATAGATACTTTCCATTTTACTACAGATACTATCGTACAATGTTTTGACGAGGTTTTACAAGACGCTCACCAAAGGATTTCCATAATACATCTCTTTATTATCATTGTTTACTCAGAATACATTTACTTGTTTTCTCTTTTAGTAATTTCAAGGTTATTCAGCTATTATACGTAGTATTACTGCCCCATAAATTTTGAAACGAAGTGTATTCTATTGTCTATGGAATTGAATAACTAATCGAGTAAGTGGCTTTGTTGGGCAATAAGAAGAAAATTATAGTAATGGAAAAATAAAGTAGTGAATAACTAATATGCTATGTATTTGTTTCCAATAAATGAATTATTTTGTATTCTTTGGTCGTTTCTATTTATTTATTATCTACAGTATTACTAGCTTCTGTCAGCAGTTTCCCGGATAAAAAGCCTATTGCCTTCCTCGATAAATGGGCTATCTAACACTGAAAGATTTTTTCAAATTGGTCCAGTAGTTCTTGAGATTAGCTCGTTCAAACAAACAAACAAACAAACTCTTCAGCTTTGTAATATTAGTAAAGTATAGATTTTAGTCGTCTTGTATTTTACTGCAGAAAGAAGTCGAGAGAAGTAGAAAACAGTAAGAGAAGTCGTGGTGGCCTAGTGGGTAAAGAACCAACCTCTCAAGTTCACAAAATTCCTGAGATTCCCTTATATTTGAGTCATAGGAAGCGAATAAACTAACCACAACATTAGAAATATTTCATTTAAACTGCGTCTCAATACCCCCTTCTGTACACAAGAAGAGGTCTTCGCTCCACTATCACGTGAATCTCTATCTACCTACATTTACAGTCGCGTGCAGAAAAATCACCCGCACCAAAAATACGCCGAGAGCAATGACATTCAACGAAAGTCGTAGCCAGACGTATTCTAATCTGTCAACAAGACTTATGTGAAAAAGAAATCATTTTTAACGTTGTTAATCTTAGATGAAAAGTCTGTGATTTTAAAGACGCAATTTTTAGGGGATTTTGTATATGTTTTGTAAATAGTCGTGGTGTTGTGTAGCTGCTTTGTGAAAGTTTGTAAAACTCACAAAGTGTGTAAAAGGATACGATCGGGCTGATGTATCTTTGATAAAAGTTACTGAATATAACAAAAGTACACAAAAACACTGTAAAGTGATTTTCGCCCGTTCTTGGAGTTGAACCCGAAACCTCGTGCACAACAGTCGCTTTAAGCTACTACTAGACCAACGAGGCCATTATTAGTAAATAGAATAAGAAAGTAAAAAAAAAACTGATATCTTTAAACTGTTTTTTTTTTATCTTATCAAAAAGATCCTTAAAACAGTGAAGGCACTTATTTTTTTATGAGTAAGATTTCCCATTGATTACTTGAATTGACTGAAAATACGCGAAGAAATACTAACATTGTATGGAAAAATACGCCACATTAAAAACTTGGCAGTAGATGTGCGATTGTTTACGTCTAAACAATGTACCTGTGCCAGTTATTAGCGAAAATACCAAATTAACGCCTATTTGTAAATAATGCATGATTTTTGAGGCAATTTTTGTAGATTTTTATTTTTGGGGAACATCACGAGTTTTGGAAACTTTTTGTGCGAGGAGATTGAAAATAGAAGATGAAGTCATAACGAAAAAGATTAGGTAGAGAGATAAAATACATATTGGATTTCTATAAGCTAATCTATCAATAGATTCGAGATTGAATTCAGAAATGAATAGATTAACTATAAAACATAAAATGCTCCATATAAATTATGTCGATCTTGAATCGCAAAACAACGGATAGTTTGTCAACAGAAATCCACAGATAGACTTTAAGCGAAAATGAAGAATAAAATAATTTGAAACTGCTTATTCCATTCCCAACTACAGTCCATGAAGGCACTCTACGTCACAACATTAATACAAAAGGATAAGATTCTCAATTCACAATAAAATTAAAACAGAAACTTTTCACAGAACTGCTACAACTTTTCACAAAATAAAACTATAAATAGAGTACTATGAAACTATCTTTACTGACGCTGTCCTTCAATAAGGTCAGTCGTAGTACGCGTAAATGTACCGCGCATGCGCAGAGCTATGTATGAATGTGCCGGCTTAAAAGGTCAGAACTCGTGACTTCGAAAGTAGGAGTAACCTTTCTTTGGCTTTGTTTAGTAGGATTTATAGTTATTTGGTTTATTAAATAAATATTTACAAATAATTAAATCCATTTTTTGTGTAAAAGTAAAAGCTGAGTAAAACATTATCCGTCGTACCACAAAAACTTTTAAACGTCTGTTGAACATTTATCTAAAAAAAATACAGATTATGACGTCTAATAAGGTCTGTTTTGCAGCACACTTTTTTTAGATAAGTGTTCAACACACGTTTAATAACAGTTTTTCAGTAATTCTGTGTTTGTTTGTATTTTTAACCTGGATGTCGGTGATTGAGATCGGAGAGCACGTCAACGTCCTGCTTCTGATCTCTCTCCGGTCCCATCGGGCTATGAGAGTGAAGGAATAGTGAGTGCACTTGTGTCTGCGCAAATACTTGTGTACTATAATATGTCCTGCACAGCTTTCTGATCATCTTATACGAGAACAGCCGTTGTGGCCGATAATAATCGGTTAGGAAGACATCACATCATATTATAAAACACTACCGCCTCTGTCTGTCAGTATGTATGCAATAAACTCAAAATCTACACACACGAATTTTCACGGAAAGCTGTTCTATATTGTGCAAGCCTTAATTCATGTTACAATCAAACAATACTATTCATGAAAACCGACTGAAAACTCGTTCATTGTTTTGGAACCATAGTTTTTTTATTCGCATCGCGTGCCAAATTACTTTAGCAATAAAATAACAATATGTTTTATATTCGGTCTGCCTAGTCGTTAGTTGGAACAATGAATGTTACAAATAGTTTTTTGGTTTAGTTGGTGAAATAAAAATATATATCTCTATCGTCATTCACTGTCTCACTGCTGCGTTAATCATCATACTTGCTCAGGGTGGATTGGTGATTTCAGACTTTAAAGTTCAGAGTCCAGGTTTCCTCGAGTTGTTTTCCTTCACTTTTCCTCAGCCATTGGAGTCTAAGATTTACGTATTAAGTACCAAATCTTCTTCTTCTTCTTCTTAGCGTTTATCCCGTCTTGTGACGGGGTCCGCTTTCCGTATCTTCTTCTTCCACTTCACTCTATCCTGGACATCTTCCTCTTTGAGTTCGCAGATTTCCATGTCTTTCTTTACGACACTCAACCACCGCAGTTTTGGCCTGCCTCTGCGCCTTTGACCGGGTATATCGAGATCGAGTGTCGCATTGCCGATGTACTCAGGTGGTCTCCTTTTAACATGTCCGTACCATCGCAGCCGTTTTTCTTGTATTTTGTCGGCGACATCGCGTACTCCAAGGCTACCGCGTACGTACTCGTTACGGATCTTATCGAGCCTCGTTACTCCGCACATCCACCGCAACATCTTCATCTCGGCAACTTGGATGGTACTGACATGCTTCTTTGTTACGGCCCACGTCTCGCTTCCATAAATGAGAACTGGTCTTATGACAGACTTGTAAATAATCCCTTTCAGTTTAATGGGCATTCGACTGTCGCAGGTAACTCCTGTAAGCTCGCGCCACTTAAGCCAGGCGGCTGATATTCGGTTCTGAATGTTATTTTCCAGGCTTCCGGATTTGGCAATTATGCTACCCAGGTATTTATACTCTTCGCACTGTTGAACTACTTGTCCATCAACCACTATAGGGTCAGTACGGGGGATAGGCACATTGCACTCCATATACTGGGTCTTCGAAACGCTCAGAACTAGGCCACCTGCTTGCAACTGCCTCTTCCATGCCTCCAGAGCGTCTTCCAGAGCCTCACGAGTCGTTGTACAGATTGCTACATCATCCGCGTATACAAAAGTCCACGATGCTTTCTGTTGAGCGTCCTCGGTGAGCGTGTCCAGCACGAGGCTGAATAAGAATGGGCTCAAAACCGAACCTTGATGAACCCCTTCTGTGACAGGGATGGATTTTGTCACTCCTACATTATTAAGTACCAAATAACTTAGAAAAGTTACATTGATACCTGCCTGACCTAATATCGAACCTGCAAACTCTTACTTAAGATGGCTATGCTTTAATCACAGCTAACATGCAGCTGTCCCAATGCAAGATAAACTCACAAAGATTTATGACGTCATAACTCAAAACATACACATACAGACATCAAAACAATCCAAACCTCTTAGCGCACACTTCATTGTTTCAAGAAAACCATATTTCTACTCACTGTACACACTCTTGACAAGTCATTATCCCATATCTCAGGAGATGTATGCTTCAGGCCATTTATTTCTAAAGTTTGAGGTCCAAGAACAGTCCCAGAGGACCTCTAATGAATGCTCTTGAAACTACACAAATTTCGTCTATCTGCTCTTTGATCATACCCAAATTACACAGGCTTGGGTGGTGACGTAGGAAGATATATTCATTTAGGCTTAAAGTACCCATACACTGCAGATTAAAAAGTTGGCCGACAATTGACCCTACGGTTGGCAAAAGAAAATTTTGATTCCAATCAAAGTTTTCAGTCGGACTGATACTGGTTAAATATCGTACTACCGTTCATCTTTATACTGATTTATGAACCCAAAAAAGTTTGCAGTTAGTCCTATTGATCTACTTATATATTTTCATCATTTCTGCGTTATATTTTTGCGTGTGAAAATTAACGCTCAAAAATGTAGACAAACTTTTCCTCTTTATTATGTTAATGTTTGCTAGCAAGAACAAAGTAAAATAAAGTGTACAATTTTTAACTTTTGAACATAGATCTCAATTAAAATAGGTGCTTACAGAGCATTCTACGAAAAAATGGCATAACTGGTTAGAATTTTCCTGTAATTAAAACTAGCATTCCACCTTGACTTGTCTTGGTACATGCAAGTAATATTCCTAGAACTTCCTCGCGAATTTATAGTTTAGCAAGCTATTTACTCGCGGTTTTGCATCTCGAGGGAACTCCATTCCGTTCCCAGAAAAAAATATAGCCTTTGTAATAGAAAAGTCTAGCTTATCAACAGTGAAATAATTTTTCAAATCGGTTTAGTAATTACAGAGCCAAAAAACTGTTTCTTCTTTATCATATAGTTTTCAGAAGTGTAGTAAGGTCATTAGGCAATTTCAGCGATGTCGCCAAGTCACATAGACCGCATTACAAGTCAATTACAAAGCGTTTTCACTTAATCAAACCGCACTTGGTTAGCTTGATGTGTGAGCATTTGTACAAGGCCTTTGTCCCCACAATTATAATTGTTGTACACTTGTACTTTGTGTAGGTTTGTATGGTACCAATTATGTATACACTGTTGTGGTTTTATTGATCCTTTCACAGCAATGTTAAGCCAATATTGATCAGTGAATTTGGCCAACGGTTTTACCCGTTACCCGTAGGAACTACCTCGCGCAGCAGGATAAAAAGCGGGCTATCTCAGAAAATATTTTTTTCATATCGGTCCCGTGGTTTCAAACACATAACCAAATTCTTCATCTTTACACATATTCTTACAATTCCAATTAGATAAGTACTTAAGAAAACTTCGGTCCCGCAGCAAATTGCAAAAAAAAGCTCTAGAGAATACTTTTCACTAAAAGCGAGAGAGAAAATTTGCAAAAAATCTGCGAGACTCTTAATGAAAATTTTAAATTCAACAGAATTATGCAAATCTGTCATTCTTCACAATTTTTCAGTTTTCATAAGCGTTTATTATTTTAATGCTTCACTGATAACTAATGATGGGCTATTTGTTTACGTCAAGGTAAAAAATTATAGCTCATTTTTCATAGAAAAATTAAACAGTTTTTGGCTTGACACTTTGTGATTGTGGTCACGAAACACACATGATATAAAAGATTGAAATATATTTATATTATTGTCCTCTTTTTTAGAACAACAGCATTTTCGGGCCGAAAATCCTTTCTCACTCTTTTGTTTCATTCGATCTCAAAAAAACACATTTTTTTTAAACAAACGAGCAAAGTATTGTGTAAAATAATTTCACTTCTTCGTATTAAAAACATTAATCAGCCAAACAAAAGACGGATATTAATTAATATTTCTCCGCTAGAATTTATTTTATGGTCAGCAAAGTAATTGCTTCAGAAATAAATTAACATTTACCTTTCTTTTACTAATTAACGTATTTTTTTCTTTCACTTACGTAATTAACTGTAGAATATAGGTTTCGAACATACCTGTAACAAAGAATAAAAAAATATTAATAATTGGTATTTGCGAAAAATAAAATAGATATCCATGCGAATTGAAACTGATACATTTATATCTAAAGTACCTACATACATGCTTTCTTCCGTTTTTAACTTTGTTATGACTTTCAGGCCTAAACAACCGAACAAAACAGAAATCAAAAAATATAATTTTATATATCAAGTATATATGTATATTACTTTCTTTCTCTTAAAGCTCCATGTTTCAAGGAAGTGTGTTTTAATTGCTTCAGCTCCAAAAACCTTGGCAACGTGATATAAACTTTTTGTGACATCGTACGGAAATTCAATCAACTTTCATTGAAGAATTTTTATAAAGATTTTTTTTGCAAACTGCTCTTTTAGAAGAATTTTTGCGGAAAATAAATTTATATGAGTATAAAGGTTTTTAATAACCGACTTGTGAACAAAAGCGGTGTGTTTGTGACATCGCTTTTATAGCTTTTGCTTAACCTATTGTGATGGAAAAACTTAATTGATTCCATTGTTTGGTAAAGTGGACTAATATTATCCAATATTAGTTCCTATTTCAAAGTTGATTTTGATTTTGTGGTATTGTCTAGCTGTACAAAATAGCACATATGATTTATTGTTTTGATTATAATGCTTGCTTTTGTGATTCTTAAAATACATGCATTGTTTGAATGCGCAAATGTCAGAAACTACAGGTCCGTAGGTATAATTATCGCGGGAGGTAGAGTAGGTATACGCGGTTGAGACTTAATGGAAGTTATTAGTACCTCTGCCCCTCAAAAATCAAACATTTGACAGCAATTAGTTTTCAATTCCTACTCTACTGCAAATCGCAATATTATCCCATTAAAACATCACTTTAAACAAAAAAGACTTACCAAAACTGTTAACAACTGACCCATTTCATACTTTGTTTCTAAAATTCACGCCGCAACACTCGAGGCGACTCGTTACTAACTTCACTTTTATATTCGAAACACGTACTTCGCAAGGCGAGAACCTTTTATTTGACAGCTCCAATTTACTTAGAATGTTTGAACTTCTCACAGGAATATCTATGACGTATTTTGTGAGGGATGAAGTTTTTTGGTACTTACTGTTGACTTTGAGAAATTCTGACAAACTTTTGTTATAATGGTGCTACTGCTATTTAAGACTATTTCAGAGTTTAAAGTCCAGGTTCCCTTAAAATTACAAAGCAAAAAACTATACTAATATGACCATCCCAAATAAGTCAAAATTTATTGCAAAAACGACACTCCATGTTTAGTCTGAAAAATAACACAACGGGTATTTTATCATGATGCTCATGATATAATTTAGCGCAATGCAGGGCCAATCTAAAGGGGATCAGCAGAGGTCACGGCTGGCTGCACCCGACCCATAGCTTGGATAGCTTCAGTGTAATGAAGCCTATTTATTACGGGAATTCAATTACGAATGTGAATTTTATTAACTTTGTGCTGAAAATATTGTGATGGCCTTTAGCGTTTAAAGCACTAATTTCAAGTACGAGTGCGCGAGTTTTGATATGTAACTTTAAACATTAAATTATCTTCATAACTACATCTTAGATATCACATATTTAATTTTTTGTGATTATCTATATTTTTTCAAATAAGTTACTGACTTTTGGTCCTACCAAAGTTATAAAAGAACTAACTGGTATTTAAAATCTGCCTTTATAAGAAATGGATATTCTTTAAAGCAAACTCTTATCAATTCTGTTTATAGGTTTTTGGATTTTAAAAATACATCATCAACGTAGTTTTATTTTTGTATTTCGAGCTCGTTTTTTAAGCAGTAATATTTTGAAAAGATAGTTCCGTCACCACCTCGACAAAATCGTTTCTATGTACTCGGTATTAATGAAACAGGATAAATAATGTCATATTCGGTAAGTTTATCGCGAGCCTAACTTGGTTCGACAAGTGAATGAGCTGTCATTGGCTCGCTTGCCGCACTTAGTTAAGCTCAGCCATGTGAACCGTGAATGAAGGAATATATCTTGTGAAACTTCCGCAATTTCTTTTCAGTTTCTAATAAATATCTTTATATAACTTTTTTATGTTGTATAAATGTATGTATGAAGCATAATGGTAATAGTTTTTCAGTTAGCCTATTACACGGATATACACATTGCATACAATATTTTTTTGCGAACCAGAGTTTGAATGATTAAAATATTACTGAGTAATCTTGCGTCTGTAACAAATCTATGCTCTTTATATGTAGTAAAAAATGCTTATAGTTCGTCGACGATTTTCTTAAAACACCTTTTTACTTTAAACGTGAAAATTCGTATTACCAAGACAGTTATTGACGTTTATATTGTAGGTGAACTTGGGCCTTACAAAACTTAATCCATAAAAAGATTCTAACAAAACGCTCCATGAGACCATGCACCCCACGCTTTTTTTAAATATTTTTTTTTGTATTCACACTATTATTAATTTATATTCATTGAAATTTTAAACACTGCTTTCTTAATTTAAATTCATTAAAATTTATTTTCTATTTTTTAGTTCGTTTTTCTATAAAAAGCGTGTTTTTCAGTTTTTTAAAACTACTATTTATTTTCTACTTTTTAGTTTGTTTTAAAACTATTATTTGTTTTGTAGAATTAAAATTCTCTTTAGTATACAAAAATTTGTTAATATTAGAGAAAACGGCTAAAGATAATTATTGGAAATATCGAGTCCTGCCTTATCGACTGTAGAGAAAAATTCTAGAAAATTTTAATTAATTTTCTTACCTTATCGACTATAGATGAAAATTATATAAATTAACAAAAAACATATTTTGCAAATTGAAAAGCCTAGAAGTCGGTGTCTAATGGATGTTACTAAGTTAATTTTGCCACCAACTTCTAGGCCGATGCACCTAAAATTAGTTTTTTTTTTGCTTTTTAGTGTTTTGGGAAGTCGGTTTAATTTTTTTGTAAAAAGGTTATTTATTTAAAGCTTTTCAGTGATACGAATAGTTGTCACTATCCATACAAGTGGGAAGTTCTCATAAATACAAAGAATATAAGTCCAAACGAGATATTTTACATATTCAGTTGTCGAGTTCCCTCGACTTTCTCTGGTCTCCATCATTAGGTCCGCTCCAAACCTTCACTGTTGCAAAGGTCTTGTCAATACAAATAATTTAAGCCCAAACACGAGGTAGTTTACATATTCAGTTGTCGAGTTCCCTCGACTTTCTCTGGTCTCCATCATCAGGTCAGCTCCAAACCTTCACTGTTGCAAAGGTCTTGTCAATACAAGTAATTTAAGCCCAAACACGAGGTAGTTTACATATTCAGTTGTCGAGTTCCCTCGACCCTCTCTGGTCTCCATCATCAGGTCAGCTCCAAATCTTCACAGTTGAATAGTGCTTTTAGGCGTACACCTGAGTGTCAAGTTTTTAGCCTATGTATGCCTACAAATTTTGAAGGTTGCCCTCGATTTCTCAGGGTTTCCATCATCAGATCCTGACCTGATGACTATGGGACCAACTGGCAGCTATTCCGAGTGGAACAAAAAAAGAATCACGTAAATCGGTCTATAAGCCTCGGAGTAATCGATGTGTATGTGTAACCTCCTCCTTTTTGGGAAGTCGGTTAAAAATGGAATAATTTTATCAAATAAGAGCCGTGAACTATAGTCATTCATTCGCTGCCGTACACACGACTGCTCGAGCAGTCGCGACCGCTTCAAGCCGTCAACTGCATGATGAAATTCCATCGTGCCGTCGACCGCTCGCGAGCGGTTGCGAGGCATACACCGACTGCTCGAGCCGTTGACTTCGCTAGAGCAGTCGACAGCTTTCCGACTTCCCTCTCCCCCCCGCCCTTTGCGGCCTCGCGGCGTCTGTTTTCTCATTTGACTGCTCGAGCAGTTGGGTCGTAGCTCGAGCAGTCAACAACCGACAGCTCAAGCAGTCGACGCCGACCGCTCGAGCGGTCCGTGTATTTCACTCAGCCGCTAACTGCTCGAGCAGTCCGTGTACGGCGGCCCTTAGTGTATTGTCATCGGTCCTCAATAAATCTACAAAGTTTGAACGAAATCTGGCCGTTTAAATTGGGTCAAAATCGCGCCCAAAGAAGTCGGTTACAAACAAACATACAAACCTACAAACATACAAACATACAGGTGAAGCTAATAAAAAGCGTGTAAAAATGACAAACTTCGGGTCAACTATTTTCCAACTGTTTAGTTTGCAGTGTGTCGGGTATAAATGTTCCCAGGCTGTTTTCAGAGATTTTGCCCAAGATTACCCTCGTACGACAGAACTTATAATGAGTTTCAGACTTCATGTTAAGCAATACAAAAGTTTTATTACGGAAAAATGCCCGATTATGTCAGAAATGGAGTTTTGTGTTGTGTGTGAATGTTATCTTTTATCAATATAAGAAATTGTGTGATTGTTAATATTATAATATCACGCGTGGGTAATTTTGAGGAAGTAAGCAGAGGTACCAATGAGCAATTCTTACATGTTAAAGTAAAAAAAGTCTCTAAGGAAAACTTTGTACATGTTACGAATTTACTGAAAAGCAGCCAAACTTTTTAGGAGAAAACTTGTTAAATAAATAAATAAGCAAATTTAGGCGACGGCTTTTTTATGTAGGTGTTTGAAGTAATTGCTTCAACGCACGGAAAACGCTGGGAAAACCCACTAATCTTAGATCTCCCTCGTTAGCTACTTGTTTGAAAGGAGCCGTGAAAAATATCAATAATCTATTCTTATATATTATAGAGCAACATAAACATTTTTTTGTTTATTTGTTTGTACCCTAAAGGCTCCGTAACTACTGAATAGATTTGAAAAAGTATTTCATTGTTTTAAAGCAACACTCTTCAAGAGAGTCAAAAGCTCTATTTTATCCAGATACAAGCAGTAATTCCTACGGGACGTGGTTAAAACCGCGCAAAAACGACTAGTAATCTATACATAAATATATACTCATCAATATTAACTGTGACTCATAAAACAGACCCTTACTATTAAAATCACATAGAAACTCGCCCTCTTCAAACAAATCGCATTAAAGAGCTTCGTTTAACCATCTGACATATGAAGGCCATTACCTACGTCAAACCAACAGAAAGAGAGTATTATTAATATGAATCATACTATAACACTATATTATTATTTATTATAATATTTTTTGGCAGAGTGTGTCTTATTTTTTTTATATATATGTAGGTAAGTATATTTTACTGGAAATGTTATCACGTGTTCTATGGTTTATGATACATACATGCGTTTTGTTTGTGTCCTTAAGAAACTACTTTACTCGCCCAAATCTAATAATACGAAATTCAAGATGATGCCTCAGTATTTTGATGAAACTATTTTTCAATTAAATTTTCAGTAATTCCGTTTTGAAAAAGTTACAAAAAAGAATACTTCGTTCATTGCAAGACGATCATTTTTTCGAAAATCTATCGTTTCAAGTACCTACTATTACCAGACATACCTATAACATGATTTACAATTATCTTACTAGAACTATTATTGTAATACCTGGTTATAAAGTTTCTGTAGCTTACAAGAAACGACATGACAATGAAACGACATTCAATTAAAAGTTTATCCTTCGGTCCGGCTGGATGGGAGTTTAAAGTAATTTATGTGTATTTAAAGTGAAGAAAACTATTCATTTTACATAAAGTTTTAATAGTTTAAAATTCTGCACCGTGAAAGAGTCCAGTTTGACTGGGTAACTACCAGAGTTCTATTTACATGGAGAGACTGCGTATCTGATCTCGTCAACCCAGTTACCTGGGTAATCTGATACTCTTTGGCAAGATTGGTTGTCAGGCTTTCTGGCTATTGATTACTTGTATCGACTGCCATGACCGGGATGGTTGGCGTTCCTTGGAGGAGGCTTACGTTGAGCAGTAGATACTGGACAGCAATTGGACGATATAATGATGATGATCAACGACTGCCAAAGATGTTCATATGTCTTCCGGGAGCCACCAATTTCACAAAAGTACCTTCCGAAACACGGAATCCTTGACAGTCGTTCAAGTAGTCAGAAGCCAGTAAGTCTGACACCAGTCTAACCAAGGGGTATTGGGTTGTCCGGGTAACTGGGTTGAGGACGTCAGATAGGCAGTC
The DNA here is from genome assembly GCA_033682625.1 of Helicoverpa zea x Helicoverpa armigera. NCBI lineage: Eukaryota > Metazoa > Arthropoda > Insecta > Lepidoptera > Noctuidae > Helicoverpa > Helicoverpa zea x Helicoverpa armigera. The sequence continues at coordinate 1,656,680 of JAWIIS010000008.1, forward strand.
GCATCTTGTAAAGCACTGGTACCCCGCTACATCCGGTTAGACTGGAAGCCGACCCCAACATAGTTGGGAAAAAGGCTCGGAGGATGATGACCTTGACTGTACACGGACGAACTCGTCATGTCATCCATGGATCACAAGCAACATTATAACAGTTCAACACAAAATATTAATTCAAGCGCAGTCACGTTTATACAGAGAGGTAAGTAGGTAACTTTAGGCTCTGGCTTGACATTCTGACCGACCCTCCTGACACGAGTCGTGTCAGTTAAAAAACGAGGTGTCATCAGCACACGTCAGGTGTTTCATAATTTATCAAAATTTTTGTTTCATTTTAACGTGAAAAAAACTGCAGGAAATTCAGGAGAGGGTAAAAGGAAGTTAATTTATACTTTATAATAAAAAATACTTTTCATAATTACTGCACTAAGCTTTATTAACAACAAGCCAATTTCTCGCAGTTTCACCTGCGTCCCGTGAGAACTGCTCTGCCCGTATTGGGATAAAATAGAAAGTGTAGCTTTTAAACAATGACATAATTTTTCAAATCGTTTGCGTAGTTTCGGAGCTTTTAGGGTACCTACTCAAAGTTATAAGCTAAAATTTTTCGAAGAAGGTACAGGTAACATGAAAACAACAATTTGTAATGAGCACACAAAAATTTAATTTCATAAACTTACCCTTGTACATTATCTCCTAATTGAAAAATAATGTACAATTTATTACCGCACACGTATACGTATTATCCCGGTATAAGTAGGTACTTACCTATATGCTATACTTACGCATCTCAGCAACCCTTCCAGAGGTTGGACCATAAAATTAATGGCTTTTCTTACTTGGGTGCGACCGTAATTACGGATTAATAAGCCTGCTATAATATTTATGTGTTTATGAAGAAAAGGCTCACGTTTTTGTCATAAGGGCGAGAATTAGAGATTATAGCGGGCCGGGCAAAATTGTTTCCCGTAAGGAAAGACCGGTACCTACCTACTCAAATATACCCAGATTTAGCAGTATAAAACACAGATCAGTTTACTGTTACAAAGATTTCAAACTGGCGGATTTCCCACTCGGGTTTTCCGAGCAACACAGGTCAGTTCGTACAGGTGGTGTACGCTAGAAAACAGATGACAACTAGGTACCCGTACAAAAATGACGTTAAAATCGACGATTACAATTTAAAAAAGACGATTTTTGTGTCGCGTCTTGTTACGCACTAAAAAATCGAGCGGAATCTCTACTAATGCAAAAGTTCAAATAAAACTCAAGTTTAAATTTTAATTAACAAATCAAAGGCAAAAAACTAGAAAATAAAAAAATAGTTACTTACCTGTCAACCTACGTAGGTGGTCCCGGTCATATTAGACTAAAATAAAAACGTGGGGCCCATTAACTATTGCTGTAGTACTGTCTTCTAGAGGTATAATAGGTGTGGATTGCATCGACTTACTATAATCGTAACTGGAGATTTTGACAATCAATAATCAGCCGTAGCTCATGATCTACCAAAGTATAAAGATATGCTTTGCCATAGGTAGGATTTCACAGGGGCCCCACGTTTTTATTTTAGTCTAATATGACCGGGACCACCTACGTAGGTTGACAGGTAAGTAACTATTTTTTTATTTTCTAGTTTTCAGTGCACATAAGATAAAACCGTTTAACTTAAAAGTTTTTTTACCGATTTTTTATTTTCTAGTTTTTAGTATTTAATGAAAATGCCTACCGAATATTCCTCATTCTATCTAATTCATTTAGTGCATCATTATTACACGGTCTCTTACCTGACAATTTATTACAATCTAATTCCTCAATACATAGCCCTTCCAGATACTTTTTTTTTTAACGACCCCAAAAATCATCACATGACCTCTCCTGCTGTGGGTCAGCAGCGGTGAGGGAGTGCCAGACTCTTGACTAAGAACCGTTTTGTTCCGTCGTAGGCCTTTTATGTACCAGGGCCGCGGTAACTCTTTCGAACAATCTCGCAGCCCAGGCAGGCCTTGGCCCTGTTGGGCCCCGCTGGAGTTACTGACAGTTTTCTACTTGTAAAGCCCTTTCATTTGATACCCATATTGGTGGGATTGATAAAAAATTGTTATCAGCCATTTGGTAGCGGCGGCCATCTTAGATTTCAATTTTGCATAGTAAATTGTATTCTACTTGTTGAGACCCATCAACATGGGTATAGTTATCCGCCATTTTGTAGAGGCCGCCATCTTGGATTTTAATTTTATATAGTACACTGTATTCTACTGGTTGAGAAGTTTCATTTGATACCCATATTGATGGGATTGATAAAACCTACGTTATCCGCCATTTTGTAGCGGCCGCCATCTTGGATTTCAATTTTATATAGTACATTGTATTGTACTGGTTGAGAACTTTCATTTGATACCCATATTGATGGGATTGATAAAACCTACGTTATCCGCCATTTTGTAGCGGCCGCCATCTTGGATTTCAATTTTTTATAGTATATTGTATTCTGCTTGTTGAGCCCTTTCATTTGATACCCATATTGATGGGATTGATAAAATCTACTTTATCCGCCATTTTGTGCCGGCGGCCATATTGGATTTACAATGTTATTGATATTACTATATTGTATTGTCATCGGAACTAAAGGTGTATACAAAATTTCAGATTAATCGGTTGACAGGAAGAGGGTGAAATTTGAATTACTAAATTTGACCCAAGAAAGAATGAATAAAAACAAACTGGGTGAGCTAAATAAAACCGTTTAAAAATACATGCAGCCTATAAATAAACCGTTTTCGATTTTTTCAATCACGTTCCAATTCCGATAGCAAATTAATCGAGAATTCGAAAGATGTTGAGGCGTTCACAATACGATTCGCGTCATCATTTCTTGTAAAGGCCGAATCCATTAAATTTGGTAATTACCACGGAGCAAGGAAAGATAGCGAAGACGCCATAGGGAAGGTAGGTCAGGTGCCTTCTTGTAGGTCAAAAAATGTACGGTAGGTATAAGTTACCAGAACTTACGAGACGTTTGGGTTCCTTATAGTGTGTAACCATTCAAGTATGCCAACAGCTTTATTTAAATTGCTTCTTCAGCAATCCTGTCTTGTAATTGTCTTTAAATTTCTTTTCACACAATAAACCGGACCTTCAAACTAAATGGACGTGTTATTTCAACTCTTCTAATCCATCGCGACCAGACCACACCACACCTTGTCAATTAAAAAACAATCTGTCAAAGATTGGTCTTGATGGATTGGTGATTTTATTTCCGTAGGTGTTTTAAGGTTGCGCTAATAGAGTTCCTAGTCCCCCGAACACCCGTATTTTGGCGCGTTTTCTTACGAGATTTTGCGTTGACATCTCCGCTGGTCATTTTGTTCTCGATGGTAATTACAAAATGGAACCAGTAGGGAAGGAGGTGAAAAAGTAAATCGATTCGCCCTCGATTAAGATAAATGAATGTGCTTACTCAACACAAAAAGAGGAGTTTCTTTTGTTACCTGTCTCGTATTGTTGCTTTAAGGCTTTTTTGCTTACTTGAAGTACATGCTCTAGAAAGAAAATCCTCTGAAGTATTTTCAAAGCAAAATTTGTATCGTCAGCGGCGATTGAATGGCTCTTTGAGCCTATTTTTAAAGGTGCAAGCTTTGAAATATTGTAACTCAATAAAAAGCTTGATTGTTATTTTTTCTTGTAAGTAAGTATGTGTTCTTACGAAGTTTTCCAATATACTCGTAGTTAACTGTGTACAGCGATAACTAAGAAGATAGATAATGGAATAGAAAAAGTTAGAAGGTGGCAAGTACAATAACATTTTGACAGTGTTTAATCAGGCAATTTATCCAAAAGTGTTTTAATTTATTTAATGAAAGCATCCGTTATAAATGTGAAAATAGGTTCGTTCATTTGTTACGTTTTTATGCTAACACAATATAGGTGATATCTTAATGGCGAAGTCAAGCTACACATTTTTATACATAATGGTAATCAAAATCCAGTTTTACTAAAACACATATTTAGAAATTCATATTTTAAAAGCTTTTTTCTTTGATATACGTCCAAGTAGTTGTCCTTCAGTATTCATTACTGCACAATGTTTGTTTGTATGTAACGTTTAATTACACTGATATTAATAACTCTAGACTAAACAAACACGAGTCAAAGAAAAAGTTATGAGAAATAAAAAACTAGGCTCTTCGTATAAACTGGGAGACTTTTTTCTTACTATGTGAAGATCTTTTAAGATAATATCTAGGTTCAGGTCCACAATAATTTAACTTTTGGGTTTTTCCACATTGAAGTTAAGCTAGGTATTATCAAATCCCTCTTGACATAAGTTTTTTGGAGCATCTTCTGTTGAAATTATCAAGATCTGAAGCGGACTTTGGGTTTTGTCTAATGAACGAAAAAAAAATATGTTAAGACAGAATACTAGACTTATTCTTGAAAATTTTTGTAAGTTTAAAAGTATATCTATACTTATATAGGTAAGATTTTTTGTTGTTTGTTTGTAGGTACTTTGCTTAGTACATTGAGATGAAACCTATTTTGTTAAATTGTAGCTTACAAAATATGATATGTATAAATATTATTGCAATTGACTGTACCTACATAACGTGCGTTTCATCAAGAAACACATAAAAATCTAATCAAAAACAATATTAATATCTCAGCAATAAAAAAGACACAAACGTTAACATTCTACAAAGAGACACGTTGATTTTTATAATGAAGTCTCGAATAAATAACATGAACAGTACAAAAGGGCCAGATTTTCCTTATACCTGGTCCTTTGTTCCGCGAACGAAATTTCTTCCCTACTAAAAATAAAAATCGCCAAGTACGAGTCGGACTAGGATACGAAAGGTTCCATACCATTTTTTTTATTTTTATTTATTATACTTGCACACACGTTACAAAACAATGTACAAAGGCGAACTTAATGCTTTAGGCGTTCTCTACCAGTCAAGTTTTAGATGGAGGGGAAAAAGTAGTAGTAGGTGCTTAAGTAAATACCTAAAATAGAAAAAAAAAAACTAAAATATCTAATTGTAAAATAATAACATAGGTACATTTTCTATCAAACGAGTAAAAAAATAATAAACACGTTTATTGTCTTCTAGTTTTCAGAATTTGTTGTTAGAGTCGCAACAAAAATATAAGTTCTTGAGATACTGCCTAGTGACAGACGGATGGACTGAAACAGCGAAGTCTTAGCAACAGGGTCCCTTTTAACTTTCGGGAACCCTAGAACGGTATTATCTGTAAAAGATAGAGTTTCGGTAGCGGCGTTTCCTTTGAAGGCGGTCGGAATTGTCACAGATGTTACATTAACGACGTGAGTAAAAGTTTAACTGGTTTTAACTGGTTACTATTAGGCGTTTAATGTGTTAGAGTTATGCCGTGTTGGGAGTAAACGTTATGATTGAGAGTGTCTACTGATTAGATCTTAGATTTGTAATAATTCATGACTTTGCACATTTATGTAGAGACTTGTATTGCATCCAAACCAACATTGTAAAGAAATTTTTTTCAGATTACCTATATGTTTCTTTGAGTATGTTTGAAACTGCGAGAAATCTGTGTGATTCAAAATCAAAAATCAAAATCAAAAGTCATTTATTCAAACTTGGCTGCAAAACAGCACTTTTCGAACGTCAAAAAAATAAATTTACAAAAGACAGCCCCCAAAACGCCCACTTCCTATGTGTTTTTGCTGGGAAGAAGAAGTGGCGCAACAAACTCCCCAGCAAATTGACTTAGCAATTAGACTGACTTTCGATTGACTATTCTCAATTTGTGAAATCTATCATACCAACTTTTGCCCGCGTGTTTTATTTATAATTTGAAACTGATTTTTCGATAGTTTTACCCTGGTGAACAAAATATAACAGACCATGCGAGGAATTTCACTTTAGGTTTTATACAGTATATTTAGGCGCTGGTCTCTTACGATAGCAAGTAAATAGAAGTATCATATTATCATCTTGTTAGGCCCGAAGTACCACTAAATACGGACCTCGTAAAACTGAGAACAATCTCGTATGATCATCATTATTAACGCTTGGTGTAAACACACTAAGATTAGCTAGTATATAAGGTAATAAATAAAAATATAAGCCTTATATTTCTCCCAAAAAATAAGACAAGAAAAAACGGAACTTGCTTAATGCCCTGTTCCTGTAAAAAAGAAATAATCTGTTTTGCTTACCAACGGTAAGTTATGAGTTTTATTTTAGGAGACTTATATGAAGAACTAGATACCATCCGTAAGAAAAACGAATGGTGTTCTTTTAGAGTGACACGAGGTACACAGATAAACTATTATTGACTAAATAATGAATTTTAATAACTAGCCAGTAAAAATCTCTACTTTTGAGGGAAGAATCACCTCACCTATATTAAGTGTACCTATTAAAAGCTTTAATTTACGAGACCCCTTTGGGCCAAAGACTGCTAGAGACGCAGAATTGTTCAAAACAGTTATTATGGTCAGGACCAAGACAGCTGTTTTCCAAGAAACATATACTTAGGGTTCTATAAAAAATAGGCAGAGAAGCTTTTAATAAGTCCCCACCGACCAAAAAAAAGGTTAAATTTATCGTATTCACAAATTGTACTGTATGTGAATTCTCTCATTCGTTTAGCTTACCCGGGTACAGAGAGCCGATCAATCCTTCCACCCGGATATGGCGTATATCCGTGTTGACGCCTATATTTGCTCTGACCTCCATCACTGGTAACCGAATATCCGAAAATGTTTCCGACTATAAAGTGTATGTTTTGTGGTAACAAGTTTATATATTATAGCTTTGTGTGGTGACAGAATTTGTATGAAATTGCTTTTATATTTTGATTAAAAAAAAAACGAGAGTTTAGGCAAATGATTGCACTTTATTGTCTATGCTAATATCGTGAACACGCTAATCTTATGAGCTACTAGTCCGATTAGAAAACTTTCATTGTCAGATGGCCCATTTATCGAGGAAGATTTAAGACAGGCAGACAGAGGCTGCGTTTGAAAATCAAAAGGCTAATTGGAAGAAAATACCAATTGAAAAATATATATCCACGACACATTGGCAGTACCTACTTGTAATTACGAAGTAATATATTTAATCTACTATAAGTAATTCATTTTAAAACTTTTTAGATTTAAGGTCCCATGTATTATCCAAAATGTTCTTCAGATGCAACGAACCTTTATGATTGTCCTTCTTCTTTCCAATTACGGACTCAATCCGTTTAAATTGGAAAATATAAACGTTGGACGTGACCAGAATGACTTTTACTTATCATTTTTCACAGGTACTATTTATTTTTTTATGTTGTGGAGACATCTGGATTAAAACTCGAATAAAACGTAGTATATAGGTACATAAAGTTATAGAAGTAACTGCGCAACGGTTGGTGATCAAATTGTAGCAAGTTCGATTCCGAATGAGTGCACTATTAACGCGAATCCGATATATTATGTTTAAGCCATGTATTCACTGAGAAACAATTGTTTATAAACACTGTTTCAGAAACAAAATCTACGTGTTTCTGAAACAAATAATTTTGTTTCAGAAACATATAATTTTGTTTCTGTAAACACTACGTGTTTATCGAATGTTTCTGTGCTCCCCACCCGTGGCGGGGAGCACAGAAACAAATCAGTTGCGCAACATGTGCATACAAGTGTGGACGCGTGTTTCATTTGTTTATAAACGCCAAATAAATGTCTTCATCAACACTACTTCCTCGGGCGACATATTGTAAACATCTGACGGTGTGGACGGCAGTTTCCGAAACATTGTTGCTGTAAACATCTACGTGATGTTTCAGAAACTGTGTATCTGAAACATTGTTACCCAGTGAATACGTGGCTTTAAGCTTATTTAGATAAAGTTTGTTTTTTATAGATCGCAGTTTTTACTGGGCAAAATAGGTATTGGGACTTCTCATTTCACCCAGACACAGACACGGCTAATTATAGAATAAAATGTAATAAGATCAGCCATAAAACTACACGTGATCTCGTAATCTAGCCATTTTATGTCAAACCCGTATGATTTTACGTCGATTCCTGATCAAAATACTTAATAATGGTGTCCAAACCGACTGTCCATAGTCGATTATCGAACCCGCGACCTTGTGCTCAGCACTCCAACGAGGCAATAATAAAATACAGACCTAACTTTGGCTAAAAATCTTTTGAATCTTTACAACTCCTAGTAGAACAATTTACTTGAAAACAAAACAAATAGTTAATAACTTCGCTATTATGAATCCCAGGAGAATTTTCTCCGCCCACCAAGTAAACGTTCATGTACTAATATTTCTTCAGTAATAATAAATAAGGTGCCTTAAAAGTTCTGCCAAGTTCTTCCTAAATGGGTCTGTGTAAAGTTTGTAACAGTTTGGGTAAAAAGTTTTGCAACTGTCTGTGGGTCCTTTTATCCGCAAGCTTTGTGTGAAATGACCACTTTTTTGTGCAATGCAGTGTAATACGGCATTCTTTTGTTATTGTGATCTGTGTACAAATATGTAGATATAATGTTTCATATTGTGGTTTTTTAGAAGCCAGGTATAACAACAAAATACCAATGTATCTATTACTATTGTATTGTAAAACTGAAGAGATTTTTGTTTGTTTGCTTAGTTTAGGAAATACTGGTTTAATTTGAGAATTCTTTCAGTGTTAGAAAGCCCATTTATCTTGCGAAACTATAGGCTACATTTGATCTGGGTTGCATGAAGTAGTTTTCCCACGGGACGCGGGTAAAACCGCTGGTAGAATTAAGTTCAGGATATTAACTTTACTTTGATACACACATACCTACGTAGGACGTGATAATAAGGTGTCTGTCAGTCAAGATTTGTCTAAATAGATAAGGCTGAATGCCTTTGTTACTGTTGTTTAAAGCCTGTCTTACGTTTTATACTTTAACGTAGAATATAGTAACCTGCCTATAAAGACTTTACCGATTTTCTGAAATGTGTTAGTGTATAATTGGGTTGGCAACATTAATGAAAAAATAACAGACGTTTTACAAGTTCAAAACTCATGGCCAATCGTAATTTAATGTCTGAGGGTTTCATATTGAAAGAAAACAATTCAGTTCAAATTAATTAGTATTTTATTATTAGATAGGCACTCACTCCATAAAAAACACCGGTACTCAAGCGACTCCAACATAGTTTGAAAAAGGCTAGGCAAACGACGGATATAAAAGTAGTTTGAAGACACCAATATCTCATACTAAAGCCCCAAAACTTACAACCATTCATACCTTTATGCAAATGTATCTTACATACATAAAAACCCACTATCCTATCTTACATTCACTACGATACACATTTACCTTGTAACTTTTACTTTCACTTTGAATTTTCTTCATATACCCCATGAAGAACAAAATGACTAGCGGAGGTGTCATAATGGAAAATCGCCTAAGAAAGTAGCGCGCCAAAATGCAGGTGAGCGGAGGAACGCCACTGTTTTTGCCCTTGTACGCCTTCATTGGACCCCGACCATTCTCGTAATAACAGAAATCGTTGACAGATGTCTCAAAGAACCCGAACGCCTCGTTAGTTAACTCGTAACTGATCGTGTTCTAAACGAATTTGACCTAGAAGAAGGCGCCTGACCTACCTGCATTATGATATCTCCGGTAATTTCCCTTACTCCGTGATATACCCTGATCCGTAGCTATAAAGTCAATTACCCCGACCCGACCGTGAAATATCTTCCTCATAAGAAAATGTTTTCGGATACATAGCATGTAACTTTGCTCTTTTGCTACAAGTTTTGTTAATATAACGTGTTTCGGTGTAGATTTTTGGGTAGCAAATACACTATTATTTATGCCTGTTCAAGAATTTGGATCCTGTTTTCATAAAAAAGCTTCTAAATGGGCTAGGAGTATCTTGCAAAAAAGTTACATTCCTATTTACTTAAAATTATGATACCTTATGTTTTTTTAGCCCGAATTCTCTGCCGAATAAACGTACGAGTGGGACCTATAGTTAAACTTTAATACGATCTTGTTTTAACCGTAACTGATACATTGTTTATTTAAATATTTGAATTGATATGGTTACCAAGTGAGTAAATAAAACATTTAACACTTAATTTCACCAAGCGCGGATCCAGCCCTCAAAAAAGGTTGTGGTCACAACTAAATAGTAGCAGTAGTATAAAGTTGCGCGAGCGGAGCGAGCGCGAAATTTTTGAGTTCTGTGCCACAAACATACCTATTGAAATTATAGAAAAAGTACTGTGAAATTAAGAAGCTGTGAGCGTAACGAGCGCAAAATTTTGGAGTCTTGGGACACGAAATCAGCCAAACAAGCAAAAAAGAAGGTAATGCAAAGTGAAAAAAGCGCGAGCGCAGCGAGCGCGAAATTTTTTGAGTTTTCTAACAAAACAGTACCAAAACAAAAAAAAAATGTAAAATAGTGATTATTGTAAATAATAATAATTTTATTGTAATAGACAGCTGCGTTGCTGGGAAGTTTGTTTTGTTCTTCACCGCTTCTTCTTAACCAGAAAGTGCTGAAAGAGGGCGTTATGGGGGTGTTATCCTTTTCTACTTTCAATTTTAACTTAAACTAATCTAATGTTTTCGACATTGGACTAAAACCACCGCAAAGTGAAGAAGCCGCGAGCGTAGCGAGCGCGAATTTTTGTGTGTTTTGGGACACAAAAGTACCTCAAAAACTAAAGCTGTTAGAAAAAAAATTTGGTGACCTCGAATTAGTAAACAGCAGTCATAAAATTAAATGCAACAACAAAAGGTCTTATTTTGTTCCCTTGTGTTATCATCAGCCTATCGATTTAAAAAAACCGTGAGATGTCACAAGTCTAATAAGGTTGTGGGCATGCCCATCGTGCCCACAACGGTGGATCCGCCCTTGAATTTCACCTACATCTAGTTTTCTGCCTTAAACTTAAGCTAAGCTTCATCACCAATTCAAATATCAGGAGTGCCAAAATTTTTAACATAAAAACTATATTCAAAGCGTAAAAGCCTTTGATTTCTTTTATTCATAGTAGATATAATTCAGAATTTATTTCACCGACAAAGTGGTCCTTTGATGTTATTTTATTCATCCGTGACATACATATAACTACGTATATATTTTTAAGCAATATTTTCTTGACCTTCGCAACTGAGTGTACTTTACAACCCTTTTCTACACATAACTATAATATAAGATAGATATTTAATTACTACCAAGAAGCTTTCCAGCAAAAAATAGTATTTTTACTCCACTACCCTTTTCCATGAGCTAACTTACATTCTAAGAAACACGAATCCACATTAATGTTACGTTTAGTGCTCGTAAGATTGTTTATTACATTAACACTCACATCTTCAGTGTATGGGATGGGGCTTATGCATCATCATCATCAACCTTTGCTGTTGATGAGCTTAACCAAATATGTCAAGAATAAGACACTAACTGCCTGCCCTGATAAAAGGTAAAAATATGACATCATTTTATAAATCGCAAAATAATTTTACCTGCCATCCTAATACTTAAAACTTTCGTGTCCAATAACCTACCCTTAATAATTACAACATTTTCAACTAATCGTAGTTTGTCAACGAAGCTTAACTACCCCCTTGGCATAGTTCCCTCATCAAATTGATCCCATAATTTCCCCTTTATCCCATTAAATTGGATCGGGAACTTCACCAATTTCGTACTATAGCGAATTGAATTAAAATTTTCAGAAGTTTTTGGGGATACCATTGAAAGTTGTTTGTGATGAAATTTTGTGTGACGAGTTCGCTAGTTCGGTCAATTATACGCTCTTAAGAAGTTTCTTTGAAGGTTTGTTACAAGTTAGAGGATTATTTTGTGGATCCATTTTCTGTTTTAATGTGAAGCTTTTGAAATTGAGCAACATTTTCAATGTTTTTAGCAATCTTAATTTGTAAAAGTAGCCTCTTTTTAGCCGACTGCGAACAATGATGATGTATGTATTTCGAGTTTTTTCACTAATGGTTGTTTTACACGGTTTAACTCACATTTTAAGATAACTAATTCGCGCACCTTAATAAAAAGCGGTGCAAAAATACTGCTCTAGTTATTATTTATTGGCTTATGTTTAACTGATCACCAGATATAGTAACAAACAGCAGACAAAAATAGTAAATGATCACCAAAATGAAACTCGCATTTTAATGTAAAACTATCACCAAAGTTTTAACACTTTGCTATCCTATTTAAGTGAAATTACTCCAAAATAAATCATGCGTAAGCCAAAAATAGTAAATGATCACCAAAATTAAACCACCATTTTAAAGTAAGATTATAACCAAAGTTTTTAAATTCTGCTATCCTATTTAAGCAAAATGAGTCCAAAAAAATCATTGTTATCCCAAAAGTAGTAAATGATCACCAAAAGTAGTAAATGATCATCAAAAAAGTTTTTACATCTTGCTATCCTGTTTAAGTAAACTGACTCCAAAAAAATAAGTTCGGCCTGATAAAATAAATGTAATAACATTATGGGGACCCTTTTCCTGCACTAGCGTGGAAAATTGTCTATTGCATGCCTCTAAACAGTGCGATAAGAGTGTATTGAGAAACACATTCTTCTTCTTCTTTCTCCTGCCCTGTTCCCAATTTTACTTGGCGTCGGCGCAATATGTCATTTTATTCCATTTTCCCCTGTCACTCGTCATACTGACACTCACGCATGCATTGCAAGCATATTGCAAGCCGGACACATAACTTAATATGGCATCCTATTACTTTATTTGGTAATAAGCCTACATTTTATGGCAATCACAGTGACTTATTTAGGCAAAAATAATACATTAATTTGGTCGTCAAGAGTTGGTGATCATTTACTAAATTTGGTGGTCGAATACAATTTAAAGTGAAGTCGTGACTAAAATAGCTGGTACTATTACATTTTTAGACTTTATTTTTCTTGTGTTCAGTAGATATTTCTGGTTGCAAAACTTAGGGTATCAAAGCATTTTATGGTGGTCATTATATTTGTTCCCTTATTTATTCTAGATCTAACTACGTTAGTAGTTGCAAAAGTTTTGAATATTTGTAACATAATCTACAAACACCTTAAACAGCTCTCGATAATCCACATTCATCCATTTCATACATTTTAAATAAAAATAAATAAAAAAACATTTAACTATATTTACATAAAAAACATCGCGGTCCTTCGTTTCGCAATGAGCTACAAATGTAGGCCGCAAATGTCCAATTAAGATGAAAACATTTTCTTATTCGCATTTCTAAGGATTCTGAAAAAACGTTTCAATATTTTTAGCTCATTAATTTTCTTAGAGAGTATTAAGGCTACTGAAGATTCCGTTATTATTATTACCTATTACTTTCTCTGTACATTTTATTAGTGGTTGGTTTAATTTTGTAAGTAGCTAATAAATACTGTTACTGTTACAGCCTTTTTATCGTCCCACTGCTGGGCACAGGCCTCCTCTCACACGGAGAAGGATTGAGCATTAATCACCACGCTTGCTCAATGCGGGTTGGTGATTTCTAAGTATATCATAGACACCAATGGCTGATAAAAAAGGTGAAGCTAATAAATAAAAAAAAAAATTAATAAATGGTGTTCTGTGCTGATTCTCCCTTGAGAACGGCTAGACTCGTTTGATTATTTTTACGTTACGTTATTTGAAAAAGTCTGATAGAAAATTGTAAAATTGGTACCTACTTATCATTGTTTTGAAAATAGGTGAAGGTGATCTTTTTACATGGTAATAGTCACATTATTGTTTTAGTTCGGACCTGTCTCTGTTGCCTCTGTACTTAATTTGAACCCAAATGAAAGATTAGTAATGAATGATCGAAGTAAAAGTGCTCAACTAGGCGAAATTCGGTTACAAAGTGGACAGAACTAATTTAAAATTTTGTAAAGCAGTTTATCTGGGACTCGGTTACTTTGTTATATGAATTAGTTATACGGTCATGTTAGGTCCCTTATATTGGTTTCATATACCATATAAAAAAACAATAAGCTCAATGTTAAACTGTTCTCTTACGACGACGTAGTCAACGAATCACATGAAAGTACATAATATGAGTTCAAACCGCAAAGTAAAACCCACCTTTAGTCTCAAAGTAAAAACTTTTACCAAAGTAACTACGAACTTCGAATAGTTTTCTTTATTAGAAGGTTTCAGACGTTGAATTGGTATTCAAGACGTGCTTTTGAAATAAGTAGTAATGCTAAGAACAGTTTCCAAACAATTCATATCGATCAAACGTTCATTCATTACCAGAGCAAGGGAAAAATCCAATGTATTTTATTAATAAAAGCTTCCTACGAAGTTCACGTTTGATCTGAACAACAGACTTCTATCTAATAGGTAATAATATCTGCCAACTGTTGTTTTATCTATGCAGACAGAGACGATGAACAGACATTGTCCCCCGGTGGTGCCTATTCAATATGCATTATGCTAAACAGTTGCGACGTTCCTTTGTTTACGGAAACGCGCCATTTTGATAAATAAGCTCGTACTGTTGGAAGCCACCGGCGACCGATCTCACGCTGACGTCCGTCTCAAGTCTGTTCAGCGGCAGACACGCGGCGGATACCCTTTGTACTGACTCAAACACTGCGGATACCACGCTCCGCTGTGCAACCGTTTCAAACTTTAACGTCGATAGAGTGTGTTCACTTCGTGCGTCTCGATTTATTTATACCTCAAAAGTAAACTCAAACGTTCTTGTATCTTGATTTATAGTGGCCTCGTAAACGCTGCTCAACATGATTCACGATGACACAAAAATATTTTAACGATGGCTTTTTTAACCCAGTTTTATCCCGAACACGGCGCGACTCTCAGACTCCACCATCTTCCGCGTTGGTCTTACGCAAAATTTTCTCCAACAACGCACTTAAAAGTCAATGCGAAAAGCCGAGCCGGCCGCCTGCCAAGTTTTCCGTTTCGAAGTCGAATTAAAAAAAGACGTTACACTAACTTTTGCGTGTGTAAATATAGTTGAGGGTGAACGAACGTGTCGGCTAGCACTGACCTCCTTTCTGCGTGATGTTGAACGTGCGGAGCCGGTACGAGTCCTCGTCAGGTTCCTCCTCGGGCTGGTGCTGCGGGGCCCGCGGCACGTCCAGGAAGGCGTTGGAGCGCCGGGGCTGGTTGTGCTGGCCGGGCGGCGGGCGGCGCCGGGCGGAGGCCTGCCGGCGGACCTGCGGCGGCGTCTCCGCCTCAGCCAGCCGAGGTTCCGAGCTGTAGCGCGTCCTGGTCTCCCGATCCAATTGCTGCTGCTGCTGCTGCCGCCGGTGGCGCACGGAGCGGCCGCCGGTGATGCGGGCGGACTGGGAGCGCGCCGCCGGCCTGCGCCGCGGCGCCGGCGTGGTCTCCATGGGCGCCGCGAGGGCTTCCATACTCGCGGAGGCGGGAGCGCATATCGACTGCGAGCGCTTCGTACGTCCGTCCGTAGCCATGGTCGCGACGATACTGAAGTACGCGCCGCCGGCACCCCGCACCGCTGGGCGGGCGGTTACTTGTTGCATCCACGATTATGAGATTAGTACTCTTATAAATGTCACTAATTGTGTGGATTTTTATGAACAATTCTGCGACTATTCTCTTTATGAATGTTAATAAAAGTTTTGTTATTTTGTTTGTGGTTGTTCGCTCAATATGTTTTCACGTACAAAGTTTATTCAGTGAATAGGCAACTTTCTGGATCAGTGGGCTGAGCTCGTTAGGCCATTAGATACTAACGTTTATTGATTTACACCTTTGTTTAGTTACGGTTTTCTTCAAAGTTGAAAGAACATTCCTATCGGTTGTAAAGTTTATAACATCTGTGCATACATTCCGGAGATTTAAAGGCAGGTCGTGGATTCTTTCAGGTTTTTCTGTTTCATTTCAATTGATTTGAATTTAATAATATTAAATTCAGATGCCCAGGGTATTTATAAAATTGCCCATTATAATTTTTGAATCTTTATATCTCCGAAACAGTGGCTCGTAGGAAAAAAAATAATGTTCATACATAATTGTATAATCTATATATTATCGTTTTGCTGAAAATCACAAAAAAAACATATTTTTTACCTTTGGTAACCTTTGGTATTTTTTACCTTTGGTAATTTGGTAACCCCAAAAACATATTTTTGGTAACCCCATATCTCTTGCTGTCTAATTTCATACTAAATCCAAAAATAGCTAAAATCAAACACGGAAGGTAAAGCCCTACGTGAACCAGTAAAAGCGATGTAATTGCGCAAGACAATAGTTAGTAGGTATGTCCCTCACGTAGAACAGGCGTCGGGAATTTTGTGCTGTTACGTATAAATCGTGCTATCGGAACGAATGGAATAAGCCTAATATCCTGTATATTGGGATGATAAGTTGAATACACATAAACCGCAAAATATACATAAACAACTGTGTGAAATCTTCTTCCTGTGCCTATATAAAAATTAGCCTATTTTCTTTCTCAGGTTTTAGACTATCTGGGTGCCTTCACTTGATTTAAATCGGTTCAGTAGTTTTGGAAACCACAACAGACATTCAATGTATTAACATCTCATCATCTCCCGAGCCTTTTCCCAACTATGTTGGAGTTGGCTTCCAGTGTAACGGGATGCAGGTACCAGTGTTTTACGAGGAACGACTGACTTCAAAAGACATTCAACCCACATCGCATATATAATATTAAAGTAGGGAAGCTGATGATTACCAAATAAAATTTCAATACCACAAATATATCTCAATGAAATCAAATGGTGCAAACATAACGAGTGATCGGATGATGTATAAAATAACATGAATTCTAATATACATATCTTTACTGAAAAGTCTTTTGTAATTCTGTCGCTTTGATATCTCATTCATTCAGCGTGTTCGCTTCATTTCACTACATAGAACTTAGATCATATAATTTACTGGATAAGCCATTGCGGCGCCTGCCTCTCTGCGAAAGCTATGAGACCAGCGCCTGTCATCCCTTTGGGAATGGGGTATTTGATATACTTTTCTTTCTTCACACCGAAACTCATCGGAAGTATTAAAGGGCAGGCGTTTGTGAGGGTTGTCTTTTATAAAAATTACTCTCAAAAAGTGATGATTTTCAGCCTACTTTCGATACATGAGTTTTTAATCTACGCTAGTTAAGTTAATGTTTGTATTTGACAATTATGTCGTGTGTGTGCGTAACGGGTGCAGTAATGCAGGAGTGGGCTCATTATTTGTTGCGTTGCCCGTGCGTAATTCGAAAGACTTTATCGAATAGAGATTTATTTGTGCACATGGCGGTTCCGGGTGGTTATATGCTTTTAGATATAGAGGGATATTAATCTTACTTTCCTTTCATACTTTATTATAATCTCGGTAGGTACTTACTATGAATGAGGTGTGTACCTATTTATATGAAAATTTTGAAGAGTGGGATAAAAGTTACCTAAAGTAAAAGGCCGTTATAGGTGTAGAAGTTAAATGTTTTTCCACTTAAATAGGCAATACCGTAACTGCTAAAATCATGAAAGACATATAATATTTTTATTTGAAGTAGTTAGAAATAGTATTTGAACTTTTTAACTAGTGAACGATTTTTTTTAAAGTAATTCCTGGTTATTCCCAAAAATATTTTATACAGCAGCCTTTAAGACGCTTAGTACAATAGTACATTATAGCCATGATTACTTCATAACTTTAACCTGCATCAAAGAAATCAGAACCTTACTAAATTAAACTTTACCACAACATGTAAACCCTCCAACACCCAAACAATATTGTTTATAAAAAACAAAAACAAAACTTCGCTAACGACCGTGCCGCTAACAGCATACAAAAAAATTGAATCAAATTGTTTTAGCCACAGTTGACTTTTCAGTAAAACTTTTTATTTGCTCTATTTCATAGAATATAGTGCTTTCAATCAGGGAATGCGAAATACTTTCATTTAGTGGTTTGAAGTACCTACATAAAAAAATTGGTTTGGGACTGGAACATTCTTCATGAAATTTAAGAAAATATGTAATTTTCACTTTAGGTTATTAACCTGTACTTATATTTTCAAATTATTATTTGTTTCGTCTGTTATTTTCTCTCCTTCCGTGTACCTTCTTGTTACCAGATACGTTTGTTTCTTATAGTAAGTCATAATTTATTTTAACATGGTCATTGGTCATCATATTAAACGGTCACATCATGACACTAAGACCCTTTTCACATGCACACTTTTCAGATCAATTTGAATGTGTGTCCTTTTCAGGGCATATGTCATAACTACACTAACACAATAACACTTGAAAAGAAAACATATAAGAAATAAAAAGTATTTTATATAATCTAAAATCTACATCAATTCAAAATGAGGCAGCCTATTTATCTAATCCCTCCATCTCTTGTACAATTCCCAGAGGACGGCTCCAGTTTTTCTTCAGTCTAAATATTTTACGAAGATTTTTCACTGCTGAAGTGTCCCCGCACTTGGCTTGCTATTAAAAACTTTAAGCTGTTATAAAGAAACTTTCGCCTATAAAGTGGCTGGATCTTAATAAAGCTTGATATAAGAAATACGTTACTTTACTATGTAGAAAAATAGACGCAATTTCTTCTGCATATTTAGGAACGGTCGTGGTGGTACAGTGGGTAAATCACTTATCTCTCAAGTAGAACTATGCCAGTTCGATTCCAGGTCAGACAATTGCCAGTACAACTTATCTTGGACACCAATGACTGTGTCTCGGAGGGCACGTTAAACTGCAGGTCCTGGCTCTAATTGAACAACTTTGGCAGTCGTTACGGGTAGTCAGAAACCAGTAAGTCTGACACCAGTTTACCATGGTAACGGGTAAACAAAAATGCAACTTTTCTAAGTTTGTACATACTCTCTAACTTTCAGTTGCACAAAGCTCCATTAAAGTTAAAGCTTCATTAAGTCTATTGCTGACACTTTTTATCTGGTTGACAAAGTAGTAAAAGCAACTCACAGTATGTATGTCTTAGTTACCAATAACTGAGTAGAGGTAAAGGAAAACATCGTGAGGAAACTTTAAAGTCTAAATTCGCAGCGTTTTCTTCACAATATGAGAAGAGGCCAGTGCCTAGTAGTTAGTTCACATCAGTTCAGTCCCAAATTGCGGCAGGGAATGGATACCCACAAAGATAATTGGGCCTTTGTCCACTGGAGACTGGTTGAGACCTAACCAGATTCTTGGATAGGGTGACCAGACTATTGCTATGTAAATTCAGGACATTTCTAAAAAAGAAAACTAGTTCAAAATAGTAATTTAGTACTATAAGAGTTTTGGCAGTGCTAATGTTAGTCTCACGTATGTCTGCATGGCATTGAGGATTTAATTTTAAAAGTTGGATTGATTGATTAAAAGCAAAAATCTTATAAATGCAGGGGGAAAATAAGTGTATTATAATCAAAGCTCAGGTGAAAAACCCGAGTTTTTAATAAAATTGTTAGGTACGTGAAAGAAAATTAATAAAGTTTTTCTTTTTCAAAGTATTTCGAGCAGAAAATCCTCCAATCCTTTTTTTTAGGGTCGGAAAGACAAACTGACATCCTTAACTTAGTTTTTTTGTGTTATTATTTTACAAAGGCTACTCACTTATTAACAACTGGCCTTTGTAACAAGTAACAATACAGCTTGATATTTTCTACGTTTTGGCGAAATCTTTCGTCAAAACTTTAAGTAGAAGGGTTAAAAAATGTCGGTGGACGAAGAGTGCAACACTTAAAAGTACAAAAACACTAAACATATCAATAGGACTATCCACATTAAACTAAAACACACGGTCACAGAGCTCGATCGTCTTGAATACACTAAACTTGATCTTTGTCTGAGTGCAATACCTGCAAATGTACAGGATTGTTCCAGGAACCTTCTAATATCCATTACAATGGTACACTAGCTTGCTTTCTGGCGTTGCTTGTGTTTCTCCGACTTCTTCATATAGCAAGCAAACCTTGATTCAAATAAAAAGATTTTTTTTTTAATTAGCCTAAGCTGTCCCACTGCTGGGCTAAGGCAACCTCCATAGCCTTCCACTTTTCTCTTTCCATCGCTGTTTGTGGCCAGTCCAATAAAAAGTTACTTACATGAACGTAAACAATTTTTTCTTTTTCAAATTATTTCAAACAGAAAATCCTCAAATCCTTTTTCGGGTCGGAAAGTCAAACTGACATCCTTACTTTTTTAAAATATTATTTTACAAGGCCTTTTATACAGCGTAATCGACAGTTTAAATCTATAGAAAAGATTTAGGAGGGCAATATTGTATACTGTTAAAAACTAAAATATAATAAAACATGTATGTAAACGGGACTATACACATATACTAAAATACATGGTCACTCAACATATCGTCTTGAGTACAGTAACTAGACGTTTGTCTGAGTGCAAGTGAAGCGGCGAGTCGAGCTAGTATAGCGCAATACCTCACAACGTTCTGAAGTGTTCTGATATCCATTACAATGGAACACTAGCTTGCCTTCAGACGTTGCTTGTGTTTCTTTACGTTGTTCATTTAGTGGGTAAACAAAAGAAATGAGATGGTGAAATTGGTTGTTCTTGCGTCCTGTGAAATCTATTAGATGTATCTGGATATAAAGTATCCTGAAACCGTCTGAAAGGCTTATGGCATCCCCACGCTAAATATCATTGTAAATTGGTCCAGCTGTTTAATCATGAAAGCGTAATTATGAAGAAGGTACATTATTTTAAGTAAGCCTTCTTCCAAAAATTTCAAATATACCTATACCAAAACTTGTATATATTTTTAACAAGTCTTTCCATTTACTATTCCATTATATTGAGGAAAACCCTCTTTTTAAAAATACATGAAACACTCAGAAATACAAATGACAAGACTTCTTTAAATTCCATATAATATTACAGTTGTGGAGAAAAGTTTTAAAAAGAAAGAAGTATACATAACAACATCTAGATTTTAGTAAGTTAAGAAAAACATCGAAAAATGTTTGCTCTCTCAAGATAAAAACCTTTCAAAGCAAACAAATAAAGTTCAAAATCGAAATAAAAAAATCACACACTAATTTTAAAACTTCCATACGATATTCTGGGACCGTATCACTTCCTAGTAAGTCTTATGTATGTGATTTGTCATGGCGTGACCAGAAGTCATTAGTCTATGGCTCCATACGATTTGTGACACGAATAGCATGCCGAAGCTTGGAAAACCCATCATGTGATGGAGGGTAATTTTACACTTTTCTGAAATACTCTTTGAGTGAAGGAAAAGGAGTAACATGTTGGTTTAAAAGTTTTGTGACATTTGCCTAGCCTTTTCACAACTATGTTGGGGTCGGTTTCCGACACACGGCTGTCAACATATTTAAATGACAACTCCTTATGACCAAAATATAAAATACTTAAGCATTTTACCTATTACAATAATGGAAATGTAATAAACTATCAAAAAACATTTCTATAGTAATATTACAATCATGATCATCATCCTCCTGCCCTTATCTCAATATTATTTATAAATGGGAATACAAATTTTGCTTGTTTGTACCATAAAGATTCGAAAAATTCTTTCACTGTTGATAAGCTACACTATCTCCGGGTAACTAAGGCTATATAATACTCGGCTACAGGAAGTAGTTTCCACAAGACGTTGGTGAAACTGTGGGAAACAGTTAATCCCTACTAATATTATAAATGCGAAAGTAACTCTGTCTGTCTGTCTGTTACGCTTTCACGTCTAAACCACTGAACTGATTTTAATAAAATTTGGTGCAGAGATAGAGTTGACTTGAGAAAGAACATAGGATAGTTTTTATCCCGGACTTTTGAAGAATTCTCTTGAAAACGCGATATAATCGAATTCTACGCGAGCGAAGTCGCGGATCGGATTCTAGTTAGATAGATATACTTTACCAATACATCCCTTTCACAATAAACAAACGAACATCAGCCATTCTGAATTGAACCCTTGCCATATTTGCAGAGGCTTTCATTACGGTAGACCAAATGTATGAAACAGAGCAAATAATACGTTAGACCTAATACATATTTATGGCTTGGTTACGAATTTAATTAGTAGACTTTATGGAAACTAGCTTTTGCCTGCGACTTTGAAACACTAGTCTAACTTTCTACATATATTTATCGCTACAAGTTATTAAACAAACTTTAATACCGTATTTATTTGTTAATATTTTCGAGACAAAGTCAAAAATGTCTACACAGATTTGCATGTGATTTTTACAAATGAGAACACATTACGAGCAAAGCTATGATGAATCGCTAGTATATCTTACTAGTACATACCCTGCTGTTATATTCAATGAGTATTTGTTTTGTTTTTTTTTTTATTTTAAAGAAAGCTTACAGACAAATAACATGATTAAAAGCGTACAAATTGCTAATTAAAAGCTTCCACATGTTTGTATGAAAAAGTTGGTAAATTTTTTCCAGGTGCAGAAAGTAAGAACGCAATAGAAACCTAGATAACAGCCTATGTTATTAATATATTCTCTCCATGATCATAATTGTCTGATATCGTCATAAGTTCAAGGATTACTATTTAATCCTACTAACAATTGGTGAAATGTTATCACCCGCCGCGGTAATCGGTCAACCGCTGAGATATACGCTTAACCGATCAATATTAACTTGTTAACCTTCGGTTATTGTTTATACGCTACTGGTTTTAGAAGGTTACATTTTCTGACATGATAACGGAAAACTGACCAATTCAAATTCAATATACCTACCTACCTTAAAACTAATAAAAAATCTATTCTATGGCCATTTACATGGTAGTTTTTTGACTTCTTTCTACTTCTTCTTTTTTCTTCTATTATTATAAAAAAAGCTTTTCATGTGCAAGCGCCAGATTTAAGTCTTACTGTACGGGTAACTGGGTTGAAAAGCTTAGATAGGCAATCATTTCATGTAAAACATTGGTGTTCAGCTGCATCTGGTTAGACGACTCCAACATAGTTGGGAAAGAGCTAGACAAGTAATGATATTATAAGAAAAAATATTTTGCAACACCCACCTAATCACCGAACACCATTCAAACAAAATAACCTTCCGACATTACAAAACTCTTTTCAAGCTACTTTTAATTACAAGTTCATAAAATACCTAGGTAATAACGCTAGGCCATTGACTGTAGTCAGCAGTCTAGTCTAGAATTCCCGTTAGTCCTACATGCTAGTCTAGACATCTTCAAGTGTTCTAGTGGATTATTGCCTTTGCTATCGTTTACGACTGCAGAAATTAAAACGGTGGAATGGATGGCCAAATATTTGGAAAGGGTTCAGAATTGCAGTGGGAATTTTGTTGAATTTGGATCTGTACCTATTAAGAAATCCACTACTCCAATTATATGTAAAAATTTTATATAAAATGTGTAACGTTGTTCGTCATTTAAACTTTTTCTGCAATTAATTCAAAACCTTATCATGTCATAGACACGTGTTTTGACACTTGTATGGGATTTTTATCTTAAGCACCATGACAAACGAATGTTTTGTAACACTTTTTGTTTTTATGACGCTAGACAAAACAGGAAAATAAAATAATTTAAAAACGGTGTGTCAGTGTAGGTTTTATAATCATATCAGCAATCAGTACTAAAATCTAAGCTAGGCCATCTGTTTTTTTACTAAGTTTAGTGGTAATTTTAGGTAGATTTGGCTTACCAGTCGTTATCGCTAAAGGGCGTTATATCTGTAAGCACTACAGGATACCTAAGTACTAGAGATAAAAAATTAGGTTATCTATCAATAAGCTACAGATAAAATAATCAATATTAAACGAAGTATGCAGTTTTCAACAATTTCTCAGTAAAATGGCGCGACCCAGAGACCAGAAACTTTGTTCATCTAAATAACCTATTAAGTTTACTTTTTATGCTTTAATCAGGTAACTAGCTGGATCAGAACACAGATAAAACTATGGGATATATATTATACATAGTAAATAAATATTTTAATAAAAGTCTATGTAATTAATGAAAATAAATATAGAAGGAAATATTAGGAACGGATATCCGCCTGCCAATGGGTGATACGAAATATGAAGGCACAAAATGTCTGAAACGTGACATTTTCATGAAGCATATTTAATTTTATATGTATTAACGAAACGTGCTTTCGTTTCGTTCTTATCTTATTTATACCTATTGAATATGTACGATATTTTTTTAAAGTTCAAAAATATATTTGGTCTTAAGATATCGATTGTACATTCTTCCTAACTTTTATTCTAGAAGTTACATGCAGCGCCATCTATCGCAATTGGAATGAACTAAACCTCATGTAAGTTGCACTGGCCGGCCAGTTTTTAAATTAACTTCAAAACTGTGATATCTTATATGTAGATGGTGTTAGGTATAACGTGCTGTGGAAGAATTAAAATGCTGCGGCTGCCACTCTACCTCTTCCCAGGCGGAGGAAGTCCATAAGGATTCCTCCCCGGTAAAAAAACTTATCACCTACTGAACACTCGTTAAGTAAAACCAGTTAATGAAATAACAAATCAAATTAAAATAACCACATAATCATCAAGTCTAATAGAGAATGAATGGGGTTTTAATTGTCCCCTTATGTATATCATATAGGTACTATAAGTGTGATCAGACTATAATAACTAATATGTTTTTATATATTTGGGCAGGCACATTAAATTCGTGAGGCTGTCATTTAAACATGTGTGACAGTCGTTACAGGTAGTCTGGTGGCAAAAGGTATCGGGTCGCCGACCTCAATATAGTTGGGAAAAGGCTAAACAGGTGATACTGTTGATATTTTTCTCATATGTTTTTGTTAGTTTGAATAACAAAGTTGGACTTATCTTTGAAAAAAAAACTATTGTTTATAGTGGCCAGACGCTAGTAAGATAAATGCACATAAACTTAGTAGATACTTAATTGTGACGTAATTTTATAAGTACAGACAGACGAATAAGTATACATAGGTATATATTATAATATACTCTGAAGTGACGACGCACCGGTTCAACCGGGTGTTCATTATCGCGCACTTGATGTCATAGACCTTGTAGTGACTAGAATATACCTACTTAGTATGTAAAAGATAATTAAAGTAGGAAGTTTGTTAAAAGAAAAACATCATCATCTGAACAGCCTTTTCCCAACTATGATGGGGTCGGCTTCCAGTATACCCAGTGTTTTACGTGCCTGTCTGACCTCCTGAACCCAATTTCCCGGGCAACCCAATACCCCTAGGTAAGATATGTTGTCAAACTTGCTGGCTTCTGACTACCAGTAACGATTGTCAAATCTTATAGGGTATAATTAAGACGGCCACCAAAAATATAAATGGGCTATCCAACTCTGAAATAACATTTGAAATCGGACCAGTAGTTCCTGAGATGTACGCGATCAAACTTGACATTTTGTAACAAAATTAAAAACAATTTCATAAACAAACCACAGCAGAGTCTAAATTAATTCTTATCGACCTATTTTGTAAGAAACAGACTTTTTTATACCAAAGTAATCCTACACCTCATTAAAATAGAAGTTTAATTTAATATCTGTGAGTAAACTCGAGCAGGCGGGGAATCTTGTCGATCCAAAGTTTTCAATTAATTGAACAAACTGGAAGCAAATACTTCCTTAAGTTACCTTCAAAAGGGTTATTGTAAACTCAGTTATAGCCACCTTTGCAAACATTGTATATATAGTCAAACCTATCAGTTTACTATAGTTATGATCTCAAATTTATTTCTTGAAATGAAGTAAAAAGTAATCCGAAATTCTCTTTTTTTATAATTTCTACAATAAACGCAGTTAATAATCTTTAAAACTAAAAACTGCTAGGCAGGTGATGAATTAAATCAATTTTACATGTGTTAGCTTTGAATAGGTTTATGAATTTAGGGCACCAACATAATGCATTTGATGTTTCTCCATATGTCATCATCTGCCTAGCCTTTTCCACACTATGCTATACTATCGGTAGATGATGACGCTGATGTAACCTAAACCTAAATAATTAAACACGATTTACATATCAGTCGATTTACTATCCAAATAATTACAGTAACGATGTCGCCTACCATTTGTGTGAGCCAAACAAAATGCCTTCAATTTGTTAGGTTTAGGCTCAAGTCGGCTTATTTGCCACCTGTGGCCAAAACCGCCGAATATTTCATACCTATCGGCTGTATGTAACTTATGTATCTTTAAGCTATTCAAGTGTTAGTGATTTGTATTTGGATTAGGAAACTTAATTATCTTGTAGACGTTCCTATTCCATGGTATTTGATTAGAGAATATATTGTTTGTGTAACAAATAGTTGAAAGTAGATAATTATGTATCATTTAAAGCTTTTTTTTCTATTTTTTATATTGAATCTTATCTTCTTATTTAAATAAAATCACCGTTATCCGCTATCTAAGCTATATATTTTTTTTCCTGTTAAAAAAAATAGCTTAAGCCTCTAAATATTTTCCTCTACAACACTTATTTGCCACATCTAACACACAATCGTTCTACACTTGCAGATGCGCGGGCGCATAACCCCGTAGCGACAAACGTCAGTCTACTGCCATCCGTTGAACAGTGCGGACGTCATGGCGCGCACAAAATTATATTTATTCGCGTTCATCACGATATACGCCGTGAAATCAACATCTGCATACACAGTACCACCGGCTAAGTTAGAAGCCATTTACCCTAAGGGTCTGAGGGTTTCGGTACCAGGTATGTTTCTTTTTCTTTTTTATTTAAAAGCTGATGTGTATTTTGACCTCCGTTGTTTGTTGTTGATTTTGTACTTATGTGAGGTATTATTTTTATGATATGTGATTGAAATGGAATTAAACCTGCGTGTTGCGTTTTCTTGAATGGAAGAAGGTATTTGGAGGTAGATAAAGAAAACTGTTGTTCTCACTTGTTAAATATGTATGATAAGTGTTCTATAAAAAGAGACCTGTGCTCTACAGCAGGACAATGAAGAGGCTAATGATGACGCTAAAAGAAATTTGCTAAGAAAATATCATTTTCGAAAAAGATCTGGCCAAGGATTTGCTCGAAAGAGTGACCGCGGCCCTAGAACACGAAGTTCTCTAGAAGGAATATGGGTGGGTTTCTATCAGTAAATCTGATACACCCTCCTGTTTCATCCTTTGAGGGTAAAAAAATATTCCTGATATCAATAATACTTTAGACAACGTTAGGCCTGTTATACCTTAACAAGAAATTAATCTTGAAGTTCGTTTGAGTTCAAGATATTGCTTTGAATACTTATACTTATGTGACTCAAATGAATAGTAACAGGAAAAGTTTTGTTGCAGTAAAAAAACTTGCCAGTTATTTACAGATCTAATACATTCGGCTGTCAGATATTTTTTTGTTAGACTACTTACACAGTTTGGAATATCATTTTTTAGGCTGGGTATTTGTACAGTTACAGAATAAAATAATTTAAAAAGGGTTAAAGGGAGTAAGGGTACTCAAAATTAAAAAAAGGAATATTGTCCGGCTTTCTAGTGTCATAAGTACGAAGTTGTTTATGTAATTAATGATTTAGTGTTTTAATGTTGATTACGAAAATATGAATTTGGTAGTATACCTATGTAGATTAGTACAAAAAATATCGATGAAAATAATATTAAAAAAGATACAACATAATATTAATGCTAAAGATACTGCTCTTTTTGGAAAATACAGACGTTTAAAAAGAGGATTAACATAAAAATGACAAAAAACATGAATTTCTCGTTAAAATAAGTTGACAATCGACAATAAACACAAAAGAATAAAAAAAGAAGTTGAATCATCTATCGTTTGTCTCATGAGTAAAGTATTTTTCTTAATTTTTCCTCATAATAAACGAATCATAACTAAGACATTTGCATTATAGTTTACTAGCTGTTTTCATGCGGTTTCACCCACGTCCCGTGGGGCCTTCTGCCCGTACCGGGATAAAATATAGCCTATGTTACTCAGGAAGAGTGTAGGTTTCCATTAATGAAAGAACTTTTCGAACCACCGGGGCCCAGCAGGGCCAAGTACGTAAAAGGTCTATGACGGAACACGACGGTTTTTAGTCAGTAAGAGTCTGACACTCCCTCACCGCTGCTAACCCACAGCGGGATGATTGACCATTTGATGATTTCTAGCGTCGTTAAAAAAAAAAAACTTTAAAAGTACTTATAGAAGATATTAATTTTAAGGTCCCGTGCGCAAAGTGTAAAATGGGAACCTATTACTAAGACTTCGTCTATCACTCATCCGTTCATGCGTCTTATTATTAATTGTATATAAAAAGGTAAATAGAAGCTTAGATAGTGGAATGTAAATAAAATAGTATAAAACTAATATGAAAACAAAGTCAGACATTGAGGTAAATAACACAATTATTGGCTAACGGTTATCCATATAATTAGTAAACAAAGCGATAAAATGAACGTGGGAAATACCTATTCATATGTTCGAATCAACTGTAACTTATCTAAACAAATAAAATAGGATACTATATTTTATAATTTTTGAAAATTTTAAAAAATACATATTTGTTTCAAACAAATAAATGGAATTATAAGAGGATACAGTTTGTACCCTAAATGCTCCGAAACTACTGAACTGATTTCAAAAATTATTTTTATTCGGGTATGGTAAGAATGTATCCCGGGACGCTGGTGAAACCAGTGAAAACAAAAATTGTAGAATGTGAATAATTAAAAGAATGAAATATTATGTGAATACATATTTAACTCGTTCACAATATAATGGAAATCTCATTGTTATTTCTTTAACAATTTTGTTACCAACCTACTTCTGAACTTTAATCTGTGTTTACGATTAGCACAAGTGTGTTGGTTTTCATAATTTCCCGACTACAAAATACAAGGAAAACTCTTAAGAAAATTATATCAATGATAAGTTCTTTGTTTAATATATTTCTTGACATCCTAGTAGCGGTTTCACCTGCTTCCAGAAGGAACTACTTCCCTCAAAAGGATAAATAAATCTGCCAAGTGCGAGTCGGACTCGCGCACGAAGGGTTCCGTACCATTATTTATAAAATCGCATCGAATCGCATCGCATCGCATTAGACATCGAGGAAAAATGAGCAAAAAATCACATCTGTTGTATGGGAGGCCCTCGAGAGGAGCCCAAAATATTTATTTTATTCTAGTTTTCAGTAATTATTGTTATAGCGGCAACATTAATACATCATCTGTGAAAACAACTCTCTAACTATCACGGTTCATGAGATACAGCCTGGTGACAGACGGACTGCCGGACGGACGGTTTTACCCATTGGGTACGGAAGCCTAAAAAGTTGCTAATATGCTATTCTGAAAAAGCTACATTAATGACGAGTTTTGAGTCGTTTTTATGTGAAACAGGAACAAACACTCATACATATTATGTGCGTTAACTTTTGTGTTTGTAATATTAGTAGGAGGCAGGATAATAGTTTTTTGGAAATGTTAATAATTTGAGTTTGGAAATTACGACTTAGCAGATTAATTTTAACCAAAAAAATAATTTATATATTTTATAGCGGTACTTCCCAAATATTTTATTACTAAGCTGCTTCTTATCCTCTTCGATCAAATGATTTTAGAAAAAGTTTTTGAAATCGAAATACCAAAATAAATCTATTTGCATATTGCTCATTTTATATAAGTAATAGTTGTTCGTTTTCCTTATTAAAAGTTTATTAATCTGAAATAGCCAATTTAAATTGAGGTGATCATAAATTAACACGAGATAGTGATCACACTGCAAACTTTTTAGTCGGTCGATAGTTTGATAAGTACGGAAATGTATAGGGAGCGCGAACATTACAAACAACAATCGGAGAAGAGAGAAGAGATTAAAGCATCAGACTGACTCAAAACTTTGATTGGATTATAGGTTTTCTTTAAAAAAAAACTGGCCAAGTGCGAGTGGACTCGCGCACGAAGGATTCCGTACGACTATTTAAAAAACAGACAAAAATCACGTTTGTTGTATGGGAGCCCCCCAAAATATTTATTTAATTCTAGTTTACAGTATTTTTTGTTTTAGCGGCATCAAAAATACATCATCTGTAAACATTTCAGCTCTCTAACTGCCACGGTTCATAAGATACAGCTTGGTGACAGACGGACGGATGGACAGAGGAGCGAAAACAATAGGGTCCCGTTTTACACTTTGGGTACGGAACCCTAAAAAAGTTGTCAACCACCGGGCAGACAGTTTAGTATTGACGATTGATTTCACAAGTACAGCAATTTAATAATTTATTTATAACACTTTCGCAGTCAAAATAACCTAGTAATAATACATAGGCTAAGAAGTTTCCTCATGGGTAAAACCACGAAAAACAATCACTGCACTGACATAAGAACTAAAATACTATTTTTGATGACGGGAAAATAACATAGCGTAATTCGTGAAGTAGGTATTAGGTCATGTGGAAGATTTAATTACTCATTAAGGGTTTACCCCATCGTAAATAGCCACAAAGGAAATACAAATAATTTGCAAATAAAGACAAGTGTACCTACTAGTTGAATGAATACTGAATTAGTAATAAGATTTATTTGTCGTCTCTATTATTTTTACCCATTAAGTGTCAATGGAAAGGACAAGGAAGACAATCTATGCATAATAAAGGAAACAGTTTGTAAGAATACTAAAGGCTCTGAAACTACTGAACGTAGGAAAGCTACACTCTTCCCGATTGAGTGGCTGTATTTTATCCCAGTACATGCAGTTAATCCCACGGGACGCGGGTGAAACCGCGGGGAAACAGCTAGTTATGAATATCTCAGAATCAAGAAAACTTCTCTCAATTTATAAAAATAACAAAAGTGAACTGAAACCGAACCGAACTGAGAAACGCAAAAAAAACTGTTGTCTAAAGAATGTTCGAAAAATAAATAAAAAACACAAAAAGGCCACATTCCCGTCGAAATAATAAAATTACCATAACTTGTTATATTTTGTTCGCGCAATATTTATTTAGATACCTCGACATTTGAGGGCAAGGGACGGTTTCTCACAAATATAATAATACAAATCTAACACACATTTTATAATATTCCCTTAAATCCCTAAAGGATTTCTTAAGTCTCACTTTATTCCTTTATATTACGAATACCTTTTTCTATTTCATACTTAAGCTTCGAAGAATGGATATTCTTTTATGAAGGTTTAACAATAAGCTGTTCTAATATTATAACGAAAAATCTTTCAGTTTTAGATAGCCCATTTATCGAAGAACCTTTTTATCCAGATGCGTGGAGTAGTTCTTATGGACCGCGAGTGAAAGAGTTGGCATAAGCTAATAATGAAAGTATGAGAGTTCAATTTTCACTACAATGAATTTGGCAAAATCGTCATTAAGACGAAATAAAATAATTACATACATACTTCATTAAATAAGCCAGCTAACAAATTCAAATCACGGCAGTCGTTACGGGTAGTCAGAAGCCAGTAAGTCTGACACCAGTCTAACCAAGGGGTATCGGGTTGCCCGGGAAACTGGGTTGAGGAGGTCAGATAGGCAGTCGCTTCTTGTAAAGCACTGGTACTGCTGAATCCGGTTAGATTGGAAGCTGACCCCAACATAATTGGGAAAAGGCTCGGAGGATGATGAACTATGAAATTCAAATATTAACTTAAAAGCTGATCTGCAGTTAAATCAGTCTTCTGTCCACCAGCTTTAAAACCATGTCTAAATCAGTTTTTAATTTTATAAAATATTACATGTACATCCAAACGAACCATTAAGCTTGTTAACATTTTTCGCAAGTAAGTTCTACGCACTAACTGTAGGTACCTCAAAAAGAATCGACATAGAGGCTCCTAAAAACTGTCACAAAAAATATCTCATTATATATCTCTCTGTAGTAACTTCATAAGGTTTTTGTTGGCACGCAAACCTGTTATACAATGTTTATAATTATTTTATATGTACCTCTATATACACCTGTCTGTATGAAAGTTCGTTGGCATCAGAGCTTCATAAGCCTCTAAGGTCCAAGGGTTATTGACCAGAGAAGATAAATGGTGACTCTTGTGGAGGCAGATTTTTTTTATAGCTGGCGTATTTTTTGGCGACAATAATGTTACCATACTGAGTGTACCTACTTTTTCAATCTACGATCTTCTTATAAAGAAATCATTCAGTCAAAAAATTCAGTGATTGTTACCGAAAACCTTCTCCAAATCGGACAAATAGTTAGCTCAAAATCGGTTCAGCACGTAAACTAAGGGTCAAACTGAGAACCTCCATTTTTTTAAGTCGGTTAGAGCAAATATTCAGATGGTTTATGTTTAGCTCAGTGATTTCTCAATTTAAGTATAGTCCTTTACAGTTTGCATCAACTACTACTAAATTCTATGCCTTTCAATTCCAGACGATGGCTTCTCACTCTTCGCCTTCCACGGCAACCTGAACGTGGAAATGGAAGGTCTGGAAGCCGGTCAATGGGCTCGTGACATCACCAAAGTCAAGGATGGAAAGTGGATCTTCAGGGACAGAAATGCTGAATTGAAACTTGGAGACAAGATTTATTTCTGGACGTATGTTATCAAGAATGGTTTGGGGTATAGGCAGGATAACGGGGAGTGGACTGTTGAAGGTAGGGAATAAACAATCTATACTAATATTATAAAGCCGAAGAGTTTGTTTGTTTGAACGCGCTAATCTCAAGAACTACTGGACTGATTTGAAAAATTCTTTCAGTTTTAGATAGCCCATTTATCGAGGAAGGCTAAAGGCTACTTTTTATCCGGGTTCGTGCCGTGGTTCCTACGGGATGCGGGTGAAACCGCTGAGAGAAGCTAGTGTACAAATAAATCTTTATTATCACAATACTAACAAATTGTGCAACAAAAAAATATCAGTCTTCTCATAATTTTGTGATTAGCTTTTATTTAATAACTATTCAGTATTTTCGCCGTTTCCCTGACAATATTATCTTGACTTCTTTTCTCATTCATTTTAATACATAAGAAAATTAGTTTATATGTTTCTTAGTCTTTCTCAACTGATTTAAATTAAACCATTTATTTAGCCACACATACAGTCATTGAAAAGGAACACATAGTTTTCAAGAAAAAAAAGAAACAGTGTGGCAAGGGGTATATCTCAGTATAAGCTGTGCTGGGCACAGCCCTGATTTTCAGATATCCCCTGACCATCATTGAAATTAAAACGGCATAATTTACACGCACACGAATTATATAACAATAAAAAAGGCAGTTTGTAAGAAAGCTTAGGTAGCTAGAAAGAAGTTAACACATCCAAAGCAAGTGAAATAACACTACACACACAAATTAACACAAATTAAATGTGGCATCGAGGTAGGTCGGTCTATTTATTCACCTACAGGACGTGGTCCTCTTGTGATGGACGGAAGATCAAACAAAAACCTATTTCTAATTCAGAATTCGAAATTTCAGAATTCGTCAACGAGGACGGATCGCCAGTAGACCCCTCAAATGTCCCACAACCACGCCCAACCCCTCCTCCCACCCAACCCACATATAGGCCTACCATCCCCACTCAACGCCCCACTCAGCCCCCCAAATGCCAGACATCAGCCACCGTAGTCGCTGGACGTAGCCCCGTCTGTAAGGGGTCCTTGGTCTTCAGCGAAGACTTTGAAAGGACTAGTCTTAGAGACCTGAACAGCTGGACGGCGGAGACCAAGTTTCCTGAAGAACCAGTAAGTAATATTGTCATTTAAAGTCTCAAACAGACTGTTCTTAAACACACTTTGTGATCAATGTGAAAGAACATGTTTAGAGAATAGGATGAGGAGGAAATAAGCAATATTTTATTCAGTTATAAATAACTTGTTATTAACTTTATTGCTATCCACTAGGTGGACACACACGAAGTCAAAGTCAAATCATTTATAATGATTTCTGACACTTACGCGAATATTAGACATTTAAATAAAACTACTTCTGTCTGCCCGTGACCATGGATGCTGTAAAGGATCCGAAACGTCGGGATTAAATAATATTAATATAACCGCGATAAAATCCGTAAAAGTAGTTTTATTTAAATGTCAAATCATTTATTTCATTTAGGTATTTACAAGCACTTATGAAGGTCAAAAATATAAGTAAGTGTGATTCTAGTTGCCCATTCCAAAAGTAGCTTCCTATGAAGAAGAACGGGCATGAAATTCAATGGTTACTCCGCGATCTGGCCAAGATCGCTCAAAGAGGCTAACCTTGGGGGAGGCCCTTATCGTGCAGTAGATTCTATATCTTTAAAAATAGCAAAGATCGCTTTAGATATTTTAAACGGCAGCAGATTCTTAAAAAACCACGATCCTTAAAAATAGCAAAGATTGCTTTAGATATTCCAAATTTCTTTCTGTTCAATTTTGAATTTTACAAATTCCAGGACTATCCATTCAACGTTTACATCCCGGACAACACGATCAGCTTTGATGACGGTGCTCTGGTCATCACTCCCATCCTTACGGAGTCGGTTCATCATGAGGGATTCCTTACAGAGTCTTTGGATCTTAGCAACAGGTTGGTGCATACTTTCAGGTTAAAGGTTTGGCCAAGGGCTGACTTTTCAATCATCAGTTAACACCTGTCTGGGACATAGATATGGCGGTTTGACACACTTTACAAAAGCTGTTAAAACTATATTCCGATAGAAGTTATCTGGTGATTGAAAAGTCGGCCCTAATTTAACTTAATTAGAAATTGCGTTGTGAGAGTTGTGGAACGCTCAGCACTGCTGAATCGATTTAGATGTGATATTAAGATGGATGACTGGTTTTTCTTAACCTTTTAATTTGTATTCAATTACGATTGTTCCCAATATTCTACTTTCCTTTGCTTACTAAATTCTATCTCTAGTAGGCAAATCAACTGACAGAGACAATATTGGAAACGTTGGTAAGAGATATTTCAAGTCCCGTGTGAAACAGTCCATGATTATTCCCAATTAATTAAGCAACTGTTGGTACTAAGCCACGTTTAAATCAACAATTTCTGTCAAAGCATTTAGCGGATGAAGTAAACATCAAAGAACTTTTGAGTCAATTATAATTTCGACAGCCATTTCCCTTCAACACTGAAACACCGAAATTTAATTGATTAATTATTAATTTAGCTGCTGAAATTCAAATATGTAACTCAATTAAAATATTGATTTTATTACATCGACTTTTTATTAGAGACTTTGACTGATACCAATATAATAAAGAGGTTACATTATGTACGAAACTAATGTACCGATTTGAAAAATTATTTCACTGTTAGAAAGCTACACTCTTCCCGAGTAACATAGGCTATATTGTATCCCGGTACAGAAGTTCCCACGGGACACAAGTAAAACCGCTACTGTAAGATACATCTACTGATATTCGAAATCCTGAGGCATCCTAAATCCGGGTCAAAATCAATCAAATCAAAATCAAAACTCATTTATTCAAACTTGGCTGCAAAACAGCACTTTTCGAACGTCAAAAAAAATTACATAAGACAGCCCCCAAAACGCCCACCCTTCACCACTTCCTATGTGTTTTTGCTGGGAAGAAGAAGTGGCGCAACAAACTCCCCAGCAAGTTGGTGGAGTAGGTGTGGGAAGTTAGTGTCAAATAAAACCAAAGAACCTTTGATACTTACAGATGCACAGGACAGTTGAGTACGACGGAGTGCAGACGCGAGGCCTCAGGTGCCCAGATTCTACCACCAGTGATTTCAGGGAAGATCACCACCAAACATAGATTCGGCTTCAAATATGGCAAAGTAGAAGTCAGAGCGAAGCTTCCTGCGGGTAGCTGGATTATTCCTGGTACGCTTTTAATCTACCTATATTCTAAATTTTAGGGCTTAATTTATAAGGTAGGACGGTAGGTACTATAGGCATATTATTTTATAAAGTATTTTTTTTTCCATCCGAAACACAGTCATTGGTGTCCAAGATATACTTAGATAGTACATACAAACTTAGAAAAGTTGAATTGGTACTTTCCGGACCTAGGATCGAACCCACGCACTTATACTTGAGAGGTTGATTCTTTATCCACTAGGCCACCGTGACTTACGAAAAAAAATAAATCGTTATATCACTTATTTTCCCTCTAAAACATTAAACTTCAAAACATTCTACAGAAATCAACTTGGAGCCAACGGAAAACGTCTACGGGTCCCTTCGATATGAATCTGGCATGATGCGGGTAGCCTTTGCCCGCGGAAACCCAAGTCTTGCCAAGAAACTCTACGGAGGACCAGTCCTGTCTGACTCCGATCCTTTCCGATCTATGATGATGAAAGAAAAAATCGGAATCGACAACTGGAATAAAGACTACCATAACTATACTTTGGTTTGGAAGCCTGGTAAGATTTTTAAGTTTTAACATACTTACACCCTTTCTTGAATAATTAACATATGATGGTTGGATTAAATGGTCAATAGAATAATGTCTTCCTAG
Source organism: Helicoverpa zea x Helicoverpa armigera (assembly GCA_033682625.1). NCBI lineage: Eukaryota > Metazoa > Arthropoda > Insecta > Lepidoptera > Noctuidae > Helicoverpa > Helicoverpa zea x Helicoverpa armigera. Next base: position 1,693,072 of record JAWIIS010000008.1, read on the forward strand.
ATTACATTACAAGTAGCAACTACAGAATTTTAATGACCTTTTCCTGGCATTCTGGTTTAATAACATTTTTTTTTAATTAGCCTATGCTGTCCCACTGCTGGGCAAAGGTCTCCCCCATAGCCTTCCATTTTCTCTGTCCATCGCTGAACACCCAACATAAAATACATGACAAACTTAAAATATGGGTAATACGCTTCATAGTTTCAATGGATGTTACTCCTTCACGAATAACAATCAAATGGATTTACAACATAATATTAAATAGGCTGCTCTTTGTCAGCCAAATTTATTTTATTATTATTATTTTTTTTGGAAATCATCAAATGACCCGTCCCGACTGTTACTGACCACCATATTCCTTCCTAAGCCCTTTATGTACCAGGGCTGCGGTAACTAGTTCGAACAATCCCGTAGCCCTCACAGCTGACTCCCCATTTGACAACAAGACTGATAGAGAAATACATGTTCTTCCAGATGGTCTGCAGTTGTTGGTGGATGGCGAACAATATGGAAACATCAACCCTGGCGAGGGCTTCTTCTCATCAGCTAGAGAGCACGCTGTTCCTCACGCTTCCAACTGGCTGAGGGGAACTGTCATGGCTCCTCTTGATGAAACAGTAATTAAACTTACTACTTATTATCATAATGCTTCAAAAATTATTTGCTTTAAATCTGAGGAAAAATATTTAATGCTAATTCCGCGAGACAGTAAATCAAGTCTTGGATGCAGGATGTAGTATTTTTAACTTTTGATAATCATCTGCCTACCCCATTTCCAACTATGTTGTACCAGTGTTTTACATGCAGCGACTGGATGTCAGGCTTCGACTATTAATTTCTGATATTATAGTCGAGAACATTTTCCTTCATTACTTTGTATTGGAGAGACTAAACAAAGTACCTAACCTACAATCGTATTTAGGCTCTCATAGATCTATAACCACTCGTGTGGTCTCAATCTATTCAGCCATTTTGACATTTAAATACATAAGTTAGAACTGCCTCTAACAACGTAGTAGTTTTGATCCAAATATAAATTTGCTCCATCATTTTCCAGTTCTACTTATCCCTCGGTCTTCGCGTGGGAGGTGTCCACGACTTTGCGGACGATATCCCTGACAAGCCCTGGAGGAACCGCGCCAGCAAAGCCATGTTAGACTTCTGGAAGCACAAGAACTCCTGGTTTCCAACCTGGTACAATACCGACTTGAGAGTCGACTACATCAGAGTGTACGCCTTATAGACTTAAGATATCATCTGTGATGCTCCTGAGATTATATTTTTTAAGATTTTCTAGTAAAATGATTAAAATTGTTTTGTTTTTTTTTTCGGAACAACCAAGAAACCCAATGGCGGATTAGAGTTTTCTGTAATTAAGCATTGCTTGATTTTGCATACTTTGCCAAAAAACTGACAATCGGCTGGATGCCATTACGGTGCAACTGTAAAAAGCCCCAATCGATCCCACGGGGTCCCATCCTTTCAAGACATTAAAAGTTAAAGATTTCCTCAGGGATTCCTGATAAACGGTGAAATTTATTAAAAAAAAATGGACCAAAATAATTAACTGCATATTTTTTTAAATTTTATAACTATTCCGAAGATACGGTAAGGAAGCCATGTCGCGTCCTGACAAGAAAAGATCCTTCGTATTATCTTCATAATATGATATTTTAACGGGTAGGTATTTTTAAGCCCAAAGTTATGACATTTATATCTTAGGTACCTTTAATGACTGTCGATATTTTTATGGTCTTACTACAAAAACTTAAACATGTGCCAAACACTCGTCTAAACAAAGTGTGGCTGCAAAATGGATCTTATTTCAACGTCATAATCTGACATTTTTTTAGACAAGTGTTAAAATGACGTTTAAAAGTTTATGTGGTAAGACGGTAATTGGTATTTTAATCATGCAATCGGAATGATCGGAATTTCAATGTTAATAACCATTTTTGACTTAGGGATCGATTTTTATGGGCTTGGTGTAACTTTGTACCTTTGTACTCATCATCCTCATCCTCCGAGCCTTTTCCCAACTATAATGGGGTCGGCTTCCAGTCTAACCAGATTCAGCTGAGTACCAGTGCTTTACAAGAAGCGACTGCCTATCTGACCTCCTCAACACAGTTACCCGGGCAATCCTACTAAAGATGTTCAATGACAGCCGGGACCTACAGTTTAACGTGCCATCCGAAACACAGTGAATGGTGTTTAAGATATACCCAGAAAGTACATAGAAACTTAGAAAAGTTGCATTGGTAATTGCCTGACCTGGAATCGAACCCGCGCCCTCATACTCGAAAGGTTGGTTCTTTGCCCAGTAGGCCACCACGACTTTGTACTCTAACGGCCAGTTTCTTCATCAAAAGTAATGTCTAAAGTAAAAGTAACGGTCAAATTCGTTTTTTCAGGGCTAAAGTGACAGCAAAACTAATAGAAAAATTAATTTGACCGTTACTTTTACTAGACATTACTTTGACTTTTACTTTGGCTTTTACTTTTGATGAAGAAACTGGCTGTAAGAGTAGTTTTTGGACGGCCCTAAAAAGGATATAATTTGAAAATTAGCGCATTTTGGTGTGCCAAGAATGGGTTGAATCAGAGATATTATCCTCAATACCAAAAGATCCGCCTATAATTGTTTCGTACAATCGCTGTTCATATAACAAGCATGCTCAATAACTTTGAATTTTACGTTTAAAATGGGCACTGTCAGCCATTTTGAACAACAATTAGAAATTGTTTCTAAGAGATACAGCTTCTTGAAATACTTATCCGAAAATTGTTCTGGATAGTTACAAAAAAGAGTATAGTAATGGCAAAAATCTATACATATAATAAATCTGTAGAAAAGTAATTTTTGTACATTGAAGAAATTGACAAAAAAAATAGCCAGCATGTTAAAGGATAACTAACAGAAGCCATTTCCATCATTTTTGTCTGTTTGTCTGTTTATCTGTTTGTTTGTTCGGGATTCACGTAAAATCTACGAATTCAATGCAGACAATGCTTATATACAAAAATTCTACGTAACTTGGGGTATTACTTAGTTTTTGTTTCATCGAAATCGATTCACTCTATCAAAAGATATGATTAATTTTGTGAATTCAAGATGTAAAATATTACGACACGCAATCTGTTTGTCAAAACTGTACATTTGAATGTTGTACTTATATTAGTTGATCGGCCTATTATTAACCTTTACACAGATAATCACACCTTCATAAGTAACTTCGGAAGAAAAAAAAATATGAAAATTTTGTTTAGCCAAGGTTAAAGGCTCCATCTGTGGTAATCTGTGTTAAATAAAATACATAAAATTTGTCAAAGGAGCGAGGTGGTAAATGACAATAAATTACCATATATTCTTTATAGAGGATTATTATTTCAACAGACGGAGTTGTGTATTTTCCGTAATTCACCATATTTTAACACGTAGTGTAATTTTTCGATAGACATTTCAATAGTGTTTGTCAGTTTGCCGTGCCACATCCAGTGGCGGCGTAGCATCGGATGGCACCCAGGGCGGACTACCCATTGAGCACCCCCCCACCCCCAAAACAAAAAAAAAACGACAAAATATAATCACGTAATAAAATAAAGTGTAGAAATCATTAATGGTGCTTTTCGCTAGGTTTAACATTAAAAAACCGGAGACAGATCACTGCAAAGTTATAAAAGCGCTAGCGAAGCGGGTCCGAAATTTATGAGTTTTGGGACACAAATGAACCCAAACATGTCTTTAAAACACGGTAAATTAAGCCGCGAGCGCGAAATTTTAGATGTTTGGGTTGCAAAGATACCGAAAGAAATAAGAAAAGACCAGGGCAAAGTGAAAAGCGCGAGCGCAGCGAGCGCGAAATTTTTGAGTTTTTCACCACAACAGTTCTCAACAAGTTTGGAAAGAATACTGCAAGGTGAAGAAGCCGCGAGCGTAGCGAGCGCGAAATTTTTGATTTTTGGGACGCAAAAATACCTAAAGAAATGAGAAAAAACAGTAAAATGAAAGCCGCGAGCACGAAATTTTTGAGTTTTGGAACACATGTATTTAAACAAGTTTGAAAAAAAAACAGTATAAAGTGATCAATCTACGAGCGTAGCGAGCGCAAAATTTTTGAGTTTTGGGGCACAAAAGTCCTCCAACGCTTACAAATAGCTTGGAAATATCCAACGTAAAGTGAATTTTCAAATTGTTTGTTTGAAGACTCTCAAATTAAACTCAGAATTTAGCACAAATAAAAAGAAACCGTGACTGAAGCTAGCGTCAGTTGTTTTTGCTACTTCGGTGCTTTAGCTTTTTGTTAGATTGAGGACTCAAAGAGTAAGCGCAGAACTAATAATAAATTAATAGAAAACTGCGAGCGAAGCGAGAGGATTTTTTTTCTAACTTTGAGGAATTAAGTAATCAGGTAAAAGCAAAAATACAAGAGAGGGGTGACAGTCGGAATGAAAGGGGTGTCACCTCTCTTAGTAAATGGTAGTGAACCTAGGCTTTGCAGATTAGAATGGCACCCTTAGTGACTTGTCCCATCTGCCCGCACCATCCTGGTGATATCATGGCATCATGGCAGATATGTGCCGACCGAGATGGCACCCCCCGAGATGTGGCACCCGGGGCGGACCGCCCCCCCGCCCCCCCCCTTACGCCGCTACTGGCCACATCAAAATCCAATTATAATTATTACCTTGATGAAAGGAAAATTAATAGTTCTCAGCCAAATTTAAAACGGTGCCATCTAAATTATTTTTTAAACATTATGTCAAAAATGATGACTTTAGTATAACAATTACTTATCATTTAAAGTTACAGATGGAGTTCATATCAGGATTTTTTCATAAACATAGTTTAGCTTATCTTCCACTAATGTGGTGGCCTTAAAACAAATTACTTTGAGTGAATAGTATTAAGTAGACCTTAATTATTTTTTCTGATGCAAAATATGTAAACTTAATCCTAGAAGAAAGGAGGATCTGTCTCTCGCAAGCGCTGCTAAGCGTGGGGTAGGTAGGTAATGTAGGATTCTGTAGCTTTAAGAACAAGCCCAGATACAAAGTGCAGATAAGAAATGGGAGCTTTCTCGATTTAATACCATACACACGTAAAATGCTTTATGCGTCTGAAAACGTACAAATTGCGCGTCGCATACCAGAGACATGCTTACTTTCAACTTCTGATCGCAAATACACTGGTCACGATTACGAACAGTCTCAGTCAAATCTAAAAAAACCCGAGCCCGAGCCAAGTCTAAAAAAACACCTTTTGTATAAAACTACGTTTGATGTCATTCAATCACAAAGACAGAATTGTTTTCTGTTGCAAATCCTATCCACCTGTATCCTATCCTAATCCAGCATGCATTGCAGGTGTGCATTGCACAAAAACCAATGGTATCCTATTCGAGAAGTCAAAAGAGTCGACCTGCCAACGTCAGCTTCTGCGTTAAGCAAGTTTTCTTAATAGTACCATCAGAATTACATTCATCGTTGAATGAGGTGAATAAATTTTCAGAAACCACAATAACAGTAGGAGCCAAAGCATATGATCGCTTCATAGAGCTCTGATTGGCCCCAGGTGACCAAGTCAGGTCTGATTTGTTCGTTCATCAGATCTTTGAAAGTGTTTCGGTGGATACTTACTGTCGTCCTGTGTGACACAAAATATGGTATATGAACGTCCTCCGCAAGAGCGAAATTTTCCCGGTGTGCGGTAGTGACGCACAGTATACAACACTTATGTTTCTTTCGATTTGCTGGCTCCACCAAGAAATGACAAATTGCAAGCGTACATTTTGAAAATCTTGGCAAAACTGCAGGTTTCAAGTACGAACACATGAAGTGGACTCTCACAGATACGTACATTTTGCCTATTCGTGATATTATGCAAACATTTCGGTGGAGTCCCGGCTTAGGCCTCCCCCACATTAGGCGTGCGCGATCCTCGGGCGTGTGAGTAGCGCGGGCGCCGCGCGTGCGTCGCGAGCGCGTTGCGTGAGCGTCGCGTTTTGCTGCCCTGCGGCATTTGTAGCGCGCTCGCGGCGCGCACGCGCCGCTCTCCTTGACGTTTAACTGCTAAGGCGTTAAGCGGGCGGCGGGGATAGCGGGCGAAGGGGTAAGAACGCAACTCGAGCGCCGCGTGCTCGCCGCGAGCGCGTCGCTTGCACTCTTCACACATGCCGCAGGGCAGCAAAACGCGACGTTCATGCAGCGTGCTCGCGACGCCCACGCTACTCACACGCCCGAGGATCGCGCACGCCTAATGTGGGGTCAGCCTTACCATAGTGAGTAAGTGCACAGAAAATCCCCGTCATACAAGTGTTTCTCCCCAGTAGTGAAACTATCCTACCCTATGCGCCTGCTGTTGATGATGACTCATTTTATCATCCATCCAGCTATTCCCCAACTATGTTGGTGTTGCCTTCCAGTCACCGAATCTGTTTGAGTACCAATATTTTGCTTGGAGCGACTACCTATCTACCTATCTTCAATCCAGTCTCACTACCTACACAAGACGATATCCATGGTGAAACTGACAGACTTTCTGACTTCTGATTAGTCGCAGCAGCTGCAGAAAATGTACAAATGACAGCTTTGTCAGACTCAAAGCAAATAGACATAGATTATAACTGTTTCCTGTGAAATTTAATTACGCACCATACGTAATAATTTTCCAAATTGGCTGACTAGATCCAGAGATATTCACAACGTCACAAACTTTACTTCTTTTGTTTAGATAAATGGTCACATCCACAACTCAACCTTGATCAATGAATCTATGCGACTGCTAAGTGCTAATCCTAATTATACTGTCACGTGAAAGAATGCACCTACGGGATAAGTAGTATTTTGACTATTCTATATGGGTAGTATTTAAACGCAAATCAAAATCAGTATTTAATGCTTGTATGTAGTATTTTTGTACAAGAACAAATTTAACTGTATTGCATTATAAATAAAAAAGTAATGTCGTATTGATGTGTAATTTCGAATTATCTGCAGTTTGAGTTTTGTTAAACATTTAGTTTATTTGTAGTGAAGTAAGTTATTTGATGTAAAAAAGAATATAAATGATGAGTATTTATTGATAGGCGATTATTTATTTGATATGCAATTTATAATATCCCATTCTATATTGCCTACGCAGACGAAGTTGCGGGCAACAGCTAGTAACAAATAAGTAAAAACATTAAATTAAAGCTAAATTCTTGTTTTGCTTTTTACATGGCTCGGGGTTGCACCAGCCGGTTGCGAGTTCGTTAACATGAACATCAGTCGCGAACTCAGTGCCTGAGGAGATGGCGTCTGTAGAACAAACACCAGCGGTTTATATTATCGCGATCTTCGCAATATTATTATGTGAAGTGCAAGTTAACGGCCAAGTTTTCTATGCTCCACAAATTGAAGCTTTGTCACCCACCGGCTTGAGACTTACCTTTGAGAGTAAGGCTGTACTTTATTATTTTTAATCAACTTAAAAATTAAGAGTAAAATTGTACTTCAGTCAACTACAGTACAGCTTTTTATACTTTCTAATAGAACTAAATATTGTAAGAAACGTATTTTCACAAATATATTTTCCTGTTGTTAAAGTAATTTAATTGGTTGCATGTATTTTCAGATACCGGCTTTACCAAGTTTGTATTTATGGGGCACATAAACAGACATATCCAACTAGGAGAAGTAGGCAGCATTTCAAAGGCGCTTGATACTCCTCCAGAAGCCGAGACACTGACTTTCACATTGAACGTTCCTTTAAAAATTGGGGACACAATATACTACTATATCTTTTTCGAGTCCCAAAAAGGGACTGAACTCCTCATCACCGATCTCGAGTATAAAGTCACAAGTAAGTGTATTTTCGTCGTCTGTATAATTTATTTATATATTTTTTTACCTATCCTCAACAGTTTTAGATTCTACTTAAAACATCATGTAATTACTCGCTCATCGGGTGTCAGTGTACATATATCAATGGTTATTTTATTTTCCAACATGCTTGGAAACCTTTTAATGTCTACAAATAACTCAATGTCAATCCACGGAACTCTTGCCATTGTCAAGACTCTATGATCCTCTATAAAAAATTCATACAAATTGATTCCACATCTTTTACAGAGGAGCACAACAAACAAATGAATTACGTATTTTTGTCATTAAGTATAAGTTGGCTATTGTTACAGAATTTCTTTATCAAGATAATAGGCCAGCGGAACCAGTACCGCTACAACTGCCCCTAAGTACAGAGGAAGACAACGATGACAATACGAGCCGGACCCCTTCTTTATTCTGCACTGTTTCCATTACTGAAATGAAAGGCAAAATTGATGTTTGTGAGGGGTCTTTGATATTTAGTGAGGAATTCTCTCAAGAACACCCGAGTGAGCTGACGCAATGGGATGCCCTAAACCAGTTTATTGGTGAACCGGTACGTTCTATATTTACTGTAGCAGTTCCTTCGTGCATTTAAATCTATAAATAGCTTTCAACATACCTTGCTTATTTATCGTATGAAGAAGGTTTAACACGTTGCTATGCACGACTACAATATAAACTGGTTTTAAATAAGGCACTTCCATCACATAGTTGTCTCTTTATTCCAGGCCTATTCTTTCAACATGTACAGGCCGGATGAAACGATCAGTTTGAAAGATGGTTTCCTAGTCATCACTCCGATCCTCACTGAGTCAATAGTACCTCCTCTGTTACCACCCCTGGATTTATCTGACAGGTATGTTCGACTCATCTCGCTACCACAAGGGCGGATTCAAGGGCAGGATCTTAGGAGTCATAACGGGACCTAGGGCCCAATAATACAAATCGATCATAAAGTTAATCAACGCTTGGCGCGATCGGTCAGTAACCACCCTTTTTATAATGACTAGTTCTTTCGTGTTTTGGAAGACATGATAAAGTGGGTCCCGATTGCCATTTGGACATCTTTTTGAGTCGTCACGGGTAGTTAGAAACCAGAAGGCCTGAAAAACACCTCACCCTTTCCATTTTAGATGCACAGGCAAGCTAGACACACTGGAATGCAAAAGAGATGGCGCTGGGATACAATTGATACCGCCTGTGATCACCGGCAAGATCACTACGCGCCGCACTTTTAGCTTTAAGTACGGGAGGGTCGAAATACGAGCTAAACTACCTGCTGGAAAATGGATTTTACCAGGTATGGACTATTATGAAATAATGTTCGATTTTACACCAAAAGAAGTAGATGAATTCTCGTCTCTAAATACCTTTACCACCATTTGTACAGACTGAGCACATGAACCTACCTCAACCTCTCAATTATTTTCAATAAATTTTCAACCTTAACTGAATAATGTAAGGTTAATGTTCGATTGGTAAAATTTTACACTTTCTGGAAGGTTTGCCTGTTGGCGTCTCTACAACCAACATTGACAATTATGTCAGGCTAACAAATATGTGACCCTTACAGATTTTATACTACGCTAGTGCTAAAGCTCATTGGTTACATAGTTAAAGTTAAAGATCATCATTTAAAAAATTGGCATTAGGTCTAAAGCTTGTGGCACATTATAGCAGCACCGCAACAGCACGGCTGCAGCACGGCGTCGCCTCGAATTAAGACTACGGCTAGCTGCCAGCGCGCCACCCACGCGCTGTCCGCTCGCTCGCCGTTGCTACCTGGCCGCGAGGTGTAAGCTTGCTGTCACCGCAAACTCAATATTATTTTAAGACGATTATGATTGATGTTATGATTGAACACGACGTAATGACGTTGTTTCGCTGCCGGCTCGGAGTCGGCGCGCAATTAGCACGCCGTCGGCGCGCTGTATGCATGAGGACCGCTCGCTTGCAGCACGCGGGCGGCGAGTCGAGTTGTGTGGAAGCGGCAAGCACGCTGACTGCTCGCCGTTGGCTTTTTCATATTGACATTACGAAATATATTATAATATACACGATTTAATGCTCTAAATTGAATGACAACTTAAATGCTGGTGTGGCGCCGTGCTGTTGCGGTGCCGCTATAATGTGCCATAACCTTAAACCTCTTTCAAATTAATTATTTCATTGCGTTGTCTAACTCTAATACAAGTTTATGACCTAAAGACATTTACTTCCAGAAATTAACCTTGAGCCTACAGACTACATCTATGGCTGGGATAACTACGCCTCAGGGCTGGTACGAATCGCCTTCTCTCGCAACGACGTAGACCCTGGTGTTAGAAATTATGTCTTGGGCGGACCAATATATAGTGGCAGCAAAATATACAATGCTCTATTTTTGGCGACAGGCGAAGACGACAATTATTTTAAATACTTCCACAACTATAGTATGACTTGGACTCCAGGTACCTACATACATTAAGAATGGTTTACCTACTCATCATCATCTGCCTGGTCTTTTCCAAGTTCGTTGCAGCACACCGGTAAAATCTCGACAATATATTCGCTGTGAAGCCATCATTAGCCGCATTTCGTAACAGTCAATTGTTTATACGGTCGATGCACATAGAAAAGCGTCTGCCTATCTGACCGATAGGCAGTCGCTTCTACTTTTTTTAAACGCTCGTACTTTTTTTACGGAAGGTGATGGTGAGTCACACAAAGTTTCAGCCTATTAAGCAAAGGTGGCTTTTCAGCCGCTGGCTCTCTTTAGACCTTTTAAGAGCCAAAGCTGATTTCCACGTGGATTAAAAAAAAGATTCATTTTTTAGTTACTCTACAATAGTACGTCTGCATCATCAAAAAAGCAAAGCTTTTCATACTTTTAAGAGATATATTTTAGTTGGCTGTGTGGACAAGCTGATCAAAAAGTTTTTTTTGTTTCAGAGATATTACGCTTTCAAGTGGATGGGAAAGCGACTCGCACTTATGGCTATGATAAAAGCAACGCTGAAGATCTGAGTTACAAAATCAAGCACGCATCAAATTGGAAGAAAGGCACTAAGATGGCGCCGTTTGATGAGATGGTATAAAATTCAATTAAAATTACAAAAATATATCCTAAAGTGCAACTGACCAAACCTACTATCGGGCCAATAGAACTTTTTTCTCCGTTTGCAACCGATCCTATACCGGACATATATTCGCCCCATCTTGAAGAGATGTTGACTCGTCGACCGCTCGGGCACGAAATTGGGGCTTCATTTCATTTTATGTGGTCAACTATAGTCAGGCCTTCTCTATTTAAGAAGTGTACTAAGGTCTTCAGTAGGTCAATTTAAAGGATCGTTCGAATTTATCATATATTTTGAAATTCCAGTTCCACTTGACCCTCGGTCTTCGCGTGGGAGGAGTGAATGAGTACGAAGACTCAGATAGCAAGCCTTGGAAGAACTTAGCCAGCAAGGCTATGATTCAGTTCTGGAGGGCAAAAGAAGAATGGCTCCCTTCGTGGTCTTACGGAGCTATGATGATTGACTATGTCAAGGTGTACGCTCTTTAGATAAGTCAAGACCTAGTGTCTGTTATGTTAAATTGTACGAGAATTTTAGATTTGTCCATTTTACTGTAAAGTTTTTCCTCTCAGTGTAAAATTGAATCATAATAAAAGCATTAAAAGAATCTCAATTTACGTTCCCTTTCCATCGTACCATTATTCCTACTCCTTTCCGGAATGGGTTGCCATTTAAGAAAAAAAGCATAAAGTAATACTAAAGTAGGAGCTACTGATAGCAGGTGCAGTCTCTAGTCTCTGCATGTTGGGGTGTCAAGCACCAGGTTTGCTGCTGGTGGTCTCAACTAAATAAAACCCCTATTTTCGATATATTAAGACTGTTATATTTACAAAGAGTATATAGCCGTATGTGCGCACACTAATCGTCGGTGAGCGAGAGTGGTCGGGGACCGGCCGCGGCGTATGTGCGCTGGCCTAGCGTAGGTGGGGCGTGTGATGACGCACGCTGACGCGGTGTCTCGGCCGGCGCGATGTGAAGGTCCGGAACACTGCATTATATGAAGTTTTCAGTAGGATGCTAGAAATAATGACTTGCTTTCAAATCAAATCATAAATCAAATGAAATTGTTTATTCGCGTTTAATTCCTAATAAGTGTCTACTGCATTCTGTGCATCAACGTGTCAAAAACAACATAAGGAAGCTGAACTCAATGTACCTATACTGTAACTGAATGAAAGTATCTGATCGTTGTGGTCACGCCAGTCTTACGTTATCTGACCTACAAGAAGTCACCTAACCTACTTGCCCTATTATAATATCTCCGCTCATTTTTCCATCTTTTTTTCTTTTTAAGGACGTCAAACCGCTGTGGGTTAGCAGCGGTGAGGGAGTGTCAGACTCTTACTGACTAAAAACCGTCGTGTTCCGTCGTAGGCCTTTTATGTACCAGAGTCGCGGTAACTCTTTAGAACAATCCAGCAGCCCCGGCAGACCTTGGCCCTGCTGGGCCCCGCGGGGATGCTAACATTTCTTTCGAGGAGCGTGTGGAACAACGCGCGCCGCTGACACGGGTCTGTCTGTTGTCTAAAAATAGACAAGAGCTATGAGCCACCCGAACTCACTGCCCACAGAACCACGCTTACGGTGGCCGGGAGTCGTCTCGCGACACCCGACGCCCGTGTTGTCTACCTGGTCCAGCGCGGCGACCGTTATGAGAGGTGCGAACTCTCTGGCGTTCCGCCGCCTCCTTCTCGAGCATGACTGCTTCACATAAGGAGGAGACGGCATCCCATTCCCTCTCGCCCACGACCATGGTCTGAACCAGGGCCGGATGCGAGAGTTCGCCGCCGCCTAAAGCCTCGACAAGGACCCGGGGCGGTGACCTTCCCACGCAGGGCACTCCTGGACTGTGTGGTCCACCGTGTCCTCGGGGCTGTGCGCACAGTGGTGACTGTCCGCACAGTGATGACTCATCTTTCCATCGTCCATGGTTTTTGCAGTATAACAGTACTCTTGACGGCACCAAGATTACTCTTAACGTTCGCATGGACAAAAGCGTATTCAACCTCTCGCGCTTTAGGGCGAAACGCAAAGTAACGACTGTCTCCGTTGCCGAAATTCAGTATGCCGACGACGTCTGCCTCATGGCTGCATTTTCATCAAGCATTGCTGATCTCCAGGACTGTCTCGACCACCTAGACGAGTCCTGCCGCAAATTTGGCTTAGTAATCAGTGCATCAAAGACCCAGATTCTAAAACAGCCCGCAAGAGGGAAATCTGCGGATAACGTGCCTGTTTACCTTGGCAAGATCGGGTTCCCAATACGGATGTTCTTCGACGGACGGGCTTGGCGGGCATGAAGTGCCTTCTGATGAAAGGTCAGCTGCGCTGGTGCTGGTGCCGAAAACTATTTTCTATTCGGAAATCAGTTCGGGTAAACGACAAGCTGGAGGAAAATATTTGCGCCATTTAAAATCGACCAGCTTATCCCCGAACTCATGCGAGGACCTAGCCACCCAAAGATCTGAGTGGCGAAAGGCAGTCCATCAAGGACTAGAAAGCTTCGAGTCCCACCGTCTTGAAGACCTTGACGGTAAACGCCTGGCCCGTAAAACTCGTCCTAAACCGTCGTATAACTACACTTTTAATGCGAACGAAGAGGTCTACTGTGCTTCATGTGACCGAGTTTTTAAAAACAAATTCGGGTTCGCAAGTCACCGCCGGGCCCATGAGCGAAGACAGATTGCCGGGAATTGACAGGGTGTCGCCGTCGACGGACACGTCTGGGAGGACATCATCATCATCATCATCAATTACTAGGCGACGACAGCTAGAAAAGTATGGAAATCTTCTACCCGATGGTCGGTCGACTTAGTAAAAAGGTTCTACCTCTATAAGCTGGTAGTTCTTTATAAATTATCATTTTTGTCATAAGCTGGGGGTCTGACTGTTAAACTGCACTGACGTAAGGAATGGGACTCCTTTTTTGCCCTTCAGATACGGAAAGCTGGGAATGGAAGAGACAATAACCTTCTCGTGCGTTCATTGAGATTTTTTGTATGTTAAAAACGGGACAACAAAACTTTTGTCTTTCTAGTATACTCGATACAGATACTCGAGTTTGGCACATCTAAAGTGCGTACACCCTGACATAGTCAACCTTCATAGCTCCGTCAGACCACGTAGGGAGCCATTTCGATTTTGCTGTCCAGAACTGATTCACGGCCTTGCTGGCTAAGTTCTTTCAGGGCTTGCTCTCTGAGTCTCTGTACTCGTTGACTCCTCCCACGCGAAGACCGAGAGTCAAGTGGAACTGGAATTATGAAAGTAGATTTATTCAAATTCGAATAATCCTATAAATTATCTCATTGCTGCAGTGTGATTCTATAGGACTTCACTCTAAACCTCGCATCTGAATCCGCCGTGAGTTACTACACTAGCGCTACTCTTGCGAGCGTGTTTGCGAGTTGATCTAAATTAAACTCGACATTTTGACAGATAAAGTATGAGAAGACTTTTAGAACATTTTGAACCGAATGTGAAGTGAGAGTGAATAGCGAAGTGAAATGCGAGTTGTTGTCTGAATTTTATAGAATCGACGTACAGAGTTTCATTGCTACTTGTACTCTTCTCAAATAAAGAACGCTGACCATCATCATCTGTCTAAGCTTTTCCCAACATGTTGAGGTCGGCTTCCAATAACACCGACGGCAGTTGTGTTTCAATGCTTTACATGAAGCGATTGCCTATCTGACCTCCTAAACCACTGCTTTACACACTTAAGATTATATTATATTTACTTTTAAATGGATCGCATACCATCTCATCAATCGGTGCCATCTTAGTTCCTTACTTCCAATTGGATGCGTGCGTTATTTTGTCCTTCATATCTTCAGCGTGGCTTTTATCATAGTTAAACGAGTCCATCTCCTTGCTATCCACATAAAAGATAAGTGTCTCTACAATTTTTTGCCTTGAAACCTAAACAGTTTTGCTCATAATGGTAAAAAAATAGTACCTAATATATTGTAATAGGCTAATGATGATGTACCTGACAAATCTATTCCATACTTGAGTTAAGACATTTCTACTATCTATAGGACTTATGTATGCCTACGTATTGAAAAATTGGACGAAAATTGTTTGAGATGAGGATAGACCCCTGACTCTGGACATTTATCGTCCTTAAATTACTACCTGATCGGGCCACACATTTTATCAAAATTGGATTCTGACTAAAAATAACCGATTGATATCCTGTCATAAAGTCAAGTAGGTATTGGTAGGATTTGTTATTATATTTTAAGACTAGCTGTTGCCCGCAACTTCGTCTGCGTGGGCAATATAGAATAGTCAAAATACTACTTATCCCGTAGGTGCATTCTTTCACGTGACAGTATAATTAGGATTAGCACTTAGCAGTCGCATAGATTCATTGATCAAGGTTGTGTTGTGGATGTGACCATTTATCTAAACAAAAGAAGTAAAGTTTGTGACATTGTGAATATCTCTGGATCTAGTCAGCCAATTTGGAAAATTATTACGTATGGTGCGTAAGTAATTTTCACAGGAAACAGTTATAATCTATGTATTGAGTCTATATGCTTTGAGTCTGACAAAGCTGTCATTTGTACATTTTCTGCAGCTGCTGCGACTAATCAGAAGCCAGAAAGTCTGTCAGTCTTACCATGGATATCGGCGCGATCCTCGGGTGTGTGAGTAGCGCGGGCGCCGCGCGTGCGTCGCGAGCACGCTGCATGAACGTCGCGTTTTGCTGCCCTGCGGCATGTGTGAAGAGTGCAAGCGACGCGCTCGCGGCGAGCACGCGGCGCTCGAGTTGCGTTCTTACCCCTTCGCCCGCTATCCCCGCCGCCCGCTAAACGCCTTAGCAGTTAAACGTCAAGGAGAGCGGCGCGGGCGCGCCGCGAGCGCGCTGTAGGTAAATGCCGCAGGGCAGCAAAACGCGACGCTCACGCAGCGCGCTCGCGACGCACGCGCGGCGCCCGCGCTACTCACACACCCGAGGATCGCGCACGCCTAATGTGGGGGAGGCCTAAGCCGGGACTCCACCGAAATGTTTGCATTAGTTCACGAATAGGCAAAATGTACGTATCTGTGAGAGTCCACTTCATGTGTTCGTACTTGAAACCTGCAGTTTTGCCAAGATTTTCAAAATGTACGCTTGCGATTTGTCATTTCTTGGTGGAACCAGCAAATCGAAAGAAACATAAGTGTTGTATACTGTGCGTCACTACCGCACACCGGGAAAATACTATTGTGCCCGACAGGGTCCATAATTGTGACTAATATCTATAACCTACCAACAACCTGTAATACATTATGGTATGCAATAAAGAATTGAGAATTGAGAAAAAAAATTCGCTCTTGCGGAGGACGTTTATATACCATATTTTGTGTCACACAGGACGACAGTAAGTATCCACCGAAACACTTTCAAAGATCTGATGAACGAACAAATCAGACCTGACTTGGTCACCTGGGGCCAATCAGAGCTCTATGAAGCGATCATATGCTTTGGCTCCTACTGTTATTGTGGTTTCTGAAAATGTATTCACCTCATTCAACGATGAATGTAATTCTGATGGTACTATTAAGAACACTTGCTTAGCGCAGAAGCTGACGTTGGCAGGTCGACTCTTTTGACTTCTCGAATAGGATACCATTGGTTTTTGTGCAATGCACACCTGCAATGCATGCTGGATTAGGATAGGATACAGGTGGATAGGATTTGCAACAGAAAACAATTCTGTCTTTGTGATTGAATGACATCAAACGTAGTTTTATATAAAAGGTGTTTTTTTAGACTTGGCTCGGGTCTTACTGAGACTGTTCGTAATCGTGACCAGTGTATTTGCGATCAGAAGTTGAAAGTAAGTATGTCTCTGGTATGCGACGCGCAATTTGTACGTTTTCAGACGCATAAAGCATTTTACGTGTGTATGGTATTAAATCGAGAAAGCTCCCATTACTTATCTGCATTTTGTATCTGGGCTTGTTTTTAAAGCTACAGAATCCTACATTACCTACCTACCTCACGCTTAGCAGCGCTTGCGAGAGACAGGTCCTCCTTTCTTCTAGGATTAAGTTTACATATTTTGCATCAGAAAAAATAATTAAGGTCTACTTAATACTACTCACTCAAAGTAATTTGTTTTAAGGCCACCACATTAGTGGAAGATAAGCTAAACTATGTTTATGAAAAAATCCTCATATGAACTCCATCTGTAACTTTAAATGATAATTAATTGTTATACTAAAGTCATCATTTTTGACATAATGTTCAAAAAATAATTTAGATAACACCGTTTTAAATTTGGCTGAGAACTATTAATTTTCCTTTCATCAAGGTAATAATTATAATTGGATTTTGATGTGGCACGGCAAACTGACAAACACTATTGAAATGTCTATCGAAAAATTACACTACGTGTTAAAATATGGTGAATTACGGAAAATACACAACTCCATCTGTTGAAATAATAATCCTCTATAAAGAATGTATGGTAATTTATTGTCATTTACCACCTCGCTCCTTTGACAAATTTTATGTATTTTATTTAACACAGATTACCACAGATGGAGCTACTTTAACCTTGGCTAAACAAAATTTTCATATTTTTTTTTCTTCCGAAGTTACTTATGAAGGTGTGATTTTCTGTGTAAAGGTTAATAATAGGCCGATCAACTAAATATAAGTACAACATTCAAATGTACAGTTTTGACAAACAGATTGCGTGTCGTAATATTTTAAAACTTGAATTCACAAAATTAATCATATCTTTTAATAGAGTGAATCGATTTCGATGAAACAAAAGCTAAGTAATACCCCAAGTTACGTAGAATTTTTGTATATAAGCATTGTCTGCATTAAATTCGTAGATTTTACGTGAATCCCGAACAAACAAACAGATAAACAGACAAACAGACAAAAATGACAAAAATGATGGAAATGGGTTCTGTTAGTTATCCCTTACTATGCTGGCTATTTTTTTTTGTCAATTTCTTCAATGTACAAAAATTACTTTTCTACAGATTTATTATATGTATAGATATAGATTTGATAGCGGATTTGTCATATTATGAAGTAAAGATATAGGTATGATGAAGTAAGGATAAAGGACGGCCTTGGCAACAGCAAAGAACATCTCAACAACGATGGTTGCCTTACACTCTTGCTCCTTGCCATTCCTTTATAGTTAACTTTGCAAACTCTCAGTGATTCATTATTAAACAGTATACTACCCATTATGCGAGGTTTATTACTTTATTCATTATTTAGGTCACATTTTGAGGAGTTCGTGGTATATAGCCACCCTACACCCATACATTGATCATAGAGTGGATGGATGGTTGTTAACGATGGAATTAGTTTTTGTTATTTTATCTTTTGTATTTTTTACCCTTTGATTTTTGTTGTAATATTTTTAATTTCATTAAACTAATAAATTGACCAACGAGGGCGAGGCTCGTACGCATTCCAAACTCCTTGCAGTACTGGCTGCAACTAGCTGTTTACTTTTTAGTTTGTCTTTTGTTTCTGTTTTGAGTTGTCATCGCGCCGTCTCGCAGCGAGCCGCCCTCTCGTTTTTTCTTGACTTCTTTAACTGGTTGTTTTATTTTAAGGCCGGGTTTTCACTCTTTCCCGGTGTTTACCGCAAACTATTGATACAGTCCACCTCCCACCGAGCACATCCGTTGGTCCTTCGAGCCGGATCGTTCCAGCAACTTGGATACTTCGTACACCGCGAACTGAGAAAAAAAAAATGGTGAACACGCGAAGCGCGGCGCGCCGGGAACAAGATATTGAAGAACCTACGCCTACTAATGTAAAGAAGTCCGAGGCTAGCAGAAGACCATTGGTAAAATCTCCTTCTGCGAGGTCTTCAGTGAAGGCGAGGAGGGCACGATTGATACTCGAGGCGGCGGAACAAATGGCGCTTCTGAAAATGGAACTCATTGAAAAGAAGCTGGCTGCCGACCTGGCGAAGCTGGACAGCTGCGGCTCGCAGTCGCTAGCTGATGGTGAAACTGGTGAAGAGGAAAATGCGTCTCGGATCGAGGAGTGGGTGAAGACACAGCGCGTCACTAGCTGTTACGACGATGCGCTGCGCCCGGCACAACGGCAAGACGCTGTCTTGCAGCAATTGGATAACGCCGGCCCATCCCAGCTCGGGAACGTGCAACCAAACCAGAGCGGTACTGACGACGGCACTATGCACATGCAATCGGCATGTGTGCCTAAGGACCTAGCCGCCGCCACCGCAACCACCAACGCCAACCAGGCAGAAACTAAGCTGCTTAACCGACTGTCTATGCCAAAAGACCTACCGAAGTTTAACGGTGACCCGCTTGATTGGCTACAGTTTAAGCAAGCATATGAAGAGTCTTCTCAAGTCTGCAAGTTTAGCGACCGAGAAAACTTATGTGACGTCACTGCGTGCGGTCAACCGCATCATCGCTTGCTGCACTACGTGCCGACCGCTGCCGCCGAAGTCGTCGTCACCCCAAGCACGGCGACACAATCTAGCAGTGTACCAACTGAAGTGGTAACTCACGTTGACACCAACCACAACGAATGGTCAGTGCGGTTGAAGGTGGTTCCAGTAATGATTCACGGAGCTAATGGTGCATTCCGTGCAAGTGCACTTGACGACGGCTCCAACGTCTCAATGATCAGCGCGTCGTTGGCTGCGCGCGTCGGTCTGCGCTGGCGTACACAGACCATGCGAGTTCGTGGCGCATGGAACAAGAACGAGTTAGTGTGTGCGGCAGAACTAGTGGACTTAATCGTGTCTAACAAACTCGGTGAAAAGTTTAATATAAGTGCGCGTAGTGTCAACGAACTGAGCTTGCCAGAACAAAGGTCAGTGAACTTTCAGTGCGAGACCTATGGCCTCTTACGCGATATTAAAGACGATCTGTGTTTTGCGTCGCTAAAACCCGATGTGCTTATAGGGCAAGATAACTACCATTTATTATTTCCTTTAGAGACACTAGTAGGCAAGCCAGGCGAGCCGTGCGCCACCCTCTCACCATTGGGTTGGTGCCTGCACGGCAGAGTACCGGGTACTCAAACTGATCACACAACGTTGTGTATGTCGGTCGTTGCTACTGCCGATGTCTCCGCGACCGCCGAGCTGCACGACGACGTGCGACGTTCCTTCACGCTGGAGCCAATGGGTGCCTCACCAGCAAAGCATCAGCTGTCGGCTAATGACCTCGTCGACCCTACGAGCGCTACGAGCAGCGCTACGCCCGTAGCGGACAACACCAGTACTACGCCGCTGTCGACGACGTCGCTCAAGCAAACTATTATGAAGCCGACTAAGCTAAATATAGTAGATATAGCCACACGAGAAAACTACGATTGCTCGCTGTTACAAGATGAGTGGCTACAGGGACCTGCCTTCTTGTATAAGCATCCGAAATATTGGCCGCTAGATGTCGTTGAACCTGCGAACAAAGAGTTATTAGAATGTGTAACAGTAATTGATAACACCATAGAAACCTGTAACTTACCTGTACCTGAACCTTCACGCTTTTCTTCATGGCTACGCTTGCTACGAACAACAAGTCGAGTACTTACCTTTGTTGATAACATTATCAAGGCCATCAATAAGAGAAAACAGAAAGCTTCCACCTGTAATCTGAATGATGACGTGATGGACAGGGCTGAACGCTTACTAATAAAGCACTCACAAGCTTTATCATTTGGAAAAGAGATTAAGCTACTTCAAGCGTCTACGGCACTACCTACTTCGAGTAAGCTACTTACCTTATCTCCGTATCTAGATGAGCACGGAGTCCTGAGATGTGGAGGCCGCATCAACGCTGCTCCTGAAATAACTCCAGATGTTAAGCAACCTGTTATACTAGATGGTCGCAGTCACATTACTCAGCTGATTGTGAAGCATTATCACCAAAGAGCGTTCCACGGCCACCAGGAGATGGTGGTAAATTAGCTGAAACAGAAGTACTGGATTGTACGTATTAGACCTACTGTTAAACATATTATTTCAAAATGCATGCTGTGCAGATTCAGGCGTGCACAGCCTCGACCTCCTCGAATGGGAGACTTACCTGAGGGACGATTGGCGCATCATCAGCGTCCCTTTACCCACACTGGAGTGGACCTGTTCGGACCTATGGAAGTGACCATAGGACGCCGCCGAGAAAAAAGGTACGGCGTGTTGTTTACCTGTCTCACTGTGAGGGCTATACATGTTGAGCTCGTAGGAAGCCTTACTACCGATGACGTCATAATGGCTCTCCGACGAATGGCAGCCAGACGCGGGTGGCCGCGACACCTTTACTCGGATAATGGTACTAATCTGAGAGGCGCCTACAAGGAGTTGAAGAAGTGTGTCTCCGAATTGGATGAGAAACTCTTAGCTGACGGAGTAAAGAGTTACAGCATGACCACTACATGGACATTTTCCCCTGCCAGCCCACATTGGGGTGGGGCATGGGAGCGACTCATCAGCTGCGTGGAAAACGCACTGAAGGTCGTGCTGAAAGAGCGAGCACCTCGAGACGCTGTTCTACAAACTCTCATGACAGAGGTAGAAGTGATGGTAAACAGTCGGCCCCTCACCCATGTGAGCGTTGAGCCGAACACTGACGAGACATTAACACCCAACCATTTCCTCCTTGGCTCATCCTCAAACCTACCGACTATGGGCACCTTTGATGAGTCAGATACATTCTTGCGCAAACAGTGGAGGATTGCTCAGCAGCTGGCTGACTCATTCTGGCGACGGTGGGTGAAGGAGGTGCTGCCGGACATGCGTCCGCGAAAGAAGTATCAGCAGGAGCAGAGGCCCTTACAAGTGGGTGACCTCGTTTTAATTGTCGATCCCGCATCCCCACGAAACGTTTGGCCACGTGGCATAATTCGAAGAGTGATGCCAGGCCAAGACGGCCGCATCAGAGTCGCCGAGGTGCAAACAAAGTCGGGCATATTGCGACGACCGGTAGCACGAGTTGTGTATATAGCTATCGGGAATGAGTGCTGACGCACTGGGGTGGGGGATGTTAACGATGGAATTAGTTTTTGTTATTTTATCTTTTGTATTTTTTACCCTTTGATTTTTGTTGTAATATTTTTAATTTCATTAAACTAATAAATTGACCAACGAGGGCGAGGCTCGTACGCATTCCAAACTCCTTGCAGTACTGGCTGCAACTAGCTGTTTACTTTTTAGTTTGTCTTTTGTTTCTGTTTTGAGTTGTCATCGCGCCGTCTCGCAGCGAGCCGCCCCCTCGCTTTTTTCTTGACTTCTTTAACTAGTTGTTTAATTTAAGGCCGGGTTTTCACTCTTTCCCGGTGTTTACCGCAAACTATTGATACAGTCCACCTCCCACCGAGCACAGATGGTAACCATCCATCCATCCATGTCATGATGAGTTTCTCTGTGTTTCAGAAGACACGTTAAATTAGGGGAAAATGGAAAGAAACCCTTCGTGCTCGAATGCGAGTCACACTTAGCCAGTTTTTTTTTCTTTTAAACGCGTCGGGGTTGAAGCAGCCGGTTGTGAGTTCGTTAACATGAACATCAGTCGCGAACTCAGTGCCTGAGGAGATGGCGTCTGTAGAACAAACAGCTGCATTTTATATTATAACGATCTTTGCAATATGTGAAGTGCAAGTTAACTGTTTTGTTTTCCGTACTCCTAAAATTGAGGCTTTGTCTCCCACGGCTATTAAGATTTCAATGGAAGGTAAGATTTGTTTGATAATTTAATAAACGACTACTGAAGGTAGTAGGTAATCATTTCTGTAGTTAAAATACACTGTTAAGCTGTGTATACATAATCTTCCACTTAATGAGTGCCTTGTGCTTAATACTGACATGTATTTGTTTAAAGTTCCAGATGAGGCCATTGGGAACTACTCTTATTTCGGCTTCCATGGTAACATTAACAAACCAATCAAAATAACAGATGATGGCCACATATCATTTTTTGATTTTTCCAATATTGAGCCCCTGCTTTCACGTACCCGCATCGTAGAGATCGGTGACAGAATTGACATAGATAATATCAAGATTGGAGACACTGTTTACTTCTGGATCTTTATGAGGGACTTCAATGAGGATGAACAAATCATCGGGAATCTTGAGTTTACCATAACAGGTAAGTTATTTCTATTCTTATTTTAAGTCTATCAACCTGGACGAGTGATTTTAGATTTATTTAATGCTTCAAGTCGTACGTTTAAAACCGCCAATCTAACTTCCACAACTCAGTTACCAGATACTACGCTATGACTGGTCATCATGGCGAGTGTGCTCCAAACCTGTACAGACGATACCAGATCAACCTACTCGAATCTGTGTTTTACTAATCAAACTCTAACCCTCCACTATTGAGATAAGGTTAAAATGTATTACAGAACTTTGACAGATTGAGGTAGGTCGATGTGCTGACCTCTGTACCAAAACATATTTATAAAATTAAATAAATAAAATCCACTGTGTTGCAGAATTCGTTGGTGACAAAAGTGATGCAACCACCAACAACCTTTCCTGTGGTTCTACTAAAACTAAGGTCAAAGGCCAAAAACGTGTTTGCAAGAATTCCTTAATATTCAGTGAGGAGTTCAGTCAAACCAGCGTATCAGACCTGACGCAATGGGACAAGTTAATCCAGTTCGTTAATGAACCGGTACGTTCTATATTTATCGAAGCTGTTCCTTCGTGCCCTTGAAACTATAATGTTGCGAAGGGTCAGTAGCTTACGCCCCCGGTCATTCAGTTAATTTTAATAAAAGTAATTTTCGGGGGCGTCAGCCACAACTGCTTCGACCACTGCGCAGTAAACTTGTTTTCTGAAAAACAACGATCTACTTCTTCCCATAATAATAATAATCACTCACCTAGACAGTCTCTTTTATACCACTTTGCTTAGTGCATATTTTAGTTTTTAGTGGCAAATTCTATTTCTTCATCAGGATTATCCATTCAATATGTACATGTCGGACAAGACGATCAGCTTGAAGAATGGAACCCTGGTCATCACTCCGATCCTCACAGAATCAATAGTACCTACCCTGTTCAAGCCACTGTACTTATCTGACAGGTATGTTCGATCTCTCTGACTAGCTTTGTCCTATGGGTCCGCCCATTAATTACGTGAGACTCGAAGAATGATGATTCGGCCAAGAAAAGAAGAGAAAGAATTCATATTAAAATCATCATAGTCTACAACAGTTCTCTTCACTATATCTTATTGTTTGATATGTAAGTAATAGTATTCACAAAATCGTGTCGTGGTGGCCTAGTGGGCAAAGAACCAACCTCTCGAGTATGAGGGCGCGGGTTCGATTCCAGGTCAGGCAAGTACCAATGCAACTTTTCTAAGTTTGTATGTACTTTCTAAGTATATCTTAGACACCAATGACTGTGTTTCGGATGGCACGTTAAACTGTAGGTCCCGGCTGTCATTGAACATCCTTGGCAGTCGTTACGGGTAGTCAGAAGCCAGTAAGTCTGACACCAGTCTAACCAAGGGGTATCGGGTTGCCCGGGTAACTGGATTGAGGAGGTCAGATAGGCAGTCGCTTCTTGTAAAGCACTGGTACTCAGCTAAATCCGGTTAGACTGGAAGCCGACCCCAACATAGTTTGGGAAAAAGGCTCGGAGGATGAGTATTCACAAAATTGTTTTTAAAAGGAAACTATCTCCGGACCTCCGGAATCTGTTTTAGGGTCAATTCCCACTGAAAGAGCAGCGGCCGGCAGCGGCCGTAATTGCAAGGGATTGAGCGCGAGCGCGGCGGGCCGCGCGGCGCCGCACCGCGCCGCGCTCTTACATTTTCCGTGCTCTTACGGCCGCTGCCGGCCGCTGCTCTTTCAGTGGGAATTGACCCTTATTCTTATTTGCCCTTTTTAGGGTTCCGTACCCAAAGGGACCCTATTATTTTCGCTCCTCTGTCCGTCCGTCCGTCCGTCTATCACCAGGCTGTATCTCATGAACCGTGATACTGAGAGAGTTGAAACTTTCACAGATGATGTGTTTCTGTTGCCGCTATAACAAATGCTGAGAAGGAGGATAAAATAAATATTTTGGGGGGCTCCCATACAACAAACGTGATTTTTTTTGCTCATTTTTGCTCGATATCGATAACGGCTAGTGCGCGAGTCCGACTCGCACTTGGCCGGTTTTTATTTAACAGCCAGCTTTTTATTCAGTAGACAGCAATATTACCTTGTTTAATTATAACCACAATAGAATTAATTTTTGGAATAATTATTCAACTGCATTTGACTTTAGGTGCACAAGTAAGATAAAATCAGATTGCAAAAGAGAATTTCAAATGCTACCACCTGTGACTACAGGAAAAATTACTACAAACAGGACTTTCAGCTTCATGTATGGAAAGATTGAAGTGCGAGCTAAGTTACCATTAGGACAAATGATTGTACCGGGTAAGGAATGTTATCAAAATATATTAGCATAATTAGGGTTCCGTACCCAAAGGGTAAAACGGGACCCTATTGTTTTCGCTCCTCTGTCCGTCCGTCCGTCTGTCACCAGGCTGTATCTCCTGAACCGTGATAGTTAGAGACCTAAAATGTTCACAGATGATGTATTTCTGTTGCTGCTATAACAACAAACAACTACTGAAAACTAGAATTGAATAAATATTTTGGGAGGCTCCCATACAACAAACGTGATTTTTTTGCTATTTTTTGCTCTGGTACGGAACCCTTCGTGCTTGAGTCCGACTCGCACTGGGCCGGTTTTTTTCCCCGTTGTGCTGGGGTCGATTTCCAGTCAATGCGGTATCTTTTTATGTAGCACCCCGTTATTATATTTTCATTGGCTGCTATGAAAGAGCAACTAAAACCTAGTCTAGTAAAAGTTAGTAAGTAAAGTAAACTACTTATTGAAGAAATAAATATTTTGTATTTGTATTTATTAAAGTAATAAACAAGTAGTATTTAAAATAACTTTAAAACGTTTCCTTTCTCAGAAATTCAACTCGAGCCCACAGACAATGTATATGGCGATAAAAACTACGCATCTGGCTTGATACGGATCGCCTTCAATTATAATTTTAGAATAGAAATCAAAGAGAATACGAGGCGGGCTGTATTGAGTGGTCCAGTGTTCAGAGCAAACCAACTTTTTTTGAATAACCATACAATGGGTTATGTCAAGCGCGATGGCGGCAACTGGGACGAAGACTTTCACAATTATACTTTGATTTGGACACCAGGTACGAACGATATACATATATGTTTTACCGAATAGTATATAGTCCTCCTTGTCGATTTCAATAAAGGTGACCCATGGCAAATTCACCTCCTAGCGTGAGCCTTGATGTGACTGGCTAAACCAAGCTTAGATGTGAAGAATCGGTCGCTGGTGCTTTTCGTCTAAAGCCTCGAGTCTTTTTGCTTCGAATAACTTGACATTTTAAAAACAACTTTAATAAAAATACATGTTAGTTCGCTCAACTACACCAAAAGGATGTTTATATTTTTGTATGTATGTATATTTAGGTTGGGCTCCGCTCTCTTGTTGATTTAAAATATTTTGGTGTGTTTCAGAAAGATTTATTTTCTATGTGGATGGCGAAAGGGCTGGCGAAACGGGATATCTTCATAGCTTTGCTGAAGACCTGAAGGACGAAGTCGAGCACGCATCAAAATGGCTGACAGGCACCAATATGGCACCATTTGATCAGATGGTATGAGATTTAACTCGTTGTCTGTTGGAGCGAAGATATAGACGAAACACAATTTCAGTCTAACCGGATACGGCTGAGTACCAGTGCTTTACAAGAAGCGACTGCCTATCTGACCTCTTCAACCCAGTTACCCGGGCAACCCAATACCGCTTGGTTAGACTGGTGCCAGACTTACTGGCTTCTGACTACCCGTAAAGACTGCACTTGGAATCAAAGTATCTGTTTCTATAATTCCAGTTCCACGTGACCCTCGGTCTTCGCGTGGGAGGAGTCAACGAACTTACCCGTGAAGAGATACAGGAAAACCCATATTTGAACCATTTAGAAATGACTGAGTTTTGGAAATCAAAAGAAAAATGGCTCCCTACGTGGTCTGACGGAGCTATGAAGATCGACTATGTCAGGGTTTACGCTCTTTAGATGTTTTGCTCTTCAAGTAGCTATGAAAATAAATGACAAGACGTCACGTTACGTTGGTCAATGGCCTATGAAATACTTTATGATAATAAACGCACATTTTGGAAATATTCTCGTTACAATTTTACCTCTGCCCAAAAAAAACCCTTAATTTTTTTTTAATAAAATCCATGACAAATATCGCTGTAAAGGGAAAATGTTTTAATAAGTAGGTTACAAACATTTGCCCTTTATCTGTCTTATACAAACATGAGATATTAAATTAAAAGAAAACGCTTCAGAACCAGGCATTAAAAAGTGCAGGTATTTCTCGGAACCATTGATTTTTCCTCAACACATAAAGTGCACAGCGCCAGAAAATAAGTTTTTACTTTTCCAACAATGGCAGTTGAGATCTGTTATATAGAACACTCGCTTAAGGAATCCCCTAACTGCGATAATCCAACTTCATCTGGAGTTGATAAAGAAATTGGCTTACCCCTTTCCTTTACCTCCACACCAAATTACATACAAAGTGCTCAAAAAAGTCTCGTTACAGATTTAACTGAAAGGTAGGCAGGTAGCTTCAGCTAGGATACATGTTCTCCCATTCAGGTATGGTAAGTAAAAATTAAAATAAACATTGGCATCTATAATTAATAAGAATTTCCAGTACAGACCTAACACAAAATGACAAGATTTACAGCTGATCCCAATAGAATATTTTGATATTAGCTCTGAACAAGTAATCGTCAAATATTTATATCAAGTAAGCAAATCAACAACCTCATAAAATATTGGCATTAATGCACTACAAAGGATGAGCACAAACAGGAAAATACAATAATAAATATTGATTTCTTATTTTAGCATAATGAAATACCAAAATACTGATTAAGTTAACCTGTCTGATATTAATACTGGTCTGGGTGGAATATTAGCGTCAGTATCAGACGGTCGTTTGTCCAGACATGACGTGTTTACCCAAGTTATCAGTTTTGCTCTTGTTCGCGATATGTGGCGGTCAAGTGAACAGTCAAAAGGACCCGACTCCGAAAGTAGAGGCCCTGTATCCTAAAGGTTTTAGAGTCACCTTAGATGGTATGTTATTTCAAGTTTTATGACATTTTCGATATTCACGACAAAAAAAGCCTAGCTTCAGGATCTTTTTGAAAGAACTAAGTTTGTGAATTGATTCTATTTTCTTTAGTTTGATGCCCATTTGTACACTATATATTTAAGACTGTAGACTAATGTTTATCCTGGTGCGCGGATTATTATTGTCACGGGAAGCGGTTTTCAAAGTAAAAGAGTGTATATTCAACGCATAATTGTTAAAATGTTTATAATTTACCGTGATAAGTTTTTTTTTTCATTATATCTTATCACAGAAGTGGTAAACTTTAGTTACTTTTAGGTGAAATATTATTCTCAAAAGCATGTAAAAAGCATGCACTCCATCCACGTTCTGTTGTAAAAACTTCCGCATCAATTAAAAAGTAGCCAAGGACCGTTTTAGCTTCAAAACTATCTGTATACCAAAGAAAGCCGATCAGATAAAACAAAAAAAAACGATTCGATTTTATTGATTTTGGGTCTCTTCAGTGATGTGAAATTTTAGGTAAGTATATAAAAATATTCTGACCTTTAAATAAGAATCTTAAATCATTTATCACTGCAAGAACTACAGCAGGTATGCAAAATAGCTTGCTAAAGAGAAAAAGAAAGAACAGAAAAATATATCCACATCGTTATGAGAATAAAACCGTAGAGAGTATTCCTGTCATATAAACAGGAGCCGGTCAATTACAAGCATTTATAGCTCAAGTTCACCAACAATATAATCGTCAGTTTTCTTAATACTGCTGTTCAATAAGACTATTTTCACAGAACATATTAAAAGTAAATAATTGTTTTGTAGAAAACAGATGTTAATGTAGTCGGTGAACTTGAGCCTCACTCGGGTCAACCTCTCACAAGCTATATAATTGTTATTCGAATTTCCTTAAATACATCGGTTATCGCATACATGAGAAACAATCTTACCTATACATATATGTACCTATATAATATTATTATACAGAAGAATCAGACGACGATAAAAGTTCATCAGGTCAGGATTGCAATAAAAATAAGTAATGGAAACTCCGCTGAACATAATTTGCTTCACGTATAAACAATAAGGAATGTTTATTATAATATAATTATTTACATTTTGTTCCTAATCTCTAAGTATACATAAGTATCTACTGATTAAAGGGAAAGCTTAGTGATTAAATCAATAGTAGCAAGGATACTACTAAGTACCTACCTCTAAGAGTAGACGAAATTTTGGAATTTCGATTGTTTGAAACCCACTCTCGAAAAATGCTTTTCTTTGATTTAACCTAAGTAGGTACCCTTTTTTCTAGACGACAACTACGAGTTCTTCGGATTTCGTGGAAATATCAACAAACCATTCGACGATGGGATCAACGAGGGAGAAATTAAAAAGGACATTGTTAACAAAAGTCGCGGCAAGTGGATATACACGAACCGCGATGTGGCCTTGAAGATCGGAGACACTATTTATTACTGGATCTTTATAAGGCAGAATGGACAGGGTCGCATGATCACTGAACTGGAACACACGGTCACAGGTAAGATTGTACCAATTGTACAGACGCCAGCAGGTCAACCTACCTGAAAGTGTCAAATTTTACCAAGCGAACATTATTCTTCCACTATTACGATAAGGTTGAAAATCTATTGAAGAAATTTGACATATTGAGGTAGGTTGAAAGAATAGTAAATATGTAGATGATAATCTAGATAAAGACAAGTCTGCAATTCATCTTACAATTAATCTTATCTTCGCATATCATTGAGTAAAAGAAATAAAATAGTCCCGTGCTAGACCTTAAGATTGCAAATAACCGTTGACATTTTATTGCAGAATTCGTGAACCCTGATGGCACGCCAGTAAAACCTTCAGGTGGTACGCAGCCTGCAACACAGGCACCAAACTCAAACACAGCGTGGGTCTGGGGCCCTGCCGGAAATGGCAATCTACCCTCGAATAGATTCGACCCCCCTGGACCCGACTGTAAAATTTCCAAGACCATGGTCGTAGGCCTAGGGAACATATGCGCAGAAACCTTGATATTCAATGAGGAATTTACTAAAACGAAGCTAGGGGAGTTAACGCAGTGGGAATCGTTAATCCAGTTTCCAGATGAACCGGTATGTTCTAAATATAAAATTACCAGTTTCTTCGCTGCTCCTTTAGTAGTTCTTATTTTAGACTTCAGTCAGGTCCATGCAGAAATTGAGAGACTCTTTAATCCCGTTTCCAATATTCTATGTATATGGCTGTTGTTGTATTTTTTTCGCTTTATTGACATAGTTATTTACAACACAAAAAACTATCCTAGTAAAACAATAAAAAATACTATATCTAAAACGCGTCAAAAATTCATCCACATCGCTGTCAACTGGGAGCGTACCCAAGAGGCTGGCAGCATTACCTCGTTGGATTGCCATGCTGATCCTTTGTACGAGGTAATAGCCAGCCTTCTGGTCACGAGAAGCGTCAAGCGTCTGTTGTTTTACTTACTAGAGCTTAAAGTTTGACATTACTTACTTGTATGGAGCTTACGTCAAAATTCTATGCCTAGTAAGCAAATCATCAATATAGAATTTTGGAAACGACCGGTAGTGTTTTATAGATTCACAGTATTTACGATAGTGAATCTATTATTTATCTTTTATGACTTTAATTTATTTCAGCTGTCTTCTCGTACATAGTTTTTTTGTCAATTCAGGACTATCCATTCAACTTGTACAGACCCGAGAACACCATCACCTTGGAAGATGGTTCTCTGGTCATCACTCCAGTCCTGACTGAGTCAGACACCCAATCCCTTTATGCGGTTATGGATTTATCTACCAGGTATTTTTTCCCAACTGACCATTTGCTTATTCATAAACTTGTAATGTATCCATCCTCCGAGCCTTTTTCCCAACCATGTTGGGGTCGGCTTCCAGTCTAACCGGATTCAGCTGAGTACCAGTTCTTTACAAAAAGCGACTGCCTATCTTAACAATACTTGTAATCTATAAGAACCCACCTATAATAAAGACGTTTTTTTATTTGTTTGTATCGTAAGGTCTTCGAAACTACTAAACGGATTTTAAAAATTCTTTCGTTGTTGGGAAGCTGCACTATTCCCGAGTAACATATTAACTCGGGCAAAGTGCAGTTTAAAACATTTCATTGTTATAAATATATCAGAAAAACATGGTATGTAGGCTACTTGGTATTGTATTGGTGGTGAAACACACATATGTATAATTTTATCACTCACTAAGGTTAATTTTAATATGACTTTGACGACGGGATTTTGATTTCGTATATTTGTTGTCAACTTTATCTTTCGATACTTGTGACCTCTTAATTCATTATAATCAGTAATTTAAAATTGTTTTCTTTTTTCATATTTGTCGGGTTTAAATTAAAGGCAACATATTTTAGCATTTCTTTCTTTGCTTAAAACTATCCTATGTCCTTTCTCAAGTTTCAAACTATGTCTATACCCACACAAATCGGTTTAGTAGTTTAGGCGTGAAGAAAAGACAGACAGAGTTACTTTCACATTTATAATATTAGTTAGGATAAATGGAGACTTACGTTACTAATTTATTTTAAGTTACATATTTTATCCTTGTTTTCAGTTGCACAGGTAAAATTAATTCACCTGAATGCCGGAGGGAGGGTGTCGGAGCTCAGATCCTTCCTCCTGTGACCACGGGCAAGATATCCACCCGACACACCTTCAGCTTCAAGTACGGGAGGGTCGAAGTACGGGCTAAGCTACCCTCTGGTAGCTGGATCGTACCTGGTATAGTTTTATCTTCAATTTGAAGACTCTTTTTATACCTTTATTATATAAAAACTCAATGCAGAACGAATGCTTAAAGTATTTAAGTATTTTTCTCCTTGTTACTTTAACTTCTGCTATGTTTGGTTCGCTTGTAAGTGCACTGCAATCTTTTAGTCGGCTAATTGTTTGTTTGACCTCAAATCAGTATGAAGATGAATGATAGTATGCACATTATAAGATCAGGTATCATACTGACTAGAAACATCGACTGTAATCAACATTTTCTTTAAAAATGTCGGGTCATCTGTCGGCCATCTTTTAGTCTGAAAAATGCGAGTACTCTAATAGAAGCTGTTTGAGATAAATAAATTAAAGAAGTCTTCTCTCTCTCCACCAGAGATCAATCTGGAACCAACAGACAGCTCCTACGGTTCAACCAAATACGCATCAGGTCTGATGCGAGTGGCCTTCGTTCGGGGTAACCTAGGTCTGGCGAAGAAGTTGTATGGAGGCCCAGTGCTCACTGACTCCGGGCCTTTCAGGACTGCCCTGCTGAAGGAGAAGATCGGCATCGACAACTGGCATAAGGATTTCCATAACTATACTATGGTTTGGAGACCAGGTATTGTTTAGCGGGATTAAGTTTACGTTTAATTGGATTCTGTAATTATTTTTATTATCATAACACGTTCGCCTTTCTTTTGGGACCTTGTTGGATTATTTTGATATTTTGACAATAGTTTTGTATGGTCTGTTCAATAACCTGTTTCGAAAAGTAAAAACTCATTCTCAAAATTATTTATTCAAACTTTTTAAACGTCAACTTATTTATTTAAAAGACACTCCCCAAAACGCCCTTTCTATATGTTTTTCATCCTTCACCACTTCCTATAGGTTTTTCCTGAGAAGAAGTGGCGCAACAAAGTCCCAAGCAACACATGTCCGACTGTAGAAAAAAAATCTTCAAAATCAACTCATTCTCTGTGTTCTGTTATAGATAGCATGGAATTGCTGGTGGATGGAGAGACATACGGCACCATCAGCCCCGGCGGGGGTTTCTCCGAGGAAGCTCGCAAGAACAGTGTCCCCCATGCGTCAGTTTGGCAGAGAGGAACTGTCATGGCGCCCTTGGATCAGATGGTAAGACTTTTTATTAACTTTTTGCTTCTAAATAGCCTCACCGATAGACGTCATTGCGGTAGCACCGGCTGTCGCTGAAAACCAGCGCTGGGACTCTGTCTTGTTCCGGGTTTCAGCATTATGCTGAGCGTATTGCGCGCTTTGAGACGCGTATTTTCCCCATCTATTATTATTTCTGTTTATGTCTAATTTTAAGTCTTTTATTGTGCAATACAATTTATTTTCTTCTTTCTTTTCTTAAACCTCTAACGGTATTAGATTTCCCTCAATGTTCAGACAATTGGGGTTGAATTTTCTTCTGTTTTGTTTACTATATGTTTACCTAACTTTTTTGCCCATAGTACGTAGATACTTAATACACGTAGATTATAAATATAATGCAGTTACGTTCATCTTAGAATATTATTTGTCGTTAACTTTTGTACTCATACATGTTTCTTCTGCAAACTGTTAATAGCACTGAATAGCGTTTGAATTCTCTCTCAGTT
The DNA here is from genome assembly GCA_033682625.1 of Helicoverpa zea x Helicoverpa armigera. Taxonomy (NCBI): domain Eukaryota; kingdom Metazoa; phylum Arthropoda; class Insecta; order Lepidoptera; family Noctuidae; genus Helicoverpa; species Helicoverpa zea x Helicoverpa armigera. The sequence goes on from JAWIIS010000008.1 coordinate 1,726,546, forward strand.
TTGTAAAGTATTAGTAGTGGTTACTTCATTAAGAAATGCTTTATTTTAATTTGTAATTGCAGTTCCATCTAACCCTTGGTCTTCGCGTGGGAGGAGTCTACGACTTTGATGATGGCTTAGAAGGGAAACCATGGAGGAACACCGCTAGCAAGGCCATGCTTAACTTCTGGAAAGCAAAAGACACCTGGTTCCCCACTTGGTACAACGGAGCTATGAAGATTGATTACGTTAGGGTGTACGCTCTTTAAATGTGGTCGCAAACGGCTGGAACTATAAATGATAACTTGTATTTTTTATATTTTTTCACCAATACCTATGTATGTGGTTTGAACTTTGTCTTCTTTCCCCATAAAACCTACATGTAAAATGGCCCTTATTTTGTTTATTACTGACGTAATTTTCCCGCCGTTGTCATTTTTTACGTAGCCCCTGTATTATTATGGAAACCTGGACTTCACCAATGGGGAATACTTCTCATGGGCAAACCGCCATTGCATTTTGTAATTATGTACTAATAAATTATCTACAATAGTGATGTCATATGGTGTAAATGTGAGAATAATCCATTATTCCTAATTTGTTCTTTAAAAATAATGTATTTTTATCAAGCTTTGAACTATTCTTCAAACCAATGTTCACTGTTAACGATAGTGCTGCACTCTTGCGTCAGAACTTTGTACTTTGTCTAGTCTGTCTAAATGGCTCAAAACAAGTTCTCACCTGCGTACAATTCTACGCTATTACGAAATAAAATTACTAAAATAGCTTTCTATGTCTTCTTATTTTTATCTACGTTGCTTGGAGCAACCCACTCATCCTCCTCCGAGCCTTTTTCCCAACTATGTTGGGGTCGGCTTCCAGTCTAACCGGATTCAGCTGGGTACCAGTGCTTTACAAGAAGCGACTGCCTATCTGACCTCCTCAACCCAGTTACCCGGGCAACCCAACGCCCCTTGGTTAGACTGGTGTCAGACTTACTCGCTTCTGATTACCAGTAACGATTGCCAAGGATGTTCAATGACAGCCAGGACCTACGGTTTAACGTGCCATCCGAAACACAGTCATTGGTGTCTAAGATATACTTAGAAAGTACATACAGACTTAGAAAAGTTGCATGGTACTTGAGAAATTGGTTCTTTACCCACTAGGCCACCACGACACGAGCAACCCATTCTCCAGGAAGATATTCCCCAGTTAAATCACTGATAAGTATTAGCTCTCATTGAAATCAAGCAGTTGTAATCGGAGTTCATTGAAACGGCGTACACTTACATACATATTACACACATACATAGTATTCCAGTTTTTCATCAAGGTTATTCACAAATTAGTTAACTTGACACACACTGCAAAATGTTTGTCTTTCGATAGTATGTTTGAGCTTATAAATCAGTATGAAGATGAATGGTAGTACGCACATTACAAAGATCAGGCATTAATTTAGCTGGTATCAGACCGACCCAAAACTTTCATTGGAGTCAAGATTCTTTAAAAATTGCTGTTTAGTCTACACAGCGTGCGGGTATTCTTAATTTAATTCAAAACTCTACATTAATATAAGGAAATTATTTAATGAGGAAGGAAAAACTGAAGTACTTATTCGTTTATCTTAAAAATTTAATAGAACTAATTGTTTCTCATGGTTTCGCCTGCATACCGAAAGTAAGTAGCCTTCCACAATATCTGGGCTATTTTAACACCTAAGTTTTTTTATCAGCTCAGTAGATCCCGAAATTAGCACTTTCAATTTTTTAACCGACTTCCCAAACAGGCGGTATATTTTTTATTATTCCTTTTCGAAATCCAAGAATTGCAATATTTGAGTTAATAAGCAAATATCATGTTCGCGCAATATTTGATAGTCTATAACTAAAGTTCTTAGAATAGTTTAGGTGAGTATAAAGGTTTGTCTACAGCGCAGTTAATTTCAATAGCAGTTTTTAAGCCAGCAAATATACCTATATCTCTTTTTGGTTCGTACACAAAAACGCTTAAAAACGATTACTATATTTAAAGGTTGATACGTTTGATACTTAACTGCATACGCCATACCTGCAGTAAGATATTACGTATCATAAAAAACTACGATTCAGGTTAAAGACCGTATTTTACATGATTGAATGCTGTCCATTACTTTGAAATGAGATTGAATTGACAAAAAATAGAACATCAGCTGCTTACAAAAAGTCGTGCAACGGTAAATCATCAAAACATTTTTATACAACAGAACATAATCTAAGTACGAAGCAAAAACTAATAAAAACAAACAACAAAGTAACAAGACGCCAAATTATCATACAGATTCCACGTAAAGAAAAACTAACTATTATGTGTGTAGCTTTACAAAAAACACACCGGAGTATTATTTCAAGGTACCATCTCAACTCAGTCAGTCTCTCACCACAGCTCGATACACACTGACACATCTAGTCAATATTTAATTTAAAAATAGAACTCGTTTTTATTTTTTAAATGAAGACGCTTATTTTCATATAGTTTTTTTCTTTTGTGTACATAGCGGGTTTTTGAGCAAAATGGCGAGCGTGTGTGTTTTGTTTTTAATTTTTGTGTTTAGTTTTAATAGTGGGTTTTGTTATGAAGTGCCAGCGGCTACTTTGGAAGCTATTTACCCTAAAGGCTTAAGGGTTTCTATTCCTGGTAAGTTTTTTTTATTTAATTATTGATAGTTCAATAACTATGTATAATAATTATTATTTTAGGAAAGTGCTCGTGAACTTGATTTAATATGACAAGCAAAGCAGCGAAAACATACAAAACTATTTCAAAGTAGAGTTATTGCTAACTTCAACTTGCAATGTCCGCGTACTTTGTTATTTTAAGTTACAAACAAGATTTACATTACTTAAGTGAAGTAATGAAGATAAATAAGTAGGTATGATACTATTAAGTCTTATGATGTGGATGCGTTTTCAATCAGACTGTATGAATTTATTATAAACAGTTGAATAGTTAAGTAGATTGCGATATAAACAAACAAATAAGTACTTCAAATTATAGCATAGGTTATTGATAATACCTCTATGATAAACTCAACAAACGTATCTGACTTATGGACAGAGGTCAAAAAGTCTAAATGATTGTAAAAATATGGGAATTCCCCTGACGCTATATTTTTTTTATCCTACATAAACTGGTTTATCTCTCAATAATTGGAAGTAGGTATGAAGTAACTATTTAGTAATATGCGGTATTAGATTCTTGACTACATTTTTGAAAAACCAAGCTGCAGTGCAAAGGAAAAACCAGTCGAGATTAAGTCCCTAGACCCAATAGGTAACTAGGAGGTTAATCTATACTATCTATACTAATATTATAAAGATTAAAACTTTGTTTGTTTGTTTGGTTGTAATGGATAAACTCAAAAACTACTGGACCGATTTTAAATATTCTTTCACCATTAGAAAGCTATATTATCTGCGAGTAACATAGGCTATATTTTATCCCGGTGCGGGCAGTAACTCCCACGGGACGCGGGTGAAACCGCGGGAAAACGGCTAGTATAGTATATAGATAAATTCAACTAAAATAGTGTTTACAATCAAAATAATTCATGACACCTAGCAAATTAATTAGACAACTAAAATTACAAAAGATGTGAAAATATAATTAGATTAATTTTCAACTGAATGAACTGTATCCTGCATTGCCATGCGTGCGTGTTCAGTCCTTGAGAGATTTTATCTTACCCGAGGGGAATTGACCTCAAAACCTTACAAGTAAGTCATCATCCTTTTCCCAACTACCTATGTTAGGGTCGGCTTCCAGACTAACCGGCTGCAGGTGGGTACCAGTGTTTTTCAAAAAGCGAGTGCCTATCTAATCTCCTCAATCCAGCTATCTAGGCAACTAGATACCCACTGGAAAGACCGGTTGTCAGGCTTTCTGGCTTTTGTTTAACGACTGTCAAAGATGTTGAAATGACAGCGAGAACCCATCAATTTATCGTGCCTTTCGATACACGAGAACTCGTCATCACAAAATGATCACCCATCCACGGACTGATCGCACCAAGCGTTGCTTAACCTTATGAATTTTAGGTATGAGCTCTTTCCCCACAGAACAAGTATGAAAATAAAGCTTACTTAACTTATTATAGACTCCTACCAAAGTTAATAATTCGCTCTTTAATATTAAATGAAGTTTTGATAAATATTAAATTACTTAATTGCTCCTTAGTAATTATTCCGTGACATTTTCCTGGAATCCAATAAGACTTTGGGGATAAAGATTTTAATAAATATTGGATAGAAGTTAATTTTCGTTATTACCTTAATTGTGACCGAATTGTTTAACGATGTTAAACTGTGTAGAATATTTAGCATAAGTATCTTAAATATTTAAATGGGTATTTTAATTAAAATTGGGACTGCTGTGTTATATGACAGAGTAAAGTTAGGAATAAATACATAAGTATTTTTATCCAGATGATCTCACTAAACTTGAGTTCAGAGAAAAAGAAAAAATATGTATTAGCAGTACATGCGAAATTGGTAATTTACAACCACGGCAATGGCACCACACTTAATAATTTAGAATCTAAAACTAGAAAAATACGTCAAATATTTCATCTATCAGTATTTAATTCGCCATTCCATTCGGTACAAAAACCGCAAACAATCACAGAACATCGATTAACCACAGAAGCAATAATATTATAATTATGACGTCACCTAACAAACTGGTTATTGCGGTTCTCGATCAATAAACCGAGTAACGACCTTGTGGTTTTTTCGGAAATAATTAATTTAGAAGATTATTTTGATACAGTATGAGATTTCATGAGCTTGTAGATCTAATTCAAATTCAAAATCTTTACTGCGACCTAAGTAGGCATGAAAGGATCTTACAACTACAAAAATGTCTTAACAAACAACTAAGTTCTAAGACTAAATATTTGTTCTGACAACTTTTCGTATAGGATATCATGAGTTGACGATGTAGTTGGCACAATTTTCGTAGAGTCTGACCAATACATTTCGTCCATTGTAGAAAATCAATAGTGTTCAACATCACAAATAAATAAAATCGTACTAAGGTATTCACATAAGTCGTACATAGTACAAATATGCGACAGCTCATTCTTACCACAAAAAAAAATAAAAAAGGCGGGTCAATAAGATTAGGTGGCCGTACCGCTGTCTTACGTTAAATTCGCTTTTCACTAGCTATACCTAGGTACCTAAACAATTGTTTAAAAGTGCATGAGTATTTACCTACGTCACAAGTTTACAAGTTCTATTTACTTAACCTTGCATCGCACGCAAGGAATCTCTTATTATAATGTACAACTTTAATTACTAAGTTTTTGATTATGAGCCCAAACTATCGAGAGACTAAAAACTTTGATTGGATTTACGATTTGGATACCTAACTGTCAGCCAGTCAGATTAGTCTGCAGTGATCAGGTACTCTTATTCTTTTATAAAATCTCATTCCCTTTCTCAAATCTACCAGACGATGGCTTCTCGCTCTTCGCCTTCCACGGCAACCTGAACGAAGAAATGAACGGCCTCGAAGCTGGTCGCTGGTCGAGAGACATTACCAAGCAGAAGAATGGACGCTGGACCTTCAGGGACAGGAGTGTTGAGCTCAAGGTTGGAGACACCATCTATTTCTGGACGTATGTCATCAAAGATGGACTCGGGTACCGTCAGGATAATGGGGAGTGGACTGTCACAGGTAAGGTTGTTCCTAGTATTTTAGATCATATCAATGGTACTTCTTAAACATTGCGTAAACGTGCGTTTTTGCCATTAATTAGCGTCCGTTTTTCCTTAATTAACATGAAATAAGAAAACTGATGTTTATTTTGTTGGTGAACTTGAGTCCTTAGACACTGTTTAAACAGTGTTTACCTTTGCCTATTTAAACACTGTCAAGATCGTATTTATGATTTAACCGAATAAGTAAATAAAAGTAGATATTATTAGTGTTAAACTCAACATTGACATTGTTTAAAATTAAACAGTTTGACAATTGTTTGAACACGTGTCAAAATTATGTTTAACGTTTTTGGAATTGCAGTACTCGTGTCTCAATTCTATCTTTAATATTTTTAGCATTATTTCAAATTTAATTTTTATTTTTATTTTTTTTATTATTTAATTTTATTTGTCTTCAAATGCAGCCTTTAAATACTGTGTTCATTTATCACAATGATGATTCTTATGCATGAGGTTAAAAGCAAATGTAGTAAATAGTGGGTATGTATTTATAGGTTAAAGCAATCATAAGGTCAAGAATATAAGATAAAGTTCATATTGCTATGTTTTATATATCTAATACTTTCCTGGTGTAATCTAATCTTATTGAAGTGTAAATAAACTGCTAATGTATTGTGACATCAATTTATAATCATAACATTAAATATCGTCGATAGGTATAAAACATCATCTTTCATCTTAATAATAGTAGCAACAACCTACATAAAGATAAAAATTCTTTATGAATTTCATTTCTATTGGGGAAAACTGCATTAAAATCCATCAAGAAGTTCTTGAGTTAATCCCTCACACACAAACGATGAAATATTATAGCTAACATTTGAGCATCTACCATTTATATTTGCAGGATACGTCGACGAAGCAGGAAACCCCGTCAACCCAACCGATGGTTCCCCTCTCTCTTCATCTTCTCCTGTGGCCTCCCAACCTTCATCAGGCTCTCAACCATCATCAGGCTCCAATCCATCTCTTGGAACTGCTTCTGCAGCAGCACCAGCCTCATTCAGTGCAGAGTACCCATGCGAGCTGTCAATTTCCAAGGTCAATGTACCAGGGTTCGTCTGCAGGGGTCAGCTGTTGTTCGAAGATAATTTCAACTCTGGTATAGAAAAGGGGAAGATTTGGACGCCTGAGATCAAGTTCCCTGGAGAGCCGGTGAGTTTGGTGGTCTAGAATTTGTTTGAGCGTGTCCTGTAGTTTGGCTATCTTTGGTTAGTAGTAGGTACATTGTTGGTTTCAAAAACTAAAAAAAAATATAGTAACGTGTAGAGCCAAGTTTATCATTGTTGCGGTTTCACCGACGTCCTGAGGGGATTACTTCCTGCGCCGGGAGAAAAAAATATCCCATGTCCATTCAGATGGTCTAGTCTAGACTATCTGCATATTAATTTCACTTTCAGTAGTTCTGTTGTGCGAGCGCGACAGACTACTTTCGCATTTATAAAATTTTCGTAATATTTAACAGGACTTCCCATTCAACGTGTACCTCAATGACCGTAATCTGCATGTAAGAGACGGGCGGCTGAGCATCAAACCGATCACCCTGGAGTCTAAATACGGAGAGGACTTCGTGAGGCAGACACTGGATATCACGGCTAGGTACGACAAAGACAGACCGAAAGGGGACATTGTAGTCTAGTCACCTATTTTGTTTTAACACTGTTATGAATACAGCAGACTCCTGCACTCCTGCAGTCCTGAAAAAAAAAAACGACTACTAACGCACTTACATTTTTGGCACATTCAAGGTTTCGTTAAGATTAATTTAAAGACTAGCAGCCTTAGTTATAAACGTGACTATTATTAGTTAAAATGATGCTTAGAAGATGATTAGATTTTTACAAGTAAGGCTGTAGGTACTAGAAAATGTATCCACCTTGAGCATCTAGTGGCTGGTCCCAGGATTAAAAACAATTAATCTTGCAGTAGTTATACTACTAAAACCACCTACTTAACCGGTTTTGAACTTATGAAGCATTCTTTAACCTGTTCTTATGCACTTTTATCTGCCATCTCAGGAGTTCAAGGACATTATCATTCAGATTTTTTTTGTAATGCCTTTTGAATAACTATTTTCGCTTGCTACATAATATTCTATAACCCACAGGTGCACTGGAACCATCGGTACTATGGAATGTTCGAGAGAGGCGTCTGGTCCTCAGATCTTGCCGCCCATCATCACTTCGAAGATCACCACTAAGAACAAATTCGCTTTCAAATACGGCAGGGTTGAGATCAGCGCGAAATTGCCTCTTGGGGACTGGATTTACCCAGGTAATGAAGGAAGCTTCAATCTTCGAACTAAAGATATTATATTCTGTTCAAAATAGCTAGATTTTTTCAAAAATAGTACCTACGTTATATGGTACTTTAACTTTCGATAAGTTATGGCGTGTTTCATAAAAAATCAAGTTTACTACTTTCTATACCATGACGTTGTCAATTACTTCTAGATCGATTATAGTATCGCTACAGTATATTTTTGACACGTTGTCTATTTTCCAATATTCATCCCTTATTTCTTAATACAAAAATTAATAACTTAACAGAAATCCAACTGGAACCTCGTGACCACGTCTACGGCATCAGGAATTACGCGTCAGGACTCATGCGCATAGCCACTATCAAAGGAAACGCGGAATCCGCCAAGAAACTGTATGCAGGTCCCATCATGTGCGATTCTGAACCTTATAGGTGGGTGACTTTAAGGTTTCATTTTGACTGATGTCTTAATTGACATCAATGCCTTATGCATTTGTTTTCAATGTCTCTACTATAATGCTCATTGTTAGGGTTGAAGTTGAAGACGTCGTAATAATTACTTCTCGCACCCGAATCCTCGGATAACAAAGACTATTATGTATAGTGTAGCTTCCTAGCAGTGAAAGAATTTGTGAAATTGGTTAATTAGTTTCGGAGCTAATGGCTCCGAAAGTTTTTAACAAAAAACCTAAAAACAATGGTTTCCTCCTTATAATATAGCATAGGTAAGATTATTTATGTGTTGGATTCTATGTTTCAGATCTGCTTATCTGAAAGAGAAAGCGGGCTCTGATCTCTGGAGCAGAGATTTCCATAATTACTCATTAGAATGGAGACCAGGTATGCAATTGATTCCACAAATAAATAAACTACCTTACCAAACCAATATATAAATACTATTTTAAAATACAAATAAATAAATCTGTGATGTTGTATTTTTCTTTCAACTGCAATCTTACTATTTTAATACGATTAAATAAATAGTAACTCCCAAAAATTAGTTTCGTTAAAATCCATCAATAAGTGGTTGAATCGTCGAATTCAATAAAACAGACCCCTAAAATATTCTAAATTCTTTTATTTTCTTTCAGACGGCATATCCCTATTCGTTGACGGCGAGAAGTATGGCGAAATAACTCCCCCAACAGAAGGGTTCTACAAGACAGCCACCGACAACCAAGTGGCTGCGGCCGCCCAGTGGCTGAAAGGAACCACTATAGCCCCCTTTGATGATATGGTCAGTATTGAAAACTATATAGCTCCCGACAAATCATCAAATGACCCCTCCCGCCGTGAGTTAGCAGCGTGAAGGAATGTCAGAATCTTACTGACTATCCTGAAAACCCATCTTGTTCTTTCTAACATCTTTTATGAACATGTCAGGGCTGCGGTAACTCTTTCGAACAATCCCGCAGCCATTTTGTATGGGCCTTGGATGCTTTAACAACTCACATTGAGCAAGCATGGTGATTAACGATTAATCCTTGTCTGTGAGAGAGGGTCTTGTACCGAGAAGTGGGACAATAAAAAAAGGCTAATGATGAAGTTTGCTGCTAACAGATACATAACATTCTGACATAGCCATTAGACCCCTCTCACATATCATGTAGTGATGTTTTGAGCACGTAACTGTACTATGCGAGGTGTTAAATGGCTAACTTCGGAGACACGAATTTATTTGACAGAAGCTGGGCTATAGTAGATGATGAAATGCAAACTAAAGAAGCAACATAAATGTAATTCATTTAGCAAGGGATACATCAAAAACAGGACATATTAACATAATATATTATTTCCTTTTACAATTGCAAATAACAAACAAATATCTTTGCCGTAATTATTTTGAATACAATATAGGTAATTGAATTTCTAAGATTGTTGAATTTATTGTGGTTAATTAAGAACATTTAACAATATACTAAATAACATGTTTACTTCACACGTTTTTCCTTGAGTGACTTACAAAAGATTAGGTGCAAAGTAATAACTATTGCATTTATTTGTAAAGACGCATAGAACATGATAACATTGTGTCTTGTTTTGGGAAAACCTTCCTGGTCAATAAGTTTATTTTTGCAGTAAGCCTTAATTCATCAATAGAATAGTTTCTAGCAATAGAAGATAAGAAAGTATAGACACTACAAGAGACTTAGATATACCTAAATATCTCAACCTGTCAGCCGGAGCTATAAGGATGTTTTCAAGAGTTACCTACCAAAGCCCTAGAACCCAAAGGGCTTCACCAAAAAAAAAGGCATGTTAGAGTTAGCAAAAGTCTGATGTAATCAGTCGTTTCATCATTTTCCAATATTGAATACCTCCAGATCACAAAAACCCGACTATCTGCCTATTTTATTTCCCTTTTATATCTATACTAATATTATAAAGAGGAAAACTTTGTTTGTTTGTGTGTTTGGCTGTAATGGATAAACTCAAAAACTACTGGACCGATTTTAAATATTCTTTCGCCATTAGAAAGCTATATTATCTGCGAGTAACAAAGACTATATTTTATCCCGGTGCGAGCAGTAGCTCCCACGGGACGCGGGTGAAACCGCTGGCAAACGGCTACATTATATAATCTCTTCTTTCTCTTCCACAGTTCTACATATCCCTTGGCTTAAACGTGGGAGGTGTCCACGAGTTCCCCGACGCAGACAACAAGCCCTGGAAGAACCGTGCGACCAAGGCTATGCTGAACTTCTGGAACGCTAGAGAACAATGGTACTCCACCTGGTATGATGATACCAGCGCTCTGCAGGTGGATTACGTCAGGGTGTACGCGCTTTAGGAGGTAAGATTCATATTGCCACTATAGCCTGACCAGCTCATTAGTGGTACTCCCATGACAGCTGTCACCGTCTCGACCCAATGTCCTCCCCCTTCTGTAGATCATGGAAATGTCTCTAATGCGCTGATCAGGCTGTAGATTTATCTTTTTTCTTGAGTAGGGCCTACTCTCCGTATGAGAAATTCCAAACCTTTCCCCAATTTTACGTTTTTCTAAATGTTTGAACAAATTTTCTCAAGTTTAACAACCATTCAAAAATAGCTCTTGCCTGATTATATGTATGCTTGTATTTGATATTTACTGAATTCAACAATTTTTCTTTGTATTTCAGATCTGAAACGGACTTCATTGCAAGACTTAAGCACTCTCACATTTTAAGATTAATAAATTAATAACTATCTTTAAGCTGTCTTTTATTACACCCAAAAATGATTTCATTACAACATAAGGTTTTTACATTAAGAGCTACGCAAACTTGAGGTAAATATTTATTGAAATGAGGTACACTCTGGCGTAGACCATATAGATATACACAGATGAGAAAAAGCTTTGAAAATTATAATAGTCAACCTTGCCTTCATACTTAACAGTTCAGACTAATTAGTAATCTTCAGTACAAGATATTCGCTTCATTTCTTGTGGTTTAAGAATATCCATTTTCCGCAAATGATCTCATTGTTATTAAAACTGTTATTTTCGCTAATTCAGCTCTTTTAAGTACAAACAACAAATATAGTCGGCGTCTTTTAATTAAGTGGACAATAAAATTATCTACAAGAATAATTGGAATTGGATTTAGATAAATAATACACAGAAGACAATAAATAATATTCATAGTTATAAATAAACATTACTAGTACTGTTGAGTGAGATACCAAGTGACTGGAAGCCGACCCCAACATAGTTGGGAAAAGGGCTCGGAGGATGATGATGAGTGAGATACCAAAATAGACGGAACTTCTCTAAAAACACATTTTTTTCTTTAGGACGAGAACAAATATATACCTAGGTACCTACGGTTAAAAAATTAAAGCAATTTTGAGTAAGTACCTAGTAGACGAAAAACATAAAGGTGGATTGAAACATAGGTACTACTTTTTGGACTTTTTAAACCGATGCCATAAAAAACCTTCCTCAACATATTATGAGCAATGTCTCGGGGGAACTTTTTCCCATACCCGAACAAAATACCTATATCTAACATATTACTCAGGAAGTATGTTGCTTTTTTACAAAGGAAATTTTCAAATCAGTTCAGTAGCTTCGCAGCCTTTGAGGGTACAAACAAACAAAAAGTTTCCACTTCATCATATTAGTATGAAAGTATACAAAACTACTCAAAACGGTAAGTAAACAAATAAAAAAAAACAAACGACAAAGATCACTGACTCACCGTCTTACAAGAAACGCCTGTCAGTATCAAAATGCGCGCCTCGTCGAGCGCACGTGCGGCTTCGCTCGTCATTCCTTTGTTTTTATTAATACAATCATCATGTGCTCAGTACGAAATACCTGATGTGACTATACGTGCTCTAAAACCTAGAGGATTTTCAGCTTCTATACCAGGTGAGGGTATCTTTAAATATGGCCTTTGTTAGTTCCCGTTGTGAGGGATAAGATAGTTTATTGAATTAGAGTGAAATTCTAAAGAGGAAGATAATACAGAGAGAGTGTTGTATTGTTCGTGTAATTTGTGCGAATACAGATCTTTTCCACAAGGACAGATTAAGTGCCAAACTTTGTAATAGATATGCAGTCAGACCTACCGGGGCTGCGGGATTGCTCGAAAGAGGTATCATGGCCCTGGTAGGTACCCAATGGGCTCCAGAAATAAAGAAAAAAGGCGGGTTTTAGTCATGATAAATCTGACACTCCCTCCCGTTGCACCCATAGGAGTGGTATTTGATGATTTCCACAGCAAAAAGTGGAACGTGTAAACTATTTAAAGTCTTTAATAACAATGTATATGTAAATAATATACTTGAAACAGCGTACTCACATATACTCGTAGTTATTTTAACCTTAAAGGTTACTGATAATAAATAAAGGCAATTAATAATACGTTTAGTTTGCAAAGATCCATTATGTGAGTCTTTAGAGAAACCCAAAAAAATAACTATTTTACTAATATATACTTAACGCCATAGCGTCTTGTAACCCGACTGCTAATAAGTGGTATATTGGTATTGATATAAAAAGCCTGTACCTATAAAAATACAAGCTGTCACATAGGGTAGTATACATATTCACGCCTATTGCTCCAATGTACACGAGTAGAACCTGTCCTACTAACGACCTTTGACTATAAATACAAGTAGAATAAAAAAATATAGGTAGCCAACCTGATGTAGAAAATTCTGGTCCTGTCCCTATTTTGATAGAAAAACACACAAGTAATTTACATTTCAAAGCACTTCTATGTACAGTGTACTACCTATGTATCTTCGATGTATCTTCGATTATCGAAAATCAAACCCAAACAATAGTCAATAAGTATGATAAACTAGTGAATTATTCACTCTAACACTACTATCATCTAATTGCCAGTATAGGTACGCATTTTATTACCCGATGTTCTCAGAAACAAGTAATGTTTTTCCGTGTATTGGTTGCTAAGTATATGTCTGTCGGGTTATCTTGAGTCGTTGGCAAAAAAAAGTAATTCCCCGTTTCTTATATGGCTTTATAGCGTACCAACTCATCAAAATTCTGATGAAAAGGTGTCATCATTAGGTCAATACGCTAGAAATTGGGTCATAAATTTAAGATGATGCTAATTAAAGTACGGGATACTTCAAAAACATGGAAAACAAAGAAAGTACTTAAATGTTTTAAGAAACAGAAATGGACGTTTATTTTGCCAGTGAACTTGGGCCTTGAAATGCTTAAGAGTTCTAAGAGATGAGTAAAGAACTAATATAAGAATAAAATGTCGTTTGTTTGTATCTTCAGCAATGTTTGAATTATATCGTCAAGTACCTCTCAAAAATGACGAAGCTATTAGAAGAAATGTTCAGACCCTGGAAACTAATCCATGTTTTTGGATTTTTAGTGATAAGTCTAATAACGTGTTCTGTATTTTTGTATATGTGTAACCATCATCATCCTCCAGTCTAGTCGGCTTCCAGTCTAACCGGATTCAGCTGAGTACCAGTGCTTTACAAGAAGCGACTGCCTATCTGACCTCCTCAACCCAGTTACCCGGGCAACCCGATACCCCTTGGTTAGACTGGTGTCAGACTTACTGGATTCCGAGTACCTATAACGACTACCAAGGATGTTCAACAGCAGGGACCTACAGTTTAACGTGCCATCCGAAACACAGCCAATGGTGTCTAAGAAATACTTAGAAAGTACATAACCTTGTATATAACTAATAAATAAAATATTTCAGATGCCCCAAACGTCAGTCTCTTCGTGTTCCAAGGCAACGTCAACCGTCCGATAAGCAACAATGATGTAGGGACCATTAGCGGAGAAGTCCTGAGAGCCAAGGATGGAAGGTGGACAGTTGAGGATCCCAACCTGGAGCTGAAGATTGGGGATATCATCAACTATTACGTGGTGGTGTCGGCTAATAGGGCTGGATATATTAAGGATAATCTGAGCTTTACTGTAAGAGGTATGTTAAGTTCCTTTTATTGTTTTTTTTACGTGTAGGTGTTCTTATGAGATTGCCGCTATTTAGGTTATTCAACTTCAGTCTAATCATGCCTTTCCTTTTATTTACATATCGGTTCAATTAAAAAAATACCTACACGACCCTCAGAATAGCAATGAATACTGAACTGAATTGAAGGGTGTGAATGTGTAATATCATAAGATGTCATTTATCAAGTGTATTCAAAGTGAACCCATTTAGTGTGGCAAATATTTATCGGACTCTACTACTACTACTTATGTCGTCTCACAGTCTGCTATAAGTTTTCAGCAGAACTCTGTACCAACCATTTATTATTTTCAAAGACTTTAATAATAATATTATTCCTCATCTATTTCCAGCACTTGAAGATCGGTTGGCGACTGACGGGCCTATCCCGACAGAATGCAAGCCGACATTAACGCAAGTGCGCGGAGGCAGCGCGTGCGCAGGTCAGACGATATTCGAGGAGAACTTCGACAACTTTCGCGATAATGTGTGGCAGATTGAGCAGTATATACCTGTTTATACTCCGGTTTGTATTGGTCATGTATTTTTTAAATAATTATATGTAGGTAGAAGGATACCTAATAATTAGGACTGTAAGAACCTTTGCGGTAAAACCCCCCATCGTCATACCGTAATTAACTTATTACGGTTCACATGAAACATAAGCATTCCAACAACTGGTAATTATAATTGTATTTGAAACTAACTCCCAGGAGAACTTCTTTCCGTAACTGAATCAAATATAGCCTATGTTCCTATGTAGCTACCCAACAGCAATGTATTTTGAAATCGGTTCGGAAGTTTCGGAGCCTTTAGGGTACAAACAAAAAATGTTTCCTGTTGTCCTACTAGTACAGATTTAACCGCAAGTCAGTTATTTAAAAAAAAACAATGAGTCAGTAGAATAAAAAGTCCCCAGTCCTGAGTTAGTCATTATTTTGTTATTTTGGTCATTGACCTGGATTTTGGACTATCTTACAGCAATGCAGCGTTAGTAAAAAATAAATTCAATGTATATTTTTCTATTTCCAGAACTTCCCATTCGTGTCATACCAGCGTTTGGTTTCGGACCCAACAGTGTCGGTATCAGACGGCAAACTGCGCATCGCGCCCAAACTGCAGCAGAAACTACCTGGCTTCACTGATGACTCCATCTACAGTGGGACTCTTAATTTATTTAGTGGGTAAGTTAGATTAAAATATAATGGAAGCTTGCTTGCTTGCAAGACTGGAAAATGATCTTTCAAATTGCTGTGACAGGGCTAAGCGGCTGATGATGATGCTGATGATAACGTATCGAAAAAATGACATAATCATTTTGATATATTTATTCTGGAGGAACATTTTTACATTTTTCTTTTGGACCTATTTGGATGAAATTCGGAAACAATCTTGGGGAAGGTTTTATGTAGGTTAACGAGATATCATCCTCCGAGCCTTTTTCCCCAACTATGTTGGGGTCGGCTTCCAGTCTAACCGGATTCAGCTGAGTACCAGTGCTTTACAAGAAGCGACTGCCTATCTGACCTCCTCAACCCAGTTTCCCGGGCAACTCAATACCCCCTGGATAGACTGGATATAGGTTAACGAGATAGGCACTCGCTAAGACCCCTGTGATGATAAGGTAATATTTGTGTCGCTAAACGGTCATACCAAACATGTTTTATTTATAGCACAGCCGTCAATCTTTTCATTCGTCATGTTATCTCAAGTCAATAAAAAAGTAGGTACTTCCCCGTTGTATTGTTAAAGACTATTCTCACTTTAAACTTTACAGTCAATGTACTAAGGTCATTGCCAGTTTGAGATAAGTGTTAACACAAGTAAACAATAAAACTATTTCAGTTTAGTGAGTCGTATGTAGGTAAGTACATTTATTTATTTATTTATTTATTTATAGTTAATTAAAACGGTGCAACACCAATTACAATAATTAACATGGAAACATTAAAACAAAACAAAACAAAAGTAAAAACATATAGTCGACAGCATTTCAATATTTAACTAACAAGGAACAGTGGACGCTCTTGCATACTTTCTCTCACAGAACCCCAAACACACACGCATTACTTTACTCCACTCATCCACAAACACATCAAATTCAGGGTTGGCAGTCAGAAGGGCGTTGAGCGTCTTAAGAGTACGACATATAGGAGATTCAGCTCTGGCGACTGTTTTGCATGTCGGTGGGGCGAAGAGATTGTGCCTGCAGCTCTGACGGCGACCGATGTATTTGTCGGGGGTGAATAGGCGGCAGAAAAGGCTGTGGAGCTCTGGGCAGTCGATTTGGCCCCGTAAGGTTTTACAAGCTACCATGAGCTGATCAAAGCCTCGTCTTACCTCCAAGGAGTTAAAGCCTAACATCCCTAGCAGATAGTTAGTTGGGTACATGTTATTAGGGGAGCTCTTAACTCACAAGGGAGTACATTAGGAAGTATATTATATTTATTATGTAGTTTGATATGCGGGTATATCAGGTGGAGTACATAAGGGAGTATGTAGGGAGAGTTCATAAGGCAGTAGGTACATAGGCATTATACATAAGGGAGTGAATAAGGGCACATGCAGGCTAAAACTACTAGTAACAGTTATTTCACAACATCAGTCAGTACTCCTATCGACTAACTGCTGCCTCTGTGTTTCCCAGCTGCACATCATCAGCCGAAGCATGCATGAAGCAGGCTTGGGGAGCTGACATACTCCCGCCCATCGTGAGCGGCAAGATCACAACAAAGGGTTTCGCGTTTACCTACGGAACTGTCACCGTGAGGGCCAAGCTGCCTCAGGGAGATTGGATTTATCCAGGTTGGTACTCTTCCAATGTTAAAAATGAAAGAAAGGAATGTGTAGAAATTCTGCTTCAACATAACTTGAATTTCCTGAACGGTACACATTACTTGGATCCTAAAACCGACTCAAGATTTTTTATAAAACTATCTGACAGTAACCACGCTAATAAAACATTTGCAGAAATTCTCCTGGAACCGTTACTGCAGAAGTACGGAACTCTTCACTACAGTTCAGGAGTTCTGAAAATAGCGTCAGCCCGCGGCAACAGGGAACTGAAAAGTGGGACTACAGATTACTCGAATAGGGTATGGTACCTAATCATTTTCTCTGTTAGGTACATTTTCTTATAATCCATCACAGCTAGGGCTGCCATTTCGAATTTCGCGAAACCCGGACAAATATTAAAAAAACCCGGACATTTGGCGTAAATCGCATTTTTACCCCGGACGAGTCCGATTTTTTTTTTAACAAAACAAGACCTAGTTTTTAATATTACTATTACTACTATTATATACTTAAATTCAATGAGGTGCTTCCTTACATGTAACGTCAGGGCCATATCTAGCTCAAGTAGTAGGTACCTAGTATTGAAAGATTATGACTTAATATTTCGAAGGTCATAAATAAGAAAGCTCATATGGAAACTAGGAGTTAGCTTCTTGTTAGTAATAGGACTTAAAACGGCGCTACCTTTTTGATAGGTTACTTGATGGTGATTCGGCACTAAAGCACTTAAACTTGTATAATAAAAAAAATCCGCAAAGTGAAGAAGCCGCGAGCGAAGCGAGCGCAAAATTTTTTGAATATTGGGATATTAAAGTAGCTAAACGTAAAAAAAGGTAGTGTCAAGAAAGGAAGCCGCGAGCGAAGCGAGCGCGAAAATTTTTGAGTTTTGAGACACTTCGACTTCTGCGGTCTGTTTGTCGATTGTAATTCAACTCGTAAGAAAAATGTCCGGGTTTTCCCCGGACACTTCTTGAAACCCCGCCCGGACGTCCCCCGGACGGCCTCCAAACGAGGACAAATCCGGGGAAACCCGGACGGATGGCAGCCCTAATCACAGCGGTAGAATAAAATCTATATCAAAAATTATAAAGCTGGAGAGTTTGTTGCTTTGTTTGTCTGGATCCAATAAGTACTGCATTGAAAAAATCATTCAGTGTTAGATAGCCCATGTATCGAGAGAGATTTGAGAGGAATGGCTTTTCATGCGTGTGTGCATTGGATGTTCCCACGGGAGATGCGTGAAACCGTTGGCAGAAGCTAGTTTGACATAAATCCTTATGTATCTATCTGTATCTTTTATTAAGTCTCAATAATTGTCATTTCAGGTGCTATTTGGTGGACCAGTAATGGACTTGCAATGTCATGACACGTTACTGAACAGTAAAACGTCGAGCGATGGTCTCTGGGGAGACGATTATCATGAGTATTCCTTACGATGGGCACCAGGTAAGCATAAGCTTGCTTAAATATCATTTATTGTAATGACGGTAAAAGATATAGGTAGGTAGTATTTATTCAAACAAGGCTGAAAATCAGGGTTATTCCCGCTCGGTAACACCCTTTCGTCAACACTGTTGACGATCGGGAAAAAAAAGTTTCGGAAGGAAAAGGGAAGAAGGGCGATTAGTTGTATAATTTCAAGAACGGGTTTTATACGATGAGCGATGTAGCCCTCAGTATGTTTTCCCTTTTCCCACAGACCGTATAACCCTGTCGGTAGACGGTATAGAATGGGCGCGAGTTGAGCCAACCGCCAGCGGACTGCGAGGGCGGTTCCCTGACACTTGCACGCAACTCCCGCGCACCTTGCTCGAACAGGGATCGAGAGTGGCACCGTTTGATAACCATGTAAGTTTTCTAACATTATCAAGGTATTGATGAATCTACTGTATAATTTCGTTGTCTCAATTTCGAAAAATATAGGTAAGTTCTTAGACATGAGCTACTCAATAGCTATCGTAGGTCTACACTACTAGCCTCACGTATGAGATGTCTCCATAAATGTACTTGGGTCTCCTTTTTTCATATATTTAATCTACACTAATATTATAACGAGGAAATTTTTTTTGGTTGTATGTACCCTAACGGCTACGAAACTACTGAATCAAATTGAAAAATTCTTTCACTGATGTTAAGCTACACTAGCCCCAGGATATGGAGTACGAAATCGGGAAGTAGTGTTTTCAAGGGACGAGGGTAAACCATGGGAAACAGCTAGTAAATAACTTGCTATTTATCTCATCCCCAGTTCTACATAACCCTGGGCGTCGGCGCAGGGAGCATCACAGAGTTCCCAGACGGGGTCAAGACTGCGAACGAGCGTCCAAAACCCTGGAGTAATCCCAGCAGGAAAGCCTTACTAAACTTCTGGCAAGACATGGATTCTTGGCAGACCACGTGGAACCAACCTCAATTGCTAGTTGATTACGTCAAAGTTGTCGCCTTGTGAAAAAATTGTAAGGCTTGCAACACTGCTCACTAAATACTTTTTTTTTGGGCTGAATGTATTTAAAACTTTTGGATGTCATAGTGAGGGAATTATATCGATAAAATTAATTTCTTCCGAAAATACCTTACACTTATTCGTTTCGGATGTTTTAAATATATTTTGCCTTCACTAGATTAAGATTTAAAAGACTGTGACTGTTTTTACTATGTATGAATGAGTAAAAACTAATTCTATGAAAAATAGGTAGACAAAAAGAATTAAAAATAAGTAAATAATACTCAAGAAAAATTTTCTAATTATTGTGAATAGAAAATCTGTTGCTACAAAAGTAACTATTATATTATATAGTATTGGTGTGATTAGAAACAAGTATATTTACATACAAGACAATTGTAAAAAATAAAAGACTTATACACATTTGGGACTATTTTTATTTGCACGGTGTACATTTCTGCTCGCATAGCAGACATTCCCGCTATGCGAAACTTGTAACATTGTATGACTATCATTTGAAGGCTGGTCACACTGTTTATCGATAATAAAAATCGATATCCGACAAGTTCACATCTCGAGGAACGATGTCGATAATTTGTTGATAGGTTTTCACATTCCTAATGGCTAGTGTAGGGACAAAGGATGAAGTTATCGATATATTTCCTTAAATATGGTGTTTACGTTATTTATCGATAAACAGTATGTTAACCAATAAAACTGTAAACTATACATTAATTAACTGGTTTATTCCACAATTTCACTATTTTACAAAGAGGTGAAAACAGTTTGAGAGATGTATTTAGAATACAAAATATTGACAGGGGATGTAATTGTTGCGGTTTTATTTTGGTGATAGGTTTTATTCAGGATTGCTTTTATATGCGTCTGCGCATTTGGATTAGGCAGATAAATTATGACGTCTTTCATCTGTCCTGTTGAATTTGGACAAGATATTATTTCACAAAGAGCGCCAGTTAGCACAAACATAAGATCTAAGTTGTTAAACGTCATATACACTACAAACTTGCGTGTAATTTTTATGGCTCTTGATTTAAATCAGTGTAACGAAAGCCATTTTTTATGTTTTTAATATGTACGCTGAGATCCAGTGTATAAGACTTTTGACTTTTGACACTGTAATATTTTCTCACTGGTTCACATTTCAGTTTATCACTGGCTGTCACAACAATTACATCACCACCCAACCTTATAAAAGACTACAAATACTTTGATCAATTAATTGATATTACATATTATAATATTTTTTTATTCATTATAATTTTCAAATACATTAAAATTTGTAACTCCTACGTCTCATCGAAATGCCCTAAGTGCCTTAATACTACAGAGAGTCAATCCCTACTACATTAACTTGTAGGTAGTAAAACATCAAATATCTTAATAAATAGTGAGGGGACACGTCTAGCTAATATTTTGTCGATAGTCGAGTATATCGATATCGATGAAAATAACTGGTGTTAATTCAACAAATTCGAGAGTGCAAGACGAAAAAGCTTTTTTTTTTTTGCTAGACGTTAATCCCCTTTATGGTGTATGACAGCTAAGAGACAATATAATTCGCAGAGATACAAACATACAGATATGACTCGGGATCACATGGAAACATTACATTATCACTTACTTTTCACACAAACTTGCAACTTTTGAACTACTTACACATTTCACACAATAAGAAAAAAAAGCAGATATACGAAATTATTCTATAGAAGAAAAAATATTTTGAAAATAAAAAAATATAATGTCATTTTGCAATTCATTGGATATACAACGTTTTATGTACTTGTCATTGAGTTGTAAATGTGACAGTAGTTCAAAAGTCGTGTAGAAGATCATAAATACTTAAAAGCAGACATTTGATACGATTTCATAATTTAAACTAACAAATAAAACTGAATTACTTTGACTAACATATATTATGACATCGCGACGTTTTCCACTAAGAAGAGATTAGAGGCTCACAATTAATAAAACATCAAATTTCTGTGAAGCTAGAAACAGGTTCTTACTCGCTATTTGACAGTTGAGTTGTGATGAAGAAAACATCGATCTAGTATCGATATAACTCGTTCCTAGACAAAGTCGAGCAATATCGTACTTTGACATCACTAAAATATTAATAATGCGTTAGTGACGCACGATAGATTTTTTCTTTTAATTTCTATTATCTATCTATATGTTCATGTGTTTACTTGATAAAGCAATACTGCCCAATTCGTCTGTCAAAATAACTTAATCTGTTTCTAGCATTCAAAAGACAACTAAATACAATAGGTTAAAATTACAATAAATTTTAACAATGCTACCAACTCGCATTCACAATATCAAGCACCTCGTTAGACCAAACTTAAGTTTATGTCAAAATTTGTATTTTTATGTCACAGATAAATAAAACTTTTTGCTATGTACAGTCTATGGACAATAGATCTATATAAATAAAAATGAATTGTTGTTCGTTTGTCTGATTAAAACTCGAGAACGGCTGGGCCGATTGAGCTGATTTTGGTTTTAAAATGTTTGTAGAGGTCCAGGGAAGGTTTGAACAATACGAAGTTCGCGGGATCAGCTAGTGAGCAATAATCATACTTATTAATGTCCATGACTGTACATAACATAGACAATGTAATAATAGTTAAATATTTTCATTATAACTGTTGTCAGTATAATTAAAAACCTTGTAATATCATCCGGGGCCATATTATTGATTATCACAGCCAACACACACTCCCAAACTAAATTATTTTTAAGAATAGAGCTATTTACAATCGGAATTATACATACATATACGACCAGTTTGAAGCTGGGTATGCTTGCCAGGGCATATTAAAGGATGGGTGACCTCTGTCATAACCCAATGAGACATATGTCTTTTTCGAGCCCATTTTGTGCTTTACAATAGTGTTACAAGTATTGTTTCTAATTTTTTTTGGATATTATGTATAATTCCGATTAATACAGCATGTTCATAAATACACATTAAAACTGAGAGTAAAGATACGACAGGTTTACAATACGAATAATTTTTGTTTTAATTTTTAATATTAATTAGATAGCTGCACTGTAAGCAACATTACAGCAAAACGATTACATAGATGACACAATATATTACTGGTAATCTACTGTTATTCTTGGGATTTTTTTTAATTTTCTAAGATTTTATTAGACCGATAGACGTTCCGACTCATTTCCTTTTTTAAGGGTCATCAATTTAGCATGGCTTTCGCATTTTTTTTTCAGCCAACAAAATGTAGTTATACCATGTCTCGGTAATTTTATTATGATAGGTAGACAGACCAAGTTTAAAAGAGTTTTCTTTAATGTTTGACTTGCTTTTAAATCAGATAGATTCAAGTTATTTTAGAGTGGGAAAGATCACTCCTAGTTACAGATTTTCTATCTAGTACGTTTAATTTTAAAACGTTTTTTTACGTCCCTACTTTATACCAATTTCATAATATTAAAATCCCCTTTGGGTAATATGTAACTCAAGCTACTTATACATTAATTATATTTGAAAATCCGCGTCTAACGCTGTCAAGATATCGTATCATGATATAATTCGAATAACAGATATTAATATCAATATTAAAAACAGCTGTTACAGAATATTCAATATCTATGGTCCACAAGAGTCTACTACAGATTCTAATTTTACTTTAAAATTGTAACTAATTATGAAACTGATTATGTTGGACCAAAAGCATAAAAAACCGACTTCAATAATATAGCTTAAACTTTCTCCTAAGTCTGATAAATACTCTACTGAAAACCATATCAAAGTCGGTTCAGCGTGAGATAATCACGCACGAACCTCCCTTTTTGAAGTTGGTAAAAAATAAAATCTTAATTTTTTTATTTTAATCGGTTTAGTTCTACTATTTCAAACACTCCCCACTAACTAAATCATCTATTGATGTCGATACAACAATTTAAATATGGCTAACACCAATAAATTACTTTCTAAGCAATTGCAAAATT
The DNA here is from genome assembly GCA_033682625.1 of Helicoverpa zea x Helicoverpa armigera. Taxonomy (NCBI): domain Eukaryota; kingdom Metazoa; phylum Arthropoda; class Insecta; order Lepidoptera; family Noctuidae; genus Helicoverpa; species Helicoverpa zea x Helicoverpa armigera. The sequence continues at coordinate 1,750,227 of JAWIIS010000008.1, forward strand.
AAATATTATATTTTTTGATGAAATATCGAGAGGATAATAAATAAGCTTTTTAAGCTATATACAGGGCAAAGCTAGATGCTTCTTAAAACGTAGTGCGAGTGAGATAGACATACTATTTGTATAGCGCCATCTCGCTCCAACAGTAATGGCATGATTTTTTTACCCGTTATTTTACATCGTTTATGTAATATGTTTTTAAGTATATAAGTACTTATTATTCTATTTTTTTAAAGTTCAAAAACTGGGTTTCCTACCGAAGCTAAAGAAACGTCTAGAATTCTAAGCAAGCTTGCGTATTTTTGCCTAAATTGTTTATATTAGATTTTTATAATTAAGATAATTAGTGCAAGAGCCTTGCGGTTCTATTGTTATAATTAATTTATTATTTTAGACAAAGGAATGCTGTCTTTGAACAAGGATGTAATTATGAAATGGATATGCCTTCAAACAACACTGGCTTTTTACCTAAAACCGTTCATGGATTTTACCTCCTCCATTTACATATTACTCCATGTTTAAGTCCACCTTAAATGATTTACTACATAATTCAATATTACAGAGGCCTCATTTTTAACCAAGATTTTCTTGTATTTTGAACCTTATTCAGACACTGGTAAAGTTCGTAATTGGATAACAGATTCATACCATGTATTGATGTCGAATTTCTTTTTTTAAATGTACCCTAAGTCACTCGTTATAAAGATCAAAATACAAGCACTGGTTTGCCGCAAATGTTGTTTGTTTAGATTACATCGATAAGTGATTATTCAGGTATAAACATTAGTCAGATGAATTTCATGATATATGAAAATTGTCTGTCAATGGTTCCCTAATATTTATTGTTCATTTCTGTTCACAATGAAACTGTCATAATATAAATGCAATATTGAGAGAAAAGTTTATTTCTCTATCTCATTCGCGATTGCAGAGTTTGAATTATTTAAACAATCTAATGAGATTTTATAATACCTTTCTATAAACATAAGTTAGTAGGTAAAAACTCTGCAATCTGCGAATATCGAATTGTCTAACGCTACATATCATCTTACATTACCTAGCACATCCATATACGACACACACATAGTCATACAAAAATAAACTTAAAAAAAGTAAAACTAAAAAAATAAACGTCCAATTTCGTCGCGCTTTAAAAAACAAAAGATCGCAAAATATAAATTCACTAGTTCCACTTAATTAAACGAAGCTTAACAATAATAAAATAGTCACACAAAAATACTGCGGAGGAATTTCGTTTAGAAATTATTAGGAATATTGATTTTACCGTCGTATATGGAGAAGGGGCGTTCGGCCTCGCGCGGGTCACTCGCACTCGCACGAGGGGCGCCGGGACTCGCACTCTCACTAACACTCGCACTCTCACCTGCACTAGGGCTCAAATTTCGAATGTCTTTATGTCCGGATTCTTGCGAGTCAGCGATGGCGAGTTGTATGCTTACTGCGCCTTGCCGTCGGGCTTGTGTCATACGAAGTCCATGGCGTCCCGGGACTTGCCGGTGAACTTGCCAGCAGCCCGCTTTTTTAACGAACGCTCGATCAGTTTCTTGACCTCGCTCACTATGAATACACTGGATGTGAGGCATACCAGGAATATTATATCTGGAAAGACAAATGCGTATATATAAAATGGAATGATTTCAAATTTTATCGTGGGTAACAATTGAGATGACACAAGTTCAAATCCATATAGAAGAATTTGAATTAAAGTTCAGTTAATTTCACTGTTAGTGATTTAGAGAAAGTTGACATCAAACTCAAACTCAAACTCAAAATCGTTTATTCAAATTAGGCTGATAAATCAGCACTTTTCGAACGTCAAAAACAAAAGACAGTCCCCAAAACGCCCGCCCTTCACCACTTCCTATGTGTTTTTGCTGGGAAGAAGAAGTGGCGCAACAAACTCCCCAGCAACACATGTCTGTCTGTAAGGTTTGAAGAACCAGAATGTATACAAAACAAGTCAAATAAAAATATCATTATCACATGATAACCATTATATAAAATTAGGAAAGAAAAAAAAATACAAACTTAACACAAGTAGGCTAGCACACAGATTTACACCCATAAAGACTAAGTAGGTACTCAAGCATTACTTATAGTCTGGTGTATCTAAAGCCTCCTGTTAATAAAATAGAAATGTATTTTTAATATAAGCATAAAATCGGCGTGCCCACCCACATGCGCAGATGATTATGTTGTAGCAACACAAACAAGGTGTACCTGCCAGGACTACAGTATTATTATTTTCTCCAAAAAAAGCTAATAGAAAATCATACTATTATGAATAGTGTCAATAGCCACCAACACGACCTGGTACCGCCAGCAGCACCCGTTCACGAGTATAACGCGAGGATCAGCCATCGCCCCCTTCGCACATTTTTGAGGGAAGGGGACAACCCGACCCCCAACGCTACCGCTGGCCATACCGTCTAAGGGAGCATGACGTGCTTGCAGCTATTCAAGAATAGTAGAATATGTAAGAAGTACTGCAGTACTAGCAAGCCATAAAGAAACAATGCTAAGCAAAATTAAAAATCAAATTAATGTCAGAAGTAATGTCAAACAATGTAAAAAAAATATAATAAGTTAATAATTTAGTTACAGTGATAACAAGAATGAGCTGCCTTGCGTTCAACTTAGCGACCAACTATTCCTATCATTTAAATAATCATTAATGCTATAATAAGCCTTCTTTGAAAGAATTGACTTTACTTGTAATTTAAATGCATTAAACGGTAATTGTAGTAAAGTTAGAGGTAGTTTATTGTAAAAGCGGATACCGAGCCCCAAAAATGATCCATGAACCTTATGAAGTCTGTGAGTGGGTACACACAGTTTATGCTTGTTTCTAGTGTTAATACTGTGAACATCGCTTTTTTTGGTGTACAAATGAATATTTTGCCTAATGTAGAGTATATTGGCAAAGATAAATTGTGATGCCACAGTAAGAATGCCTATTTCTTTAAAAAGCTCTCTTAGCGAATGTCTACTACCTAACCGGTATATCGCACGAACAGCTCGTTTTTGTAATACAAATATGTTTTGAATATCAGCAGCTTTGCCCCACAGAAGAATACCGTAGGACATAACGCTGTGAAAGTAGCTAAAATAGACTACTCGAGCTGTGTCTACGTCAGTGAATTGTCTTACTTTTCTGACGGCGTACGCAGCTGAGCTAAGCCTTCCCGCGAGGCTAGCTATATGCGAGCCCCACTGAAGTCTGCTATCGACTGATATACCAAGAAATACTGTGGATTTGACAGTTTCTAGAACCTCGTTACTTAATATAATATTCGGGCCTAGGTTTTTCACGTTCGGTAGAGTAAATTTAAGGCATTTTGTTTTCTTCGCATTTAAGACCAAGTTATTAGTACTAAACCAGTGTGTAACCAACGAAAGTGCACTGTTTACGTCGTCAAATTGATCCCTATTTCTGTCGACTTTAAAAATAAGTGAAGTGTCATCTGCAAACAGTACAACGTCACAGATATTCTTCAGATGGTATGGTAGATCATTAATATATACCAGGAATAAGAACGGACCTAATATTGAGCCCTGTGGCACACCTAATTGGACTGATAAACCTGATGATTTGACGCCATTGACATCTACGCATTGCACTCTGTTATTTAAATAGGATTCTATTACGCTAAGAGCTTCATTTTGGACTCCGTAATAACGTAATTTACGTAGAAGCGTATCGTGGTGCACACAATCGAATGCTTTGGAGAGATCACAGAATACTCCAATGGCATCATTTCTCAATTTTACGTGCCAAATACACAACGCAAGCAATTTTAAGCCGATTTAAAGTCACATCCTGAAATTTACCTTCTTAGATCCCCACTTGAAACCCCATTAATCTTTTGATACATTACATACTTTTTACATACTGTTGCACCATAAAATAAATTCTCACCATGTCCAGTCAAAGCCTCAGTCTGAAACACCCTCTGCAGCGGCGGGAAGTATATGACCAGCATCTGTCCCACCAGACTCAGGGTCACAGCCACCAGGAACATCTTGTTGGAGAACAGGCCCACTTGGAATAGAGACTTGGTTTGTGACCGGCATGAGAGCGCGTTGAACATATCGAAGAGCACGAAGCATGTGAACGTCATTGTCGTATCGCGGGGGGTTATTTTGTTGTCGGACATCTGGAATTAGAAAGGTTACTGTTTTAAATACGATTTACCGATATTTTGTTAGAAGAGAAAGTTCATGCATGGCCTACGGCGTAGGCCCTACGCCGTAGCATCGAATAGCTACGTCTCGTGACTACGCGGGAGATGCGGCGCGTCGTGTCGCGCGGCCTACGCCGTAGCACCGAGTGGCTACGGGCGCTACGCTACAGGGCTCTGCTGTCAGTGGGAACACGTCACCTCTCTGTTGAACACCCAGAGCGTGCCGGCGATGATGATGGCGGCAGACAGCAGCACGTTGAGCAGCAGCGCGCGGGAGATGATGCGGCGCGTCGTGTCGCGCGGCCTACGCCGTAGCACCGAGTGGCTACGGGCGCTACGCTACAGGGCTCTGCTGTCAGTGGGAACACGTCACCTCTCTGTTGAACACCCAGAGCGTGCCGGCGATGATGATGGCGGCAGACAGCAGCACGTTGAGCAGCAGCGCGCGGGAGATGATGCGGCGCGTCGTGTCGCGCGGCCTACGCCGTAGCACCGAGTGGCTACGGGCGCTACGCTACAGGGCTCTGCTGTCAGTGGGAACACGTCACCTCTCTGTTGAACACCCAGAGCGTGCCGGCGATGATGATGGCGGCAGACAGCAGCACGTTGAGCAGCAGCGCGCGGGAGATGATGCGGCGCGTCGTGTCGCGCGGCCTACGCCGTAGCACCGAGTGGCTACGGGCGCTACGCTACAGGGCTCTGCTGTCAGTGGGAACACGTCACCTCTCTGTTGAACACCCAGAGCGTGCCGGCGATGATGATGGCGGCAGACAGCAGCACGTTGAGCAGCAGCGCGCGGGAGATGATGCGGCGCGTCGTGTCGCGCGGCCTACGCCGTAGCACCGAGTGGCTACGGGCGCTACGCTACAGGGCTCTGCTGTCAGTGGGAACACGTCACCTCTCTGTTGAACACCCAGAGCGTGCCGGCGATGATGATGGCGGCAGACAGCAGCACGTTGAGCAGCAGCGCGCGGGAGATGATGCGGCGCGTCGTGTCGCGCGGCCTACGCCGTAGCACCGAGTGGCTACGGGCGCTACGCTACAGGGCTCTGCTGTCAGTGGGAACACGTCACCTCTCTGTTGAACACCCAGAGCGTGCCGGCGATGATGATGGCGGCAGACAGCAGCACGTTGAGCAGCAGCGCGCGGGAGATGATGCGGCGCGTCGTGTCGCGCGGCCTACGCCGTAGCACCGAGTGGCTACGGGCGCTACGCTACAGGGCTCTGCTGTCAGTGGGAACACGTCACCTCTCTGTTGAACACCCAGAGCGTGCCGGCGATGATGATGGCGGCAGACAGCAGCACGTTGAGCAGCAGCGCGCGGGAGATGATGCGGCGCGTCGTGTCGCGCGGCCTACGCCGTAGCACCGAGTGGCTACGGGCGCTACGCTACAGGGCTCTGCTGTCAGTGGGAACACGTCACCTCTCTGTTGAACACCCAGAGCGTGCCGGCGATGATGATGGCGGCAGACAGCAGCACGTTGAGCAGCAGCGCGCGGGAGATGATGCGGCGCGTCGTGTCGCGCGGCCTACGCCGTAGCACCGAGTGGCTACGGGCGCTACGCTACAGGGCTCTGCTGTCAGTGGGAACACGTCACCTCTCTGTTGAACACCCAGAGCGTGCCGGCGATGATGATGGCGGCAGACAGCAGCACGTTGAGCAGCAGCGCGCGGGAGATGATGCGGCGCGTCGTGTCGCGCGGCCTACGCCGTAGCACCGAGTGGCTACGGGCGCTACGCTACAGGGCTCTGCTGTCAGTGGGAACACGTCACCTCTCTGTTGAACACCCAGAGCGTGCCGGCGATGATGATGGCGGCAGACAGCAGCACGTTGAGCAGCAGCGCGCGGGAGATGATGCGGCGCGTCGTGTCGCGCGGCCTACGCCGTAGCACCGAGTGGCTACGGGCGCTACGCTACAGGGCTCTGCTGTCAGTGGGAACACGTCACCTCTCTGTTGAACACCCAGAGCGTGCCGGCGATGATGATGGCGGCAGACAGCAGCACGTTGAGCAGCAGCGCGCGGGAGATGATGCGGCGCGTCGTGTCGCGCGGCCTACGCCGTAGCACCGAGTGGCTACGGGCGCTACGCTACAGGGCTCTGCTGTCAGTGGGAACACGTCACCTCTCTGTTGAACACCCAGAGCGTGCCGGCGATGATGATGGCGGCAGACAGCAGCACGTTGAGCAGCAGCGCGCGGGAGATGATGCGGCGCGTCGTGTCGCGCGGCCTACGCCGTAGCACCGAGTGGCTACGGGCGCTACGCTACAGGGCTCTGCTGTCAGTGGGAACACGTCACCTCTCTGTTGAACACCCAGAGCGTGCCGGCGATGATGATGGCGGCAGACAGCAGCACGTTGAGCAGCAGCGCGCGGGAGATGATGCGGCGCGTCGTGTCGCGCGGCCTACGCCGTAGCACCGAGTGGCTACGGGCGCTACGCTACAGGGCTCTGCTGTCAGTGGGAACACGTCACCTCTCTGTTGAACACCCAGAGCGTGCCGGCGATGATGATGGCGGCAGACAGCAGCACGTTGAGCAGCAGCGCGCGGGAGATGATGCGGCGCGTCGTGTCGCGCGGCCTACGCCGTAGCACCGAGTGGCTACGGGCGCTACGCTACAGGGCTCTGCTGTCAGTGGGAACACGTCACCTCTCTGTTGAACACCCAGAGCGTGCCGGCGATGATGATGGCGGCAGACAGCAGCACGTTGAGCAGCAGCGCGCGGGAGATGATGCGGCGCGTCGTGTCGCGCGGCCTACGCCGTAGCACCGAGTGGTCCACTGGTTCTACGCCGAGGGACTGGGCCGGGGGACCTGGTACAAAGGACAGATAAAAGACATCAACGATGTGATATAAACGTTTATTACTACACCCACCTGCCCAAGTCACATATAAATATTACACTCTAAAATACAAGAGCTACAACGGCATAACGATAGTTTTACCGTCCATAATAATGTTGATCCACAGTATCTGCATGGCGTTGAGCGGGTTGGGTATGCCCATGAGCGTGGCGAGGGCGATGAGCGACAGCGCCGCGATGGACGTCGACAGTTGGAAACGCACGAAGTTGCGGATGTTGTAGAATATGCATTTGCCCTCTTCGATAGCGGCGCTGCGGGGAGAAAAACAAACCATATTAGTGCTGATGTAAAATGAGTTAAAAAAAATTTAAAAAAATATATGTGTTCATGCCTGTAGCACACCTCCGCTGCGAAACCCAAAGGGCGAAACCGCCATAGTTTCGCTGTGAGTTGTGAGTTGTTGGGCAGCGAAACAATAGCGAAATTCCCTGCTCTAACGTACAAAACTGACTATGACGTTGTCTCTTTCTAACATGATTTCGCTCATTTGCTTAGGCGCCGTCTACATCTCCGCTATGGCGGACAACTGGCGGACAACGGGCGGAGATGTAGACGGCGCCTAAGCAAATGAGCGAAATCATGTTAGAAAGAGACAACGTCATAGTCAGTTTTGTACGTTAGAGCAGGGAATTTCGCTATTGTTTCGCTGCCCAACAACTCACAACTCATAGCGAAACTATGGCGGTTTCGCCCTTTGGGTTTCGCAGCGGAGGTGTGCTACAGGCATCAGAGCACAATTTTCTATCACGTTTTCACAACTTTTGCATCGAAAATATGTCCAACTGCCATCTATTCTTCAGATAGAAAATATGTGATGATTGAAAAATCGGGCTTTAAATATCTTAGCTTCCATTTCCATTTTCCATTAATCGAAACGCGAGTTTTAAGTCACGTTTGCAATAAATAAAAGATAAAAAAAAGTATTTTTTTTTATTCAACCTAAATCGACCCATTTTGTTAAACACCAAAACTATCTGTGACATTTAAGAACATCTGTTTTTTTTTAAACTCACATACAAACTACTATAGGAAACTCACATAATAGTAGCGAAGTCATCGTCGACGAGTATCATATCGGCGGCCTCCTTGCACACGTCAGTACCGTTGCGGCCCATCGCGATGCCGATGTCCGCCCGCTTTAGTGCCACACCGTCGTTTACGCCGTCACCTGTTCAATTGAGAATATTAATAAGCTGAATTAAAAGAAACGTCGGTAAAAAAATGTATTTTAAATCTGTTCTCTCTCTGAAGTCGTCCGAAGCGATCGCGCGTTTGTAGCGATAGAGTGGCGCGTTGCAAATGCGACTAACACGCGTTACAAATAGTCGTCATGGGCCTTCTCTGATTTGGGAAAGATTTTTTTGCGAAATTATTTGATTTGAAAGTGTTTATAAAAAAAAATCTTCAATTTTTCTTGAATAATGTTATTACAGTACTTACCAGTCATGCCTACAATGTTGCCCACCCTTTGTAGTGACTTCACAATAGCCAACTTGTGTTTTGGAGTCACTCTGTAGAATACGCTTACCTGGAAACAAAAACATTGTTTACAATGCCAATATGTATTTTTTATTTTAGAAAAACATCAATTTAACTAACATTTTATATTGATGTTTTTTTATTTTTTATTTAACCATTTATGTACTCAGTAAAGACACACGAAAGAAGAGGAAGTAACTTAAAATAGTACAAAGCTGATGATATAATAGATCCTAAAAGATATATTTTAAACTAGCTGGTGCCCGCGACTTCGTCTGCGCAGGTTTAGTATTTCGAACAATATGTTTACAAATTGTAGCCTATGTGTTATTCTGATGTATAAGCTATATTATTGTAAAGTTCCATTAAAATCCATTCAGTAGTTTTTGCGTGAAAGAGTAACAAACATCCATACATCCATACATACAAACTTTCGCGTTTATAATATTCGTAGGATAATATAAATGAACCTACGGTGTCAATCATCCTATCCAATTCTTCGTCAGACATGGCGTCGAGCTGATCGCCGGCCAGCGACTGTGAGTGTAGGACGTCCAAACCAACCATTTGAGCTGGAAGAGACAATAATTTGAGTTGACGAAGGTATATAAAAAATATTTAAACAAAAAGGGTTCGACAAATATGGTGAATGCACCATAATCATTTACGAAGTTAATAAATACATAATGTGTATAGAAATATTGAAAACTGTTTGACTATGGGCGCTGACGACCATCTAGATATCACATTTAACTTTATCATGATGTCAACGTACCCTCATGAACTCAATCATCTCGTCAAGGCACACGTAAATTTCCACAGTCAAGTAAATTTCGAGGTATAGAACATTTTCCATTTTCTTTCTTGAAAATCGACCATCACACACATACGTACCGACAGCAAGCGCAGTGGGCCTGGCATCGCCCGTCACCATCTTGACGTCGACGCTGGCACGTGCGAGCGTGGCCACGGCGTCACGTGCACTACACATACATACCGACAGCAAGCGCAGTGGGCCTGGCATCGCCCGTCACCATCTTGACGTCGACGCTGGCACGTGCGAGCGTGGCCACGGCGTCACGTGCACTACACATACATACCGACAGCAAGCGCAGTGGGCCTGGCATCGCCCGTCACCATCTTGACGTCGACGCTGGCACGTGCGAGCGTGGCCACGGCGTCACGTGCACTACACATACATACCGACAGCAAGCGCAGTGGGCCTGGCATCGCCCGTCACCATCTTGACGTCGACGCTGGCACGTGCGAGCGTGGCCACGGCGTCACGTGCACTACACATACATACCGACAGCAAGCGCAGTGGGCCTGGCATCGCCCGTCACCATCTTGACGTCGACGCTGGCACGTGCGAGCGTGGCCACGGCGTCACGTGCACTACACATACATACCGACAGCAAGCGCAGTGGGCCTGGCATCGCCCGTCACCATCTTGACGTCGACGCTGGCACGTGCGAGCGTGGCCACGGCGTCACGTGCACTACACATACATACCGACAGCAAGCGCAGTGGGCCTGGCATCGCCCGTCACCATCTTGACGTCGACGCTGGCACGTGCGAGCGTGGCCACGGCGTCACGTGCACTACACATACATACCGACAGCAAGCGCAGTGGGCCTGGCATCGCCCGTCACCATCTTGACGTCGACGCTGGCACGTGCGAGCGTGGCCACGGCGTCACGTGCACTACACATACATACCGACAGCAAGCGCAGTGGGCCTGGCATCGCCCGTCACCATCTTGACGTCGACGCTGGCACGTGCGAGCGTGGCCACGGCGTCACGTGCACTACACATACATACCGACAGCAAGCGCAGTGGGCCTGGCATCGCCCGTCACCATCTTGACGTCGACGCTGGCACGTGCGAGCGTGGCCACGGCGTCACGTGCACTACACATACATACCGACAGCAAGCGCAGTGGGCCTGGCATCGCCCGTCACCATCTTGACGTCGACGCTGGCACGTGCGAGCGTGGCCACGGCGTCACGTGCACTACACATACATACCGACAGCAAGCGCAGTGGGCCTGGCATCGCCCGTCACCATCTTGACGTCGACGCTGGCACGTGCGAGCGTGGCCACGGCGTCACGTGCACTACACATACATACCGACAGCAAGCGCAGTGGGCCTGGCATCGCCCGTCACCATCTTGACGTCGACGCTGGCACGTGCGAGCGTGGCCACGGCGTCACGTGCACTACACATACATACCGACAGCAAGCGCAGTGGGCCTGGCATCGCCCGTCACCATCTTGACGTCGACGCTGGCACGTGCGAGCGTGGCCACGGCGTCACGTGCACTACACATACATACCGACAGCAAGCGCAGTGGGCCTGGCATCGCCCGTCACCATCTTGACGTCGACGCTGGCACGTGCGAGCGTGGCCACGGCGTCACGTGCACTACACATACATACCGACAGCAAGCGCAGTGGGCCTGGCATCGCCCGTCACCATCTTGACGTCGACGCTGGCACGTGCGAGCGTGGCCACGGCGTCACGTGCACTACACATACATACCGACAGCAAGCGCAGTGGGCCTGGCATCGCCCGTCACCATCTTGACGTCGACGCTGGCACGTGCGAGCGTGGCCACGGCGTCACGTGCACTACACATACATACCGACAGCAAGCGCAGTGGGCCTGGCATCGCCCGTCACCATCTTGACGTCGACGCTGGCACGTGCGAGCGTGGCCACGGCGTCACGTGCACTACACATACATACCGACAGCAAGCGCAGTGGGCCTGGCATCGCCCGTCACCATCTTGACGTCGACGCTGGCACGTGCGAGCGTGGCCACGGCGTCACGTGCACTACACATACATACCGACAGCAAGCGCAGTGGGCCTGGCATCGCCCGTCACCATCTTGACGTCGACGCTGGCACGTGCGAGCGTGGCCACGGCGTCACGTGCACTACACATACATACCGACAGCAAGCGCAGTGGGCCTGGCATCGCCCGTCACCATCTTGACGTCGACGCTGGCACGTGCGAGCGTGGCCACGGCGTCACGTGCACTACACATACATACCGACAGCAAGCGCAGTGGGCCTGGCATCGCCCGTCACCATCTTGACGTCGACGCTGGCACGTGCGAGCGTGGCCACGGCGTCACGTGCACTACACATACATACCGACAGCAAGCGCAGTGGGCCTGGCATCGCCCGTCACCATCTTGACGTCGACGCTGGCACGTGCGAGCGTGGCCACGGCGTCACGTGCACTACACATACATACCGACAGCAAGCGCAGTGGGCCTGGCATCGCCCGTCACCATCTTGACGTCGACGCTGGCACGTGCGAGCGTGGCCACGGCGTCACGTACGCCGTCACGCGGCGGGTCACATATGCCGCATACTCCAGTGTACACTAGGGACTCTACTCGAGGACCGCGGCATAGGGCTATGATGCGGAGACCTGGTGCAAGAGAAAATGTAGGTTGATCAGTGTGTTGTGTGGCTGTAATAAAGCAAACATCACCCGATACGAATTCAATGAGCGACTCTGTCCTAGTAAAATCGCGTCCATTTCACGCGAATATACGAGGCCAACTCTCTCCGTTCATTTTCGTAACTCCGAAATCCGTATACACGCACATGGAATCATATTCTTAGTCTAGCTAGAGTCAGAACACGGTAGCTTCCATTTAACTGAATGAAAGTGGAACTGATGTCGTCAAAACTAGTGGAAAAACCGGTGTCAAGTTTTTTTTTTTTTTTTTTTTATCGATTCCATATCCATCAATATGGAAGAATTACGATAGCAACGCTCATAATCAATTCGACGGAAAACGAAAGATACCAGAATGTGAAAAATTCCTGCTACTGCTAAAAACATTGGACCCAATATAGTCAGCCTAAAAATTTGTCATTTTGTATTAAATTGCATAAACTACACAATATACTAACAAAATCCAACTCACCCATCCTAGCAATATTATAAGCCTCGCCGATAAAGTCGTTTTGTTTCTCCTTAGTCATGGGCGCATAGTTGCCGCTACTATCGATGTACTGAGTGCAGAGCGGTAGAACTTTCTCGATGGCTCCCTTCACGAATACTTCTTCTTTTAATTTGCCGTCAGAGAATTTGGGCGCGCTTTTCACTACCATCATTTTTGTTTCGGAACTGAAAAGAAAAAGATCATTAGGGGTTTCATTCTTTTGTTTTTTCTTTTGTTGCCTTTGTAAGTGAACTTACGGCGGAATACTAAAACGACACAAAATTTTAAGGGTAGGTTAAATATTATTTCATCTCGGTCCAACTTACGTTTTGGGACGGAAATACCTACTTTTAAGTAAAACATGAAAGTTAAGTAACATTTGAGTTAGCAACTTAAAGGGCATAGTAAAATTGGGATGAGCATATCTTTATTATATTGTAATGAGGAGATTTCTAGTGTCAAATCCTTCAAATAAGGTTTTAACACATTTAACATGCCTATAACTAATCGTGAATGTGTGAATGCCTCAACTTAACTTTATTAATGGTAATTATAGGAATTTATATGTAAAGGTATAGTTATCGGCACGGATATGGAGCCCTGGCCTTCACCTGCGCAGAAGCGATTTATTGGTTTATTGCCTTATGTATACAGTGCGCAAAGCGATCCCCACTCTTCCACCGAGAGTTCAATATCCGTGCCGATAACTATAGCTGCTGAAAGCTGAAAGAAAAACCAGTGACACTAATTCTTATGCATACAAAACAATCTATTACCTGAAAGGTATCTCATGCAATCGATTGTAATCCTCCCGGACGTCTCGCATGCCGTTCTTGAGCGCACACGCGAGCAGAGCGCCCTCCGTGGGCTGCCCGTACAGCGCCTCGTCACGGAGAGTCGCGTTGTTGCAGAGTACGCCCACCTGGGGAGAGAAATAGAAATTCATATGTTAGTATACAGGTGTAATTTAAGACTTGAGATTGTAGTGACATCAACAAGTTAACTCGGCCATAAAGGCTGTTACTGTATACTTTCTACGTATTTTTTTATTTCGTTGAAATAGTTGGCAATGTTTCCAAAGCAAGTAGATAAAAATTAAGTAGTTTAAAATGCTTAAATATAGTTCAATGCTAATTGAAAATTAACGCTATCTGAACATCCATAAAATTAAATAGACACGAAAAACTGAGTTTATCAATCGACTACCATATCGATATATTCACCACGTCACTATGTTCCACACATTAAAGTGTCTATAAATTTCAGCCTTTCTGAAAGAAAAAACCAGTTCTCAAGAAGCTAGTTTTCAGTCTAAGTTAATTTACCTCTAACATAGTATTAACCGCCATCCTAGCGACGTCTAGATCGCGTCCCTTGTACGCGCGTAACTGTATGTCGCCGCAAGCGTTGTACCCGGTGCCCGTCACTTCGGCAATATGGCCGCCCGACGTCGATATTATTCACTGTCCCTTACTATAAACTATTCTAATAACAATAACAATAATTATCTACTATATTTACCTCTAACATAGTATTGACGGCCATCCTAGCGACGTCTAGATCGCGTCCCTTGTACGCGCGTAACTGTATGTCGCCGCAAGCGTTGTACCCGGTGCCCGTCACTTCGGCAATATGGCCGCCCGACGTCGATATTATTCACTGTCCCTTACTATAAACTATTCTAATAACAATAACAATAATTATCTACTATATTTACCTCTAACATAGTATTGACGGCCATCCTAGCGACGTCTAGATCGCGTCCCTTGTACGCGCGTAACTGTATGTCGCCGCAAACGTTGTACCCGGTGCCCGTCACTTCGGCAATATGGCCGCCCGACGTCGATAATGTCACTGTCCCTTATTATAAACTATTCTAATAACAATAACTATGTAAATAGCTGCTATATTTACCTCTAACATAGTATTGACGGCCATCCTAGCGACGTCTAGATCACGTCCCTTGTACGCGCGTAACTTTATGTCGCCACAAGCGTTGTACCCGGTGCCCGTCACTTCGGCAATATGGCCGCCCGACGTCGATATTATTCACTGTCCCTTATTATAAACTATTCTAATAACAATAATTATCTAAATAGCTACTATATTTTACCTCTAACATAGTATTGACAGCCATTCTAGCGACGTCTAGATCGCGTCCCTTGTACGCGCGTAACTGTATGTCGCCGCAAGCGTTGTACCCGGTGCCCGTCACTTCGGCAATATGGCCGCCCGACGTCGATATTATTCACTGTCCCTTATTATAAACTATTCTAATAACAATAATTATCTAAATAGCTACTATATTTTACCTCTAACATAGTATTGACAGCCATTCTAGCGACGTCTAGATCGCGTCCCTTGTACGCGCGTAACTGTATGTCGCCGCAAGCGTTGTACCCGGTGCCCGTCACTTCGGCAATATGGCCGCCCGACGTCGATATTATTCACTGTCCCTTATTATAAACTATTCTAATAACAATAACTACTATATTTTACCTCTAACATAGTATTAACAGCCATTCTAGCGACATCTAGATCGCGACCCTTGTACGCGCGTAACTGTATGTCGCCGCATGCGTTGTACCCGGTGCCCGTCACTTCGGCAATATGGCCGCCTGATGTCGATATAGTTGTCACTGTCATCTCGTTCTTTGTTAGTGTTCCTGTTGAAAAAATTATGGTTTTAAAATGTGTGAACTCTGTATTCTGTATGTTACGATTCCAAGATATGAACTATTCAGAGATACCTGGAAATTTTTGTAGGCTAACTTATATGCGGGTAAAAGAAGTAGTTTAGCGTTTGTATGTAGGTACGTATATACGCGATTATTACGCGTCTTATTGAACCGATTTTAAGGTAAACATACATTGCTTCGACTTGCAGAAACAAAATTAGAACTCGGAAGGGCAGACAGCCTCGAAAGGAGAGAGTTTTGTGTGAATTATGTATCATAATTCACTGAATTATTTTGTATTTTTGAACTGAAACTATTCGTATCGGAACAATAATACAACAGTTACATAGTACTACATTTTCAAGTATACAGCCAACTCATCAATGTTAAAGTGTCATTAAGTACCACTTACAATTAAGTACCGTTTGAAGTTTAAAGGTCTTTACTAAGGTTTATGTCAAGCATGAGTAAGTTTCTTCCTTTGGAATTAGATATAATTTCTTTTACAAAGACCACAACGTTAATAGGTCAGTAAAACACTTTTTGCCTGACCTACCTATATTTTTATCAAACGAATTTCATTTTCAAATTGTGAAGATGTAATTCACAATACAAAATAAGCCCTTCAAATTCATAACAACGAAATTTGTATACAGTTAAAAAGTGCGATTCAGTCTAGACCCTATCTTTAAGACAATAAAGTATTAAGTCCCACTAACCAGTCTTATCGCTGCAGATGACATTGACGCATCCAAGAGTCTCGACGGTGGGCAGTTTTTTGACGATCGCATTCCTCTTGGCCATACGCATCACGCCTAAAGCCAAGGTCACGGTCACCACGATTGGAAGACCTGGAATAAAATGTTTGGTTTTAGGAATGTTCTGGAATATGCTAGAATGATTTTGTTACTGGCCAAGTGCCTCTAGAAGCTAATAAGCCTCTTTCAAGTGATGGTACTGTCACCTACATATGAACTGCACCCCTTTTTATGTAGCCTGGAAATACTCAGACATTACTTAACTTGCAAGTTCTACTTGACAGTGACTTGGGACAGAAATAAAACGATGTTTAAGCAATCTCTTATTAATTAGTTTTCAGTACTCTGTCATATGGGTACAGGACAGACCCGATGTTCGTACACCAGAAGAAGATCAATATAATGAAACTTGATGAGTCTCAGAAAATTGTACATAAGATATATTTAGTTATGTTCAAGAGAGAGACCACGAAGAATATAAATAAAACAGCATCAAGCCATTAACCATCACAGCGCATCACCTATCACTCCAAAAAAACAACATCTTCTACCCACCTTCAGGAATAGCAGCGACAGCCAAACTGACGCTGATAGTGAACATGTCCTGCAAAGCCTTGCCCTGCAGCCAGCCAGTCACCATGATGAACCCGATGATGCAGAAGGAATACATGGACAGTTGAGCGCCGAGGGTATCCATGGATTTTTGTAGGGGAGTCTTTGGAGCTTCTTCAGCTTGCATCATTCGGAAGATGTCGCCGAATTCTGAGCGTTCTCCTGTGCTTACTACGATGCCCTGGAATTATGGAAATAAATGAAATGCTTTCAAGTTTTACTTTTTTTTTTATTGATTTCATATGATTAAGTAGGCGACAACGGCTTATTATTTTATTAATATATTTCTGTTAACGTTGTACTAAATATTTAACATCACAAAATAACAAACCATAGAGGTTTCTTCAAAAAGGGTTCTCTAGAAATATTATTTCTGTGGGCATACACGCACTTGCAACCACATTCTCGATGGAAAAGATGCAACTAAATGTAAAAACCAAAATGCACATTAAAAGCGAGCCTATCATGATCAGAAGAATCTAAAGAATATATCTATAGAATAGCAAATATATTATTTTTTTTACAATAACTACTATACTATTTTGGAGAAGAAAAAAATACCAACCTTAGCATTACCACACCTAACCAAAGTCCCCATGAAGGCAATATTATCCTTATTGACCCTCCCCGCAGCTGCTTTATTCGGGAGCACACTCTTAACAGCTGGCTCCGTTTCCCCAGTGAACGAGGACTCATCGATCGCCAGGTCTGTGGAGTCATAGAGCCTGAGGTCTGCTGGGACCCGGTCACCGATGTTCAGGTGAACTATGTCACCTGGGACGAGGTTTCGGGCCAGGAAATGTTCGAGGCTGCCTTCTCGGAGGCTGTGGAAGAAATGGTTATGATGAGATTGATGTTGTAAAGCTGGTTAAAGGTACGAGGGGCTGAGCATGTACCACCTTATTATAAAACGTTGTTTTGAGAAGTACTGGCTTTAAGTGTTGCGTTGAAACAATCATCTCGAAAAAATGTGGTTAATGTTAGTAGTAGGTAGCGTTTAGAGATTTATTTGCTGATTTGTCTCTCAATATACACTTTTCATGCATATTGAACGTGTAAAAGTAGGTGATCATTTATTTTCCTATCGATGGGTTTATTAATTAAGCCATTTCTACTCTAAATACAGAGACACTGACAAAGCATGATTTTTTATAGAGCTGCTGTGTTGACTTCTAATTACAAGGACGCTCAAATCCTTTTATTATATTCGGCTCAAAAAAAGGCAAGAATATTCACAACATTCTTCTACTAAGCCACTTAATTGAAGAAATAGCCATCCAGAAACCTATAATAACAGCCCACAAACAATAACAGCCAATCAATAAAAACAATTAAGTTCAATCAGGGCACTAGACGGCGCTATCTCCGTCCAATGTCAACGACTGTCATTCATTAAGTATAAGTACCTAGTAATCAAGTAGATTCCTGGTAATAGGGGATTATCAGTTTTATTAGTTAACAGGGAAAAATGACATTGAAAATACGAGTATAAGTTCGTTAAGTTTTTTTGAAATTATATAATTCGGAATCACGACTAATGAAATAAAACCAGGATAATCCCTGGTTATAGTGGATTATCCGTTTACGAGAAACGTTGACATTGTAAATACGAATTTATGTTCTATATTCTTTTTGAAATAATAACATTTTAAATGGATTTTGACCCTTGACACACTATCGAGGGTCACATAGTATCGGCTCAATTTCAAAAGGTTTCGTAATTTTTGTTAAAGATGGGGTTAAACCACGTGAAATAGTAGTCTATAGATATCATAAACAAGAGTGTGTTAAAATTCCTGTCCAAACCCTGACAGACCCTTCATATAGGAAGTTTTCAAATGTGTGGTTTCCCCAACCCCACCCAAAAGGAGGAATTTCCATAAAACCGCACGTGTCCATTCGGGGGCAAAATACCATGTAGGTAATAATCCAAAGCATGGGTTATTTGTGCGTCAAGGTTAGGTTAAAGCAATTCAGTATTACTTATCGTGAAATCATAAAAATAAACGTGATGCAGTTAAAATTCCCAGGATGCTTTAAATGTCATAAAAAAATGTAACGGAAAAATTCTAAACCACATTAATTTTAGTGTCCATAACATGAAGCAATCAATAAAACATTATCAATAAACTTTATTTTTCGTTATGGAATTAAGGGGCACAATAAACCCCATACTGCAGTTAGAAAGTCAACAGCGTTTATTTGCATCAAGATAAAAGTGAGCATTTTATTTCGTCAACGTTTACATGGGACAGTATCCCCAAAAATCACCATTTCAGTATTCAATTCATCCTCCTTCACTTTAAACAAATCATTTCCAGTGACGTCACAAACTCTTTAACACTACAGACTTTCATCATAATCATCATTGTCCTTACCAATTACAAGATGGTGGCACCAACTTATTCAGCTCCTCCAGCGACTTCTCAGACCGGTACTCCTGGACGAAGGCAACCGTCACCACGATCATGATGGCAACGGTGATGGAGATCGCGTCGTCGAACTGCCGCATGCATACGCTCACCACAGCTGAGCCTGTGGGCAAGGGAAAATAGGTCTTAGTAAGGCGTATTAGGATTACATCTTTATTTTTCTAAAAAAGTACATCCATCATATAGGTAAATGACACTGAACCCCGCACTGGAATACCCTGTGTCGTGGAGCCCAGTCTTTTTCGTCTGTGGAATATACAATAGTTTTCTCTTATGAACCAGAACAGTTTATTAGTACTTCAACAGTTATACTCGTACAAATGCTGGATAGAGCACAGTAATTATTGGGGTTATAGGTCATGGAGGGGAGCGTTTATAGGCATTTAACCACTTTTCGTCAGTCATGATCGAATCCTATAAAACCTAAGGTAAGCTTGTGTAATCAATGCAAGCAAAAGGTAAAGTTACTTTTAGTTAATAAACATTATTTTATTGTATTGCTGTCATCATCATCGCAGCCTTAAAAAGTTCACTGCTGGAAGGCCTCTCACAAGTTGGGGGGATTTGCCTGTACTTACAGAGCTAGGCATGAATGTTATTCATCAACCGAGATAGGTTCAAACGTGAGACAATAAAAACCCTCTGGAAATCTTCAAAAAACCTAATACTCACGCTTAATCAATTGCAAAAGAAAAAGTATAAAAAAAAAACAGAAATAAAACACTTTATAATGCTCATGTATGACTCATTGACACATAGCGCCCGTCCCAAGTACATTAGGTAAAATGTATTGATCGTTATGATTTATACCGTAATCTATTTTAAGAGGGCTATTTGTAAGCAATGCGTCATAATACACACTTGCACATAATCAGTGGCGGATTAAGAGTATCCGAGGCCCTAAGCACAGAGCCTGTGTAGACCCCCTATTACTTAAATGGAAATAGAAGGTTGAAGAAATTGACCGAGCGAAGCGAGCGTGATGCACATGTAGTTTCAAATGCGCGAGCGAAGCGAGCGCGAAATTTTTTTCAGACTCGTACGGAGGTAAAATTATCCCAAACGTACTTAATTTTTTGTTTGTTGACAAATGCAAAAACGAAGGCATATAGTTTCTGAATACGCGAGCGAAGCGAGCGCGAAATTTTAATTATTTTTATTATAGACTCGGAACCAAAATTACGTACAATGTAGCCCAAACGTACTTAACTTTTAATTTGTTGAAAAATGTAAAAACGAGGACATATAGTTTTTGAAAACGCGAGCGAAGCGAGCGGGAAATCTTGATTATGTTTTAAGACTCAGAACTAAAATTTCGTAAAAGGGCTACATTTCAAACCTTCATTTCTTTCTGTTGGACAAGTAAGATGGATAATGTAAGATCGATAACAACGTCCGCGGACTTAACCGGTGGTCCGCGGACCACTTGGAATGCCTCCAGGCACCACCAGCCCACCACCACCAGGACCACTGATCTAAAGCATCCAAAATTTTCGGATATGTTTGTTATATTGCACTCGTAGTTACAGCGTGAGCTTCCCAACGACTGTACGATAGCGACTTCGGAACGCTATCGTTGCCTATTAATTCTTTGCCCAACGATGAGTAGAAGCCGAAAAAAAATTGTATAACAACTGCACAATTGAAAAAAAAAATCACTGCGATCGTACAACAATCAACAGCACTGCGACCAATCAAGTTTAGAGGCGGGGGTGTATGAAGGGTCACTCCCGAACTGCTCGCGCCTGGTGATTTCGGATATATTGTGGATGAATCTCGATAAAATGTAGGTATAAAATGAAACGCCCGCAGAGGATGGAGGCCCCTGGAGAACAGGGGCCCCAAGCACGTGCTTGTTGTGCTTATAGGGTTAATCCGCCACTGCACATAATGCAACTTGCTGCAATACCGTTCTCATATGCATTGAAAATTAATAGATTTTACTTATGTATGGTACGTTCACGCAACCCATATTTTTTTTCTTTGTTTTCATCTTATCAGTCTTTCAATCATTGACTAAGGCACCATTTATCTTTAATTAAATGCCGTAATTTTTTTTTTCAGCTTTCAGATGAGAACAACTTACAAGGAATCTAAAAACACAAACTTATGTTAACTATTTGATACAAATCACAATTAAAATAAAATATTCTTCCTATAAACCCAACTTCATGATTGACATAAAAACCAGTAGTAAACCTATAGTGAAAAACCACAGGTGCAAACATTAAAAGGTCGCATAGTCATTACTATTTCATGGTAACGAATCGATTTATTGACTAGACAACTACTTAGGTACTACAAGTAGTAATGAATAATTTAGTACGCTTAACTGTTTAGTTAGAACACCTGTATGGTTTGTTGTAATTAACATAATTAATGTTAATGTCACGACGGCTTCATGTAACAAGAATAGGTTGTACCATGTAACCATAAAGGTACGTTTTCAATGGTTTCTTTTACATAGGTATATGAAACTGTTTTCAAAAAACCTAACGCACCTTCCACGTACTTCTCAGCCGAGGAATTTGCATCAGGTAAACAGTAACTGGGGAAGGGGGGGGGGGGGGGTAACTAACCACTGACAAACGCAAGGCAATGGGTGTCCAATGGAAAGGAAAAGCCCGATGCTGTTTGCGGTCTGGCTGTTGACCACAAAGCGCTTTTGTAAGATGCCTATGTTCAACTGTGGCAGACGATAGCTTAACATTACTTACTTCTATAATCTATGTGTTAATTTACTAACTGTATGTGGGAGTTTGACACTTTTACTTATATGAAGCTATTGTAAAATTCATATGTATTTGTAATAAACAAATTCACTGATATATACTCATCTCCTTGAAACCATTCCATAATTGTGACGCAAGTGGTGAGATACAATAAAGAAACTATCTGCTTAAAAAATGGATAGGTATTGAAATGGAAAAATTGCTTATTGAAATCCGCAGCCGTCTTATTTTTCAGTTACAGAGCACTTATTAAGCATGATAATCCATAAAAATAACTACACCCTACAGTTTAACCTTCAAAGGTAGGTATTATTTCGCGAACATTTGCGTTGACGTCCATTACAACGTCAATGACACAGCTATTTACCCAGTTTGATTGCAAACGAGTAATTGTACTTATTAATGGGCCCTGGCAACAATTGCAATGTGACCGAACAGAACAACATAATTTTCTATGTTATTTTTGTGGCAAAATATAACTGGTATATAAAGATATTACATCAAAGTTTTACACGGGTAAGTTTGAAAATTCATCGATTTGAAAAAATATTTCAGTGTCAGATAACATATTTATGAAGAAAGGTTACTATTTATCCGGGTGCGCGAAATAATTCCCACGGGACGCAGAGGTAACTAGTTTAAAAATACATTAAACTAACAATCATTTTCTTATTTGGGTAAACACAGGATCCTTTTGCTGACAAGCAAGTGGAAATAAATAGTCAGACAGCACATCTATCTATATATATAAAAGAAAGTCGTGTTAGTTACACCACTTACAACTCAAGAACGGCTGAAACGATTTAGCTGAAAACTGGCAGGGAGGTAGTTTAGAGCCAGGAGAAGGACATAGGATAGCTTTTATTGCAAAAAAAAATACAATTTATGCCGTACATATAGCGTTCAAACCAAAAATCTGCCGGATGCCACTATTCCACGCGAACGAAGTCGCGGGCAAAAGCTAGTGGTAAAATAAAAAGAAGTCCTCGGTAGTAAAATCTGTTAGTCAAAATAAATTGTCACATCTAGTGCAGCTACGTAAACATATGAAAAAAAGATAAAACACGTAAAAAAAGCATAACAAACATCTTCGTGGCACAATTTCACGTGTATTTGCGGAAGATTACTCACGCTTCAGTTGTAAGCATACAGATTATTTTGTTTACGACAAAATATTGCACAAATGAGCTAGACGATATGTCGACGTTCATGTTGAAAATACGATAATGTTTAACTTCTTAAGAAACCTCGTAAACGTAGTAATTTGTAATAGATAATACATTATAATTTACGATTGATTTCATTGGAAATCGGGAAATGAGTTCTTGGTGCTCAAGCAGCGTATTTACATTTTACCCGACTGTCATTAAAGGTTATGTATGATTTATTTTTTAAGTAAAAAGGAGGCAACCATATTGGCATCGAAATGGTTCAAATTCATACTTCTCAGCAACGTCCTTAGTCATCATCTCTATGCCAAACTCCGTGGAACCCCTGCCCTATTTATGAGACTACAACAGTTGCAAAATCTTTTATTTTATTCGGACTTTTCTATGCCTACTATGATTTTTATTGCGCAGGTAACGATAACATTGACGAAACGTTTCTGGGATTACCACAGTTATGCAAAATCAACAGTAGAATCCTACTGATAATAGCTAGGCCTGAGAGCTAAGTAAAACATTAAATACAAAACGCAACGTACGTGACTCGGCAATAGTATTTACAAACGACTAATGTTAATATTAGTTGTCAATACCTTGCCAAGGAAAACAGACATGACTGAAACAGACTGAAGTTAAGGCCACAAAAATTCGGAGCTGCGGGATTGTTCGAAAAAGCTACCGCGGCCCTGGTACATAAAAGGGCCTTTGACGGAACACGACGGTTCTTAGTCAGTAAGAGTCTGATACTCCCTCACCGCTGCTAACCCACAGCGGGAGGGGTCATTTGAATATTTTTGAGATCGTTTAAAAAAAAGGCCACAAAAATTTATAAGAACCTACATAGTTACAGTGAAACTTAGGCAAGTTATTCAGGCTACTACAGAATTAAGTTTTCGCCTTTCGGGCGTCGACTAACGAGCAAAATAGTTAAGTAAGTAGTGCCAGTTAGTCCAAATAATGTCGGCTAATAAAACCATGGTATTCTAATGATAGACTAGTGAATTTTATGGAGGACTTACTTATTCCTATTTGTTATCAACAAGCTCAAGCTAAGCTAAAACTGTAGCTTATTAAATTAAAATATATTCAGGATATTGGTGTTAAAGAGTGACAGACTACTACTTTCGCAATTATTATACTTGATTTTGTCCAATGACAACATTTACAGCAGTGAAGTTACCTTATAGCTTCAAAAATAATTGCGAAATTAACTGCATTTTCCTGTTATCGTTGAAGTTATTGATGTCATGCAGTTAACCAATAAAGTAATAAAAGGCCACCGCTGAAACTGAAGGTTTAATTAATTTTAATATTGACGGAGTGATTTCATGCACTTCAGTTGTAATGTATTCGTCAATAATAAAGTAACAGTTGGTTTCAATAACACTGTTTACAAAATGAGTGAATCAATGACACACGAAAAAGTCAAAGAGCAGTGATAAATGTAAACAGTAAAAAGTGCTTTAAACAATACTTTTTTAACAAGTCCAAACACAGCTATAATACGATGTTCCGTCATGAAGTTCCAGTTCATATCTTCCGGCTCCATCATCATATCAGTTCGACTGTGCCGTATAATCACCAGAACTACATACATCTGCCAATTGTCACGGCGTTATCTTCTTACGAAGATGGTTGAATTAATAACTAGATTCCATTACATAGTTACATATCTTATTGTCTATTGAGAACCATTTCATATTCTTTAAATATAAAGATGTCACGTATAAATATGAAGAAAACCTGTAATTAATTAGTTAATCAAACACTACGAAGAAAAGAAAACACTCGATTTCTTTCCCAAGTAGCGTGAAGCACGCTATGTGCTTGTGTTACACGTTTTTGTCAGTACATCAGTGTACTAATATAAAAAGCTATCTATAAAACTATACAGATGTGCATTTTGTATTAAAAGAAACCAAAATTATACCTATCTAGCCGTTTTCCCGCGGTTCCATCCGTTAGCACTACTACCGAGAAACGTTTTTTTTAATCGGTTTAGATTTCCTTTTTATTATATTAGCTTAGATGATGTCCTTCAGAAAATACTGTGAAACCTTAGTCATTTCTTTTTTGTCTTTATTTCTTTAAATGTTTTCCTGTATGAATATTTTTACAATTATATGTATCGCTACATAAATTACGAATGGTTTCCTCTTTTCCGTAATAACAATCGTATTTTTCCTTCCAAATAGCATATATTTTTATAAAGATATTTCTTATGAAAGTGAAAGCCTACACTTAGAAGAAAACTAAGAGCCAAAATAAATAAAACTATACTATGATACAAATATAGAAAGTAAACATTTCGTTAAGGGCTGACAGAGACGGATGGAAGGAAAAGTAATTTGTTGACCCTAATAAAATAGAACAAGAGCCTAAGATATGGGCGGACCATTCTTTAGACGTTATTAGAAAACTAATTTGAGAAAAACTATTTTGCTTTTCAATGTCTACTTACGGCGAATTTCAATAACCTTATCTATTAGTTTGAATGTAAGAGATAGCAATTTGGCATTAATTGAATGGGCGTAGGTAATATCAAAATTATAACCTAGCAAACTCATTAGCAGATACTTAGTAAATTACATGAATCAATTATGTTTCGGTAAAAAACCAACTAAGGACTATAGACTATAAGAATTATCGGTATTTGTTTTCAGGGAAGCCAAAAAGCGTAATAACAGAATTATCACATACCTAACTCAAAAAAAACACCTTTAATTACCCAACTACATTACCTAAACAAATACCCACATAATGAGTCTCCCATCTAACCGCTAATTCTTTCAACCATGAATAGGCGCGCGCATAAAAACCGCGCCAAACAGGTTCGGTAGTATCAAGTGCATGCGACAATGACCTCCCGTAGCACAAAATAACGAGTACTTGTTCACATGACGTGGATGTCAGTTGTGCAGTTATACGTAAGTAGTGTATTTTTGTGGGAATACATTTTTAGGAGAGCTGGGTTGCCGTACCGTTTCAGTTGTCAAATAGGCGGCAACTATGCGGCTGGTTATGATAGTTAAATGGTACAAGTCACCCTTAATATTACTAAGCTCGATTAAAGTTTATACTTGAAAACAAGCTACTGGATCGAAAAATTATCTTAGTATTAGGCAGCCTATTTATAGAGGACCATCTTCTCTATTTATTTAAAAACCTATTGTCTTCAATCTCACTTTTATCTTTCTAAACGTGACTACACAATTTCAGTGAGACAACGTCTTAATTACAATTTACTTTCTTACAACTTTCTAACATCGTGTTATTCTTATTTTCCCTCTGGTTGTTTTAGAATATTGAAATGTTAATAAAATAACATATTGGACTTATGATTCGGGTCTCCGTCCAAAGTACAATATTTTGGCGTCAATTTTTCTTCTTTTATTGGTATTGTTTTGGACTTTAAACTTTAAATTTGGTTTTATAGGACTTTCCAATTTTAATAAACAAATATCACATCCATGGAGAAATATATACTTGGAAAGTCGAGAGCAACTGGACATGGAATATAAATAAGCTGTTTCGATATTCAATCGAAAAAAAATATGATATTCTGAATATCTTTATCCAACCAAATCATGAAAGGCAAGAGCTACCAAAAAAAATCTTCAAAGAAACCTCTTTTCTTACTCTGGCAAGTACAAATTGAGATAAATATCTGTACTCCAGCCCAAAAAGCCATCGTTCTGCTTGCAGTTATAAATACATGACGTTGGAAGTGCGTCGCTGCATCCGCTGACGTAGTCAAACAGATTATTTTAATGTCCCCTTATTTTTGGAACAGGTAATCTGTATTTCTGCGGTTTTTGTGTTTTGTTTGTTTTGTAAACTAACGGTTTGAGTGAAACAAGATTTTGGTCAAGGTTAAATACTGTGTGAAAGACTTATGTGGTTTTATTTAAACAGAGTGCTTTAGAGGCCATATTTCTTCTGGTAGTATAGCTGCCTATTTAATTTACTAACCTATTTTTAAGCACCTATGTACTATTTTATGTTATTACTTCTTCTGCTATGTGTTTACTGTGTACATAAAAGGTAAATAAAATAAATAATTTAGCTCCTTTTTTGCCATATCCGAATTGAGGCTCCAAAATCACAAACAAACCGGTAGAATTATAAAGCAAAAATCCCTGATCGAAAATAAAATGTTAATCAAAAATTTCCACTCCATTTCACACTTCAAAATTCGATCAGAATTCACTTAACCCTCGCAAAGGTCTGATAATACAAATCTGGAGCATAAATACCTCTCGACCCTTCGCAATAAAGCTTGTGGCACATTATAGCAGCACGGCAACAGCACGGCGTCGCCTCGAATTAAGACTACGGCGAGCGGACAGCGCGCCCACCACGCGCTGTCCGCTCGCCGTCCGCTCGCCGTCGGCGCGCCGGCCGCGTGTTGTAAGCTTGCTGTCACCGCTCAATACTCAATATTATTTTAAGATGATTATGATTGATGTTATGATTGAACACGATGTAATGACGTTGTTTCGCTGCCGGCTCGGAGTCGGCGCGCAATTAGCACGCCGTCGGCGCGCTGTACGCATGAGGACCGCTCGCTTGCAGCACGCGGGCGGCGAGTCGAGTTGTGTGGAAGCGGCAAGCACGCTGACTGCTCGCCGTTGGCTTTTTCATATTGACATTACGAAATGTATTATAATATACACGATTTAATGCTCTAAATTGAATGACAACTTAAATGCTGGTGTGGAGCCGTGCTGTTGCGGTGCTGCTGTAATGTGCCACGTCCTTAAGGCTGGCCTCATTACGTCATCGAGAGGACCAGGGGTTTTCTCCTTAAACTGGACACGTATATGTAGGTTTGTTAATAAACATCAACCGTTGTTCCTTTATAGTAGCATTAATAGGGTTGGCAAAACTGTGTGTCTTTTGTATAAAAAACTATGTTTTGTGATCACAATTATTCTCTCTTGTTATTTTAAACTTATATTTCAGCCGAACACAGCACAGCCATGCATTTCAATGTCGTTAAGTAAGCGCGGAAGCGGCAGGACGAAGACAAAGCGCCATTTTCTCCACGGAACAAATTTAGCTATTAATCCCAATTAATTTAAGCTATTAATGCATTTTACTTTGTTTTGTAAACCTATTTTGTGATTGCTAAATGAAGTTGGTGAAAATGACCGTACTTGATAATGCGCACCTTTGATACACGAAGCTAACATACCTATGAACATGTAAATAGTTGGCATTGTTTAGCTGATCTATCAGAGACAAGGGTATCCCTACCGCTTGTTACCTTTCATAAGGTATATGAGATTCACTTACCCTTTTGACGCTGTCAGCCCTTATATTGTTAAGGGTTGCCTCGTCCCATAATAATGTAAGTACCTAAAGCTTAATCAAGATAGTTTTCATCATCTATCTGTCATAGTGAAGGCATTATTGTGACTTTGGATGTTACACTATTCGCTTCGTTGCTTCTAATTTTCTGATTACAGTAGGTATTTAACTCATGCATTGATTAAATGAATAACGTAATAAAAGATACTTCAACTGGAATCATAAACCGTATCTCCGTCTCAATGACGCAAATTGTAACCTTTTTACATTTTTTATTTAATTTATGAACTAAGTAGTAGCCGGTCTCCCGCAGTTTCATCCACGTCCCTTGGGAACTACTGCCCGTAACGGGATAAAATATAGCCTATATTACTCGATACAGATAATGTAGCTTTCTAATGGTTCAAGAATTATTTAAATCGATCCAATAGTTTTTGAGTATATTCACTACAAACAAACAAAGTTTTCCTCTTTATAATATTAGTGTGGTAGTTCTAAGTATATCAGAATTTTCTTCAAGCACTAAAAAGCTAAGTATCAACCCTAAAACATCACGTGCAATTTCGTAGCACAATATTAAACTAAGTCAAGTCACAGGTGCTCTGAATAAATTTACGTCTGGCTAAAAGCTTGGTTAAATCGTAACTGAAGCATGTAAATGTTTGAACATTAGATCAATACCGTCAAATGAGAGTTCTGAAGTTTTCAAGTGATGATTTTATGATGATTACTTTGTACTTAGTGCTGAAGTCGTGGTGGCCTAGTGGGCAAAGAACCAACCTCTCGAGTATGAAGGCGCGGGTTCGATTCCAGGTCAGGCAAGTACCAATGCAACTTTTCTAAGTTTGTATGTACTTTCTAAGTATATCTTAGACACCAATGACTGTGTTACGGATGGCACGTTAAACTGTAGGTCCCGGCTGTCATTGAACATCCTTGGCAGTCGTTACGGGTAGTCAGAAGCCAGTAAGTCTGACACCAGTCTAACCAAGGGGTATAGGGTTGCCCGGGTAACTGGGTTGAGGAGGTCAGATAGGCAGTCGCTTCTTGTAAAGCACTGGTACTCAGCTGAATCCGGTTAGACTGGAAGCCGACCCCAACATAGTTTGGGAAAAGGCTCGGAGGATGATGACTTTGTACTTAGTGCTAGGTTGTGTCCGCGACTTTGTTAGCATCCCGAAGAAAATAAGTTCTCGTCAATAGTCATCTTCCTCTAGATGCTAGACCGATTAGTCAGTTATGAGAGTGAAAGAATAGTGAGTGCACCTGTGTCTGCGCAAAAGCTTGTGCACTATAATATGTCCTGTGCATCTGGATGTTCTCATATTAGGTGAACATAGAGGCTCATAGAGGCTGCTCATTATATGAGAACACCGCCGATAATAGGCCAGGACGCCATTATTATTATTTGCGCTGATAGAATTTAATAAGTGAGCTCAGATTGTTACAATGATTTTCCATATGGATGAAATCAATACCACATTAGCATGTGATAATGATTCGTCATTCGCAGTTGCAATGTGATTCAATCCTATGAAACCATACAATGGCATAGGTCAGGTTATATAACTTATTACACTTTTTATAGGACATTGGCAGTGTTCTGGCAATTGTGTGAATATGGCAATGGGCTATATACTTTTATTGTTAGCTTCGTGCATCTGTGCTATAAAAATGCAATGCAATATAACCATGCAATTGTGGCATTAAAACAATAAAATATGCATAATAGGAACGTTCTGGGTATATCTGCAGATTTAAAACTATTTTTTTCAATTTGTCTTGGGAACAGAAAAAGCCCAACTTAGGGTACTTTACTAATCGTAAATGTAATGAAAAATTCACTGGATATTTTCCCATTCATCGTGTGGACTTTCGATAGGTCAAAAATAATTCTCGTACGATAGATAGACCCATATCCTAGTGGTCTCCAACCGATCGAAAATGTTCGGAGCAATACCCTGAAAACTGCATTGCGCCGCAATAAATCCTGCCATGAAATTTCCTATCGCATTTTGCATACTTCATTCCGGCAGCGTGGGGACAGTAATCCTTATATGAACCGAGGCAGCAGAATAGCTCTTTGACATGACTGAAATTCATTTCGTTTTACTAACTGCGCTTTCACACTAGGGAATTTTCCTCTCGGTTTTTCCAGCAGTCATCCAACATGACGACTTGATCCGCGCGACAGAATTTTGCAGTGTCAGGCGTAGTAGAGGCGCGTGCATATGCGCGACAAAATCGGCTAGTGTGAATCTGCTCTTCTCAAAATTTTCATCACGCTCTTGTATAGAGCATGTTTTTTGGAGATATATGTAAGGTATTCATTTGGTTATTTAGACCTTAAAAATCAATAAAATATGCATACTGTTAGATTGTGGTTTGATGTTTTAACCATATTAATTTACCTATCCGAAAAACGTGACTATCGACCTATCACATAGAGCAATTTTATGTTATTTTTATTACAAGCTTAACTACAAACGCCCTTGAAGACTAAAGTTATTGACGCTTAAAACGTTTCGATAGATAATTAAGTACTTATATAATTGATGACTTTTTATTGCCCACTTATTTTCCACAAGCTATCATGAATATATGTACATAGATACTCGTGACTAACGAAATGTACGTTTTTATTTTTGTGTAACGTTTTCAGTTTCCATAGTACCTAACTTTACATAATTGTTTTTCGATAATATAATATTTATTGGCACGAACTTAAGGCAATTTGCAACTTACACGTGTGAACATTTGATAAGCACTAATTACAAAAGTGACCTGATTTTATGAGGGAAAATTTTCCTAGATAGTCGAGACATTCGTGCATTCGTTTTTATAAAAAAAGAAAATGTAAATTATTTACGAGTTCTCTACTCTTTTAATTAAATATTTCTTTGGAATGCAAATATAAATGCAAATGTTACAAAATAGACGCCACTTTTAGGTCCCATTTTTTGCGCACTAAAACCTGTCTGCACTATCTACTCATATATCAAAGAAGGCTGCATATAAATCAAGTATTTTGTAGGACATAAGTCAATGAACTCAAAGAGGTATGTTCGAAAGCGCGAATGCCAAATTATGAGACTAGAAAGTAGAAAGTTTGGTGCAACATGCATGCGGTCCTTTGAATGTGGTGTGCAAGCCAAAAGGGAAATAAGCATAAGAGGCCATTGCAGCCAATCATGTCTTATATTATCACAAAATAGATCATATACTCTAAGTGCTTACTGCTAGGAGGTTCTCGCAAATTCGCAATTAAATCCCTGGACTTGACATTCAAATGACTTCAGAGTTCATTAAAGAATATACATTTTTAACTACAAGTCCTCCAATGTCAAGCCTTAGGGAGTCTGTGAGTTTCCAAAAACGCTCTTATCTTCATGCAAATTGACGTATCACCACAAAAGATGACAAAAGTATATACTTATAAAGAATGTTGTTTTTCGCATCACAAGATGATTATCAAGTCTAGTTAGATCTTGCGACGTTGCGACGATTGCAACATCACTTGCTTGCAACGTTGACACAAATACTCCATAAGAGTGCAGTAATACAGGAAATGTTACTGCAAACACACATATCTGATCTTAGTTAACTTATGTTAACTAACATAATTCTAGCTCGTCAACATATGAATGAGAGTGCTAAAATGTTTTTATGAAACAATTTGACATGGAGACAGCGAATATGACACGCTTTATTATTTAACGTTATTTTGGCAAACGTTTATTGTATCCTTATAACAATGGACATGAAACAAAAGCCATCAAATGTCTTGCGGACACTGACACAGTAACAATATTATGTCATATTTTATCAGGATCGTTTACAAAATACGTATGTAGGTGGCGGTCCGTAAGTAAATTGGGACCCACACAAACCACACTTCTGTCATCCGCTAATACATAAATATGGTGTATGCGCAGCAACTCAATGCAGTGTTAAGTGACGACAAAAAGTTTGGCGAGTACTATACTACACAATACTAACGCAAACGTAATAGAAAATTGAAAATGCCGTACTGTATAAATCGAACACGTTTTTCAATTGGATATATTAATTGATTTTCTAATGGAACAGGTCACATAACTCACGTCAAAGTATATGTAATACTAATAAATGACTACAACAGTTACTTTATGATAAAAACCTTGTTAATGACTGCTAGAAAACGGTTTAATGCAAACCAATTCTTTTTTTTTTAACGCCCGAAGTTTCAAGAAGGTTGAAGAAACAGATGTATTAAATCTATTTCTGTTTTACATACCGTTTTAGATGTTTATAAAAACGTATCTAAATATAAACTAAACTGATTCATCTTGGATTTGTAAGCTTAAAAGTGTTGTATAAACCATTTGCTGCCGAAAACTACTAAAATAAAACTTTTACATTCACCTCATTTAGTGTGAGGTACCTATTACATTTTTTACTCGATGATCTTCTACTAGGTATGAGAAAACAGAGACCAAACGTAGGTATAGAGCAGCAGGGAAGAAATAGCTTTATATACGGATGACTCTAGCGTCTCGTTACTACACTAACATTTTAATACTGTACTGTACCTCAACTAAATCGAGGGAACAAAACAAATGAACTAACTGTTGATATACAAGCTCGAGTACAGTACAATACACCCTCATTATTCAACGGAAAGAAGACATCATTCAGGACAACCCTCACATCAAACATCCTTGCACATCGGCACACTAATATCATAAAGCTACAGTTTGCATATTTGCGTGTATGTTACGCGACTTTGATGAAACTTGGTAATAGAGCTTCTTCTTATCGAGTGAGCCGCAGGTTTAATCACCTAGCAAGCCCTGGTGTCAGAGTTTTCTCAAATCCGCCTCTGACTTGGAATTGTAACGACTGCTACTGACCCTCCCAGACACGGGGGTGTAACACCGCCAACTTCCAGACTCTGGGCTTACTTTGTGAAAGTAATAAACCAGAATAACATATGGGTGGCTTTTTGTCCGGGTGCATTTTGCCGGTGCTCAAGAAGCCGCTGGTTGAAACTAGTGACGTTATAAAGTCTACTCACCAAGCAGCAGCAATATGAGTGGATTCTGAAACTGTTCTATGTACTTCTTCCATAGCGGCTCCTGTTCTTTGACCTGGAACTCGTTGGGGCCCACGAAGTTCATCCGATCGTTCGCCTCGCGCCATGACAGGCCGCGGCGAACGTCCACGTTTAGACGTTCTGCCACCTGGGAAAGAAAGAAAATTAAGAATGTAAAAAGACATCAATGGTTTAAGGGTAATTATTATTTTTTTTGCTAATAGTCTTAAGTTTTGAAATGCTGTTCGTCTCTTCAAACACATACTTCGAGCTTTTGAAGGCATGGTTAGCTTAGTAAGACCCTATTTCCTAGAAAATAAAAATGCATTCACTGGTCTTTTACCAAAGGATGATTATCATCAGGATTGGAAGTGGGTAGCCATAAGTAGCTGCGAAGTATAGTTTGTTTAAAGGATTTAAATAATCCAAATCCTGGCAGTAATGCGTATTGTATAATCTAGGTACCATTCAGGTGTATTAAGGCACTACCAGCCATAAAGATCTTTAGGTCAAATAAACTTTCAATTCCTAATTAAAACTAGCCTTCCGTGGTGTCCCCAAACAACAAAATTCCCGTTCATTAAATAATTTCACACAACAAAGTTTTGCACCGGCTTCGGGGCCAATTAGCCTTAAGCCAATCACGTGACCCAGTTGTTACAGGATGAGAAATGGCTGCAGTAGCGTTGAAACATTCGTATGGAAACTAAAATTAAAGGTAAGGAAAGTTTTCTGTATATTCGTTAATTAAAGTTAGTCTTACTACATTTTGATGCTTGATATGATCAGAATATTTCATTAGTGGTTCAAAATGTTTTACTTAACAAATCTCTATTTTATAATTTATGAAACTTTTGTTTTAAACTTTTATTTATTCTAGTTTCTTCATTTCGAGAAGATCTTATATATCGTACGTGTAAGCTTGGCTTTTTACATGCATTAACAAAATACCAATCTTTTCCTTTCTGTCTAAATTAAACACGGCATTCAACAGCTGCTCATTCGTGTAATCCCATTTGCACGCTTACGTATTAATCCCTTGTAAAGCAGTAAGACCAAAAGATTAACAGGCAATCAGATTGTAGGACTTGATTTTTGTCAGTTTACAGACCTACATTTCTATCATCATCTTTCCCATCATTATCATAATCCTCTGGCCCTTAACCTAATTTTGTTTTAGGGTCGGCTCATCCTCGATATAATATATTCCTTCATGTTTTAACTACAATAACAAAATATTTTCTAACCAAAAAACCAAATCCCAACCACTTCAACCAGTCCTAACATGTGTCGGTGACAGATTTAATCTGACCCTCCCATCGGGTCCAATCAGATCGGATTTAGCGCGATAACGTGCGGGCCCAGACATCAATTACAGATAGATTGTTCTAGAAATCTAACAATTGAGTAATTAAACGGACCTAACTATGATGGACGGTGTCATTAGATTGCTTTAAGTGGTAGCTTGGAGGAGATGGATGATTAATGGAGGTCTTGTCATAGAAATGTAGATTCGCTTGCGTTGATAAAAATACTGCTTTTTTCTTCGGGTTTTTGATCCTATGGATTTTTTTTGTATGTAACTAGCGGATGATATCTTTAGCTAACTTTTGTTATGTATGTGAGACCAATATATTTGTTTCGTGAAGGTCGTTACCTGTAGATATTACCTGCATCAAAATTAAAGACGGAAAATCCAAAGTTTCTTTTTTTGTTGAAGGGTACTTGTTTTTTACACTGTGATTTAAAAACTGATAACCTACAATAATCAAGTGTCTTTTCCTTAACTTACGTACCTACGTAAGACGTCTGAAAATTATCGTTCGATCTACAAATATATAAATAGCTCTTTATATACAAGGAGAGAGGAGGAAAACAACGTAACCAGTGTAGTAGCATTCACTAAATAATAAATAACGAATATACAAGATTAATCATTTCACGGTATTTGCTTTTCCTTATTGGTGTCAAAATATGCAAACAAGCCATTTAATTTATTATAAACAAATATTCTTGAGGTAGATGAACCTCCTCGCCAAGGCGTTTTAAGTCTAGTTTAGATCACTATTCACGGTAGTTTTTTTTTTATAATAAGGTGGTAGTTCACACTACATACAAATAACGTATCAAAACCTAAAGTTCTAATAGAATTCTCTAATTGTTCACATCTAAACACTTCAGCTGCAAACTGATCTACATATAGTTCAGACAGTATTGCTTCATTACTCAGTCGACCGGTGCCAACTCAACGCCTCTTCATCGCACGAAGCTTTCAATATAACCGAAAACGGGAGCTTCATATATCTTCTGCTTTCTTTGATCATTTTCAAGACGAAAAAAAGAAGTAGAAAATACTGACACAAGAAATAATAAGATGGTTGTGCCAATTAGGCTTCAGTTAAGCATTTATGCCAGACCAATAGTAATAAAATAGTGTCTGACGCTGGATATCAACTAAAGTTCTACTGTTAACCGATTCTAGGAAAGTTTGTGGAAGCAGTAACAACATGGAAGAATGTGATATTTTACGAGGATGACAATTTAAATTAGGTGATAAGGGAGAGTCGAATGTTATCATTGCTTTTAAAACATTCAAAAATTAGGTATAATATCTACTCTGAAAACCGCATTTGAAATACATGACATTGTAATAAAAATCAACATGATTATTAGAAATCATTTCTGCACATGGATAAACGTTGTCGAAGAACTTGAATGAAATGGAGTATTACGTATTAAGTAGATTTATCTATTTGTACTTGCGTCACTGAACTCGCAAATTAATCAAAAACTTATACTTATTTGCACAAGTGTTGCTAAAACAGACAACTGATATTAAAAGCAATTTCATTTGTTTTTTAGGCTAAACTTTATCCATATTAATTATAACATCTTTATTGCAATGAAATGCAAGTGTCCTTACTTTTATATTTTCAGTTTTTTTGGCACGAGTAACTCAGTAAAAAGCTGGCAAAATCCCACGATTCTCACAATTATCTGCATTCTTAAGCACCTCATACACTTTCTAAATATCCAATAACTCACAACTGTGTAAAAACCACAAAACATTTGTGCATTTTAACACGTTTCTGCGAAAATATGTTCAACAAATATACTAAATCGATTTACACTATTAGCAACCGGATAAAAATAAACATCACTCCATGACTGGCATTGAATAATCGTTTTTTCATGCTTAGGTCAATCAAAGGCCTAACACGAATCCAAAGTTATTTTTATATAATTTAGGTACTAAAAACGCGATTCAATAAACGA
The DNA here is from genome assembly GCA_033682625.1 of Helicoverpa zea x Helicoverpa armigera. Classification (NCBI taxonomy): domain Eukaryota; kingdom Metazoa; phylum Arthropoda; class Insecta; order Lepidoptera; family Noctuidae; genus Helicoverpa; species Helicoverpa zea x Helicoverpa armigera. The sequence continues at coordinate 1,786,778 of JAWIIS010000008.1, forward strand.
AGTCACTCTTTTAAGAAGTCAGAAGACCTAAGAAACCAAACCAAGAAAAAACAAGGGGTAAAGAAAATAATAACAAGGGGTAAAGAAAACTAAGCATCATTAGTGTCCAAGCAATTAAAAGCAGAAACAATAATGACGACCTTCACAGTTCAGATGCAAAGCGCCCATTAGACATAGGAGCTAATGGCAACATATCTCGGCTCATATAACCTAACTGATATCGAAACTGGGTCAGTATGCAAATAGGTTTCATGGAGATGAAAGCTCTTGACATTGATCACTGGTCTATAGTGGACAGTGTGAGAGATAATATGAAATCTATTTATGTAAACGATTGTATTGACAATGTTTCCTCGACTAGGACCTTTACCTTCATAATATCAGATGCAGTGTAACCTAGAAGTTTTATAGTTGTGCTGTATTTTGCACTGGTTGCAACCTGCGATTGATTTTGATAAGGAAAAGGAGTCGAAAACTTTTTATTTGTCTTACCAGGTATGCCAAATATGGTAGAAAATGTAACTCAAGGTGACCCAAAACAAGGTCTGACAAAAGTAGAAGAAGAAAGAAAGGGTGATGAAGACAATAAAGATTTATTTTATATCCAAGCACACAAAGAACCCAATACAAAGACAAATACAGATGAAATTGATAAAGTAAACACTACACAGCTCATTCAATAGCACACTGACGTAACTGTAAAGGTCGTTGACATTTAAAATCGTAAATTACCGTTGCGGATTCTATCGTGGCAAAAAACATGTGTAGCTCAAATTGTGGTATGAGATTTTGATAGACGACCTCAAAGATACCTATTACATAGATAGATAAGATATTAAATCAGCTTCCAAAACAGGATTTACGAGTGCCAAAGATTAATTATAATAAAAAAAACCGGTATTTTAAAGAGCATCGATTAAAATTAAGAAAGAAGTCGACTAGAGCCATACTGCGTTAAAAGTAGGCCATCAAACCAAAAGTAGCATTGCTCTTACTTTGTTGCATCGCTTTTTATTCCGGACACATGATATAGAAGAATTCTGTCACGTCTTTGAGTGTCGTATTTTATGGGTTTCGCATTGCAAGTATCTGTAGGCGTCAGAGGCAGTTAAGCATCAGGTAATGGATCCTTTTAAGGATCAGGATCGATGGAATTAAATCTTTTTGGTAAGCTATCGGAACTGCTTCCTCATTTGATTGCACTACGCAGTATCGTTATCAGTTAAAAGTCCCCTAATTCCCTAATCCCTAATTCTAGTTAACGCCCGGATAATATGCATTTATCAAACATACCTAAACGGAGTATGCAAATATTTCGACTGCTAAAAGCCATTATAAATATTTTTTTTTATAATGTTCTTGTCTAAACAAGGCTTGAACGAAGACTTGACCATTTGTAGCCATTTAAGCAATTTGGCAATTACAAACTGCAGTATACAACACATTCAAATTAGCATTATTACGGGCTTGTTTTAGTAATAGATAGAGAGTTTTTAATAAGGTTAATATTTTAGAGATAATGTTCGCTATCGGAAACCACCGCTCCTATGCTAACAAAAATACTTCAAATTCAATTACTCATTAGAATTTCATTAGACAAACATAATACTCCATTTAGAAGTCAAACATAGCTGTATCCTTACACACACAAAAAAAATCTAACGGACATTTTTAAATCTATCAATAGACGACCTACTTTCCTGTTTAACTTCAAGCAACTTGCTTTACATATACAGAGGCGTTTCAATCAATCAATCTCCAACAATCAGATTGAGAATTGAGACTGTTGGTGCCTTCAATCTTTCAATCGTCATGTTATTATTACGCGTGAACAGCATATTATCTGTTATGTAAATTGTCAATGCTTCCTCAGAGCTGTTTGACTATATTGACATATGAACGGCGCTTGTTATATGTTTACTTTTAATCTTCTGAGTGATGTGACCTTTTTTATTAATATCGATTAAGATCTTTTTGGTGGCTCTATTTATAAATGGAATTATTAAACAGCTTACTTTATACCTGTTACTACTCACTCAAGAATAATGACGTTTTATGTTAGAACATAATTTGTAGGTCGGTTTTAGGTACACAATTTAGGTTCTTGGTTTAGTAAAAGATTTAGAGCTAATACATTCATTAAAATTCATCAGATGATCTTGAATCAGAAACTCGCTAATACCTTCTTATGTACAGTATATTTTATGTATTTAAAGTTATTAGCAAGCCTTATGTCGAGTGTAATAATTTATGTTACCGCAAACGGCTATATTATCGAGAGAATTTCTACAAGATTGTTGGTTTTATCTAAACCACTTAAGTATTCACGCATGACAAAAGTGTTTTAAACGTTATTGTTTAGAAAGTCATTGATTGAATTAATGAACAAAAGTCAATCTGTGGAATTCCATTGATAAGAATTCTATTAACACTAACACATGGAAAAAAATTTAATAAAGGAAAGTTCGCGAACAAAATAATCATCTTTTATGAAAATGAAGAAAATAAATCATATTAAACGTTGTTTAATATGTTTGACGGGAGTTACAAACTAACAGTTGTTTATAAATTATAGTAAAACGAACATTTATGTTGATGGTGGTATCAGGCGGAACTTAGTTGATTGAAGAGGAGGCCTAGTTAAGCATACCTAACTTAACCTACTGGACACTACCAAACCCTTTATGGAATACTAGATCTCCCTGCAATTTCCCGGGTGGGCAATTTCTCGAGTCCCCATTTCTCTTGTAAAACTAACAACTCCGTTGCTTATAAAAAAGAGGAAAGATTATTTTTCACAAACAATTTAAATAAATAAACTTAGTATAAAAGAACTAGCTTCCACCAGAATTTTACCTGCATCCCGTTGGCACTAATTCGCACGCCTTCATCGATAAATGCGCTATCTAACATTGACAGAGTTTTTGAAATCGCTTAGTTCCTGAGATAAGCTTTCTAAGCAAGCTACGGAAGAAAGTTACCGAATTAACAATACTCGCAAAACACAAAAGGCATAAACTTAAGATTTATACGAAAAAGAACTTCACAGATAGAGGAAAAAACGTCAGTAAATCAATATGGTATTACCGGGAATCGTCGACAGTATACATTTATGTAGGCCATAAAAAATACATTATACCTGTTTTGACGAGTATACCTATAAAAGCTTTTAATAAAAAGGCTCCGGAGAAAAATCTTACAGGTAAGATGCCTATAAAAATATTACCGGGCTGTAAAATGGAATGGATGTCTTAATCCGATGTATGAGACCTTCTACATTTTTTCATCTATGTTATTAAGTTGTATGTATTAGTTGTATAATAGGATAGCAGCTAACTGAAATTCACCCACTCTTGGTATAAATACAGACGTCTCATTTTATATTGTCTGTATCAATAGTCCGACACGATGGGTAAAACCGCGAAATGTTCCCTTATCGCAAACAAAGGTCACTAAACATACTTTTGACGAATGTCAGGTTTAGTGAATTACCTACTATTTATACTCTCGTAAAATTGGCCATAAATTATATTTTAATCATCATGCCATCTGGCTTCGTCTCAAAGGACCCCTTAACTGAATTATCCTCTACTAACTAATCCTGCAATTTGGAACCGGTATACTCCTACAATTTTCAATTTGGAGCTGGTAAACTTTCCTCTACATTTATGCACACTCATTGCCCAAGACGTGCACATCTCAATCACTACATAGTATAAAACAAAGTCGCTTTTTCTGTCCCTATGTCAATTTGTACGCTTAAATCTTCAAAACTACGCAACGGATTTTGATGCGGTTTTTTTCAATAGATAGCGTAATTAAAGAGGAAGGTTTACATGTATAATAACATACATTAAATAGTGGGGAAATACTGTTACCCCGTGCGAAGCCAGAGAGGGTCACTAGTAAGTACTAAAATAAAACCTATAAAGACACATACCTCCTCCCATGACAGTATGGAGCTCTCGACGGCACTGATCCACATGTCGCCCGCACCTGCGCTCACGTCGATCAACCCGCGCCGCCCCCCGCCCCCCTCCTCCGTGGAATGCTGGAACAAAAACGTTGATGTTAGTAATTGTGAAAACTTGACTAGGAAGGCAGGCTCTTATAGTTATCGGCACGGATAATGAGCTCTCGGCGGAAGAGTGGGGATCGCTTTGCGCACTGTAAACTTAAGGCAATAAACCAATAAATCACTTCTGCGCAAGTGAAGGTCAGGGCTCAATATCCTTGCCGATGATTATACAATGTTAATAAAGTTTCGAAATTTAGATATGAAGACGTTTTTGGCAAAAATCGCTATTTCTGATAACATTTCCTGATATGATCATTATATGATGATATCCTGTTATGACATGATCCAAATATTTCTAAAACATTCATATATCAATTAACCCATTCTCCATATTCGCAAGAAGTTGCTAAGTAGTTGATATTTAGGTTACAGGTGTACGGATAGGAGAACCAGATACCTATATGAATAGATTACTGAATAAGGTCAGTGAACACTTCGATTTGGCAAAAAAATGGACTTTCACAACACAGTTTTGCACAAAGCGACAGCCATTTGCTTCAGTGGGACCAAGGTCACAATCTGGATCAAGACAAATCCAGCCACACTTCATTACGAAGAAATAAGTTGAGCAATAACCTCAGGATCTCAAAGAATACACTTTCTAGGTTGCTCACATGTCGCAAAGACCCTTTTGGAGAACTAGCAAATTAACTTTTGTAGGTTTGGACTAACGCTGCTGAGACTTATTTGAATAACAGTGCGTAGTAAGTACAACCAGTCAAAATTACTTGGAAAAACGTTCTCACATTTTACTGCGTGACTCCATGCGGCACGCGACGAAAACACGTTTGTAGGAAGTGATAGCCAATACAATATGTATTCCAATCAATTTAATGAAGTGTATTTGCTGTGGAAACATTCTAGCAATAGAAACGTACAACATAATTTATTATAGACAAGCAATTACTTCAAAAAGACGAGATAAGAAACTTCCCCGGTAACAAGGTTGAAGCAAACATCGTTTAGGAGGAAGACAATTATAATCTTAGTAATTCAGGCTGCGCAAATAAAACAAAGGCAAAGTTAAATTATCTTAGTCTCTCAGAATTCATAAGATTCTCGCTACAATACCTTACGACAAAATAACTAGGATCCTGAGAACATCTTGAGAAACTTTGTTCAACCGTGAGAATGGACAGGAAACCATCTTACTTCATTCTCTATTAATACCACCGATAATATGAATAACAAAAAATATAAACATGATTTAACAGCTGTTTATCTTACATTTCCATATAAACAACGTTCAATCAATCAAATGTTACAAGACCAATTAAAAACAATCAGTTTCTTGTTCCATATTTATGACACACTGAGATTTTGCACATGACTTACTGTAGCTACTCTTATCAATATGCGTCAATGAATAAGTACTGGCCAACATGCTAAGTAAATCAATATTTAGGTAAGGAAACCACCGATACAAAGAACGCTAACAACTTAAAATACAATAAGCCCAAAATACACATTACTTTAGGACCAAAATACATAACACTTTAGGACCAAAGGACCAACATCCGTACCTCAACACAAAACACACTTTGGACACAAATTCGCTCACAAGTTTCGCCGTTCAACCTTCAAAACAATACCTGTTGGTTATCCCGAGTATGTGGCCGCGCAAACACGACAAAAACGTATGTTTTTATACTGAGATAAATGCTAAAAACACGTTTGCACGCAACGTCGCGCGCCGTCAGACTGATCGTAAATAATTAAGTAACAAATGAACTGTGGCGCCGTTTATTCATATTATGCTCGTAGATATGGAATAATCGAGTGGTACCGTAATAAATTTGTAACAATGTGTTATTAAGTTTGAAGGAAAAACTGTATTTTCTTTATTTATGGCTGGCTACTCGTGATGGTGTTGCCACTCTCGTATGCGATAAATAGCTTGTAAGATTTTCAGTTAATTTTGCGTGTTTTTTCTATGATTCAGATTTATCGGCGATTATAAACACTGCCAACGTGTAAACAAACTTTTAACTCTACATTATTAGTCTAGTCGACGTGCAACAGCAAACAAAACTGTTTTATTTGCCTCGATTAAAGGCAATTTCTTCATTCTCTTAAAGAATTAAAGAAAATACTATATCAATAAACCACACAGGGACTTGAAAACAATGACTTATAAATATATAACACAAATACGAAACTAAGTCAATTTATGGTTTTATTTTAATAAATTTTATTGTAATGGTGAAGTCGTGGTGGCCTAGTGGTTAAAGGACCAACCTCAAGTATGAGGGCGCGGGTTCGATCCAGGTCAGGCAAGTACCAATGCAACTTTTCTAAGTTTGTATGTACTTTCTAAGTATATCTTAGACACCATTGGCTGTGTTTCGGATGGCACGTTAAACTGTAGGTCCCGGCTGTCATTGAACATCCTTGGCAGTCGTAACGGGTAGTCAGAAGCCAGTAAGTCTGACACCAGTCTAACCAAGGGGTATCGGGTTGCCCGGGTAACTGGGTTGAGGAGGTCAGATAGGCAGTCGCTTCTTGTAAAGCACTGGTACTCAGCTGAATCCGGTTAGACTGGAAGCCGACCCCAACATGATTGGGAAAAGGCTCGGAGGATGATGATTTAATAAATTTATATGTAATTTAAATTTATATAATATGCAGGTAATAAAATATTTTTATTACCAGTGTGTCTAAATGTTACAAGTATAGCCACGTTAACTAGATACCTAGTATTCGTATCAAACTAGTCTAGCTGAATGGGTCTGATTAAGCGCATCGAATGTGCAACCATGCAAGATGTCTGATAACTTGCAAAGCTCGACAACTGTTTGAAACCGATCATTCGATTAGCACATAATATTGCTGAATCTGAATTCCGTTCAGAAACGAAACTTTTCACATTGGTTAAAATCCTTGTTGTAGAAAAAAAAGCACTTTCAAAAAGGACTTTTTTGCATCGCTCTTAATTGCCACCGAAAAAATATCGGCCCAGAATTATGTAGCGTCATATCATATTATCAAACTGTAAAGTTTTCGTCAATACAAATATCTAAGCCAAATCTTGTGTAGAAAAAGTTCTTTATACATTTTCTTGTGGGTGTTCAAAAGCTTTCTGAAGATCTCCTTTGTCAAACATGAAATCCGAATCTAAAGTGGAGACAAAGCTACAAGAGTTTTGTAAATAGGTCGGCATATACACGGTTTCGCGGATTTTCCACGCTGATATAATCGGAGTCAAAGTAATAATCAGACGACATCATTAACGATTGCATGCGCATTTTATCAATAAAGTAGGTCTGAGTATACTCTAGGTTCTATACTAATATAGCAAAGAGAAATATTTTTTTTTTGTTTATTTGTCTGTATCCTAAAGGCTCCGAAACTACTGAACCGATTTGAAAAAATCTTTTCCTGTTGGGAAGCTGTACTTTTTCCGATTAACATAGGCTATCCAAATATTCTAGTAAAAAGCAGACTTTTAACAATAATATTGAATCATGGTAATACGCGGCGCAGATTGACATGTAAAAAAGTCAATTTTCCGTGACAATCGGTGCGTGAAAATCACATTTGAATACTTTCAATTCATTCCCTATTGAACGACTACGCAAACATGACGTACGTCATCAATTTGGTAGACCGGTCAGGTTGACTAAGTTTTAATAGGTACTTTATGATATGATAGAATAGCTACCGACAGCGGTTTCACCCACAATCCACATCTCATGGGGTACCTATTTCGTCTCACCTATTTCGTATATTTGGATAAAAAGTAACCCTAGTCTTCCTCGATGAGTGGGCTATCTAATGCCGAGAATTTTTCAAATAGGTCCAGTAGTTCCCGAGTTTTCGCTCTAAAACAAACTCTTCGTGTTTATAATTCATATGCTCTAAGCTCTCCACTACATGCTCAACAATGCCTTTTGCCAAATAACTTCACGGCTCCGAAATTGAGTACTTGCAATATTATTTAAAAATCCTGCAACCCTAATTTATTTACTCTTCAACAAACACTATGAAAGTTCAGTACAACCTGTCATAGCTTTTCATTGCATTTACTTGGCTAATCGATAAACTGCGACCTTCCGCCCTAGCTGGCTAAGTAAATAGGTCATTTCTACTAACGTACGTTTGTTCAAATGTTACGTTACCTTTTCCTCATTAGAGAAATAATTAGTATTACATTTTTTATGTCGTTACTGTAGCTAATGAAACAGGTGAAACAAAGGCCTTATTTATTCGTATCGTTTTTAATTATTAGTTGTTATATCGGATTTATCGAATAAATACGTTTCCACGTGAAATAAACAGTTTTTACGAAAATATAATTCAGACTGGAAGCTGACCCCATCATTGTTGGGAAAAGGCTAGGCAGATGATGAAAAGATAAGTACATTTTACAATATTGATTTTAACTTAAACATTTTAAGCTAATCTCGGTCATAAAATGGATAAAATCTTAACAGGGATCAAAGACGCTGTAAGGATCAGCACTTCAACATCAAAGTTACAAAAAAAAACCTTAAGCCCTTATCACCTAATTTTACACAGCTTTGATAGAATTTGATCTTATCGAATCGGTGGGTTATGCGTATGCTGCAATTTCTACAAACGGATATAAGGTCGATAAAATATTTGAAAAAAACTACGCCAAAATAACAAATAAATAATAGTAAGAAAACTATTATTTATTTATGTTAACATACACAAAGTCTACACACTTTTCATCTACGCAGAGCAGTTTCATAAAATTGAATCGCTTGTCCATGTCATTTAATACTGGCAATAGAGATCGAGTAACTTCATTATCTGCGAGATATTTTTATTGCTCTGGTTTGTTTATTTACCATTGTGTTACGCTACACCAATGACGATGTAACTTTCAGACTTAACTCAGTTCATCATCTGCCTGACTGAGTACCTGTGTTTTACAAGGAGCGACTGCCAATCTGACCGCGACCAAGTTACCCGGGCAACCCAATTACTCTGGGTAAGAAGTTGGATCTCTACCCACTAAGCCACCATGACAGTTAACTAAGTTTAACAGCAATATCTGTAGGATGGTCAAAACACTGATTTTCAGCGGCGCGGCGTCCGATTACAGTGGAAGACGACTCCAATAGATACAAAATAAATGATTTTCAACCCAATTCTCACTCTAACATTTGAAAATTATTTCAGTGAAGTCTAAGCCAAACTTTCGTTTTTCATTTCATGTTAAACACACCACTAAAAGTAACAAACTAAGTTATTCACACATACGTTTCTCCGTTCTCATTTGTAGGGAAACGCGAAACTATTGATTCGTTGCGCATACGCATTGGACATGCTTCACAATGTTTTGGTCAGCAAACACCAGTGTAATTTGCGTAACAATTTACTTTGAAAGACTTTTGGCTATTTGGTCGATATCCTTGTGTGCTGCGGGATTATACGAAAGAGTTATCGCGGCCCTGGTTTATAAAAGGCTTAAGGACCATGATGGGGTTTTATTTAGCAATAGTCTGACACTACCCCATGCTGTTAACCCACAGCGGGAGAGGTATACTGATGATTTCCCATAAAAAAGTCGATATCTTGTGTTAAACTTGCAATTTTACCAAACTAATGATAGAAATGGTAAAATTCGAGTTGGACTTATGACTGAAGGTTCCTATACCTCTTAATAATAAACATGGAATAAAGTTATTCCAAGCGTAAACAAAATCAACTCGTTACCAATTTCATTTCAAAAGGTACCTACTGTTCGCTACAGAACGGCAGATAGCGGAAAATACGCAGAGACGAACACGAAAGATACGCAAAGACAAAACAACAATAGGTACCCTACATCAGTTAGATCTATATGAAATCCTAAAAAGCCGGCCAAGTGCGAGTCGGACTTGAGCACGAAGGGTTCCATACCATTATTTAAAATGAGCAAAAAAAAAACGTTTGTTGTATGGGAGCCCCCAAAATATTTATTTTATTTTAGATTTCAGTATTTGTTGTTATAGCGGCAACAATAACACATCTGTGAAAATTACAGCTCTGTAACTATTACATTTCAAGAGACACAGCCTGCTGACAGACGGACGGACGGACGGACAGAGGAGCGAAAACAATATGGTCCCGTTTTACCCTTTGGGTACAGAACCCTAAAAAGCGAGATAATAATGTACCGTCAGCATAATATCGAAGTAGCAGCTGCTTACTAACCCAACACGCATGCGCTAAATGAAAAATTCAATTTTTCAAACGAAGGTTTTAGCTAAATGAAACCTTCATGCCTGTTAGGTTTGATTGAATAATACAATTCCATCACTGAATTTAAATGATACATTTTGATTGAAAATAAAGGTTTATAGGGTACTCATAATAGATGGAATAAATTGCTTCTTTCTCCTGAAAAGACAATGGCGAAGGTCATCATTTACGATATTTAAAATCTTTCTTTTCGAAATCATACCTATTTTATTGACGCCAAAATTGAAAATCATATATAATACATAGTTAAAGATTAAATTTGATAAACGAAGTCAGGTACCTCTCGGGAGGCTGAAACCCAAAAGGGACCCTTGACGTCATTTTAATCTAGGGACGTTTAAGCCATGTCATTCAAATCTCCATATTAAGCCCTCTAACGCCCATCGTCCTACATTTATATTCCTAATAGTTGATTATAATCTACAACCTTCCCCTAAATTTTCCGTCACGAAAACCCACTATTCATATCGAAAATTCCAAACAAACCTCTTTATTCCGTGACCTATTTCAAGATGAAAAGAGCGCCACGAAACTCATCTGCAAAAATAAATAACTTGGCCGCTATTACTTAAAACCGAACAATGAAGAATAAATAATCTGGCGAACAAACTCTGGGACAAGCCTGGTTAAATTTTAACTATTAACGTTACAAGTTTACAAGGGAAATTACAAGCAATCACGTAATTAAAAAGTTGGGACGACGACGAATAAAGCTTTTAATTAATTATTAAAATTACGGAAAACGACGTTAATGGAATAGGGTAGTGTCCAGGGTCGAAATAATGAAATAATATTTAGTCCGCTTTTTAGATAATCAAAAAATATTGGATACGTATTTTTTCTTTTTTTAATTAAACATAAAATGACAAAGATAATACACTTCAAAAATTAGGAGTGGGGGCCTTTTACGTCACAGTGTCCTGAAAATTGTAGCAACTTGTGACGTCACACTCAACTTTAACACGCTATATCTTAACAAGTTCTGATCCAATTTAAAAAAGAAAAAATACGTATCGCTTAATTTTGGACAATCTACAAGACGGACTAATTATTATTTTTTAGGAAACTAGCCTATTAGTGGGACATGTTCTCGGGCTCAGGAAAAGCTTGGTTGAGCATTTTCAACATCGGCAGATTACCTGATTCATTTATGCGAAAGGAGATTTAGATTTCGCGAAAACTGATGAAGCTATGCAGGTGGATTAGAAGCACCATTAATAGTCTGGCCTTTAAATTCCAGCAATGACAGCCCTAAATAAAAGGGCCGAAGGCCGACGAGGGTCCTAACTCGGTTCCTAGGTCGAGCCTGTTTAGAAGCTTTCAGGTTTTCTCTAGACTACCAATCCAGAGCCAGGTATTTGGAAGCCGCTTATGCACCGGATTTTCCAAATCATTGAGTTTGTAGTCGTATATCTAAACAATTTTAACTGAATTGCTTGCCAAAGTAGGGACTAATTTTTTTCTCAAAAAAAAACTAAACGCTATAGTGGAACAAATTCAATAATTTACCTACAGTTTGACTGTACATGCTGAAATGTGAAGGACATGTCTAAATACAATTATTATTTTATCGAAATCGGAAAAAGGCGCTTATTAAAAGGTATTACAAAAAGGTGATTATTTACACAAAATGTTACCCAAAAAAGATATTATACATACAATGTATAATATTGTTCATCCGGTTAGACTGGAAGCCGACCCAAACGTAGTTTGGGAAAAAGGCTCGGAGGATGATGATGTATTTCTTTTACATATGTTGGCTTTACTGCTGATCTGATTGCAATAATTTATTTCGTTAAAGATAATGATAATAAACAGTTACTGGCCATGATATTAAAAATAGTTTAACAATACAATCACATAAGGCATGAATATTATTTGTATGCCATCTGCATGAACGCAACATAAACACTATTGTAATAAATATTAAATTATTACACCTACCATAGATACCTCCACTTGTTACGCTATTAGTTAATACATATATTTTTTAAGTGATCATTGTAGAACAAATAAATGTTTTGGAGTACAGAATTTTCGAAGCAACAATTGGCTTTAAAGATTTCTTGAAAAGAAGATCCTAATATAAGATTGTATGCATACAGCATTGCCCATTAGGTCACTTTCAAAGCAAACATAAATATCCTTATTATCTATCTAAACTGTTAGCCATCTCTTATCATTGCCAATAATAAAATTATTGACTGATAAAGCTATCATCACAAATCAAACAATATCACTATTTCTTTCACAAACAGATTGTTCATTAATCTGTTCATTCAACCCATTTAGAATATTTTGTTTCAATTTTTTGTAAATAGTACAGTAGAACATGGTTTTAAGAATTGTTAAAATTATATGGATTTCGCATCTTTCTGTATTCTCAGAGCATTCAAAGATATGTTATTTATGTAATATTGGTGCGCCCACCATACCAACAAGGTGGCAAGTACATCTTGAAGGTTTTTGCAACCATTTTTTTTTAGGTATCAGCGGTGTGGCAGAAATGTGGCAAGTAAGGGTATGGACTACATGTGCATACTTCCTTGATTTTTTGTGTAATGCTACTGTTTAATGAGGGCATAAAGCCCAGTGCAAAGAAAATAGTTTTACTTTAACGTTAAGTCAGATAAATAACTTCACCAAAAAGTATGTTACTATTAAAACAAGTTTGTATTAGTAACTGCAAAGATTTTGATAACAAATTCATCAAATAGTAAACAATACTACTCGAATACAAGTTCTTAAAACATAGATGCAAAATATTTTAAATGAATAGACAATAGGACTGAACAGTTGAGTCATATAAATGTATGCATTTGTTTTTACTATGCAGGTTACATTTTCTCTATCTGATATTGTGACAATACTTTTTATTACTTATTTGGCATCGAAACTTGTTTGAAGGGAATGTTACAAATATGTAGAAGTTTGATAAATAAATATTTATTGCCTTTGTATTTAATGTTATTGAAGACAAGCTGTTTTTCCACGGTTTACCCATGGCCCATGGGAAGTACAGTCACAAAGCTGACAGAATATAGCTAATGTTAATAATGAAGCTACCCAATAGCAAAATATTTTTTTTAATCAATTCAGTAGCTTAGGGTCTTTAGGGCTTAAACACACAAAAAATCCTCTTTATCAAATTAATATACATAATATAAAAGTATTCACATTTTAAAACTAATCATTTTATTTATTTTAGACTAGAGATAGGTTGTTGACCCATGACTCTAGACAGTAAAATATTGAATTTTGTTACCAGATGACAGGTATTTAAGAAAGATTTTTTATTTCATTTATAAGCAATTTGTGATGTTACAACAAATAATGTTGAATGCAGTCCTTAAAAGTAGGTAATCTTAGTGCAAACAAGCCCTTTGGTTTTGTTTGGTTTAGTTGCAGTAAAAATGAGTCATTTCAACAACAAGTTCTGCTGTGGTTTAAATTTTAAGAAGTGGTGATGAATGAGAACATCATTTTGTGACTTCAATGATGTCCTGAAACTTTTCTTCATTTTATGCTTTGATCAAATTCTTTGTATATTTTCAGAGATGCATGTTGTACTAGAGCTCTTTATTGTAGAGAATATAGATAGAAACTAAGATTTGTGAACACAAAACAATGAGACAAAAGTTATAATTCAAAGAAAGAAAAAGTAGTTTCTAGAGGAGAAAGTGAGAGTGCGAAATTATAATACGCGCACGAGAACCGCAAAAACCTAGTTGGCTATGTTACAAAGACAAAGCAATCCTAATTTCAGCCATTAAAAATGTGAATGACAGCTGAACATAAAATTATGAAGAAGTCAATCGAAATACGTCTAGAACTAGAACGATCTAGGTCGTATTCCGCGCATACGTAGGACAAAACAGCCGTAACTAATGTACGCGCTGAATCAGACCCCTTCCATGCAGCCCGTGATCTTCACACAAGTTATCAAAGGCACAAAGATTATAGAACATACGCTATGACTAATCTAAACATTAAAACGCGACAAATCAATAACATCTTATACAGTACACAAACAAAATCAATAATTTGAACAACGAACTAACCACACTGGCGGTGTCTTGGCTGTCTAGTGAATACTTGTCCGTTTCCTTCCCGTGGTGGTCGTTGGAGAAATTCTCATATTTGCGCGTAGGGCTACTTTTCATCGTTCACACAGTGCCTCACAGCTTAGGCCTCGATAGACATTTTCACACCCAAGAAGACGACACGAGCAATAGCAACAACGAATGAAAAATCACTAACAGAAAACAGACAGCAGAGCAGCAAGTAAACTGACAAGTGACAGGATACAGCGGACAGCAAATCTGACGTATACATTGACACTAGAGATGTACTGTTTTCATATTCTATTTGATAAAATAAGTATTCGTATCAAAAAATAATATCTACTTATCTTATCCGACGCGTTTTCTAGATAAATTAAATTAAAATGAACTGTTAATTAATTATAAAGAAATATAATTCAGCTACAAAGCCAAAAATATCATCCAGAGTAACGGAGAACAATATATTTATTTAGCACTATGGCGCGTGATCAGTCCTAATTTATGATTGTATTTCCGGTATTTACATACTATTATTTATCAACAAGCTTGTAATTAAATAAGAGGAAACCTTAGCACTGTTTCTATTAATATGTATATTTACATAAACAACCTACAATTTAGTTCCAACATTTTATAACCTAACAACATAACGCAACAACTTCTAATTGAACATCTGATTGGTATACTTACATTTTTCTGATCCCACGAATCCTCCCACAGTTGAACTGCTGTATAATCATTATTTGTTTCATTTTTGTAATTTCTACGGAACATCTGTAAATCAACACCATTTTGACACTGCAATTTTATTTTCATTTTTACCTACATTGTTCTTGTAAAAAGATCGTATATCATCATCAATATTATAAGCACACCAATCACAAGATTTTAAGATTATTTTTTCCAATAAATTATTATGTACATACGTAATATTTAAATGATGTTTTTGCCTACTCACCTAAATATTTAAATAGCTAACTAACTTCTATAACATAGTTACGCACAGGACAATAACAAAACCACGACTGAATTAAAGTATTAGGTATCTAACGTGCTTATCAGTACGCACGTAAGCAGTTTCGTAGTGTCCATTTCGACCGCGCGGCCACCTCATAATTTTTGATGAAACTTTGCCAGGAATTAGTAGTAATTTGTTACTTTTCACTCCTCTTTTCCTGAATTTGTTACAAAAAAAACCAAGACGCTATGACAAAGAACAGTTGGCCGCTAGTACCGCCACTTGCCGTAGTCATCGCCCGTGATTACTCAGAAACTATACAATGTAGATAGACGAATGATACATCAAAAGAAAGGTCTTAATTTGTTAAATTTGTTACAAAAATAAAAAAGGTCAAAACGTAGATAAACAAAAAGTTATGCAATGTTAAGTTTTCAGGTTATGAGTAGGTAAGTATATCACCGTAGGTATCAAATTAATAGACGCTAATGTGTATAGAAAATTAGTCTTTAATTTGTTACAGCGAAAAAAGACAAAAAAATACTAGAAAGTAGGTTCAATAATATGTTAGAGTCGATTTTAGTTGGCCGCGCGGACGGCAATATGCCTAAAATACAATTTCGTTTTTCTCGTTATTAAAAGTAGGTTTAAGCTTAATTAGAGTACTAATCGATGGGTAACGTAACCTAGTTTGAATAAATATAGCGAATTTAACTGCAGCATTCATATTTTAGGAGATATTTACAAAAACACAGTGGTATGAAACTGTATGAGAGTAGGGTGTCCATGCATTTTCACATATTCGAAATTTTCGTTATTCACGTCTTATTTTTTTAGGGAGAGTGCATACTTTATAAAAATCAAAGTCACAAATAAATTAAAATTTCTTTATTTACAATCAACACAAAGGCAAACAAATCAAGTAATAAAAGACAACCAGATAAAACTTCTATCACCGTCGCCATCTTGTCTATGCATCTTCAAATTTAAAAAAACAACTAATGTAAACAAACATGGCGAGTTCGATCAGAATTCCCGGTAATTACGATTGGATTTTAAAAAGGTATATTACTAACGGGATGCTAAATATGAAAGGTTTGAATGCGTAAAAATAATTTAAATTTATTTAGTTATTTTATTTAGTACTCACAAATGCGGTTTGATTGGAAAGAAAATAAATATGAGCGTAAATAATTAGGATAGTGTATGACTGATTCGCAGACCCCGATTGGGGTCTAAACCGAGCTTACGGTGACATTGATGTTCAGACCCCAATTGGGGTCCGCTACGGATTTGACGGTTAAAATGTGGCAGAGACTTTATGAATTTCATGTCATTTTACATATACTTAATAATTATAAGGACGTACGTCCTTACGTACAGTTTATTACTTTATACAAGTCATCATAAAATTGAAAAAAAATAAACTTACCGCAGTCGATTTGGATCCCTCTGCAATACACTTTTTGGTGGTGAGTTCCAACATACAGTGGGCACAACTGATAACTAAGCACTTGTAGACACTTCTGGATTTATAATGATAATTGTCTCAATAACTTAGAAGTATGAAAATCACGGGAATTAAATACGTACGAGTACCTATACACTTCAAAATTCAGCACAGGAATGATATTATAGGCAACAAAAAAAACCGGCCAAGTGCGAGTCGGACTCGTGCACGAAGGGTTCCGTAAATTACAGTTAAATCAACCTATCTCAAAAACTATAAGAGATACTTTGATCAAACCAAAAATCGTTGAAAGAGTTAATTAGCATGCATCACCTCTATTTTTTTTAGAATTTTATACCCCGTAGTTATAAAAATAGAGGGGGGGGGGACATACTTTTTACGACTTTGAGAGCTGATATCTCAAAAACCGTTCACTTTAAGAAAAATGTTTTTTAGAAAACTTTATATCATTTTAAAAGACCTTTCCATTGATACCCCACACGGGTATGTACATCGAAAAAAAAAATTTCATCCCTCAGTTACATGTATGGGGGGCCCCACTCCCAATTCTTTTTTTTACTATTTAGTGTCATATTTTTGTAGCGGTTCATACAACACATATTCCCATCAAATTTCATCACTGTAGTACTTATAGTTTCCGAGTAAATCGGCTGTGACAGACGGACAGACGGACAGACGGACAGACGGACATGACGAAACTATAAGGGTTCCGTTTTTGCCATTTTGGCTACGGAACCCTAAAAAATATCGTTTTTTAAACAGCTTGCGACAAATATTTTTAACAATAGATTGAAAACAAAAGAGATTATTTTTCTGCAATCGTTCCCATCATAAAACACCTGCGGAAAGTCAATGAAACTAATTTTTTATCAGTAAATGGGTGCTTTAAAGAATTAAGAACAATGGACATCAATATGACCGCAAAACGAACCGCATATTTGTTCAGAATACAAAATTAACAACATGCCTTTGTACTAATGTAATCATGGTACTCTACTAGTATGCACTCTCCCTAAAAAAATAAGACGTGAATAACGAAAATTTCGAATATGTGAAAATGCATGGACACCCTACTCTCATACAGTTTCATACCACTGTGTTTTTGTAAATATCTCCTAAAATATGAATGCTGCAGTTAAATTCTCTATATTTATTCAAACTAGGTTACGTTACCCATCGATTAGTACTCTAATTAAGCTTAAACCTACTTTTAATAACGAGAAAAACGAAATTGTATTTTAGGCATATTGCCGTCCGCGCGGCCAACTAAAATCGACTCTAACATATTATTGAACCTACTTTCTAGTATTTTTTTGTCTTTTTTCGCTGTAACAAATTAAAGACTAATTTTCTATACACATTAGCGTCTATTAATTTGATACCTACGGTGATATACTTACCTACTCATAACCTGAAAACTTAACATTGCATAACTTTTTGTTTATCTACGTTTTGACCTTTTTTATTTTTGTAACAAATTTAACAAATTAAGACCTTTCTTTTGATGTATCATTCGTCTATCTACATTGTATAGTTTCTGAGTAATCACGGGCGATGACTACGGCAAGTGGCGGTACTAGCGGCCAACTGTTCTTTGTCATAGCGTCTTGGTTTTTTTTGTAACAAATTCAGGAAAAGAGGAGTGAAAAGTAACAAATTACTACTAATTCCTGGCAAAGTTTCATCAAAAATTATGAGGTGGCCGCGCGGTCGAAATGGACACGTTTCGTAGTACTAAATGAGATAACTCATACATTGCTAATTAGCTTATCGCGATTTCGCAAGGGTTTTTATGTAAGTTTTATTTCAATCCAAATGGGTTTTTATAAGGAAATATTTTATGCTTGAAATGAAACATGTTCCTAATATTGTGGTGGATATGGATGAATCGGAAAATATTATTATCTACCCACACGTAATTTTTGTGATCATGTATTGGTAATGCCGATACCTACGTATGTAGATAACCAAATATCGCCGCCATATATATGTAATAAAATATTAATTGAACAAAGCTTACCCAATTTGAACAACTTTAACAAAAAAAAAAGTCCTTACTTGACTCAATTTCTTATTATCTATGGATGGCCTATGGCAAATATGTGTAACAGAAAATGAAATGGTCCTGCGATTTGGCTACAAAAAAGTAAATTACGAAAAATAAAAACACAGAAACGATTCTAACATGATTTATTTAAATATTGCCTATAAATAAAATTTACAAAACGGAAACTTCTTGTTCTAGGCCTTGAGGCCAGGTTGTAGTCCAAAGCCGGGGCCTGTAGGTTCCTCGGTGAGAGAAGTGAGACCTCCCAAAGGTTCTGAGGCAAATCTGCCGCTCCTGAGAAATTAATAATGTTTTAGTATGAAAAATATTGCTAATGTATTAGGTAGTAGCGAAGTAACTACCTATTATAGTAATCTGTGGTAATAGTGTTATTCCAATAGCGGCACCTATAAATACCCCATTTGAGTAGGAATTTAACTTCAGGTTTAGTATCTTGGTAGGACTTTTATTTAAAAAAAAAAACTACTCTGAAAGATAATTCTTGTAAATTGTGTAAATAATGTTGAATATGTAATCGTTATTTACTGTATTTACATAGATTTTGGCCAAATAGAGTCATATCAACATTGTTTATCCTTAGTTAAAGTGCCTTCTCAAATGTAGAATAATTTCACGTAAATTTTTTCGCAGCGACTCACGCGATGTTGCGAGCCGCCAGGTTTGGCAAAAACTATACCAAATCAAGAAAATGGGGCAAAGTTACCCTAATTATGTTGCAAAGAATTATACTTTAGTTAGACGCCGTATTATATTTGCCTAGCCTTTTAGTAACACGCTCACATTAGCTTCACTTGTATCTATGTATGGAAAAAATCTTGGAATCTTAATTTGACCCACTTCCCGGCCTTTGATTATGATGAAATGCACACGCTCTTATTTCTGATGACAATACATAACCAGCCATGAAACGTTACAAAAAGCGTGTTTTTTAGTTTTTCAAACAATTTTTTTTGTAAATAATATGTTACGAGTAGATAAGAATAAAATATGTAATAAGATGCAGTATTGTCGTCAACACTTGGAGAACTTAAGCTTTCATCACACGAAATATGAATAAAAAGATTTTTACCTAGGGCCAGCTTTCGGTTTCTCGTCCCTTTTCAGCTTTTCAATAATCTCCTTTGTGTCATCTACTGATAGGTCTTCCTGCAATGTAAAAATGTTGTTAATGTATGCCTAGTCTGGTTTCCTTATTAGGTGTGTTTAGATGTTATAAGCTTATATTGATGGGGTTAAGGGTGAAACTGAACTTGCATACATAGCAGATTCAAATTGCCTTGAAAAAAGGCGCGGTCACACGAAATTACGCTCTACTCATGTTTTTTTCGATGTTTTATCGAAAGCCAGGTAAAGCAATTCTTGCATTGCAATGTGGTCACACAGGCTAGCCTTTAACAGAGAACCATATCAAGATGTAGGTTGTTTAGGTAGTAGTTCCCTTGAACCTCGATCCTCCAAAGGTAGAGGCTAATAATAATAGCATGCTAATGCCAATGGATCTAATCAATTTGCTTGCATATTCATTATAGTGTATACTCAATACTTACGTAGTAATCATCGTTGACTTGAATCATAGGAGCATTGACGCAGGCACCAAGGCATTCAACCTGGAATATAAAATTTATATAGATTTTTATAAAGTAAAGAAGATAAAGTTAAGATAGAAAATTGCAGTATTTACATCATCACACATGTAGATGGCTTTTCTTTACATTAAGTAAAATAATTTTGCTACTTTGTAAGAACCAGAATCAGGTATATAATTGGTTTCATTTTTTGGATAAGAAATCCTTCTACGTTTGTTCTTTGACCTTGACCAAGTTGGGCCACAAATTCCAGTTTCATGACTATGTAATTGAATGCTGACTGTCCAACTATGTACTTCCCTACTTGATTTACAACTATGTACTTAATGTTTTTTGTAACAGAATCTTACCTCGGAAATAGAGAACTTGCCACAAGGGCTGTTTCCTCCGACATGGCATTGTGTACCCTCAGTCAGGGCTTTCAGGATAGCATCAGAGCCTCGGAGCCAGCAGGGAGTAGTTGTGCAAACTTGGATATGGTACTTGCCAATTGGTCGTCTGGAATTAGAAACAGGTAATGCAGTAGTAATTTTATTGAATTTTTTAAAAATCTTTGAAGAAAGAGCTTAGTAACAGTGCTCAGACTATTGTCAATAACAGGCCAGGTCATCCAGGCCTTTTAACGGTTACAGCAGATGTTTTAGAAAGAGATTACCTAGTTGTGTTTATTAGAGTGCATAAAAATATGCACAGACATAGGTGCACTCTCTATTCTACAATTCTCATTTCTGGACAGTAAAAAAGAAAGAGTATAAAAATTACCCATTTAAAAGTGGCACTCAACTTTTAAATGGGTAATTTTTATACTCTAGTCTGAGCACTGTTACTAAGCTAGCAATCTCCTTATTTGAACTACCATCATAGACCATAGATTCAAGATTAAAACTCACCTAATAAACATAGTGTAGAACGTAGCAACCTCATAAACTCTCATGCGAGGAAGTTTGAGGATTTCAGCTACTTTATGCATGGCGGATATCGGCAGCCAGCCTCCAGCCTGACGCTGGGCCAGGTCGAGCAGTGGGATCATGGCACCACGCTTGTGGCCTTCAGGATAGATTCCTAGTAAGGCTTCCACTCTCTGAAATTGAAATTGTACATGTTTTAGTGTTGTTACTGTGAAGTTGGTATAGTAATTCCAAAAAAGTTGATCATTACAGCAAAGTTCTATGTTGTTAGAAAAGAAAACAACTCTTTATTTATCTTCTTCGTCAATAAATAAATACCTATCTTACAGAGTTTGTTTACATTTAGATAATTATTAAACGAAATTACACAAGATCTATTAAACGTAATATCTACTTGTCAAATAATTGTAAGTCGTAAAAAGCATAGTGATTTGACTTTTTAATAAGTTAACCTAAAATAATAATAATCAATTAAGGCCAACACAATTATTTTTCAAACAAAAAGTATTGTGTGCATTTCAGACATCATAAAATACCATTCTTCTGTCACAGACAGTCAAATTTTGAAATAAGAACAGCGAAAACTGGAACAGTTAATCAAAACAGATGACTTTCGCTTACCTTCTTGTTGGCCTCTGAAAACTCGAACGGGATGTCAGGGTTGTCCTCAGGAGTATCACGGTGGACGAACAGACTGTCATGTTGAAGAGCTGAGCTGGTCTGAATACTCCTGGATGCAGCACGCCACTGGAAATACGAATACAAATCACTACGTTCGAATCGCACAAACGTCAAAACGTTATTATATAATACGATTGTTTACAACAAGCACAATATTTTTAGTATATTTTGACTGCCATACCACGCCCTGAACTCCAGTCCTCAGGCCGGAAAGCATGGTAAATGTTACACAAATCTGTGTTTAGAATTTTATTGAAATAATATTGCGAAACACTGTTCGCCAACACTTTGGATTTGTGATTAACTTCAGCACAGTGTTATCAGTTTGACAGATACATTCAGAAACTTTATCATAGATTTAACTTTTTCTGTCCCTATTATTGTGAATGGTAAATAACTCAAATATTTCAATGATTGTATGTCTTCTGTTTATATTTGTTAATATATATGCATTTATTGTCCTCTTAAATATTGGAGAAATCATGTGGTACCGCTAATTTTAAGGAGAGTTATGAACGCACGTTTATCATCTGCACCAAACTTCGTGTTAATAAAGAAAATTGGTTGCAAAGTGTAAGCAAAAATAAACCTTCGTCGCTACTATTACGGGTCAAATTTCAATATCTTGTAGAATTTTATCCATCAATGTAGAAATGGAAAGAAAACAAAAACGTTTTTGTATTTTCAATTAAAAATATTATAAAATAACTAGGTTGATATTGCTTTAGTCTTGAAAAACATTTTTCTCGTCGATCAATAACGTTTTTTTTCTGTTGCTACGTAATGATTAGAACAACGTAAGCGCCTAACAAAATTCTCATATTACGATTCTTAAACATACATAAATCCGTTTGAGTAGGCACTTAATTAAACTAAACAAACTTATGGCTTTTTATTTTAAAACTAGGTTTTTAATTAAAATGTCGCCTGAAAATACAATAATAAGTACCAATAATCCAATAACTGAGCTATTATTTTCAGTAAGAATTTCTGTAAAAAGACCTATCTTGTTCTAGTAAAATTGTTATACCTTTAGTTAAGTGCCTGCTCATTTCTGCTCAGATTTTATATACATAGTGCGATTTTCTTTAGATGTTTTTGTATTGCTTTGAATCATCATCATCCTCCAAGCCTTTTCAAAAATGTCAAAAATCATCAAATGACCCCTCCCACTGTGGGTTAGCAGCAGCGAGGGAGTGTCAGACTCTTACTGACTAAAAACCGTCGTGTTCCGTCATAGGCCTTTTATGTTCCCAGACTGCGGTAACTCTTTCGAACAATCCCGCAGCCCCGGCACATCTTAGGTATACTATCAGCTTTTGCCGTAGCCCTTGTTGAAACATTATTACCTGAGTATATTAGGTAGGTAGGTATAAATCAAGAATCAGCGATTGCTATACCTATAACACCTGCCTACTTATCAGTTAAACAACGTGTACCTATGTATAATGACGGTATGTGTATGTACCTATAGGTAAGTCAATCTTTTAGTTACATCCATTGTTGGTTGGATGACATACAAAGCGACAGCCTTATAAAACATAGAAGTCTGGCACTAATTGATTTTTGTACGTTTAGGTAAAAAAAAAGTGATTTAATATTATAAGTACTTATCAGAATCATAAATTTTATGACAGATATTATATGCACACCAAAACTAATGAACCGATTTGCTTGAGCAAAGACAAACGAAGGCTATACATAGTAGCCGGGGCTGCGGGTTGTTCGAAAGAGATACCGCGGCCCTGGTACATAAAAGGCCTATGACGGAACACGACGATTTTAGTCAGTAAGAGTCTGACACTCCCTCACCGCTGCTAACCCACAGCGGGAGGGGTCATTTGATGATTTTACGTCGCTAAAAAAAAAAAAAAAAGGCTATACATAGTATACATACATACTTGTTTATTTTATAACACCATTTACTTTGTACCCATATTTGCAAAATAAATATATCTTTATGTTTACATAGACTTTATTTAGGAAGAACCTTCTTCTACCTAAGTGAAGTACCTAATGTTCTAGTTCCACTGGTTCCACAGTCTACAGTTCTAGTACCTACCTACGCGGGCGAAACCGCAGGTGGATGCATACCTAGGTACTCTTTGTAGAAAAAAGTAGGTCTAATGGATATTTTCATGAATCCCCGTATTCGCATTGTTTTGTTACAAGCTCATGGTAGAAGCTTACGTAACATGGGTACGAGAGTACCTAGGAGGCTACATTTTTTTTGAGCCAGGCTTTCTACGTATCATCGAAAATGCGCATAACGAAAAGAAACGGAACACAAAAACAAGAAGATACCTACACGTAGATACAACAGAGCATCCACTTTTAGCTCCATAAAAATAAAAATGTCTATCAAACCTGTAGCTCGCTACAATTTAATTGTTGTTCACGAAACACACATAGGAGATACGAATATCTAACATACTACGGTACTACCCTTTAAAAGGCATTGTCTGCCTCCATGCCTCTGCCTATATTTCCGTACGAAAAAAGCCAAACAAGAAAAAAAGCATAGACAAAGCGCGATCGGCAAAACAACGACGTGGTTGCCATGGTAACTGCCGCACCGGCCCGCCATGCACCAAAAATTTGTATCTACATAACTAAGTTGTAAATATTTAAAAAACGGATTTTGCTATGCGGATGGGGGGGAAATTGGGGGTATAAAGGTGTTATGCATGTTATGGAAGCTGATTGGCAGGTTAAAAAGTTTCATTTTGGGGCCTGAAAAACTTTGCGGCGCTGAATTTTGAATATGGACATTATTTCGTTGTTTAATTTTGGAACGTTAGACCTACGCTATTTTTGTTATCAAAGTAAAAATTAGTGTGGTATAGCCTTATAGGGTGCAAAGGAAATCAGTCCCTCTTGTACGATAAAGCTTACTTATTTAGTTTGACCTCATTCAGCATTCAATTAAGGTGTATTTGGGCTATGTGCCTGTACGTGAACGATGCCATATCGTGACCAGCCAGTAATTATCTATTTAATTTGACTATTTCGATGTTCGAATATTTTTTTTGCAGCTAAGATAACACTTTTCAGCACGTTTTATTGAGCAATATGGCGTACCTGGCACATGCGAATGTTGGTTTTTCACGAATATCAGTGAAGTACCTAACTACCTAAAACTGAAAAAAAAATTCGATATCACTAGGATTAAAAAAAAGATGGAGAGCATATTTGTATGCCTTCTTTTCTTTCATCTAGAATTGCTCCCTCCATTTAATGAAAATGAAATAGGTATACGTTTGATAAAAGTTTTAGTTAATTTTTCCATTAGAAGAATCCAGGAGTTTTTGGTGGAAGTAACTACCTATACCTATGTGTTTTTGTACTCGCAATCATCAGTAGTTCACGGCGAATTACAGCAAAACCTTCCAATTGTAGTAGTCAACGCTTTTACATGATTTTTTTTTCAAGATGACTGTACATTCGACGTAAAATCTCGGACACCAAAGTGTAGCTTTGGTCACGGTTGGCGGCAAAATGGCGGCGACCATTCGTTCAGAAATTAGATAACGGGACAAGCAGTGGTACCATTGATAAAGAATTAAATAAGAAGCGAGCCAGATCACTATAGGACGACAATGTAAAAGAAAATTGGACTTTTAGAAAGCATATCGTTGCGTGCGATAACAATTTGTTGATCGGACGATATGAAATTAGGTGCGAGCGCCATTGCTGCGATGTATCGGACAATACAATAAATAAGTTGTTCAAAATATTAATACAATTAATTATTTTGTCTGGGCTTTTGTTAGTTGGTGTTGTACGAAGGATACCAATTAATTTATTTGACTGGTAGCAAGATTTTGAATAGCTTCAAGAAAACAACTCATCGTGCAGTTTGGTGAGTTACTAACGCACTTCTTCCAGCAATCGGATAATTAATTTAAACGGCTATAAAATGATGTCCCTACTTATATCCACGATCATAAAATTATAAACTTACATATTTTTGCATACTTTAAAAAGTCGTTAAAAATGCGTTCTTAATCCAAATATTTATCTTCAAGATAAGCAATAAAGAGGTATAAATAGCATTATGGGTAGGTATTATATATTTTTATAGTATTAATTAAATCGTGTGCGTTACAGAGGACTGACAAAACTGGCAACTTGCAAAACTTGTTCTGAGAATGTCTGTCTGTAGGACAAATGCTTGGCATTATTTCTAGAAGCCCATAAAAACTAGAGGTCACTATGACCCTAAAACCTAAAGTTACGAGTGGTGAAACAAAGCGTTATGTGAGATTCTTAAAATATTGTGTAACTTAGATGCTTAATTTATTGACGTGTTAAAGGGAATAAGGAATAGAACAGCAATAAGAACACTAGCATTTACACGAGACAAGATGTGGTTTGAAGGACCTTTATAAACTTCTAAACTCATGTAAAAAAATCCTACTAAGTACAGCTTTGTTACGTCACATTCGTCATAAGTTAGGTACGTATTACCTAGTTATGATATCATGGCAATTTGCGTTCATTCTATAGATGGTTTGGCTTGTGTTAATGTTGGTATGCTAACTTATCATTTAGCGCTAAAATAACTTAATTAATTTGAATTCACCTTCAGTTGCAGAAAGATCCATAACATTAAAAGCTTCTTTAAATCGATTGCTGACTATTTCTTTGTCAACAGGATAAAAAGTGTAGAATTAAGGAAAGTTTAACGGATCGTTCTTCATCTGACGGTTAGACGAGACTACTTACTAATACTACTTTTGACTATACCAAGTACTCAAACCAACATAGGTACAACAAGTAAAAACTTCTCAAAAAAATCCTAACACATTTTTTTTCTGAAGGTAACCGGTAGTTACTGACCGAATGCATTTCTCGAATCTAAAACACGTTCACACGCGATAAACGCATTAAGACAGATGGACGGACAGACAGGCTCAACTTATGTAGTAAGGAGACCCAAAATACGTCCCATTCGCTTCTGTAATTGATTTTTTGTTACATAAACAAAATAACTTTCGGTCACCTAAGCTGTCGTGGTTTAGTTCCCAAGTCTGTTGATAGATGGCGCTGGGTAAATCATCCTGTGTTAAATACATAGATAGCTGAAAATTTGAGGAACTCAAACTTAATTGTATTTCACTTTATTGGTTTAATTATCCAAAAAGTTAGGTATAGAGGAGGGTCTAAGGAAGGTATATCTGCCTACCTATATGCATAGGTTGAGAGGACTCAATATTTGTGGTTTTATATGGGGATTTTATATGTTATTTAATAATAGTTGTACTTAGTAGATTTTACATTACATCTAATAAAAATATTTGAATAAAGTATGTAATGGTCTATTGGTAGGTATAAATTAAATATGCCATTTTAGATTTAAGGCCTTACTCTTTACACCTATGTTCTAACAAATAAAGCACTTTGATAATGAGAGCGCATTGCATGGCGCATTTTCATCGTTGAAAATTCCGAAAAAAAAAAACAACCTGAGAATCAAGCCAAAGACCATCACTCTTTAGATCAGTCTACTAAAGAACTAGCTGTAAACTGAAAACTTATTACTAACCATACCTACTTTAGACAGATTCTGAAAATTTCCTGAAAACTGTTAGTCAATTACAGCCTCATCTCACCAACCGTGACTTAACGCTTCAAAAAACCTACCAAACTAATAACAATGAATTATGAACACAAAAATCACGTCCAATTATTAACCTAAAGTGACATTTTTCATCAAAAATTTCGTCGTAACAGTATTTTAAGAACTCACGTATTTATCGCAATCTTTTTACCTCGTCCGGGAGTCGAACGGACAATGGGTGTTGGGGATAGCGCTTTTGCTAACGGTCGTCCACAAATCAGATCGTCATTACACGGACGACTTTTTATGGACATTCTTTAGCGCAAAAACTTTTGATTTAGAGGAGTGACCAGTGGGACTTTAATTTGGAAGACTGTTATTGGTATTGATTAGGTATCGGCTTGTTTCAGTGAAATATCGCGAATTTACAAATGCTTTTCGTCTTGAGGATCTATCAAATATTTAAGGTAAAATTTTACTTAAATCTTCAACTAACTATAGTCCAGTCTTACACGAAAATAATTTAAAAATATATTTTATTAGCTAAACCTGACGAAAAGAGTAAAAATAGAAAGGAAGCAGCATGATCAACATTTGAGATTCCCAAAAGATGTATTTCGGGAAACCCAACATCATTATATTATTGCAAATTAAATGATGAAGATTAATATTACGTTACGATGAAAATAAAATTACATTATCAACGGCCATTACACCTCAAACCTACAATACGAAGCGCCACGCGAACGACAAGTGTTAAATTGGAGCTTGAACGAAACAAGAGCAAAAACAATCTTCGGCTGAACTGAGGAAAAACAACGCTTCTGGACGACGCTACCTAGGCTCAGACACTTTCTAACGCGAAGAGTGCACAGGTATAAAGAAAGAAAATATTATTTCTTATAAAAAGATAAGATTATTATCATTATGTACCAATAATATCAGGATTGCCAAAAATTATGAATATGTAGTAAACCTTTTTCTTCCAGCTTTGGGTATGTATATGTACAGCGGAATATTGTCAGACCACTTTTACTGACTAAAACTTCTAATGACTAAGAGCACGGAAATTCTTTTGTTACAATCAGTGTCTCGGTTAAAGTCTTAGTGTAAACTTATTTATTAACAGTTACTGATGAGTTCTTGATGATTTTCTGACAGGTCGAAAGATGGATCATCTATGTACATAAATCCTGCAAATTCAACGATAGTTTCCAAAAGGTACGTTAAGTCAGACCAAAGGAACAAAGACAGAACAAGACCATCCTTTCTTGGTCCTGAACCTTATCGTGTCTCCGGTCGTGTCGGATTACCGACCGATCGGGCTATGAGAGTAAGGGAATAGTGAGTGCACCTGTGTCTGCGCAAATGCTTGTGCACTATAATATGTCCTGCGCAGCTTTCTAATCTCTATGGAGAGAAGAGCCTACTGACTTATTTTCATGTTCTTTTTATTTATTTTTTTATTATGGCATAAATTTTCATGTAGACAAAATATGTTGCTTGCGTATGAGAAGAACTTTTATTAATAAGGGTGGGAAAAGAAGAAGACATGAAACGCTAGCGAGAACCCGAAAAAGAAGAAATAAGAAGATTAGAGGCGTTAAACTATCTTCCTTGTTAAAAAACAACATTCAATGCTCTATAAACTCTTATGATTACATTGTAATACCGAGGAAGCGCGTGCCTGAAGCTGCGACTAAAAAGTATGACTACAGTGCTTATACCCACTTAGCACTTACTCCCAGACCACTGGGGTGAATGAACTCTAGTTTCTTTGCCTATCATTGTCTTGTGTCCAGTTTGTTTCTTTAAGTATTAGGTGGTTTAATGAGTGTTGATAAAAAAAATTGGTGAAATAATTGAAGTGGGGTGATTTGGTGTTTAGTTTGTTTACACATGGATAGTTATAGTACTACTATAACTATCCATGTGTTTTTTTTCCTTAGGTAGGTACTCTTATTTTTAATATCTTTTTGAAATCAGTTTTAATCTACTTTTTTATCAGATTGACGTTGCATCTGGTAGATAATCTTGGAGATTAATCAGATATTTTTATTTCGTTTCCTATTTACCGTCTCTTTATCAGTTTCAGGAGAATTCTTTCACTAAAGATACACTTATTGTGAATAAATGAATAAGGTGATAAAAGTAACTTTTAAACTGTGGTAACCCTTGCAAATTAATCTCATATTCTGTTAGCTGATTGTTGGCTAAAATAAATTAGCGGTAGAACGTCGTCGTTTTGTACAGTTTGCGACTTGAGGACCCTAATTCGATCCTCACCTGTTGCGCTTTTAATGTAAACAGGAAAACTCCTAATATATTTAACTCAGATATTGCAAAATTAGTGCAGTCAAATACAATCCGGAATAGGGAAGTGCATTAACATTTTTATTTACAATTGCATAATAAGCCCAAACACCTTCCGCTACCACTCTAATAAGAGCTCAAAACAAACAAATAATAAAAACATTTAATAAAGCAATCTCATCAGCGTCATCTCACAAGTTAGCTCTTCAATTACGTAAGCAAAAAACACAAACGGCATACCACAGCCGACAAATCTTACGACCGGTTGTAACTCGTAATTGTTTCAAGCAACAAAAACTCGGACATAAGGCTACCCGCCGCATGAATGGGACCGTCCGAACGGGGAAAATAAAAACGCTCCATATTCGTGAAATGATTAAAAAAGAAAGAAATCGGAAAATAAAAGAAAAGGCAAGTCCGCGGCACGTACCGGCGTCCCCTTTTTAAAAAGAGAACTATTCCAGCGGAGCGTGAATGAAAAACGCGCCCACTACGCGCCGCGTAACCGTAATCTTGTGATTATTATTTTTATTTCTGAGCCTCGCTTCCTTTTTTATTATTATTTAGTCTTATTATTATGTTATTTTATACGTTTTATCGCGTGTGGCGTCGTATGTAGGTCAGGACGGTGCGCGGGGGATTTTTTTTGGTTTTCCGCGCAAGGTCGCAGTGTTTGCTTGTTTTGGTCGCGGCGCGGTGCGGTAATTGCTGCAGTCCGTTGAACCGCTAGTTCAACTCACGAATTTGTATGAGTTGCCTCATTATCATTAAACTTATCTTTACTTTCGTTTGTTTTTGTTTTAATAAAGCCGGTCCTGCCTCAAGCTGGGCCAAATGAAACGAGCTCATATTGTAAATTACGCTATAAGGAGAGATGTTGTTTCTTTAACAGGCAGTAGTGAGATAATCCAGTTCTTGAGTAAAGGAATCAGAAATAACGTAGATGAAATTCAATAAATTAAAGTGTATAAATGTATGAAAATGATAATATAAAATTTAACCAGAGCTACAGAGAACAGTGATGCGGAGGAGTACTTTGACGCCTAACGCTTAGCTATTTATTTTATACTCGCTTCATTCTTTTTATTTTAGTTTGAGATTTTTGTCATTGAAAGTGATTTTAAGATTCATGTCATTTGTGAAACCTCTGAATGAAATAATTTGTGAAACCCATGCATGATAAAGGCACACACTACTTCACAACCACAGACTATTTGACATCTCCATTTCAATATGAGACGGACATTAAAACCTCTTGTGACAGAACTACATATATTTACCTGTTTTCATTATCCTTTTTGAACCACATATTGTAGGTACTTACGACTCCAGGTGTCTTCATACCAGTAAGAGTTCAAAACAGGTGGTACAACGGAAACCATAGCTGGTTAAGTTAACCAAAACACGGTATAGTTTAGTACATCAATCATCGGTCGGAGATGGAAATTAACGTATCAATCATTTGTCTTGAGATCTGTCGGAGAATTTTTTTTAGTTTGTGTGTTTTTGAGTAATTATATAATTTTTTGAAGTTATGACTTTTTGGTATTTTTCATACAATTAAAAAAGTTCATAGAGGACTAATAGGAGTGATGATGGGGTAAAATATAGTAATTCTAATTAGTCCATCTTTTAAATTACCAAAAAATATTGGACACATTTTTTTTTATTTTAACAAAACATTAGAAAGACACTAAGATACAAGGTATGCAAAGTTGGAAGTGGCGGTTTGTGACGTGACGTTTATGTAAAATTTGTACTTAAAAGTGATGAAACACAATAATGTTGTATCTCCATTGTTTTACAATTTTATGATGGAGAATACGTCTCTATTATTTTATGATTATCTAGAAGACTTACTAATTACTTGCTATTATTTACTAAAGTCTAGCGTGCTTTTCTGTAGGTAGTGTGTATTAATAGGTAACTGAATACTCCTAGACCTTTTTATAATTAAAACAAAAATGCATTTAACGGTTGTTCCTTATTCTTATATTTTTTCTTTCAATTTAATTGCTTGTTTACGGAGACTCGTTTAAATAAATATAGGTAGGTACTATAGATACTAGAGACTTGCCCAGATGTTTAAATGTAGACTATATTTAAATTCTGTTAATTCTTTACCTGACAGTTAGCTTCCTTTTGAAAATTACCTACTTATATGGTTTAACTATAGTTAAATATTAACAAAACGGCATGAAAATTTGTCTGGTATTTTTCCAGTTTATTAGACGTATTTACGTTCTTAATACTATGTCTATGTGATTTTTTTGTTACTTAACGAACCATAAAGCGGAGTTAGTACATTGCTATGATCAAATGGTCGAACTAATTTGAAAAAAAAAATCTTGATAACATAACATACATAGACGCAACGGTACAACGGGACACCTTTCACACACAGTTGGTTAACCCTCAGGCATCTAAGATACTGAGCTTTTGTTAAGGGTACAGAACTGAAAGACTACATTTACTTAGGATATATATTTATTTGATACAAATTATAACAACCAGCCGAAAGCTAACGAGCATGCTCATCATCAGTAGGTACGTACTCATCACACAAATGTTAACCCCTTGTTCTTAATCGTACCAGGAATCGACCCTCCATGACATGGTGACCATTGCGCCAACAAGATTATGACTTTTATCCAATAACGAAACGCTGTACAGAAATGTTTAAAAGATTCTAAAATAGGTAAGAATAAAAAAAATACCGTAATATATAAGTACTAGCCTCTGCCAGCGGTTTCACCCGCATCCCGTGGGAACTACTTCCCGTACCGGGATAAAAAGTAGCCTATAGCCTTCCTCGATAAATGGGCTATCTAACACTGAAAGAAATTTTCAAATCGGACCAGTAGTTCCTGAGATTAGCGCGTTCAAACAAACAAACAAACTCTTCAGCTTTATAATATTAGTATAGAAGTATAGATTTAAATATAGACTTAAATCTTGATTCCTACTGAACCTATGACGTCTATAATAGGAACTAACGTATCAATATAATATAGGTACGAAGTAAACACGAATCAGGTTTACTTACGCACTGGGTTTTTCAGAGCAAGTCTAGTCAAGTAGCCCTGTTCGGTCGCCCTACAATTCCATTACCAATATCAATGTTTTCCTTATATTGTGGAATAGTACCGAAAGAGATAGTAAAAATATAGCCCTTTTTGTCGTAACTGGGCTGATACATATTTAGTTATTGCCAAAATTTCAAAAGCATCATCATCCGACTATTCACTGTATTGCCCCACTGCAGGCTGCAAGGCACAGTCAACTTCTCATACACAGTAGGAATGAGGAATCACCACGGTTGCTCAAGGATTCGCGATACCAAACTTTAAAGTCCATGTTTCCTATAATTTTTTTCCCCTTCGCCTTTTCACTTAGACAGTACATACAATGTGGTGTTTTTCTATCTTGATTGTTTAATAATTGATTTATTTATATAGTTTTAGTTTTAATATTTCCCTATCATAAGATCAGTGTATAAAATATATGTATAAATAAATCAATTATTAAACAATGTGGTTAAGTAACATTGGCATTTCGGTTTTTGTCTGACTTGGAATCAAATCTACACACCGGTACTTGAAAGACATCTTGTACTTTTCGTATGCTAGTCTGCTATAAGTACGAACGATCTCTAAAGCCTTTGGTTAACAACTTTTCAACCGACTTGAAAAGGATTAAACAGTAAAGAATAGCCTGAGTTTTCACTTGACCAGAAAAACATTCAAGAATTACTTATTTATGTGTTTTAGTACTTTGAGTTAAGTAAAGTATACATTTATATATAGGTAAGTACGCAAATGCAACAAAAGAACTTCGAGAACAAAATGCAACATAAATCCGGTTGATATGGCATTTGTTCCATATCATTAAAATCAATCGAGTCGCAATGAAAATAAAGGTATTTTATAAAAGGATATAAAGCAATCCTATTTGTATGCAATTAAAACTTATGTATACTTAATTAATCGCTCTAAATTCTTAATTTTATTACGCTGCTATTTTGACAATATCTTTATGACTATGTTAAACGTCTTTAAAATGATTTATCGACAAATAACCTACATTCATTTGTTGACCCACGATCTATGATCGATTTATTTCAAAAATCGAAAATGGCTACCAACGGTCAACAAAGGCACAGATAATAATATGCGTTCGGATACACACCTACACGAAAACACATACCATAAAACAAGCAAAGGACTTGCCACTAGCTTCTTAACGCATTTAGTCATCGTTCCAAGTAAAAAGTAAAAATAACTTTGACCAGACTCCGCATCTCAGTCTCAAGGCCAAATCCTGACTCTTGGAGAGTGGAACAGACATACCATTTTGTACAAGCTGGATAAGGATGTAAGTTACTGGTGTCTTCGTCCTTTGAAAAGGGAAAGTGGTAGCTACAGCAGTGGTGAGAGTGAGATAAAAAAATGTCCGAAGGGCAAAGCGAGATAGTTATACTTGTAAGATGTTTGTGTGATAGGGATGGCAGATAGGAACCGGTTAATTTTGAAGGGCTCGCGACCGTGGTCCATGGTGAAGCTGTGTTAAGATATAGAAGGTTTTATTTATGGTTATATATTGATTTAAGATTTTTATAGAGTTTGAATGTGGAATGAGTTGTAGATTAGATTGATATTAGAAATAGGCCACATGTGAGATGACTCTCGATGGAATGAGATAAAAATATTTCTATAATGTTCATTAGGTACATTTATATTATTATCTAAAACAGAAGTAATTGTCTCTAAAAGTATGGTTTGTAACCAAGAAGTTTTGTTGAAAAATTTTCTTTAGTAACACTTGTTTTCCTTTCAGTACCTAGTTGTGAGTTGTTTGCGAACGCACTTAGAATATAGATAGATTGACGTACCACTTTTCTATTATTTATCTATCATTTGTGTATCTATAACCTCTTAGAAGGTAACAGTTAAGAGGTTGGGACATAATCAAATTCTTAGGTATTTATCTTAAATGGATATCACATGTTAACTGAAACGATTGTTTAGCTGCACTTTTAAATTGTAATTTATCTTTTTTATTTCAACTTGATTTACAAGAAACCTTGCTTTTCTTATTTGTTTGTAATTGTGAGTTTTCCCTTTAAAGAAACAAAATCAAATCTGACATACATATAAATAAAAACAAGATAAGAAGAGATTTCTTTAGAAATAAGCATTACCTTTGTATATTCTTTCTTTCCTGTCATCTTTCTTTATTATGTGTGTGTACAAAAATTTGTAAATAAATAAATAAAAAATAAGTATTTGCCAAAATACAAGTTTAATTTAGTATTCGACGTCTTGTGGATAGTTTCTAATTTAAAAGTCCATAACTAAAAACTTTTTTCTATTACACTAAGGGCAATTAAAAAAAAAAAATATTTCGCATTTTATATGGCATATGACTTTTAATTATTTTGGATTATATCTCAAACTCAGTAGAATAATACTCAATTGCATCGCTATGGATCGTTTACAATAGGTAGTAAAAATGTTTACGTAATATGAAGTAAGAAAAAGACCCTAAATTAAAATTGACCGGTTAAAATCACATAACAATCACAAGAAAAACATAATCATATGACATTTTAACCCTCCACTAACCAAGTTTTCCTCAACCCATTTTCCCTCTTCATTAACCCTAAAATGCGTGCGCTTGCGATGTTACAGACTTGTAAAGTAAAGTTTACTTGGAATCAGTCCCCCCTCGTGCAGGCCAGTCGGCTGATTCGCGGGAACGGGTCAACTTCATCCAAGGTCAGGGGGAGATGGACAGGGAAACGATGGAGAGGTATTCGCGAGCTTGGAAATGGGGGAACGATGGTCGGTGAAGGGTTAAGAAATGATGTGGTTGGTAGTTGAAATGTTGTATCTAGTTGGGTTTGAAGTGGGTCTAAATAAAATTGATATTGCAATAATTTTTTATGTGATTGAATATTAGTTTAAGTAAGTACATATAATCTTAAATATACCTTGCGAGGTTATTTCTCTGTTTCTATTTATTAAAAAATATATAATGACATTAGAAAAAAGTATAGATTTTTGATTTGATTGTTCTGTTCTGTTTTATTTGACACGACTTTAAAAATCCTTTGACAGTTTTCTTCTGATTATGTTTCTCCTTTTTACAGTTTTGGTCTAATTAATAATTACTGAAAAAAATCCTTGTTTTACTGAAAAAAATATTAAATCTTGTCAAACTTTATGTCAACATCTGTAGACTTTTCTTTGCCCAAAAACCGGTTTGATAGTCTTCATAATTAAATCAACTGCAAAAAAAATGCAAATTAAATTAACCAAGTTCGATAGTGCATCTGAATCTCTGTTCCCAAGTCAACATTTACCAATAAGTATTTGTGTACGCACACATACGAGGTCATCCCGCAGCTGCGCTTGTGTGCGTGTGTCGTACACACTGCACAAGAATGCAACGCGTTGTTGACACAGCCAACTTCGATATTCCTTTATTTATTGCTATAAAAACCCTTTCACTACCTCTCAAAGCAATTGAAACCTTAAATTGTGAGACAGAGAATTGAATTTGGAATCGCTCCGCGAATCTTACGACCTTCTTTTATTTTCGCACGCCTATCCCAAACTAATGGACTGTGGAATCTATTATCAAGCTGCTAAGACACAATTTTCTTTGACTTTTCCGCGGTTCATAAGTTCAACTGTCCCTACGAATTTAGCGAGGTATATTTAAATAAGGATTTATGCGATACGTCTGGGGTTTTGGCGAGATCTGCGGATAAAGGAGTGTTTCCACTGAAAAAAGTCGAGATTTGGCCGCAGATTGCGAATTTTGGGAGTCACAATGGGTAACAGCAGACAGTCGCCTGAGGTATCACCCTTTAAAGTGTCCTGACAACCTTTTTTGCTGAAAATGCGATCATTAACAGTTTTAGGAAGAATATTTTTCTTTTTTTTTCTTCGTTTTTTGTCTGGACTTTGATTTACATCTTTTGCAATGTTAGTAAACAATGCAATTGTTCTGTACTTCTTACAACTCTACTACAATGACTGAAATAAAACTAACCCATAAGTCGTCTTTTTACCCATCCGCGATCATAACGGCAGTTTCATTAAAAAGACGATGTTATCTCAAAGCGGCTCAATTTTGTACTATTTTAAAATTCCTTACAAGATCATAACAGTATATGAGTACGGTTAAATACCAGCGTTTTACGCGGTGAATGCTTGCAAAACGTAAAAAATAATATATAAAACAGGCTCGTCTACATACCTTGGAACCTGTCTGTCGGTCCGTCCTACGCGTCCTGTTAATTAATGACAATCACTATTCGACAGATGTTGAGTGCACAACAACGTTTACTTTTAACAAAAAAAAAGGATGTAGATAATAATAATTAAAGTACTAGGAATCTGTTTGTTTGAGTGTTTTGGCTAAATCTTAAGAAAATACAGTCATGTATGCAAAAGAAAAACGAATTAATTGGATAATATGACATGTTATGAAATAAATGATTGCAAGACAATTTAGGAACTTCTCTTTATTACTTAATAAACGAATAATATAAAACCTATTTGAAACGTACTATAAACAAAAGTACCTACTTGAAAAAAAATAAACATTCTAAATTCAAAACTAAACCATCCATAGACAACGACAGGTTATGTAAATCCTCCGTGCGTTTAACGAAAACGAGAGTATCTTAACTATGGTGAATCTAAAAAAATCCACTTTCATTAAATCTTTCCCACCAGTTTTCGACCACTAAACCAGTTCGATAGCATCGCGTCCAAAAAAACATTATATTAATTTGGGATCCCCACAAAAAACGAAGATACGAATAAAAAAAGCTAATGGCCAAAAAAAAGAAAAAAGGTTCGATCTTTTTAAAAAAGGAAAAAGAAAAAAACTTACCGAAGAAAGGGTTAGGTTGGTACAGGTTGATACTATTGTTGGTCAGTTCTTCGGTATTTATGACATTCTTGATAATCTCACTGACAGTAATTTGTTACTGTACTTGCCTTTTAATAAATTGCAATGTATTGTGGACTTATGAATAAGACTAGCTTCTGCCCGCGACTTCGTACGCGGATCCTGTCCCTTATGCCAGCGACTACGGGGTCAGCAAAATCAAAGATATTTGAATCGTCTGATGTTGAATTTTAAGGGCCCGTTGATGGGAAAACGGAATACGCAAAATCATTCGAAACGTTCCACATATTTAACTTTTGTACGTCAACGATAAGAACTTAAGCGCAATAGGCGTGACCATAGGGATAAAAGTAGTGATTCTAATTAGTCCGCATTTTCTTAGTTCGACCTCTTTCTAGCCATGGTAATAGTTTCATTGTGAAGAAGATACCTGATCAATTAAAATCTAGCTGACTGCCCCCTCGCCCCCGCGTTACTGAGTAAGCTACCCTGTCACGAAGATAAATGGAAAATAATACAACACTCAAATAGCATTAAAACTCGAACATTCATTCTATAAAGTTTTGTAGTAAAAGGGTAAAATTGACGATGATATACCATCACCATTGAAAGTCTATCCTAAACTATTACCGCCTTCACCGCTTGGAAGTACTTCCAGCTTATTTATGATAGCTTCTGCCCGCGACTTCGTACGTGGATCCTGTCCCTTATGCCAGCGACTACGGGGTCAGCAAAATCAAAGATCTGTATCGTCTGATATTGAATTTTAAGGGCCCGTTGACTTGAAAACAACGGAATAGGTACGCATAGCCATTACAACAGAAACGTACCATAAATTTAATTTTTGTACTTCAACGGCATAAGCACAGCAGACTACCTAAACGAAACGCTGAGAACTGAACAGCAATAGACGTGACCATAGGGATAAGAGTAGTGATTCTAATTAGTCCGCATTTAAGATGTGTGTGGCAAAAATATTATGTAAAAAACATTAAATGTTACTGAGATGACAAAGTCGTGATGACTTAGTGGAAGTCGTGGTGGTTTAGTGGGTAGAGAACCAATCTCTCAAGTATGAGCGTGCGTCTTTGATTCCAGATCTGGCAAATACCTGCTAATGCAACTTTTCTAAGTTCGTATTTTCTTTCTACGTATATTTTGGATACCAATGACCGTTATTTAGAGGGGATGTTAAACTGTAGGTTCCGGCTGTCATTGAACAGTCTTGGCAGTCGTTATGGGTAGTCAGAAGCCAGTAAGTCTGACCAGTTTTACCAAGGGGTGTTGGGTTGAGCGGGTAACCGGGTTGTGGAGGTCAGATGGGCAGTCGCTCCTTGTAAAACACTGGTACTCAGTTGCATCGTGACTGGAAGTCGACCCTAACATAATTGGGATAAAGGCTCTTGAGATAATAACGACAAAAATAATAAGATATAAGCACCGCAGGACATCTGACGTCATCAGACGGAGAGTAGCGACCCCGCGGAGCTATATATACTGAGTCCTCCAAGGAGAGTATACTGTCCCCAATCTCCGGCCGGTCGGAGTGAACCATGACGGTAGTAGGTCTCACGCCTCTGACTTGGCTTGGCCGTCCAGAGTGGAGTCGCTGGAGCAGGGTTAGTAGCCCTGCTCGGAGGATAGGTGCCTCGTGGTAAGTGACCCACAGGGAGCGCGTAATCTGCGTTTAAAATCCGCCGAGGTATCCTCACACTTCAGTCGTTCATGATGTCCCTGTTGCCCTCTTGTTGCTATTCAGTTACTGATTCCCGCGGGTCTGAGTCTAAGTCTCCACCTGCCATTTTTTACATGTATCTAATACATTGTCATCGGCAGATATCCATAGTTCGCGTAGTTTCCCCATTCCTAGTCCATTAGCATCTCAATCACAATAGCCCAAGTAGTTTTCATCCATAGGTAGCAACAGTTTAGCACTGAAACGGGGATAGTCCTTGAGTACATTTCTATAGTGTATAAAGGGATAATCGTCGGTTTTGTGTCACCATTTCATTAAAGTTGTCTCAAAAGGGCTTCAGCGTGTTGGCTTCGGCCCCACGTTTTCCTGCCGAAAATTCGGAACTCTGTAGTCCCGAGGTCTGGAAGAGACATACAAAATAATAATAACATATAACGCAACAAATTCGGAGAGTGGGGGCTCGTGACGCCACGTCTGGGTATGTAAAATTTGTACTAAGCAGTGACTTAACACAAAATTCAAGCGTGTTATATCTTCGTTATTATTTGTTTGTGAGAAGAAGAAAAGAAAAAATACGTGTCCATTATTTTAGGGTTATCTAAAAGACGGACTAATTACTTTTTTTAATTCACCATTCCTATTTCATAACATTCATTTCTATACATTTTAAGACAGTGTAGTATTGCTCTTGAAGTTCCACATCAGGTGTTTTACATCTTCAATTTTTATAAGTCAACAGAGAGTGCTTATCAGATTGAACAACTTTTGCTGAAACGTCATACCTCTATATGCTATAGTCTAGCTGGGACCCTGGAGTTCCACATCAGGTGTTTTAGATCTTCAATTTGTATAAGGCAATAGAAAGTGCTTATCAAATTGAACAACTTTTGCTAAAACGTCATACCTGTATATGGTACAGAGAAGCTGGGCTCTTGGGGTTCTACATAAGGTGTTCCAGATCTTCAAATTTATTATCTCAGCTGAAAATGCTCATCACATGAAACAATTTTTGCCATGGCACCATTTTTGTATCTCTTATAGTTTTGTTGGTCTGTTGGTGTTCTGCCTCAGGTCTTCAAGTTTCGAAGATAAATTATAGCCTATATGTTGACCAGGCTTAATACTGATACAACAAAGAAAAAATCATTGAAATCCGTTCAGTAGTTCCGAAGATTAGCGTGTACAAACAAACAGACATACAGACATACAGACAAAATTTTTTTTTTGGATTTGTGCTCCATTACTGTTTCTAAACCCCACCCAATTATTATTTCTTTAATATATTCAATGTACAGACACACTTTTTTTACAGATTTATTATATGTATAGATTATTATATGTATAGATATATAATATATAAAATATTAATGTTATTGAAAATAAATAAGAAGTAAAAGAAGATTGTTTATCATCTGTTTGACATTAAGAGTGATTTCCTCCTATTAACCGTTAAAATGAATGTTTTTGTCATTATTTTCGTCTGTAATTGGTCTGTAAAACGTCAATCAGCACATATAATGCAATTATTCGCACGATGTTTGATTTTTCAGCTACACTGAATTTTGACAAAAAAAAAAAACAATTATTACCGATTTTGACATTTCTTTTCTGAAAACGCTATAAGAAAAAAAATACCCAAGTGCTGTAAGAAGAAATAAGGTTCTGTGCATACAACACATGCTACGCAATAAACACAATCTAGTTTTATTTATAAACAATAATAATATAAAGGTCCCGTGTACCGTCTATCAGCCATAATTACTGAATTAAATCACATTGTAGATAAGTTTTATTTTTATTACAAGGAATGTGGTCTCTGAGATCGAAAGTTGCAACTTGTGAGACTATTAATAGGGAACGGGGACTAAAGGTTGGGATACACGAGTAGCTTATGAAACTCTTGAAGACCTACAAAACATAGTTATTTAATAAAACTGATATTACCTAATCCAAAAATTAGAATCTAAATCTTACCGAATACATCATACAGAGGTTTTTATTATTTGTTTTCTTGTACCCTAAAAGCTCCGAAAGTAATGAACTGATTTGATTCCGCTTTTGGGAAGCTACACTATCCCTGGGTGACATAGGATATGCTTATATGCTATGTGGGTACGGGAAGAAACCGCAAGAAACAGCTAGTATAGTTAGAATAAAAAGAATTCAAAAGGATGCTTTTTTCCCTCTATGTTTTAAAATATTTTTCATAGAACCAGTAAGTCGGTTCAAAAGTTTAACCATGACGCATATCGTCTTAAATAATTGTATTATTCTTACGAACTTATTTACTAAATGTCTTACACGAGTTTCAGTTGTGGTCCAACCTTTATAACACTGTATGTTTTTTCTCTCATTGTATTAAAGTTACAGGTTACAAGTGATTTATAATATTTCCTGATTTAACACAATAGGTCACCGACATTTATGTGCAGAGATTGTGAAACGTGAAAATATTTAGGAAGTGATTTTACAAAATTATCTTGTTTCTCAGTTCTGTTATTTTCTTGAAATTGAAGTCTCTTTTATATTAAAAATAACCGTATTATAATAACATAGATTTTTATACGAAGATGAGAAAAACTAAATACATATGTTCTAAGAACTATCTCAACAAAAGTTTACCATCTTCAAAAAATAACTTCTAACTATAACAGTATGACGATGACAATAATAAATACCGTTCGCAAAATCAGGTGTCAATGACCTTTTTCTTTATTATTGGTAAAAAGTTGAATGAAAAATTGGAACCAAACCAATATTACCAGTTACCTGAGTGACAGATTAAGGTCAGGTTTTTTTTATCAGATTTTTTAACATAGTCAATATTTGGTCGACTTTAAAAAAACATTAAGTATGTATGTTTTTTCTTGACATTTTACGATGCATAACCAACATCACCATCTTTTCGCTAGTCTTTTCCAAACCATGGTAGGGTCGGCTTTCAATCTAACTGGATGCAGCAGAGTACCCGTGTACAAGTAACGACTGCCTATTTTTATTTTTTATTTACCCGGGCTACCTAATACCCTTTGGAAAGACTGGTTGTTAGACTTCGAAAATCAGCATTAACATAGAAATTATCAAAAACAAAAGCAAGAAAACACAAAAAATACTATTTTTCTTAAATGCAAATTTTCTACAACCTGTATAAAGCCAGTTGACATGTATACTGTCAATGCTAAGGTCACATTCCTTGCATCACATTTTGTTTATGGTGAATGCGCTTTTAATAAATCGTCTGAAATACCCCTATTACTTTAAGAAGATAGGCAGTAGTGTTAGCGTTAAAAATGTTTACCTAGTATTTTCATTAAAATTGTGACACTTCAAGTGACCCAGGGGCTGGTCAAAAGTCAGGTAAGCATTGTCATTCAACGTGGCAAGAAGGCATATTGTAAATATTGTTAGCCTATTTTCAGTAACTAATTTTGATTTTAACGGGAATATACTAGGTAAAGTTGGAATATTCTCCGTTATTGAATTCTAATGATTTTTTTCTTAAGGATTAATAATACCTGTGATATTGTCTCATATAAGAATAAGTAGAAATAATACATAAGGGAAGAAAACGCTTTAAAAACCAGCGATTCTGTGGAAACTGGTTCAATATAAAAATCACTTGATTTAAGCATAGATGTAAAGAACAATGTCAGACGCCCGTAGTAACTTAGGCTCAATAAAAATATTTCATGTACAGTGAAAATTCTTACAGTTTTTTGTGTAGTTTAATGTCAGAAGCTTTTCTATGTTTTCCACTTTTGCATTAAACTTCTCAAAACCAAATTATTAAAACGAAAAACCTGAACTCGATAAACAAAATAATTACTTATTAAAATGATTTTTTTTTTTTGGAAAACTTCTAGATAACAATTAAATATTTTAAAAGAAGTTAATATTTTATATTTAAATTGTTGTAGTAAAGAACTTTGTGTCCGTGAGAATTTAGTTTTAAAAGTTGATTGAGTGGGCCGAAACCTGACATTGTTC
This sequence comes from Helicoverpa zea x Helicoverpa armigera, assembly GCA_033682625.1. NCBI lineage: Eukaryota > Metazoa > Arthropoda > Insecta > Lepidoptera > Noctuidae > Helicoverpa > Helicoverpa zea x Helicoverpa armigera. The sequence continues at coordinate 1,830,290 of JAWIIS010000008.1, forward strand.
TTCACATAAGTACTATAACTTCTATTACATTAATACGAACCTCCTGCCAAAAGCTTTTTAGTGTAGATTAAGTATTATTACCTCAAAAGATCGAGAGGTGTGGAGGCAAAATGGGGAGGCCTTTGCCCAGCAGTGGGACAGTACGGGCTAAGAAAAAAAAAATAACTATCTCATCATCTTCCTGGCCTTATCCTGATTTTATTTGAGGTCTGTTATGTTTCCGTCTTTCATACTCTTCTGTCTGCCATCATCTCTGAAGTAACATTTGTAACAACTACCTATCTACATTGAATTGAGAACATTTTCATCATTATTACGAACCAGTAGACAGCTATACAGACACCAGGCATCCCCCAACAGCCTTTCACATCCCAATAAATACCTAAACAGAGTTGAATCGTACAATTATTTCTCCACGTTATTCCCACGTTCCCACCCTTTTTAAGTCACAAAAATTATTGCGACACCTCCCACACAATCTTCAACCCTAACTTCGTAGTAATAAGGTAAGTATTTGCGTGGTGTTGTAAGGGTGGTTCCGAAGTTGTCCCACACAATTATCAACTCTAACTACGTAGTAATAAGGTGAGTATTTGCGTGGTGCTGTAAGGGTGTTTCCGAAGATGACCGAAGATTGCCGAGCGCCCGCAGCGAACAGGTGCTCTATCTTGTACATCTTGATGACCGGACGTAGGACTGTCATTAGTCTTGATACTTGAAGATATTAGTTTTGCTTTTATTTTGGTTATTGGTGAATCGTGATGTTTTTAATGGGTAATAAAGATTATTAAATTAGATTAGCATGCTAAAATACTTCAGTTGTTATTCCCAATATTAATTTCAGGCTCCACATAGTTTAAAGTCATCTTAGCATAATATTTATTTGTTTTTTAGAGTTACCTAATTCCTATCATGCAAAAACCGCTACCTATTTGTATTAAGTTATTCAACAGGTTTATTGAAAGCGAGCTTTGTGATATCTTATAATCTGTGCTTAGTTATTACTTCACATTTGCGCTTCATATTGGATAGATTTGTACTTTACTTCGTATTTCCAGAATATTTTCCGAACATCTAGAACATCATCTATAATTTGGTTAATTTCATTTTAAATATAAAACTGAAACACAATACAGGTAACTACCTTAACTCGTCGAGTATCAAAACCTACTGTACCGTCTACACATCTCACGTGGCCGCGAGTATGTAAGGGTTAATAAAGAATGTCGGTTCATGTATAGGCGTATAGGTACCAAAATCGAACTAGAATTATAAAGACATAATGTGGTATTCATTTGTGGAGCTTTTCAAGACTTGAATTAATTGAGCCTTTTGATTTGTATGAAGACCTAGTTAAACTCCCACTCTGGTGACAAAATACTTAGTATTTACATTGTTTGTAAATAAAAATTGTCAAATAAATAATAAATATGTAATTGCTGCGGGATTGTTAGAAAGAGGTACCGCGACCCTAGTATCTACATAAAGAACTTATGAAGGAACATGATGGGTTTTAGTCAGTAAGAGCCTGACACTCCTACACGCTGCACCCACAGCGGGATTATCATTTGATGATTTCCCATCAAAAAAATAAAATAAAAGGTCTAAGATCGCCATGAGTATGTGAAAAACTTCTATATTCACGTAAAAAAAAAAACAACACAAAAATACGTTTCAAAAAGGGAAAGTCTCCTAATCTTCCACCATTTAAAAAAGTACACACTGAACAAAACCATCACCTAAACAATTACCAACCATTGAAGCACATCCCACAAAATTAGGGCACTTTTAATTAGTGCCCAAATACTATTAGGTGCGCATCGAATGCGCGGACGCAGCTATCGACGCGTGACGTCTTGCCATCCATTGTCTTCTCGATAAACTTAACTAACGGACGCTTAATAAGCTCAACCTTTAACTTCACGCCTATTTTACCTTTTAGGGTGAGCAGTATAAGTTCAAGTTTTTGGATTTTTTTGGTGAATATCTGCGAAATTACTGAGGTGAAGTACAACGGACTGATTGTTGGGAGATGGAATGAGGCGTATCTCCAGTTGTTTGTATGTCAAGGGCTTAGAAGGTAATTTATGGATACCGTTACTGCGGATGGGTTCTTTCAGTAAAAAGGATTGATTTGTGGAAGTTCAGACTGTAGTGTAGTTTCAGTTGACAAGCAACAGATTCTAGGGTATGTATACAACTGTCATGATAAAGTGATTAATTAGTTTAAAATCTGAAAACTATAACCAAGAAGTGCCTCTCACAGAAAATATTTATTTACAAAGTAGCTACAAACATAATTTTAAAGGTTCGTGGTTCTAAGTACCTTTATGAAAAATAACATTGTGGGCCTACAAAAAAACTTTCATAAAACCTACATTCCACCTTAAATAATAACGTTCAATAACGAGAAAAAAAACTAGAAAAATAACTACAAGCTTTTCTATTATATCCTCAAAAACACATTATAACAAAAATATAACCTAAATTGCTAACAGGTTCCACGTGAAATTTAAAATATAAGTGGTAGGTATAAGGGCGAAGGGCTGAAATGGTAAAAAATATACATTTGATGGAGTGTAGTTTATCTTACAACTGGGAAAACACACTGAAAAAATATCGTGCGCCAAGGAAAATATTCGTAAATGAAAAAACAGCAGTCGCCGGCAAGTGGCGGGCAGGGCTGTCGCTATACACAAAATTATTATAAGTACTATAAAAAAGTGTTTTTTTTTTTAAGTGTAACATGTGTACATAGATTATGATGATAGATGTGTAGGTTAAGCAACCCTTGGGTTGTGCGGTCGGTCCTCAGATGACCGTTTTGTCAAGACGAGTTACTCCACATTACAGTTTTAAGGAAGGCAAAGTCAGAATGTTATTAGTGTATGATATTTTAATTATAACTAGTATTTTCTTTGGCCCTGTAGTAAAATAAAGCAAATCAACTTATAATAGGTATTTGTTGTGACTCTCTATGATATTTCCTTTTTGCGACCGTAGATTTTGGTCTACTACAACTAAAATCTACTATACCTATCATACTGTGTATTTCAGCTGTATGCCTTCCCTCACATATGCCATTGACTTAGATGCCTGCAACTTATCCATCTTAGTAAGCATTTGGGAAAGGGAGACTTGAAATCATTTTATTTCATGGCAACCCTAACCCGCACAAAGTATAGTCTCTATGTAAACGTAGCTATAGGTAGCGACGGCCGCGACACCTGCCCGCTAAATGAGAGTTAACAGTACTTCTCTTATACCTAGCAGGAGTATAGAGAAGCATATCTTTTTAGCTTAAAGATATCATGTTTTAAATAGCATCTTACATAGCCGTCAGTAGATTTGCATCTTTTTTAGGCAGGAAATCATCAGACGATGATTGATGCGGGAAGACAACATAGAAATGTAATACATTTTAACTGAGTTCCCAAAAAGGAAGAGATTCTTAATTCGGATATACTTAGTTAAATCAAACCTTATTCTTTCTGGAGATCCGGGCCGCGGTAGCTCTATCGTATAATCAGCCCCAAGTAGATTACACCCTCTGGATGAGAATTAACGTGATTCAAGTGTTTTTCATTGACGTCTAGAAACGGCATCTATCAATAGTGTATTTAGTATTTAGTGCCCAAAATATGAATAATGTTACACATGAGCATACTGTTACGTAGTTTCACGTGCCAACCTAAAACAAGACAAAATTACCCGCCAAAAAATACACCGAAAAAAAAACGCCAGAAAAAAATATATCCAATTTCTAGACCTACATAGGTACAAGATTACTAAGATAATAGGTACATCAAATGAAGCGTCGACGTCGCGGTAAAAAAAACACTGGTTAAAATCTCCCCTAGCCGCTGTTGTTTTAGGCTTCGCAAAATATTGGGTTTCGTAAGCGAAGAATAACAGTGACGCGAGCGCACCCCCCTCCCCCTATGGGTGACGAGAAACGCGTAATTATGTTTATTGATCATTTTGTATTGTTTTTCTGGTGGTATCGGTTTTGTGGGGAGTATATCTTAGACACCATTGACTGTGTTTCGGATGGCACGTTAAACTGTAGGTCCCGGCTGTCATTGAACATCCTTGGCAGTCGTTACGGGTAGTCAGAAGCCAGTAAGTCTGACACCAGTCTAACCAAGGGGTATCGGGTTGCCCAGGCAACTGGGTTGAGGAGGTCAGATAGGCAGTCGCTTCTTGTAAAGCACTGGTACTCAGCTGAATCCGGTTAGACTGGAAGCCGACCCCAACATGATTGGGAAAAGGCTCGGAGGATGATCGGTTTTGTGGGACCTGTTTCTAGTTATAGTTGCTAAGGTAGGAAGCTCTAGGTTTTTATAGAACTTGTGAATAAAGTTTGATCCCAATATCTGTACTAATGTAAAATGTGAATTGTCAGTTAGTGATGTAGTAGAAAGTAATTAGAGGAACCAATTTTGAACATTATTTTATCAATACAAAGCTGCGCGTCATTTGGGATTTTCATAGGCTATCCTTTACCAGGCAGTTTCTTTGACGCGGGTAAAACAGTGGGATTCAGACAGTCGTACACGCAGTAACACTAAAACACAGCTCTGACTCACACGAAATGTTATTCCAAAAGACACGCTTTTCATTAATTCAGTATCGAAAAAAAGCTTTGAAAAAAATGTCACCGAAGCTATGACGCATACATTTCTCGAAATATACTCGCTTAATAAACCAAAGCATTTTCAATCTGTAAGAATTTCCTAACAGGAAATTTTTTGAATAGTCTTACTTGAACGTCCATTGCGTTTTTCACGTGGAAAACTTGAATTGGGGCAGTTGGTTACCAAGAAATGTATATCGAAATACATATTTGATATCGGTTTTTTTGCAGCCACTGAATTGAAGGCTGTGTTTCTAAGAATTGAATCGATTCAGCGTCTAATGAGCGATGAATCTAGACTTTCCAATCGATCAGGTCCAAAATCGATTTTTGCATAGTGCTGTAGCCACGCGCCTTTCCGATCGATTCTCCGCGCGTGGACAGTCACGCACGTTCTATCTGATCTCGATGCCCACTCGATTCGATATCGGTTCACATTTTTTCTCATTGGCTTCGGGTTTTTTTTAAACCTTTTGTCGAAGGCGCCCGTTTTTTGGCGCGCGTCGCGCTTGTCTCGGACCAATCTCTTTGGTAATTTCCTTTTTTTGTACTTACCTATTGTCGACGGTCCGGTGCAACTTGTTTTTGGATTTATATAGACCGTTCATTCTTAATGGTTGAATTAAATGTTGCCGATGACCGTTACTGTAGTTTTTTTGTACGAAAGTGAGGCGACTTTTTTAAGCTTTTCGCCACGCAAATTTATTTGGAGAAAATTGGAGGGAATCTGCCGGTATAGATAGTTTATTGAGTTTTTGTTGAGATTTTCAAAAGATTTAATTCCGATCTAGACAGCTTTTTGATACCTGGTAACTTTTTTCAGTATTTCACTAGATCTCATTAAAAGCTAATTTTGAATTGGTTTCGCTTTTAAATCATTTAAAAAAATACAAAATCTCTCTCTGAATTTCAAATTAACATTCCTAAGTTTGTCTCCTAACAACAGCTAACCAAACCAGATGCAATTTTGCAAAAACACAATGGAAATTGAGACCTGGTCTAGGAACATGCCTCTATTTTTGTCGTTCACTTCCATGAGCTAGTTTTTTTAACGAAGCAACCAACCAATAACCAAAAGCTTATATCTTCAACAACAAAAGCAACACAATTCATCACCAAACCCAGAAGCTTTCCTGTGTGGTCTTCAGTGAAATCGTGCACTAATCACCATCAGGTCGCGTGCTGATAACCACTGCGGAGACAGGTGCGCCCCCTCAGGCGATGCTGCCAAATATCTGATGTAATGCTGTAAGAATGTGTGTTGCGGTTTTGTTGGTAGTTAATTTTGAGGGTTAACGAGAGTTTTGTGTTTGGGGATATGTAAAAGTATGGAGAAAATTGGTGTGACGGCTTCTAGTCTTTATATGATGCTTCTGAGTATCAGTCATTTAATGGAAGTGACTGCCTATCTGATCTCCTCATCGCACTTATCCGAGCAACCCGGTATCAATTGGCAAGACTGGTTGTCAGACTTTGTGGCTTCTGACTGCTCGTAACGATTTTGCCTAACCTTATCATCGGTCGAAACGTACTTTTAATGAGTCACGTGCAGCTCTTTCTCTTTTAGATCTCTACTACAGGGAGGAGAATTACAAGGTCAGCATAACTTGAGTTCCAAGCAAAAACCCTTGACCCACTAACTTTCAGTAGTCACTTATTACACCTAATAACGATTCTCTAATAACGGCAATCATGTCTAAAAATAAAATGTATAAAAGCTTAAAAACACTAATCATCAAAATTAACTTTTACCAAAGATGAGGTTTTTCTGAATCATCCAATTAGTCAATCTCACTTAGCGAAAGAGTTAACTCATTTGATCGTAATTTGAGGTAGCATTTTTAACCGACTTTGTCTAATTTGTTCAAATCGAGGGTAATGTTTTAACTGCACAATTCGCTAATTCATGTATGACTTTGGAAGTTTCGATTTTTTACAACGTGTTTTCACATTTAGTACTAATACAAGTAGATAATACATAGTTTTGGATTATAAGGACATAAATAATTTTCTAAATTTCAGTTCTCATGTGCTGGTATTTTTTAAGAATTTTCTCCACTGAAGTAGATTTTCTGCCATTTTTAAGTCCTCATCTTTATACCATTTGTTTATATGTAGTTCAAAGTTATCTTCAATACACAGTTAGCACGTCAGCTATAAAATAGAATAGATGTTCTCACCTCATATGAACAAATTACTCTAAAGTCGTTAGAAAGGCTGTCATTAATTCATTATCTCGATTGATTGGGATGCTTTTAGTGTTTCACTATTGGGAATGGCACGCCAATTGCTACCATCCGATAATAGTTACAAAATTTGGTGAAAAGAATAATTGTTTCTATAATAAAAACTTATTAAAGGCCAGTACTTATCACACAAATAATTTAATGACCAAAACTAATGTTTGGACGCTGAAGAGTGTGCTTGCCAGCTTGAACACTCCAATCTTAGTTACTACTGGACTGATTTGAATATCAGTAATACACAGAAAAAAAAACATAGCGGCCAAATTGAGAACCTCCTCCTTTTAGGGAAGTCGGTTAAAAAATATTTTGATGTTACTCAGATAACCCTACTCCCCTTATCGAGGAAGGCTATAGGTTACTTTTCATCCTACTTGAGTAGACAGATTAGTTCCGGCGGGACGCGAGTGAAATCGCTGGTGTAACCTAGTCGTTTTATATTCTATGTTAATAATACCATAATACCCATTATTATAGAGCTATGATTCATGGCTATATCTATTCAAGATGGCTCCCATATTTCTATCATCTGTTGACTATTAGCATGTTCTGGAATTCCCAGTTCTTTCAATAATAATTTGGCCATCGGACCATAACGAGTATTTTGTGGTTACCTACATGGTCTTCAAGCATAATAATACGAAGTTATCTTTACCCAGTGGTAAGTCCATAGTCCAATATCATAAAGTAATGGAAAGTTTAAGAAGTTATTGGAATGCTCCTCATGTTTTTCAACAAATATATATCCTGAGTTTGACAAGGTAATGCTATGTAGGTACTTTGGATTCCAGGTAAGGCCCTGGTATATAAAAGGCCTACGAAGGAACACGATGGGTTTTTAGTCGGTTAAAGTCTGACACTTCCTCACCGCTGCTAATCAACATTGTTAAAAAAAGGTCAGACCAACATAGATGTAACTATATCTTAGATACCAATGACTGAGTGCAGGTAAAGGAAAACATCTTGAGGAAACTTTGACTAAATCACCAATGCGCTCTGAACAAGCGTAGTGTTTAACGCTCATTCCTCTCTGTATGAGAAATACCTGTCTCCTGGAATGGGACTGTAAAAAACCTGATTACGATGACGTCTGATTACATAATCTTGGCGAATTAATAAAAATCCCTTTTACCTAACATTTAATATACATTCTATCAACCATCATTGCAATGGCTCAATCCATATCAAATTAATGAAATCGGTATTCATTGCCCACGAGTAACATTTAGCTTGCCCTTTGGAAGACAACAGCGATCACTGGCTACCAGCAGTAACAGCTAATGATTGAGGGCACTTAACATTCATGATCTGCTGACGTTTTGGTATGGGCTTCCGTCTGACGGAGCGTGACTGTGAAAGGCTTGTGGGGTAGTGATAGCTAGGATATATCAAGCGTTAAATATAATACTTAAAGACCGGTAACACTGGCTTTTCTCTGTTGATGCTGCTGTTGCATCTGAACACCACCTACATTAAATAATATAAACCAACAAAACCTGACAGTTTTGCTTTACTAAGCTATCGACCGACTAAACCGCTTCGTATTTTGCGGGGTGTCATAGGTGGGTATTATTTAACAAAATCATGTAGGTAAGTGTTAGCTACCTAAGCTTTAGCTAAACCGAAGAAATGAATACATAATTTTGTGTAACTTAAATAAATATGTCGACGTCTATTATTCGATACTGATCTACAATAATGATTGACTCATAGCTCAAAATTAAGGCACTAATTTCTTCCATGCGCGTTCCTGACCCAGTCCGATTTGAAAAATGCCTTCATTGTTAGAGAGCACATTTTTCTTAGGAAGACTACATTCTACTTTATTTGGGTGCGTAAAACCACGCACGGTAAAAGCTTGTTTCTTTTATATCTATAGCATATCTACCACTATACAAAAACCCAAACCCACCGGTACATATCTAAGAGCATTTTACATCTTCACTCGCCAACCGCAGCTTTACGCTTAACAGTCGGTATCTAATCTCCACCATCTCGATAGCCCAGAGATGCGTCAAAAATAGAATGTATACTAATGGTATCATAACATGGAATTTCCCATGTTTTTGTACTGTTCATTTAAAAGATAATTAGGTATTAAAGAAGTGAGGTTTCACTAGATGTTGTACAGCGGATTGCGATAACCGATCTATCAATTGTTTTCGGATTGGAGATTGAATTTTGAAATTAGCTTCATATATTTAAATTATGTTAAATACCAATCTCTCTGGCTCTGTCTGGATCTGTTATTGTAATTGGCAGATATTGCATAGTTGAATCAGTAGATTATCCTTCGATTTGTTAGAAATGTAATTTAAAATTGAAGTAGGTAGGTACCAAAGATTCTTTGTTTGAATGTTATAATTTGAACTTTTCAGTGTTAAATAGCCTCTTCATTGAGGCAGAGTTTCATCTGGGTGCATCGAGTAGATCTCACGTACCCTAGGTTTGTCACTTGCAAGCGAAGGAATGATAATTTGTTCTGTAGATATCTATCGTAAGCAGTAACTTCTATCAAAAGAAGGCTAACTCTGCTGTCTAGATTTTGCATATGAACTGTGGTTTGAAGATCTAGTTCACGATAATAAGTTTTTTAACGTCTTTCAGGCGATAGAAAGTCAGTATGATTAGATTCAAAAACAGTTTGGTTTTGGTCAAATTATCTGGTGTCAAATATGAATTTTATGTGTGCCACGTCAGAGTGCACAATAAATTACAAAATCTTGCAAAAGATGTGGCTTTTTATTACATGTGCAATTCAGAATCGGTCATGTAAGATGTTAAGCAGCAAAAACTACCAAGCTGACTATCGCCTAATTATCAAATACCAATATAAATGACTCATAAAGTGAAATAGTGACTCTCCCATTACATTTTGTACCATGAAAAATCCTATTCATAGTCCATAACTACAACCGAATAGTACTCCAATCAATTTCCCAAAAACAATCCGTCTAGCCATCACAAAATCATCGGCCGACTAAGCCAAATCCCGCCAAATTAATTGTCACAAGTTTTTTACGCGCCAAAGCCGTGCGTCTGTCATAATCTGTGGTAGAATAATCGTCGCGCGTGCGAAAACCAACTAACTGTTACGCCATAGAGTAGGAAGATGTAGAAGGTTTTATGTAACTAAATAAGAAAAAATAAAATAAATAAGTAATAGCTTATTAATGAATGTTGTAGCTATGTGTTATTCACATCCAAGATGCACATTTTTTTTTAAGGTAGGAGGTATTAACCCTAAATAAATGCTCAATTTGTACCTTGTATTACCAAATAGCGAGTTTATATTTGAAAGTAACAAGCGATTAATAGTCACGAATAAGAAGTCAGAATTTAGAAAAATAACTAATCATCTTGTTAGCACATGACCTGCCAAAAAAGAAGATCTTTAAAAATAACTTACCTACTAAAGATACAGGAAAGAACATCAACATATCATAGTTTACTTAGTCAATGGACGCTCTGTAACAACCTTCTTCATGGTAACGCGCCATGAATCACCACAGATACAAAATACAAAGGTAATTAAGGCCACGAGCTCACCTGTTCAGGGACCCCCGGGCATAGACATGTAATTGTCTGTCAAACTGACAGATTAGGCTGAATAGGTCATTATTGGTGCTACTCTAAGCGCTGACAGATGAGCACGGATTTTAGACCATTAGAACAATCTAGAAATAATGAGCTCTAGAATTTGATAGGATAATTAGCATTTAAGTATTTAAGTGATTGAAGAGAAATGGTTTATTTTTGCGGGCCAAAAATGCGAACTCAAATTATGTATTTTATCTTAAACTGGGAAATTGGTCAGAATTCAGTAGCATTGTTTTATTGTAAACTAGCTTCCGCCAGCGGCTTCGCCCAGGTGGTGTATTGATAAAAAGTAGCCTATGTGTTAATCCAGGGTATCATCTATCTACATACCAAATTTCAATCAAATCGGTCTAGCCGTTTTTGCGTGATTGAATAACAAACATACATCCATACATTCTCACAAACTTTCACATTTATAATATAAAGTAGGAAGTAGGATAATATAAGTGTAGGACTAGCTTCCAGCAGCGGCTAAAATCATCAAATAATTACAAAAACAAAGAATCGGCCCAGTGGATCCTAAGTTTAGCGCGTTCCAGTAAACAAACTCTTCGGCTTTACAGAAGGTTTGTAAAAAATCCGTGAAGCCTAATTGATACAAAAGTGTAAAGCTCATTGCTTTGGGCCAAGCCTTAACAAACCACTTCGTTGACCTAATATCTACATTTTCGCGAAAGACACATTGAAGAATTTATTCACTAACTTATAATAAAAGTCTGTCTAGTCAGAAATTGACTCATTAGCCGATGTATAACGTGGTTGAAGCCACAAATCTGTTTGTTTGCTATCAACATTATTGCATTCGGCAACGGTCGTGCGGTTACGGATTTGTCTATGGTTACAGTTAAAACGTGTTTGTTTAATAACCAGACATTATTGGTTAATTGTATATGTTGTACATTGTCTATGGGCTTTAGGAAAACTACTTACTGCAATCGGATTAAAGGTAGCATATACTTTTCTCAGACTTTTATTTTAAATCGGTTCAGTCAGTAGCTTTTACGCGAAAGCGCGTCAAACGAAGTTACTTTTCATGTTAAATATTAGCAAGATTTTTTTTCGTTATCAAGGATGTAAAACGAATGCCTGGTATTTACTAGATATTATAAAATAAAAAATCAATATTCTTGATCCAATTAAGTCTCTCGACTTAGCGGTCCCAGATGTAAATTTTAAATTAGTCACTTTAGTTTATTTTGATTATGCCTAACCACCTTATAACATGAATTTGTATTAGAAACTGCATTATGAGCACTGAAATCCCAAATATTATTTAGAAAGCTGAGGTAGACCACAAAAATTGTAGCACTTTATGACTTTATTCAGGTCTCTAATGTATGTAGAGATCTAGATATATGAATAAGTTTTATTTTGTACATTAAACCATCGTGAGTACAGTGACTACATTTACAAGCTAATATTATTTCCCCATGGCTCTGTAGTTGAAGGTTTCTGAGTGAAATAGAGGATGGATGAAAAAGGGATGTGACTAACTAATATTACACTAAGTTCTGAAATACTGAAAACTAAACGTAACTGAAAATAACACAAAGTATTTTTTTTTTGCTTGCTTCTTTAGTCGTAACCTTAAAGACTACAAAACAACTGAAACAGTTTAAAAAAAATATTTCCCTGTTGCAAAGCTACATTATACCTACGTAATATAGACCATATTTTATTCGAGAACCAGAAGATCTCACCCGTGATGCATATCTAGGATATAGTTTACAAGCAAGCGTACCCGCAGGCACGTCTAGCAACAAAGCTGTTAAAGCATTTGCTTTCGGGAATAGGTTCATCATTATCTATCCATCCTCGTATCTGTTCGATCTATAACTGTACCTCCGTAATTATTGTCTTCACTTTGATGGAATAGATTCGGCAAATATAGATGCCCACTCATATGTACGGTCGACATATTCAGTGATGAAAAAGTTGTGGTTGTAAAAATATCATACATACTTAAGTGTGAAAATGAGATTAATTGTCACGATTAGTTAAAATTTACTTTTCTTCTGATTTATTGAGAAAGTCGGAATTGCTGCTCTTAAAAATGTAGTTAAATATTAGAATAAGTATTTTGTAATGAAATAAATAAGTAGATATCTTCAGCCTCAAGATACGCATATCCTAAACCCTATACTTACCTAATAGATGAGAAAACCTGTGTCCTGTTATTTTGTATTCAGATGAGTGATATTTCAAGAATTGCGTAGATCACTGAAAAGGGACCATTGCCCATGCTTTCGTTTATGAAGTTTTGTTTAGGACAGATAAAATAAAAAATACCCAAGAAGTTTGCTCTATTTTGTTTACTATCGCTACCGACTGGCCAGTGGCGAGCACACGTAAGGAGATGGGCATGACATGCACTACCGCCACGCTACGCCACGCCACTGACATTTCTTCATTAAAATTCTATTAACGGAAGCATTCTCATAAAAAAACCTATCAAAAACCACCTAAGTCACAACACTAACAACCTAAAACCAACCTTAGCTCCATCAACTTAAAGCTCAAATTCCTCTAATCTGATTTCTGCAGTTACGTCAATTAGGTGTGTGAGAAAACGTGCGAAAATGTTTTGAACTTTATTGGTCTGCAAAAAGGTTGGTTTTCCCTTAAAGTGATAGCAGTCAATCATGAAAAATCTTCAAGAGACAGGTAGTTTTCACGATCGCAATACGGTGATCGGAAGTCGATGAGTAAAAAAAAACGATAGGAAAGTTTGTTTATTTATGTATGTATTTGAATTTTGGAGAATTGTTATTGTGCCCTACAATAGTATGATTTGAGTAAAAGTTCTTCAGTGCCATGTAAATAATAATGTATTACGTGCATGAATTTCAAAAGTTTTATTTTTCACGATTTAAAGACATTCACAGACAATATTTTTGATACCTTCATAGAGTATAGATATTTTTAGTTACATTCACGAAATGACAAAACAGTTATAGGCAAGGCATGTTTTATAAACCTGCTCTTAGCAGGCTTACAATGTTCTTATACAGAGCCAAGCCATCCCTGTGTGGTAAATGTGTGGAGATATGCTGCTAGTCAAAAACTTACAAATCCAGATACTTACACACATAGGCTGATAAACAAATCCTCCTTTGCATTGCGAAGTCGGTTAAAAAGAGGTGCTTCATAGATTTCAGATACAGGCGCCCGGGGAGTCGACTCAGCCGTTATTATATTGATAAGCTAATTATGATATAAGTTATCGGCACGAATCTTGAGCTCTGACCTACATCTGCGCAGAAGTGATTTATTAGCAAAGAACCAATCCCGACTGACGGCTATGACACGATGCACTGCGGGCCAATCACCGCTTTAGCCCGCCCCCGCGCCTCACTTCATACCATAAAAGGGACCCAAAAAATTACTTCTGCGCAGGTGAAGGTCAGAGCTCAAGATTCGTGCCGATAACTATACTCAAAATTCCCCAAATCTAAAATATCTCAGTTAAAAATTAATTTTCAACAACTAAAGAAATAAAACTTTGCACCAAAACGGATGGGGTTTATTGAAGAAATCAGCATAAATCTTCGCGCCATGCCATGGGGGGCAGCTTGGCACGCCGAGAAGGCGCTCTGCCAAGCCTTCCGCTGGCCGACAGACAAACCTTACTTACAATATTTACACAACATAAATCTTATTGTTGTTGAATTATTTGGGTTTGAATGTTGGTTGGTTGTTGGTACTAGTTGTGGTAGTGTGTGACGGGTATAGGCTTTTAAGTGACGGGGTTGAAGGGTTCTTCGGAAGTGGCAGGTGCCCTGAAACTTACAGGGTAACTGAAAATGTCATGCGTCCATATTAAACATAAAAGTATCATAAGCGAATATACATAAAAATACCATAGAGGAGCTCGTGTCTAAAAGCTGCACGTTGAGCGTTCATGAGGTGAAGCAACGCTTGACGCGTTTGGTTGGTCCGTGGATGGCTGATCTTGTCATGACGATTTCCTATGTGTTTCGGAAAGCACATTAAATTGGTGGCTCTTTTATGTATAAATATATAAGTTGTAGTAAATTCCACTAGTTAATATAAATGTGAAAGTTCGAATATTCGTATGTTTTACCTCAATTAAACTTTAACTGTGCTTTAACAATGAAAAAGTATACCTACAATAAATAGGTCTGGATTGCGGTCTATTTATGTTAACTCGTAGATAAAATTGTATGCCATAGATATACTTATTAAAAATACTTATATTCCACACATATTTAAATTTAAAAAAACATACCTACTTATCATCATCATTTAGAAACCCTCCGTCACATACAAATAAGGTTAGCTACAGACTATCATAATGATACAAATTTTTCTCAAACAGCCTTGACAGTCTACTAGCCGAGTGTTACTGCCCTCTTTTCTATTTATAAACTTATATAAAAAAAACAACTATACATATATAAAAAAGTAACTAGTGTATGTGCAGTTACAAAGACACTAAGATGGACCGGTTTATGCGAGATAAAGTGTAGATAGTAATTATAATTATTAAGTAGTTGATTAATATACTTGGGTGTGTAAAAAACTGTCTGGGTGATTAAAAGTGTGTCTGTTAGTTGTGAAATGTGTGACTAAGTTATTTTTGGTGATTGGGGTTCTAACATAAGTTAGGGTTAAAATTATCTTTACCGATATTAATCTAATTGAAATACATGATAACAAGATTAGATTCTATTGATAGTGTAAGTCGAATCCCATCCCTAAAATCATAACTATTATCTTTGGTCAAATTGGGAACAACACTAGTTGAAAAAGTCTACATGCTCTATGATTAAGTATGATTGTAAATTAAAAACTCTCTGTAAAATTTTTGCTCTGCTAATAAAAGATGGTGCCCAAATTTAGTGCTTTTCATTAATTAGGTATTATGCACTAATCATTAAATTACAATAGATTCCTTAAGACATCTTAAAGCTACGTGATCTTACCTATGCATAAGTTTTTTTTTTTAAGTACCTAACCTAGTTAATATAACGATGATTTTAAATTTTTCTTAGATACCAGCAACTGATTAAGTAAATAACATTCATAATATTGTGAATAAGTGGTAAAATTATTCCAAAAGCGACCTTAGTTAATCTCCTTGATAAATCATGCACTTATAATAAAATGAGTAGGTAATCATACCTTTCACTCTAATTCTATTATTTGCACTGAATCCTTATATCACACAAACATGTGTCATTTTCTACTTTTTAAGTACGATGTCAAATCTTGGTACAATCTCGCGGTATGCCTACCTGGTGGTCGGAATTCCCCAGTCATGTAACAATAACTCTCAATTATAAATTCATGTGTATTATGTTAAACTCGGCGGTAATGATACGGAATATACACGAATTCACGAATAAAACTTACAAAAAATAGATATGTTATAAGAAACTAGCTGTTTCAAGCGGTTCCATTCATGTCCTGGAAATGTCAGGCTAAAGAGTATTTGTACCTTTGTGGTTTTGGCGTAAAAGAGTGACAGACAAAATCAAAAAATCAAAATTAATAGGGGGGGGGGAGCCAATATTCTAAGGGAGTTAAGAAACGTTAAGAGATTGTTGGTGAAACCGGGCATGAGACTTTCGCATTTAAGTATAATATTTGTGTGTATTGTATATAATCATTATTAATCACAGTATTTCCCTTAAAATCAAGAATTAAACCGAATATTAGTAAACAATTTATCGAGTTGTTATGAAATGCGATTTAATAGAAAGTATTTTTATTGATTCAAAATAATTTCATTTCATTTATTAAACAACATTCAAAGCTTTACAAAAGTTTTTTTATGAAAATAATTTTCGTTTTTTATTAAAATACTACATCAGACATATTTTTTCACCGCCGTTATGATTAGAAGCTTCTTGTAAAAATAGAGACATAAAATTTGGTTACCAATGTAATTAAAGCCTTAAAGACTGATATTTGCAGGTTTTATGTGTGTAGCGAATTAATAATAGAGTATTTTGTATAATGTACTGTATTTACTTTCCGGTCTATAGAAGATTTTTAGAAGTGCCTGTAGATAATTTTTATAGTGATGAAGAATTAGTAAAAGTTATTGGACTTCTCGAAAATGTGTCAGTTTCGTATGTTATTTCTCTTATTCAAGGAGCAATTTTTATTTTCCCACTGCTGGGCACAGGATCCGTTTCACATAGATAAGGATTGAACATAAATAACCATGCTTGCTCAGACCAGGTTTCCTCCACCCTTCAGTCATTGATTCCAAGATATACCAAGTCATTGTATAATTGTTTTTTTAAGGTATACATTTTTCCTTGCCTTCCTTCGTTTTTAAATGATAATTGTAGAACATTTTCCAATAGATAGCAATACTGTAGTTAAAAACAAAATGAACTTATGTTAACCTTTTTTTTGCAATCAACAAACTAATATTCATCGAATAATTCGATCCACTTATTATTCAAAATATATTTTTAGACTAATTTCAATAATTCACATATTTACTTAAAATACTTAAAATGTAACATAACAACATAATCTAAATATTTTACCTGTTCGGCTCGTGACTTGACATTGAGGGAATGTTTGAAAATAAAACAAATAAATATCTTTGGCGAAGAAAAAACAAACAAATATTCAAATTGAAAACCACCTCTTCTTCGGGAAGTCGGTTAAAAAGCACGTAGAACTAAATTAGGTACTAAATTAGCAAACTACGTAATTCTTTACACCTGTAACGACTTAACTGTCTGCAATTTTCAATATCCCTTCAGGATTTAATATTAATGTGTGAATTTGCAAATAGTACGACTTTTCATAAAAAGCCTACAAAGTTATGTTTAGTGATTTGCAATATCAATAGGTAATCTTTTATCCGCCAAAACATAACAATTGCTTTATAGAGACCAAGTCAAACCTCCCAGATCTTTCTACTCTATGAGTCAGACTAGCAAAAACTGATGATGATAAACTAGTGTTATGCTTTCAGCATGTTCATGAGCATAGAACGTGACATACAACCGAATAACTGTACAAACAGCCGCCAGACATAATCGTATATTAATGACTGAACACTAGACGCAAAAAAAACTAAATTTGCTTACACACTACCTGAATTTAGAGGTAAAATTTAGCGGTTCTATAAATTTTGTTGTTCCATCTCTTTTCGTTGTTCCTAAAAAGAAAGAGATGGATAGTTAGTGTGTTTGATTTGTGAGTAAAATATGTTTAAATAGCACTGAATTTTTTGAATGTGGAATTAATTATGAATAGTTTTGTTATTTATATTTCTTTTGCTTTTATGTTCTCCTGGTAGCAGACTGAAAATTAACATTAGCCTGAAATTAAAAGCTTGAAATTACGAGATATTTTTATTATTATTTCTGCGTATTTTTCTTTTTTTATGTATTAAATTGTGTCATGATTTTTCTAAGTTACATATTTCTAAAGCCTCGACATAATTTTATAACATAATAGTTTACAATTTATTTCTATTTAGGTGAAGAAGTAGAAGGTACGCATAGATTTAGATAATTGGATAGGCTGGTGTTTATTATTTCTTCCTCTCTTTGCACAAAGCCCTAATCTAATGCGGACGAAGTCGCTGGCAGAAGCTAGTTTTATTACATAAAACTACTTTTTGTACCAATCGAGACTGTTTTAAATCTGCGGGACATTATTTATTAATAAGATTTATATTTATTGGTGGTGCGAAATTGAAATCCTAATATTAGAAAACCATTATAATATGATCATGTGAATCATGAAAAAACCAGTCGTTCCTATATCTTGCCGTAAACACAAAAACCCAGGTGTTCTACCAAGCCCTAAACTGAGTCCATTGCATGACCTAAATCCATAAAAACACAGCCCAGTACTAAATTGTAAACAAACATCTGCGCTTGCCCAGATTTATCTGCATTTTCCGCTCGACCGCCCATTGGTGGAAACCCACCGCGCTCGCCTCTGATTGGCTGAAATTAACCCGAGGCGGCTGACGTCGGATGTTCGCCGATATTAATTTTGTTATTATACTTGTTTGGTATTAACAGATAATATTGAAGGTGTGGTTCCACTAGGGATGTGAAAAAGTAATATTAAGTATGAAAATGTATTTGCTCTTCTTTTAAAACTTGTCCGTAGATGAGTAACCTATCTTGCCATGATAAGTTTCTCCTTGTTTTGGAAGGCATGTTACATTTTTACGTCTAGTCCTGTTTGTTCGTCTCCATCCTTTATCCATTATTTGCATTGGGAGGGCACGCAAAGCATCCCCAAATGCTAACTTAGTTGTAGTCGTTGTTACAATTCCACGTCAGAGGTCGTCAGGCGGATTTGAAAAACCTGACACCAGGCCTTGTTAGGTGATTAAACCCCAATCAATTAGAGAGAGAATGAGCATCTAAATTCATTTTTTTTTACATTTTACTCGCTCATATTTTATGAGAAATCAAAATATGCTTTTTACTCAACTTAAATTGAGCAAAGCTTGGGGCGATCTAGTGGAACTGCACCCTTTTGCCTGACGATCAAATTATGGTGTTTTACTTGCCACGGTACACATGGATTGGCTATTTATGATACGTTTTACTTGCAGAGCGTATTAATGGCCGAGAATGCACTCTTGCGCATGAAATAGCCAATTAAAGGTGGGTGTAAAGCTACTTTGTAATTTGTTTAGATTCTGGAATTCTCTGTTTTTGATTATTGTAAACAATAGGTCAAGTTCTGTAGTACTGTGTAAATAAAAAAAATATTAATTGACGACTTTGATTAGTAATTTTTTAACCATATCTGTCATGGAAAAGTAATACTTTTGAGAAAAAAAATTGTATCCTAGACGTTCATTAGAGACAAGATGTGTCAATTTTTTTTTTCAAGTTTTTTTCATAGGTTTTGTATGCAATTTATTTTGGAATGAAAGAATAAAACTAATAATGATATTCAATTAAAAAAAGTTTTGTTCATCAGTTCATTAGACATTTTGGACCACGAACCAAATCTAATCTAACATTTTTGAGTTAGCAACTAAACCAAGTAGGTATAAGTATATAGAGTTCTATATACACCAATCAGCTCCTTTGTGATTACAATGCATAGGTAACTGTTATGTTTCCTACATATCAGATCTGCAATACAATTTGTATTTGAAAACAACTACATAATTATACAC
Organism: Helicoverpa zea x Helicoverpa armigera; assembly: GCA_033682625.1. NCBI lineage: Eukaryota > Metazoa > Arthropoda > Insecta > Lepidoptera > Noctuidae > Helicoverpa > Helicoverpa zea x Helicoverpa armigera. Next base: position 1,849,917 of record JAWIIS010000008.1, read on the forward strand.
AACAATAGTCTAAATTGAGTCCAACTGATCGACGCTGGACTGTGTCTAGACCACACAAGATGTTTTTATTATCGTATTTGGATATTATAGAGCTTCTATATAATTGCAAGTTCATATAAAATGACCTGCTTTTGTTTTTTTTTTAACTTTGCACTAAATCATTATCAAGATTCTGCCTAGCCTAGCCTGTTCTGAAAAGCTGAAAACATTTTTTATTTCTGTAACTCACAAAAAGAGAAAGACTTTCAAAAATCTCTTCCCATTTTACCTTTAGAAAATTTCAGACGCCACGACAACAGTTCGTGTCAATTAACTTAGCTTTTATCAGAAATTAGCATGAGCAGTCGATTTTATTAATACAGTTTTTAACCTGACTGTTAAGAAGTACGGTCAAAATCCACCCTTAGACAAGCAATACTTCTCGACAAGATCTGTACAGACGTACAAATACTATGTCAAATGGCTATAACTTCAAAAGAGCAAAGATTCGTACAAATAAGCATAAAGATATACTGCTTTCTGACCTTCTTACTATCAGCTGATACTACAAAAAGAATGCAACCATTGTCCAACAAATCCGTTCTACACTTCTTGACCTCTCAAAACCATTTCCATGGAAACCTCATTCGAATTTTCGGAGATTTACAAAAGAAATCGATTCATGACCGATTATATCGATTTACTTTTAAAACGAATGAAACTGTTCTTTTCTTTTTAAAGTTTTTTTGTTACAGTAACATCTATTTCACACATTAGAGGGGTTTTTGCATGATGTCTGCTTGTTAGAGTATCACACCGCAAACTTTTAGTCGGCCGATAGTTTTGTATGAGGTCATAAAGCAGTACGAAGATGAATGGTAGTTCCACGAAGTAAGGAAAGATGAGCGGAGATGCCACAATGCAGGTAGGTCAGGCGCCTTCCTCTAGGTCAAATACGTACGTTGGATGGACATGACTATAACGATCAGTTACGAGAGAACTAATGAGGCGTTCGGGTTCTTTCAGACATCTGTCATCGATTTTTGATGTAACAATAAATGGTCGGGTCCAAAGAAGGCGCATAAGAGCGAAAACAGTAACGTTCCTCGTGCCCCACTCACCCGCATTTTCACGCACTAAGTACTTAAGTGATTTTCAATTATGGCATCTCCGCTTGTCATTTGGTTCTCCATGGGTAGTACGCGCAATGCAAGGTCAGGTATTTAGCCGGTATGAAACCTACTAAAAACTATAGGATTTTGCTAACCATCGGGTCAACTATGGGCCGACAGATAAGTCTGCAGTTTGCAACTCTTAGTGCTCAAATGACTTGTTTGATTGACCTCCACCTCTAAATTGATTGAGCTAAGTACTTTTTGCTTTCACTGTTATTATGGTTATTAGTACATAAATGGACGGTGATTGTTGCTGTTTAGTTTTTGTGGGGTGCTCGTGTTTAAGTATGCACTGGACAAAGGTTAAGCATGGGGCGGGCAATCCGTAGATGACTAAACATCTATGTCATATTGAGAATTGTTCGAGCTTCCGAAAACATGTTAGATGTATTTTTTGCTGTAAATGTGAGGAAAAGATAAATGCGTGTAATATACATTTAATTTAACTTGATATATTTTTCTGTTTTTGCTTGATCGGGGTTTTTCTGACATTTAAGAAGAAATATTAAAAACACTCAAAGTTGAAGGCTGTTTAAGTCTAGATACCGCTTTATGAGTGACGTTTAATCTGTATCTATACATAAACTGATAGTACAGAAACATAATAAAGAGGAAATATTTTGTTATATTCACTTGTACTATAAATTACTGAACCCATTTAAAAAATTCTTTCACTGTTGGAAAGCTATACTGATCCCGAGTTGCCTATGCTATATTTTAAGGTTCCCCTGACTCGCGGTTGAAACAGTTAGTATAGAATATTGCTGTTGCTGAACATTACTGAATACCGAACTATAACTAAGTATGTATTAAAATTGCATTGAAGACGTGTGGACGGACTGATCACCGTTTCAAAGGAGACGTGTGATAAATATAGATTTACAGTTAAACTCTATGATAACTAATGACAAAGAATTAAAATAATATTTCATTATAATTAGGTATCTGTGTAAAGCCGTGTTAGTTAGCTGAAAATTAGAGGGGAGGTAGCTTAGTGCAGGGAAATAATATAATAGTAAGAAGTTTTTCCTGGACGTAGCGACAGCCTTGGGCGGAAGCTAGTAGGTGTATTATCAAAAATGGTCTTTATTTTTCTCCCAAATTTTTACAAAAATAATATGAATTTAGTAGTTAATTACAAAGGACAAATAGATAAACAGCATTACCAGTGCCTGAGCAGGCCTTATTGGCAGTCGCTACTGGCGCGCCGCCAGGGGGCGCCTGACGAATTTATGTGCGTGTACCAAGGTTCTCTATGGTGGCATCATTGTTGGGTTAAAAAATAAAACAGTAAAAAAACCATAACAGTAAAACATAGAAGAATCGAAAAACATAACAGTAATAAGTCGAGCTAGTTACAGTACTTATAACTCATAAATAGCTGAACTATGACTGAAAATTGGAAAAGAGGTAGCTCAGAATCATTGGGTGACAGTATCATTTTTACCCTGGTGTTCCCGAGACTTGGGAAACCGCGAGCAGAATCTAGCAACATTATGAAATATTATCAAAAATACCCCTTTTTTGTCACTTTACTTCTGAATATTAATATGAATTTAGTAGTTAATTACAAAGGACAAATAGATAAACAGCATCACCAGTGGCTGAGCAGGCCTTATTGGCAGTCGCTACTGGCGCGCCGCCAGGGTTCGTCTGACGAATTTATGTGTAGCTACCAAGGTTCTGTATGGTGGCATTGTTGGGTAGTGTTATTTAAGTAAGGATATAATAATTAATACCTAAGAAGTATATAAGTTAGGTATAAAATAATATAATACTATCAGTAAATGGTTTCTATAAAATTGAACGTATGTCGTATATGATAGTTGTAACTTGGTTATTCGTCAACATAAAACTGATAGATTTTCCAAAAGGACTACCTAGTAGTTCCTGTGGTTAACGCCTCCAACTAAACAAACAAACTCTTCAACTATAAAATGTTGATTGATTAATTAAAACAGTAAAAGTAGTCTCTACATGAAAAAAGGAAAAATTCTAGAATACGCAAAGCTCGACATTTGTCAGAAGGTACTTGAGAGTTCAACGTAGAGCCAGGAAAAATCTTAGCAAAAACTCAAATTTCTTAATTCCTGAAAACATCCCTGAACTGTCTCACTGAACCAGTACCTATTTAAATAAACTCTTGCTGGCGGTAGATCATATGGTCAGACAACATGTAAACCTAAACGCTTACAACACAACTTCACAAAATCTAAGAAACAACAAGCAAAGCCGACCGCATGCCTAGTGCTAGCCGATAATAGCCATGTATAAGTAACAGCGCACACTATAAATCCATCAGTTTTGTTGGCGAGTCGCCAGTGTGCGCCGCACTTAACGCCCCGACACTCCTCTTTTCTTACTCACAATCCTTTAAAAGGAGAACTATTTATTCCAATGCTGATTTACGCACTGAAAAATTTGCTATTGTGTGCTGGGGCTAATTTTGTTTGAGGTGCTGAAAATAGGGTTAGTTGTGACAAATAAGTCATACCTATTTTCGTTGAAAACATGTAAACCTACATTATGTAGGTATATGTCAAAAATCTACTAAAACTTACACAAACAATGCAGTCAAGAAAATATAGTGCATGTACCCAGCATTGGTCCTGACCACTTCATATGCGCTCTTTTAATTATCCTTACTTGTTGAAAGCGGATTGGTAATGCTAAACTTTGGAGTCCAGCAAATCACCCAGGATTTATAAATGAAGGTTGAAATAAAGAGGATATAATACATAAATCACAACGTAATTTCGTAGGCCTTCAACAACTTTATAAGTAATAACTGAAGTAATAGTTTTCAGGAAGCAGTTTTCTACAATTAATACTACTATTTTTAATAGAATAAGCATCCTTCAAAATATCTTATTAAAATTAAAATTCAGGACTGGGGAGTAGTTCCTTCAGGAAACAACTGAAACCGCTTGCGGAAAATACTTAAGTACACGATACCATATGAAATCCTTCAACAAACATGCTACCACCTGATAATGAGTATTACTCAGTACTGTCTCATTCACTCTCCCGCAACGTCCACCACGCGCTCACTAAGCCGAAAACGATGTACTATCATAATATATCAAAATGTATGTTTGTACTAATCTATATACTAATATATAAAAGCTGAATAGTATGTCTGTTTGATGTATCCTTTAGAAATATTCGGCCAATTTAAAACCCATTTATCGAGGAAGGCTATATATTTTTTTTATCCGGGTGCGCGGAGAATTTTCCAAGGGACAAGGATGAAACCGTCAGCGAAGGTTAGTAACATTATAATGATGAAAGATTTGTTTGAATTGAAATTAGGCTCCAAAATTAATTAGGAAAATCTTTCACTTTCACCCTCTTCACATTAAGTTACACTGTCTCCTGGTATTTTTTTAAAACATAGGCTAGGCTCTTATCCTGGTACAGGAAGAAGTTCTGTGGCCACGGGTGAAACCGCGACAGTCAGCTAGTATACAATAATAATAATATATCCTAATGTCTGACTCCAGGCGCTAACGCTCGCTGCTGGCGGGTTGCCAATGAACAATTTATGGACAACCGTGGTCACCATGCGTTCTGCGGTCCACGGCCATTTGTCTGCGGTCAACCTTGATTTCTGACACTTACCCGAATATTAGACATTTAAATAAAACTACTTTTACGTACTTTTACGTCCCATGGATGCGGTAAGGGATCCGAAACGTCGGGATTAAATAATATTAATATAACCGCGATAAAATCCAAAAAAGTAGTTTTTTATTTAAATTGGTCAACCTTTTTGGGCGGTTTTTTATTTTGGAACTGGAATATGGAGAATTGGAGATGATGATCAAGTTCAATGCCAGTCTTCTTTCGAGGCCCTTAAGGTCCATATTAGTCTCCTGTACTTAGAAACGGTGGACTGGTATGATGGACCTATATTTCATGGCCTATATTTTAACCATACTTAGGACAAGACGGTGTATATAAGAGTGACCTAAATATAAACATGGGGCTTTGGTGGTGTAAAAATGTAGAGGAAATCTTCCAAGAAAAGTTAAACTATATATAGATTACCTGCTTTTTTCTCAAGAACATGTGTTACTGTCAGATTTTCCTCGTTCGACCGAACCGTCTAAAGTCCAAATCACTGAATTTGAATAGCTAAAAAAAAAACGTTATCGAAAAAATATGATCAAAGTGCACGACTTTTTGTTTTTATATGGATAAAACCTATATTGTAGTGACAATGATCAGAATATGAGGAAAAATGCTAAACAGCTGTTATACTTTTTTACGCCTCGCGAGATAACTAAAATCGTTATATAGTTAGAATTGTAGTCCTATTAATTATATTTCATACTTACTACAACTTTTTGGTCTCATTATATTCATGGAAAAATTTTGGTTAAAATCCATAATTTACTTAGAAAGTACATGATATATCTAAGAAAAGTTACATTGGTAAATGCCTGGAATGGAACCTTCAATTCCTCATTTTAGGAGCTTTCTCCTTAATCAATTTAATAGAACAGTTGGTTGGTACATAAAGGCTTTGTTTTACACAAATATTCCTCCTACCTAGTCTGAAATATGTCGTGAGCACTGCACTGCTAAATGGCTGGACAGATGACGAGAGTGACGGACGCAAATCCGATGCAAACACCGCTACTGGAAATGTATAGCTATGTACACTGTTGTTTGGGTGTTGGGGAGTATATACATATATATTAGGGTGTCCCAAGACATAAGGGGGAATTTTTTTTTCTCGAATTCAAGTACGCATACCCTCTAATTTTTTTCGGTTTGACCTCATTATCTCCTATAATAAATATTATCTCGATCAGACAGTGGTAACCCGTGCCGACTTAATGCCAAAGTTTTCACATGAAAATTTGTACTGACTTACTATGGAGAAATTTAGATCTTAATTATTATTACTAAAAATAAACCTTGAATACATCCAAATAATGTTTTATCTTCTCATATACATTGAAAAATAATATCATTGTTAAAATTTTCATTTTAAAGTAGTTTTTTTTTACAGTCAGGATAAATTTTCCGATGTTCTAGGACTGTACCTAACAATAATTGTTTTTGTTCCTCATCTACTGTGATTAATCAATAAAAGTCTTGCATGAACTTCACCGATCTTTCGGCCACATCGTTCACTAACTCTTAGTGCTGAAACTTTGGCTTTTTGATACGAAGCATTATTTGACTAGAAGGTAGGACACATTCATGTAGAAAACTGTCATTATATCTTAAGGCGATCGATCAAAGAACTCGCTTTTTGCTGAAATGAAGTTAGAGGTGATTTTGTCATGCAACGTACCGTAAAGATCTTTTTTTGAAAAAAAATTTTAACCAAAGACAAAATAACCCCTGAAAAACGATACATCCAATCGTTTTTCAAGAGTTATTTTCCTTCGCTCCTCTGAGGCACGCGCTTTCTGTAACCAACTGTAGGCCGGCTGCTCTCCTGGCTGTCATTTGACATCTTTGACAGTCGTTTCGGGTAGTCAGAAGCCAATAAGTCTGACACTAGTCTTATCAAAGGGGTATTGGGTTGCTGGGTAACTGGGTTGAGAAGTCAGATAGGCAGTCGCTCCTTGTAAAACTCTAGTACTCAGCTGAATCCGGCAAGACTGGAAGCCGACCCCAACATAGTTGGGATAAGGCTCGGGACATGATGATTTATTCTTATTAATCAAAATCAAATAAATTACATATCTAAGTTGCTGAAAAAGTCGTGATAGCGTTGCTTAAAACGTCTTGTGTCTTTTGTCCCTCCAAACTTGATACAAGGTGACGAGTTTCGTCACACAATTAGGCAAAGATTTAGTTGGAATACGCGCCTTTTCCCAGTAGATAATATAATGCATTCGCGACTAGTAAGATTTACGTTTTCATTCACAATTAAATTAATTCCCCGAATATCACAACATAGTATACAACAAAGTCGCTTTTTCTATCCCCGTGTCCCGTTGTAAGCTTACCTAATTCTTCAAAACTACGCAACCGATTTTCATGCGGTTTTCTCTAATAGATAGAGTGATTAAAGAGGAAGGTTTACATGTATAATAACACACATTAAATAGTGCAGAAATACTGCTATTCCGTGCGAAGCCGGAGCGGGTCGCTAGTTGTACTATGAAACTGCCAGAACTTGTCCATTAGACGGAAGTTTTGAGCCCGTCGTTTGATGCTTTAGGTCCCCTAATTAAAAATATACCTACTCTTTTTATAACTGCTTAAGTCTAGTGACATGTTGGCTGTTTGAAAACAATGATTCGATCACTAAATAACAAGAAATCACAAGCACATCGACGAGTTAGATCGCGTTAGTCTTAGAGAGCAAGTATGACATACATTCAAATGTAAGTCGGCACGGGTTACCGTGGTCCTACCACCATAAAATTTTATTTATAATAGTTTTGGACCAAAAGGAAAAAAATAGGAGGGTATGCGTTAAAAAAAAATGACTTTGATTTTTTTGGGACACCCTAATATATATATATACATAGCTAGACAGAAAAAAGTAAATTTAAACTTATTTAAAGTTAAACATTTTTTCTAACTCAATTGTAATGTTCTCCTACTTAACAAGCATAATTTGTTTCCGTGTATATTATTTTCCTATGTTCAGGTTCATTTCTGTTCAGTTTTTTTACGAAAAGTGTTAAGATAGAGATTAAATTATGTGAAAAAGATAAAAAATGTAGGTATTTTAACTAATAGTTACCTAAAAACAATTGTTATACAATATTGCCTCATATTGTATAACAATTGTTAAAAACAAACAGCTTTTGATCAATTTAAAACACATAATTTTGTTAACATAAAATATAGCCTCAAAAGACTCAAAATGTCAGTTTGGTCTCCGCTGCATGGTCACCCTACAAGTATCTACAAATAGCGCGATGTCTACAAAATATTAGACTGATGGCCACCGTACACGAGTGTAACGTCGCGTCGTTTGAAACGCCCAGCACAATGAATAGGCTTGTAAACAATGTTTTACATAATTGGGATACGAGGGCTTGCTTGTATTGGATTTACTGTAATTAATGGTGATTTAATTTCGTTAATTTTGATAGATAAGTTCATATTAAGTAGGTAATAATATGCATGAAAAGAATTGACATTTGGGATCTCTTTATTCGATCCAAACATGTATGACTACTTAACTGTTTCCCTAGGTTCGACCTAGGTCTGAGAAAAGTCATAGGCTTCTTTCTGTGCCAGTAGGTATAGTAAATTGTTCCTTCGGGACGCGATTGGAACTGCAGAGAACAGTTAATGATCAGATAAGTACAAGTGACATCAATCCACAAGAATATAATAAGGTATAAAAGTAGTAGTTATTTAATAAACATAGTAAAATAAACCACTCAGCCAGCTTAAAATTCTCCTCCAATTTTATACAAACATACTTCACCAAACTTTAAAAAGGCATCCACAATCAAAAGCCCTCAAGCTAAAACTAATTAGCCCCTCAAACATCAGCCATCAGCCACCAAAACTAGAGTGGCTTCTCCAATTATTGCCTAACCTCTAATTAATGCTAATCCGTAAATAAAACTAGGAAAATCGTCATAGTATCGCTGGCGCATCAATTAGGGAGGGTTGCCAGTCAAAGTTGAGGCGTGCCCCCGCCCGAGCGGTGCAATTTTTTTAAGGGGCCACCCCAAGCCCCCAGACTCTTTGGTGACGGTTGCAGCGGTGTGGTGTGCTTGGTGAGCATTGGCCGTTGGTGTTTTTGAATTTGTAATTATAGATTTTGTGTTTTCTTTTTTATTTGGACTATTTATTTTTTTGATCGACGTTCGATAAGTTGGTAAGATTTGGGTGTGGTGAAGAGGTGTGCAGTTTATAGGTTTTCTTTAATTACATGAAACTGCAGCAGCTGAACAAGAAAAATGTTTTAATTTGAGCATTTTGACCTTTACAATGCAAAAACATTCATTAACTATCTCAAAATACATCTTTATTTTACATATTGAGGTGTACACAACTCTGTAAACTCAAACAATAAAAGTAAAATACAGGGGACCTTAAAAAATATAAACAAAAATTTTAATATCAAAACCAAAGCAATTAAACTGTTTCCAAGCACGTCTATACCTAACCAACCAAACCCAAAAATCCCCATACAAAACTCAAAAAATTAACCCACCAACGGCCACTCCTTCACATCCCCACTATACTCGCGTCCATTTTGACATGGCGATTTTTTCCGCCCGCCCGCGTATTTTCGTTTATTTCGCTGCACACACACGCCAATCGATCGATCGTGTGTCACTCACACAAAGACACGAATGCTCTATTTTTTCATTTGCATGGGGATTATTAACGTGTTTGGCAAAAGGGGGGGAGGCTACGTATGTATAGGTAATGTTATTTATATAAAGTGAGGATTGATCGCACTATGTGTTGTGGTGACTGGCGGTTATGGGTATTTAATTTTTAATTGATGCGGGCTTTTTTTTTGATAAAGGAAAACTCTGCATTGGGAATATGGTTAGTTTATCAGATTCATCAGAATCATAAAAGCTTTTAGGCACTATATCTAACTTTTATTTGTTTTCTTTCACAGCCTCTAGAATCATAGCAACATGTCTGTTGCTCTGTTTTCATATGCAACCAAAACAGAACTTCTTTGGACAGAAGAAAAGGAGGGAAACTAACAACCAATTTCCTGATGACACACTAAATATAAGACGAATGTGAAGTTTAAAGGGAGTGTTAATTATGTACCTCTGTATTAACTAATTAGGAAAATTACAGGATTATGTGACTAATACTATTATGATTGGCCAAAACACGCTTCCGACAGATAAGCTCATCTCCTATAGCTTTTCCATCCTTTGCCCAGCATTATTATCTAGTTAACACTAATCTCGAATAGGAAATTCAGGGGGTGATCATGTTTAACTTTATTTCAATAGGCGGAAATAAAATGTTGTGTACCAAATATTCACCCGAAAACATTAAAAAAATGAAAATTTTATTTTATTTTCTCCCACAGACCAGACACCCTCTGTAACGAAAAACCCTATCTTTAAATATCCTGTTTGTTATGAAATGACGTCATTGATCAGTTATGCATATGTGCAAGCGATAATATCCGTTACATGAGCACAGGCTGAGCATGACATGTGACGTCACACTGACACTCGGTGACGCGCCACGTTTTAGAACTGCGTCACAAAAAAAAAAAATGAAAAAGCCTATTATTGGGATTTCGAATTACGAACGTGAGTGCGAAGTGTTTTGTTTGAGCTGTCACGCTTTTTTTTAATGTGGAATTGTTTTTTTTTTTTAATTTATAGTTGAATAAAAATAGTTGTTTTATATTCAGTTTTTATAGATAAAAAACTTTTTTGTTAATTTTAACATCTAGATAAATAGCATTACACAGTTAACTAATCTAGTTTTACCTATATTTGTTAACGTTCAATATGCCAATTATTCTTATAATTTACACGCTTATTACGACTTAGAAAACCAAAGCTGCTGAAAACTATTTAATAAGTAAGTACTTATTCTTAATGAAACTAGCAGTAACTTTAAAGCTAACCGTGTTTACTAATATCAAAGCACTTCTGTCCTGCACCGACCCTACTGTCTTCTCTTCTCTTCTCTTCTGAAACTTGCAAACATTGTCACAATGACCAGCCCTGCAGTCTCCACATTTTACTGAACACCACAACTTCACCTACGCTACACTAAGCTATGTATACTTATGGTAGGTACCTCAAACCTTTCTACCTACCGAACTACAATAGTACAATGATTAACCCAAAAAGCATTGATGTTACATAAAATTATACAAACATTCGGCGGCATACATCGGGCCCGATCTGCAAATTAGCAATTAATGAATGCAGTAGGGCCCGGTTGGGGCCCGCAACCCACTGGGTGACGGGCCCCCGGCTTTTTTTGTGACTATATAGGTAGCCTGCACTGGACCCGTGCAGCACACACAGGGTTAAGTTCTAGAAAATATTTGCGCAGATTTTTAGGGTTAATTTTGGTTTTAGTATTGTTGAAGCGAAGCACGAATGTCTGGATTTGATGTAGGCTAATGTATTCTAGAATATTTTTGTTAGAATATCCTTAAAGTATTTTAAGTCTTGTAACTTAGGTTTAGATAAAGTATAAGAGTTGTGGTATTAATCCGCTTCTGGATATTTAGTACTATTTCTGGAATTGATCATCCGTGAAGACTTTGATTGTTAAAAAATTAAGTTAGATCGGGTATATAAGAATGAACAAACTTATCGCTGAAAATGACAACATCGAAAGTTCCACACATGAACGAATAATTTCGTTCACATATCAGCTACGTAAATAGGTCAAATGCATAAAATAATTTCCATCCCACAGTCAGGAGATATCGGCAGATCACTAGAGCTTGTGCACCCGTCATTTTCAGCGTTTTTTCGCAGCGAGCCCGCAGCATTCGTTTTTCCGTGCACCCCTGGGGGGGCGGCCACCCCACCTCCCCACCTCCCAATACCGCCGTGCACGGAATTTGATTAATGCAATGTTCGCGATAATTATTCCTGTTACTATTTTTTGACAGGATAAAGTTTTTTCGTTCGACGTGCATTGTTTTTTTTTAGCCGTTTTTGTATTATTTTTTGTACTGAGCGCTGTTGCGAGCCCGATATGAGATTGCGTTGTACGTGAAAGCCTGTTTTATAGGAATTACTGAGCTTTTTTACCCAAATGTTACGCGAATATTGCGTGATTTTTTGATGGGTTTTTATTAAAGTTTATTTAGGTCAACATTCGTTGTTAGCCGAGCTTTTCTATTCATAACATGTTAGGACATTTTTTTGTATTTGCATTGTCAAAAATACTGCAACTATCATGACTGGTTGATCCAAGTATAAATTATGATTAAGCCTTGCATCCCTGCAATACGAATTTCGTGAAAATATTAATTGGATCATTTCATTTATTATTTGGGTGTACTTTTCGTGATTAATTAAAAATGATGAAATATTTTTGTTTACTTTTTGCTACCTACTGGCTACGTATTAACAACTGCTTATTTATACAACATTATCTATATTCTGAAAGCAATACACCCTGTAGTAGTTCATTAAGCTACAGATCCTATCTTCCTGGAAATGCTTAGGCAAATTATGTCACTTCTTAAAATGTGACTTGAACAAAACCTCCGAAGCAAAGGTCAATTCATCAGCTTTAAACAGTGACCACTGGATGTCATAGAAAGTAAGGTAAGATTACTCAAACCACAAACATTAACGATCTATCTAACAAACATCGAAAGATTTTATCTCCAACATCACAACCGATTCAAAAACCGGTAGTATGGAAGAGGGAACCATGAAAAAATTAACTCAAACGTTGAAATAAAACGACTAGGAGCAGGTAAGAAGTACAAGAGCTATCTAAAACAATCTCCGCCGACAATATCCGGGTTGCCTCTCCCGCATACACCGGTCCAAACTTTACCCTACACTCTTAAAGGAATTAACTAACCTCCCTTCACAACTGAAACCCAACCTTACTATCTTCAAAACAAGGAACGTTTTAGTAGGGCAAAAGTTTGAAGGTGTCAAAAAGTGTGTCAGAAAATAAGAAGATGCAGTTTTTTTCAATGTTTCCTGAAAATATTGTGTGTTCGTTTTGCGTTGAAATGAGTGTTTGGAAATAAGTTGTACTTTAGACTTGGACTTAGTGGGCAATTCAACAAGTATACTTTGTCAATTGCCCTTATTATGTCCGTGAGCAATAAATTTATAAGAAAGGAAAGGTAAGTAAATAATATGATTTTACGTGTTTTGACAGTAATACGCAAAATCAGATTTCGCTGCAAACTACACAAGAAAACATTCAATAAACTTTGTTAAGTAGCAGAAACCAAAAAAGTGGTATCCTTTTCTATCTTTTCGGCGCCAAAAAGGTGTTATATTTTAACCATCACCAACTTGGGACAGTAATTAAAATGATTCCTTCAGACATCTTCATTACTCTACCTATTTAAAACCACTTAATTACTACCTACTTTTGGCCAAAAAACGCAATCTTTCAAAAGTTCAGCGTCCACGTAAAAATAAACACGTTAAAATAATACTAGGGTCTCATAATTAACAGAGGACCAGCAATGAATGGCAGACATTATGGTACAGTCGAAGACAATAGGTTTCCATAACGAGATGGCATTTCTTCAAGTCCAATTTTGGAGAATTAAAAGTGAGGAAGAGTTTATATTATGGTAAGTAATTATTTCGGCGCTGTATGTAAATGAAGAAGTTATATTTTTTAATTACAGTGATTGTTTATTTATGAATGCTAATTGGATGTTTATTGATTCAGGAGTTCCTTGTTTGAGTGATAAAATATGGTAATGGCTTTTCTTCGGTCGTTACTGTAAATATAAGTAAAACTGTTTGCTTACTTACACTTTTATACTTACTTGCAAATCAAAATTAAAGGAGATAAATATAATTTGAAATGGCTGGGTCATGAGCTGGCTCTTAATAAGGATGGTTTTCAAATGTAACCTAAAATATAAAATAGGGTAAAGTTATCATAACTTTAACTTGACTGCAGAAGGAGGATTACATTGTTCCTAATTATATTTTCTAAACCAAAAAATACTGCTGTATAGTATATATACAAATATCATAATCCAAAACCCATTTCATCCTTTAAAAATCTGACAAAGGAATACCAACAAATTACTAAAGAGTTACTAGGATAGCATGAGCGTGCAGGCTGTGTTGCATAAGATTGATGCGCCGAGGCGCGGGGTGAGGGGCGGCGGGTCGCGGGGAGGGGTGATGGATGACCAGCCTGCCATTAGTACTAGGAGACTATGGATGCATCGGGAATAATGCGCTTATATGCTGCTTTCGAGCTACCCAACAATTAAGGGACTGGAATGATTTGTTGGAGATTTTCTGGTGTCTAGCCAGAGTATTTGTATTATTGGATAATATTCTAACGTTATTATTATATTGGTATGAATATGAATACTATACGAGTAAGTACATGATACTAAAGAGTTTCTTTGAAAAGAGTAGCCGTGGCGTGTCTCGTCTATAACACTCTACGTATAATCATCAGTGTGACAGAATTGGGTAATTATGTATGTACACTGTTTTGACTGACTGATATAAGTTCATGTGATGAGATGAGATGTGACATAGAGAGCAATATATACCAAAATTGACTGTTTCAGAAATTCCCTTAAGACATGGTTTCATGCCGTTATCAGCAAGAGTAAAAATCGAAAAAAAAATCCTTGTCTCTCATCTAGCATTTGCCATACATTAGTCCACTTAATGACCTTTTTTAACCCCAACCGTCGAATTTCACACATGGTGCCACAAAACCCCATACTTAAAATTACATATAACCCTTTAAATGTTCCCAAAAACCCAGTTCTGTCAACTTTGAAGTTTTTCTGTCGTCCACCATAAAAACGCTATGGTCGTTATCACGTCACATGGTCGCTTTAGTTTTTATAGCAATTATTTTTACATTAATCATGGGAAATTACATGGTTTCGTAAAGTAGGTACCTATGTGGTGTTATGTAATAGGTTCGTCTGTTATGACATTTTTGGGTTTCGCTCTTATTTTTTGTTTTGATATGTATATCCAGTGAGAGTGTGATGTCGATTAGACTTGCAAGACAAATTCAAGTCCCTAAGTTTTAAAATTGTTGAGATATCGCAAAAGATCAGTTTAAGTAACTTCACAATATCAACTATTTTTTTGGCTTTCCTTTACGGACGTCTATAGAATGTGACAACTCTGATCATGTTACTTATTCGATAAGGGTCATTTTATTCACTTTTAATTAAAATGAGATCAGATTCCCTTAATACTTCCCTCCCCCTTTCGCCCTTAGGTATTCTAAAATATTCACAAACTATGTATATCCAAACAAAAACATCACCTGGCCTCATTATAATCACGCCAAATAACTATTTAATCGTCTTCCAAACATTCCCAGGACATTCGACATGATGGGTCAAATGTACGATAAAAATCAAAGGAGCTATTCATCACAATTTAACAAAACAAAAATGAACCTTAAACCTGTATTGACACGATCGAAAATCGATTGCAATAAACCTACATCCTTACATTTATCCTTGCTCTTAGGTCGTGACTGTCAAATGCGATTATTGATAATCAATTTTGAATTGATTGTCTTATAACTTAAGGTTTATTTTTAAGTGGGTCGTGAAGGACCTCAAAAGGCAGTCAGGTCGACGGATGAGGGTGGGATCCGACAAAAAGCCGTTGGACCGGTCCGTGCGTCCGATCCGGACTCATTCGACTCCAACCGAATCAAATAGTCCAATAATGTGTTCATATTTTTTACAATCGATTACGTATCGCATTTGGAACTATTGACTTAAGGAGGTCAATTCGGTGGTTAAAGGTACAAACTTCTAATAAAAGAGAACACAAAAGATTTTAACATAAAAAAACTGTGTTTCTGTAACCTTCTAGTCTCTATATTTTTATGTTAAGACTACAGGACCAAATATATCAAAGGACCAATTTATAAAACTGCAGCATATTTTAATAACAATTTTCTAAATCGACTTGTTTTTCCACTTTATTGAGAGAGCTATTTAAAGGTGAAAACAATATTTAATAATACATAAACTTTTCTACAGCAACTAAATAAAACTCGTCAGTTTTTTATATAATAACCAATTCTCATTTCGCGGTCCTTACACATTCTTGAGTTACAAATCATTCAACCTGCATCAGTAATACAAAACCTCATAAAACTGCTTCTTAGGATCATGTTTAAGCTTTATACCAATTCATGCTAAACAACATATATCTACATAGGTATTAATATTATGAAGTTGAAGAGTTGTTTTATTTGCTTGAATGAGCTAACCTTAGGAACTAGTACACCGATTTCAAAAAATATTACGGTGTTAGTGGGCCCATTTATCGAAGAAGGCCGTAGGCTTCTTTTTTTCGGGTGGATGCAGTAGTTCAGATGGAGCTAGTAAGAAAATATGAGAGACTTTTTAAAATCAGAAGCTAAAAGAACAAAATCAAAGCAACAGTTGTATTTCTAGACACAAACCAACCACAAACTTCTTGGACATTTTAAAGTGACTTAACAAGAACCAAATTTACGTGAAGATCAATAAACCGTCTAGAAATACTTTTTTTTTACATAAAATACGTAAAGATAAACACAAGCGTTCCTTGTCTGTGGCGTTCATTAAAAATAGGCCATTTTTTTCTTTAGCAGCTAATGACGTGGAACTAATGGGATGACGCTCATTAAGCTATCCATGGCGAGCTGATCTGATTAAAGACTTTTTTTATAACAGTAGAATAACTTACAGTTATGGTTTGTTTATGGTTAGACTTTGTCAAGGTAAAGTTTTGTTAGGTTGGTCGTGTAAGCTGGTATGGAGTTTTGGGTTATATTTTGTTGAATGAAGTTTGAGAAGGCGCGTTAACGGCCATTACCAATATTCTAGTGTTTGTTTTGCCTGCTAAAGATGTAATTTTGACATTAGCCCCATACAAGTAATGGCAAATTCATATAGTGAGCAAATAAAAAAATAGATATAGGTAGAATATTGGAAATGGCTGTTGTGCGTTGATGTACCGTCATCAATTAAGGTGCATTGATTGAGCCAAACATCATTAACTAAGGTGTGTTGACCTATTTAATATTAATCCACTGTCAGAAATCCCCCTGCATGATTATATTGATTCTTATGCGCGCAATTTCTTCATAGACACTAATCCTTTCTGGTAACGTGGAATAGCAATTTTTACTCTAAAATAAATATATTAGAACTAAAAATCTATTCTTGAGTATAAAAATGTGCCTACTTAAGAGGTTTTGTGATATTTCCTGTGTTTTCAAAATACAGCAATAATACAGTTTTATTTTCAAGCGTTTAACATCAAAATAGTAACCAACAAAAAATCAAACTAATTCACGTTAGCATACACATTAAAAGTCAACTAGGGTCAAAGTAATCATACATCAAAAGTCACACGAAATTAAAAGTAAAATCAATTATGTCTCACAATAACTATAGAAGCCAGTTAGAATGATTCACTGATCTGCGCCTGCGCCGGTTCATTTCAAACACTTTTTGCGCTCGCCAATCACCTGACTGTCCATGGGTTTTCCTTTTAGATTTTGGAGTAACTGTTTGGTATCATGATTCATATATAAGTAGGTACGTATTGTGATATAATTTAGATATAATTGTGTGGAAAAATATCTTATTAAATTGAGTTTATGACAAGCGAATTGTGAATGAATCTTTTCCGAGATATTTTGCCTTTTTAATCGATTGAAGCTGAGGCTGATACTTGTTGAATTCTAATTTAACATTGTGATAAATTGTAAGACTGGAAATAGTTCTAAAAATAATTGAGAATAAACTATGTAGTAATGAATAAACTATGTAATTATAGACTCATGTAGATAAAAAACGTAGACTAGCTATTTTTTAATCAATTGCAAGAAAGTAGGTCTTAGGGTTCGTTTGCAACGGCTGCGAACTTACTCATATCTCGTTATACTGATAATTAAAACATAAAGAAAGGTCTTTTGACTCCAACTTTACGTCAGAACAGGTCAAGTCCAGCGGTCTGACCTTCAGAACGTTCATTATCAAGTTGACAGTCGTATGCAAGGGGTGACGTCACGGCGTAGACTGTTGAAAGGCTGCATATCCATGTGTTGAGCAACTGGACTGGTAAATATTATATGGCCAGTTATTAAAACAAGAAATAATACTGTAGATTTTCTTTACATAGGTAATGT
The DNA here is from genome assembly GCA_033682625.1 of Helicoverpa zea x Helicoverpa armigera. Lineage (NCBI taxonomy): Eukaryota > Metazoa > Arthropoda > Insecta > Lepidoptera > Noctuidae > Helicoverpa > Helicoverpa zea x Helicoverpa armigera. The sequence continues at coordinate 1,867,868 of JAWIIS010000008.1, forward strand.
TTATTATCGAACAAACTACCATAATCATCATCTGCCTAGCCTTTTCCCAATAATGTTGGGGTCGGCTTCTAGTCTAACCGTATGCAGCTGAGTACCAGTGTTTTACAGAGCGACTGTCTATCTGACCTTCTCAACCAAGTTACCTGGGCAACCCAATACCCCTTGGCAAGACTGGTGTCAGACTTAATAGCTTCTGACTACCCGTAACAACTGCCAAGGATGTTCAATGACAGCCGGGACCTACAGTTTAACGTGCCATCCGAAACACAGTCCTTAGTATCCAAGATATACTTAGAAAGTACACACAAACTTAGAAAAGTTGTACTGGTACTTGCCTGACATGGAATGGAACCCACGCACTCATATTTGAGAGGTTTTTTCTTTCCCTACTAGGAAGAAGAAGACTTTAATATAGCATAATATTAAACTGAAAACAGTTGCTATAAAGGCTAAAAGATTAACGGAGCAAAAAATATCAAGTTTCCACAAGCAGGTGTTCACTATGACGTTATAATAAATCCCCGGATTCAATTTAATATACACATTACATATAAAAACGGGAAATATTTTCAAAAGTGACAGTACGAGACGGTCAAGACCGTATATGCTCAGCCTTCGAGCCGTTCATTACCAAGGCAGACATTTGCAAGACATTTCATTGTGATTGTAACCTTGGGTTATGTTTGTATAACTTATTATATGTATTATATATATTTATATTATATGTATGTGCGTAATGTATGTGTAATATTGTCAACAACATTCGCACTGAAAATGGAACTGGGTACCACTTAAGCGACTGTGGAAATATATACCAGACTGTACGTAATTTTGTATGTTAACTAGCATCCGCCAACGGTTTTACCCACGTACCGTGGGAACTACTTCGCATATCTGGATAAAATGTAGCTTATGGTCTTCCTGTAGGACGTCCTCAGGCACGGTGGAGTGATGACTTGCGCAAGACGGCTGGCAGGAGCTGGATGCGAGAAGCCGAAAATAGATCTCAGTGGCGTGCACTTGGAGAGGCCTATGTCCACCAGTGGACTGCGATAGGCTGATGATGATGATGATGATGGTCTTCCTGAATAAATAAGCTATGTAGTAGTGAAATATTTTTTCAAAACGAAGAAGTAGAAACAAACTTAACCTTCAGCTTTAGAATATTAGTATGATCTAATCTAGTAAATCCGAATACTTATAATAAAAATATCTACCACATGTCCTGTCACTAGTATAAGGGTATTTCCATACGCAACGGTATATGAATTTTCTTTCAAAATTTTACTTTAAAATTTTACTTTAAAATTTTACTTTTCATGTTTTACATGAAGAGCTAAATAAATTATTATCGATACACTTCTGGCTGCCGGGAAAAACCAAGATTACATTTATTTTATACTCCACATTTACATAGCTATCAAACACATGGGCTGTAGTTGCCTCAAAAAAGAACTTTAAATAAAATAAAAAAACAATAATTACATAAAAATTCCGAAACACCAAACAATCCATTAAAATTCATAACCTATCGATAAAAAGAGCATAATAGTCATGTGACGATATATCGATAATATCTAGCTTAGCCAGTTCTTGAGGAAAATAAAAATAAAAGCTATAAGACATATTATATTGGTACACAGACATATCGAGTGTGTTGTGGTAGGTCAGGCAAGGTGATGGTATCTTTATATATATATGTAGATATGTATATGTTTATATGACTCTATATTGACGATGTCGCCTTAATTGTGTAATGCCACTTCGGTTTCTGTTTGTTTTATAATAAGTTAAGTTTTCATGTTTGTTGCGCAATATTTGGATTGCTTTTTTGTTTTTTAATCTTCGATTTCGGAAAATGTGGAGTCAGGTAGCTACGATCAGTTTAAATAGTAGGATAAATAGGTACACACACAGTGAGTCATTATCTAAGTTTAGAGTTTTAAAAAAGACAAAGGTATTTATCCAGGTGGGAGAAGTTGCTCTCTCGAGATCTGTTAGTTAAATAAAAAAAGACTCTAACATAGTAACGAAACTAAAAGTATATAAAGACAAGATAACAAGGCTGTCAATTTTACATGCACCAAAAACCCAAGAAAAAATAAACAGTAATTTATTTTAAAAACATTAATATTCATTAAGTATTATTTGAAACATGCATTTTCCTCCATTAATCATGATTATAGCTTTAAGAATAAATACCTAATACCTATTTAATTTATTAGCAGTAATGTCCTCATATATTTTTTGGTGGCGTCTATATAAAATATCTTTTAATGTCAAACAAAGCAATAAATTATTACGAACCAGTATTTCAATAAACGACTAGGTATTTTAATAGAGATTGTGTTGAAAAGTTTTAGGTAATAGGAAAGTTCTAGGTTTTCCGAGCTCGATTATCAGACTACTAATACTAATTTTAAATACTGTAGGTATTAATTGATATTATATGTATGTCAATAAGTAAATCCCGGGTATTAGGTTTCTCTGGCAGGTAGGTAACTGAGCTGAGGAAATCAAATAGGCAATCGTTCCATGTAAAATCCCTGAAACTCAGCTGAATCTGGTTAGACTAGAAGCCGACTCCAACACAGTTCGGAAAAAGGCTAGACAAATGATTTCCATGAAAACATTCCTTTACTGGTAGCTCCTCAAATCCCGAAGGACCTATTTTAGGTCTCAATCTACTTCCATGCTGAATTTCAACATTATTAAGTCAGCATTTTTCCCTTGTGGACCAACAGACAGACTCACACTCGCAGTTACAATATATTACTAATAGGTATACACATTATACAAAATCAGGTCTGTATCAGCTAAGGTCTTATATGCGTCATAATCTGAATGCGTTATTTCTAGTCAACCTTGTCGGGTCATGAGGGTATTCACTTGCTTTCCTAGTCTATACCTACACTGACAACATCATAACAAGGCTATTTGTTTATTTGTTTAGTCTACTTTTGAAGGACTAGCTGTTTCACGCGGTTTCTCCCGTGTCCGGTGGGAACTAATGCCCGTACCGGCCACTATTTTACTCGGGATGAGTGTAGCTTTCTAAAAGTGAAAGAATTTTTCTAATTGGTCTATTAGTTTCGGAGCATTGTGAGCATAAACAAACAAGAAAATGTTTTCTCTTTATTAGTAAAGATAGTAAAGATTAGCTTTTCCCCGTGGTTTCAGTTGCGTCTTCAGGAAACCTCAGTTAAAAAATGTAACCTATTATAACTTTCTTTAAGGATTCTTCCCAAAACTTATACCAATGTTTTATCTAATTGAATTCAATATACATATCTCTCAATAAATCATGTAACTATTTATTTACACAGATATTTACAATACATATTTACAACAAAAATCAAAAACTATCCTAGTAAAACAAACAACTAAAAAGCGTCAAAAAATTCGTCCCCATCGCTGTCAACTGGGAGCGTGCCCAAGAGGCTGGCAGCATTACCTCGTTGGATCGCCATGCTGATTCTTTGTCCGAGGTAATAGCCAGCCTTCTGGTCACGAGAAGCGTCAACCAGCCGCCTTGAGAGATCTTTAAATAGAATGTGGGCATTCGGACCCCACGACCCGAGGGTTTCAACCCCAAACGGTTCGAAAATATAGTTTCCGACAAGGCCACTATATTTCCGCCGCTTGAGGTTCTCCGCAGCCGCAGCGGCAGCAGCAGCACAGCACGCAGAACTTGGAAGGTGTGATGGCGCAAGAGTATCGACACAGGTTGCGTCCCATACTAAAGGCCTACCCATCTTCCAAGGGAATAACGACATGCCGTCTGGTCTCTTACCGTCGTCGCGTGCCAAGCCGTTTGGTTCTAATACAGCTGGTACCCCGACGGCAACAAGAGCCCGACGTATAATGTCATTGATGTTTGTTTGTTTGTTTCTCTCAATTGTAATTAAAATATTGCTCAAGAACGCCAAAGGGTTAAACTTCTAACAATTATAACCCACGTTAAACTAAGCAACGTTTTTTTTTTAAATATATAAAAAAATCTTGCAAAATCAGTAAAGACAAGCTCACAAGTGCTACACAATGAACATAATGCTAACACTGTAAGCATTGACAGCCCTGATGTACGCGATTACACTCGCGGCCACACAAAAGTATACACCGGTGAAGTTGGCCCAGCCACGCGACTTCAGAGGTTTTCCATAAATTAGTGGACGTCGTTGTCGTGACGTTGCACCAGCTTTACACTGTAGGACAAAATTATTGCATTAGTTTTATCTTTACTTTTTTCTTTGTCTTTTTTTTTTGCTTGAAGCTTAAGTTTGTTGTGTTGGTGCTGAAATAACTTGAATAAAATACCGCTGTGTTGGTGCACATTTCAATGGAAATCGGCAGGAATGATGAATACTTTTTTGAAGCTTTTTAGTTTTTATGTAAATACCTCTTTTATGATACTTTTATCATAAACCTGTTTATAAGTGAATCTCTACGTCCTTTTATTCCAATTTATTTCAATAAATAAATCATTTCAAATTGGTACTTGTTTCCTAAAACAAAACGCATAGTTTCACATTACCAAGCACCGAAAACATGCTTAGTAATATTAACAAATCAACCCATAAAATACAAAAAAATCTTAAACAACCAAAATTAATAGGTATAACAAAAAAAAAATGCTACACATATCTTTTTTCAAACTAGCCCATAATTTTTGCACTACACTGTACCGATCTGTCAGTAACTTTTCCCATGCATCGCGCGAAGACGAATGGTTCAAGTTGTTGAACGCAAAAACTGCGCCCGACTCAAAACTCGGGCTGACACGAACATTTTTACTTCCACATCGCTTTAGTTTTTCTTTCACTAAGAGTTTTGCCACAATGAACTCGAGCGTGGTGATTAATGCTCAATCCTTCTCCATGTGAGAGGAGGTCTGTGCCCAGCAGTGGGACGATAAAAAAAAGGCTGTAACAGAACTCGAGAACTTAATGAGTTACAGCTGTTTTCAGGTTTTATTTTTCACTGATATAGAATTTGCTTTTAATTACATATCGTCATACTGAGTTTTCTTGCCATCATCGGCCTAGCCTTTTCCCAACTACGTTTGGTTCTGCTTCCAGTCTAATCGGATCTGAGTACCAGTGTTTTAAATGGAGCGACTGCCCATAATAACAGTTATTACTGTTCCCAAAATCATTTGTACTTAAGATGAAGTCAATCACCCCTAAATAATGCAAAAATCTACAAGATACTCAATAGAAAAAACTGCTGATTTACAGTGGTTTCATATCTATACATGTAGGTACCTCATAAAAACAATGTTAATCAATAATAATGTAATTTCGTACCTGTATTCGTTCACTATGTACACTTACTGGCACACGAAAGGGAATAAATACGGAAGGTACGCTTGACAAACTTTAACATTTCAGTTTTATGTCACTCTCTCTTAAAAAGCATGTATAAATTAAATTGGTAAAAACATCGGTAATCAATAATGATTAATGTAATTTCTTGCCTGCACTCACTATGTACACTCGCTGGCACACGAGAGGGAACAAGGTACAAATTGCAGGAAGCTCATCACAAATTCAATCGGACTTCATTTGCTTTATTTGCTCGAGCCAATCAATTGCCGAAAAAAATTGTCAAGCGGTGAATCTTTACTTGGTCGTGGGTTCCGTATATCGTATGAATATACTGGTTCATTTTTGCGTAATCTGAGATGCCTTTGTTATGTGGAAAAATGTAGGCAATGATTTTTTACTTAATTACAATTATGTAAAGTGATTCAATTGGTTTATTGAAATAAAAAGATCAAAGTGTAACACAACTTTACACGACATTTTGTCTGTGTTGAAGAAAAAATAATATCATCAATTTTGGCAGTACCTGTACCTGTCTCTAAAATAAAAAAAAAGTCACCATTTATTGACAAATATTGTAAAAACACTCAATACAGATTTCTCACTTTGGAGTCCTTTTCGTTCAAGGTAACTTAACCTTTATTTCCAAGTGAACAAGTTATAGTACATCCATTCCATAATTAGCACCGTGGTCCTTTTCCACGGAACCCTTGGAACGAAACACGAGCGATCCGCATTGCGCTTTAATAGGAAAAATCAACAGAGGTGCTGCAAATGGGATCGCGTGCATATAATAATATATGCTCTGTCCGTCTGTCCGTTTGTGCTTACAGTTTAAATACAACACATAATTGGTCTATTGGACTGGGACTGAGGTAATTGAAAATTGTGTTTATTTTTCGGGGTAAGTTGAGAGTGACTTTAGCATGTAATTAAATAAAAATAGTCTTATGGAAACTATTTTTTTTATCATGTGTAAGGTTTTTATGTATCGCACGATTTTTCCTTGAAAATCTGGTGTTAAGGAAGATAATATATTACTATATAAAAAACCTTGGGTCCAGGTTTTTACACTGATTTAAATCACGTTAGCGTCACTAAACACCTGCATCTTAAGCTACCTAAAAAAGGGTTATTATTATTTTTCTAAAAGTTATTCTTGAATCCGATGACTCGCGTTCAAATTAACTATTTGTGGACAAAACCACAGCAAAAAAACTAGTTAACACAATAATGAATTTCTGCCCAAATTGCGTTGACGTAAATAAGTGTACTTACGAAATAATTGGTAGTTTAATTGATTGCCAATATGGCGGACACATAATTCAGCTATTTGAGCATTGACGTTAAGCACACGCTGATGGGACTATGGGGAATGTATTAATTAATAATTCAATTTTAATTAGTTAGGTATTATTTTGTAAATGACTGCCTCGGTACTATACTGGCTATATTTATCTCGTACATGGCGGATGGTCTATCAATGATATAAAATGATGTTACTACTTTCTTACTTGCAGAGCCAAATAAAATGTTACGAACCCTAATATGCAAAAGTCTCCTCATTTTATCTCCCGACATCCTATCCTAAAGGTGGCGCCACCAGTATAACTACATATTACATATTAAATATTAGATAGTCCATTTATCGAGGGACACTACTTATAGGCTACTTTTTATCTGGGTGCGCAAAGTTGTCTCTATGGGACCCGGGTAAAACCTCTGGCGAAAACGTATTAACCTTTGATAGTTTGACCCATGCAGTTGTTACTTAGCCAAGAACTTTGCCTAAAACTGCATTTCCAATCAGAAATTATTTACCTATTAAGAACAGGATGAGAGCATGAACCTTTAAATATCAGAGGTTAGGAGACATGATAATGTCAAAACAGAATTGTTATTCAATATTAAACAACTGCGCTCTATGAAAACTTTCTATATCGTCGTCTAAGTAATTTTTTTTTTTTTTTGCAAAAAAAAAAACGGAAATCAGAACCTACTTGAATTCTGAAAAGTAACTTAATTTCACTTACGAGGTTTTTATTTTAAGGCTTCGTATTATATTTTTACATCGTCTGTTAAGCCTATTCCTAATTCCTAATTCCTAATTCCTAAACTACACAGTATACTGATGTACACAAGTATTCATTCGAGAAGGAAATAGCCCCTTGATCTTCATTCCCCATTACCCACTTGACAAAATGATTGCCCCTGAGAAGTTCATTTTTTTCATATAAACTGCCTTTAATCATTCTTCACCAAAATTGTTTTGTCTGTTTCTTCGCTTATCTCAATTTTACTGTCGCCAGTTCAGTGTATCTCCTTCTTTCCTCACTATTTCACAGGAAATATTATAAGTATTTTATTTTTATCCTATTGTTATAAGACAACAGAAAGTATAACACACTTCAAAACCACTATAGGAGCAACAGCCACCACAACATATACTGAACCAAATTCAACTCCATATTATACATTCTAAGCATTACAATAAATAATATATTCAAATGTAAAGATCAAAGTATGTTCCAAGGACGCGGCGAGGTCAGTAGGTGCATGGTCAAGTGCATCGGTGCATCGGTGGAAACGTTGCACCGAATTCGTAACTAGTTTGAGTTTGATAGAGTATTTGTATGTGTGTTTGGTAGGTCGTTTTAATACCATGCGTCCGTTGAATGCACTTTTAGACATTAAAAGTAGAATAGTTTTATATGCTGTCTTAAAGTTGTCTATTACAATTAATATAAGCAAATTAGTAAGAGCTTATTGTTAAACAATGCTTTTAATTTTTTTAGGAAAAAAAATAAGTGTATAAACTAGAACCAAGGAACAAAAGGATTATTTCGTAGGCAGACGTTTTAAGAAAACAATGCGGTTTTAGATATACTGAAATCAAGTAACTTAGGCACTATCTATCAATGATCGATACCCATTACCAAATACCAAAAAAGAAACTTAAACGAATGCATTTAAATGCCTTCTTCTCTTCTAATGATGACATATAAATATTAAAACAACATGATACGCTTTTGCCTTTAAAAATAGGTTTTACCGAACCAGCTACATAAGCAATGAAATCATTAATTCTAAACATATGATAATGTGAAACGTGACAGATACATGACTCATGTATTCTTCTACATTTTTTTGAAAAACTAAGTTTTTAAGATGGAGGAAATATCCTTGATAGCCTATGATTTCATAACTTGCAAGAACAAACATAGTTGGGGAAGCCGACCCCAATATAGCTGGGAAAAGGCTATGCAGGTCTTTATGAAATAAAAACATGTGTCTTTACGTTACCTGTGTAGCCACTCGCTTTTTTTAAGTTAAATATTAGCAGTTCTATTTTCTATCTCTTGCCGTCTTAATCAGTATATATTTACTTTAAAACGTTGTACATCCTAGGTCACACCACGAGGTGATCACTATCAGTCATGGTGATTAAGATTTAAGATCTCACTAAATCCCTTGGAAACAACCTTTTTGAAATATAATAGTGTCAAAAGAGGCGAAGAATATTATATTACCATTACAACATACCATTATGCAAATGATCCTCAATTAAAAGTACGAAATAAAACAATAGCAACCTTTTTGACATTATTGCTTAACCTAGATCGAACAGTCTAAAACTTTTTTGACTAAATTAGGCAAAGGACATGAAGACATTGTGTTTTCTTTAAAAACATATTGAAATTTATTCTAAGCAATGCGTATGAGATCGAGAAATATGAATATTTTATTATCTTTTGATGTTTTAAGGAGATCTTTATTAAGCGATGTTGGAGATGGAACTTTTACATCATCTATGAGTAGGTAATATTTATACATTTTATCACGAATTCTGATCATAATAATGTTTTTGTTAAGACTATATGAGTCAAAACATCTTTCCGGTTTTCTTAACTTGATATAAATGCCAAAGAGCTTGTTATGCTTTCTAAAGCAAAACGCATCGAAATTCATACGATGTTTTTATATGCTGATATTACGCATTTTTAAGATGTACATATTATCGGGAAACTCCAGAAATTTTTCGTAAAATATTTATCTTTAGTAATTTTTAAATGATATCAACATTTAAAAAATATTTCACATAACAACCGATCAAGCAGCCTAGGCTTATCAGGGGTCACAAACCTTGATTTTCCCATTAAAAAAAGCTGGCAATAATAATATAAATCGAGCGTAGATCAAGTTTTAAGTGATCCTCGGCGTGACCGGCGCGAACCCGCGATCATATATTAAGGATCCGTCGTGAGGAGCAGGGATTAATGCATCATGCAGCTTGTGGTGTGCCACAAGTGCAAGAGTTGAAGCTCAGTCAACGTCATTGTGCATAGAAACTTAGCTCACTTTCAGATCATAATCAGCTGATCAAATTACCAGAGGTACTCTACGTCAGAATTAACAAGGAGGCAACACTTTCAAATTGCAACCCTGTCACCAATTTCTAGCTGGAAAGAAGAAACGGTGATGAATAACCTTGCATAAAAACAGCTTATTTTAATATCAGGACTCAGCTCATCTCCTTCTACCTTTCTTCTTCGTAGTGTTGTACTCATGAATCTAAGCAAGCACGAGGACAATACATATGCATATTTAGGATATTCACAATGCAACTTTATGTGAAAATGGATTTATAACACCTAAGTTTCATTAGACAATTATCATTAAGACAATATTTGGCGTGCTACATCCTTTTATTAACCGAATACATAAACAAAAGCGCATCTCTCCTACTATTCAATCGCTCCCGCCCCCGCTTATAACTTGCTCCACAAACCATCCCCGCCCCGCGCCGCTCAGCCATCGGTTCGTGAAGTAGATGGATTACAGTGCGCAGCATTTGTTGTACCCTTTACTATAAGTTACATCGCGTCTACTACTTAGCACAAATTGAAAAATATCCCAATGATGAGCTGGATTATAAGCTCGGTAATTAGCGATAGGAACTAACTAACTAGGTTTATTGCTGTTATGTAGTTTGCTGAAAGTTGCACTTCAAATTGTCAACTTTAGGTTGTATTAGGTACCTATTTGGGCAATACCGACAGAATTCATATTTATAGAAAAATAGTTATTTGTTATACAAGAGTGCAAAGTTGATTTTTAACCGCGGGCTCAATTTTGATGACCGAGCCAGCGAAGGATTCTAAAATTGAAACACGAGCGTAGCGAGTGTTTCAATAATTAGAATCCTGAGCGATAGCGAGGGAATCAAAAGAGCACAAGGTGAAAAATCTTTGCACTCGAGTGCAACACGTAACTTTTCATCCCACCTCATCGAGGAAATTACAAAAACAAAATGGCGCGCACATATGAGTGCCAAATTAAAAAGAAGTACCTATTAAAGTTCATTTATTTGAAAACTCAGTTTAAAAATGAAACGAGGTTAAAAATCTATGTGAAAACAATAATAAAAATTACTTAATTAATTGAATAATTATTTTAGGCAGTATTTTATTTGTTTAACATGTATTTGTTTGAAGTCTTATCAAGATTGTCACAAATGGAGTATTGCACACGATGTTCTAAATTCAAATCACTTTGCCGCTCTAGAGGATAAAAACGGCTTTTGCGCTCAGTTATCAAAGGGTAAAACTAGTCTTTCCGACATGGTGGGATGAAAAAGTTTTTTGCAAACTGTTATCTAACATTATGCATGTTTGTTTTATTTAAATAGTTTATTCCAGAAACAACTATTGCACAAAAAAGTTATGTTGTTTTTATGTGAATTATTTTTCCCTGAAAACTGCATGATCTAGACTAATCTTTTGAAATTCATCATTTACTTTTGACGCCCAAAATAACTTAATTCGTAGAATTGTACAGGTTTTCACGCGGCCGTTTCAATTACGGTGAAATAAAAAAAATAGAAGCAAGTATGTGCAAAATTGCAGCTCCTGAACTATAACGATGTTTCACTCAATCTGGCTATCACAAACGCCAATAAAGCGAATGTCCAACAAACGAACAGACACAAAAAGTCAAATGTTAACACGGTATCATACAAAAAGCTAACGAAACTGCGTTAAACACGACGTAACCACTTAATAAGTCTATCGGAGCGCGTCGCAAAATGAATAACATTGTCCAATTTCAGGCATTGCAAGAAGCGCCCGAGAAAAAGATTGTTGCACTCAACATTAACACTTGCTTCGGAAATTTAATTCTACTTCACCCTCTCACAGAAAAACCAACCCTTACACACATGACATAAAGTTAAAAATCACTTAGCAAGGTCTAAACATACATTCTTTTCCAAACTTAAAAACTGCTGAATCACTCAGTCTAGAGAAAAAGACAGGCGCATACAAAAGCTTCATTTGTTTTCGTGATGATAGAGCGAGATGAGAGTATTTCTGTGGTGCTGTCTTCAATCGTCTGGCTAATGCAGTGCGTCTGGTCGGTGACGAAGATGGATGGCTCTTCTGGTTAGCAGTTGAATGAGTGCATGCCGAGGATAAAAAGAACAATTAAGAATACTTGTATAATAACATCATGAGTATCAAATGAAAGTAAATTGAGGAGTTTGGGTATCTTTAAGTAGAAGAGAAATCGTGTTTGCTACCGAATAAGTTGAGTTAGTTTTATTATAGAGTAAAGCTTTAATTGATTTTTATTTTATTCTAAGTCACGCATTATGGTTGGTAGCTAATTGAGAGTCTTTATTACGTCTGACTAATGTATAACGATTTAAAAATGTTGTATAACAGAAATATAACAATTACTCTATCTATCGAGCAACAAAACAAATAATTCTTCTCTTTCTTATGAACTATAAGCACCAATTCTTATTTTATTTGTAGTATTATTTAAAAATAAAAAACAAAGATGATTTCAGATCACGTTTCATGTATAATCAGGAACTATTCGAGATAATACAAAAACTCCCCCTACGTAGACCACAAATCTGAAAATAAAAGTCATAAGTTAAGAGCGGATAGCGGTTTACTTAATGTTCGACTGTTTTACGTGAGTTTTAGTAAAATCAGAGTAGAAAAATTGTATTTTTGGTTGGCAGCTAAAAACGTGAAGCATTCGGTTTAGGCTTTCCCAACAAAAAATACTAGGTATATATTACAAATAGCAATTATTATTTTATTTACAGGAACTTTTCACTTTTTTTAAATAACACGATTATTTTGATAGACCATGTGATAATCTGGAACACCCTAGATACATATAAGTTTCAGGTATTACTGCCAAGGGTCCTAAAAACCCACTGAGTAGTTTTTAGATATAAGAGTATCAAACATACGTTACCACATACATACATTCTTCGTTACAAACTTTTAGCATTTATGATATTCGCAAGTAGCTATGTGACTATTTCGATTATATTATTACTGTCTTTTTGATTATATTATCTTTAAGATAAGTCAAATTCTCTCAAAAGCGCTTATTTTTTACTTCAAAAGACAATCTTTCTACATCGCCCGCTACCTCTCACACTTGTACCACCCACCAAAGTCCGAAGGCGAGGAAGCTCGGGCACCGGTCGTCCTTGTGGCGTCCACTTTCCGTTTCTACCAGTCCAGCCTACACCACGTATTATACTGCCAATTTACACTGCCTATGTCTCTACTGTGACTGTCATATTAATGGGGAGTGCTCTTGTGTCTTTTTTATTTTATTGGTTAGCTTGCTTTGTGGGATCATAGATATAATAGGGCCTACATTTTTTGTGTTAGGTACACTATTAAAAGATTATCTGTTTAATTGGTAATTGATAGAGCTTTAAATATCTTGATGGTGTAGTCAGGAATCTACCTTTACAATCCAGGAACTTATTTGGACCTCTCTATATTTAGCCCTAAGAAGAAATTTTTATAAGTTTTACTTAGTAGGCTACTTACCCCACCGTCCACTTTCCGTTTCTACCAGTCAAGCCTACACCACGTATTATACTGCCTATGTTTCTACTGTGACTGTCATATAATTGAGGAGTCTTTTTTAATTTTTTTGGTCAGCTTGCTTTGTAGGATTATTGCAGATATAAGTATTCTAGGATTATCTCTGTGTAGATATTTTAAGATGGGTAATCAAATTGGTGTTGATTTTTCAGGATTATTGGTATATTTTTATTTATTTACTGTATATTTTCTATCTATCTCTATATATCGTATATGGATCCCTCTTTCTTTAGACCTAAGTAGGGCGTTCTATAAGCTCTTTTAAGTTTTGAGAATAGCAGGGCTACTTACCCACCGTCTACTTTCCGTTTCTACCAGTCTAGCCTACACCGCGTATAATATGATAAAATGCTTGTACCTATTATGCATTATATCATCTGTTACACTATTACATACTAGTAGCTACCGGTAGCTTCGCTCGCTTCTGTATGTCCAAAACGAACACCTTTCACGAGTATCGTATTAGTTAGATGAGAAAGTAAACAAATAAACAAATTCACTTTCACATATTGTTATTACTTCTACATAGTAAGTATTGTGTACAGAAACTCTTTGGATGACTATAGATTGCATTTTTTCAGTTGATATTAGATGGAAAACCCGAAAGTTCTGACGTTTAGTAGGTACGTCTGATGGTGAATGTTCAACGATAAGTACATGTAGACAGATAAGAATAAAGATAAAATAAAAATTCTCACCAGACCATGATGATCATGATTTCATGCTGAAAAACCAAATTTTTTAAAAGTTCTTCCGAAGGTCTGGAAGTTAAAAATACATTTGCTTCCTAAAATCTCTTCCGTCATCAATAATCAATTTTGCTCAGTAGTCATAGGTTTCTACGTGATAAGCAATAAAAGTACATAATAAATATAACTATTTCGTGCATAAACCTTTGAGAGACATTGGTGGATAGAATTTTACTAGTAGGTATATAAGTTACAATATCAGCTTTAAAAAAGAGACTAATTAACTATTATTAATGATTTCAACTCTATTGCACGTTCATATTTCTTTGAATCTCACTATATCATTCAGTCAGTCACGCAACAAGTAGACCCTTTCTGCTTACTTAAGTTACAATTAACTTATAAAGCCTCCACCGGTCTGTGCTTAGTTTGAGTTTAAGTTAGTTAACTTTTGGGGTAGGACAAACCATTTTGTATGTATTAGTTAAAAATAACTTAAATAATTATAGTATTATTTTTAACGGTGTTATGTAGAAATTAAAATAAGTAAGTCTGTGGTTACGTAAGCTGGATAGTAATTAATATTTCATAAACCTATTTAATTTCTGACAGAAACTCCATTTGGTGGAATTGGCCGTTAGTTCGATTAGATAACTCTGATATTAGGGCTTTAGTTGATTAAACCTATAGCTCACGCGACAAAAAAGAAGAAGATTGAATTTCATGAGATCGAACTTAACATAAGAAACATACTCAGAAATAAAGACTTACTAAATTCGCTAACCAAAACCCCTCATCAAATTCCATACCCAGATATCCAGCGCTCAGTTTTCAGCAAACCAGTTAGGTATCTAGTACCTAGACAGAAAGCTGAGCACATATAGATGTGGCTAGCTGACTCGCAACAGGTGAGCAATCTGTACTAGACGAGTAACGCCGACATATAATTGTACTTTTTAATAATATTAGCAAGCATATTTTACTTGACATCACACCATACCGTAAGTAACAATATCTAAAACTCAATTCGTCTAACCAAAACTTATCAAACACCCAACCTATCATAGTTTTGAGTAAACCAGTTTCCTCATTTCTTTGATTATAAATATTAAGTTTTTTGACATAATTTGCATGCTGTAACATGTATGCTCTTACAATTATTTACTGTATCAACCTTTATACCATGTTTCAAGCAAATAAATAAATTCATCCCATCACAGTTTGGAGTAAAGCAGTTATTAACCGACTTCCCAAAATGGAGGAGGTTCTCAATTGGACGGTATGTTATCTAGTATTCTAGACAGAAAGCTGAGCACATATAGATGTGTCTAGCTGACTCGCAACAGGTGAGCAATCTGTACTAGACGAGTAACGCCGACATATAATTGTACTTTTTGGGAGCGCCGACACTCGGTAATTACGCTACTTTGAGATAGAGCAGTGTGGATATGACCGGTGGTATTAAATTAAATATTTTTGTTTGTGTGTTAATAGGTAAACGGTGTTTATGTGTGGTTTTAATTGTATTCTGAAAGAGCATAAGTTAAAATGTTTATAATATTTTTATTATTTAGTACTTTTTGTTTGTTAACTAAAGGTTTCTAGTTAATACTAATTGATCCTTGCAATTACCTTGTATAATAAGCTGTAATGGCTGTGTAAATATTGATATGCTCACTTCTTAATTGTAAGTCTGTTGCTATACGTGAGGACTTGTAATTGGCTTTCCGTAGTTTAGGTTGGCTTCTATTTTTAGTTAGTTTAAGCTGTAAGTCCTCCAGAGTGTAATAAATAAATAAATAAATTAATTAATTAATTTAGTTTAAAAGTTTAATATTTTATAAGGAAACTAAAAATTGGAGCCTTCTTCTACGTGTAATTTGAACTGACGCTTGATTTCGTCTAATAATACCTATATCAATTTTTGTAATATTTTTGATGAAATAACAGATGACTAAATATAGTGGAATCGGAAATAAAACGTAAATGTGAGAGATGCAGTTTTTATGATAAATATAGGTAAAGTTCGAAGATCAAATGACTAATTTCGATCCATCTTCCCCAAAGTTTTAACAAATCTAAACGAAAATAAAAAAATATATTTATTTAAACCCAGGGTATGTCCACTCTTCGCTCGTTGAGGTGAGTACGTCTGCGTCTTGATCGCGAACTGTTTACATATGTGGAGTACGAGATGGTGCACACCTGCAGGAAAATATACATGCAGACGATAATAAATGTGAACATTGCTAAAAAATGCATCTTTTTTATTTATTTTAAGGTGTTACGAATTTGGTTAGGTTAGTGTTTGAGTTATTTTTGCATCCTAAAATACCCGAAACTATTTATTTTTTAAAATACTTATGTTTTAATTTTACTTTATTATGATTAGGGGATATCACACCATTTGCCTAGCCTTTTTCCTACTACTATGGGGTTGGCTTCCATTCTAACTGGATGCAGCTGAGTACCAGTGTTTTGCGTGGAGCGACTGCCTATCTGCCTCCACGACCCAATACAAAGGGTAAGGCTGGTTGCCAGACTTTCGGGCTTCTAACTACCTGTAACGACTGCCAAACATGTTCAAATGACAACAAGTATTATAATAAGTTCCTATTAATTACAACACTACCACAGACCCACAACCGCCTTCCCCTGTACTTCAGCTACCGTACACTCACCAGTTACTGACCTCTTTTTCTCTCATTTTTTTGTTTATACTCACGTCTCTTTCACTCCTAATAGCTCTGCTTTCGGCAGATTAATACTCTGTGGTCTAATGCATATCATTAGATTGAGTGGTTTTTCTTCAGACGTTCGTAAGTACTTAAAATTTGGAGTGTCCGAATGTGTATCACGAATTCACGATTCTACTATTATTGCATGATGGTGCCATGCTAAATAGAGAGGTTGGTTGGTAGGGTACAGGATAATGTTGAAGATAGAAACAGCTATGTTAACATATATACTCTTCACACCATACAATACCCTATATTAACATACCCTTGATGCTTCTCTGGTCTTATTGAATCTAACTTGAAAGGGCTAAAATGGTAATGATAGGTTTGCACCAAAAAAAATGTTGCTCAATACATTAGAATACTAAGGGACCAATAAATTAGATCCTATCTAACAAATCTCTCTCAATATCTTCAAGAGAACTTGAATAGAACGTACATATGTAATACCAATAAAAACTGACCTTAGGCTTAGTTTGGAAAATGAGCCAGCACATCTAGTTCATCAAGGGTCGCCAAAAATGTCAAACCTTGTACCAGAACCCTTCTAGTTATAAAAAATGCAGTAACTCATTAGTGTGATGTCATGCACCACGTTTTGAAAGGATTTTATATACATAGAAACAGGGTAAGCATGTGCATATATCGTACATTTTGTTTAATACTATACCCATTTTGGAATAATTATTTGCCACTAAAAAGGTAAGAGCTTATTCTACTCAAATTAAAATAAATTACTTATTTTCAAATCATGCCTGAAACTATAACGAAACTCTTGAAGTTGTCATGAGATACCTACACAGGATAACTTATGAGAGTCCCATCAGACTGTAGACTAAGCTTTCGGCCGATAGCTGCCCGATGGTTGGCTGAGAGTTTATTTTGAAGGTAATCGTGAAATTAAACAAACTTATTAGTCGGATTGATACAGGCCAGATATCTCTATATTGATTAATGAGCCTCGATCAAATTATTAAACTTTGTTCTTTAACAGAGTATGTATTAAGTTTGTTTTAGGCTATGATATTGACTGCAAAATATCTGCTTTATGTCTAGAAAATAATTAATAAAAGAAGTTAACTACTCAAATCAAATCAGCTTTTATTTGCATACAATCAAATATGCGATTTATTTAAGAAAAGATAGTTTTCACACCGCGTTCATTCTACAAGGCGTAGATGTTAGATCCCTGACCTACTTCTTTCTTCTCGACTAAGGAGGTGCGATTATTATCTTAAGTATATTAATGTCATGAAGTTCACACTACGAGTGTTTTATTTCTATTGCCTTATAAATAGTAGAGTTATAATTGTGATATATACTAATATTATAATGCTGAAGACTTTGTTTGAAAGCGCTAATCTGAAGACGTACAGGAGTGAATTCGAAAAATTCTTTCAGTGTCAGATAGCCCATGAAACGAGAAAGGCTGTATCCTATATCCTTTTTATCCAGGTGCTTGAAGGGTTCGGAAGCTCAGCAATGGATTGTAGATTTGCATTTATTACCTAGGTATTAATTAAAAGTAATTTAACACGACGTGATGAGAAAATTATTAAAGAACTATTTGACTAGTTATTTGAATGCATACAGGTATGTACTACACAATGTAGGCTAAGAAATTGTGACCTGAAGAGATAGCTTTCTGAATGTGACTTGATTTGTGAGTATCTTATTTCATTCCTATTTAATTACTATAATAATGTACCTATCGAAGTCTCATTTCGAATTAAAATTTTGAAGTAGGTAACTGTGTATCAAGTTTTAGAGCTTTTTTGAGTACTTAATTGAGTAATATTTTTTGGGTTATTTAGATTAACTGATGGTTTTTATTTATACGTAACAGAGGCGGTACTCATTAAAACTGAAAAACTTAAGTAAAGATATTAGTACAAACAAGTTAGTAATAGAGTCAGTCCTGATAACACTAAAGTTAGTAGTAATTGTCGGGTGCTTACGCTTGTAAGGAAGCTACGGTTATAAAAGAGTTAAACTAATCATCCGTGCCATATATTACCTGCTCCTCAGATATATAGAACTTTGATATTGAGGTCAAACACAAATAATGACCTCGTATTATAAGTAGATATGAACTGCCCCCACTAATAGTAGCGCGTTGAAGTCTTTTCAACAAAACCAACAAAAGTTCTAAAACAACAAAAACTAGTTAGTAACCCAACGGAGCACCGCATCTCATTACTGATCCTATATTCCAGAGCAATGATGAAAAATGTCCACTGAAAAAAAACCATTACATTTGCAAATCCCACATCAGATTTTTAGACGCGACGTGCAGTATGCAGGGGTGGGTACATGCTCGTATCTATCATTCATTAGCAGCACAGCTAGAATCCAATACGACATTTTTTACAATCCCCGGGCACAAAGAACGGGCGGCCACCCCCACACCCGCAAACAGTCCCATACAAACAAACGACGCCAATGTATGAGTAATAAAAACTTGAAAAAAATCTCACTGACCCGCACACATGCGCGCGAACCGCGAAAAAAATCACCGACACAA
The DNA here is from genome assembly GCA_033682625.1 of Helicoverpa zea x Helicoverpa armigera. Taxonomy (NCBI): domain Eukaryota; kingdom Metazoa; phylum Arthropoda; class Insecta; order Lepidoptera; family Noctuidae; genus Helicoverpa; species Helicoverpa zea x Helicoverpa armigera. The sequence continues at coordinate 1,887,065 of JAWIIS010000008.1, forward strand.
AGAAAGTCCACCGAAAACTTCTATACGAACTTTTGCACGCACACTAGTGCAACCAACCCACACATAGACACGTACAAGGAAGTTGCGGCTGTGTGCGTGAGTGCAGCTCGTACGGATGAGGGCTAAACTTAGCTTAGTATGTGTGTAGTTGTGCCTCACAGTTGCAAGAGACCAAAACTTCGACTGTGTTACAATTCGCGGAAAATCCTTGACATTTAAAATTCTGAAAGCTACTTTATGCCGTAGACTCTCAGTTGAAATTTGAGTGGTGAAGTTTGCAGTTAAGACGTTCCTCTTCGGAGCGGAGGCTGCGCACCGCGGGTAGTTTTCGTATGAAACTTGGTGGCGCGAGATGCACCAGGCGAGACGGCAACACGAGAGTCTATAGCCGTCTCGCTCACACGCCACCCGCCGCCCGGGGCGAGGGCGCGGGGTGGCGGGAGGGTGTCGTGTCGCGTTGATGAACATTTTTCTCATTTTTTTCTTTATTTTTACGCGAATCGTTTTTAAAAAGGGTTTCGTCATAATTGCGTCGCCGCTCCTGATTATGTTAGCGCGAACGATAAGCCGATCTCTTGCCGAGCCAACAAAACTACTGTTACTCATTACAGACTCCCAATCTTCTGAGATAACAAAAAAGTCACTCGTATCACCTTCGATGCAGTTTGATGAATTGCACACGAATGTAATTTAATTTGCATAACTTGATCATATAATACTTCAGAAATGTTAGCCAAGTAATTAACGAGACGAATAATTAATTTGGACAAAAAAGAGGTACGAAAAGTGCGCTTTATTTGATTGGATAGTTAAATAAAGTCGGGTGTTTGTTTAGAAAAAGGTAAAAAAGGATTGAATGGAGTAAAAAAACTGTAAAAAGCGTGTAAGACGTAAGGTTGGTAGTAAAAGAAGGCGCACGTAAACATTGCGTGACGTACGCATGTCTCGAGTGGCTCGTCGCGGCGGGAAACCTATTTTCCCGCGTTTTCTCACCCGCCGCCATATTTGTTTTGGTTATTGTTAATGTGAATCTAATTGGAATTTGCAAATTTTCTTTTCTTTTTTCTCTATCTTGTGCATATTTTCCAATTGGTACATTTCAGCAAAATTTACGAGCTTAATATTTAATTTTAATTTAAAAATTTGCTAATTAATAAATTAAACACATTAAAACACTACACAAAGTCCTTAAACATCAATATCGTTTCACTGTAAACAGTATAATAGATAAACATAAACACAATCAAATAATCGGATAATCCGAACTTATTTGAGCCGCATCCTCCGCGTAGAGGGAAACAAAAAAAGCACGTTGTGGAGGCCAGTCTCGCAGCAACAGCGGCGCGCACCGGCCGCATCCAAAACGTTTATATTATTTTACATTACGTGTTTCATTTCGCGTAGACTTTTGGACAGCGGTAGTATGCGGCGCGGTAGTGCAAAAAATTGTGACTTTGGACATTAAAAAAAAAATGGAACACCGTGACTTTTTCGACAAAAACAAGATTCATTTTTACCGGCAAAAAAATTTTTCATAACCGCAACTTTACGCAGTTCAAAGTAGATTTTTTTTTACTGGTCTCTTCAAGTTTTTGTTTTGCACTTACAAACACACTAATGCAGTTTAACAAGTTTGAGTTTACGTACGTTTTGTTTTGTTTGAAACTGTAACGAATAGGGAACAAACTGTATTTGCGACAGACGGAAGGGAAGAGAAGAGAAGATGGCGCTAGCTTCCTCGGTCAGCCTGTACTACTCCATAGTGCAGCGCGCTGCTCGCCACTACTTAGAAGATTATTGTCATACAGGTAAGATTCTTGTTAGACTTATTCTTTTCAGGGAAGCTCTGCTGGAAAAATTTCAGCGGTAGTTACGAAAGTTGAGGAAATTGATCGTGTTTTAAAATTGCCGGATAATTAATTTTGATGAGCTTTAGCACCCTTAATTAATTATTAGAAGGAACCGGTTATCCTATAATTAACATAAATTAAAAACTATATTTATTTTTGAAAGATTGGAACTCATGAGGAAAGAGATTGAAGATTTAAAATATTTTTTCCTGAAATTCGCTAAAGAGCTTAAAAAGCTCATTTTAATTCATAATTTACAGTACAAGTATAATTGTGTATTTTTGAGTAGAATCCATTTAAAATTCTACTTCTATAGAATTTTTATTTCACTTCAATATAAAAATAGTAGTCAAAATTACTATTACTAGAAATTATAATTATCCAAAATTACGTTTTCAATTTAAGTAGAGAACATAATTTACATTAAGATTGACATCATTTCTCACGAAGCAAGCAGAGAGCTTTTCTTTAAGTTGCGGAAACTTGAATAGAAACATATTCCTGTGATCAATGTCTTGACTGTGTCCTAAACTGGGCTTACCAGCGGTTGGAGGTTCTCCTTCATGAACTTTTTCAGAGTATGTTAACTGAATGTCTTCAACGAATTTTGATTTATTTAAACTATTATTTCTTTATTGTATTACTCTTTCAAGTATTCCAATTTGAAATGTTTTTTTTTAATAAACCTAAAAAATATAATTATTATAATACTGTAATTGTTGCGGTAGATTTACTAAAATAAATGTACTCCCTACCTGAAAATCTATAGAACATAATTAAAAGTTATCATAACTTAATTATTCAAAAAGATAATAGCTAATTAATGGTAATTACAAAATTATACGCAATCATTATAAATGTGATTTTGTTAATTAAAGAATATAACATTAAATCCGAAAACACATTACCATTGCAGTTCCTGAAAAATAAACGATTTTTAAGTTTTAAATAACCTACATCCTAATAACGCAAACTTACCAAGCAAAGAAAATGGTTAATGCATTCTTTAAACCCCCAAAAATACTCCTGTTACAAGTACTTTTACTCGATTCAGTAAAACCATTTCCATTATTATGTACTTAACTCTAACTTAACCGCGCAGTTAACTACCTTAACTATAAAGTTGCCGCGAATAGCCTGACTTAGTCACTGGTCATTGTAAAGGCGCTTTTATTGTCATTGAACTTACTATATTTGTGACAGACAGACAGGCATTTATTTCGTTTGGAAGATTCATCATTTGCCTTTTTTTTTCTGTCCCACAGCAGGGCAAAGGCCTCTTCTCATACAGAGAAGGAGTGAACGTTAATCATCACACTTACTCAATGCGGATTAGCGATTTCTGATTTTTAAAGTTCAGACTTTATTTAGGTCTTTTCTTCCACTAGTAGCCCTTAAAATTCAAGAAGTTATTTTAATACTAACCATAACTTTTGAAACTGACATTTGCCGACCCTGGAATCTAACTTGTACTACAGAGGCTTTGACCACGAAGCCACAATGAGTCACTGTAATTACAGAAATGTCTGTTACTTTTTTAAAGTTAAATCAATTATTGATATTTAAACCGACATTAGCACAATAGATTCAAAATCAGCAACCTTCTCTTCTAAAATATACTTCAACAAAAATAATAACAACAATAAAACAAGGAGAAAGTTCTGTTAGTTCAAAATAATTTATTGGAGAGTTTTCTTAAGTTACCGCAGCAGGCTGAAAATAGTAATTTCCATTGTTAGTTACTAACTCTTAATTCTAGATCAGTGGTTCTTAACCTTTTTGACATGAGGGACCACTTTAACTAAAGTTTGTCTTGCCGGGGACCACCTCATCGGTTTACCTAAATTGAGAGTTCCTTGATAAAGAATACAAGCATACTTTATAATTAGCACTCATTTCTTTATTATTTAGCAAAAAACTAAAAGTTACAGATTTAAATTTAATGAGATCTAGACACACGGCAGTGTGTCCGCCAAGTTCGAGCAAAAAAAGCGACACACCGGCCGTGGGTTATATTACACGAACCATTTCGGGCCAAATTCGACCCCCCTGTAACTCAAAATCTATTTTATTTACGCATATCAAATTTCTAGTATCTGTTGAGACCCCCTCACTTATCTAAAATACAAAATTTCATTAATATACCTATTGTAGGTCTTGAGATATTGACGTCAGAAAATCGCTATTTTTACTATACACTCACTGACTGACTGATTCACTGACTCACTCATCAAAAACCTAGACCACTTCCAATGATCGTATTGACTTGAAATTTGGCATGGAGGTAGGTCTTTATGTCAAGGTAAAGGGAAAAATCTGAAAATGGCCAAGTGTGAGTCGGTTTCAAAATAATGAAGGTGTTTTATACCCGGTGTAAATTTATACCCCTAAGGAACTAAAACGAACTAAATTTATCTATATTTATATAATATATCTTCGAATGGTACAAAGGTTTGTATTTAGTCAAAGTAAAGTAAAAATCTGAAAACGGCCAAGTGTGAATCACTTTCGAAAATAACGAATGTGTAACTTTGATCCACGAACATAATATATGATAACATGTCATGTCAGTCAGTTGGTAAATCTAGTCATAGTTAATCTAGTTCATTTCTTTGTAAGAAACATAGTGCATATTAAAAAATCTAAAAGATAGTATAAATGAGACATTTCTTTAACTAACTTCATCATAAGAAAAAAATAAAATAAACAACCTTACAAAAATAAATGAAATCCCACCCAAAACAAAAATGTGAAAGACTGCCAAGTTCGATAATATGGGAATGCTTCGCCTATAAAAGAAGTGAGATCTGAATAAGTACCAAGTTCCATACACATACCTCAGTTAAAAATAGTTACTTTTTAATGATGATTACTTGGCAAGTTTTAATAGAAAATTAAATACTTGATTCATTGCGTTTAGTAGGTTTATAACAAGGTGTATGAAAACTTGCCAAGTAACATCATTAAAAAGTAACTATTTTTAACTGAGGTATGTGTATGGAACTTGGTACTTATTCAGATCTCACTTCTTTTATAGGCGAAGCATTCCCATATTATCGAACTTGGCAGTCTTTCACATTTTTGTTTTGGGTGGGTATATATTTTTGTGACTGCATTCTCTTTACTAATTTATGAATTTTTGATTCCGTACTACTCAAAGTAAAACGTATGTCGGCAGTTGTAGGTAAGCAAATGCAAAGAAAGATAAACACAAGCCTATGTAGTTTCCAAATGCGCGAGCGAAGCGAGCGCGAAATTTTAATTATTTTTTAAGACTCAAAACCAAAATTACGTAAGTTGCGAAAACCCGCGCGCATAGATAAGTCGATAAAAATAAAGTTAGATAACGTATATAGCAACGTCGACAAGCAAAGCTTCGCGGACCACTTGGAATGTCTCCAGGGACCACCAGTGGTCCGCGGACCACCGGTTAAGAACCACTGTTCTAGATGTTATTAAATCAATCATGAAAACCTACTATTACTTAATTTAAGACGTTAAAAAATTATTTAAACATGACGCTAACAACATGAAAAGTAGTTTACTTTTCGACTGTTACCTCAAACCTGAAGGAGTTGAACCCCCTTTTAAAACGGCATTGTAAACTCCTAAAAGTTTTTGATCTCTCCCTCTATTCGCTTGAATTGAACTTTATGAAAAAAATTGACATATCATCTTGCTCTGAATATTTGCCGACGGCAAATAAAAGATAGCGCAAATAACGTATTAATCACTTTTTTACTTCACCACTTCTTTATCACAGAATAAGTATTTAATTGAATGCATTGTATACATATTTATACTAACATCATAATTAAAAAAATAAAATTACACATTTAAGACACAGTTCAAAACCTAGTAATTTTGCTAGTCCTAATTTTTATCCTATCAAGATATTTATTCAAAATGGCATTAAAACAGCAGCAGTTAAAAAGTGATTTTATAAACACGTCACTTTTCAAGTCTATGTTAAGTTCAGTTCAAAAATATTTCAGCCTAGGAAATAACCAGACGTTTAGTTAGGCAATAATCTAGATTAGCCCCAAGCCGCACGATTCCTCGTAATTTGTACCTAGTAAGAAGTTAACTCCTTACTATCGGGTAGTTAGTACAAACTACTGACTTTCAACTCAAAATAGCATTTAAAAGTACATTTTATAAAATGTATATTAAAAGCAGCTTTGTCTTTTCATGTTTAAAGAATACAATATTTTATTAATTTATAAATGAATCTCTTACATGGGTAGTTAGAGGCCAGTGAATCTGCCAACCAGTCTTACCTAGGGGTATTAGGTTGGCAGGGTAACTGGGTTGAGGAGCTCAGATAGGCAGTTGCTCCTTATAAAACACTGGTCACAACTCGGCTGCATCTGACTGAAAGCCGACCGCAGCATAGTTGCGAAAAGGCTAGGCAGATTATGAACACTCAAATAAATGATGTCCAAAATTATAATTATCAAAAAAATATGTGTACAAAAATAACTTATTACGTAATCAAGGATTTTTCAAAGACAATTTGATACGAAAAGCAAGTTTTAATATCCTTTGCAATATCATTTAAGTAGTAAATTAAAAAAACCAGTGAATCCGCAATTACCTAGCATAATGCACTTTATATGCAAAAACCAATTAAATAATTATATGATTATAGTATTTTTTGAAAAAACTTATTCAAAATCTTATCCAGCGATCTAGGTATCTAGACAGGTAGTTTATTGTATGTATAATAAAATCTTTTAAATAAAAGATTATATTTTCAAAAATATTATAATGGGAACTCGGTCACTAAAGTGCTTTAACACAAATATTTATCCACCTTTTGCTAAAATTATATATTCGCATTATCCCGAATTAAAACTTAAATTAATCATTAGAGACATTAACGGAATCCGTCCTTGGCTTCATAATCTGCATTTAAACAAACGCCACTTATATTTTCTTTAACCATTTTGATATAAACTTTTGATAAGCTCACAGGTTTTAGAAAATGATAATTTAGCCGTACCAGTTATCATACTCCATCATACTTTATTAAAAAGCTACCAAAAAGTTTTATTAAAAAAATGTATGTTGAACCCCTTCCTAACTATACACGATATGTGACGATGCAACTGCAACTGAAAGTTGCTCCGAATCAAAAGCTCAACAATCCATGACTTGTTCCATATATTCTTGATATTCACAATATATAAAACATTGTAAATAACAACCGGTCTTCACCAATCCAGTTTCGCGTCAGTAAATTAAAAAGGACGAAAGAACAGATCGTCATTTTGACCATATAAAATAATGAACTAGTTTAGGTATATAAGAATAAAAAATATGTAATAAATATTTTTTTTCTATTTTTTAGAATGCATCTGCACTATTATTTTATGACTATTATTAACTTTAATAATGATAGGATAAAATCGAAAAAACATAAATCAGATAAATAATATTACATTGCGTTTCTGATTTGATTTGGTGCACGCCCTTTAGCAGTGAATAAGTACAATCGTGGACAAAAGCTTTAACAACAATCACACCTAACGTAAGCTTAGCTTTTAATGCAGGAAAAGTGTTACTTCTTACTAACTTTATTATCCTTCTAAAGGAGAATCGAAATGATAAAAAAGTTAAACATTTCTAAAAGCATTAAATACTTTATAATTATAAAAAGTCAAATATATTATGTTTTTTACAAAAAGAAATGCTTGTTTTTATTCGATACTCTACGTAATATAGCTAATACATACGTAAAAAACTCATATGAGTATCATCTTATAACAACCCAACCAAATTCAACGAAAAAAAAACTCACAGTTAACACAGTCTACAAAACGGACACATTTCCTCTCAAGAAAAGCAAAAGCTTACAAACACAAAAAAAAGCAAAACGCAAACACTTAATCGCTAAACAGTACAAGAAAACCAGTTGCGTTCAGTCGCTCCGTAGTTTTATATAAACCAGTTTGCCGATAATCGTATCGGCCGCGCGGTTTACATGCAAATGCGTTGCATCTTGAGACGCTAAGTTCAAGGCCGATGCGTCTAGCACTAACACTTGTGCGCTCCACTGTACTTAATAGTATGCTAATAGTCAGTTAGCATTGTATATGTGGATTGTTTGTTTTTTGTGCTGTTTGCTAGGTAATTGGCTACTTGTGTAGGGTGATTTTTGGATAGAGTTGAGCTGTTAAGTTTTGAATCTGCTAAATTAACTGGCGACTGTATACTGTAGAAGTTAAAATTACTTAAACGAGACTTTTACGTAAAAAAATCTGTCTAGATAAATATCTAGTTTATCTTATAACCGATTCTGAACTTTGAAAACTCTGAGACTATCCAGATATTTATGATTTTATTGGTAATTTAATTGAACTTTACATCATATTCCTAAAACTATCAAAATTCAAAGAATGTCAAATCTAACTACCTAATGTGGTAAAAATGAATTCGATGGAAAAATCTTAGTCATTGCATGAAAAGGCCAACATCCTATTTATATCTGTTTTTACCCGACTGCCAAAGAAGGAGGGTAATGTTTTTCGAGTGTATGTAAGTATGTATGTATGTATGTATGTATGTATGTCTGTTCCTTTGTGACCTCCTGTAGCCTAAACGGCTTGATGGATTTTGATGTATGAGGTATCGTTAGATTTGTCTTGATTACGGGAGTGTCATAGGATACATTTTATCCTAAATTTCCCTTTAAAAAAATATGTATGCGGTATCATTAGATTCATTTCAATCACGGGAGTAATTAATATAGGATACGTTTTTTCTCAAAATTCCCACGGGAACATGTTAATTCTGCGTCAACGCAAAGCAACTCATGCGTTAGCAAGCAAAAAGCGATTCTTTTGGCGATACAATCACGTCGTCTTGATCAAATGCATGAACGTCGTCTTGATCGTCTTGAACGTCGCATTGGCGGTAAATTTATGTTGCGGAGTAACATCACTCGTAATCTAAAGCCAAATGTCGTCGAAATAATTTAAAATGGTACTTACATATACATAGTCTTCTACATCTACAACATTTTCGTTAAATAAAAACAGCTAAAAAGTTATAAATAAAAGAATTATTATTAAAAAAACAAAATACCCGACTGCACACTAAAAAAAGAGTAAAACAAGCCCCACAATAATATTGATCAATACAACTTTACTGAATATAATTTATAAATATTGATGGAAAGCATCGCAGGCGGGGACCACCTTGACCGACACCAACGAAAATTCTGCTAAATGGTGCACAACCGAAATGACTATAAATAAGCCTCTGTTGGTCCCCGCCTGCGATGCTTTCCATCAATATTTATAAATTATATTCAGTAAAGTTGTATTGATCAATATTATTGTGGGGCTTGTTTTACTCTTTTTTTAGTGTGCAGTCGGGTATTTTGTTTTTTTAATAATAATTCTTTTATATTCTTATCTGTTAATCATCTATCTATGCAAATTACATAAATATTTATTTAATTACATACGGTTGACATTGCAAATCATAAAATATTAATATCAATTAATTTTCTAGAGCATTTTAATCTGAAAATATCAACAGGAAACCGGTTCAAAAATTGAGGTCCCCTCATTTACTTGCAAAAGAATGAGACAGAAATACAACAGCTAAGTTGGAAGAAAGAATATTTTTTAAGAAAATCGTGAATTCAATCAAAGTTTTCAGTCGGTCTGATACCGGCTAAACACCTGATCTTTGTAATGTGCGTACTACCATTCATCTTCATACTGATTTATGAGCTAAAACTAACTATCGGCCGACTAAAAGTTTCCAGTGTGCCGGTACTCTAAAAAGTCAAAGTTTCAGTTCATTTCATGACAAACTCGTACATATTTTATTTGTATGAAGCTTGTTTAGACTTCGGCATAAGTTCAGTTTCAAAGAAAGTTGCGTCAACTCGAAGTTGAGTTACACTTGTGAACTTGAGTGTACATCAATCTATACTGGTATAAAATAGAATGGGTTGTGTGTTTTAGAGGTACGGAAAAACACTGTTCTTCTTTAAGTTTTAACTTTATAAAGACACTTTTATAAAGACAAAAGTGTCTTTATAAAGTTAAAACTTATTGGAATTTAGAGAATATCTTTTTGACCACCAAAAATGTAGGTATCTTAAACATTCCTTTAGCCGTGTAAAAATATAACATGAAACACACAGTACCATCAATTTTTACCATTAATGTAATTAAAAAATAGTGCTTTCCACTAGAACGTCATTATATTATACCGTGACTATTACCAGCTACAGCTGAAAATTGATCTAACAATACTGAAATCCGTTTTTTTTTTCAAACATAACCTACGTACACATATTGTTTTTCAACTAATAAAAATAACATATCTATAGACAATGAACTTTTAAGACTTACGTTCGTCAGTCGGGTGGCAGCGCCAGACTTCGGCCGAGCACGCCCAATTACATTTTAGACAAAAACCGCTTAGTCACCACGCGCTCACATAATCACAGCCCCGTGACGTTTGCCGCCTCTTCTTGTAGTAAATCGAATCATTTTGGAACTTTCTTTAAAATTGTTCGATGATGGTAGGTACGTTATTTGTGAATTTTGAATAATTGAACTGTTACTGCAAATGTAAGTTTTTTTTTTTGCAAAATACCATAACAATAATGTAACCATCCCAAATTCGGGAAAGCAACTTTTTATATAATTTCTTTAATTTAACAAAGCGACACAACGAACGATATGATCTAAGAACACATTAACAGCCATTGGATACAATACAGACTACTAACCCCTTCTTAACACAACTTGTGGTGAACTAACCACCACCCACTTACAACATAAAAATGCAACGCAGTCTAAACCCCATAGCCTACAAAACGAAACAATACCATCATTACGATCAGATAACACGCAAATCATCCAACAAAGTAAACCAAACTATCCCAATTTTCTTAAGTAATCAGTCGCGATAGAAAGGGCTACAGATTTAAGCACAATTGGCAAATGGCCGCGGTTAGAACAATCTTGTTTCCGCTTCACGGTACGGCGGTAATCAGGTGTTAATATTTTTACGGTGGCCCGATGCCGATTATAGGTGCGGTCGCCCTACTTTTGTGTTGATTACGTATATTTTAGAGATTTATTTTGTGACGGGATTTGTGAATTTTCAGTTTATTTAAATTGTGTTTTGGTGATATAACTTTAAAATATAAATGTGATCACCAGTCATCTTTTAATGGTCTTTAATAAAATTCAACGTATCTACTTCTTTTAGTATTTCATCATCATCATCATCATCTCAGCCATAGGACGTCCACTGCTGAACATAGGCCTCCCCCTTAGATCTCCACAGTTTAGTGTTTAAAAAGAGATTAATCCAAAACATTGAAACATCACTTAACTTTACGTAATTGCAACATAGATAAAATTATGTTTCAGCAATACTTAAAATTGAGTGAAGTTAAATTACTCAGCCGTAAGAAAATGTAAACAGTCCAACCAGCATTCAATCTTAACCTTACATACTAGTTTTCCGTTAACTATAAAACTACACACATCCGTCATTTCTTTCATTCATAAATTGTATACAAAAGTCACGCTACTTGGCGTCACTTGATAAAAGTCACGTGTGACTACCATTACTTAGTTCTACTTACTTACTTGATAACAGAAGAACTTAACATGACTTCACTAATATTTTAAGAACAAACAGTTTTTTGAAATAAGACACCTGTACTAAAATTTTTGATTTAGGGAAGAGCAAAACCTCCATCTGAATATAATCACACTTGGACAAATATTAGACATTAAAATAAAACTACTTGTACGGATTTTATCACGGTTATACTAATATTATTTAATACCGACGTTTCGGATGCTTTACAGCATCCACGGTCACGGGCAGACTAAGGTGTTGGTCGTCTTGATATATTAGTTACAAACAGCTATCCTACATTTTGTTGACTATTGGTTTACTTATATTTGGTTTAATTTTACGAATAAGTTTGATTAATTATGGTAAATGTAAGTTACGAATCTATGAATGTGTAACATATACGTACAGAGCCAGTTTTTTTGTGTTGGAAACTTGTGTCCTCCGTTTCTTCCACGAAACCCTCATTAGCCCTGATACAGTAAATTCTAGAGCATCTAGCATTCTCTGTAGCTCCAAAATTAGATTTATCTCCAATCGTACCAACAAACTTCTTTGCAACCACCTAACCAGCCAATTCAAAACGTCAAAAAATCACGAAAAACCTCTTTTCAAAATAAAAAAAAAGTCATTGTGTCACGTGCTTGGTCACGCCAGTCAAGTTTACAAACTCCTGCGCTGATTAGCATACGTCCGGGCATGCGATACCAAGTCGCGTGCTTCTGTTTGTTTACAATGTCGTTAATCTGGTACTTAATCATTAGAAGTAGATTGTGAGAGGTACTTCCGGTAGTAAAATTCAAGTTATTATTGGTGGTAATTAGTTGAAGAATTTGTGAAGTAATTACAGTTGCAGTTATCTCTTATAATTGTGGATGATCAACTTTTTTTTGAGACTGGAGTGGGTTCTAAAAAAAATCTCTCCGGGGCTGCGAAAGAGATAACGCCGGCCCGATATATGTAGGGCTCCAGTAGGAACTAAGAGAAGTCAGTATATGTCTGACATTTCATTCCACTGCACCAACAGTCTTTGTGATAATTTCAGCCCCCAAAAGAGATATACAAAATTGCAAGTAGTCTGAACATTAGCGATGTTACACCCTCATTGCCTAGCTATACTCCATAATCTCACTACATATATGGGCGATTCTCTGTAAGCTCGTTCAGCTCCATACAAATTCTGTCCTGGCAATTTTTTTTTAAATTTGACAAAAAACCTAGTCCTATGCCAAAGAAAATTAACTATTTATTTAGTTAGACAAGGAGGCCCACTGAATTTGTACCTATTTTCCGAGTTATTAGCGATTTTCCAAAAAATCATGACAGGGGACTGTTTGAGGCATCAGGGGACTGTTTTGAATGTGAACAGAAACCCACATTTTATGACTTTTCTATGATCAAAAGCCATATATTTCGGGTTTTTATTACCGCAAGCATGACACGACATAGATCTTGATAAGTCGCAACATAGATCTTCCAGCAATTCCTGGTGATTGTTGAAAGTTAATATGTTAGCAGTATGAAGAGCGCTGAGTTTCATGTCTATGTGGCTGTGAACTATACGAAGACGTGTTTCGCCATTTTGAGCGTTTGGTTTGATAACCCATTTCTTTCAACTGCTTATCAATGACGTCGCCGGCGAAAAAGTCGTGGTGGACCTCGTGGGTAAAGAACCAACTTGTCAATTATGAGGGCGCGGCTTCGATTCCAGGTCAGGCAAGTACCAATGCAACTTTTCACCAAAGACTGTGTTTCGGATGGCACGTTAGACTGTAGGTCTCGGCTGTTATTGAACATCCTTGGCAGTCGTTACGGGTAGTCAGAAGCCAGTAAGTCTAACACCAGTCGAACTAATGGGTACAGGGTTAGGGCACGCCACCATAGTGGAGACCTCTTTGAAGAGTGGCTCGGGAGGAGTCACGGCGCCCTCATTTACCGCATGACGCAGGTCCTCACCGGACACGGTTGTTTTGGGAAATATCGAATAGGTCCTGAGGTGGCGCCCGGGTGTCACCACTGTGCGAACAGTTTTGAGGACACGATGGACCTCACAGTCCAGCAGTGCCCTGCATGGAAAGGACACCGCCGGATCCTCGTCGAGGGCGTCCGGCCCTGGTTCATGCCATGGTCCGGGGCGAGAGGAATGGGATGCCGTCGCCTCCTTCTGCGAAGCAGTCATGCTCGAGAAGTAGGCGGCGGAACGACAGAGAGTTCGCATCTCTCATCCCGGCTGGACCAGGTAGTCACCACGGACGCCGGGTTGCGCGAGACGACTCCCGGCCACCGTAGGTCTGGGTCTGTGGGCGATGAGTTCAGATGGTTCATCGTTCCTGCGTCTTTTTAGACAACAGACCCGTGTCGGTGGCGTGCGTAGTTCCACGCGCTCCTCAAGTTGATATCAGCAACCCTAGCGAGGCCCAGCAGGGCATAGGGCCTCTGGGGCTGCGGGACTGTACGAAAGAGTTACCACGGCCCTGGTACATTAAAGGCCTACGACGGAACACGACGGATTTTTAGTCAGTAAAAGTCTGACACTCCCTCACCGCTTCTGACCCGCAGCGGGAGGGGTCATTTGATGATTTTTAGCGTCGTTAAAAAAAGTCGGTTGCACGGGTAACTGAGTTGTGGAGGTCAGATAGGGCAGTCGCTCTTGCCGCTCTGATTCTCTCTTTTTTTGTAGTAATTCCTCTCGGGATAGCTTCTTTTTAGGAGCCATATCACGTGCGTTCGATCAGCCTGTGTAATATAATTCAAGTTCATAAAGGAAAAAAATAATGCGATACAATGGTAGTTTGATTCTTAAATTAATAAAAGAGACTAGCGAATAAATTTACACAAACAATTCATGAAAACTATTAAACCAATACGCAGAATACACAGTCCCCTGTTTTGTTAAACAGTCCCCTGTTGCGTTTTTTGGCAAAGGACTGTTGCCAGAGGACTGTGTATTTCAGTTAGATTTCACAATATTTATGAAACCGATGTCTTATAGTTTTTTAAGAACCTACCGATCAATTAAGGCACAAATAATGTAACAATTAACTATAAATAGAGATAATTTAAGTAATTAAATTACATACAACTATTTACCAGAGGCCTGTGTGTGGTAGCGGCCCAAACGCTTGTTCGCCTCACAAATGACGCTCTAACACTAAACAGAATGGCGTATCGTTACCGCATTTGATAAGTTTGCCAACTTCACAACAATTGCATTTCGTTGCACTAATAAAACGATTGTAAAATATTATAGTTTTTTTTTAATATTGATTTAAATTTTTGGCAGGGGACTGTATTAAAATTCTCAGGACAAAGTTTACAGGAGTTTATTAAAATGAATAAAGTTGTAATGAGTGCTTGTTTTACGAAAATAATATAATTTCATTATTTTTGTTTGTGATATTAACTGCTAAGTGAAAGTAGTTTCATCAAGTTTTTCGGAAATCGCATTTCTAGGTGTGAATGCAGTGAAAGGGACAGCCAGGGGACTGTATTTTTCGAGCTTCTAAAACGTATAGAAAAAAAATTAAAGTAATTATGGTTATAAAAACAAAGGGCCCGTGAAGCTTCGGGGTTAAAGTTTCATAAAATGTGATTTTTTAAATAAGAACTAAACTATTTATTGAAAAAATCGGTCCGGACAGCCGATTACGAGCTTACAGAGAATCGCCCATATACAAATTACTTCAAACCACATTAGGACTACCACAACATTTATTTAACATCCCACATTCGACAATAATCAACAGTAATCATTAAGGCTCTCACACACTAGCCACAAGACGCGCGAACACGTGACGAGTCACCGCGTGCCCAATTTAACGAGTAATTGCGCCCTTATCGCGACTAAACGCGTGTTATCGCGCACTCGAGCGGCTTTTGTTTATAAACATACGAACAGACCGTTACATTCACCTCGCTTTTCATTTTGTACTTATTAATTTGATAACATGTACTTAGATTAGTTAGGATTTTTATTAGGTACTTTTTATTAGGCTGTATATTAATAATGAGAGAAATGCTTTACGCATCGGGATTGAAAATACTTTATATTCGTGCATAGTTATCAAGATTTCAAACTTCCTCTATACAAAATCATAAAAGAAAGAAAGACAGAGAAAGGAAAGAGATGGATACTTTCAGATAAATGATTTTTAGAAGAAGTAAAAGCAACATTTTTTTTTTATTTTTCAGGCAAAATTTTAAGAATATTATTTAATGCATATTATAATTATAACGTTGCATCTGAAGATTATGCATTTCTGTAAAAAAGGTCTGATTAAGATCTTTGGAGATTATCTTAACCGCGCTTAACTTTTTTGTCTGTTTTTCCTGTAATTAAAATATCAACAATTCCGCATATTTTACTTTTACTGGATTTGTTCATCACTTCTTTCACCTCGGTTTTCCTTATTATTTAATTATGCAAATTGCATGCATTTCAGTTAGAAAATTATTTTTGTTTTGTTTAATGTTTTAGTTTTAGTTTTCAGCTCAAAACTTTTAACAAATACCTAAACAAATTGAAGACGATTGCTAAATATTTATTTTGAACAAAATCTTTCTAATTATTTAACTTTGGGAGTATCCGTCAACTTCACACCACACAAGACTTCTAATTTTTCTTTTCACAAAAGTCTTGCATCAGAATTCCCATTAAACGTCCTTTAACATGAACACTTTTACATAAACCTAACTTAGAAGAACTTTTTCGTCAAAAGTTAGCAAGCAAGTAAATTCCGGTATCGTCGAAATTTTCTTACCATCCACCTGTTAGGGCGATTGCGTAAGGGTCGCGCCCCTAACCTTGAACCGGCGACCTTGAGTCCTGGGTCACTACGCAACGATTTTATTATTTAGCACCAGTGTGTTGCACCCTTTATTTGGGGAAGGGATCTTTGCGCTTGATTTTTTGAGTGAGTGAAGTTTTATTTTTTTGGATTTTAGACTTATATTTTTTAGGCCGACAGTAGTTTATATATTTTTTTTTAATATAAGAAGCTGATGTTTATCTTATTAACCCAATAATTTTATGATTAATTTATGTATAGAAAATGACTTCTACTACTCATTTCATTGCTCTTCAAAGACTTTCAATTACAACTGACTCATTTTCGCAAACAAAAAAAAAAACTTAAAAATTAACTTCCCGCCTCCATAATCAAGCATTAACCAACCAATTAAGGTCCAACATCAACATTGTTCACATTGTTCAACAGGCGTATAACAAGTCCAACATATGTTGAACTTGAACAGTATTGAATAGACGCACCCTCCTAGATAACCCTCTGTTTGTTAAGTCACACCTCTATTGGCCAAACGGATTGTTAGGATCGGTTACACTGATTTTACGGTACGGTTTTCCTATTAGATTTTGTATGGAATTTGCATTCATTAATTTAAGGAAGCATAAAGCCAAAAAATCTAAGTTAATGCAGGTATGAAAAACTTTTGCTGTCATGTGTATGAGTTTGTGACTGTGATATTTATTGCCCAACTTGACAAAAGTTAACCAATTTGATGCATTATAAGTGCATTTATTTCTATCTTTTCTTTCTCCGTGCTTTATTTAAATTGTCCAAAAGTTACCTACATTACTTTTTTTTCTTCTATAAAAGTTAAATCGGAACAACCTACTACCCCTATTCTTCATAAACTTTGCTCAAATCTACTTAAAAAAGGCAAAAAATACCAGGACTTCATACTCAAAAGATGGCCACAGATTAACTAAAACATGAAAAGCTGCGGCAACAAATAATGACATAACAATACCCCACAAGGGGTGATCTAGCCCTAGACACCCTTTGTTTGTCACCCCGATATCATTCGCCAACACGCCCTAGTCGTACACTCGTACTCCATTTAACATCAACTAACGTTATCTTATTAATTGGACACTAAATTTTGAGAAATGCAGACATGAAATTAGTATTTTTTTTTTAATGTCACTGCAAGTTCATTTAACAATTAACAAAATATACACATGATTACGTAAATAAACACCTACAACTAATATTGTATACAAACAGCTTAATTTGTAATTAAATTGATATGATGAATGGCATTTTTAACAAAAAAATTGGAAATGAAGCATGTCTAAACCTTCACGGCTCTGTGGCAAAACGGTTTTAAAGTTATACATATTGTACGTATTGTATCGTGTAAAATTATGAATGAAGAGTGATAATAAGGAGAAATAGTTAGATAGCTATAATACGTACTTTTGTGCACATGAAACTATTGTATTGACAAAGGTAATAAATACTAGACCGTTAGTAGAAATAGCAGGAACCACTCAATAATAAGGCCAGGGCTATCAAAGTTATAATAGCCCGTATTCTATTCAGACTTAAACTTAATAAAACCTTCACCATTCCCATTAACACCAGAACCATAGAGTCCATAGACAAACCATGACTCACAGCCATAAACAAAAGTTGAACACCGTAAATACAACACTAGAGTTAGTGACGTGCTATAAGAAATAAAGCAATAGTACATAAATAAGTAATAAATACTGTACGGAGGTTGAGTTATTATTTATCTTGTCTATGTCACGTGATGTCGCGTGAAATGCTAGACTTGAAGACTGTGAGGTGCTAGTGGCAGCGATTTGGGAATTTCAAGGTTTTGTGTTTGGAACTTTATGGCTGTTGGAATAGGGTTTAAAATAGAACAGCAAGCTGACTTGTTTTGAGGGTTAAATCGTCTTCATTCTAACTCTTTTCTTTGTAAGATTATCGTTTTACTTGCTACTGCTTTAGTTAAAATACTTTTAATAAATGGTTAAGAATTACTTAATAGTCGTTAATCGGGATTCGATAATGAGTTAGTCAATAATTTAAAAAATGCGTATAAAAGGGCACTTTTGTTTTTTTTTACTTTTTGTTTGTTTTTTAAAACTGACATAAGTAATATTTTTTCATATTTTTATAATCATTACAATAACTAATATTCCAAGAACTAATTACATTTGCAGAAATCCTTTAAACATTTATACACATATTTTCACTCACTCTCACTTAACAAATCCCGCTTCAGCCCAGTTTCCCGCCAACAGTAGGCCGCCATCTTGAAATTTTACAGCTTGAAAGTTCGCGGTAGCTGTGTGATTTGATATCGTTAGGTTTATTGTAGTCGTTAAACGTTATTTATGATATGTGTCGAATTTTAACATGATTCGTCTACGTCTAGTTGTCATGGTATGGCTTTGTCTTATGGGGGTCGATGCAGAGGTTAATAAATATGGGATAGTTCGGTTTTATTGTGTAGTTTGGCATTTTTGGGATGATAGTGATTTAACTTATGGGTCAAATTAATTTTAAGGATGATTGCGTTGAATATACAACTTTGACACACCAAAGTTTTGTAATCTGGAAAAAAACGTATATCTGGAAAAGCTAGAATTAATAAGACATATAGTAGCATTACAGAAAATGACTACTTACACTGACTGAGTTTTCTCTAAACAGGAATCAAACCCCCAAATCATATTATGACTTACGCTCTTACATACGCCAACAAAGCGACTATCCATTCAAACTATTTAACTACATTATTACATCATCACCATCATCATATCAGCAAATTTTATCGTCCACTGCTTGAACGTAATATAGGCCTCCCCCAAACCATCGCGGTCTCGAGCAATCCACATCCATCCACTGTACCAACATTACATTACTAACTAAAACAAACAAGTACATTACCGGTCAGTCAGTAATTGTACATTGAACTTGTCTGTCTGTCGCGAATTGAAGTCAAGTGGGTTGCGCAACCACGGTCACGGGCGATGCACCCGATGCACTTTGTGGAGTACCCAGATATGTAGCTGCTTGGTAGATTGTAAGCATATGCCCTATATCTGAGCTCATCATCCTCCTAGTCTTTTTTCAAACTATGTTGGGGTCGGCTTCCAGTCTAACCGGATGTAGCTGAGTACCTATGTCTGAGCTACTTAATGTATTTTGTCCCTGAAAACTCAAACATTTCAATGCTGTTTGAGCAACAATTTAAAATTGAGTGATATTTCAGTAGTCGGCCTATCAAAATCTGATATTCAGCAAGGTTTCGTGATACTTTCTACCACAATTTGCAAGTGCAAGTTGGGTATGGAATAAGGGAACGGTCTTTTTACGAAAACTTGCCTTAAGGATATCAATTAAAAAATCTATAGTTTTCTTTTATATGATTACCGTGATATGTACACATTGATTATAAACAGTTATTGGTAGGAATAGAATTATAATATGGTTCAGTCAATAGGATTATAAGCTTATAGCAACAGTATCATAATTGGTCTTTTTTAAAATATCTGCTAGTGATACATGTTAGTCTAAACGTGCCAACGGCTACGTTAGATAAAACGATAAAAAAATCAAAAAGCTTTGTAAAAAACCTTTGTTTTAAATGTGACAAAGCAATTTCAATAAAAATTATATCTCTACTTATACCTAATCATGAAAGCCAAATCATAAAAACATATACCACATATTAAGACCTTTCTCCCTTTTGGGAAGTCGGTTAAAAAATAAAATAAAACTCAGAACTTAACACGTGCGGCTCTAAAAACGCACGATTTTCCGCAAAATCAGGTTCAACCGGTCTGCGGAGAATTTTATCTTACGTGCGTAAAAATGACCGTCGCGCGACAATCTGAAGTAAAGCTAATCAAAGCATTAACTTAATTACTCGACATTACTTTTATACTTCGTAGTTATTATTTGGTTTATTATAAACAGTAGTTGTACTAGCGCATTCAATTATAAGCTTTTATTTAAATCTCAATGAAAAATTAAAAGAAAAATAAATGGCATGTTGTTATGAAGCTTAAGCTTAATTTATTTTTAGAAAAATTAGGTAAGGGTGGGTTGTATCATGTACTTACCTATACATAATAATATCTACATATATATCAAACCATAAGAACGCAAATTTTAGGTTTTTTCAACACGTCATGTAAACAATATCTACTTCTGATTTTGGGCCTGATTGGAACTATACAATCACTCATTATTATTTCCTTTTATCCTCAAACCTTAGTTTCTATTCCACCACCATCTATCCTCCAACATTGACACTGTACCCAGAACCCTGACCTCTGGTTCGCAAGTGGTTCAATTGAGCGGACATGACGTCACTACGCACTTCCGGCCACTAATTACATACGTCTGCGGCCACGGGATGTGTTGAAGGGTGCACTGTAACTCTATCATTTAGGAATTAAGATAATAAGTTAGCTTTTACTTTTGTTTTAATGTTGGTTGGCATACAATTTTGTTGGGGATACAAAATTATTTGATCGTTTTGTGGGTGGGTGATATGTAAAAGAGCATGTTGGATTTTGGAAAATATTTCAATAGCAGAAAGCGGCTGTATCCTTATGGTGCTTTTTATGTTAAGAAAACTAAAGTTTGAGCTATATTCTAAGGGTTTTAGATACCTGATACAAATAAAAACAGAAAAAGTTTTCATGCTTTATAAAACTGCTTTCAAAGACAATAACAGGACATTCACTTCGTTTTATCAATTGCAAGCTAATTGTTATTATAACTTACCCTTTTCAAAATGCTTACAATACTTACCTGATATAAAAAATCAGACATATTTCAAATGTGATGTCAGCACCTTTCTTCGAAACAGTGGATGAGGAAAACGGATAATTGTGTTACTACCTTAATTTCCAAGTAAGAGGTTCTGGTTTGTTAATTCCACTGTTTATTGAAATAATTGTGAATAAACGTAGCTTTATCCTAGTCGGGCTGCGAGGAGAAATGTCTAAAGACGGGCCGCGGGTCCCATTTATGTCCGGGGACTCGAATACCGAACCCACGCGTGGTCGATTGAGACTACTTTTGAGATGATAGGAACTGAGAAAAATGGTGAATATTTCAGTTTACCTTCCAATGTTATATTGTTAACATGATATTCCGGTGCTGGCCCCTTAAGTTGGAAATACTTGTTTAATCAACTTCGTGGCACCAACTTGAAACAAAAATCAAGAGTATGAAAAATTCATGTCAGCTCAGACATCCTCACAATATCTAAACTTGAGATCCCTCACAGCCACGAGTGCTACCGTCGCATGGCAACACTGAAAAATGCATTCGCGAGACAAAAGCAGGCTATTACCGTCCCAGGATTAGCCCTATTGACACTACGTTACCAATTAAAAAGGGAGGGGTGCCTTTTCGTCTCGGTTTTTTTCAGCAGACGGTTTTTCAGGCCGCGGGCGTCCACCCCCCACATTTCCCCCTAACCCCCCGTGGCTGTACAGAAAAATCAATAACGCAGCACTTTTTTCCGCGCGTAAAGCATGCACCGACATGGCGCGCCGCTGTGTGTGTGAGCGCCACGCACACACGCGCGCAGCGCATTGGGTTGCCAGCATTTTTTCCATTCGCATTAAAATTTGCTCACAGCGACATTCTCGGTGGCGACGTCCCTGCCTTTGATTAGTCGGATGCACCTGGAGGGCTTACGCAATACTCCACGCTCCCTCAATGCAAATAATCCTATACAATAACAGCTTCCTGATCCTCTTTAGATAAAGACAAATTAAATTCGCACTCCTTCTCTACTTTCGGAGCGAAAACAATTTGTAGACGCTAGGAATATCAAAAATGCTCTGCAACATTTTCGAGACGTTAAAGCGGTAACGGAAAACAATTTTAAAACATTCTATCATCAGCCTTTTGTTCAAATTCTCTACAAGAAATCGCCATAACTTGTGCTCTTAAAAGGATTGCGGTAAAATGAGTAGAGGGTTCAACAAGAAAACGAGTGCAGACGTCCTTATGTACCTAGCAGTGTACTCGCCATTGTGGGCTCTGTTTAATTCTATAAAGCCGCGGAACAGACGACCTTGTAGGTGGACTGAATGGCATCGCTTCCGTGATCTCTATTTGCGGCTCATCCGATAATGTCATTGAATGAGCGTTAAAAGCTTTTGGAGCATCGCCGGGCTCCGAGAGCATATCATTTGCATAGATTCCTAACGCTCGGTGCGCGACAACCGCACAACACTAATTGCTAACGCAGACTAACGTAAAAAAAGCATCACATTTAAAAAAGGAACGCTTTGCACATTTTTATTTCGCATTCGCAATGACAGAGGTGAGTCCGTCCCGCTCGCGCGCCATTGTTGCGCGGGGCTCGTCATCACTCCATCTTTGTCTGCCGCGCGCGTTTTTTTGAACGTGCAAAAATATAAAAACGCCGAATCGCGTCGGTGGTGGGGCGCGTACTCGCTGCACTTGTGTGCGTCGCGCGATAATGCTTGTTTTAGGGCTTTGCCCCGATCATAAGTCAATACATGCCAAGTTTGTAAGCGCACCAATACTCAAGTGCTTAAAAGCTAACAACGCGACAATTCTTAACGTAAACAACTAGAAATACTGAAATTCGCAAACACACGAAAGTTGTGCTAACGTATAAAATGCAACGCGAACTTCTTCCTGGCTAGACAGAACAATACGGGGTGGTTTATAAAGTATCAATGTTGCGGTATGTATGAGTCACGCTGAGAATATATGCTTCCTCATTGAATTAATTACTAATTGCTCCTCGAAGACAATCAACCGCTCTTGAAAACTCATCCAGCGTAACAAACAGATAATAATTAGCTCAGATTGTATCTCGTCTATTTTCCGTCGAACGAAAGTGTCTACGACACTGTCCAAATCTATTTTCGTTAGATGGAATAAAAAGAGTTTGTACACCTTTCTCCGCACCTTTCACTAACTTACAATTAGCGCTCTGTTAATCATAAGATAACAAGTCCAGACTGCTTTTTTCTTACGTGCCAAATTGGACTAAGTCGATCAATCGAATAGTAGACTGCAATTTGGCATGCAGGGCTGTCGAATTCCGGCTTGCACTTCTTATACACACTGTAAAAAAACGTCAAAGTATTTCAGACTGGTTACTGGATGAAAGCTATCAAAATATCTTTATGAACTAGAGTAAGTTTTACCTTCTTTACACCTCCTCCAAGTAAACTATGGTTTACTCCCCAAACTCTTTGGAACAACCCTGCCGAAACAGCCAGCCCGTTACCACTTACCATTCGCATAATAGTTGCAAATCCATTGATTACACTATTTTGATGCATTACTTGGTTACGGTCACAAACCGCAGACACTGCAAACTGTTCTTTCTCTGAATAAAATAATTTGACCGTGAACGCAACGGTTAGTGTCAGCTCCGAACCACATGTTAATAGCCGCCATTAAAACAAAGACAATCATTGTGCGATTGTTACATGTTCTAATGTTTGCTCTGACGCTTCTGTAAAATTACGGTACTTAGATTTTTGGCAAGGTTAACAAGCTTTAAAGACATGTGCAAAAATGGAACAACTTCAAAAGCAAAGTCCTCAAAAACAGATCTAGCTTAGAATATAAAACTTAACAGCAAAAAGTTCGGATCAGATTAATGTAATATTTGCATGCAACAAAATCGTTGGACCAGAAAATGATTTAATAAAAGCCCTCGCCGGTTGCATCGTAGAAATTTCCTCTCTTTCTATCGAAAAGCGACAAAAAAATCGCCGTCTCCAGCGCCGACCTTACGCAGACATCTTTTTATTGCGAACGTGCCCCTGGCCTCACTCTTTCTTACCTCATAACACAGTTTCTCTTGCGTTTTTCCCGTTTTTTTTCCGCCATTCAACCCCCCGACGGTGTGTGTAGAAAAAACTTTGCGGCCTCGTAAAAGTCCACTTCTGTGAAAACTTGCGTTGTTTTGAATTTAGAACTTTTGTTTCGACATCGTTGATTTTCTTCTGTTTTCGCTGACTTTGGAATTATTTCGATTAGAGGTTATTTGGGTGACGACATTCTAGGGTTGATGTTTGTGTTTTGTTTCAAGACTGTCTTTTAAGTTCAACTTTTTCCTTCTCTCGCAAAGTTAATGCCATGTTGGAGAAACTCTTTACACCCTTACCTACGGTTAAAGTAATTGCTAGGTTTATTAAAAAATCGTATAAATACTAAGGCTTTTCATCAAACTTTAATGAAAGGTATTTCATTAGTGAAAAAGAGGAATTCTTTTGAGAATTATAATTACGGCTTCGTTAAACTCTACCTTGCTTGGCATTAGTAAAAAAGCTTTTAGCCGGCTATATTAAAACTAAAACGGATATTTCAAATGAATCTAACAAGTTCAGGATTTGTGTTTCATGGATAAAAGCTTTCTGTTAGACATAATGTGCATTGGCAACAAAACAATTTTGTTATTAGACTTTTATTCTCTGCCCAAGGACTGGAATTAATCCAAGGGAATGTGTACAAGAATTAAGAACAAACGAATAATTTTCAAGTAGGTTTCGTTTTAATTTGGCGTGCCGGGCTCGCGAGCCGGTCCTGTTTCCTATTTCAAAACTAAACCCAAAACAATTGCGCATCGTTCGAATTTTAAAAACTGGATACGTGATACATGACATCGGAGGGGCCCGCATGCCGTTATCTAACTACCCCTAGCACATCGACCAACATAAAAAGAGCTACACAACACGCCAGAGCCCCCCTCGCTTGCCTTATTTTGTGAGGATTCAGGGCGGGGCTGGAGGTCGACTGTTCCTGGTGTGTAATGCACATTTTTGCATGGAGCTCCGCGATCGGGCTGGGCTCAGCTCAGCCCTGCAAGCACGCACACTACGACAGACCGAGTGTGTGTGCTGCCATATACATACATACATCGTAGTTGGATTCTGTTTTGTAGGTTTTTTTAATTGTCCAAATATTCGGGCATAGCAGATATTTCGCTTTATATACATTGATTACATATGTATGTATGTGAGCTTTTTGATCGATGGCAGATGTGTTAGTAAAATTCAGCCGTGACTACGACTGCTTTAACAAAGCCTAGATTTTCCAAATGTTTATCTTTGATATCAAGACAGGTACCACGCGCTAAGATACCTACACAGGCATATCGCAAACAGAATAAGTGTATCAACATTGTTTCACACAAACCTTATTATACCACCTCTACTTACAGCTCACTAAAAAGTATGTATGCAAAATACTTTTAGTAAAAACATCTATATACGACCTCACATAACATGGTAGGTAGCCACCACCACATCACCTCCCAAAAATAAACCACAACTAAATACATAGCTGCAATTGATTTCCCGAATACATATAGGTAAACCGGAGTCATACTAATCGAGAGTGACGCTCGAAAAAATCACAACCCCTGGACGCAGACGAGGGGGGGGATGGGGTGGCAAACAGGGGTGCAGGTGGGGTTGCCAGTGTTTTTATTTTTCATGATTGGTGGATTGCAACGGGAGTAATGATCGATGGAATTAACGTGCGCCACTGGCCACCACGGGAGCTTCAGTTTTTAAAATTTCGAATGCTTCATGTTTTAAAATTGGAATTCGATTGTAACTGTAGATTTTTTAAACGGTTTTTTGTTACTTTGTTATTCGAGTGTAGATACATAGATGTGATGTACGTTTATCACGTTTTGGAATCGTATTTTAATTTTTATCCATTAGTGAAAAGCAAATTGGCAGCATTGTCAAATACATTGAAAGGAAAGCATTTTCATTTATAGCAACATTGTGCCTATGCTGACTGATAAACTTCGATAAAGGAAACGCTGCTTTTGAACACAGGTAGAAAAACACTTAATCCTTCACGCAAATCAATTATACAGTTATACTTACTTATAAATATATTCAAATTGCATGCCACAGCAGATTCATATTTAATGCATAGATCTATAGGGGGAGCTATAAAAGCCACGAAATTCAATAGAATCCGTCCGATTACGTTTCAATCCATAAACCGAGCCGTCGCCACTCATAAAAATATCCGAACGCATAAAAATTTTCTACCGCTGCAGTTTTTTTTTTAATATTGGCTATAGAGTTCGTATATCTCGATTCCGTTTACAAATTAAACAGACTGGCTGTTTACATACCACCCCCCACCCTCGCACATAGCCATACATTAACATACATACAATGATTTATACTCCATACACATTTGGCATAATTGAAAAATGGCCGACGTAATGGCGGGCGGTGGACACTGCAAATAATAAGCTTTTAGGGGCGACATAACGAAATGTTTGGACTAATTAAGCAATTAATGTCATGTGGTCTGTTGTTTGTAATTACATGACCGGTTTTAAAGATTATTTTTATCGGAACTTAAAGTTAAACAGCCCTCGATACAAGGTCACTTGCAATCTTGTCTATGGAAAGACAATCTATGGTGCGAAGATTAGGTCTTGATAGGAGAACGGAAAATGTGCTTATCATTCCTTATAAGAAAAGCTACTTTCTTTCCAATAACGACTGTTCCTTTATGGAATACAATTTACAAAATTGTTAGTTTTAAGAAAAACAACTGCTCTATAAAATTGAAAAGGTTCTCTACAACTTTAAGTACCTCATACATACCTTTTTACAAATGGCAACTTAGACCTTCGTAGAACGTCGGCCCTGGATTTCGCTAACCTAATCCTGACACAAAATGAGATATTACATATTATCACTTGACAACGTACAAATC
Source organism: Helicoverpa zea x Helicoverpa armigera (assembly GCA_033682625.1). Lineage (NCBI taxonomy): Eukaryota > Metazoa > Arthropoda > Insecta > Lepidoptera > Noctuidae > Helicoverpa > Helicoverpa zea x Helicoverpa armigera. The sequence continues at coordinate 1,914,066 of JAWIIS010000008.1, forward strand.
ATCATAATACTCTAATCTAAAACTATAGAAGAAAATATCTCTAACAATAATTTCAGTTGAAACATTGAACTTTGGTACATCGTCCTTGAAAACTGAAAGCACGTAGGCTCAGTAAATAGTTAATGAACGACTGACATTGTAAAGTTGCAGTTCGCGTCCCGAAAGCGAAAGTTGCATACCGAGGTACGTTATCAGTAGGGATGCTGGTCTTGAGATTAATCTCCAGATTTTTTAACAGAAAATAATAAACTGAGTTGAGTTTTGTACCAGTGTACCATAGTAAGGATATTTAATTGCATTGTTTAATTACAGTTAAATAGTGGTTATAAGTAAACGTGCAATTAATTATGTAAAATAAATTCATTACATAATGCGTTTATCTATGCATCTGTTGGATTTTAAAACCTGAAATGACCTGACTATTGTAATAATTAATACAATGTGCAGGTTTTCTTATCACTTAAAAAACTACAAATTAATTTATAAGAATTACACACAATTATTTACCAAATAATCATGTTTCATTCTTCAAAACTGACCTCTAATTTTAAATTTAAATTTTCTAAGATTGTGTCAGCCCTAAGTAATGTGACTGAAAAGCGATGCTAGCTGAGTTTGTAACTGACAAATCAGTAAGTCCAGGAAAGTGAGGTGTACCATTGTATTAGCTGTAGTAGTCTAGTAGTCTATGCTTGTTTAGTAGAGATGGGGGTGGTATTTATATTTAAGGGATTTACCCAACAGTGGGACAAATAGGCCAACGGTAGTACAGATTTTAAATTACGTAATGAGATATAACATTTAAATGGTACCTTTAGGTTTTAAGAAATTGCTGTAATCTTTAAAACTAAACTCTTTTAAAGACGCTGAAATCGCGTAGCTCCGTAGCAACGAAGAAAAAACCTCATTAAGAAAAACAATGCATTTAAAAAAAGTTGAACACAAAAATGCACGACATTCTAACACTTAATGCTACAGGAAGTGATGCCGTGTCAAACTTCTGAAATGTTCAGCTTTCAGAGGCCGTTGACCTCGCAAGACGCCACCTAAGAACACCTGCACCGACCTTATTACTACAACACATAAGGCCCATTTTCCTTTAACACACCACGAATGAGGTTCTTTTAATGACCGTCTTTATGCATTCGTAAAAGCCCTTAAGTCTTACCTGTTAAGGTTTATTTTCCCAAGACCTAGATGTTTTTAAGAATTCTCTTTGTATACGAACGTTATGGAAAACGCTTAGTTTTTCTTTTGACGGATTTCGCGTGAAAGAAATTCGGCTTTTAAGAAACTTGCTGACATGTTTGTGTTTTTTCTGTTTTCCAAGTTGTTCTGTGTGGTTTTAATTATTTTTGTAAGTGTTTTACCTTATATGAGTTGACATGTATTCTATACTAAAATTATGAAGGTATAAAATTGGTTCCCGATAGCACAGTCCTCGATATATCAACTGCCGGTTGGCGTGTCGCGGATTCGATTCGGACACAAATCAATATTTTGAATCATACTGTGTAGGTTTGCATACCGATTGAGCGGTGAGATATGCATGTACGTTATGTAATTTACCAAAACACCTGTACCTAATACCGTGTCTCTGCAAATAAAGATTCTTATTCTTATAGGTATGTTTGCTTTATGACATTCTGTGTATATTTTATACCGTTCCCAACATCGTAACATATAGCTAAATATTATGTTTTTAACTATGTCCAAGGTTTTAAGACAATATAAATGACGTCATTAATACATTGAAAACGACAACAACTTTTACAACGAAATTGTGAGTGCACACCAAAGACATAAGTCTTTCACACACAAATTACACAAGACACAATTTCTTCAAGAAAGCCTGAAAGATTGAAACAACCAACAAATCCCTTTTTCGTCTTTTTACCCGAAAAAAAAAGCTAAAATCCAAAGACATTATTAGGGCCTCAATAAAACATTCGCTAACCAGTTGCAGTATGCAACACTTACACAGAAGTTTGCGTGTTAAGTTACAAAAAAGGTTCATTGGCTTGCAACCTTATTTATAGCTTTTACTTTTTAATTTAACGACTTGAAGTTAGCACGCAAGCTTCGGTATTAGCTTTTAATGGTATGTTTTCTTTATTTTTGTAGAATTAAGCATAAGAACACGATGTGTATCGTTAATTAATTTGATATTGATCTTTCTTCTTTTTAGTTTTGTTAGGTGATATGTGTGTCCTCTGCTTAAATTTTGTTATTAAGAGCCGATTTTGTAATCTATAATGGTTGGGTATTTGAGGATAGTCCTTGACTTATACAATGTACTTACTGGTAGATGGAACTTTCTATTTTTTATTATAAAAGAAAATTGGTTGATAAACAATTTTTTGATACCTTGAGCAGAGATACTGTTCATTATTAACAGCCAGTTTCTTCATCAAAAGTAAAAGCCAAATTAATGTCATAAAGTAAAAGTAACGGTCAAATTCGTTTTTTCAAGGCTAAAGTCACAGCAAAACTAATAGAAAAAACGAATTTGACCGTTACTTTTACTTTATGACATTACTTTGGCTTTTACTTTTGAGGAAGAAACTGGCTGTAAGTCTTTAAGTACTTTTCCAAAATAATAACTAACTTCACTTAACAGCAACATAAAGCTATACAGGATGATATAACAATCAAGTAGGTACTCTTCATCACGCTTCGCCGAGAAGCTCGTGGTGCATAATCTGGTAAAAATACACCCTGTAGCACTCGAGCGCCCTCTGTGCGGTGTTCACGTCTCAATGATACTGCTCTAGACGTTTTATTGTTATATTACATAGCTTGTGTTTTATAGAATAATTAAAAGTATCAAATTAACAATGGCTTAACCCTTATAAATCGCATCCATTATTTCGATTAATATCCTATCTCAAGATCCATTCTAAATTAATTAATTACACCCCACGCCCGGATAAATAGTAGAGAGAGTATCTAACATTGTGAGAACATTCTAAATTACAGTAGTTCCTGACAAGTGAGTTCAAACAAACTAAGAAATAAACCCTCAATATTAGGTAGTGCCATGATCGTGAAATATATTATGAAAAACTAGTGAAAAAATGCACCCTGCAGCACTCAAGCGCCCTCTACGAGGCGTTTCACGTCTCAATGATTACCACTCTAGACGTTTTATTGTAACAGTTCATTACATGTTTAGTGATAAACCTAAAAATATGCAACATGACTAATAAGGAAAAGCTTCAAATCTTGGCATTCTGTAAAACAAGAATTTACTGGTATTTTCCTGTTTCTTTCTAATCGACAAATATAGCAGTTTTATTTTTTTAATTTTTCTGTAGTCAATTTTCTTTTTATATTATGATTGTTAAACATGCAAATTATATTTATCATATTATCTCTTCAAAAATGTTTAAGCGTTACTTACATTCAAAGGCAAAACTTTTCCGATTTTCCGATTTGTAACTTATAGCAACTTCTACAGGAATCCAAAAAATGGCCTTCACAATACTGACTTACAACCTCTTTTACCCAGACCACAACACAGATCGTTACGTCCTGCACTCAATTAAGTCTGGCCACTCCAGGTAGGCCGAGGCTTCAGCACGCCCGACGTCGCATAATTTCATAGAAGCACCTCTCTATGACTCAACCGATCTCCATGCTGTGTTCCTTTTGTGAATTTCGAAAATAGATGACGGAACTTTTTTTGTGTGTCGTATGAAAAGGTTCTATATTCGTTGAAAATAGAGAATTTAGGTAAAATGTAATATGCTTTTTCAAGCCTAGTAAAGAAAACAATAACCTTCTAGGTTGAACTGTAATTTTTATGGCATTCCAAAACAGTTATGACGCTTGGAATATGAATTTATTTATTTCAACTTATATTGGTGTTCATAATTTAATTGCCCTTTGCGTGTAGACGGGCATAGGTGTAGTTAGTAAAATAATGATTATTACCTATGGATTATAATCCAACACAAACTAGTGATGCGATTCTCTTAAAAAGCGGTCGATAGTTTTTAAACGCACTTCAAATGATGAATCAGCTCCCACCATCACGTAGACTCAACATAAAAATAATCCTATCCCACTAGCAAGGACATTCCGAGAAGTTAAAACTACTAATAATTAAGTGAGACAAATAAATCGTATGAGGCGTAGGCAGGAACGTCCGTCGGCTGATAATTATCTGAAAATAGACGCGAACGGGGAGACTAGAATTGCCCCTCCCTAATTATTACTTACTTGCTTTTTCCTGCGGCTTTAGCTGTATAAAAAAGTAGCAATTCACGCTTCTGGATAAAAACAGGAAAAGCTCTTCATTCACTACCTCTCGAGCATCAGAGTGCAGGATCGATTCCAGGTGAGGAAAGTAGCAATGTAACTTTTCTAAGTTATAATATATCCTTCCGAACAAAAAAGGAACTAATGACTGGGTTAACGTACAGGAAGATCTTGACTTTAAAAGTCTGAAAAGTCTGAAATCGTCAATCCGCATTGAGCAAGCGTGGTGATTAACGCTCATTCCTTCTCTGTATAAGAAGAGGTCTGTCACCAGTAGTGGAACAATAAAATGGCTGATTATGATATCTTACGTATATGAAGTTTCGTCTAAATAACATTTTTCAGCTAATAGATTCATCAGTGAAAGCTTGAACTGCAGTCAGAATTGCTAATAAAATTCATTCTGACAGATAGAGATAAATCCTGATAGACAGTTGCATCGAAATCTACTTTTTTTAAGTTTGACATCTACTTTAGATTTATGATAGACAAATATGTAGTAGACTTCTATAGTTGGAATTTCGATAGACATTTACGATTACTTGGGAGGGATTATTTAGAATGCATATTCTTTATATTTATTTATATTTAACATATTGCAATTTAAAAAAAAGTTAATTTAAGTAAAATCCCTAAACGTCATTTACAACGTAAACGGAAATAACCTTCATATTATTATAATGATATCGGAAATGAACAACATTCTATGCATATCTCAACTAATATTATAAAGTTGAAGTTTGCCTGCGCGTTCTAGTGCTAGTGTCTGAGACTCCTGAAAAGATTTGAGAAACCTAAAACGATGCTATTTACCCGGGTGCTCGGAGTAGTTATTACAGGAGACGAACCATATAAACCTAGTTAATTATATTCTACAAAAGCATTAAAATGAAAAATAGATTGACCTGCGCCCACGCCGTCTGGTTAAAATACTTTCATTCTCAATTGAATGTTCGGAACTAGAGTAATAAGCTATTCGTACCAACAAATGACTAATAATATTAATACCGCTTCTTATCTTGATGGCTAAATCCTTAATAGTTAATAGTAGTCAGTCTTATAAATTATAACTGCAAAAGTAACTGTCTGGCTAACCATCCGTCTGGTATACTTTCATGTTAAACGAATGTCGACAAATAATATGATACAGAATTAATATTTTGCTGTATTTTTTATATTAGATACGTTACGGGTGGAACTAACTAAAATAACTATTACGATAATTAAATCCATAGCCAGCCCTTTTTTGTTGGGAAATCATCAAATGACCCCTTTGGGTTAGCAGCGTGAGGGAGTGTCAGACTCTTACTGACTAAAACTTGTCATGTTCCGTCTGAAGCCCTTTATATACCGGGGTCGCGGTCACTCTTTTTGAAAAATCTCCCTAGACCCGACAAAAACCAGCCCTCAAATGCATATTTAAACTATATGCTGCAATTTGACGTCCGATTATGGCTTGGTTATCGTCATATGGTGCACACACCGTAGTAACATGGTCGTACACCATGAACGAAAGTCCTCAAAAAATTTGTGAAAAATTAAAAATAATAATTATAAATACCGCATACCGCTTCCTACCTCGATGACCAAATGAAATACAAATTAATGAACATTTTATCCTTCTAAGAAGTCCGAGAGTGACCCTGAGCCGACATGATTCATTATTAAAACTAGTCAGTCTAGTTCCCAGGTACCTAAAATATTAAAAAATATGCAGTATTTATTTATGGTGATTTTGGCGGGACTTTTTTTGTTGTCTGTTGCACAAAAACTGCATAGATAATGGATTGATTGTTGTTTTTTTCGTTTTATTATTGCTGTATTGGAAATATTTTTGTTAGATAATGGAATTGATAGATGCGATGTAACTAAAAATTTAAATGGAAATATAGATATTCAATTCCTGTAATTTGCTATTGCATTGAGTGACCACTTTTATGTAGTAGGTAGGTATATAAAAAAATATAAAGTTGTATTTACATAATTGTTTGTAGTCTCCTCATCATTATAATTGACCACAAGCAATCAGCAACAATTAATTAGATTAATTGAATGAAGAAACTAGACGATAATTTCTTTCTCCTATTAGGTGAATATTGATCGGCCATCATTTCATCATTCGCGAACTAATGATCACCAATATTCAAATATGGATGCCAATATTCTATCTATCGATTGTTATGCTTGATAGAGATAGAATTATGACATTAGCCTCATATAAGTTATGTCAAATTCCTATCTCATCGTCATCCTCCGAGCCTTTTCCCAACTAAGGTTGGGGTCGGCTTCCAGTCTAACCGGATTCAGCTGAGTGCCAGTGCTTTGCAAGAAGCGACTGCTTATCTGACCTCCTCAACCCAGTTACCCAGCCAACCTGATACCCCTTGGTTATACTGGCGTCAGAGTTGCTGGCTTCTGACTACCCGTAACGACTGACAAGGATGTTTAATGACAGCCTGGCAGTTTAACGTGCCATCCGAAACATTGTCATTGGTGTCCAAGATATACTTAGAAAGTACATACAAACATAGAAAAATTGCATTGGTACTTGCCTGACCTGGGATCAAACCCACGCCCTCATACTTGAGAGGTCAGCTCTTTTCACACTAGGCCACCACGACTCCTTTTACCCACTAGGCCATCACGACTCTTTCGTCAAATTCCTATCTCTACTAAGCCAAACAGATAGATAGATTACCGGGAATGGCCGTTAATTAATTTAATTTTCAAGAGTCGATAGATCAAAATGTTTTCGGTACATTGGCGAAATTAACTGTTAATGTTAATATAATTTATATGATAATGATATGATAATTTCTATATGTATGGTTCAATAAAACGCTTGGATTAAAAAAGTGAAATTACTTATTTACATGTCTGGGATATTTGCACGTGTTAGATATTTCGCGTTGACGGTTGATGAAATTAACCTAATAATTGCAATTGCAACCAATAATAATTTGTCCTCTGGGTTTTCCCCGCAACTTCATTTCCATGCCCTCGAAATTTATGCCATTTTAATCGACATCTATTGTATTAAATTCACTCTATTTTCAGGATGTCTAGAAACAAAATTAATACATCTACTTCTAACGGATTTACAAATAATAACATTGACCAAACAAACTTATTTCTTTAGCAAGGAAGAATCCAGGTTTTAAGTCATATAACTGCTTACAATTAAATGCCTAATAACCTCATCATCATCATCATCATCAGCCTATCGCAGTCCACTGCTGGACATAGGCCTCTCCAAGTGCACGCCACTGAGATCTATTTTCGGCTTCTCCTAATAACCTGCAGCAACAAAACGATGATAATTACTTTATTTCTGTAGGTGAACATCACCTAGCAATGTCAATTCAAAGATTTTTAAATGTCAAAATTCACAGTATAAGTCTAAATATCAAGATAAATTCGCTTAGATACGCCCACAATAGGTTTTTCTTGTTTATATTTTAACTATGTGCATTCAACGGGTTTGCCCGTACCTTGAAGGGACTCAAGACTTACGCATCAAAAAATTTTAAGCTCGGTTCTAGAGGTCTAGCTCAAACCATACCGAATTTCATAAAAATCTGCATAGTTACAGTGAAAGTATAACAGACAGACAGTTTTATGTAAGTATCTGAAAGTAATTAGATTGTTGATCACTTTAATCAAGCCCCAATTAGTGCTGAATTAAAATGCAGACAAAACTTTCAATCTAGTTTCAGTATTAACCGTTATTAGTGTACCTGGTCACTTTAAAATGAATACTACGTCATAAGTAAATACTTGAAGGATTAATCCTACTTATACATGTATATTCTTGTTTAGAATTATCGTTAAAACGACTTGCTTCTAAAATTATCTTTCTGTTTCAATAACAGAAGCAGTCATATCCTATGCCACGCTTACTGAAGTTTATACGTTCATAAGGAGATTAATGATTCATTTGCAACAAGTTCGCGCTATTTTGGATCGTTAGCAATAACACAAGACTCGACCGTTCAGAGAATAATTAAAAACAGCCAATAAAGTCCCATTCCCCAATCAGTGTAGGGGAAGGTTAGACACATTATGTCATAAAATCGATCGGCGAATGTTAACCCTGGCGGCAACATTGAAATAAACAAATGTAGGAATGAGTGTTGCGGTGTGTCGCTGGTGACTGGTAGCTCGCTGGAGTGTCCTAGAGGCCGTTAGCATTTGTCGGGCGGCGTCGCGAGCTGAAAATAGCGCGGGCGGCGCGTCATCAATGCGCTTCGTTTGCTTTATGGCCAGTTATTGCGCGCGTTTAATTACCACCGCACGCCATTTTGAAGATTTGTGAAACGTCACTTTTGGCGCGAAACGTGCACTTGACAAATTACCGTGCACAGCCGCCGGCACACACTACACAGACGCACCGCTCTACTGAATTAATAGATTTTTTATTACACCCACTTGTTAACGAACAGGTTTACAAAATAAAAATACGTTTTGAATTAAAGTTGTTTTAATTAGCATACTTTGAATTGCACTTCCGTGCTGCGATACGATTTGGGCGAGTAAAGTCCACTTATTTCTGGAATAACAAAGTGCGCCATGTTACATCGGCTGTATTAAACTTTTATTGCCTTCAGTGCCATTCTTTAGTCGGTGCGAGTGTGCGAACATGCCATTAATTACAGCCGAAACCATTTAAAAGATTTATTATATTTATTCTGAAAATTTAAAAGAGCATAAAATTCTGCGTAACTTTTAGGGACATAGCGCTGATGGACGATGGTGATACTAGTTTATTGACAACTGGATAAACAATTACAATGGACCCTGAATTATGACGGTGAACTTTTAAGTTCAAGCTCAGGGTTCAGTCCTTATAGATGTTTTTCTGTATCAGTAAATAGCCATGAATTCACCTGAACCCTTCGCAGGTCCAGCCGCAATCAAAGTGACCGGCGGTCTCCGCGCACGTCGTCTAATTTGACTTGCCTTGATCCGTCACCACCGACTCTACGGTGCATTTATTTTTTCCCTTCGTGTCTCATGTTTACTCTCGTTTATTCGTCGCAGATCTCAGGGCTGCGTGCGATAAGTGCATTGCCCCGAACCGAAATAAATTGTCGCGACGCGGCCCGTGTGTCGCGTGGTGCGTACAACCGGTGCCGATGTCGTGTAGATATTATAAAGAACCCAATGCCAGACATGGCGGGCGGCCGGTCTCCCGCCAAAACGACCTGTCACTTTCGCGTCGTTACGCACTCGGCTGCGTTCGCATGCTGCACTTGCTCAAGTAATGCATACTGAGCCAACAGTGATGCGCCAATGAATACCGCCTACGTTTATAATGTTGCAGTGAAATTCGTGAATGTACAACAGCCATTTTTTACCCGCTGACACTTGTGAGGTTTTTTGTAACGTCTTCATTCACTTGTCTTTTCCGCGTTCTCATGCGTCGTATGATTCATAAGAAAGGAGTTTCTTAAAGTTTTTTAAATAAATTATTGGTGTGTCAACGTGGTGCCTTGACTCGGGCAATGTCAATGTTTTTCTTGGGTTTATGAACTGAGTTTGAACTCGTCTGAACATCTCTTATGTAACTTTTTGGGTATGAACTTTTGCGTTTGCTTACATCACTTTTAGGAGATGTAGACCTCCATCAAACCTGCTCAATAAGTACCTAAGTTATATTTTAATGGCGTATTTTCCTTTCGTAGTACAAAAGCCCCTGGCACCTGTACAAAGCTCCGTGCTAAGGCATCTGAAGTCACAAAGAGTGATGACTAAGCGCGCCCAAGCATCCTGTTTTCATTGTCGATACAACTCTGTAACTGGATGATTCACTAACGTTAAAATAACAACGCAGTTATAACAAATTGTACCAGTCAAAACATTAGTTAAAGAAACTCTTTATATGGTGCTGTATAAGGTTTCTTTGTTGCTGAAACCCGTATGTTTTCTGAGCTTATGTCGTAAATATAAAAAAGTTGTGTCTACCTTATTGAATACCTAAAAGCTTCCTAGCTAACTCATTACAAATATATAATTTTGCAAATCAGCATTTTTGAATAATTGTGTAATGTTTTCTTTTTACAGCTATTTTGTTTGCTATTTCTTTTTTTTTATGATAATAGAAAACTCCTCCTAATAATTGATTTTAATAAATCCTTCAATCTCGTATGACTTCTCAGTATTACCTCGCAAACTAAAGCCTACCACACATTAGAAATGCGTCATGCCTCCGGAATGGGATGCATACCAACCTCCCCGGTAATATAGGTGCAATCAAACATAATTGTCCGAAAATATCCGTACGAGATACCACAAAAAATCATGAAGATTAAATTTATGCCCGTTCGATTCTCAACTTAAAAAACAACCTTACATTTTACCACTAACTACAAAAAAAACACGCAATTCTCAACTTTATGTGGTCTAGATAAGGTTGTATGGTAAGTTTTTAAAGGTTTTGTGGTGTTGTTAAGGGATTTAATCCGGTGGATCGTTGCTGCCAAGCGGGTGACGGCTCCGACCATCCGTGAACCCTGTACGGTGCGCGCGCGCAGGTTATGAGATGATTTTTCGTTTTTTTTTTTTTTAAGGAGATTAATTTAAATTGAAGACAAGTACAAGTCATTCGTAAAATGTTAGAAGGAAATTGAAAATAACGACGTCTCACTTTTAAAGCCTGATTCTATTACTTATAAGCTCTTTCTCCATCCACTTGTATCCTAATTTTTTTACTCTTAATTCTCATATTTAACCCAAACTTATATATTTTCTTTCATATCATTCACAAACATGTACCTATTTCAATAAATAATCGACGATCGCGGTTAAAAAAAGTCATTAAAAGTAAAATCCATCTATCTATGTTATTAAGCCATCAAATCCAAAAAAAAGTGAAACCAAACTGCATACACAGCAATAAATCAATCGCGTTGTCGGTACTAGCGCAGGAAAGGGGCGGCCTAACCAGTTGCGCGGGCGCACCGACACTCCTGCGACCGTTCTACTGCCACATATACTGAATGTTGCTCTGTGCACTGAGTATAGCCTGAAAAGGCAAGGTTGAAATAGCGCATTCTGAGGCCCGAGTTTGCAGGTATCATAACCGTTATGTTTTTCTTAAAACCGCTCTTGAAAATTTTCATGATTAGCCAAAGTATATGTTGTTACATAGATCCTGAACTTGGGCCTAAGACATAAAAGTCCGTCGATTAAACAATCATTCAATTAAACACAATAAAATCTGCATAACAAAAATCAATAGTGTTCGTTTCAGAAACGTATATAGATAGCTTTTTTTAAAACCATTTAAATAAAACTGATATCTTCACTGCATTGCAAAATATCTACAAACAAAAGTCCTGTAACTTATTCCATGAATAATTATACTAATTACAAGTAAGAAGAGTAACTTACTTTAAACATGGAGCTACTATTACCAAAAAGGAACAAGTCACTCAAAGCCGAACTTCCTTCATAAAAAGCATCAATTAGCTACGTTAATTAAGTAATGTCTTCATACCGCTCACACGCATTAAATCACAAGAATAATCTTACAGGATGCATACCCCTTTCATTTGATTCCCATAGCCCATATGTCCTGAAGAAAGTACACGTGGTCAAACCCTTGCGTTAACATTAATGTCACCTAAAAAAACATCCGAAATAATAACCTCCTCCTTTTTAGGAAGTCGGTTAATATTATATGAGAACGCATCACAAACGGGGACGTAGATTATTTTTGGGTTATTGACGTAAAAGAATTTTAACTAAAGTTTGAAGTAAAATTGCATTTAGTATCCAGAAGAAAATGGAGTGTAAGGGACTTGAAGTTTTCTAAATCGAGATTAGTAAAAGTATCCAAGCCTAAAAATTGTAGCCTGTTTAAATTAATTAATTACCTAGAGCTAATTAAGTCAACGATATAATTCTTGTTGCAACCATTAGAAATAAGCTACAACATTGCTTTGTCACAAAGATCACCAAAAATCATGCAAGAATTTAAATTAACCCTCAAAAACCCGCCCATCTTAAACCTTAATCATTTCAAAATCAACCCACAAACTATTCAAAATCGAAAGGGTAAAGATTCCCATCAGATACGAAAGGCCACGTCCATACGTCATGACGCTATAATTTACAAAAAGGGTTAAAAGAAAAAACTTAATATAAAATGACACCCCACATGTGCTGTGAAGGCATCCGGCCGACCTAAGCGTCATTAAAACTAAGCTGTCAAACGAGAAATCATTTTAGTCTCATCCCGTATTATTTTATCTGTGGCTCGATTATAAACAGATGTTTTTCGACAATAAATCCTTGTCTTTATACAAAGCGTCATTGCACAAGTGAAATGGAACGTTTTTGCGCGTCATTATTGCGAACAATGCGTTCAGTTTTACGCTGTTATTATTTTCTCTGTCCTTGAGTTGGATGCGCTTAAAATATCCTGTATGGATGTCAACATTGTCCAGTACATGAGTACTTAAGAACCTTGAGAATACATTTTCTCCAAAATTATCTTTGTTCCGTACTTGTCTGTTGCGAAAAACACATTATAAACAGTTGCAATGTGCGTTTAAATGCAAACGAATGAATAATCATCAATACCCAGAAGTAAACCCAAATATCAGTTAAAAAAAGTTATTATTCATCTTATAAATTATAACTAGACTAATCAGTGCTAAGTCATGCACAGGTGCTATGCAATTCGATTGTAGACTACAAAATAATAATCGATAAATAAATCAGCAGGCGCGAAATCATTAGATTCGTGACCCAAAGCGTCTCGATACAAGACCGAATTATCTTCAAATCGATCGTGGCATCGATAAGTTTATTTAGTAGCCCGATTTTATCATCGTTTAGGCCATCTTTGTTATTAACGATCATGGAGAACAAAATGACTAGCGGAGGTGTCATAACGGAAAATCGCTTAAGAAAGTAGCGAGCCAAAATGCGGAGTACGAAGAACGTTACTCTTTTCGTCCTTATACGCCTTCTTTTGACTGTAAATTTTTTATAATACCAAAAATCGTTGACAGATGTCTCAAAGAATCCGAACACTTCGTTAGTTCACTCATAACTGATCGTTTTGGTCTAGGCCTTGATTTAAATAGACGCAGTTTGACGCAATTTGAACTTTGCTCCTACCTGTATTATGGTATATCCGATCCTCTTTCCTTACTCCATGTTAACGATGCGCGCTCAACCAAGATGGATGGTGCACGATTTTTTATGACCAAACGGGTCTAGTCCGATGACGAATGACGATGGGTTCGTCCAAAAAGGTTTTGTTTAACTTCTTATTTGATAATGAGGTTTAATGGTTAGATATTTTGGGTATTGAGATATTTTTAAATAATACTGCGAGGTATTTTTGAGAGACTACAGGTTACTGCATAAAAAAGTGTCCTGTATTTTACCTAAATTCTTTCTTTACTAGATTTCACACACGTCTGTTTTGCGGTATAACAATAAAAAGCTCAGACAGGTCAGGTACTTTCTCAATTACTAAATAATTTAAAAAATATATAAATCTAGATAATATACACATATTTGTCTACTTATTAACTAAGTGTTATGTAAAGAAAGTGCCTATTCTTAATAGTCATTAGTCTGATTATGTTAAGTCGCTTCTGACTAACTAAAATTTTATTTACAACTTACTAATCTGGCTGTCATAAACCGTTGGTTGCGATGAAGCCAGAGATCGGACTTATTTGTACAGTCGACGACTTAATACTTTCTTTATTTCTTTCATTTTTATCCACTTGCCAAGGAAAGAAAGATAGAGTTAACAAAAAAGTGTAAATTGGAAGATAATGTACGAGTTTTGTGCTATCGTAGGCTCGTAGCAAGCTTTGGTCGTAGGCCGTAGGGCCTACGCCCTACTACGGCGTAGGCAAAGCTACAAAACTACAAACTAAGTAAACTGTTTTATTTTCACGTTTTAATGAAGTTGGTTTTTTTTGGGGGATTTGACTTTTAGTACTTTAAGTAAGAGACCTACCTCTAAAAGATAAAATCTGGAGTCGTAAACAGTATTTTAACAGCTAACTGTTACAATAACAATAAGGCATTATACACTGTTTAGTATTGTTTTCAAAGTTTAAGGGCCTAGTCAATACCAGTTTGATTCAGACACCTTTAAATGTGGCCCATCAGATCAGCAACCGAGGCTGCGTACCTATATTAAAAACATATGATTCAACTAACAAAACACTTTTCTATATAACAGTACATACCTAAACATAAGCAAAATAAACATCAGAAACCCGATACATGTACATGCTGTCAAAAATGTCAAGCTGACCGCAAGTGAGTTCTCATTACTGCAGCTAACACGTGCTTTGGTCATCTGTGACAGTCTGCTACTTGAAATGAAAGTTTGGTAACACTTTCGGAATTATTGGCAATTTGGTTAGGTAAAACAGGGAAAAAGTGGATAAAAATTGTTGTAGTCTTTGAAAAACTTTGATATGAAAATAATGTGTAGTACAGTTGTTATCTAATTATATTAAGAGCGAAAGAAGCATGAATTAATTGTATTGAGATAGTCATTCGTCGAAACTATGCTTCTTGTATTAATCACTGATTATCATGCATGTATGTACTTTCATCAGGTTGCGGTTTTAACTGTGAGAAACCAGATCCAGAACCAGAACCAGAGATAGTATCGGTAATGCAATAATCATAAACAATAAGCCTGATTATCATACATATTGTACATCTTTCTACAAATCAACATATTTTATATAACCCTGCAGATAAAATTCTATCTGCCCGCCATTTGCATTTCCCTTTGAGCGGTAAAAGAAAATGGTCGCATTTTCCCGCGTTTTTTGTGACGCCACAGACTCAATACGTCGAGAAAGTGAATCATTAGAAACGTGCTCATTTTATAAGTTCCTTTTATCTAAGAAGTTTTCACTCAACTATTAAAACCGTATTATAAAATCGACTATGAAACGTATTATGTCCGTAATGGATTTTGATTTCGTTATTGACGGCCATCTTGTATTATTGTATTGTTGTTTCTATGTTATTTAGAACTCGATGACTAAAATCAATAAGAAACAAAAGCAAGAGTATTTCCCCTTATGTTGTTATCCAGTTTGTCTGACTTTTTCGTTTCACGGGGTCCATCACATAATGTAGTGCGACTGAAACTACCGAAACGTCTCGCGGCACACAACGTGACATTTTATTAAATTCTTATTCGTTTGGCGCAGCGAGTGTTATGAATCGCGCGCGACACGCTATGTCGCGAGCGACCCGCGCGCCGTCGCCCGTTGCACGCCACCGCGCTTTGTGGCGATGTGCTCACCATTTATCACACGATACCGACCCGTTCCGCTATTCCTACGATTAACCAAGAATTTTGGCACATTACCTTACGGATTGACATGTTCCAAATAAGTAAATCATTCGACAGTGGCAGTAAAGTTGATTTAATTTGTTTCCAGACACGACAACGCCGTATGTCCTGTACAAAGATGGCGTGGAGCGCGCGCCGCCGGGCACGCAGTGGGGCGGCGGAGTCCTCGACGGCGGCTACCAGCCCATGCAGCACCAGAGCCCCGGCGGGCCCTCGCCGCAGCCCGAGCCCCAGCTCGCGTCCCCGGCGCCCTCGCCCTACCCGCCCGCGCCGCCCCCTCCCGACCAAGCCGCGGTCGCAGAGGACGCCGCGCAGCAGCTCGCTCAACAACAGGCTCAGCAACAAGCGCAACAGCAGCAACAGCAACAACAGCAGCAGCAACAACAACAACAAACTTCTCCCGAACACATGCAAGTGGAGCAACAGCTCCAAAGCCAACCACAGCCGCAACCTCCTACTCAGGACCACCTCGACCGAACGCCATGCTTCGTCCCGCAGCCGGACCTGCAGCAACAGTACACGCCGTACTTTAAAGAGGCCAGGCCGGCCAGCCACATGCTGGGCACCGGGGGCTTCCCGCTCCACTACCTGAAACAGAACGGTGGTGTGCTATCCCTGGAAGGGCCGCTAGACCAGTACGCGGCGCCTGACCTCCGCCACTTGCCAGACATCGTGCAGCCCGAACAACCAAAGCCGCGGAAGCACAACCCAAACTCGGAGCTGCGCCTTTTCAAGTGCCTGACGTGCGGCAAAGACTTCAAACAGAAGTCGACGCTGCTGCAGCACGAGCGGATCCACACGGACTCGCGGCCGTACGGGTGTCCGGAGTGCGGCAAGCGGTTCCGGCAGCAGTCGCACCTGACGCAGCACCTGCGCATCCACGCGAACGAGAAGCCCTACGCGTGCGTGTACTGCCCGCGCTCGTTCCGGCAGCGCGCCATCCTCAACCAGCACCTGCGCATCCATTCCGGTGAGAAGCCATATACGTGCGGCGAGTGCGGCAAACATTTCCGCCAGAAGGCCATCCTGAACCAGCACGTCCGCACACACCAAGGCGAGCGCTATTCACACATATATACCCCCCGGCCCCCGCGCGCGCCGCCCGCACTGACCGCGCCGGTCACTGCCGCCGGCGCCCGCGCTCCCCGCCGCCCCCCGCACCGTCGATTCGGTCTCGCATCCATTGGCCTTCCTATCGAACAAATTCTCGGTTCCCTCGTCGCCCAGATCGCAGGGCGCCCGCGAGACGCGGAACCGACCGCCGGACGCTCCCGTAACCGTTCCTAGTTTGATTAACCCACTCGTCGGTTACCCTTGCTTTCTCATGACCCACTCGTAACTGACGTTTTCTGTTCAATGTTTACAGATGTTTCACCACATCTCATCTTTAAGAACGGGACGACGCCAACCTTGTGGCCTCAGGACGTGCCGTTCCCTGCCGATGATAACAAGGAAGAGATCCAATCGACGTTCGGCGACGCGGACGGACAGAATGGCGACCCCCGCGGTTCCTGCTTCTCACCAGGTGATACGGCGCAGTACCCTGCTTACTTCAAAGATACGAAAGGTCTGAACCACTCAGTCTTCAGCTCGGGTCTTTCTCTGCAATATTTAAAAGGCGGCAAGTTACCAGATGTACTCGGAGGGCGAGCGATGCCCTTGTACGTGCGCTGCCCGATCTGCCAAAAGGAGTTCAAACAGAAGTCCACTCTGCTACAGCATGGGTGCATTCACATAGAGTCACGTCCATACCCTTGTCCCGAGTGCGGCAAACGCTTCCGACAGCAGTCTCACCTGACGCAACACCTGCGCATCCACACCAATGAAAAGCCGTACGGCTGTGTGTACTGTCCACGATTTTTCCGTCAGCGAACCATCCTCAACCAGCATTTGCGCATTCACACTGGCGAGAAGCCTTACAAGTGTACCCAGTGCGGCAAGGACTTCAGGCAGAAGGCCATCCTCGATCAGCACACGCGGACGCACCAGGGCGACCGGCCCTTCTGCTGCCCCATGCCCAACTGCCGGCGGCGGTTCGCCACGGAGCCCGAGGTGAAGAAGCACATCGATAACCACATGAACCCGCACGCCGCCAAGGCGCGTCGAGCTGACGCCGCCAAGACCCCGCGGCCGCTGCCGCCCGCCGCCGCCGTGGTGAAGCCCGAGCTGTACTTCCCACAGTGCTACGCGCCGCCCTTCCAGCAGTTCCCGGGGTCGGGCGCGGAGTTCAAGCCGGCCGTGGGGCCGGGCGCGCCGGTGGCGTGCCTGCCGGCGCAGTGACCCGCGCCGCCGCCGCGGTGGCACCCGGCGCCGTCGCACGCGCACCACGACCTGTACGCCGCCGACCGCCTCTACAACTGAGCTGGCGGCCCCTGTATACGAGTCGCGCCCGCGCGGCACTCAGTAGTCGATGTATCAGTCTCCGGATCGCTGTAAAACGAGCTTCGATCTGTAAATAACGTCCTGTTTATACTGTAACGGGAGGTCTGTCGCGATGTACAGTTCAAACGTTCATCACGTGTAGTGTTACCGTCGAAGAAGCGAGTACAGTTAGCGTTTTTGCCCCGTAATCGTTAAGTTACCACGTAAGAGTTAGTTTTCTCGGTGATTCTTGATTCTGCTGAAAAAAGTTCGCAGACGCTCCGAGGGGATCTAGCCAGGAGATTAGGATTTAAAACACTTCGTTGAAATCTAAAAATTAAGAATTGATCTTTTACCACATAACAATATTTCGCGATGAATGCTTCCGGCGCGACTTTGTGCCTAATTGTAATAAATATACATATTTTGTAGACGTATTAAGTTAATTTTATTTACGAGTATTAAGAGATAAAATCTGGCAAATAAATGGGATTTTATACGGGATTCCATGATGCTCAAAATATGTTAAAGTAACGATAAAGAATGATAAGAATTTATGAGATAGCTGTAAACAAAGTTGGGACGCAAGTCTACAGGGGAGATACGAACATCGTCGAAGTAAACAATCATGAATGCAAACCAAAAACGTAGGTTACCTTTTGCCATCAACATAATACTTTGTTAGTGAGACAAGGTTCTGTTCCGTTAACGAACGCATTTACTCTTAATTAACACGTGAGATTACAGACATGTCTTCGTAACACTATAGGTGCCAAATAGTGTAGTGATTTTTAAATTTTTTCTACCAGCTTGTATTATAGTTGGGCTAGTTTAGGTTGTTACCAGTTTTTTCAACGATGTGACAAAATGAGATGCATTTAAGAGGAAAAGGTCGGACTGAGAGAGGACTGTGATAGCTAGGTAGGTTAGGTCTATTTCGCTCATTTTAGCGTTAAATCTTCGTGTGCGACGTGATCGAGTAACCGTTGCGGGCTCAATGTATGTTTGGAACTTTTTTAATTCTGAATTTTTATTTGAATGTGAGTCGAGTCTATATCGAAATCAATTATGTTAAATTATGTTCCTAAATTGTAATTATCTAAACGTTTTTGTTCGGAGTCCGGCTAATGGCCGGCCCGGCGACTTCTTTTGCTTGACTGATTTGATAACATTATTACGATGAGTGAGATTAGTAAAATTTACCAATTAGGGAACGTGTGATTACGCAAAGTGCTTTGTTGTAGTTGGATCCAAGGGACGGAGGGTACGCCAGAGTAAATCTTATTTCTAATTTAGCTTAGACTATCGATTTTTCGAATTACCAAGCAATTCGATCATTCATCGCGAAATAACTTAGAATTTAGGAAGAATAAAAATATTATATGAATTTGTGACACTGTTGGAGTATTCTGGTGGCGAGTATGAGAGTGTCCACTTGCAAACACAAGTCAGAAGTAAGCTCAGACAGACCCACACTGTGTGACAGACAGATATATTTGATATATCTGCTTGATTGAATTTCATAAACAAACGCGTCACAAGCGAGTCTCACAGACTATAAACTACGCGGCCGCGCCAGGATATTCCAACAAACTTTTTAACGTTTTAATATCTCTGTTTGTATGTATAGACCACTTATATAGCTTATTTTACTATATTATTGTGATGGTTTCGTTTTCCTACCGCATAATATGAACTGTTAATTAACTAATAGGTGTAATAGTAAGGTGGAATGTGGGAGTCACATATGATACCATTTTATTATTTGTCACTAGCAAGTGATCGATGCAATATTATTATTTAGTGGGTTTATTGTGTGTTGATTTTACGACGAATTTATCGCATTGGGCAATTATGAAAATTTATCGGTAGTTAGTTGTGAACGTCGGCGCAGGCGCACGCTCTGTCAATCTGTACCAGTGATCTGCGGAACTGTGTTAACGAACCAAATAATGTTGTATACGAAACCAATCGATTCCGAATCGAGTAATACGCACATGCTAGCTTTAGATTGTACCCGTCGATTAACGTTCCGAGTCGAGCCACTTGAACCGCGTTCACAGCTGGCGCCACCAGTAGCATTTTATTTTCCATTTTGATTTTCCTATCAAACTTTCGGAGGTTTACAATTGAAAAAAACATCGTTATCGAAGAAAATTAGAAACATTTATCTTCCGTGAGTAAAGTTTTCCACATCGTTGACGTGTGATCCTCTGTCGGGGACGCGCCGCCGCCGCCCGCCACTCCACACAATAGCCTAAGATTCCGTTCAGTTATAGTTTTACACAACACAAGCAGCCTTATACAATAATAGTAGATAAGTATTTTTATACAATAAACGATATATTTGTTCCACGGGGCGGGGGTGGCGCGGCGACCCCAGTACAAAGTTTGAATACAAACATACAACACAGTGCCATAGCCGAGATATAACCTCAGATTTATACTTATTAGATTTTTATACCGATACAAATGGATTTAATTTTTAAATATAAAACAAGAAGTGATTAAGTATACAGAGATTACAGATGATATTTTATACATTTATTACATACAATATTATTAAAAAGGTAAATGTGAAATAGTCTTAAAGTTAGTGTGGTACTCGCGACGTGCGCAGTACTAAGTAAATATCGTAACTTACACGAGTTGTGGAAAGTTGATACGAATCAAACGGTTATCCATTTTGCACAACTTTATAATATCTGTCTTCTAATGAATGTTGGTTTTTCACGTTTTATTTTCCACTTACTATAATACTTACATTCAGTGTGGTTATTGTAAATACATATCATTGGTAATTTTTGAGGCAGTGTTGCAACGCATGACTTGTTTGGTTTTTATTGAAACCGTACAGTTGCAGACAAAAGATGTAAGCCAAACGAGTTGAGGTAAACCATCGGGTTCGACGGAGACGCGGGATGTAGTCACAGTTCGCAGGAACGATATCTATCACTACCAGGCTGTTCTGTTTGTATTGCTCACTGTTTTGTTAAGTTTTGCTCAATTACACGTGTATGTATACCTATAACGTTAATTTTATTAGTTTTTATCGTGTACGAGATTTTTGTAAAATATTTTTTTTGAGAGCACGGTTTTGCTTTCTTATGAAACTATTTTTAAGTGCTGAAAAAGTATGGTTGTCGTCAGACGGCCCAGGTTTTAATGAAATTAATTTAAATTGGCAAATCTTGTAGTTCACAATATGTAATTCATTGTAAACAGTATGATGCCGTATATAAACGTGCCGTCCAGTTCTGATCGGATACAGTGCAGTGTCCGCGCTATTCAAGGATTATGTTCCCCGAGGATTCATTTAATCACATTAATTAGGTTTGAAGCATGTTCCTAACCTTTATTAATACGTAATATTTATTTATGAATATCTATAATGTCATTTCTTACCGACTACCCGTAGGTTTAGGGGTAGAATCTGTAATCATTTTGCCAATTCTTGTCTAACAAAGTTTTCCTTCAATGGAATTAAATTCCAGCACACGTTTATATCCACATAGCGTCTTGGAGTATATTATAAACTTCGATAGCAAACTAATGCAATTTTACCAATACTTAAGCGAAAATAATCTTCTTCGTATTTAACGCAGTATCAATACGCCTACTTAATTTTGTATATTTTTAAGTTGTTAAAAATATTAAAAGGAGAGAATAAGATTGCATTGTAAGCTATACTTTGCATATAACATAATAATTAACAGAATAACGTCAATTGTATGAAATACAATGTCAGAGCAATGAGAGTGAAACTGGACCATTGCTAACTGCGAAACAGTAATTAGTTAAGTAACTACATCCGAAACATGACAGTTTTAACTGATTCCTTTGTTTAATGAATGCATTTAATTGTGATCTCATTTTGAAAATTTTCTTACATATAAGATATTGGCGGATGAAAGTCGACCATCAGTTCAGTTTCCCAAAAACTGGGAATTATTTAAAAAATCACATATCCACATGCTTAGTAATTTTAAATTTGCATGAAGCAATATATTGTAAGTTATTGTGTACTCGACATTACCATTTATGTTTGTGTAAAACAGAGCCAAGTCCCCACATTTGGATAGTATACCTAGATTATGGTTTGGTCGCAAATAAAAATCAGTATCTGTATGGTACCTACATAAATATTATATCAGGAATGTTTATGTCAATGCATGTTAAATGAGCTTAGTGTAACGATTTAGTTTCATAGACAAGTTGGCTACGAATTATTTATACGTCTTCCATTTTCAATGTAGTTATACTACACACGACGTTCAGTAATTTGTGTCACTACTTATTTAGTTTCTCGTAAATTTCGCTTCACACGGTGGAACCGAGTTGAACAACACGCTGTTACACCGTGTGAAATCGACCTTAAGTGTTAATTGCATAATTTGTATAGTTTAAAAACATAAAATCGTATATACTGCAGATAGTGCAGCTCCAGTGCAATACACTTGATTTTTGGCGATATTATTGTATAATTTATTTTATAAATGACTTATTTTAAAAATAGTTGTTAGTGTTAATAAAATAATTGGTAGCCAACATAAAAATGGCCTATAATAATTTCATAAACTTAGTATACACATATGATTGTACCCACTGCCACTCGCCAACCGCTGTCGGAAATAATAAGGATACAAAGTAATAATTTTTTATCACAATAGAGACTTGTTGAAACAGTTCCACAGTAAAATAAGTGTTGTTGAATTTTTTAATAAAATATGGACATATTTAGATTAATGATCTTGTAGTCTGGATTGAGTTTTTTACAGATTTTATTGAATGCAACGTTTTCGTGTATGACAATGATGAAGTGACGTCGCCTATTCAGCTTATTTTTGCTACAATACTTATTTTAAGCCATACAATACAGTTTTAAATATAGTACAATACATATACAGAATATACAATTATATACAATAGACATATACAATAAAGCGGTGATATTATACATATTTTATTTAAGAAGCGTTTTAGGCGACGTACCTTGAGACATAACTTGGTTTTATTCATGGGTGCTGTTATATCATTAATTGTACATATTTATTGTAATATACAATAGACTGGTAATTTTACACTGTTGTTAGGTTTCTACAGAGGTATCACCTGAGGCTGTTCCATTACTGATTAACTAACTAATGTTGTCTTAGTCAAACATGTTATTTACGTGAACACATCTTGAGCCGTGGTTAGATAACTATATTTTTATGTTGCGGTAACTTTATAGAAGTAGAAAGGTGATCGGTTATAGAAGCAGACATAAATACAGATAATATAATTAAAGATGGCGTCAGTAATCAGTAAACGGCAACCTCAGTCCATATGTTACAATAGAGTATATTTTCTTACATGCCTACAGAGACGGAAATAGTAGATACTATATGAAATTCATTTTAGACAATCCCAGAATACAAGATCGAACTTTTTACACACAACAGTTGAGAACATCACTTCAGTTATTTTACATATAGCATTATTACAATATTTTATGTTCGGAGAAAACAGTTGGTTGCGATATGGTCACAGAGATCCAGGCGAAAAATTGAAACGTTGGCAATTGTCAAAAATTAATATTATAAACAAAAATTGTAAATATATTTTCTAGTTCTTCCAAAATGAATAATATCAGTATTAAATACAAAATTCAACTTTGGTTAGGTCAAAAGTGTAATTGTGTGATCTATAGAGAATTTTTGCATTAGATTTTTCTTGGATATAACTTTAAAGATATTTTAATTATTTTTAATTAAGTACATTATTTTCTTTTTTTTAGATTGTATTTTACTTGAATTGTAATGATCTTGCCTAGACTTGCATTTATGTTAATTACTTATGAATTATGATACGTTTGAAGTTGATACCATCGTATTTATGTATATTATTATTGTATTAAGGGTTTTGTTTGTTTTTTTTTTTGTCATTAATAGAAGTAAAATGTTGTAAAAAGTAAGCTCGTTGTATTTTATCAAATAAACACTTTTTAGTCCAACTGAAGCAATACGATGCAGTTTTATTTAATTTATGTTGTTTTTTTCCCCTCACTAGGCATACGAGTAGGTATGTGTTAATATTTTTTTCATTTCTTGAAATTATTACCAAATCTCGAATAATTAATTTAATTTAAGGGGTAAATTTGAAAAAAAACGGAGGGAAATTCTACACAGGTCTTAATAAAAACACATAAAAAAATATAATTCAACAATTTATTCGTTACTCACCACGTCTAACCAACTTCGCTATTCTTTCCTGATTCTTATAAATACATAGATCCATGAATGTCAAGCTTAACAATAGACAATGTCCCAGCATATCTTTTTCTAGATCCTTCTGTGACCTGAACATAGATTGTAGACTTTCAGGAATGTAAGCATGGGAGTTTTTTGGTGACTTTTCTGACAGGTCCCGTAATAACATTTCTACTAATTGGTCTGTTGATACCCGTTCGTTGCCGACTAAAGTCCCGTAGAGCCTGAAATGTGAGTTTTTTGTAAATAGGTGTAAAGTTCTAAAATTAGCACCGGATTAAATTATATTTGACACGCTTATTTATTTAATTATGTACATCCACCCTGCTAGGTAAGTACTTATTTATTTCTTCTGGCGATACCAAAAGGCAATACTAGACTATTGTGATTGAGACTTGTAGCGCCCTCTAGCATAGTTACGTGTAATTAACTACAACTTTGCAGCGACATCTGTCGTTACTAACAGTATAACTCTGGATGACGTCATAAGGAGCAATTTCAATCGTTAGGAAATTTTTGTGCAAAAAAAATCATAGCCTAAAAAAATATTAAGAAAAATGCCTACCTGTATGGTAGAGTAGGTCTCAAAAAATACACTTTCTGCTTTAGACCGTCGTCTACATTTTCATTTTCATCATCACATGATCTGAAAAAATAATCACATAAGTCCAACAGATAACATAAAACTCACTCACACAACTGGCAGGCACTAGGACTGGAAGGGTATTTTTTATAGTCCTTATATTGAAGCCAGTTTTTTAAACTATTAAGCTACCAAAGCGGAGCGTAGTTTTTAAACAACCGATAGAATTTCGTTATTAAAAAATTTCATCTCCGCAACTTCTTCAATCCACCTTGCTTAGGCCTAGGCCTTAAACTGGGACAAGGCTGAAAGACTTTCTAGCAACTTTTTATATTACGACCAGCTAACTTATTTCACCAAAAAATACATCAAAACTCACTGCTCCATCCCATTGCTCCTGGCATTAATCAGAGCTATAATCATGGCAACCATTTGCGCTTTCTGCAGGTTGACAGCCAAAACCTTCGGGTTGTTGGGGTCACTGCCGGCGGCGCGGAGACTCGTGGCTTCGGCTTTCATCACGTATATGTCTGCTAAAGGCAGCTGTTGGGTTACCCGCCATGCCTGGGAGAACAAGATGGGGTTTTTAGAGGGGAGTGTAAGTGTAAGGCTTCTTCTTAATGAGAAAGCTGCGCAAGAGTTTCCTTAAAACCGCCTGACGGGTGGACTGATAACAGCTAGCGGCATCTTCGTGAAGCACAGGGTTTTAGAGGTACCCTCGCTCGAAGTCTACCCGAGTCTGTGATTGGTGCAGTTCGGCCAAAAAGTCAGGGAGATGAGAAGGTATTGTATGTACCTTTTACTACTTTGCCTCCAAATCCTCATTCAGTATCAGTATTTAAATTATCGCTATACAGAACACATCGCGTTTAAGTTCAAATTATTTAGAAATATGTATACAAATATGGAATACTGGTAGCAATAAAAACTTACAATATCCAAAATATCAGTGATCTGGAACTTCTTGCCTTCTGGGTAGTCAATGCCATGATACCTCCAATCTTGGACCTCATAATTATTCTTGTCTATTAATGTCCAACTCACCGAGTTCACTGTTATGTACAACGATAACACTGTATTGCATTCCTAGAAGAAAGTTATTTTACGTTTCATTATAAACAATTGATAATAAAAAAGCTAGAAATTAGGAAACAGTGAAGTAGACTTAAAACTTGTGAATAACAACAGAAAATAAAATGTATGTAATGTATGTATGATAAAAAGTTTAGCAATGAGTCGAAACCAGCAGCTTTCATTTATCTCATCATTTATCATTACCATTTTTTTATATATCTAAAAAAATTCTTCTATGCTTAAATTGAATTTAATCTTATATAATATGTTACAGCTAAAGCAAAAGTGCGTCTACACCTAAGATTAGCCGGCTACAGCTAGGTATGAATGAACAAAAACGGGTAAACTTTGTTGTATCATCCTTTCTTTGAATAGAACTAGGTGTAGCATACTCATCATATTTATATTCAGCTAAAAACTACAAAGCGGCAGTCAGTAATTTACCTTGAATTATTTCTTACCTTAGTACAACAATATATATGTATAACTTAATGTATTTACCTTTATAACATTTTCACTTAAATGAGGATGTAGTATCTGCCCTTTAATTTTGGTCCCAGCTTTTTTCTCCTTTGAAGGGCCACTTAATATACTGTTGAAGAGTTTCTTCGCTGACCTTTCAGAAAACCCCTCAACATATTCTAGTTCTGATAGTGATTTGAGTTCCCCATTACTGGTCTTCCATTGTGCAAACTTTTTGATATTTGATTTACTTACTTCATAACTGAAACAATTGGATATCAAAGCTCAGTTTACAGGATAAATAGGTATTGAAAATGTAAGGTAAGTCACGGACACGTATAAAAGTAAGGTAAGCAGAGAACCTAAAGTTTTCAAAATAAATCTGTAGATAGAGACTGGAAATAAAGTGCGTTAGATATATTTAAATTGTTTTTGACTTTGTCTACATGGATTTTGGATATAACCCATTCTGTTGTAGTGTTTAAACATAAGACAACATTATTTTAAATAATAAAATATACATTGATTTCAGGACAGATTAGAAAGTGCATACATAAAAAAAACTTACCTAGCTAAACTACTAGAATCAGGATTGTTTATAACCTGTAATATTTTCTCCTTCTCCGTGTCATTATATTTACTATCTAACCCCTCACTGAAATACTTTCTAGGAACGATGGACATTCGGCAGCTCAAGCATACTGCGCTCTGAAAACAATTCATCATTACAATTATGGCTAATTTGATAAAACTGCTAACTAAATCTGATGCAACAAACACGTACCTTTGTTGATGTTTTCGCTAAGTTAAATAACATTTTCTAATATTCCACAGGTGACTGTATATAAAATGTTTTGTCATTTATAACTTAATATAACGTTAATAAAGCAATGTTATCAAATTATTCGCATTGTTTACAATTTACATAACCTATTTCGGTTTTTCAATTGACATTAACATTGTCAGTGTCAATACATATGGAGACAATTTGGAGCAGTTAACTAACTGGAATCCTCGTGACCAAAATCTCTATGCTAGTGAGTGAGAAGGGATAAATCGTCAGCCGTGCTCTAGTATTTGATCAGCCACGTCTCTCTGAAGGCCGGCTGTTTGCTGAAGTACTTAACGCCACATCATCATCTCCCGAGCCTTTTCCCAACTATGTTGGGGTCGGCTTCCAGTCTTACCGGATTCAGGTGAGCATCGGCGCTTTACAAGGAGCGACTGCCTATCTGACCTCCTCAACCCAGTTACCCGGGCAACCCTATACCCGTTGCTTAGACTGGGGCGTCAGACTTACTGGCTTCTGACTACCCGTAACGACTGCCAAGGATGTTCAATGACAGCCGGGACCTACAGTTTAACTTGCTATCCGAAACCCAGTACTTGACGCAACAAATAGTGGTTTTTTAAACAATTTGGTTAAAAACGCAAACAAGAAAATTGAGGAACACAAGCATGTATATGTGTATGAGTGACGCTCGCACGTACCTACCGCCTACCAGACAATGGTGTAGGCGCGTCGATGGCTTCTCCATTTCATTAACTTCTCTAAGCATGACAATCATCCTTTTTAGACTTACTCAAAAGAGCGACATCTGTCAATTTCTCACTGAAATAAAACTATTCAAAAAGAGATTAAAAGTCATCTGCTTTGGAAGTTATTACTATTATTCATAGAGGTCGCTAGTAGCAACTATCGAATTGTTAAGTTGAAATAATCATCTTCCTTGAATGCCATGGACAATGAATGCGAAACAGTGTTGACGACTGCATCGGGCTATGTCGATAAATTATTTCAGTGTTGTTTTGTAAATACCTAGTAAAAATTCAGTATTCTCTGAATTTACATTTGCTGTGGTTGATAGCAAATAATATTAGGTACCTTTCCCGTTTCCCTAATTGTAGGTAGGTGCCCAAAAGCTTCTACATTATGCAGTTTATTATTCGTTTATTACAGAAAATGGGAGAACCTTTCCTGTGGAATTCCTCTTCTTTTTTGTTTAGATTTTCATTTCACTAGGTTATTGCGTAGAAAGGCAAGAAACCCATCGTTTGCTTGAGTTACGTCGAGTGGTCTTTCCAAGGATCAATGTCACAAATTATTATAGTGACAGTTGATTGACCTCTTGATTTGAAAAAGGAACTAAATAAAACACAATCAAAAGAAATAGGAAAGAAAACAAAATTGGCTATTGTCAGTGTCAAAAACGGTTTTTATTTTGTAAAAACACACAAAATACACTTGATCCCTGTTATGGGTAAAATACGATTAGTGTTGTCTCGTCAATGATCGAGAATGGACATGGAAGGAGTAGGTCATTGTAGTAGAAGTAGGTAAGTACTGAAAATGTATGAATCTTCGCGTGCAGGAGTGAGACAGAATTATATAATTCTCTCGCTTTATCTCACGAAGCGATGTACAACAAAATGGCGTATTCCCGTCGGCGCTCACCGCGCGGCGACACGCATACGTAGGTTGCATTTGATCATCTTCTTTCCTTCGAGAGAGTTCGGTGACGGTTGGCGCGCTAATCCGCTGTATCACAACTTCTCTATTCTTAAGACTGGTGAGTTCAGCATATCTTCTAATTCTAGTTGAATGGCATTTTTATCTTATTGTTTTATTACCTACCCCAAAAGTTTATAGTTCATCCATTTTGAAAGCAAACAATTCTTCTATCATGTGACAGAAGATTTGATCGGTCGGGTTCAAATTCTATTTTCATAGAGGATGAGATGATGGATTGATAAAGCGATAAGATAAAAATACCTATTTGTTTCAATAATTTAATCATTTTCGTAGGATTAGCAGATTCCTCTTGAAACTTCTTTGTTTCTATTTCTATCCTTTTATGTAGTGGGGGCACTTACCTATAGGTAGGTAAGTAGGTACCCAGGTGGCTAAGCCGGAGCTACCCAATTTCATTTTTGTCCTTTACCTACCTTTTCCTCCTTACCTATTTTTCTTTGAACTAAATTTATCATAGTGCTAGGTAATGATGATAAAATGGTAGATATTGTACGCTTAACTGTATCACCTATTAAAGGCGATGTGGCAAGTTGGCAACGTCGCATACTTACTGTTCAGTCGACCAGCCTAAGCTGACATTCGGTACGCCTCAAAATGGACGCTCCGTTTCGTCTGATAACTAACAGAATAGCAATTTTTTCATGATATTTTGTTTTTATACACATAAGCTAAGTTAGGCAGTCCACGTGTTATATTTATTTCTCTAGGATTATTTATATTTTTCATCAAATACGTTTCATAGCGGGCGTGGCATTGAGTGCAAATTGATAATATGCTGGTCGACTGGTTGGCTAGCAAAGCCGTCACGAACTTGTTTGTGCAGCGTTGCCAGACCGCTACTTTTACCTACCTATCTAAGTACATTATTATCTTTATTTCTGCCGTTTATGATAGGTGGATTATGATGAACAGCTTTTTCTTTCTGTGCTGTAGGGCCTAGTCCCCAGCTGTTCCTGTTATGTAGGTATTTAGAATTCTGCTCCGTGGTACCTACTTATTTTTTCCTTTGTAAGTAAGACCCTGATGTCTTCCAATCAAAATGAAATTAGGTACCTAGCTTTTCAATTTTAAATAATGAGGTTAAGTAGGTTCCGATTCTAACTTTTGATAATTATTTTTCATACTGTCATGTCACCTTGCTAAAATTTATTTATGTCTAGCTAACTTCAGCCGTCTTGTTTGCAACCCACTTTGTAGTTGACGTAACTTCAGTTGTCTCGCTTACACCGTCGACATTGTGAACTAAGCGTCTATCCGTCTTTGTTTTACGCCATTTTTATTCTTCATAATATTTCTGTAGTATCTATTAAACGAAATTTGGAAGTACATTCCTAACAAAAATATTTTCTAACTTTAGCCTCTGCACACCATCCCTAACCCATCGTTTATAGTTTTATTCTTTCTGAGGTTCCGACTATATTTGTCTCGTTGTAGATTCATTGACTAGTGTCTTCATCCCGTTGTATCGCGTAACTGATCCAAAACAGCAATGTATGTAAGCCATTGTCATAGATTCGGGCGATTATGTCATGTTATCGGGGTTCAATCATTCAACGTGTAAGTATGAACAAGATAGGTCAGAATAATTTAGTTACTATATCGACCTTTATATGCCCGCAAATATGGCTTCTTTTTTAAGCAATAAAAAGAAGATAAATATCGTCATTTAAATAATTAATATAACAAGAAGATAAACATTTATTTGGACCGTGTCTGGCATGCAGAAAATTCATGGTAGAGTGACGATGATAAGCGGATCAAAGATCATTATGAATTGACACATGGAAAAAATGACCTGAACAGTAACTAGGGGTAAGGGGTAACTGATGCTTCTACGCCAAAAATATATGCGTAGGTATGCCTTCTGCTCCAAATTCCTGAGTTCCGATTCCTTTAAAATATGTGGTTCTTGCTGAAATGCTTGAATTTTCCAAATATTACTTTTTTATGCCGATGACGAATTTTTAGCATAGGTAGGAATAGGAAGGTCGGTTGACATTTTAGCGGCTAAGAACTATCGATTAGCTTGGATGATTTTTGGGTATTAATGATATTTCAGTACAAAGTATTGTCGATGTGCGAACATTCTATTTTTTATAATGACGTATATCTGACGTACAGCGTCGTTCGGCTCCGATCGGGTAATCTCGGCTACAAGTCGAACGACCCACTCGCCACGGGCGAAGTTGTAAGAACGGCAACGTCGCCCATTCTCTAACAGTTCACAATATGGAACTACTTTGGTGATTTTCCCCCTTTTTTCTTTGCCCCGCTTACTTTTTATGATTTACATTAAAAATAAAGAGTAGGTAGCCATAATCGACAACCATAGACCATACATTTAGGTAAAAAATGTATCTATAATTCTAACTGGCCCAGGAAAAATATAAATAAAGATAATAAGAAAGAACGAGTCCGCCATTACGGCAACGTTGCTGACATTGACTCATGATATTCGTATTTGGTTGCGCGTTCAAGTAGCTAGTTTAGATCATGGGCACTAAAGCCTAATTAAATAAATGCTCTTGAGTTCATTAACATCCAATTGTGATTTTGAATAACCTACGTTTAAAAGTTAGTAAGTATGTAGTACCTACTTAATTACGCTATTCTGGCCTTGGCGGCTTGATTCAGTTCATAATAAACAGAAACAGAAGTAGAGCGCAAGAGAACGAGAGACCATTATCGCAACGCGACCCAGCTGTATATTATGCCACAGAGTAATGAACGAAAAAACAGAGCAACGTTCGCCGCCTGTCACTTGGGATTTGCGTTTTCTTTCTATCACTAACAACGATTCATCTTGCTATCTCGCTCTGCGGCCGCCGCTGGTATTTCATCGCGCCAAAGAGGAACCTCTGTGCGGCACATAATCTGTACTTTTAGTTCGTGTTTCGCTTGTCGCTCTCCGTCGGTAAAACTGGCAATCGGCCGCCATTTTCTTCTCCCTCTATCTGCTGCAGTGTCGTTTCGAACGCGGAACAAGACAGTCGTATATTGCAGTATTTTGTATTCTTCTCGTTAATTCTTCTACTTCTGTTATCTCTTGCGCTGTCGTTTAGGTGAGTCATTGTAAACATTTGGCACATACCTACCTATTAGAGTAGAAACATTTATTCAATTTAAATCTTGAAATGATTTGAACAAATTTTTTGTTTTTATTTTTCATTCTTTTATAGTTGTTTTGAATTTAGGTATTGTAAAATTTAAACGATACAATTTTTTGTAGGTTCTGATAAATAGACGGTGACTATTTTAAGTTTTAGTTATTTACGAAAATTTTATGACGTTTGAGGTTATTTGATCTGTCAAACCACCTCAAACAATTGTAGTCTTTATGCGCTACATTTTAGCACTTAAAATTGCATGTATTTTTTTTTAGCTTCATTTATCACATGACTTCACTTGTTTGATTTTCAAGAAATTTGTTTATACCCGACCGTTTAAAGATGATACCAACCTAATTATTGTTATTTTGGTTTTTATTTTTTTACTTATATGGTTATTAAGGTATTTCTATGACTTCTAGAAAAAAAATAATTTTAAAAATCGTATTAATAACACGGTCTTCTGGGGATAGACTGCTTGCTAGAACATAAAAGTAATTATTTACGGCCTTTACTCCTTGCTCAAAGCTTCTCGTATTTTTGGGATTCCGTTTTCATAAGTTGACTGTCAGCTGTCTTTCGGTCAATAGCGTCCCTTGCGCACTGCTTTCCACATTCACCTCGTTCGCTGTCACCCGCCCTCCTGGAAATATACCCATCTCTGTTCCTCGCGTGATACGCGCGCTTGAAATGAACGCAACGACAGTCTCTCATGTGTTTCGTCATCGAGGCACTTGGCTATCAGCGTTGCAGCTCAACACCAAGCGAACGGGGAATTTATTCCGGTATTTCGCACGACAGAGCGGACGGCGGCCATCTTGGTTTGATGATCCGTAATGTTGTATTGAATTTTAGAACATTTTAACCTTCTTTTGATGAAGCGATTTCATTTTTCGGTTGACAGATTTTTGTTTCTTACCAAAAATCCACTTAACTTTCGTGGGGTATCCATATTTTGACGATAACTAGCTCGAATTGTTCAAAATTATTTGTATTTATTATTATGGTATGGTGATCTAACCTAACCTCTGACTTTTTGCTCTGGATTGATTGAGCGAGATGGCGCAAAAATGTTCTCCAGAACTGCTGTTTCTGCAGTAGGCTGATATTTAAGAATACTTACTTACCTACCAAAATGGTACTTAACCTATCAAGACAGTAATTCAGCTTTTGGGAATGTCCCGCCCTTCGTCATAGCCACAACACTTGATCCTTTGAGTCCCGTTTAGTTCTAGTTTAGAGGACCTTCACATTTTAATACCTATTCTATCTTAATTTTAGCATATCTAAAATAAAATATTAGGAAGGTACATTAATATAACTACTTAGCATAAAAAGGTTTTGCTATTCATTCATAGTGCCATGGTCATGGCCATGCTCATATTTCATAGAATTTCTGAACTAAAGGAATCGCATACGGCTCCTCAAAGGTCTCGGTTTTTTATTTTGGTTATTTTAGACCAGGCCCGTGTTGTTAGTAGGTACCCAGGTGTGCTTTTGACCGCGTCCGAATCGAGCGCGCCTCAAAGCCAGTATGATTGAAGGGATAAAATCCTTCACCCACAGCGGTAGAAGTTATTCAATAATTTAACATCCTCAAATGTCTTCCGAATTATTAGATAATAACTCTTCTATCTAACCATCCCCCTTATTCTGTATTCATCGCATTACTTTGTATTTTGTAGGTTATCTGTCAATCACAGTCTTGTTTGTCAATGTCATTGTTTATTGCATTTTAGGGATCCGTAAGAAATGGTCCGACCGAAGTTACGGTGATAAATACTCTCTACTTACTTTCGTTGCCTACGTTGTTTTGTTTTTTTTTTGTCCACGTTTGTCGTGCTATTTTTAGAAATCACATATTTGCAACCTATTAATAGACCATTTCGTGGTTAATAGTTTGGGCGTAAGTAAACAAAAAACAGATACCTAACTAATTTTAATTAAATTCGAATATAATACTATTTAGGAGGTGATCATTAGAATATCTGTACAGTTTAAAATAATGAAAGTGTAGACATCGAATGTGTTGCTATGCGGAAAATGTCGGAAACGGCTGAAAATATTTACGTAAAATTTAGTAAGGACATTGAGGGAGTTATGCCCAGATCGGCTGGTTAAACGCGGGAAACAGCTGGTGATGAATAAATGTCATTCGCAAGGTAGCACTTGTCACCCTTTTTCTGAATCAGAACAGAAGGATATAGTAGGCCAAATAAAGTAAGTGTGGCCATTTCGCCATAACATTTAGTTTATAGTGAATTCACAGGCCATTTTAATTAAGGATTCTTCCATAAGTAATATTTATCATTAATACTGGTTGATTGTCTCGTCAGCTAGTATTTCGAGATATTCTCTATTTTGGTACGAGAGAAAAGTTCGAAACAAAAATTAAGAGTAATCCCCTCAATGGTAAGTTCTTTGAAACCACAGATTTAGCATATCTTTGCTTGAGAATTTACGTTGTTTTTTGAGAAGAACACGACGTCTTCTCTTGTTATAACTTTCGTCACAAACCTATTGAAATCCTACGCATCATTACCTAATTTATTTGAGATAACGGTCCTTAGATATACTAATGGCTGATTCAGGTCGTATTTCATTTAATGTGTTTTAATCAATTTATTTAGATATTACCATCAGTGCACGGGCTACGTTTACATCGATGATGTAATTATTATCGCACATAGAAATAAGAATTTAAAAAATCTTTTGGCATTAATGTTTTTCGTATTTTTTTTTTAAGAAGATACTTGTTTTTTTTTTAAGTAAGCCTTCATGTTTTAATAACAAGTGTACCAAAAATGTGTAAAACAACTTGATAAAATAACAAATTATAATCAATTATTATTTAAAAAATTGCCCTAAATTTCACCGTATTCAGGTTTAGGTCCGATTTCATTCTTAATTTAGGTCAGTTTTCCGTCAAGGGAGACTTCGGTTAGTGGTATTTGCCTGTGGCTGTTCTTTCTCTCGCTCTATGCAAAAAGTTTTGATTTATTTTTGTTTGAACTGAATTTGCTATCGCGCGTTCTGATTTCATTTACTACCTACGCGATTGCTAATACTTCTCCGGGAAAGGCCTTTGAATTCGTAGGAAATTCTATACACATTGTTATTTGGGGCTAGC
Source organism: Helicoverpa zea x Helicoverpa armigera (assembly GCA_033682625.1). Lineage (NCBI taxonomy): Eukaryota > Metazoa > Arthropoda > Insecta > Lepidoptera > Noctuidae > Helicoverpa > Helicoverpa zea x Helicoverpa armigera. The sequence continues at coordinate 1,949,186 of JAWIIS010000008.1, forward strand.
GGAACATTCCCACTGGTCTGCGGAGCATCGATCTCTGACGCTCTCTTTCCGTCTCGTGGACCTACTAGACTGAATGTCCCTCTTTGCCTTTGCTCCTTGTTATTCCAGATTTAAAGACTTTAAAGTTCTGGTTATTTCTGTTTTTTTTCTCGATGTGTCTCTAGAGGCCTTTGTTTATAATGTATTTTCAATACGTCCATTACAGTGAGGGATCGTTTTCCTTAGAGGTGTATATCCCGCAATTGTAGACCGACATCAACAGAAACTGTAACTGACCCGTTTCTATTTCTTCATTGTTACTACGCGATATTTATAACATTTCTGGAGAAGAAGAAGATTTAATTTGTTATTTTTCATACATAATTTGTAAATTCTGACTAACGTAATCCTAATGGGATATAATAAACGTTTCATAGATTTTTTTACTCAGTCGCCATTGATCACGGCATTTTGTTCCGCGCATGCGGTGTCGTGATAAGTACCTCCGTACATCTAGAACTGTTCACTTCCACTCAGACTGGTAGTGCTTGGCTGGATTTCATACGAAACGTTGGACTCTTGTTGGATTGTTATTGCAATACGCCATGCTGACTATAGATGGCGCTATTTTCAATGTCAAGTGGTACTATAGAAACTTGTAAATAAATATGACAGTTAGATTTTGCTATAGTGATAATGATCGTAAAAATAACTATCTTCTTTTTTTATAAAAGTTATTTAGTTTTGTGGTTATTTCTGTTTCAGGTGTGGCGTCTTCATTATTAAAAATAAGGAAATGAGAAACAATGCAATTAATCCTCGATTCTGAGCCCGCTTTAGCTATAGAGAGAAAAATGTCCGCGATTGGCGATGTACATAATGAGAAAGTTGGAAATGGTGATACTGAAAAACTTGATGAAAATAATTGCAACGGTAACAAAGAAAACATAGCCGACGCTAACATTATTACTAATGATGAGGTGAATAAACAAGTTGTAAACTCAGAAGTTGACACTTCAACCGACTCGGCTATTGAAACAAAATCCGATAATGCTGAAGAGGATAATAGGAATGGTGATGTTATAAAAGAAGCATCTAGCGCAAATAATATTCCAGAGGAAAAAGATGGAAATAAAGAAGAATCTCAAACTAACGGCATAAGTGTAGAAGCTGAAATTACCGATAATATTATTAATGAATCTGATACGAAGGCTAAAGAAATTGTAGACGAAATTGCGGAAGATGAAGCCGTTGTCGTTGAAAAGGAACATTTAAACAAAAATCTAGAAGATCCAGAAAAAGTTTCGGAAACTGTAGCGAATTCTGTTGAAACGACAGTTGAAGCAAATTTACCTAGTGCTAAAAAGGATACTGAAATCGTAGAAAAGCCTGTCCAAAAGCAAGAAGAATGCGACACAGCAGATTTGCCTGGTGATAAAGATGACATTGAAATTGTAGAACAGCCAGTTGAAAAGCATAAAGAATGCGATATTACATTAGATAAAGATTTAGAAATTCAAGCCAATACTCCCGAAAATAAAGAAAAACAATTAGATGATAGCAATAATGAAAAATCAAAACCCGACTGTGATCCTTCTACGCAAGATGACATGGACGTCGAAGAGGTTGTTGAACCAGCCAATACTAAAGAAATTGTTGTTTTAAAAACAGACGAAATTTCCACTGCCCCTGCTAGAACGAACAATGTAAATAAACCTATTATTGTATGTAAGTTATCTAATACTCTTGATATATTGTCGGACGATGAGGATGAGGCACCCCCTAAACCTCCGCTGGTCGTGGATGCAACTGAGAAACAATGCATTAACATAGAAGATGACGATGACATCATGCTTATTGATGAGGACACAAACAAGACTGAAAAACCTCAAAATGTAGATATTAGTAATAAAGAGGAAACTCCAATTAGTGTAAATGAGAATGTAACGAATTCCGAAACTGGAGAAAAGATCAGTGAAGAGGATCTATTCGCTAAGACTGAAGATAAAGGTTGGTAAAATTGTTTACTGTTCAGCACTATCACTTTCACCAAAAAAAAAAAAAAACAATTTATTCGGATTTAAAATAACATATTAGATGTGATCCATTGTATGTATTATGTATGTTCATGTATTTTAACTTCTATTTTACAGAATTGCCGAAGACGGAAGATGGAAGTGATTCTATTAAGATCAATGAAAAGCAAGAAGATTCCGAACCTAAGTTAGAATCGGATGCGCCGCTAATTCCAGAGAACTTTTTCAAAACTGCTAAGAAGAATTTATCAGATATGACCCGGGACGAGTTGGAGGAATTCTGCATACTTAAAATAGTAGAGAGCATTGTCGACCGAAGTAATTTAAGTGAAATTAAGAACAGACTAAAGACTGTGGCACAGGGAATCGAGGAATACAGGAAAAAAGCAATGATGCTTTCAAAGCAGAATCGGGATCTACAAGTAGTGCTAAAGTCCATTCAAGAGGAACAGAAGAAGGTGTCACCAGAAACGCCAATAACGCCCCTGAAAATTACGCGATCAGTGGGCATGCAAGTTTACATGGAAAAGTCGGGTGCACGGCGAAAAAATGTCACGCAATTACAAAATCCCAATAATAATAGTGCTTCCAACAGACAGAATGCGAAAACCCCTGGTGGGCCGGCCACTAGCGGACGTGCTCCGAAAACACCGGCAGCTACACAAGCCATACCCGTCCCGAGACTAGTGCCGGCTAGCAACAACCCTGCTATGAAGTCTCCAAGTACCATACCTATGGTTAATCAGACAACCCCTACTAAAGCTGCCACTGCCATCCCGAACGGAGTCAAATCCCCTATGCCTGCACAAAAAGTGGCTGAAAAAAGACAGCATAATAGAATTTTGTCTGTGACAGTAGACCTGACTGATGATGAACCACCAACGAAAGTGAACAATAGGACTTCACCTGCACCACCAGTCAGAGTCGTTCCCTCTCAAAATTTAATGGCAAGTCCTAGACAACCGTTTGCAAGCAATAGTAGTCTGCGAAAAGTGTACATTCCTATAAGTGGTCCTCAGACTCAAGGCTTAAGACCTGGACAGACTATCATGGTAAAAACTGTTCCTGCAACGGGTAAGTCACTGAACTATAGTTTTCCTTATATTGAATAATTTTGTGCAAGTATAAACAGTTCCTCATTTTTTTCTCTTTTTTTAGGTTTAAGACCAAGGGGTCCTACACCTCCAGTGCCAAGAGCAGCAGCAGGTGCAGTCAGAATGAATAGGGCCCAAACTGGAAGGCATCCAGCACCATTACCTGACATCATGAAGCAATACCAGCCACCAAATTGGAAAGCTTTGCCGCCTGCCCCAGACCTAAAACTGTCCAAAGTAGAAAACGGCATAGTCATCTCTTGGAAAATTGAAGGTTATCAAGAAGACAGTTATGAAGAAATTGCCAGTTATCAGCTTTATGCATACCAAGAAACATCATCTCCACCTAGTACAGCATTATGGAAGAAGATTGGAGATGTGAAAGCGTTGCCTTTGCCTATGGCCTGTACGCTGACCCAGTTCATGGCTGGCTTCAAATACTACTTTGCTGTAAGAGCAGTAGACATCAGATCTCGTCTTGGCCCCTTCAGTTTACCTGGGAGTATACTGCTGCTGAATAAATTGTAAGACTGATAAAAGTGAATAGACAATTTAGTGTAGTGTGGTGAACTCAGTGATGTGGAATTTTACGTGCCCTGGTTGTTTATGTTTATTATTTATTGAGCATGTTCGAGTCATTTTACTAAACAAAATTGTAAAGTCCCTTAATTTGGGCATTGTAACAATTACCATGACACAAATTAAGTGTCTATGGTATTTTTACAATATTTAACACTTCTGTTGAATTTTGTTTTAACAAATATTTTACCGTATTCTGCTAAGTTGACTGATATTGATCTTCTGAACAATTTGAGATATGGTAGTTAAATTCAAATAGTTTTTACTGTAAGACGATATTCTAATGTAAAGTTGTAATTTAGCTTTATCACATAAATACTTAACATGTGATTACAGATTCAAAATCTACGAGTATTTTTATTCTTACAGTTTTACGGCATTAAAGCATGTATTAAAATAACTGTTCATACAAAATTATTCAGTCATCTAGCAAATCAACAATAATTGGTTGAAGAGCGTTGCATGGCTAATGTCATAATCAATCAAATGGGTAATAAATAATGCAAGAAAACGATTTTATAGCAACAAGCAATTTTTTTTTTGTGAATAATCCACGTTATCAAAATCTTAAAATCGATGTCATAAAATCCATTCGCTACAATTTATTGAAAACTAGTTATTTTCTCGCGGTTTCAGCCGCGTCCCGTGGGAACTACAGCCTGTACCGGGATGAGTGATGAGGTACTCGGGAAGAGTGTAGCTTTCCATCAGTGAAATTATTTTTAAATCGGTCCAGTAGTTTCGGAGCCTTTGGGGTACAAACAAACGAAAATATTTACTCTGTAGTATATTGGTTGGTAGAGTAAAAATAGGCCATCCATAAAAAAGTTTTTGTTTACATTCTTTCGTTAATCTCTGGTGCTACACATAGACTATATAAGAAAAAATAATGTTCTTGTCTTTGGTTGAATGACATTCCAGAGTTACCAGATAAGAAAAAAATACTAATGTGGTAGGTTTGGGTTGATCATCAGATTTGATTTAATTCAATGAATGATTTTCTTTTTGTTTTCTTTGTTTTCCCAGCTGATGACTAGGTGGATCGATGACGCTGACCTAGGAACGTCAATGCAAGGAACGGAACGTCATATCATTTTCAGATCGTATAACGAAGGTTTTTTTTATCAACAATTAAAAATATAGAAAAGAGGAATAAAATTGGGATAAAAGAAGCCATCAGATAATATCCAAATGTCCCGAGAGATTTTGTCCAGAAATCTGAATTCCTTGGATCACGTCACGGTCTCTGGTTTATCAAAAATATCGTAGATTCTCACTAGCTTATTGTACCAATAACAATATTAAACTGCAGCGTATCGTTGTCACTTAAGTCAATGCTATACATCAAATCGCAACTATTGATGAAGCTGCAATTGTTAAATTTGGAATACAAAATTGTTATCATATCGTTTCATGTTTCATCGGGTATTATGTAAAGAAATGAGAGATGATTTAGCTATCTAAAAAGATCGTCATCATAGTAATAGTAGATTTGATACTAAAATAAGGGCCACCCCAGCTGTCAAATTACTGTCAGTCAGCTGGAAGGTTTTCCTATGGTTTTCCTTTTTGTTCGGCTGGCAATAATTTTGTTCCAGTTTTCGATAGGTTCGGGTAGCGGTGGTTCGCTCGTGTGCTTATCGTTAAAATTTTAAGGTATTCCAACAAAAAAGACGCAAAACAGTGTACATTATTCGTAATTTAGCCGTGAATCGATGTTGTTTCTTGTGAATACTAGGAAAGTGCAGTAAAATTAGTGTTTTATTCTGGTCTTGATGTAGTTTGACGTAGGTAGTTGACATATCATTTCGCAAGTAGTCTCACGGAGGTGGTTTATTTGTGTACAATCTGTTTCTGTGGTAGATATCCGCACGGATTTTAGTGATTGGTGATAAGTGTGGTTTGTGTTATAATCGAAGGATCGAGTTTCCTTGGTGTTGTAAATGAGTAGTGCGTGATGTGAAGGTGGTGAAGTTAATCCAGTTAGCGCGTTACGTGTGGTGAGGTACTGGTGTTTGTTTGCGGTTCCTGCGCCGTGAGAGCCATGCTGGCTCGTTTGTCCCGCTGCGACGTTGATGCACGACCGGTATGGTGACATGTTTCTTGTTTTTCAAGCAATCTGTGGCTTTTATTTGCTTTTAGAGTACGCCGTAGCATTTTGATGCTTACTTTAGGCGATGTGCAATCACGACGCACTTGTTACAACTGATTATTTTATAACATTTACTCTCAGCAACAGTATAAAAGCAATTTTGATTGATTTTGCTAATTATGTTAAGTTACAGATGCATATATTCGGATTCGATTTTCATTGAGGTCCACATACATGATTTAATTTTATAGATAATTAATATTATAGTCGGAGAGGTCTAAATGTAGTATTGCTTCACCTATTTGTTTTATAAATATTATTATATTCTTGTTTATCTATTTAGTGTGTACAAGTAACAAAACATGTGCATACTAATAAATTGTTTGGCAGTTGATAAATTGAGACAAAAACTGTTTGTTTACGACTTAGGTGCAAAAAAAAGGTTTCACTCATTGGTTTCAAATTATTAATAACACCAATGCCTAATGATATGCAGTTGGGAGTTGAAATTAAATGACTTTGAATAAAGTTGAATGCACTACCTAAATAAATAATATTTAGGTAAATTAATTGACAGGTTAACTGATATTTTTATTTTAACTAATGGCATGAGACCTGCCATAGAGTTGTACCACTTTCTGGGTAATCTACAATTATCTATGGAATTAATGAATGTATGGAACTCATTTATTTAACAGCTAATGTGGATAAGACGAGAATAAGAAAAAATATAACAATCAATTACATAGGCTCTGCTTATTTCTTCTAGCAAGCATTCAGTAGGCCACGTAGTTGGCCTTTTCACTTTTCAAATAATTTACAATAGCTTGGAAATTCCAGCGAAACAATTATATGATTCAATGTATAAGAGACACTGGAAAATACCATTCCATCGTTATCTAGATAATCTTGCATAGAAACATGAAATTATTTACATGAAGAGAAAATTGATGCTACTGTTTACTTCATAGTAAACAAAATAACTATAGTTTGTTGACTGTAAACATTTGTAATAACAAATCTTCTTCACCTACAAATGACTCTTGTCTAACATCCTGCTAGTGTTATTACACCCCATGGAGTACAAAATGACTAGCGGAGATGCCATAATGGAAAATCTCCTAAGAAACTAGTGCACCAAATTGTAATTGTGCCGAGGACGAGGAACATTACTGTCTCAGCCCTTATTTGCCTTTAGAACTGTCCATTTTATGCAATATCTAAAATCATTCACAGATGTCTTAAAGACCAGAACTCCTAGTAAATTCAATCATCATAGATTTATTTTGGTCATGAAGACCTAGATGAAGGCACCTGCATTTTAGCAGCTTTGCACATTTTTCCTTCCTATTTGTTTTAAACAGAGTTATTAAACTTATGAGTATTGTCTCAGAATAGAAAATTAAATGAATATGATTCACATACCTAGTTCTGCTGGAATACTTAGGTGTGTGTATATTTAGTATTATAAATATTGTCGCTCTTAAGGTTCATTCAATTCAATTCTCATCGTGATGTGTCACTGAGAAAATACTTGTTGCTGTGACCCCAATTTGTTTGGGATAGGCCAGTTGGATCTTACTTCATAATAAGGGATATCATTTAGTTTTTAAGGGAAAATGAATAAACTGTGGGCAAATGTATTTAGAAATGTGTAGACGGACGGACGAACGGACAGAGGAGCGAAAACAATAGGGTCCCATTTTACCCTATGGGTACGGAACCCTAAAAAATGGTATTTATTTATTTATTTCATTTAGGTTCTTCACAGCTGACAATCTTAATACATAATTTATAAACATAACAATACGCCAATTAAGAAGTACACAGTAATAATTTTAGTTGAGAGTAAACAAGCTGAAATATACATAGATTAGAATAGCTTATACAAAAACCGATCGATAAACGATTATATATATTTATTACATTTTATGATTTACGTGTATGTGTGTGTGTGTGTGTGTGTGTGTTCATGCGTATGGGTGTATATGTATATATTTGATAGGTTTGTAATCAATTGTGATCTGTATTGGTTATTTTAGTATAGGTATAGGTACTTTCAAATATTCTATGAGGAATTTCACAACTGTTTATCTTATTATGTTAGTAAAAACTCACAACTTGTGACAAGCCCTCTAAAATTACTTCCTTACACATAACAACAAAGGCTGAGTAATGACTTCTACTATATAAATAGGTTAATTTGTAACCTAACCAATTATAAAACAAATTATTCTATGACTCATGATATGATGACTGGTTTTTGTGAGAAATGTGTCTGTAATTATATGACTGTTTGATTACAATTACTTTTATAATGTGCAGTTACTTAATAGCATATTTTCAAGTAGGTATTGGTATAAAAATTGTAGGATATTTTTTATATCACCAAAATTACAGGGTACATTACAGGGTTTATCTACAACCGATTTTTTTGGGGTGTTGTTGGTACTGAAGTTTCTATCTATACCTACTTCTCTATATTGACATGCTTAAATAAAGTTTTATTTATTTTTAATGCATGTGGATGTAGTTTTTTTTTATATGAATCTAGTCTATGGTAATGTTATTCTAAAATTGCTAAATTACCTCACCATCTTGTAAATCATATTAAAGACGTTTTACCAATAGATTATTTCAATACTTAGCTCACACAGTAACCGATTCAAGTCTAGTCTAGTACTTCGAAAAACAGGATATCAAGTCAAGTGGTTCTGGGGGTAACGCAAGAAAGCAGTTCTTCCGCAGTCGGCTTTCGTCGGCACTTTCACTCGTATCGGACCGGCGCAGGCGCCGCCCCTAGCTACTTTCGCCGAGACGAGTTGCCTCGAACTCCGATACCTTTGCTAATTACTCGAGTTTTATTCAGATTTTGTTGATTGAATTTGCTTTAAGTGATTGTTGGGAATTCAATTTCTTATTCATTTTAAATGATAAATTACCTATGTACCTGTATGTAAATGATGGTATAGGTACATTGCTGTATATTCTTTTGGAAGAACATTTAATTTTGTTGTTCATGTTTTTAAATTAAAATAATAACTAAGCTCCCATTAAAAGTTATTGTAAAAATCAATGGTGAAATGTTCCACCCAAACGAGGGAATTTTTTTGTAGACCCCATCATCCGCCGATACATAAAATTGATTTTTGCCAGCGACTCTCGCAATGTTCCGACACGACAAAAAGAAAACTAATCGTTAAGTCTGCGCTCGCCTTTATTCAAAACAAAACTACGTTCAAAAGAAGAGGTATACAGCAAGGAAATCAGGTCCTCAATAGGTACCTATTTAATCCAACTTGATACATTAGCGACTAAATGTTAATTTTTAGAGGTTGGCAGGTAAACTGAACTATCAAGGTGTGTCCGTAGTCAGATCATTACGCGTTTTGTGTTTTTTTTTTACGAAAAAAATATCTTTTGCCTTTGAATGTCACCTTCAGAGAACGTTAATATGAAAAGCAAATAAATGTCGCTTACGTTACGACTCTAGTTCATTGCTATTTGCTGTTCTTATGTTAAATATGATTGTCCCTTCATTTGTAAAATCATGGATTTGTCATAGGCCTATTAATACTGTAGAAGTTTTTTTTTTGTACAGTAGAAGCGGGAAGCAGGTGAATCCACTAGACACAGCTAGTATTTATAGCCATAATATTTTGTGAAGATAATATTTGGAAATGGTAAAGATGGATGATAAATATTGGCAATCTCTGATCTCTCCCACACAAGCTCTTACGAAGCAAAACTTTGCAAGCCCACAAAATATGCATGTTCCTAACTGAATACGGGTGGTTGAACCCTCGAAAACTTTTCCTATCGTGGCGTAGTTTATTCATCGTCCCATTTTGTATTCAGTAGCTCGATCCACTTGATATTGACGAAAACTTCAAGCACCCATACCCATTATCATAGCATCAAAATCTACCTAGGCAAAGGAAACTTTACCCAGCCAACTAGACCATCGACCTCGTAAAAAAAAACATAAAACCAAAGGCAAATGATAGCTGAGGATTTAAAAAACGAAGAGTAGTTCTAAATTTAACTTTAACCCATATTGCTGAAAGGTTCATTGACCCTTTTTTGTGGCCCATTTTTTGTAATGTATTCTCGTAAGTGTATGATAGCAAATGCTATCGGAATTGGGAGTTGATAGCGAAATACATTAAAGTTTTTAACAACTGTATTAGTAGTTCCAGGTTTTAGTTTGAAAATGATATGGAACTTGCATGCTGTGATCATTTTTTAATTTTTGATATTTGAAATTGAATAATTTTCGCCGCCTTCATTTAGCGATAACAAACGTTTTAAGTTGTTAAGCACCAATATCGCTCAATTTTGAGTTACTTTACATTGAATTTTCCTTTGAGTGCTGCACACCTTAAAATCTCTATACTGAGCGTACAGCCGTATACTCCAGAATTTTCATTCCTTTGAAAGGAATTAGACCCCTTTATGTTTAGATCGTTTCGGTACAATAAAAAAAAAAAACTTTAAACTAGGTATTTATTTCTAAAATTATCCCACATCCTTTTCTGCTCTGTGGAATAAACTCGAATAGTACCTACAGATCTACAACTACAAACTTGGCCCATCAACGATAAGCTAGCTTTTACACTGCATGTCAGAAAAATGTGCAAGCGGTGTGCAGCTTTTGTTCTAGTTTAACATGAGTGTGACCCAATTTCCCTGCACGATATGTTTAACTGCTTTCGTTTGAAATGCTCGGGGTATATTTATTTTTTAAATAAACATGCATTATGTACTTATTTATTTTTATTTCTGTATTTAGTTGTGCTTTGATGTAGTGAGTTGCAGTAATAGAAAGCCGTTTTGCAATTTCGATGTACCTACCTATGTATTTTAATAGTTTTAATGTGAAGTATTCATGATTTAATAAAACAAACCCATAGTTAACTATCTACTTAGTAAAATACTGTTAAATAGTAGTTAATTAGTTGCCCCATCTATATTGACACACGTCAACTGTTGTTTTTTTATCAGTAGAAAAATTCAACAGAATTTAAATTGTTGCAGGGGGCGAAGCGGGGTCGCGCCGCACATTAGTTTTACTTCATAATGGTAAGATATTTATATAGAAAAAAATATATATTTGTAGTAGTTCTTATTAGTAATAGAATTTATTTGCACAAAAATCTTAAAGAGCACATTATTCTGAGATGGGTCTTACTTATCTTATTGACACTAAATATTTACAAATTGAGACATGGAAACGTAAACAAAGAAACATCGTACTCTGCCATAAAAAAAATCTATAATCATAATCACCTACTCTAATTTCTATCTCATTTGACCTCCGAGCAACCAATGCAGCTACCAGAGCAGCATAAAAAATAAGCATAAGAAACAGCTGATTGACACCCACACAAACAAAAAACGTAACACAAGCATAAGTACCATGACGAACTAGCTACACCGCAGTTCACCGCACTAGTGAAAGTCAGCACTGATGACACTTTCCTATAACTAGTGACGTTATGACGTAACTGCATGAAGATAAAACGTCATTATCTTTGTTACGTAACGTCAGTGCATGTCTGAGTAATGTCTTTTGTGATGACGATGAAGAATTAGGGGAATTATTTTAATGGGAATGGTGCTCTAGCTGTCATTACTTAATGGTATCCGATTGGGCTGATTTATCATGGTCGATGTTTGACAAGCATACTCATCTGGGTTGGGCTTCCTTGACTTGAAAAGCATGTTCGTCGTCGTCTACCGATAAAGTCTGCAATTGTGACAATTTCTCTTTTGTTTTACCCCGTAAATACCTACTACATAGATTAAGGTCCACACAAGTAGCCATTTTAAACTAAATGACTGATGTTTAACAGCAGCCATTTTGAATATAAGGTCTTTATACTTGGGTAAAGGTTAGAGAGATTTTGTTTCAAGTTTCTGTAAAGGTCAGATTCTAAAGAAAGGTCGGTGGAGCTGACCCTAAAATCGTGATCATGTTACTCAGTTTATGAAAGCTGACTAGAAAAGAGAGCATTGGAAACCTTTTAACTTGATCTGTGACCTGTCTGTCTAGGATAGAATCAAAAACCTTGACTCTAAAACTAGAAAAAAATAGAATGTCAGTATTATTATATGATATCCTCTGATATCCTCATTTTCGACTCAGTTCCTGTTGTTACTCTGCTCGTTACATGTTTGATTGTAGAAAACGGTATATCTGCATAGTATACCTTAACCCCTACTCTCCTCCGATATAACCCTTCACCTCTGGAAGGTATGCATGAAATTTACACAATAGTTGCGTAATTGCTTTCTACCTTACAAGTACTAATATCCTTACCTCATGTCTACTCCATGATCTTTGAACCCTTCACGTGAACGTGTTTGAGAACACATGCTGGGTCTATCATACCGAAAACAAGAAGGTTATTGGCATAAGTTTAAAAAAAACAGGTGCGTCATTAAATTACTAGCTTAATTTATTTTAAGCCGCTACATTAAGAAAAATTTATTAAAACAGGTCTGAATTTTAATTTATTGCTGTATTTTTACACACGTTTGCAGCAAAAAATTGTGGTTCGATATCTAATAATAATCTCGCCCATGATTTTGTTGGCTTCTATTGGTCCATTCCGTGCCCCGCCTTATAAAACTGTATTTTTTGCTAAAATGTTAATGCTTCCATTTGTATTTAAAACCAACGTGGTGTAAAGTTCAAAACTATAAAGAAGAGAAAGTTAAGCACACTCATTTTCAATTCTAAGAATACTAAATTACTCATCTCCTAATACGTTGAAACTTGAAACTTATCGACAAAAAACTGTACTAAGTGAATCAATACCTCTGTTTCTCTATAACAATCGATGGATAATACGTTAGCTCATATTTAACAGGTCCTCGAAATATTTTGGCAAATGAGAATTTAAAAAACGGTGTAATAGTTTCTAAGTTAGAAATTCTAACAAATCAAATCGATCTTTATTCTTAAATTATACTGTTCGGAACGTGGAAAATCAGTTTAGTATTTTAGCTATGGGAAACGAGTCAGATGGTGGCCATGCATGTAAAATATTGACTTTCACGCAAACTTAGAGTCGACCTTGAATTTTCTAAGGAAAATGTGTCTTATTTTCTTCGGACCCTACACCACTGGCCCTGTTTTTCTTTATTGGCTAGACCCATTTGTCCCTAGCTTAGCTGTTATTGAATTTTCTAACCTTTTTACCCCAAAATGAGATTTCGACAGCTAGTATGGTACTCACATTAAATTCAGAGATATAAAGTATTACTAAACTATTATAATACATAAGAAATCGAGTTTCTCGAGTACTAAGGAAGAGAAAGATGTTGTTAAAGAAAAGTGATAAATGTAATCGTATGCTGCGACTTCCAAGCCTAGAATCTTGCCATTTTTTTCTAGAGTTTTCTATCAATCTTTTGCGTTTGAAACAGTAGTGCAATTGGAAAACAAACAACAGCATCTATAACATCATTGTTATGTGGTTAAACCTGTTTTCCTGCAATGATAAGAACCCTATTGGTATTCTAGCGGCGTCGAGCGTTCCGCTTAAGTGGACAAGACGCTTCAAGGTCGAGTAAAACTGACTGGTTTAGACGAAGCGTCCCAATCTTAAGCCATATTGTTTTGGGGGATTTTCTTCTGACATCTCTGGTAATCTTTTGGATGTATTTGTTGTCTTTGTATTACTAATAACAAAATAAGAAATCGATTTCTTAACATCTACCATCAACATTCAGAAAAACAATTAAACAAGTATAGAGGTAAATATCTATAACTATCAAGCAATAAATATACTCCAACAATGCACTAGCGTTTGCAATTTAATTATAATTGCAAGCCATTTAATTTCTTCACACCGCATACATTCCTTCCTGTCATCATACTTAATGGGCGCAAAAACTTGTAATTTCTCTTGCAACACAAATATTTTCATAGATAGGTATAACGTCCACCTGTTTTAGCTTATTTTCCTAATCTTTATCTAAATCTTTGTTTAATTAATGACGCAAATTGAGACGAGTGATTGCTGTCCCTTACCTATTTTTATGATATTATTGCTTTTTGAGAACCACACTGACCCTATTGTGTATGGTTCCAAAGTCCCAATTTGCTTTACAACTAAGTTTAACTCAACACGAAGGGTCTTGTGTAAGTTGCTAGGCTACCCTTTCAGGTACATAAATATAAGTCCAGCACATAATAATTTCATGCTGAACTAGCGTTGCTTAGTTTCACACTGTTGCAGCCGTCACTTTAGTAAGCCTGTCAGTTGAAGACAGTCAAACATATGACAGTAACGCTTAAGTATTCAAACGTCAGTTTAAGCGTAGCTGTCACTTTGACATGACTTAGCAACAGAACCACTGGCACTATGTCTGCCGTCTTTTTGGACAATAATACTTACATTATCTATGCGCTTACTGTACTGAATGATATCCTATGAATCTATTCGATAAATGAATTACCCATAAATCAGTAACCGGATATACGTACAACAAAACAAGTTAATAACTACTTGCAAGCTTAGCAAAAACAAACACTTTCGTTAACCAGTCTTAACGTTTAAGCATTGAAAAAACCTGACGAGAAAACCCAACTAGTCGATATTAAACCCATAATTTAATTAATTGTAGAAACGAGTTATTCGATAACCTCTTGTTTTGGGCTTGAATTGAAGACTTAACATTGACCTTTGTAATGAGTAATCGTGACGTCAGTGTTACTGATCATCGGCCTTACCCACCCACGAAAATGGACGTCGGAAGACTTAATTTGATAGCAAACAAAGCTTTTTATTTTTGACGCAGCCATTTCGAGAACTAGGTCTTCCCTCTTACAGGTTGCATAATACAGCCTTTATTTTACTACGTAAGTTAATAGTTTGCCAGTTTTATTTTTGGGCAAGCAATCAAGCTGAAATATACCAAAAACAACTTAAAACAGGATTTCTTGTCTAAGACTGTAATTACAAATCAAAATATTTTTAGTGTTTTTGAAGTATAAATTGTGCATAAATTAATAGTGTTATTTCTTGAAAACAGAAACCGCCAAGCAGAGATCGTTAAGACACCCACATAGTTTGCCGATATCATGCATTCGAGTTAGTTCCGCAAAACAGGTCCAATTATCTACCTATTATTAGTTTCCAACGTTACGTTTTCCACACATGAACAGCTCGAATAAGGATAATGGAGAATGTGAATAATTATCTTTATAATTCACCTTTAACAAAGCAGTATTCATCAGTCCCCTTCATCATCATCATCTCAGCCATAGGACTCCACTGCTGAACATAGGCCTCCCCCTTAGATCTCCACAGATAGTCCCCTTCCTCCTTCCTTACTCAAATTACTTATTTAGTTGGCACAGCATGTCTTCTTCTTCCAAAGTCCTCTATTTGATATGATCTTACAAGAAACACTCTTCATCTTTGACATTGCGTAGGATTTGATGGTATTCTAAATTAAATCATCGACATAAAATGAAGATGCAACATTAAAGAGATTTCGAATTGGATTTGAGTGGAATACTAATGTTTCGTGGCTTTGACCCACACTTTTGTGTCTCTGTTATCTGTCAAGGGGAAAAGGTTAAGGAAAATGAGATTCCCGTCCATACTGATTGTGTTTTTGTTGTTGTTGATCTTGGATCTACTGGACCGATTTTGGATTTTCTTTTACGAATTCAAACCCATGTTATGTCTGAACTTTATCCTTTCGGGAAGTAACTAGTTCCTCTTAGGCGCAGGTGAACCGAAACAAGCATCATGTCGCATCATCGCTCGTCAAAGATCATCATGAGCATGACGACGTTTTCTGTTTCAATTAAGTTTACAACATCGAAACTATTTTTGTAATAATAAAATAAACTAATGATTTTACGATGTCCAATCTACATTATTCTGTGAAGTGGAAAGGTCAGAGGTATGCACGTTGCATCGTTCGATAACGTGGGCTGAACTCTCTAGAACGCCAGAGGTTTCATTTAAAATAACATTTTCTGCATAATCGATACACGTGCGATGTTCGGTTTCATCGGAAATATAAATGGAACTGGAATTGTGGTAATGTTATTAATTGGATTGGTGCTTCAGTACTCGTTTCTGACTATGCAAATAAATGTATTGATCGCTGAATATAAGATTTTATCTCATTGTATCTATCAAGTACAGTCCTTTCTATCTCTAATCTCTGTCATACAAATCAATCTCGATACACTTTCTAAGGTCATCTTCTTAAAGCTATGTAGTTTTCATTGGAATACGAATTCGGAAGAGAGGGTCCCAGTCTCATTCCTGCTATGTATCCACATGATCAGCTTTCCGAAATGTTGTTCTCCACTTCGCTCTACCTTCGACATTACTCTCACCTCATTCGAGATTTAGACAAGTCATTTATTTATAATCGTTTCTATGTAGATGACAATGCACAATGCTAAGACAGATTGCACGTGGGTGGTTCTCAGCCAAATTGTGACACGGTTATGTGTGCATACTACATACATACATACATACTATGTATAGGACAACGAGAATAAACTGTATCGTGAGTGTACTGTATCGTAACTGTAATTAGATTTGGGCTATTTTAGTCCGTGACTGCATAGCCCATTGTGTAATAAGGACAAGTTTAACACATCCAATCTTTATTGGTTAAGCAATAAATGGTTTTTGGTTATCATTTGTATCTCTTGGCTAAAAATAAAATGTTTGTTGTACTTTGTACATAATTTGATGATTATGCATTTTTAGTATTTTTTGATGAGTCACATCAGCTTAGTTTTTCTGGCTAGATATTCATAGAACTTATACATAATACATATTTTTTTGCATTTTTTTAGTTTTGAAGTGCGGAGTCTAAAACCGGGTGCAAAGGTCATACGACTAGTTTTTTAACTGATTCGCACAATTAAGTGTGATTATTATAATAACCCGTGAATCGATTTTGTAGGTATTGTGAGTACATGCGTCCTTATTTCAAGTGTTGTATTGTTTATCTAAATATCTGTATAGATGATATTTGTTGAGGTGTTCAGTAACTGGGTTTTATGTGGCTGTTGTTTATAGCTGCGTTTATTTACAAGGCGACGAGCTAAATATATTGTATCGAATAGCAGTCTGCATGACGCTAATCTTATTCACGTTTGCGTAGTAGGAATCGAAAATATGAAGCGGTGTCTAAACATTAATCTAGGTTGAATCAACTGGACTGTTTGTATACCCTAGAATTGCGATTTTTTAGCTTGACCATGAAATTCAATAACAAGAAATCTTATCATAGTTTTATATTGAGTTTTATATTAAACCTAGTTGTTTTTCAAGGAACTACTTCTAGCACCGGGATAAAAGTATCAATTCTGATGATTATTAATTACTATGATAGAACATTGACATTTAAAAACCGCAAAGGATTATGTATTTCCTATTTTTGCAGTATTTCTTCCAGTATACTGACTAAATCTAATCAATACAAATCTAAGTTTGTAACCAAACGTGCTAAATCCGATACACGAGCGGCCACGCAATACGGAACGAGTGCTAAATCACAACTCTAACAGTGAGTAGTATAGAACGTATAAACACGGTGGGCGACTCGCCAACTTGCCAGTAAACAGTCGAGTGCTGATATTTGACAAACACATTCCCGCCCTGCCGAATTTATGCCGTACGCGAATATACAGTGGCCAAATTAATAAGTACTTTGATAGTACATTGATATTTGGAAACCGTGTAGTATTATTTTGTATCAATTGCAGTAGTTTTTCCAGTATGCCGACCAAATCTAATCAATACTCCAGCTACTAAACTAAGCAACCAAACGTGCTAAATCCTATAGACGAGCGGCCACGCAATACGGAACGAGTGCTAAATCACAAGTCTAACAGTGAGTAGTATGGAACGTATAAACACGGTGGGCGACTTGCCAACTCGCCAGTAAACAGTCGACCGATATTTGACAAACACATTCTCTCCCTGCCGAATTTATGCCGTACTTGCGTACAGTCGGCAAGTTATAAGTTGTATGTAGTCAAAGTCAAAAACGTTTATTGAAACTAGGCTAGTTTTTAGCAATTTTCAAGTCAAATTTACAAAAGAACAGCACCCCCAAAACGCACCCCTTTCACCACTTCCCAGTGTTATGGCTGGGAAGAAGAAGTGGTGAAGAACAAATCTCAACAACACAGCTGTCTATTACAATTTAATTATAATTAAATTACAACTTATACAATTATTGTAGTTTCTGCAAGTAGTTTACTTCAAAACTGATATTGAAGGTGTACATGCATATTGACAGATTGTTCCAAGAAAATCTGACTTAAATGTGGATTGATTAAGATAAGTAGAGTTTGACAGTGCAAAAAATGCAATTTTTCCTTTAAAAATTGTCAGCCTTCAACTGCGCAGATCATTCCATATAGGTAAACGGAAATAATCCATAGTGATATGTATACTTATTATGATTGGATTATTAATATTTTTGAAATGCTTATTAGTTTTATTGTCTTTGTATTAATAGCTTGTCAGGAACTTCCTTCTGCAGAATTCTTAATAGAATATTAAACATAATTATAAAGGTAAACTGTAATTAAACGTTATGTCGTTGTCATTTTAATACTCACCTACTGAATAAGTATCTACGTCTTAAAGCATTGAGTGACAAATATCATCAAAATTATGACATCAGACGAGATAACGAGCGTTTTGAAGTACCAAGAAGTCAAGATTGCACATGCAAAAACAAAGTTATCGCCTCAGCAAAGAAACTCGTATTTATGACTACAGCACAAGTGCATATCCAGTGCATTTGTTTACTTATATATAGTCTGTGTCGAAAGTAACTGAGCAAATCAAAAATTTCGAAACTGCCTAAACACGTAAAGGGTCATAATTTATTAACAGCACAAACGGCATTTACCTAACATCCTGAACTTCAAAACGTAGATTAATATTCTGATAATTTATCAATCGATGACATGGTGCTAGGTTTAAAAAAATGATTTGTTGAGCTACTTTTGAAGCTGACTGTACACGAATAAATCGTATTGCGTTATCGATCCAAATACGCCCTTTAATATAAGGGCGTATCAAAAGAGCTGTCAAGTGATATATTGTCATAATAAACATATCATGTAAAGAGTATATCCATTCAATCTATTTAAATCCTCAATCATATTCTGTTTTTGTCGCACAATAGGACCTAAGTACCCACTGTGCTATTGCAGAGTACCTACTAAGCAATTTAATGAAGAATTAAAATCGTGAGAAGTTAAAAAATGCCTAGTGACGTCAATGAATTTTGTATATTTATGTAGATAGTATGTATTTAAATAACTTACCCAGTAATACCGTGACGATCATGAGAAATATTTCAGATTTCATTATCTACTTTGACGTCCACAAGATTGATCTAACAACAAACTGAATCCATCAAGTTGCGAATTACACGTGTTTAAGTGAAGGAGTATTTGACAAAAATATTTACCTAGCCATGAGGAAAATAACACTTTTGTCAAAACCTTTTATTGTAAAAAAAAACATAAGAGGTTTAAACCATAAACATCTCTACGTGATTGGCATCGCTAATCAATTATTTTGCCATCCACTGTTTGTTTTATTAATAGCAATATTGATATTTAATCTTCCCAAACAAAACACGTTTACACTAGGCTTCGCAAGATGAATTCGCCTCCTCATCCCGGCCACCGTAGTCGTGGGTCTGTGGGCGGTGAGTTTCGGGTGCCTCAACGTCCTTCCGTCTCCTAGGAAACAACATGGCCAGTGTTGGCAGCACGTGTTGTCTCCTAGAATACAACATGGCTGCTCCTCAAAGAGTGTCATGTCATCAAACCCCAGTGGGGCTCACCAGGGCTAAAGCCTGCCAAGGCTGCAGGATTGTTCGAAAGAGTAACCGCCTTAGTACATAAAGGGCTTAAGAAGGAACATGCTAGGTTTTGACCTCCCATAAAAAAGGCTTCACAAGATTCCATAGTTTTCTACCCAAGCAACAATAAATACAGTATCTAATTAACTTAATCCAATAGATGATGCTAAATAAATTAATGGCCATCTGATACACAAACATTCGAGCCATGAAATCCAATACGAACCACAAACAAGAGGCGTGGGTACTGACAGCAAAACACACAGACACATGACGGACAACGTGCTAATATTCGATGCCAACCCAAAATATTTTGCAGAAGATACAATTCGATATGAAGAAACAGCTTATTTAATAATGCTTAAAAATTAAGCCTTCAGAGGCTTCATTCTTAAGAGTCAGCTCTAGAGCTAGTTCTATTGATAAATTCTGAACTCAGTATAGTCCAAAATATTTAACCAGAAATGTAAAAAAATACACAGCAAAATAACGACGATGCTGGCTGCTGGCTGGTTTCTAACAACCTTTATCGGTAAGGATGCTCAGAAACTGGCCATTAATGCTGTTAATGATTTTAATTTGTCTTATCTAATCAATGATAACACTTCTGTCATTATTTTCCTAGATGTATGTACTACAAGTTTTCCGAGATTATACCACAACATTTATAACAAGTTAGTAAAGTATACGTTATAACTAAAATTGCTATGTTTGTTCAAGTTACGTCATCAGCCACATCATTGTAGACTAAATATTTGCACTAAACGTCTTGGACATCAAATTAATGGTACGAAAAGTATACCTAGTGTCCTAATTATTTACACAAGCAATGGAAACTGGTATCTTGGAATTTTTGTTGACATGAACATTATTGAGTTCCTTCTTAATCTCCTATTCCTCTGTTTTGTCCTCAGGTTTTTCAGAAATGGATTCGAAATTTAAGACGGTGGAAAATTCCATGAAATATTAGTTACATAATGTATGTCCGTTTAACTAAAACTTGGCTTATTGTACCATTTATACCGAATTCTAGAACTTTTAACAATCATGAACCTAGATTCAAAGTTCTGGTTTGGATTCGACCACCCACGTAAGTTTGAAAAAAATGTTTCGTTTCTTTCGTCGAGGCGTTTTATTTGAAATCCATCACGTTCCTTTGGATTGAATGTTCCAGAAGTTTGCTTACTTTTCTTCAATTCAACTCTAGAGCTTCTCGGTGTTTTGAACATCCTTTAGTCTGGAATCCAATTTTCTAAGATGGCTTGTTGAAATGTAGCTTCGTCTTTCTCCCTTCCAAATGAATTATCACCAGTACGAATAACAGCGTTAATGAAACGCACCACAATCTAAATATTATTGTTTCGTCATATAAACTTTAAAATATGGCTACATAAATAAATCATTTCTCATTGTGTTAACCTTGCTTGTATAAACGATTGTATTAAAATAAAATGAAATGTGTATGTCGGCTTGCTATTTTGTTTTCGCCTTGTCGTCCCGAAATGTGGTAAACAGGATGATACTTTGACGTCAAGACACATAACTTATATGTGAACCTCATATGATAGAAGGTATCGGAAATATTAGGAGGCTTTTT
This sequence comes from Helicoverpa zea x Helicoverpa armigera, assembly GCA_033682625.1. NCBI lineage: Eukaryota > Metazoa > Arthropoda > Insecta > Lepidoptera > Noctuidae > Helicoverpa > Helicoverpa zea x Helicoverpa armigera. The sequence goes on from JAWIIS010000008.1 coordinate 1,970,447, forward strand.
CTTACAGTATTTGTTGACAGTTTCAAAATAACCTTGGTTCTTCTTCAGCAGCGATAAGTATTTGCTAAGAAGTATAAACGATAAAGACTTGGCTTTACTTTGTTAAGACATGATAAGTAAAGTAACTTTTCAAGGATAAGCTTAAAAGCTCAAAGCCTAAAATACCTGAGAATGATTCCTTCCAACAGTTTTAGAATTCAGCAGAAAAAAAGCATCTTTTACACAAGCAGATGAAAAGAAAACAACTCTACATTGGACTAATTAATCTCTTTGAACTGTTCTATTGAATAAAATCTAAAAATATCACTCGGTGATTCACTGGAAGCTAAATCTAGCTTCGTATAGCTCGGCTGACGTCAGAACATAACGTGACGTCACAGCCGCCCGGGAAAATGTGTGCATTATTGATTACCTCGCTAGGTGTGCAGTTATGAAATTGTAGTGAGTGCGTCTGTGAAATATGATCCTCATATATTCGAGTACTGAAGTCATTTCATCGTTTGGAAGATCGATCGCTCTGGATATGTTGTAGTTTATACTTGTCCCCTTTTCAATCATCGTCTATATTTCACTAACATACCCCTACCTTCTATCCTATATCATGTATGGTGGATAGTTTTCACCCGACTTCCCAGAAGGAATCCGGAGCCATCGTTTTTGCGAACACGTGTGCAAATAAAATACTCGTTATTTGAGAGAAACTGCAATCGTGATTCAGCTTAGGGAATAAAAAAGAGATTGAAATGGATGTCGTTATATGGGACGGGGCACGTGTGACCTTTGATATTTCTAGTACGTTCTAGTTTTAATGAATCTCGACAAATTGAGGGATGAAGCGAATATGTACTTTGAATATTTAGGCCAGAAGGTTAGTATGACTTGGATATTTGTAACCATTAGCGGCAAATTGAGTTAGCCGTGGGGCTCCACGTGGAAAACCCAATTACAGTTGCCGGAGCTACTTCGAAATCATATAAGGGTTTGCGATCACCATGTCAACAGCATAATATATGAAGTTCTAGAATATGTTAAAAAAATACCTTGTATGCGACTATTTGGACTCACTTTCTAATTTGTCAATTATTTTTGCTAAACAATTGCGACTAGTAGTAACCCGGTTACAACTAAACAAAGATAACGCCGTATTCTTGTACCGAGTACCGGTAAAGTAATGCCTAATTAGTCAACAATTAACTTCAATTACCGGTGGTGTTGGAAACACGCCAAGACAATAGATATTCCTTACGAATGAGGACACTTTCTAACGGATAGAAATGTCGTCATGATTTCTGCTTAGTTACATACTGGTGTTATAACCTGACGCATCCATTTTCGGTCCTATTTTTAACTCAACAACAACATAGAACCGTTTGGTCGTTTTCGACAACCTTTTGACCCTTATTGTGGCTTATGGCCAACTAAAACTCATAACGACTACTTTGGCAATGACCGAGTTATATAAAATGCTTATCTAGTGTCTACCTGTTTGGTTTTTGACTACTGGTCTTTTTCTGCTGCCCTTTGCCCTTTTGTAGATTTTTTCACAGTCAAAAATTAGACTTTGCTGGTCAACCTTCCTTGAGGTTTTTGTTTGTTATACCATCTTTTTTTTAAGAAAACTCAGATAGGCGCTCCATGTGATGATGATGACGAAATGGTTCGTGTATAGTTCTGCTTTTATTACTATCAAGGAAAAAGCCTAATAAAATATGTATTAACAAACTCTGCTTCTCATGACATTTCAGCTATTATTGTTTGTCACAGTTTCTGTGCTCGCGAAATGGTTCATTGTTTGAACACTTTGCGAAACTTCATTGAGACCTTTTAGACTGTAGTTAAGTTACTTTTTGTATACTTTTCATAACATTGCTTGTGCTCACCAAAAAACTGAGTAAATAAATACAGTACCTAAAAGCTTTCAACTTTCAATAACTCCCAAGAGGTTCATTGTAGTTTATTTTGGGACCTTTTTGGTATAGAAAACTAAGTAATGTCATCAATCATTCTCAGACCCTATTTTGTGGGATATTTTTATATCCTTTAAAAATGGATGAAATAAGACAAATATTGACAATAAATACTAGTAACACCTAAAGTGGTAATATATTTGACATCTTCATCAAATAAAGGCTTCGTATAAAAACTTGAAGCCTTTGATATTTTAAGTTGATTTTGATGGACTATCATCACGAACACGCACTGGCCCAATTTGATTCTCCGTATAAGAAGTGTTATCCCAGTAATTTGTAAATTATACACTATTATAAAATGATTATAATGATGAAATTACTCTCGGCTACGGAAGTTGGTTAATGCTGTTGCTTTGTGACCTTGAAATAGATAAGGTTTGGTGCTATTTTATAGTATGTGGGCTATTTCTTTTTGTTATAATATTAAGTTAAGGCTTTATTTTGTGTACATGAACATATGTACGGAAATTATATGTGATGCGGAAGAGTTAAAGGAATTTTCGCCAAACACTTCCTTACGAAGACCGACTTGACTGTACAAGACTATTAAGTCAGAAACATTGTATACCAGAAGAATGCCAATGTTAACCATTTCTCACATTACACCATAAGCAACAGGTTCTTAAAAATCAACAGTTTATCACAAATGTCTCCTCGTACATGACTTAAGACACGTCTTCTTATCACTTGTGTAAGCGCATCGTTACAGCATACTCTGTATCACTTGGTCATTAGCTATACAACTTGTTTAGAGAGAAAACCGGTAATTACTGGTCTCATTACAGAAGCCTTGAAAAATAAACCGTGTGCCTAAAATATGGGTAAAGGAATTTTTCGTGAGATGTCTCACTCCCTCATTTTCTCATAAATGATAGGTCAGCAATCCGACGCGATCGGATCGAGATCAGACGAAGGAATGATACAGTCCTTACGTGCTGTCTGAGGCATGTATGGTTCACTATCAACTTCCAGACTCCTTGTGGTCTCCTTGCATCTCCTGATAACATGATACCAGCTTTCATATCACAGAGAGATAGTCAAACATACATAGCTATTGTCTTGACGTTCGTTTGGTTGCATCTCGCTTATCCTTAAGTTTTAAGTCAATGCATGTTACTATAAATTGGCATGAGTAGCCAGTTTTCTACTTAACACATCTAGACTTCTTTTAACTAAAACCTTTTTAACATGGTCATAGGAAAAGTATCTACAAAACACGTTAACCAAATAAAACGTAAATCCACAAACTGTAGTTAAAATATGCCAAACACAGTATCATTATCATACCGGCCTTCTCCATTGTGGTTCAACTGACAAAAGGTTTTCATATCACTAACTAGACTGTTATTACAAAGGGCTGTTATTATACTGGCTACTACTACTACATTACGTACGAGTTTGATATTGTACGTAGATGACTGATTACTGACCACTACAACTAGTGTTTTCTTTGTTCTAGTAAATAATACGGTTGACGGTAATGCAAACTGCCCATTATTGAAACACTGATAAGTCTTCTTGTTTTGTGATTAATCAAAACAAATGGGCTGGGTTTTGAATGTTTGTGGGGAGAGTTTCAGAATTTACGCTACCCAGCAAACCTGGAAACTTGAGTTTCATTCGAATCTGAAACGTATATTAATTTCCATAAATCTCATTTAAGTCTGTTGCTAACATATGGTCGATGAGATAACCTAGACCTTTAAGATATTAAATTAGGTATCTGGTGACGTTTCGTACCATATGATTTCGTAGATACCCTCGTGTTATCTGTTTGTTTACACATTTCACATCGTTCCCAACGGCACTCGAATACAGCGTGCTATGAGAATTCACATACAACAGTCTCGCTATACCGGAATGTCTCATGTGAGCAACGACATTGAATTAATTATATTGACACGGTAATGTCTCCGTGGTGGCTTAACGAGGAGATTACATTGTAGAGATAATTAACACTGTAATGACCTGCACACTGCGGAAGGCTGTTCTTTGCTTACGCAAAAGTGGCCCTAATGACAGCTGTACTTGTTGACACTTTAATTTGTTGGTTAAACGCCTTGATGACTAACGTTGTGTTGTCTGTTGTTGCAGGCGAGTGCAGTAACGCGGCAGTTCAGTATCGCCGCTCAAGATGTTGCGTCCGGAGTCACCCCTCGCTGACCATCGCAGCCTCCTGCCGCGCCGCCTGCTGCCCGCCAAGGCACAGATCGCGCCAGCGGACAAGCGGAAGAACAGAAGATCTCTAGAACTCAACCCACCCTCAAACGATCATACTCCCTACGACTATTCGAAGCTGCTCATATCGAAAACGACCGACTCTTTAAACACAGAATGCCCGCGCAAATTGATAAACAAACAAGACTCGACTGATAGCTTAAAACGTGCACTGCTATCTAAAGACGATAAGAAATCCAGCAAAGAGCAAGACAAGAAGGGTCAGATCTCAAAACAAGACTCGAGTGAGAGTTTGAAAAAGGCTTTGCTTTGTCGACAGGACTCTAATGAGAGTGTGAAAAGAAAAGATGCTGAGGCGAAGAGGGTTCAGAAAGATGAAACGAAGAGGGTTAATGAGATTAAAAGAGGAAGTGATAAGAAGGGGTTGTTGGAGACGGATATAGATGAGCCTTTGAAGAGGATTTACGAGAGGCGGACGGGTTGTGCTAGGCCGACGTTGCCTCCCGTTGCCGAGAAGTCAGCGCCGGCTCCAAACACTCCGAATGGCAGCCCGAACACGCCGAGCGTGGCGGCAGTGGCTGAGGGGCTCGCGCGTTGGGGAAGCGGCCTGCTGTCCCCGCGCGAGGAGCCCCGGCTGAAGGCTGCCCGGAGCTGGTACGGCTACGGCACGCTCTCCACAGACAGCGATAAGGTAAAATTCCACTTAAGTAATTTAGTCCAACTAATTTAACAGTGTTAAGTGACCTACGACAACGCGTTTAGGAATGCAGTCAACAAACGTTTACTAATGGTAATTAGATCTTGTTAGTGTCGTTTTCGTGCTCGTTTGGTTGGGTTCAGTCAACCTGGCCGTGTTATTGGTATTCCAAGGATATTTAGGCAGATTATTAATAACTTTATCATCGAATGATACCAGTAATACAAATCTGAATTAGCTGTATTTGTTTTTTGCGTATTTTCCCGGATTTTAGGAAAAACCCAAGATTTATGATTTGACAAGTAATAATCGGCTCTTAATAAAAACTTTTTGATTTTGACTTCCTTGTCCTGCAGTGATCTTCTTAAGCCAGTTTTCCTTGTGCAGGGTTTTGCCCACATGTTTACCTAATAATAATAATTTTCCCATAACATTTTAATTTATAACACGTTATCTGAATAATACATAATGTTTATCAAAGATAAAACATATTGCCAATATCACAGCGGAAATTCTTTGTATCTTAAGACATCCCGTGATTTCAAGATAATAATTTAAATAATCGTAAGTGTGGCAAGCATTTCATGATAGACCTATAAGGGTGTGTTCATTGCTTCTAAATCTACAAACTGAATAATGTAAAGCGCAGTCGTACATGTTGGTTGCCAATTTTGATATATTCTCCTAATATATGACCGTTAACATATTATACCGTTCGATGTTTGAGACGAGCAGAGAAGGCATTATTCATATGTTACGAGTATCGGTATTTGCTCAATAACTTCTGCTCTATATTCACGGCATCTGCGCAAACAATGACTAACTGTAATATATTTGTGAAGCATTGTTGTTTGACCTGACTATTGGCAAACTGTTTAGCAATCCACAAAGCATAAAATTCCTTTGGAATGTTATTTTTCCACGGTTTTTGGTTCGACATACGGTATTCAACTAGCCTACATTTAGCCTCAAGCGTAGGCAGTAGTTATTCAAAGCAGACTAGATAATATTTGTAGTTGCTGGTATTTCACCGGTTGGTAATAAACACCTGATCTTGATCTGGTTTTGTCTACGAATCGAACTGAAACAAGGAAATATTCCGTTTTGATACTTCAAGAATCCATTTAAAACAGGGCACAGGATTTGTGCTAATAATTTGTGCAAATGCTAATATTTAATTTTGCGAATATTCGTATGTTATTACGTTACACATCCACGCGAATCGATGGCATTACAAAGTCGTTGTTCAACTTTCTACTCTTGGTAAAAACACATCGGTTCAGCGCCACGCTTGATCGCTCGCACTCATTCATCACATCTCATTGGAATCAGGAAACTGTACACGGATACGGAACGTTCCGTTTTTCAAGATTATTCATTATATATCCATTCATTCCTTGTTTTTGCGTGTGTAAGGAAGCTACAGGCGCACGCGCTTCATGATGGCGCCACTCGGCACCCGGTTGTTGGCGTGTTCGGTCGCCGCTCGAACACTTTCTTATCGAATTCTTAACGCTAACAAATCGACTTTAAAGTGAAAATGACGTGAAATCCGATGGTGTAGTTACAAGTTTCAAGTGTGGATAATAGTGTAGTGTGTGATAACACGTGACCCCGGGATTATTATGCCGTTTATCCGACATTGATTGATTCTCACATTAAGCTTTACCGACAATGCCGAACGAGGTATGCCGTGCAAGGGTAAGGTTACGAGTTGCATTGTTTTATTGACTGATGCACTTATTAATTCCCGCGGTTTTACCTGTATTTTGAACTTTGTGAATCATTATAAAATTCCGATCTTTGTAATTTACTTTTTTTATTTCTCGAGTGATTTAAAAAAATCCTCTTAAACGCAAGTTTATTTCGATATGGTCGTTACATTCGTATTGTACATTGTGTTTTTCCTCGGCGTTCCGAGAACAGATGATAAACGACACTAAACTGAAAGGTTATCGTCATATTATCGGGACGTGCGAATCGTAAATGCTGATTGGTGGAAACTGTTAACCGTGACAAAACATTAAGTGACGTCACTTGACTTGCTTTTTAAGTTTGTGAAGTTGGTTAAAGACGTTTAAGTAAAAACTGTAGTTTTGAATGTTATCTTAGAATGTAATAAAAAACTACATTTCTAAATAAAAAATAAAAAAATTGTTTCCGAATTTGCGGACAGAATTAAAAAAGTTTTTTTTTTTATAAATAAAACATTTTATTTTTTTATTACAAAAAGTTTATTATGACTACTGATTACTATTTAGCATTTCATGAATGCTAGATTTTACACACGAGTAAAAATGTGCCTACTATACAATTCAAATTATTTTTTTGTAATAAAAAAATAAATTAGGTAGGTACATAAAAATAACAGTATTTTTGATGAGAGGATTTCGAAAATTATAATTAATCGTAGAGAAATGTCAAGAACAAAAGTAGATTACAAATATTTTTATTTATTTTTTATGGACAAAAACAGTTCATGTTCAGCTTAACTAAGCTCGTGAGTTCGGTTCGTGCGTGCTTCATACACAAAAATATATTTTTTTAAACTCTCGATTGCAACTTACGTGTCAGTTGAATTCAGCCCTGTGAATATATGTCGAATAACAAATCACCCTGTATATATATTTTATTGTCACTTTGTTTCTCATACACATCAGATTTTTTCATACCTTACCTTCGTACATATACAATAAATTGCCCACCATAATGACATGTTACTTTTAATGTCAACGTCCTCAAAACTTTCGTGACAGCGCAGGACACGAAATCACGAAATTCCATATGTTAATACTTTCATTTTCATTATTTAAACACTAGCTTTTAGTTGGAACTTGTTATTATTTAAGCTCGCTTTACGTTGACCTTATTTTTTTGTTAATTAATTAAAGCTCAGGCTTTAGTCATCCGCCTGTCCTAATTCTAGCGTACAATCATCACATACATTATAATTTAACTTGAAAGATTAGTTGCCTAAATGTTAGTTACTCGTCCACTTCAAAACTGTGGTGGTAGTTCCCTTGGGTCGTGGATAAAACCAACACCTAGTCTTATACTTCTGTATCATGACCCATCTTATTCTTCTCTACTTCATCTTTGACGTTGTGATTTTTCGTTTCCCTAACAACCAGTTAACTCACTTATTACTCAGCAATATTTAAATCCTTTGGCAGTTCTAGGATCTATTCATATCGGAACTTTAATCAAGCAATTACAAACCTAGTAACTTAAGTATGTAGGTAAAGTTACTTACACAGTAGGACTCAGGTTACAATTATTGCTTGAGCTTGAACTAAACGATGTAAGTACGTGCTGAGAAGTAATGGTAATGAAACGCTGGAATTACGCCCCGGTACAAATGTTCTTCAAGCAAAGTTACGAGTTCATTTTGACAATGTACGAAACCTACTGTATAAGCTGTAGTTAGTTATCTTGTAATTTACACATAAATTAGTCTGTAATATAAAGGAGAGTTATGAAGAAACGCTTTTGCCTCAACTTTTAGCACATCGCCTGATGGTACTTAGATAAATATAGGAAATTATTATTCATTTTAAAAATTCTTAAACTCACCTCGAAATACTGAAACTTTACTTAAAATACTTAAATGTGGCAGAAATAGAATCTCTCCATCGCCCTATTGCTGTAAAAGAACTCGCCTTTGTACAAAACCTCTCTGTATTGGCTGTGTATCAAAGAATAATAATACATAGAAAGATGTCTTTAAAATTAAGTGACGTTCTAATATTCGGCCTACACATCAAGTTTATCTCACTTTGTTTATAATTATCAGCTGGTTACAAGACATTCGGCTAACCGGGTCGTTGGGTGACTCAGTCGCCCTTGAAACACCGCGATCTACTTGAATCTATGATTGTGTTCCTATCAAAATTGACGGTCATGCTTCTCAACATGACTGTGACTTCTTTTGTAGCGGATTTTTTTAAATACTAGTCAATTTGGATGTTACTCGTCAGATGCTAGCACGCATCAGCGTTTTGTATGTCTATCTCTATCGCAATCTTGATTAGATTATTCTGATTATCCGACACCTTTGTGTTGTATTAATTATAGTATTATCTATATGATTAGTATTGTAAAGAGATACAGTAAGTATAGAACTGGACAAATGGACGTTATAAAAACTAGGTATTAGAAGCGACCCATGATGTTCCCATTGCACAGCTAGGCGTATGTATAATGAGGTCGTCAGTAAAAGCCCTATTAGATTTTACAATCAAATGTACAAGGAGTAGTTTTCCAGAAGTAAAACTGTGTATCTCATGATCTACTGTAAGGGTTTTCTCTATAGTTCTCAAGTCCGAATACAAACTTTCATTCCATAATAGCTGTTTGTCGGCTAACTAAACGAAACACAATAAACATTACAGTTTTTCCTTTTGATATCTATTGTGCACGTAATACCAAATCGTAGCAAAACTCGCTTTCGCGTGACGCACGAAAGAAGTAAGTAAATAATGAAATATTCAGACTAAACTGTATTATAGTCACACGACTTTTTTATCTTCAGTGTGGCAGTTGTTTAAGACCGATCATTTTGATTTTCATCATAAAATGTTTGACATTTATACCGAGTTATAAATAGAGGGTTGAGTACACTCGATCGCTAAAAGGTTTGGTTGAAAAAGTGTTTACTCTTCTCGTGCCCTGTATGAAATATATAGTAATTTCACTCTGTTCTCAGAACGAAAAACGCCGAATAGCCAGAATGTGTTTTTTTTTACATACTTTACTTCCAGTAATTATGTAATTTGCCTGTTTTCGAATCTTGACATATGTGCGTTTGTTTGTATAAACTTCTTCGTATCTGCTTTTAACCGCTATTGTGTTGATTTTATCTCTTTTAAATATTTGTTTTTGTTAAACACTAGCGTAGGTGACGTTTTGTTTTTGCACTGGTCAAAAATACGAATTTTCTTAGAATGTAATCTAGGAATAACCAATGCCATGCCCCTGTATTTTCCATGTTTTTGTGAACAGCTCAATGAAGGTTGCTATTATATTCCGTAAAGATAAGATAGTAAACACGCTTTACAGTATGTTAAACAAAAAAAAATCTTGGTTTAGACGTGAAAGCGTAACAGACAGGCAGACAGAGTTACTTGCGCATTTATAACATTAGTAGGGATTTACATTCCTGAAATGCCTTATTTTTCTTATAATATTTATGGAAATTCCTTCCAATTTTTTTAAAATACTTATTCGATAAAGGTATTCATTCAAGAGAGACATAACAATTTTAGGTAGGTATTTTTGGTATCATTACATTTCTAAATATAGAAAAAGGTTAAATTCCAGTTATAAAAAAATCTTAATATCGTTAAGCCCAAAATATCTTATGACGTAATAAGGTTTTAATATGTTGCCGTTTTATGTCGGGAGACCTCTAATTTATTTTGAAATTACCCTTTCAAATGACCAGTCGACAAAATGCAGTTTACTTTATTAGGGCTTTATCACATTGTGCCTGCTATTCAGATATTTATTGTTGATCATTGTCATCATAAGCCTTTATATAGTCCCTCTGCTGGGCACAGAAAAAAACTGAAAAGCCTCTTGTTCTAGCTCTAGTACTTTGTTTGTTTAGCTATGTAATAGTTAATCTAAATAACCCTAGTAATTTGCTGCTGACTTTCAAGGGGTGGCAAAATGTTTGAAATCCTCCTCTCCGCGAATTCGCTCATCCTCGAACAGAGATTATCATCTTTCAGTAAGACAATGTCACGCTCCGGTTACAAAATATTTATTTCGCAGTAAAACACGAACATTTTTACTCGTTTACGTCAAAGCTGCATATTGACGCAAACCTTTGTTATCAATAACGTTTTAAGGATGCGTCATTACGATAAAAATGCATTTCTTTATGCGTTTCTGTCCTGTTGTTTAAGATTTAGTGCAGCATTTGAAATTCAATGCGTTTGCGCTGTGGCGTGGTGAATTTTATTTTGACAAACAGTAGTTGGCAGAATATGAATGCTGTAATAACTTTGATGGTGACTACAAAGTATGTATACTTATAGGTATATTTGGTTTCGTTCATGAACAAAGATCTAAACGAAGTCATCAACCTCCTACGCCCAGTACACTTAACATCAAATAACTTTGAAATTCAGAAGCCATTGAAATCCTTGTGCGTTTGTAGCTCAGATATTGTTAAGAAGCTTATTTGTCCAAATTGGACTACTATTGGCTTTACAATAGTCATAAAATAATGAACATATCAGTACTGCGAATGCGTGAGGCGTCAAATGGCTAATTCAGAATTCTTAGTAGGTGGTTCAGTATGTAAGGGTGTTGTATTTGTAGTTTTGCCTTTTTTCTTTTTCTCCCGCAGGGTGAGGGAGTGTTTATGACTAAAACCCACCATGTTCCTTCTTGAGCCCTTTGTATGTGGCAGGGACGCGGTGACACTTTCGAACAATTCCGCAGGTATCTTTTTACCTCCTCTTGTAGTTAAGATTACAACCGCCGGCTATACAGTTACCCAAACTGCTATTTTCTTCTAATTAAAGTTTATCCTCACAATGTTTTCTAGTGTTATCAGCAGTGAATTGTTTGTGCACGCAGTTTTTCCTCAACATTGATCGATCGAGTTTATTATTTATTGGTGTAAAGTCCACTATTTACCTTAGCTTAGGCACAATAAAGCCGTGTGTTTGCATTATTGCATTATTTTTAGAATTTTATTTTTATACGGTTGTTATTGTTATCATCTACTTTTTGAATTATGAGGGTTTGATATCAGTGAAGGCCTTTATTGGAGTTTTTAAAGATATTGTAATATTAATCTGAATTGATCTGGAATCTATTCTCTACTACAAGAATAACAGATAAATACAACCATGACTAATTTTTAATATCATTCTTATCTACACAGTAATCTTTAAAAAAAGTAGGCTTGTTTGTCCATCTATCTTAGCGTACCCACCGTTATGTCATAACATTAATTATGTCCTGTGGTTTTACTTGCATCCCAAGGGAACTACTCCCTGCACCTGCAAAAGCAGCCTGATGCATAAGCTATATTCCTGATAGTGTTATCTCAATCCATAATATGATGTCATGGATCCTTTCTTCTTCACATCATGTTATAGTCCATATCCTCCAAGGATATACCAGTGTTGAATTTAGTACCATTACGCCTCCCGGCTGGGCCCGCTGCCAAGTTTCACAAGGCCAAACCGAGGCCTTCAATATTTTCCGTTAGGACAATTACTTATGTTATGTAAGTAATGTTAAATAATTTGTGCTATTCCTAGCTGTTTTGCTAGCATGAGTCACGTAGCTATTTTCGTTTTCTTTGATTATATTATGATCTAGATTTGATGGTTTTCTTACTTAATGTTTGATGTTTCTTTGGTTGGATTTTTTCGGTTTTGAGGAGCATCAGTTCTGCGCCACTTAACTTTGGTGTTAGCCATTTGACTTCTTGCTCATTTATTCATGCAGATCTAATCTAGACAATTTATGGGTTAATTTATGGTCTGTTGACTTCACAATAGTAAAAAAATGTGTTATCAAAACACTACAGCGGATTAATGGAAGATGTCAATTGACAAACTTCAGAAAAGTTACTGATACATATAAATGTACAAGAGGCTTTTATATCTTTGGATTATCTCAGATCACAATCTTTTGGCTTCCTCAGTATTAATACATTACAAATTCAATTACACAGTATTATAAATTCCGCCTATATCAAGGGGATTTCGTTCCAGACTCACTGACGCGGAATAGGATAAAACCGATTGGAAAACCTTATAGCTTCGGCTTCGGCTTTCATTCAGTCGTCTGGGCTCGTAACTGACGTCATGTTGCCTAATAATATAATAGACTGAAGAAACTCTTATAAACGAGTGTTTGGCCGTGAAAAAAGCCGTAATACCATAATACTTTGGTTTGTTGGAGATAATCTGATATTGATCACACGTGAGACATTATGTTGTGAAAATAAAATTAAGATTTCTGATCATCATCCTCAGCCGTTTATCGCTCCACTGATGGCCACAGAGAAGGATTAAGCATTGATCACCATGCTAGCTCAATGCAGGTTGTTAATTTCAGACTTTACAGCCCAGATTACCTCGAGATGTTTTCCTTCCCCTTTTAATCAGCCTGAAGTGTCCAAGATATATTTCTAAAGTACATTTGTACTTGCCTGGCCTAGAATCGAACCCACATAGTCATACTTGAGAGCTTGGTGCTTTATTCCCTAGGCCAGCTGGACTCGGACAATTTCTTCTGATCGTGTCCATACAAATAGCTAGTTACAGTGATAATGAAACAAAGCAGGATATCGCCAACATAACCTTTTATTCACCTTTAACACCCGCGAGCAGCGGCGGTCCTAGCCATTGCGAGGCTACGTGCGGCAGGTCTATGCGAGGCCCTTTGTCCTACGTGAAAAGTCTGTGTTGCGAGCTAGGAGTTATTTTCTTTTTAATAAAAGGACTTACAAGCGGCGCTACCTTCTAGGTTTGGCTAATAAAGGATGAAAAAAAGAAAAGAAGTGGAAAATAAAGCACCCGCGAGCGAAGTGAGCGCAAAAATTTTTGAGCTTTGGGTCACTAAAGCACCTAAACTTGTATAGTAAACAACAGTGCAATGTGAGGTCGCGAGCGCAGCGAGCGCGAAAATTTTTGAGTTTTGGGACATAAAAGTACTCCAATCATGTTAGAATGAACGGCACCGACAAGTAAACAGCCGCGAGCGTAGCGAGCGCGAAAATTTTTGAGTTTTGGGACATAAAAGTACTCTAATCATGTTAGAATGAACAGCACCGACAAGTGAACAGCCGCGAGCGTAGCGAGCTCGAATTTTTTTAAATTGTTTGTTTAAGGACTCTCAAATTAAACTCGGAATTAAGCACAAATAAAAAGAATCCGTGACTGGATCGAGAGCCGGTTGTTTTTGTTACTTTACTGTTCCAACTTTTTGTTGAGTTGAGAACTCAAAAAGTAAACGCAGAGTGAAGCCGAAAGGGTATAATTTAGGCGATCACCAAAAATATTTTTAAGACTCTAAGCTGAGGCACCAAATAAAATAAACAACTCCAAAAAAAATAAATTGACTTTATTAAAAGGGCACTAAAGTATATAATATTATGATCCAAAAAAAATAAAATAACATCAGAAAAATCGCAAATCTCGCACAAATATTATTTTTGGTTCCCAAAATGGATCACCAAATTCTATCCAACTAAAAGATTAATATTACTACCAAAATCAAAGTTAGTGACGAAAGCGAATCGCTGCAAAACCGACTCCACGTAGTCTTGTCTGCCCTACCCTAGAGTGCAATTCAAAACCGCGTAGGCGCGGAGGGGCCGGCTGAGCCGGCCAGCAAGCCGAAGCTGCGGTGGTGAGCGTGAAAACCATCTGCGACAATAAGCTCGCATGGGACCGCCGGAGCCCCGCAGTGCCGGAGCCGTGACAGAAGCCATGCTTGCTGCATGTTGCGTGCTTACATTTTACTACTGAGTTATACACAAATTCATATAACAATAAATAAGCGACGTACGTTTGGGAACCCCAGTATATTAATTGGTATTTGGGAAATATTCTAGCGATCGTTAGCTTTTTTAGTCTAACAAAAATGACCAAATTAGGAGTCATGGTATTACATAATTGGTAACATCTAAGTAGTGACAATATATAATATTTGGTCTAAAGTGTATTTTAAAGGCGTCCATATATTTTTTTAGTAGTCAATAATACGAAAAAATGGTTTTACCTAATAATATTTTTGGAAACGTTATTTGGTGACCATTTATCCATTTTGGTAACCGTTTAGAATTTTTTTGGTAGTAAAATAGGTACTTTTTTGGGTGGTGTTTAAACACAAGCCAATTAGAAATAAAGAAAAAATGCATATTTTTTTTCTTGGACCAGATATATATTTTTTAATTATAATTTTTTATATTAGTGTGGGTTGTAGCGCGAGGCCCCCCCAAGCGCGAGGCCCTGTGCGAAGGCACAGTTCGCACACCCCTAGGGCCGCCACTGCCCGCGAGAAATAATAATTACTCAGTACAAGGTACATTTGGAATTGTTTACTAACTTGATTGATAAAACGTTTAATTAGCATTCGACACATATCAATCATCTTGTCGACACATGCCACCGTAAGTTCTGTCTACCCTCTTTTGTAAAACGTGACGGTACATACATTATAATAATTAAACATTTATTATGTTTAATAAGATTTATTTATGTGACGATACATGTATTAAGTTGTTTACAATTTGCTTGCAGACTCTTATCTTTTAACCGTTGGCAAAACCAGGGTAATTTTGAGTACGCTTTTCCTAATAAATTGTTGTTTGAAGTATTTCGTATCATAAACACCATTATGCTTGATTGAATAGTCTATTGTTAAGAAGTTATTTTAATAAAATAATCTTGTGTTTTTTCTGCTCTCGAATTTCGTTGTGACATACACTGAAGGATATAACTAGCCCACTTGTCATCACTAATCTATTAATTAACAACAAAACGTTACCAAATAAATCGGATCACACGTTCCAATAAAACAAAGCGAATATTTTCCAAGCAATCAGCTTTTTTCGTAATCCGGGCTCAATAATGAAATCCGCCCTACGAATACACGTCCGAAGCCGTACAATTAACATCGATAAATGTATCGATAAGTAGTCGAGACACGCGATTCATACCGTCATCGAATTTGATAGATTATGGTAACAAACTGGCAAACCCGTTGTGCTTTTCTTTCTTTACATAATGCTTAAGAAAATGTAATCAGGGTTCGGATTTATGTAATGATATCATTAGATCAAAATGTTATTTCATGATTTTGTTACCGCGCAATTTCACCCGCGTCCTGAGGGAATTACTTTCTGTACTCGATCATAAAGTTGTCAATGTCCTTTCTAAAGCTTTAGACTATCTGTGTGCCAAATGCCACTAAAATCGGTTGAGTCTGACACCGGGACATACATATTTTATTTATCACGTAACATATTTGGTTGGGTTATCTTAATACGATTCCTAAGATTACCGGAATATAAAGGTGACGTGCGAAGAGCCTTTTGGAAAAAGGCACGCTGAATAGTACCTTCTGTTGCTGTTTAAACAATAGTGCGCCGACAACACGTCTGTAAAGCCCTAATGGATGTGAGCCCTAAGGTTTCTTCAAGAGTTTCCACGATATTCTGCAATTTACTGTAAATTCCATCCTTCATACCCCATCTACTACATTATTCTCAATTTTATTTAAGAAGCTTTTTGAGTAACAACTAAATTGATTCTGAGAACACAGGATAAAAATAACTTTTCAATTTGAATCTGTTTATTTACGCCTTTGAGAGCCAAAAATACTTCGTTACCCTCCTTTTTGGCTGACCTTGCCCTTTTATTTGTAAAGATGGGTTGTATAATATTTGGAACTTAGTGAAAAATTGTCTCCCATGTAATATTATGGTGGGTAAGGGATGGAGATTGGGATAAGGGTTGTTTATCATTTGTTTTTGACGTTTAAGGCCGTTGCTGGTCATTATTTATAGTACAGTGCTGATTTGTTTTATTAAGAAAAAGCTACTAAAGGGTCAAATCTTGAAGGTCTGTAACTGAAAAATGCTTTTCTGATTTATTGTTGATTGTATCTATAGTTGAAATGCCAATTTACTTGAACTATAGTACCTAGAATCTTCTGGGCTCTTGTCCTGCTTGTTCTGCTCTGTTATCATCTGCTTTTCAAACTATTAACCTTTATAAAACTAGTGGTCTTTCTTTTGCTTGTAGTTTTACCCTCAAACTACAGCCAAGGACTTATGATAGTTTTCATTTTCTATTTCATCTTTCTCTAAAAAGGTATTCAATTCATTTAAGTGGCTATAAAATGTAAATAACTCTCAGGCATTTTCATTAACTGCTAGACCAAGTTTATTCTCCCCGGGTTGCACCGAACGTCCTTGAATCTTACACGTGGACGTGATTTTAATGCAATTAGTGCATCGCAAATGAATCTTCTCTGTTATCTAGTAAATTGTCATTGTCCTTTCTTCATTGTGTCATTGTTTTAACGGCAACGAGATAAACTGTGTTTGTGTTACCTTAATATTTGTTTTAGAATGATTCTGAGAATTTATTGTATTGTTTATTTGATTACAATAATAATGGGATTTGGCTCGTGACCAGAAGGCTGGCTATTACCTCGGACAAAGAATCAGCATGGCGATCCAACCAGGTAATGCTGCCAGCCTCTTGGGCACGCTCCCAGTTGAGAGCGATGGGGACGAATTTTTTGTTTGTTTTACTAGGATAGTTTTTGATTTTTATTGTAAATATCTATGTAAATAAACATTTTAATAATAATGGGTATGTATAAATTGAATACCGAAAGCTTCCTCATTAATCACTCTGGCCATTGGTAAACAGTATGAAAATAGCTTCAGTACTTTTGAGTTTATCGCGGACAGACAGACTGTTGTGGGATATTTTTCCTATATTTCTATGTGTAATGTATTTACAAACAACTGTGTGAAATTAATTTACAAACAAATTATATAGGAACTAGCTTCCGCCCGCGGCTTCGCCCGCTTAGAGTTCGGTTATATCGCGTTTCCAAGAGAATTTTTCAAAAGCCCGGGATAAAAACTATCCTATGTTCTTTCTTAAGGTCAACTCTATCTCTGTACCAAATTTTATTAAAATCAGTTCAGTGGTTTAGACGTGAAAGCGTAACAGACAGACAGACATACAGTGTTTCTTTCGCATTTAAGTATAATATTAGTAGAGATGGATGAGACATAGTGATTCCAAGTACAGGAATATACAAAATATTAAACTCGAATTTCATATGTATTCCAATAATTATCACTGTAGGAGTAATTCCATGAAAAACTTGTTACCATTGTTAACAGAATATGCGTAATTGTATTTATCAATCAACCGGTATTGGTCTTATTCGTTTAATATACCTGATGGAAACAAACAAAGCGAACGAAACGTGACCCAGTTTCATGAAATACTGTGAAATACATAACTGCAGTTTTATATGTGGTTATCAGTGGCGAGGCGTCCTTATAAGCCGATTCCCATCGGCTTCCCTTTCGAATTTCAAGAAAGAAGCATAGGTATAAGTTATAATATAGGTATAGGTATAATTAATATAATCATTTAAACCACACAATTTAAATATGTAGGTATAACAAAACGCCTACCACCGTAAAAAAATTGTCTATAAATTACTTGAAACATTTTGCTCCTACTAAACAAGCCGCGGCTTCCTCCTCCATACAAAACTACGCTTGCGTGACGTCATCCACGCCGCGCCGCGCGATGTTCGCGGCATAAGGGCGAGCGGTAAGCCGGCTCACGGAGCGAGTTCCAGCCAATCAAAACTCGCGAGTGAACGAGAAAGAATGCGTCAAGAGTAGAGTAGCTATATCTGTCTACGCGCGAGTGACAGCGCTTAGAGGTCTCAAATATGTAAACAAACAAATCAGACAAATTCACTCTCATTGTTCTTATTTTGTTTTAGATAATACCATTAACAATTTGTTCTTTATACTACTTAATTGAATTTATTAGTGTGTGTATCATTTAGAAATAACATAGTTCGTGTGTGTACAATATTTTATGTTAAAGTGTTTTAGTTACATTATGTCAACATAGATGGCGTTGTGCATTTTTATGCAAATCCTGAATCGCGGTGTTAAGATTCTCCGCGATTTAATGACCCCACTTGGGAATTGATAATTTTTGTGTTCACCAAGTACATAATTTTGATTTAGTAGTTGGCAGTATCATTACTCCCTACTAGCCTACTAATCCCCGCAATCGCACTGTGACCTGGTACTCAGTACAAGTACAGTGTGTGTAGTGAAAAAAATAGAGGGACCTACGTTGAAATGAGTTATTTTGATACGCAGACAGTTTGCATCAGGTTTCTTTTTAGTGTACCTACTTTTAAAACTTAACTAGGATAGCATTTATCGCATCGTTGTTTTCCGACAGATTATTTACTTTAAGAAGGAACTTATTTTTCAAGGTTAAGTTTTAAGAATAAAAACGTGTTATAAAACTCGGGCACGCCGCTCGGGTGAATTACCTACCAATAATACGTCAATATTAACATTTCTAACGTCCTGACGGATTTATGAAACACATACCTACGATAAATATCAATGGCTAACAGGCCGTTGTAAATTAAATACTTAAATGGTTTTTATTTTATTGTTTCTAGTGCCAACTTTTCTAAAGATAGTCAAGTTTTATAGATATTAATAATCTGCCGAATTCCTCGATAAAACATGTTCAAACTATCAGTCTCTCAGTCAGTGCTAAAAGGTGGACTGAGAAATTACCTCCATTACCTCTCCCCCCCATCCCTGAGTACTCCCCCCCCCAGTTTTTTTTTTTGCTTCGGCTTCCCTATTTCATTAAACCACCCTTCGCCACTGGTGGTTATACTATAGATACTCATATTACTCATACAGTTAATCTGTATTTACTTGGTATAAATGTGACTGAATGTTACGTTTGTATGTTAAAACTGATCGGACGATTTTGATGGTATTTGGGTCGGAGAAAGAATGAAACTTGTTAAATAATGTAGGGGTTTTATTATTTTAAAATAAAATATTTTATTAGAGAGCTAAAATAAATATATAAATTAAATTATTGAAGGTTTAAGCACACTTGCGATAAACTACGCTAACTAAACTAACCATAAAAATAAATGCTAACGATATTATTATTCCCGTTTTCCATTTACCAATAAAATGGCCTGTAGTTTTATATCAATCATAAATGGTTTATACACTATAAATATTTACGGCATATCTGGATACAAATAACTGGATTGGCCTTTTAGACTTTATATAAGCATACTACAGTTACAAGAATCATATTGGAGTTTTCATTTTACTCAGCAACTGATCAAAAGAAAAATAACCTGAACAAAAATATTCTAAAAGTCATATATTCCAATTGACCAACATTTGAAGGTCAATTGAACACTGAGACGATGGCTAATGGGTGTTTTGTATGACAGCCTTGAACTCTAGACCTTGAATCTTGGCTTTCATCATTAAATCATCGAAAATCCATTCACTTATACAGCCTATACGAAGATTATATTGTTCTTACTGTTAAGCCATGGAATATTAAACCATGGATAGATATTTGGAACTTTCAAGCGTGATGATAAACGCTCATTCTCTGTATGAGACGAGGCCTGTGGCTTGTATTTATACTATAGGCTGATGATGCTTAATCATTTATTGACCCACTAAAGGTGGAAAAGGAGTGTCAGCCTCTTACTGACCAAAACACACCCATCTTTCTGCTGGATCTCATGCATGTCATGAAGAATCCCACTGCCCCGAAATATGTCGTTGGTCCTGTTCTACATCACATTCTGTGGTAATGGTGCACAAATATAGCTATAATTTATATCTCGTAAACAATGCATTAAATTGGCTTTAAACTAGCAAAAAGGTAGAAACTACACATTTTACTAAACGACTACACTTTTAAACATAATAGTTGGTAGTTTTGGATCCATTAAAGCTTTTAAATTTATTTTCTGATGCCATTTAAATTGCAAATAACTGGGTAATGTCATGCTGGGTGACAATTAAACTGAATTGTCGATCGATATTCATTTTACCGACATAAACTAGGTGACGGTCAGTCAACCGTGAAATGAAGTTTGTATTAAAAGTGATATGATTTAAAAAGGTAAAACATGATAGGGTTTTTAATTTAGAGGATTTTTAATAAACGAAAAATGTCTGTCTTGTCATCATTTTCCTCTCCTTACACCAATTTTATTTGGACTCTTTCACATACCAGTATTTCTTTGGTCCTTTTCCTATATTCCTTCACGTTCAATCCTCAAGATCTACCCTATCTTAAAATGTAGCTAGCGAAAACTGCACAACAGTGACGAATGTTTAGAAACACTACTTTTACTTTGAGACGAACGGGGATTTACAACACATAAAATAAAACGAAGTTTCTGCGCGCCATAAAAATCCAATGTATTTTATTACTGTTAGATGGAAAATAAACAAATACAATACCTAGTTATTTAGAAAGATGCAATAATGTTATGAGCATATAAGCAGTAACAACATGTATGTAAAATACGGTAAACAAAATACACGTAATAATAGCCTTATTTTTAAACTTAGTGATATTAAACAGTAGCTCGTAAGTGTCACTGAATTAGTAGTTTTATATCTTGGAATATTGCCAGGCGGAAGCCATCAGCTGTTTCAAAAATAATGCCGCTGCAAAATCCTTGGCATTTGATGAGGAAGTGGTATTTTTGGTCCGGGATTACCCAGCACCGTCTAGATCCGAAATAGCGGCGTGCGTAAGTCCTGCGTATGAGAATGCACTGAATTACGATTTCTGAGAATTATTACGGCAGCAAGATACCGTTATTTAGGGAAGGAAACACGCAGGCACTGAGTAAGAAAATGGCAATTAACAACCGTATGAAAAATAAAAGGTTTTGCACCTAAGTAAGATGCTAAAGACCGCTTAAAAACATTTGCCAAAGAGACAGACCAGGTGCACTGGCTCGAACAACTTTACAGGGAGATGGCCAACTTCTGACAAGAATAATGACAGAGCAAATTGAAGATAAATAGAGTAGCCATTGTAGTGTAGTCCTAAATAACTCTATAAACTTTGTGTGTCATTAATACAAGTATAATGTACATATAAGTACAAAATAGGCCGGATTCTCCGAAAGAGACACCAATTAACCAAAGTCAGGCAATTCCAAATTAAAAGTTAATATTTACGCAGCGTTTGTGTACTTGGGTCGTTTGCTTTAATGGGAGTACTTCGAAGAACCGCGTGTGTAACTATGGGATGGAAATTGTGCCTTATACAATGATATCTATTCACTTTTATTACAGGAATAAAAACTGCACTACATCCCTACACAATAACCCTGTATGAATGCGCCGCATTTAAATGCTAAGGATAATGGAAGAGAAATTCTTCTTCTGATTCATATTTATAAGTAACGCCTATAAGAACCATAAAAAGCGTGGTCTGGATATGTAGTGAGTGAAAAGACGTGGTGTCACATTCATCTCCGAAACACAAGTCGTGTTGCTTCTCCTATCAAAGCCGCAGGCAAACTTTATAGTTTCGTAAGCCCTCTAGATATAAGAGTTGAAGGTTCTATCTTTAATTCTTGATAGTATGGCTTGTCCTTCTCCCTGTGAGAGGAGGCCTGTGTCCAGCAGTGGGACGATATAAAGGCTGTAACAGTATGGCTTGTGATAAACCGAACTAAAGCAATCATTCGTTTAAGGTTAAGCTGTCCTGCCTCTGCCAATCCATTGAAAGGTGACTTTAACGTTCTCCATGCTAGCAAGCCTGTAGCGAAAATCAAACATTTTAGCGTGACTTAGGTCGGTTCACTAAAACTAGAACAACCCGTGTCGGCACAGGTTATGTAATAGAATCCCTACGATCGAATTATGTACGGCAACGCGACTCAATAAATATTAAGTTACGTAACGCTACAGCGCCGTTTTGTTATTAAATTACTCTTTTTATATACTAAAGATATAATATCTTTTACGTTCTATTTTTAGACACCATTGATAATTGTTATGTTGTAGTACAACGTTTTTGACCTTTGCCCAATCGTGGGAAAACCTTCAATATCAACTGTCGTAAGATTGCGTATTATGTTTTCTGTGGCTCTTTGTGCCAATCTTTATTTCGAGATTCAGGTAGATTTTGCACTGTTTTTACACGCTTTTTATTAGCTTCACCTGTATGTTTGTATGTTTGTAGGTTTGTATGTTTGTTTGTAACCGACTTCTTTGGGCGCGATTTTGACCCACTTTAAACGGCCAGATTTCGCTCAAACTTTGTGGATTTATTGAGGACCGATGACAATACACTAATTTGATAAAATTATTCCATTTTTAACCGACTTCCCAAAAAGGAGGAGGTTACACATACACATCGATTACTCCGAGGTTTATAAACCGATTTACGTGATTCTTTTTTTGTTCGACTCGGAATAGCTGCCAGTTGGTCCCATAGTCATCAGGTCAGGATCTGATGATGGAAACCCTGAGAAATCGAGGGCAACCTTCAAAAGTTGTAGGCATACATATGGTAAAAACTTAACACTCAGGTGTACGCCTAAAATCACTATTCAACTGTGAAGATTTGGAGCTGACCTGATGATGGAGACCAGAGAGGGTCGAGGGAACTCGACAACTGAATGTGTAAACTACCTCGTGTTTGGGCTTAAATTATTCGTATTGACAAGACCTATGCAACAGTGAAGGTTTGGAGCTGACCTGATGATGGAGACCAGAGAAAGTCGAGGGAACTCGACAACTGAATATGTAAAATATTAATATTATAGTTTTAAAACAAACTAAAAAGTAGAAAATAAATAATAGTTTAAAAAAACTAAAAAACACGCTTTTTATAGAAAAACTAACTAAAAAATAGAAAATAAATTTTAATGAATTTAAATTAAGAAAACAGTGTTAAAAATTTCAATGAATATAAATTAATAATAGTGTGAATACAAAAAAAAAATATTTAAAAAAAGCGTGGGGTGCTTTTTAAGATATTATCGAAATGAAAATCACTGTACTCATATCTGTCAATAAAATATTTATAACTATTGACACCATGCACCCCACGCTTTTTTTTAAATATATTTTTTTTGTATTCACACTATTATTAATTTATATTCATTGAAATTTTTAACACTGTTTTCTTAATTTAAATTCATTAAAATTTATTTTCTATTTTTTAGTTAGTTTTTCTATAAAAAGCGTGTTTTTTAGTTTTTTTAAACTATTATTTATTAGTTACATGATGTACTATTTAAGATCAGTATCAGGACAAACAACACTGGTAAATAACATAAGGAACTGTCAAGTGAAATACCCAAATGTGGTTATACGTGATTGGAATAATTATGAGGGCATTATCTGAGACAATAGATCGTGTACACTACTGTTTTTGTAAGGAAACGACTGTTTTCATAACATGTCTTTTTCAAAAGGTTTTTTGTTAGGTGATGGAGGAAACATTCAGGATATGACTGTCTTCTTCCATTTCTGGTGTTTCTCATAACTTTTACTGCAGCTTATATGACACCGTATCCTTTCTAATTCTTGCCATGTAATTCACATAGCTTAGTCCTCCTGATTTTCTCTTCTCCACTTCGATTTTCCGTATCCTTTTCAGTCATTGAAATCACGGTACGGTGTGTAATGCGCCTAAAACAGTCTTCGAGTGATGCATTCATTATACGATATTACACGGCTTTACGTCAACACCCCATTGGAATTCAATAAGTCACTCGTGTCCCCTTTAAATGTTGCAAACAAATGTGGGACCCGGTGGGAATCTTAATGAGTTTTCTTGTACCTATTGTTGTTTATTACTTGTGTTCAACATTGTTTGAGGTGTTACTGTTTTGCTTTAAATATGGTGAAACCCAGGATGATGATGTAAAATTTGGAAAACGTTATGAAAGTTATCGAAAAGATGCTTTTTGATTTAATGGAAGATTCCCTTTAATATTTCTGCTCGATACATGACAGCGTGGGTAATACGCAAGCTGCCGTGATGCCAATAAATCAATACGAAATATCACACAAACTGCTATAAAAGACTACTAACAACCAATATTAAATGATGCAACTTCTTCTCTACTTACTTATATAGTGCTGTAAAACCAACAAACACTGTTCAAAAGTCCCTGTATTTGCCATGCAGACGGCACGGCGTAAAACAAATGAATACGCAATGAGGATGCACGGACCACCAGAAACAACGCTTAGCTATGCTGATGAACCAGCTTTTGATCTGGTTACGGAACACAACGTGATGTACATGTCAAATAAAGGTTTTAGTGTGGGAAATGTTGTGCCATGTTTAGACTAGTTTGGAGAAAAAGAATTACACATACTTAACACTATTGCATAATTATTTCGTGTCCTGTTGTACAGATGACTTCCAATTATATGAAATTTTCTTTAGTTTCATCACTATATTAAAGGGAACAGGAAGGTTTTGGAGTCTGTTTTATTAAATAGGATATAACGGCGACTGCTCAAAATATAGATTAATTAGAATAGAGACCTAGAGGTCATTTCCAGGCTTTTTAACCAGTGAAATTTTACATGGGTCAAAAATGAGGATTTATTTTCGTTAGTCACAACGATTTTATTATCTACTTTAATATCTTGTTTCACTTTCTATAATTTGAGCGATACCATATTTCAATTCTTCAATTCAAAAAGACGTTTACAATCAAACTGTCCACTGGACTTGTTGCACCTATGTTGAGCTGTATTCAGCGTCGAACGTCAGTCGCTCGTATCGATCGCAGTATATTTCAGACCTAGCCAATCTAGAAAGTTACTGGTTTTATTTTATACGACCGCTCTCTGCTGTGATATTTTGCTCTTGTACCTTTAGTCCTACTTATAAATGGCTAGAGTTGTCAGTGGGATGTTATATGGAATTCGTTTTGATTAATAGGAGCTTAATGAGTGTTTCATCAGAATAATGTTTTATCATCATCATCTTCTGCCATTCTTCTCTAATTAGCGTCAACTCACAGGTATCCATCGTTTCTTCGGTCGCCCTCTTCCTCTATGTATGTCCCTCCAAGTTCTTACTGAAACTCATCCTCACATGACTCTCATTCTTCCCCATCACATACCCGTAATGAAGCCTTGTCTAAAAATAACAAATCACTTAAAGTCAAGGTTTTTAAGTTCCGACCTTTACGTTTTGTTTTACTTGCGGACATCAGAAATGTTCCTTATTCTTGTCCATAACCAGTTATAATAAGATCTAGTCTTTGTTTTTGTGCTATACTTAACATTCGGAATAAACGTACGAAGAGCATAATGGCATTGTTTGTCTGTTTGTGGTTTAAATAAGTACGTACTCATCTGACCAGGGTTGCCAGTCAAGTATGAAGTGCAGATTAACCGACGTTCCCAAAATTATATCCAAAACAATAGATAGATAGAGTTTTGGGAACCCAAATGTGGAGAAATTTTGTAAAGAAGAAAATATCTACTATTTCTATCTGCGTAATAAGTAGGATGGTACTTGTGGTAAAAAAGGAACATTCAATGCATGTGTGGTACAAAACAGTCGTAAAAAAGTTACACTTACAATGATTTCAAATGACTTATTATTCCTTTATGTTCAATTCAAATATATGCACGAAGCTTGAAAACACATTACCAGTGTGTGACACAAAGAAGTTTATTTTTAACTGAGTACATACGATAACACAAGTTTTTTGACGCGGAAGTACATACTTATGCGCAAGGGTTCCTATCTAATAGTATAGTGCATTGATTAAACTGCATAGGTAGGAACAATTCAATTCATCAGTGAAATGTAAAAAGTACCGATGGCAAATCTAAAATCACTGATTGGAGTAAAGCTACCGTATTCTATGTTATTTATTATCTCGGAGCTACCGAACAAAATGCTGCAATTATCCAATTTGTGATCTTTTAATTAACTGTATCGCGAAGCCGTATTTAAAATACTGTTGTTAGAATCTAGGGCACCTCTACTAACTTTCTGATTGCCTGGTACTTTTCACAGTACTTACTGGCAACCTACATGTAGTTTTTTTTTTGTATAGGAACTATTTATCAAGTGACAACCATACAAATGACCTTCGCACGTACAAAGTGGTAACATAATACAACGCCTTGGCATATAGTACTGCTTTTTTACGTGTAACGGAACAGGAATTGACACGGTAACCTCAAAACGCTGAATCCTCATCCAATTAGCTTTTTACATTAGCTCGATGTTAATAAGTCTTGTTGGTTTGCGCACTTTGTGTTTGTTTACTATGCGCGTTTACTGTATAACGTTGTTGTCACGTTTTTTTTTTGAGTTTAATATCAAGATTCTTGCGTCCACTTAGTGGTTCAAATGTATGATGTCGACTTGATAATCTTTACGCGGAATATTTTTTTGAAGATTAACATCACATTTATGTAAACGGTTCTTTTAAACAAGATAACCAGAGTTTTAAGGTGAAGTAGGCTTTCAAAAATATAATTTATTTTTTCATAAGTAGTGGTTATGATATTTAAGGATTTTGAGAAAAAGTTGTTTTTATTTATTTATTTAACAATTTATGTACACACACACAGAATACAGAGAAGAAGAAAAATAGAAAAGATAGTACAAAGGCACAGCTTATTTCATTAGAAATCTCTTCCAGCTGGCCCGTTATGAGAGAGTTAGAATAGAAAGAGATGCAGATAGAGTGCGTAAAAAGAAAAGAAGCTAAAACTAACATAAAATAATTACTAACTTAACCTAAATATGTATATATAAAATATATATCAAAAAATATATATATATGTATAAAAATATATAAATACACTAAATACTATAAGCATCTATGATGACAAGGAAAGATAGTGTTCCTTCAACTTGCGTTTAAATAATGCAACAGTTTGGCAGCTCCTCAGCTCAGGCGGCAACTTATTCCACAGCCGTACAGCGTGCACGGTGAAGGAGTAGGAGTAGAAATCAGTGGAGTGGGAAGGGATTTTAAGTAGGGATTTGAGATGAGTCCTGCAGGAAGCATCAGGTGAGCGGAGAAAGGAGAAACGTTCCCGCAGGTACGAAGGAGATTTAGGATTGAAGAGGATATTGAATAGAAGACACAAAATGCGAGTGTTCCTGCGAAGACGAATAGGGAGCCACTTGAGATCCTTGCGAAATTGTGAAACATGATCATACTTTTTGAGATTGAAGACAAAACGAATACAAAGATTTTGCAAGCGCTCAAGTTTATTTAAAAGCTCCTCTGTGGCATCCAGATAACAGGCATCGGCGTAATCTATAATAGGTTGGATGAGAGTCTGAGCAAGAGAAATTTTGGTTTTTAAGGGCAAAAAGTGTTGAAGACATTTTAGCGTATGAAAAGTGTAGTGAACTTTGCGACTAACTTCATTGACCTGAGCTGACCACGATAAGTTAGAATCTAGAATAACACCCAGGTTTTTCGCTGTATTAGTGTAGTCGATCTGAACCCCATTTAAACTAAGCGGTGGTAGTGACGCAACATCTAGCCTGCTACGCATGTATCTGCTGCCAATAATCATGGCCTGAGACTTCCTGGGATTAATTTGCAGTCCAAAGGACTGCGCCCAATCACCAATCGCATCCAGGTCACGATTCATGGCAGAAATGGCAGCTTCTGCATCAGCACAGGGAAAATGTCTGTAAAGCTGCAAGTCGTCTGCATAGAGATGGAAGTGGGAAGAAATGACCTTAGTGACAGAGTCAATGAAAATAGAAAACAGGAGAGGAGAGAGAACGCCACCTTGAGGTACACCCGCAGTGAGATTGCACCAGCCAGAGGTTAGGTTATCGAGGCGGACAAATTGTGAACGGCCTTTTAAATAAGAATCAAACCAACTTAGGGTGGAAGGGGAAATATTGAGAGATTTTAGAATGCCGAGAAGAATATCAAAATCAACAGAGTTGAATGCACTGCTAAAGTCAAGAAGGACTAGTAAGGTGAGAGACTTGTTTTCCATCGCAAGGCGAATATCATCAGTGACCTTTAGCAATGCAGTTGAAGTACTGTGACCAGGCCGAAAGCCAGATTGAAACTGACTCAGCAGGTCCATTCTGGATATATAAGCAGACAACTGACGGTGAACTAAATGCTCAAGAACTTTAGACAGGAAAGGGAGGATTGAGATGGGTCTAAAATCTGTCACAGCAATAGGATGTAGGATTTTGGGTAAAGGAATGACAATCGCTGCTTTCCACAGATCAGGGAAGGAACCGGAGAATAAGGAAAAATTAAAAATATGAGTCAAAACAGGAAGGACAGAGGAAAGAGTAAGGGATATCATTCTTGAGCATATATCGTCATTGCCAACCGCATTAGATGAAATCGCGAGAATAGACCTCTTCACGTCATCGGAGGTCACAGCACACCACTCGTATGGAGGACAATCAGGCAACGGCAGACTGGCCAGCTGACTCAATGTACTGGCTCTGACGTGTGCAGCCAAACGAACAGGAGGAGAGGAGAAGTAATTGTTAAGAGCACACACATCAGTGTCACCACTATAAGTAGCCGCAGCCTTTCCGATACCGATCGATTTTAGGAATCTCCAAACCTCGGAGGAGCTACGATTATCG
Source organism: Helicoverpa zea x Helicoverpa armigera (assembly GCA_033682625.1). Classification (NCBI taxonomy): domain Eukaryota; kingdom Metazoa; phylum Arthropoda; class Insecta; order Lepidoptera; family Noctuidae; genus Helicoverpa; species Helicoverpa zea x Helicoverpa armigera. Next base: position 1,999,504 of record JAWIIS010000008.1, read on the forward strand.
AGAGAATTATGGAAGTAGCGTCTCTTAGCATCTCTGCACATTCGACTGCAGCGGTTACGTAAAGATTTGTAAGCAATAAGGTTGCGCTCAGATGGACTACGCTTCAGCCTCCTCTTCGCCCTATCCCGACTGGCCATCAACTCTTTAATGGCAGGAGTGAGCCAGGGAGCCGGAATATTCTTAACTTTAATACGACGAATAGGAGCATGGCTATCAAACAAGCGTATTAATTTAGAGTTGAAGCAGTCTACCATTTCGTTGATGCAGGTGCTCTCCAGAATACAGGTCCAGTCAATGAGATCAGCATCACGCGTCAATGCCTCCAAGTCAATGCCCTTGTAATTCCGAAGGAAAAGGTACTGTGGCTTTCGCTTAGGAGGACGAATCCTGTAAGATAGAAAGATGAAATCGTGGTAGGAAAAACAAGCAGTAAGCTGTCCGTGAAAAGAAACATTGCTGATCTTTGACACAATCATAAGATCTAGCAAGGAAGGAGTGCAATTGGGAAAGTGGTGAGTAGCAGAAAGAGGTAAAATACTAAGATTGAAAGAAGAAAGAAGAGATTTAAGTTTAAGCGCTCGACTGTCATCCTTCAACAGACAAGTGTTAAAATCACCCATCATGACTATATGCTCGTACAAAGGGCAATAATCATTCAACAGCGAATCCAACATGTCAAAGTAATTAATGTTGAGGTTCGGACTATAGACTACTCCAAGAAGCATCTTGGTGTGATTTAGGATAATTTCAAGAAATAAATGCTCTGCTGATTCCGAGTACAGTGAAGGGGAAGCACTGATGATCTTATACGGGACATCAGCCCGCAAGTACATGGCAACGCCCCCACCTCCCTTTCCTGTTCTATCGTTCCGAACCAGAACGAAACCAGGGAGGGCATAGTGAGCAGACAGAAGCGAAGGTTTCAAAAAAGACTCGGAAATCAACAAAGCATCAAGATTCACACTGTCAATAGATGCCAGAAGGTCGGAGTGGTGACCAGGAACACTTTGAGCATTTATGTGGGCTATATTGAAATTATTGGGAAACGGCGACAGAAGTGAGGAGATCTGATCACCCAACGTCAAAGGAGCAGAAAAGTCGCCATCCGCACTGACAAAACTGTTGGAAGTTGAAGAGCATGAGAAAAAACTATCGTCTAAGTTGAAATCACTCATAGATATTCAAATAAAAATATACCAATAATATATATATATATATAAATAATAATACGCAACTAAAAAATAAGAAAAAAGTACATTAACAAAACAAAATAAAATTGGCAATAACTCTTGGCTATTTTAACTCACCCAGTCGCTCTTTAGTAAAACAAACAGTAAGGAGAGAAGAGAATACACGCCACACACAAAGAATCAGTTAACGCTTGAAGGAAAAAATAGCATCAGTTAGAAAACGAGAATAACAGTATAACAAAATAAATAAATGAAGGTGGCAACACAAAATAAGGACAAACATCATTAAGCTAAATGGAAATATCATAGGTACTACAAATTAAAAAAAAAAAAAAAGTAAGAAGGTGACAACACTGACAACAAAAAGTCAAATTGATCTGTCATTGTCAATGTCAAACTAATCAAACAAAACATTGTGAAGTGAAATAAAATTGAAAAATAAAATTTAGCTAACTACCGGCGTGAAATAAAAACAAAACCGAACTTGGTCGAATAAGTACCGACTAAGCACTCACAAAAAGTATAACACACGAAAAAGAACTATAAAGTAAAGAGGTTAAAGCGGAAAGTAGGATAGAAAAAACAAGATAAATACATTTAGCGACGCGCCTTCCTCAGCGTCTTCGTCCTCTTGGCAGCAGCTTGCGGAGAAATGCTAGCCATTGAAGGCAGCGTACTTCCTCCAGCAGTCGCTGCATCAGCACTAGCGGGAAACAATGCGATGAGATCATCAAGCTCACCCATAGTGGAGATCTTACGGCGAGACTTATCTGCTGCTTGGACAATGATCTTCCCTTCCGAGGACCAGCAGCTGCTTATCCCAAAATGTTTCCGGGCAGCAACAAAAACTTGATGTCGCGTCTTAGTAAGAAACTCAGATATCGTGATACCTGAGCCTTTCAATGAGGTTTTGTTATCCCAGACAACACGACGGTGCTCCATATCCCTGAAGCGTACCAGCACAGGCCTGGTTTTACCCTGTGAGGCACCAAGTCTATGGCAAACCTCAAAAATGTCCAAGCAGGCATCATCCACCTTCATGCGCTTGACAACGACGTCCAGGATAGACTCATTGAGCCTCTCGTTGGCCTTCTCTGGAACACCATGGAACAGCAGGATCTTCCTACGCATAGCAGTCTCATGCTTGTCCAGGGCACGAGAAAGAAGCTCAGTCTGTGCTTTCAGAAGTTTCAGTGTCTGACAAACGAAACTTTTGAACTCCAGGAATTCCGATGAGAGCGAAGCCAGGTCAGGATGTTTAGGAGCACTGCCAGCAGCAACCTTCAGCAGCTTATTTTCATACTCCTGCATTCGGGAACTGAAGAATTTCTCCAAATCAACCACGCTCTGTGCAAGTTTGTTGTCCATGCTTGTGATGTTTAGGAAGTGTTGTGAAAAGGAGTGATTATAGTAGTGAAGTGAGCGAAGGTGAGCTATATAGCCAAATTAATACATATAATCACAAAATTAATAGAATTACTAATTTTAAATAAATATTAAATGATGGAGCAATAAAAATACGTCTATCTGTCACAACTACCCACAAGGAAAAAAAAAACGAAAAAAAAAAAAAAAAAAAAAAAAAAAAAAAAAAAAAAAAAAAAAAACTACCGTCGTTTTACCTGTGTCCTTCATAATAGGTGTCAATGTTGATACAAAACATAGATTAAGATATTTACCAGCCGCAAACCAGACGCCTGATAGTCTTACAATCTGGTATTATCTTAACGCCTTATGAGGTTCAACTACAGAGTATGGATATCAGATCTTAGTTATTACAGTCGCAGTGATTTGGACTGGCAGGCGACGAAAAATATTAACATACCCAAAAGGGAGCTCTGTTTTTCCGCATCTTACACACCGCTCAAATTATTAAAGTTTTTATTTATCGGTGCTGCCAAGGTTAAATTATAATTTCAAAAGTCAACACTTGAATTTGCCCTTCGGTAAGCCCAGTGTTGTTAACCTGTTGCTATTTACCTGCCTTTATTTATGTTCAAAAGGATAGCGTTTAAAAAAAGAGAAAAAAAATATGTGAACAACATCCGTAAGCAACCAAGGCTTGTTATCATACTTGTTTTTAACCGTGAAGTCTTTTATTAGAGGCTAGTCTTTGGCCGCAGTTTCCCCTGCGTCCCAAGGGCTCTCTGCTTAGAAATAAAAATTAGTCTATATGCTATGTCTCTGCCAAGTTTCATCAAAATCCATCCAGAAGTGTTTGCTTTGCGTCTGTACTACTCTTATTATATTTATTACTATTGTTATCATACTTGTTTTTAACCGTGAAGTCTTTTATTAGAGGCTAGTCTTTGGCCGCAGTTTCCCCTGCGTCCCAAGGGCTCTCTGCTTAGAAATAAAAATTAGTCTATATGCTATGTCTCTGCCAAGTTTCATCAAAATCCATCCAGAAGTGTTTGCTTTGCGTCTGTACTACTCTTATCAGAGTTCAAATAATATATGGCTTAGTCTTTCTCGAGGCGTAATGATGACTGATGATGATGAAGCATTTTTTTACATTATGAAACTTCTCTTAGTTTAAGTAGTACCGAATTGTTATGCAATTTTCTTCGCCATATAAGGTCATCTACATATAAAATTACGACTATTCGAAATAAAGCTGATCGGATTTTCCATTAGTCTTTTATGAGGATTTTGACTAGAAAAGTTTAACAGTTCTGTCCTAGGCAAAGAGTTAGTTTAGGATTTTGACTAGAAAAGTTTAACAGTTCTGTCCTAGGCAAAGAGTTAGTTTAGCTGTGTTTCTGTCATTGTATAAAATTTTCATACGCTCATATGCGAAACAGTGGACTGATATTGACATTCCCGCACAGTCTTTACCACCACCAAATTGCTGTACTATATTTAAACTTGTTTCTTTTTGTCTCCAGATGGGAGCAGGCGCGACTGGGCCTGGCGGGCGAAGGGCCCTGGAGCTGATCCTGAGCGGTGGGCTCAAGTCCTTGGCAAGGCCCGCGAAGCCGGTCCGCAGGGCAGCTTCCAGGGATTCGGTGCTGTCGCAGCCACAACCTTTGCTGGAAGGTGAGTAAGCGAGACTATAGGAATTATTTTTTTGATTGTGATACATTTTTGACTTGCCTCCGCTAGATTTTTGTTAGGACTTTGATCTCACATAGGGAATTGTGTGTTCTGTTCTTTTTTATGATTGCAATTTTTAACTGTAAGTTTGTTTTTTAAGAAAGCCGTGGACTATTGCCTGGACTATGTTATTACAAATGAAGGAAATGGGTACCATACATTCCGGACTCTATTTATGTCATTGTAACTTATCTCCTTAACCAAATAATTATCCACACGATAAATAACACACAAGCGAATATTTCAACAAAAAACCCGCTTTAAAAATAATCAAACTTGATCCCCAGTAGATGGTAATCTGAATTAACTACGGGCTTCGCAGCTCTCATTACTCCTGGGAAATAGCGTGGATTGACATAAATATGTTACCACATCGCAATTGGGTCGAGCTCACACGGGTTGCTTTCAAGGGCCTGTGATTGCCAATTAGTTGCGCCCTTGTTGATATATCGTTTTAAAAATTATCCAGGAAAATTCCATAACGTTTGCGGCAAATGGTAAATAATATGCCTGGGGCCCGATTCTCCTAATTTTACTTAAGCGACCTTCGATTGACGTTCGACTCGATTCAACTGAGATCCAACCCCGACTCGATTACGATTGAAGCGTATGTGGCATTCCGCTATTTTTTCTTTGAAATAAACGTTTTCATCCTTTTCTGTCATTCAATAATGAATCATTTTGTTTGCAAATGATTTACGATTGCAAAATGATTGTACAGCAAGCTACCGTATAGACCAAAATCATCAAAATAGCAGACCAATCGCACACCAATCAAATGTCAATCGAATACGATTGGTCTCTTATTAGCAGCAGAATGCCCAATATGGTTAAAACTGCTATTACGATCATATTGCGATTCGATTTCTATTCGATTTTGACATTATTAACTTAGGAGAATCGGGGCCCTGGTATACGGAAGTTAGATGATGGATGCGGTTCTCAAGTTATTGATTGTAACTCTTGCTGGATTATATTTGTTTTCTTTTCTCGCCTTTGAATTAAAGAATGATTAAGTTTATATGTAGGCTCCTCTAGAGTAGGTTGTTGATGATGGTGAAGTATGTAATCGTTATTTTAAGAACTATTATGAATCGGCAGAACCGTCGAAATTGAAGTATTTTCAATTTGACCGGTTTTTTTCAATTCATGAAAATGCAGACCAATCTAAAAAACAATGTTTTTCATTCAAACTTTTATTTAACTGGAAAGCCTCTCGAGCTTTTGAAAACATCGTTCGTTGTAAATATTTGTGCTTGTTCCAACAAGTTTTGTATGAAAGTCATTGAATTTTATATTTTCTCATATTTTGCCTCTTCGTACTGTTTGGATTGGGCGATATTAGCTTTTTTCTTTACGAGGATTTCTGCTTTCTTTTCGCGTTTGTATTGAATCTCGACTTGAGGGACTTAAGAAACAATTTTACGCGTTTCTTAAAGTAGCTACTGGGCTTTGCTTTGTTCTGGATATTTTATGTAAATTTTGAGTTTATTGTTTTTGGCTTTTCTTTGTCCCTTTGTCTTTATCAATTATGATTTCCAAGGGTCATACTTCCTGAAGGTAATCACTTGTTTTCATTTGATTGTTAATTTTAAACGAAGGACAGAAATAAGTGAGGTGCATTAATTTCATTTTCGTAATCTGACCATGATAAGTCGTACTTTCACCAAAAGTTGTTTATGTATTTATCGAGTTCTTTGCAAGTTTATTGATATGAGATAAAGTGTATGATACAAGGTACAAGTAATTTTTTATGTTATAATCAGTCGACATATCACGCTTGAAATACATAATCAATTTCTAGTGAGAATTCATTTAAGATATTAGTTTTTAACAAAAGCCTCGAGTTCATATTCTGAATAAATTCATACTTCAATAAGTTTCAATTGAAGCAGACATTTTAGTGAGCGTGGCTAAGTTATTGAAGCTGAAAGCAAATATCTTTGAGGGAATAACTCCTCAGGTATTGGGAATTTAATATTGCAACTGCGGTGTAGTACCTAGTTTAAATTTTACCTTGAGAATTTCTATCTCCGAACGGAAGGTAGTGTAGGTAACTTAATACCCGTGTCTAACTAGAACTCAGAGAGATTCTGGAATTAATTCAGGACATGCATTATTAAATAGTTGATTACTAAGTAAGCTTCTGTGGAAACATAGAATGTGGGAGTATATTGGAGTTACTGCTGTAGTAACAATTAAGCTGGTATTCAGGCGAGCTTTGCAATATATTCCACGAATTCCTGACGCTTTGAAGCGCATCCATTTTGCTTTCTCGGAATTATGTTGCAAGAGAAATTTTATTGGGAGTGTACCGTGATTCCAGGAAGTTTTCCAAAGCTCCTTTTATGAAAGGAAAACTTTGCCCAATGGCTTAGCGTGCTGTATGAAACTAGTATGTATTTATTTATTTAATTTAGGTTCTACAATGACATAGATGTGAGAAAATAATGTGTATAATGTTGGTATACTCCTTCATTTATAGGACAAAGATAATTAATTGACAATCTTTCTTCTTCCATCAGGTCTTCGGAAATGCTCGACGGTCCTCGCACTGACTGATCGTGAGAAGTCCTCGGAGCCGATTCGAGCTCACAATAGACTGCGCGCGCCCTCCGTCTGCTCCCGTTGTTCTTCGCTGCTGTCTCTCGCCGGTGCTGGCGGCTCCAGGTATGGTCACAACCAGGTTTATAGAAGAATCTTGAAGAATTAAGTTGTGATAGGAGCTTACTGTTAACTGTTACGAGGATTGGACTGAAGCTAAAGATGGAATCTATACTCTCTATCTATAGGATTATTTTGTTTGTACCCTAAAGACTCCGAAGGTTGTGAAGCGATTTGAATATATTTCACTTTTGGGTAGCTAGACTGGATATACCTACCGAAGAACTTGGGTTATATCTTATCTGGACACTGGCTGTAGTCCCCGCAAAACTAATGACATCCCGAAGGAAAAATCTAGTAGGTAATAAAGGCTGCTATTAAATCCTTTGCCTTTTACGCCATAACCTGTAACTTTCAGCCACCTTTTATCTGGATCATTCTCTTATGTCAGATCTATTATTGTTTGTCAGGTATTCCCTGGACGGCGCTGGTGGTGGCTTTGTGCCGGCTGCCCCCATCAACTGCAAGCTCTGCTTAGAAGACGCCACGGCTGATAAAGTGACCCTGATCTCCGGCTGCGGGTGTTCCTTCTGCACCAAGGTTAGTCTGAATAAGAGGAAACCGCTCGCGCTTGATGGGGCTCGGAAGGTGTTCGTGTGATAGGTTTTTGTAGAGGATTTCTTACTGCGAATAGCCCATCTGTATCTGTACGTTGTTTTGCGATTAGTGAATGAAAGACAATTTATTTGGATATTTCAATCTCTAACCGCAAATCGGATACAAAGATTAAACTGTTGGCATATGAAACATGTGATCCGCTTCACCGCGGGCCGCGGCGGTGTGCGGTGGCGTGTGTGAATCACCTTGTTGACTACATTGTTGAAAATACTTTAAGAAATTCCGTAGGTGGGTTGTTTGTTGTTTACTTAATGGGCTTGCGTTTTGGTAGGTCATATTTCTCATTAGTGGTATAAATAAATCATTGATGTATCTATCAACACTTAATTTCTAAACCTAGGCGTAATAGTGGCTTTACCGACTGAAGTAAACACGGAGTTAATAATTAAGACATTCTGGAAGACGCACAAACACTTAGCAATCAAGAGCAGTTCTAAATGGGCCGTGATAATTAACTGGCTTGTGATTACTGCTAGATAGGGCCGTCAATTTCACTGTACCACATTAAATGGTACTTTTGAAAGAAATTGTGAGAAGGTGCAGGTTTTACAAATATGGACATGGTGAAGGAATTGTTTATTTCCTAAATACAAGTAGAGACACAATCTTTACATTGCGGTGATATAATGGCTAATGCAGTAGATATACATATCATAGCTATTCTCATGTCAGTCCAGTTATTTGGAACATCTTCTTTCTGCCCTGTCCCCAAGTAATTTGCGTTCGGCACAGAATGTTTTCGCTACCTTTTCTTTCAGTCGTTATACTTACACTCGCTTATTCATGTCTTCTTTCAGACTGTACAGAAACATAGGAAACTTGAAAAAAATAAACTTAGTTAATGTATTATTTATGGCATTGTAAAGTGGTAACCCTACAGTTAAACTGCTTCACAAACCGTGTACAGCGCAGTTATAAATAGATGTACACGTGTTTCGGATTGACACGCTAGAATATTACCTCACTGGTGTATTCGTCTGAACTCATTCTAATTTGGTTTATTTCTAACTCGGCTTTTCTTGGGTTGACAGGAAAACCATCTTTTTAATACTGGTTTCAAAGTCAACATTTTATTTTCAATATGACTGAAAAAGGTCTTTTGAAACGTTAAACTAACTGTAGTTTATTTTATTACTAGATTTTACTACTACTATTTTTTTATTAGTTTTCGCAAATCACTGGCTTCACATAAAAATAGCCTCAAGTTCCTTTTATTAACAACTAGGTATCTGAACATTTCAAAGATTTACAACGAACATATATGTATATTATTTTGATAAACAAACATACACTAATTTTTTTCATTTATTTTTGTAAATAATGGTCATTTGAATGATTATCCTTCACACATAAGTACGTAATCAATTAAAATTCACATTTCCCAACCGACCATGGGCAATATATTTTGAAAACAATAAGCTTTACCTTGAAATGTAAAAAGGAAATATTATTGTAATTAAAACAGAATTATTCATAACTTACTGAGAATTCAAACAATAATGTTCTGTGGTAGTCATTAATTATTTAAATTAACTTTCTGTGTAACTTGTGAATGTGTGCTTTAAATGCTGAAATAAAATGAATCTGTGTGTTTGGAAATTGTTTAAATAGTTAAAATAATCATGGAATAAACAAGCCCGGTGTGAGAAGGATGTCTCTTATATCCTTCCCACACCGGGATAAATAGCAGCCTGTGACCTTTCTCAGGCTCCAGACTATCTGTGTACTTTTTATGTAAATCGTTTCAGTAGTGTTAACTTGAAAACGCACCAGACATTTTACTTTATCATGTACGATATTTTTAAGGTTTTAAAATAAAAATCCTTCCTTATAAACATGAATAAATAAACCTAACACTGTTGGCTACCATTTCGCTTGAAGACGCCGAGAACAATGTGGTTTTAATGTACATTAAAGTCTAAATATAATTTCAGCGAACAAAGCAACGGAGAAGTTTTTCCTGGAAAATGGAAAAACTGAGCATTTGTTTTATGCTTTGAGGTTTTTGTAAGACACGAAGTGGAAAATCATACATAGGTACAAACAACGTCTTGAGGACAATCTATGACGTATGTCATAGGACTTTGCATAGCATAGAAGGAAATATTTTTATAAGAAAAACAAGAATAGATGCATTAGAAATGTTGAATCTATATGTACTATTGTTATAAAGCTCAAGAGTTATTTTTTTTTTTGCTTGCTTGAACACTTTATCAGGAACTGTTGGACCGACCGAAAAAATCTTTTTGTGCTAATAGACAACTTTTTATTTGTATGCGCGGAGTAGTCACCAGGGTACGCAGATGAATAGCTGGTTTAGGCCTACAGTTCACAAAATTCGTCCCTTTCTGAAAATCTAAGAGAGTTCATACCTACGCGGTCACATGATCACTTTCGACCCAACATTGTCAAGGTCAAAAAAGGGTCTTTGATAAAATTCGGCCTTTCCATTCATATAGCAAGGTCCACCCTTTTTTGCCTTATTTAAGTGGACAATACCGCTTGCCCAAAGGGTGTGAATTGACTTGCATTGTATTAACTCTTTTGTGCCCCTTTATTCAATTGAGGTTTTAACTTAATAGGTACCTAATTGATTTTGTTGTGTCCCTAATGAAAATTCTGCGCGGTTTTTCCCCGTTACCTTTTGTAACAACTTCGCACACCTGGTTAAATAGTAGGTTATAGCATGCTTTTGTAAATAGACTATCTAACATAGCAACGTTTGTTCCAATAAGACCTTTAGTTCCCGAGATGCGTTAGAACAAAAAACTCTTCGGCTTTATAGTATTAGTATATAGGTATATAGATTTGGTCTACATAATGGAAGAAAGTATTCTGTGTGTCATAGTGGAAATAAACTGACTCAGTGCTAAAGTTCATCCGAGTGAGTTGTTGGTTAAACTTTCACTTTTATTTGAAGAGTCCATTTATTTTTTTATCTCTGTGTCTGCCTAAGCTTCAGCTATCGTTACAATACTTGGCATAAAATACGAGACTGATGATGAATGACTGAAGGAAACATAACGCAGCTGAAAACCTTGATCCCATAATTATTTTTTGTACTTTCTTTGTCTAGTAGGAGGCTAGTATGCCTCCTAGCGGTTTATCGTGCTTCATCGGGTAACTACTTCTTGCACCGGAATTAAAAGTAGCTTATATTTTATTCTAATTTATAAGCTACATGACTGCCAATATTCAGCAGAATCCACATTAAACAAACTTACACATTCCTTAACTTTCGCCTAAATAATATTAATGTGCTTATACGAGACATAGGAAAGGTCCTATTGCTTGAAAGACACACCTTTACATTACAAAAAAACAGTAACACAACTAGATTGGCAAAAACCATATGTTTACAAATAAAGTTATCATGCGCAGCCACATCTGTCCGGTTGGCAGTCTCGCGAGGTCAACAACCCGGCTAGGAATAGACCGGCACTAACCTAGAACTTGATAACATTAGTTAGAACATTGTGAAATGTCCGCACGGTTCTGCTTTTGAAATCTGTTTTTTTTATGTATGTATGTAGTTTCAATATGAGGCTGTCCTCTTTGACTGTTTGGATTGCGAAATTGTTCGAAAGAGTTACAGCGGCTCCGAGAAGACTGAAGAAAGGAGGGTTCTAACACAGATTAATAAATAGTTACTACTAGTTATAGTCATTAATGGTTTGCATTTGGAACCCGTGGAACTGTTTGGACTGCGAGATTGTTCGAAATAGAAACGGCAGCGAAAGGAAGGTATAGCACAGATGGCTAAATAGTTACTATGGTTATAGTCAGTAACTCTAGCTGGACTCTAATTTCTGATTCAACCATAACAGACAGAACATTCAAATTGCAATTGGATGAGCAATACGTGCACGACGAAAGTCGCAGGATAAGGAACTATGTTCCTGAATCCCAATCGTCCATGAAATAGTCAATAAAACAAAAAATATGCCCTGATTAATTTAAATACACCTACGTTAAATTATATCCGCCATTAATTCTGATTCATTATTAATTATCGAATGTTAACGAAGGCTTTTACTCCTTTTGGATACAAGAAGGAAGTTTAATGTCGTATCGACCATACTTGGTATGTAAATGATAATTTCGACCCCTACGTAAAGGAAAGTGGCGATAAACTTCAAGAATGTCTCAAGTTTCGGCTAATTTATTTTTATGGCTTTAAAATCGTCATGGATGGCAGTATAAGAATTTTGTGTCAAAGAAATTAGCTTTAAATTATCAGTATACTGTTTTGGGGCTTCCAATGTTGAGGAAAATCAGAAAATAACTTCTATAAAAACTTATCTTGGATCAATACTCGTTCCATAAAATAAAAGTAAGCTTTAGCCCTGCCTAAGACAGTAAACTTCACTTTATAGGGTTCCCTATCTATTCTCAGCGAATTTAGCCTTATCAATAGGGCTTAATCACGTTTCGACGAATTTATCTGAGCCCGGTCATTCACCCTGGGGTTCTTTACCTTTTAATTAAGGGTATAGCTACGTCTTCACTGTCTTCTAATTTTAATCAGATTTATACGTGATCTATTTGAATTCTAAGATAAAAATCTGAAGCCTGTAATTTTAATTTGCTACATCGGCTTTTATTCTACCTCGAAATTGCCTAATTAGCTGAAATGTATTCATTAATCAAATCTTGGACTTAGATTTAGATTAAGATAGGATACTTGTAGGACACACCTGGATAACATCATGACATACATTGGTAGGTCTCAGTCTCCAGTTTATACAAAACTTTAACGCTCTCAGTAACGGTTCACGTCTCAATATTTGTCGGTTAACCCAGTTTATTAGTCATCTTTGAACCGTAGTTTCTACGAATAGCATTGATTCATGTAAACAGCTGAGCCGTTACCGTCTGTGGTTTGCAATCGTTTTTACAGCTATTTCTTTAAAACAATAAGTCATCATTGTTGCTATTTATGCTACTTTATTGTTAATTGTTCACAAATCGTTAGGACAATGGTTATTCTCAGGCGTTTTGTGTTGCAAACAAATTGTTAAGAGTGAGAGTTATTTGTCCTCTTTTTGTTAATGTTTCATCGTAGGTGTTTGGCCGTCCAAAACAACTCATCTAGCCCCTAGTTTCTGTCTGTGTTGTATTGCATGAACAAAGATAGAATTCAGTTCTAAGGCAGTTACTCTGAATTCTCTACTAATAATATTCAGCTGGGAGAGATTGGTTGAATGCTAAATGGCCCAAATTTCAGGAGCTACTGTTCCGTTTTGAGATGTTTTAGTATTAGGTAGCCCATTTATCGAGGGAGGCTGTAGGCTTTTCATCCAGGTGCGCAAAGCAGACTTTACGGCACACGGGTACCGTCGCAGTTTTCTTATAAAACCAGCGTATACGGATAAAATACATGCGTAATTTGAACGCTACCGTGTATTTGCTGACTTTGTGGAATTAATAATGTTGCTTTATCTCCTAAAACCTCTGATTCAAGGGTAACCTTACAATGATTAGATGGTATATTCTGTTTCTAACACTTCTAAGGTGTTAATTGGGTACCTCTGCTTATATCTTCTTGTGGTTAATTAGTTAAGCGCTGTGATTGTTTATCATGACTTTGTTTTGAATGTCAGCTGCCGACTGCAACTGCCGACCGCACATGCCGCGCCCGCGACTGCATGAAAACATTCGATATCTGAGGGCGACTGCACGTGCTGCTGCCGCTTCGATCCAAAACGGTTTCATGTAAATACATACAAACCAGTAGTGCAGCTGCGGCATGTGCGATCGGCAGTTGGCATATAAAACGTACCTTTAGTAAATAAATAAGGGGCTTATGATGAGGTAAGTACCCAAGTACCTAACCTTCGATGTTTCTACGTCCTTAATTTAAAAAGGTCTGCCTTTTCAACCGAAGTATTTAGGTGGATGATCACAGACTGTTTTGATGTTATCAAAACAAATTCTAAAGTTTTACAAAATAGAGAATATAAAGCGAATTAAATAACAGTATTATTATTTTTTGCTACAACTTGTTGGAACAAACATTTATTTTTAACTTGATATATTAAACTTGTAAAGTAAAATAACTAATAATAAAATCCTGCATAAAATGCCAGTTAGCTTGTGCTCTGCAGTACGAAATCTCGAAGTGCGAGTTGAACTCTTATTTTATTTATTTCTTAACCTACTTATAATCAAAACAAACTTGTATTTTTAACATTTTATTTAAATGTAAATTACTCGAGTGTTTCTTTAAATAAATAAACACTAAGTGACCTTTAAATAACAGTAATTCTTATTAATACCTACCTAGTTAATAATAACGTAATTTAATATAAAATAAGTCAGTCAGTAAGTAACTTGATCACTGCATTGACTAGAGCTATCTGCGTTGTAGTGCAAAATAAATAGCGACATTTCAATAGGAATATAATTCTCGGAGTTAACAAATAGAACTCTTCCACAATTAATAAAAAATATCAAAATGCATTACATACTGAAAGCAGCACGCTGTTATTTTTCAGCTTTAACCACCCTCTGGGGTGTCTTCATAGATTCTGTTGCCGTTAATCTTCCTATTGGACTGCGGGATTGTTCGAAAGAGTTACCGCGGCCCTGGGAGCTTAAGAACGAACATGGTGGGTTTTAGTCAGTAAGAGTCTGACACTGCCTCAAACTGCACCTACAGTGAGAGGAGATCATTTCATAATTTTCCACCAACAAAACACTTCCTATGTGTACGTATCTCGACTTGTTGACATGGACATGTATTATACCCACTTATTTTAGTGTAAGGTACTCGACACGGGTCGGACATGACACGCCTGCATCTTTTATCCTAAAATCTGGGTCAGGTCACGTTCCTGATATGTGCCCTACATCTGAGCTAGATAGCCCAGTGTTTTTGTTACACTAGTATTTTTTATAGTTCAGCTGGATACAGGTTATTAGGTCAAATTCTAGAAATTTCGTTGCGGATAATTGAAAAAGGTGCAAAGTGAAATGTTTTGTTCATGTCGCTTATATCAGTTATCACTTTTTATAACAACTTCATGTTCTTATCTTTTTGAAGAAAAGAAACATATCCTTTCTGGGCTGTCGGTTACAAATTAGTGTCGGTGCATAGATGGACATAAGCCGTCTTGCCACAAAAACTTTTAAACGTCAGTTTATGCCTTGTCTAAAAAAATGACAAATTATGACGTTGACCTAAGGTTCATTTTGCAGCCAAAATTTTATTAGACAAGTGTAAAACAGGGTTTAAAGTTTTTGTAGTAAGGCCCAAGAAGTTCTTTTAAGTAGGTAAATTCTATTAAGTAATGTAAAGCCTTAAACTTAACTTATTTACACAAATAGTTTGCAATGTAAAGATGTGCTATTTACTCTAAAATTCTCCACCGTTTCATTCATTTCTAAAGCAAACAAACAATCAAAATATCAAGAACTATTTTAAAATATGAATGTAAACGTTTACAATTCGCATGTTTTCGCAAGTAGACCTGTGTTATGTCTGAAATTCAGATTTGACCTTGATTACGAAACAGATTGGCTGGCAACCGTATTAGCTTAGTTGTGATGCCAAATAACCTTTTAAGTAGAGGTAAAGTTTCATGTGGATGGGAAAGGCATTATTGAGTAACTTATACTAATACATTTTTGTTTGCTTGTTTGTACCCTTAAGTATTCTAACCTGATTTGAAAAATTCTTTCACTGATGGAAAGCTCTTCTCGAGTAAAATAGGGCTATATATTAGTCTTATAATAAGGAAAGAGTTTTCGAACCAGTGCCTGATTTCACTAAGGGGTAATTACCTAAATGTGAGTTTGATAAACAGCGAATACCTACTGATACTGATAGAAGATCGCATGGAAATATGACGTAACGTGAAGACAGATAGGCTATAGCTTTTAAACGGTCTTGGGGGCTGGAACGTATTTTTCTCGAGAGGCTGATGATATCCGGGGCTAGATCAAGTATTCGATAAATCAAATGCATTAAAATATAACATCACACATGTGCCCTGAATTATTTGCACTACTAACCTATGGCTATCTGGAGTATGTTACAAAACATACAATTAATGTGTGCACCTTGCTTACCGATGTTTTTTGTACATACACATTATGACGTAAGTACGCAAAGCCTTAAAAAACTTAAGTAGCCACTTCTTTGTTCTAATTCGTGACCTCCCATTCAAATACCTTGGCCTAAAATTTTAATAACTACGTATAAATATTATCAAATTCATCATATTCACTGATTTTGTAAATAATAACAAGATTTTATGATAAATTCAAATTCTAATGCTATGCTCTAATAATTTTAAGGTTGTAGAAAGGACAAAATAGTTTAACAAGGCTATTCCTTTTCCTAAATTGATATAACTTATTGTATACGATACATAATATAAATAATATAGGTACAAGATAGAGCAAATAAGTACCTTTGCAATTAAATAAGTAACATCATGGGCCATGGCCGATGTGTAAGAATTATCAGACGTGTTACATCTCTGGAAAAAACATGCTTTTAGTTACTCGCTGTTACCCTACCATTCCAACCATGTCCTGAGCAAACTACTTATCGATAAAAGTAGCCTATCAGCTTTGTCTCAAAATAAATTTAAATTAAATGCCTTACTTTGTTCTAGATACTTCTAGATCGATGGTTCCATTGCATAGACGTGGTATGAAATGTGCTCATACACATACCTTAGCAATACCTCTATCAAACTTCACATATTTCTTTAATCTTTTAATTATTTTAATGAATGTCTTAATGTTGTTAACCCCCTGTTATTTGATGTAAGATTAAATGATTGCGATCTAGTCGGCTTAATTATTGCTTAAGGTTTACAATTTTGGAGGGAAAATTAAATAAAGTGTTGTAAAACATCGTAATGGCGCAATTTGTTTAATTTCAAAACCTTTTTCTGTAAGTTATTGTGTAAAAGTAAGTTTTTGCCCTTCAAACATACATATGTTGTAAATGTTTTATGTTTTGTAAACCCTGTGATTGTTCAGCAGTTTTTAAGTGAAAGTTCTTATGGGTCTATACTCTTCTTTTCTTTTAAAAGTTTTGCATTAATAATGCATGCTTTAAAATAAATCAGATTTCTTTATGCAATGGTGACTAGCAATTAGATTTTATTTGCCATAAAAACAAACTCTTTGAAAACATGCGTCGGTAATTTGCCGTTTAGAAGCGAAAATATTTGCCACATAATAAATACGAGCGAAGCATAAATCATCTTAGCATGCTGTGATTAATTAGTGCTGCTCACGCGATCATCGAGACTAACTCATTATCGATACTATGCTAATCTGAGTTTAAATATAAATAACTATAGTCATCATCCTCCGAGCCTTTTTCCCAAACTACGTTGGGGTCGGCTTCCAGTCTAACCGGATTCAGCTGAGTACCAGTGCTTTACAAGAAGCGACTGCCTATCTGACCTCCTCAACCCAGTTACCCGGGCAACCCGATACCCCTTGGTTGGACTGGTGTCAGACTTACTGGCTTCTGACTACCCCGTAACGACTGCCAAGGATGTTCAATGACAGCCGGGACCTACAGTTTAACGTGCCATCCGAAACACAGTCAATGGTGTCTAAGATATACTTAGAAAGTACATACAAACTTAGAAAAGTTGCATTGGTACTTGCCTGACCTAGGATCGAACCCGCGCCCTCATACTTGAGAGGTTGGTCCTTTACCCACTAGGCCACCACGACTTTTTTAAATATAAATAACTATAGTATAGTATGAAATGTATAGGATAACATAGTAACATATGTTTCATAACATAACATCCGTTTTCCTTCACAGTGTTTCGAAAAGGGATGAAAATTATGATTAGGCTGAAGTATCTCACATACGTTGCTTATACTGAAGACTGTTATAAGGCTTTTGTTCTTTCATATTGGAACTAAATAAATAACTGGCCTAGCTATAAAGACTCTCGCGTATGAATGTCCGATTTCAATCTGTCTGCATACATATTGCATCTACCGTAACCAACGGACAGATGGATTGCATTTACACCACTACTAATGGCGAGAAGCCGAAAATCGATCTCAGTGGCGTGCACTTGGAGAGGCCTATGTCCAGCAGTGGACTGCGATAGGCTGACGATGGTGATGATGATGATGATGAATGGCGAATTTAAATAATTTATCCATGTGTTACATTTCTTAGTAGAGATAGGAATTTGACATTAATCGTGAGGTTCTAATATCAACGTTCTATCTCTAACAAGCAAAACAACAGGTTAGCAAGGATAAAATTACAGGACATAAGATAATAACTTTTCCGTAATACAATACCTTTCATTACCAATTCAGACTGGAGTTTTTAATCACAGAGAGACTTGCATTTCGAGTTACCACGTTATCCTTTGTAAATCTTACTCAACTGCAGTAAAACGGGAATAACAAGACTGACTCGTAATGTTTGCAACACCATGAAGGACTGTTCTGACGTAGCAGCCGAGAATAATGGAAGCTTTGGTACTGTTTATAGCATTTTTAATGTTTTACACGTGAAATTAATTGATCCTGATGGTTTCAATTTTCATCATCATCATCTGCCTAGTCTTTTCCCAACTATGTTGGGGTCGGCTTCCAGTCAAAGCCAACGCAGCTGAGTACTGTTTACAAGGAGCGACTGCCTATCTGGCCTCCTCAACCCAGTTGCTTGGGCAACGGCAATACCCTTAGGTAAGACTGGTTGTCAGACTTACTGGCTTCTGACTTTTCTTAACGACTGCCAAAGATGTTCAAATGACAGCTCGGACCTACAGTTTATCGTGCCCAATGAAGACTGGGTGTTTTAAATCACAAAGCAGCTTGTATGGTATCCTTAGTAATTCGTGGTTAACTGCATCAAAAAGGGAATAACAACTATAACAAGAGAGGCTCGTAATGTTTGCAATACCATGAAGGACTTTTCTGACACAGCAGCCGAGAATAATGGAAGCTTTGCTACTAATTTTAGCATTTGATGATGGGATTTTGAATCGATTTACTACGTGAAATTAAGTGGTCGTGATGGTTTGGATTTTATTTTGATTAAAGCCTCAAGTCATCTAGTTGAAAAAAATCTACTAGAGTTGGGCAGTTGGTATTAAATTCGTGATTGAGGATTTTGTTACTTTCTCTTAAATGGGCGTTAAGAACAATCCGTTCTATGTATACCGTGATGACAATGTCTACTACCTCGAAAGTTAAACAGTCAATAGTGCTCTGCTAAAGCTAAAAGAGTTTCTTTTCATTTATTTCTATGGGGCATCTAAGACGAAAGGAAGAGCTATCGATATATCGATTAATTTTTTTCAAATCACTAGTGAATATTAAAATCACTGTCAGTTACTTCAACAATTATTCCATACAATAACTCATAGTCGCACGTTTCTGCTAGTTAAAACATTTAACTTGGAAAGGACAATTTTAATGCAAATGCAAATTACATGACGCGAACTACGAAACTTGCTTTAGCTATGTGAATTGCAAATGAACATATTCAACAGTTTACCATAATTTGCAGTTTTGAATGAAGTTGTTACAACGGACTTGTTTACTCAAAGTTCAGTACTAAAATGCAATTTTTTGAAAAAAATGAGTTGTATTAAAAATTCTAAAGTTGCTATATTGCATATATGTTGCTATATATGTTGCTATATATGTAGATAGAACTCTAAAAACAAACCTAAGTACCTACTTTTTATTACTCTCATTTTATCAATCGATATTGGTCTACCATACTCCTGTTCCCGTCCTGCCCGCATCCATCAATTTCTTACGATTTTATCAACTACAATAGGTTCTTAAAAATCTAAACAAAGTACTTATGTTAGGTACGAGAATCAGTTTCGGGTGACACCGTGCTAAGCATCTAGCAAGTCGGCCTTTGAAAACGTCCTCCACACAAATAAAATGTTTTCTTTTCGAGTATTTATTCGATAAAATGTTAAAGGCATTCGATTCATGGTCACATCACCATTCTTTAACCTTGAACGGAACTATTGCGAATTGTTAGGATTTCGCAATAACCTGCCGTAACATTTGATTTGATTTGTCAGTTTGTATCATGTATCCAAGTTGCTGTGTTATTTGATATCGATCAAACTTCTTTTTTTTTAGACTGGTATGTGAACTTTCTAGTACGCTTATCATGTTTATTGAATGTTCTGTTTTATTCTAGTAGGTACCTTGGAAATGGTCGCCCTTAGCCTGTTCATCCAGACGCGTGAAGTACATAATATGTACTTCTACAAAAGGCGGTTTAAACCGTGGGTCTTATAAATCCTCTCATCACTTTCTAGTGATAATGCTAATATTTATCTAAGTTGAACGCGATATTTCCTTAAGGCATAACTCACTTTTTTCTCAAAGGAGTTAATTCACACGGATTGTAACGGTACAGAATATTAACAATCATAGCAGATTCTCAGAATGTTCCAAGATCTACTTTCTCTAGTAACCTTATAAGCCATGTGAACTATTCTAATGAAACAACAATATGTTTCCGAAATATGTACCTATATAGGTTCAATTTCTTCCTCATTTCGTTTGAATTCGTCAAAACGACCTTATTTTGAAAGACGATCACATCTATTACAATTTATCTTAGCGGTTTGATATTTTGGCGCACTTCTAACCACTAACATTTAACAATATGAACCAGCTCATCAACCTCTTTGCCCACAGCAATGGCACTTACATTGATCCACTAATTCTTGCACAGAAACTAAGTAGATGAAATTGATACCTACCTATCACGCCGTATTATCGTCTCCTCAGATACGGAATCTAAAAATATCCGTAACAATCTTGCTTCGTTTGCATAAAACTAACGCTTATTCAGAACTTAATCTGATACAATCATCTCATTACAATTGACATGAATTGACGTCAAACAGCAAATAGCTATTAGCATACCTGTAATCATAGTTTCATAATACCACTTAGTAAATTGATTGTTGTTAACTCTTTACGCAAATGCAAGGAATATTATGGAAAAGTAATTTTCGAAAATGATAACGGTGGCAAAAAATCCTGACTTATTTTTCACCTTTTTGTCTATTCGTTTTAATGAGTGAACACTTTTTCACCATTTGAATTTGGCAAATAATACTCTTTTAATAAAATTTTTCTCATCCACGTTTTCCAATGAGGACAGATATCAAGCACGTCATTGCACCTTAAAAGTACAATCGAGCATCTTGCATCCAGCAACTTATCGTCAGAATTATGCAAAACATTGTACGCACTACAATACCAAAACAGCAATTGATTGTTGATTGGCTATGTATAAAAGTATTACAAATCTTTATCTTTACCTATTTTTACCTCATTTGCATTATGACTAATAGTACTAAAATGATAACAAGTATGAAATCACAATACATTTTTGTCCACTATCGCCCCTGCTTCACGCATTTGCTGGTACTAGGAGCGCATAAACGCACACTGGTTTCTGCAAGCCACTGCACACTTGCACAACCGGTCCGCGTGCCGCACACAGCATTGAAAATTACGTCATGTATTTTATTTAGCCTTATGTAGAGCTTGGTATACCTATGTATACGCGCGGCAAGTAAGTCACGACGAACCTCCTACGCGTTATAACAGCCTGGTACTTCGGAAGCCAGAAAGGATTCAAAAGGACCTTTTATTGCGTGTCTTCTCGCGTTTCCAAGACACTTTAAATAAAAGAAAAACTGTTTTAAAAAGGATAGCATTAATTTGCTGTATATTTCTTTTATTTTTGTGTTTGTTATGTATTAGCTGATCAGGAGGATCAGGATATTTTATTAATCTTGCAAATCAAGTTCATATCATTCCTTTATCAGTGACAATTGCTTTTATTTCGTACCAATATCGACTTCGGTCTTGATAACTTTACGTGTTAGCTCAATACAATATTTATAGATAAAGTGGATTTTAGGTGTATGGATTTTTCTTTTGGACTCCTTTTTCCGTACACTCATGATTCTCTATCATTATCATAACAGAGTATTACCGGGTAATTTGCCAGAATAGCATGTAATGCGTTTAATGATAAGCATGCACGCAACTCCCTATCGGGCAAACAACCATTATAAAAAATTAATTGCACGCCACTTTGACGTATGAAGGGTCATACAAAAGTACGGCGGGGTTTTCAGGATTCATAATGTGATTTATTTTATGAAATTCCCTAGAATTATATTTTATAATGCAATCGTTTTCAAAAAGCTTTCTAATGGGGCCCGTGAACATGCTTTAAAACTTCAAGGTTTCCGTATACCGTGAATTTAAGCGGACAACCTTTTTGTTACCTAAATGTTTTTAGCCATTGCTGAGGTGAAATATTTTATTGGCATTGTGCAGAAATGATTCGTTGAAGTTTTGAATTTCAATTACAAAGATTATTCACAGTCATGATTACTATATGATACTACTTTCTGATTTCACACAAATAATTCAAAGATCTGCAAGCAATTTCGCTTAAAATCTTCTAGAAGAAAAACTATGGGTTTATGTAAAACCGATATTGAATGAGGCCTTGACAGCTATCCATTAGCTGCATAATAAAGATGAATCTAATAAAATAAATTATCACTGGAACCCTGACATAAAATTGAACAAAAACACAATACATACATAATAATAGGTAGCTTGATAACGATGTATTTATTAGAAATAAGGTAATCTTTCAAAGTCATTATAGTAATCTTCTTTCTGTCGAAGTTCCACTAAATCGTTATGGGTTTTATTTGCTAGTTTAACTTTTTATTACATAGTGCTATCATCAGTAATTTTTTGCGGTTTTAATTCTGGGGATATCCATTTTACATCCGGATAAATATTTAACCTATGTTCTTCCTTAACTTTTAATCTCATAGCTTGTTGCTATGAGGCTGTTCTGCTTAACATGGTGTATCTTCCTATCTATTTTTTCCCATCCATTTTTAAAAGGACATCTCAAAATGTTCTCTAATCACTTCCAAGAGCGTTATGGTGCAGTCTACAATAAACACTTAGAAAATTAATCGCTTTCTTCATCAAAGTTGATATAATGAAGTATTGTTACCGCTTACAGTACTAAATTAGAAAGAAGACTCATAAATCTCCATACATTTACACTTACACGTGTATTATCATTCTGTTTTGCAAAACGAACAATGAGTCCATCACGTTTAACTAAATCACGCTATACATCGCGTCTAATCACATTATTTACTGTATCTAACTGTACTTAATCGATATCATTAAGTTGTGATTATCTTGTAATGACGTATTTCATCGTCCTCCATTGCTGACGTCAGGCAAAGATTATGAATGAAGTGCATTTAAATGGCTGCCTCCCACACCACGCCCACTATGTGAGCGTTACTTTAAAATTTCACTTTACTATTCTCAGTTTGCTGTCTTGTATTTTATTTTCGTGACAGCTCTGCCTGTTTAACTTGTGGCTTGTAGCTGTTTTATCTGTGTATAATACTTCAGTTCCAATGCCGATATTCCCTAGGATTCTTTTAAGAGTACCGATGCCAATATTACCTTGGAGATGGTTATTTTTATATTGTAGCCTATATCTTTGCGTCCTTGGTCAGGATATAATACAAGTCTGTTAGAGCGAAGTCAAGACTAGCTTCCAATCGCGGTTTCGTCCGCGTCTGGAGGAACTTCAATCATTTTTGCCAATTAGCGCGACTGTGTAACGTGTTTGCAATGTGTAATTTCGCTTTAGTAAGGATTTACATTTTTGCTACGCTAATTTTGTCATCATTGTAATCTGACTGAATGTGGTCTTGGTACAGTCCAAATATAGGATAATGCGTTTCAGTATTCCACTGAAATACTACATTATGAGTAATAGCAGTCTTTAAGTGGTTTTGCACACGCGACAGCCTTCGATCGATACTCATCGTGAATGTCTTGACAAACACTTTTATTGCAATTGTTTGTTTGACAATATATTGCAGTATTAGTGGTTGAGTTTATGCAACATCTAGTATGGTTGTTTTTTATCCGAGTTCTAGATTCTTCCGCGCGTTTTAGGACTGCTTCTTAACGTAATATGCAACATCTACTATGGTTTTGGTTTTAGATTTTTCCGCATATAGTAGGACCGTTTCTTGTCTCCTGAGAATTTATTCACTGCTAACAAATATCTGTCTGTATATTACCACTCTAGTCTAGTCTAGTCATGATTGCCTGCTGAAGGAATTATTACATAAGTTCTTCCAAAATTATGGAGGTGTATAAGAATAATCTGGTCCCGTGCGGAGCCTACGAGGTTCGCTAGTAAAGATATAACAACTCTATTAAGTATGATGACCTCTTCAGGGAATTCAAAGCGTGATGCTATTTCAAGATGCCTACTTAGTATTCTAACTCCCAACAACCGTGGTAAGATACTTATCTAAAGTACCTGAACAACTACAACACAATATGAAGAGAAACCTAACACAATAGTTTTATAGAAAACGATCCTTTGTTATAAACAATATGTATAAACCACTGTCACGGTTGTGGGTGTACTTTAGAAAGGGGAAAGCAGATTCAGACGTGTCTAGTTGTTACTAGATCTGTGTAAAAAGGAATATAGACTCATAAATGTGTATATGTTACGGGTAATGCTAGAAGGTGGAGTAATCCTAGGTTTACCCGGGTTGACTTAGTATTACCCAAGCTTCTTGGGTAAAGTCCGAATAATAAGTAAAATAAATTTTAATTCGGGGTTTTCCCATGCTCACCTAGGTCTACCCAACTCTGACTGGGTAATGTTAGGTGTTGCGTAATTTTCGAGCCCGTGGCGTTATTCTAAAAGGTATAATTGTAAAACAAAATGTGCAACAAAGAAGTGTTCATGCAAAGCTGCAACAAAATTGTGCAATTTTAAATGTCACAGCAGTTTATCTTGCTCAATTAAATAATTATAATTTGAACAACAACGACCGTTATTCGTTTTTTCTATTAAAACTGTTAAGTTAATGCTCTTCAAGCGATTACGATCGCCTTTGTATGTTTTTTAAATAATTAATGTTTAAAATGACCTTGGATTTTCATTTCACTAATTAATTTTGTCAATTTTTTAACATTACCCAGTCAGAGTTGGGTAGACCTAGGTGAGCATGGGTAAACCCCGAATTAAAATTTATTTTACTTATTATTCGGACTTTACCCAAGAAGCTTGGGTAATACTAAGTCAACCCGGGTAAACCTAGGATTACTCCACCTTCTAGCATTACCCGTAACATATATACTCTCTCCGTGCTAATAAAACGTTATTATTTATTACAGGTATAATATAAGGCAATAAATCTATTAATGAATTTACTGAGTGGTGGGATCTCTTGAGCAGTTGAAAGCCTTTTCATCCGTGTACGGAAAGTAATTCTTTTGTTACCTAGGCGAGAACACGGGAGATGACTTGAACAAATTCTTATTCTGACCTTCCAAGCCAATGAACTAAAGTAGCCAAGGTCGTACATTTGTACTGAACTAATCACAGATTCGTCATGTCTCGAAGTACAAGGCCGTTTAAGTACGAAAGAAATAAGACTAGCTTACCGATATCGTAGACTTTTCGTATTAGAAAAAATATTATTCATAGGATATATCGTAATACAAGAATAATTTTTTTCTGGGAAGCTGGGACGCGATCTCATTACTTTCTATATCAGTGGTTTAATATATTTGATACGAAAAAATCTAAATTCATAAGTGTTGCTCGTTCGTGTATCGTTCTACATTATCCATATGGGTATAATTTAGGCGGTCACCAAAAATATTTTTAAGACTCTAAGCTGAGGCACCAAATAAAATAAAAAACTCCAAAAAAAATAATTTGACTTTATTAAAAGGGCACTAAAGTTAATGTTATGATCCAAAAAAAATAAAATAACATCAGAAAAATCGCAAATCTCGCACAAATATTATTTTTGGTTCCCAAAATGGATTAATGGTCACCAAATTCTATCCAACTAAAAGATTAATATTACTACCAAAAATCAAAGTAAGTGACGAAAACGAATCGCTGCAAAACCGACTCCACGTAATCTTGTCTGCCCTACCCCTAGAGTGCAATTCAAAACCGCGTAGGCGCGGAGGGGCGAGGCGGCCTGCGAGCTGAGGCGCAGGTAGTTTTAAGGCTCGCCGCTGCGGCTGAGGCTGGCCGGCCCATCTGCGACGATAAGCTCGCATGGGACCGCCGGAGCCCTGCAGCGCCGGAGCCGTGACAGAAGCCATGCTTGCTGCATGTTGCGTGCTTACATTTTAAACGCACTGAGTTACACACAAATTCATATAACAATAAATAAGCGATGTACGTTTGGGAACCCTAGTATATTAATTGGTATTTGGGAAATATTCTAGCGATCGTTAGCTTTTTTAGTCTAACAAAAATGACCAAATTAGGAGTCATGGTATTACATAATTGGTAACATCTAAGTAGTGACAATATATAATATTTGGTGTAAAGTGTATTTTAAAGGCGTCCATATATTTTTTTAGTAGTCAATAATACGAAAAAATGGTTTTATCTAATAATATTTTTGGAAACGTTATTTGGTGACCATTTATCCATTTTGGTAACCGTTTAGAATTTTTTTGGTAGTAAAATAGGTACTTTTTTTGGGTGGTGTTTAAACACAAGCCTATTCATATCTGAGGGCACGGCAGTGCCCCAGCCAAGACTCGAGCAAAGCGGGCACGGCCGTACCATCTTTTCTCGAAGCGTTTCGCGGCTATTTCAGCCCTCTGTATCTTCCATATGAACAAAGCTAGGAGTTTAAGTTTTCGACGACCAAGAGTAAGTATTAGAAGAACAAGTTCAGTCTCAAAATTACAAGACATTTGAATAAACAGTTTACGAGTTATGAGCGATCAAAGTTACACCATTTTGTCACTGACTCACTCACTGACCGATCATCAAAAGTCTAAGGTACTTCTAGCAAACTTAGAACCTTCAAATTTGGCACCAAGATAGGTTATTAGCTACATATAAAGGGAAAATTATAAAAAACTTAAAACTTAATAAAAAAATAGGTAACAAATTTATATTTGCGGTTTTTCAAGAACATTGTGTATGAATTTTGACTGCATTGATAACTTTGTTATTTATTTATGTACAAAATGTTACTATTTGTTTTATTGTTACGTAGTGTGGTGGATTGTTATTATGTACTAGCCGTTTTCCCGCGGTTTCACCCGCATCCCGTGGTAACTACTGCCCGTACCGGGATAAAATATAGCCTATGTTACTCGTGGATAATGTAGCTTTCGAATGGTGAAAGAATTTTTACAAACGGTCCAGTAGTTTTTGAGCCTATTCATTACAACCAAACAAACAAACAAAGTTTTCCTCTTTATAATATTAGTATAGATTAAATATACATACGTATGAATAAAAAAGCTAGGTTAAAATGAAATGAATAATGATAAAATCTTTCATATTAATGCAGTGCGATAAATACTGCATGCTCGCTCGATAGATGGCGTTGTCCTGGTCTAAATCGCGCTATGGTTTCGTTACATAGCTTAGTATAAGTAGGACTTAAAAAAATAAAAAATAATTTCATGTGATAGCGCCATCTACCTCTGAAATAAATCTCTTTTATTCTAAAAGATATTCGATTAAAAAATTCGACAATTTCGAAATTGTTTAGTTTATTTAAAAAAAATGTTGTTTACGTGCTACTTTAGGTCTACATATTTAGTTTGTTATATACTTAGAGAAGAAAGAGACCTACAAAAAATAAATTAGATCCCACCAAAAACATTAAATGTAAAAAAAAGCCAATCCTCTACGCAATTCCTCCACCGTAAAAAGTTTTGAGATCGCATAGAAGCCAAGTCCTGTTCAACTTTATTTGTAATAATAAATCAATATTTTGTGACTATATCAATAGTTTTGTTCACATTACAATAATATTGTCTTGGCCATGAGCACAAGTTAAAAGTCGCTCCTTGAAATAATGTGTAAATACCATTGAATTGATAAATTCTATATGGACATAATTTTACGATTGGACTGATTATGGACTGATTGGAATTTGAGATCACCATAGACTAAACATGCGCCATAGCACATGCAGTTCATTGATGTTGGATGATACTGACTGTCGGTCATTTAGTAACAATTGAATAAATTAAAAGTATTTAATTCTGCGATATTAAACTTCATGTTTGACTTTCACCTCTCCAAGATATGCTGTATTATATTTGTAGTTTATTGTGCTCATGGCCAAGTCAATATTATTGTAATGTGAACAAAACTATTGATATAGTCACAAAATATTGATTTATTATTACAAATAAAGTTGAACAGGACTTGGCTTCTATGCGATCTCAAAACTTTTTACGGTGGAGGAATTGCGTAGAGGATTGGCTTTTTTTTACATTTAATGTTTTTGGTGGGATTAGGTATGTTACTTAATACATATTTGAAATTGTCAAAAATGTATTCCAAATCAGAAACGCTATCTTATGCACATCACAACAGAGTGGTTCGATACTCCGGCATTTATTATTTTTCAAATGAAGTATCATCATGGTCATCGTCCTCTTGCCCTAAATCCAATTATCTTCTGTACTCTTCTATCTGATCTTAGATGTATCAGTCTGTCCAGATAATTTAATTGAAATCTGACATTTCGAAATGTATGTATCTTGAGGTCAAATAAAATGCACCTAACTAAAAATGGGTATTCAATGCTAATTAAGCAGCTCAAACAGGCCAATAACCTTTCAATAAAAAACAAAAGCCTAATTAAATCATAATTTCCATTGTTACAGTGTATGAAAGCATACGTGGAGTTCGAAGTGTGCAATGGTGCATACGAGGTCTCCTGTCCTGATGCACGTTGCAGGGTTGGTGCAGCTCTCAACTTGGAGGAGATATCAGACCTTGTGGAGCCTGCCGTTATGGAGAAACATCTGAAGTTCCGCCTTAATCATGGTAAGTTTGTACAGCATTATCAGTATCGGTTGCAGATGTCATTGGAAGTAGTTTGTCTGCGGACTTATCTTGTCCATCAGAAGTAAGCAAAATCTCAGTATTCCAATGCCATTTGTAACTTTTTCAAACAGTTCTCTCGTCTCTTCTTTGATCTTCCTTTTGAATCAAAAACATTCATATCGTAGTCATAACATTTCGTGGGAAATGTTCTCAATGTCGGAACCAAATAATATTGATGTGTATCCTGTATTAAAATATGAGCAATTAAATATTGACGGCAATCCGCTCTGACGTTCACTTATAATTATTTCATCAGTAAGCTTTATATTCATACGTCCCTACGTCAGGCACAGAACTGATAAGTTCAAATTCATTTATTCTTTGGCTGCAAAACAGCACCTTTTAAACGTCGACAATTTTCAAAAAACAACCAACACGCCCACACTTAACCACTCCTATGTCTATTGATGGGAAGAAGTATTGGCGCAACCAACTCCCTTAACTTAACATGTCTATCTGTAGGTTAGAGGAATCTTTCAACGTTGTTTAATATATGTATAGATTGGTATACAATGTGTATATTGCAATATACAATATGCAAGTAGTACTTAAATGTTCCTAACAATAAGCTTGGTGTTTCCATCATGCTCTGATTGTAGACAGCTCGAGCTGATCATCAGTGATGCGTGTCTACTCGTCTGCGTCCGACGTGCATTTTGCCCCGGTCTGTTTCACAGCGATTACTCGCTTCAGCTGCACATTATTGAACCATGCGCTCTCACTATGCACCGTAGCTATGTTGTTTAATGCTTCGTCTTGTGGTTCTTTATCTAAGTCAATCTTGCTGCTATGGTTTTTGTAGTCATTAGTATGAACAACTTTTACTGTGAGATTAGAAGTAATAGCGTGAAAATCTACTGTTCTGTTATTCCGTTTGGAGCTAAATGTATTACTTTCACACATATCAGATTGTAGGAGAATATTATCAATGTATCTTTACTTTAGGAAACATAAATCGATTGAGCGAACCCGTGTAACCAACATTATAAAAACTCAATTTGTAAGAAGTGGTTAGAAATTACTGCAGGTCGACCCTTTTACAATTTCAAATAGGTCTTAACAAGCTTTCATGAAAAGGTCAACTACAAATTGCACGATTCCGAGAAGCAAGCAAGAAACTCCGCGAATACTCATTATAAGGAAATTAAAAGAAATAAAAGTAAGTAGGAAGTAAGCAAGGAAAGCAATGACATTGTGGCCTTACAGAGTTTCCTGATTAAACGCGTTGTAAAATTTATCATATCCTGATCAGATTCATGATATGAAACGGGATAATTTGTAAGGTAACTGTCAAAACACACAAAGCCAATAAGAACAAGATCTGAATACTATATCGCTACCTATTCATAATGTCTTTGATAACGATCGAATTCTGCGAAGCAATAATAAATACATTACGTGTAAAATCAAAGAAAAGGTTATTTTTCTGACGTTCTTATTTTTCCATAGCGTCGTCGGGATACATTTAAATGAGTTCCAGGAAAAACCATCATCTATGTTGCTGAGGCAGAATCCAGGAACTTTTTCTAGAACCGCCTTAATAATTTCCTGACTTAATTCTTTTTTCTTGGCTTATGAGAATAAATCAACATAAGTCACAAAAACAGTCGTAATTGCAGGATTATGCCATCGTCTCCTCTATCTTTTGCTCATCCAATTTAGGCTTAAAAACTCTAAAATGCATTCAACACGGGATCATGTTATAGTGATCTCTAACACATCGATACCATAACAAACGAACTCGGTATCAGTGGAGGGGAGAGAAAATTGGATCGGTAGTGACAGATTTTCAGCTCTATCTATAACCATTAGGTATTTATAGACACTAACTAATCAACAATATCTTTCCAGAGGTGGCGATGGACTCAGGACGCGCGTTTTGTCCACGCGTGGGCTGCGACACGGTGGTGCACGTGCGTGCTGCCAGTCCTGCCCACTGCCCCACCTGCCGGCATGACTTCTGTTCGCAGTGCAACCAGGAGGTAAGGGTTATTGGGGTATTTCGACAATATGACCTAAAAGGATCTAGTGTACTAAGAGGGACACAAAATCGCAAAAGAGCCTTTGTTAGGAATGCTGGCTTGGCTCCGAATTATCTATCATCTAACGTCTATGGAATTATTTATCGAATCTTTCTTACATCTATGGAATCGCCATTTTTTCCGCCATTTTATGTAGGTATCTATTCTTCTAGGATAATTTCGCGTTAATTAATTTTCCTTATAAGTAGTCTTAACACGAAAGTCATAGGTACACGTACTACTCTCCGTGATGTAGTGGAAAGTCTTTTCAACGTGCAGCCCATTGTCAAAACAAAATGGCCCCCGTTTCGCTTTCCCGCCTAATCCTTTTGTTCATTTTACGCTGCGTCGACGCTGCGGCACCGCTTGGGTACCGCGACTAATCTCGACTTTTGGATTCTCTTCATTTAGGTGCACCGAAAATAAAGAGGGAATTGAATCTTCTTCCTTTATTAAAGGGTATCACATCACAAAATCTGTTTACAATACAATACAAACAGATTTTGTGATGTGGTCTGATGCATCGATCTTTGAATTTACAAGTCCCATCGTGGGCTGTATGAATATTGAATAGGAGGTAAAATATTAATTCGAAGTATATGTTTTTATCTAAAATATTACGTGAAATCTAAGAAATAGAAAAGTGTGAATAGTACATCCTACGTTATGTCTTGATTTTGATCAGAACTGGGGATGTGAGGGAATTCATGGAACAACGGTAATAACTTCTTGATAACGGGGTTAAGTCAGTAAAGCTCATCATCATTTGTTTGTTGTTCCTAAGAAAATAAATAAATAAATCATACAATGTAACATAAAATATAGAGATGCCTCCTCTTATACATATTTTGACAGAAAGCTGACCCCGACCCCAACCCAGTTAGTAGAAAGAAGATTTAATTTTAATTTAAAAACGTTTTTGTATACACGCCTAAGCAAACTAGGTTGAGAAGTTAAATATAATTACTTACATGGATTTCCACTTAACTATAACGAAGTATTTTGTTTAATTATAAAACAAAACAAACACCATGTTTGTTCATTACGATGTACGTAAATTGCCCTTTGTTTTCATAAGAATTGTTTAATTGTAGTAACTTGCCTTTTAAAGGCTTTGCAAAAACGCATTTTCTCCACCCATATATTCCTCGTGGACGAAAAACCTTCTGACTAAAATTGAACATTAAGACCAAACAGTCATTTCTATCCATACAATAAACTACTTTTTTGTTACAACCAACTCTGTAAATGTAATCGCCCTAGCTACACATTGCTCTACACAAAAAGGTCGCCATTTTCCCCACTATCCTGCATCTGTTCCCTTTCACGTAGCTCTTAGCTCTCAGCAACTGGGTCGAGATGACGAACAATGCACGCTAACCTACCGTGTCACAGTTGACTACTTCAATGTACTGGTTTTAAATAGAGCTTGGCTTGGTACTTTCTTGCTTTTTTACGTGGACATTTTGCTTGTAAGTATTGAATAAGAACTTATTTGAAAATTTCTTGTTGCCCGTGGATTCATTCGTGACCTTTTGGATCTTCTATCAGTACCCGAAAGAAATATGGCCTGTAATACAAGGATAGTGAAGGTTCCCAACAATAGACGTATATATGTTATAGCCTTTGGCATACAAACAACGAAATGAAAACGAACCAAACAATATTTTTTATAGCTAACTTGCTAGCCTAGCTTTTTAGCTAGGCTAGCCTTTAAAGCCTAGCTTCTTAGCCTTTAAAGGACACTACGGCAAATCTCATACAATTAATATCCAGTAAAAACACCCATAAAAGATGGCACTGTAAAATGATAACAATGTACAATAAGTCACAACATAGGACACTAATTGCGTTTCTTATCCCCCATTCAAACATCTATATTCCACAAAGATCATCGTTTTCCACGAGCAGTAATTTTGTATTCAAAATGTTACCCCTTTCATCTGAGCGGGGCTTTCGCTTGCCTTATACCCTTTGATGTCACGAATAGTCGGGGATTTGTCGCCCGAACTCTGAACTAAGATTTGCCCTTTGAGCGGCTTCTGAATATTTATATTGACACTATTTTTAGATTACTTGTGGTTCAACATAATCTGCTGTAGTTCTGGTATTTGTGTTGCGTTTTGCGGTTTCAGGCTTATAAAATATGAAAGATTCATCTTTTTTTATGGGTAAGACTAGTTCATGTAGTATATCATCCTAGTTTTGGGTAATCCGGTTCCTAAGGGAGTTACTTCACCTGGGCAAAAAGCTCCCAAGGCCATTTTTGCCTTACATTTTCATCCAAGAACAAACGTATATTTTTATTTGTGACAAGTTAGGTCTGGCTATTAATCTCCCTGATTATTAACACACCTCACATTATATTTACTACATACAAGTAATTTCTAATTCCATATTTCTCTCTTCCAGTGGCACGGTGGTCTCTCCTGCGAGGCAGCGGCCGCGTCTTCATCCATGGGCGGCGCGGGCGCACCGCTCCTACCGGACTCGGAGCTCATCAAGCTCTGCCCGATGTGCCGCGTGCCCATAGAGAAGGACGAAGGCTGTGCGCAGATGATGTGTAAGCGGTGCAAGCATGTCTTCTGCTGGTACTGTTTGGCGTCACTTGATGTGAGTATCAAAGTCAAAGGTTTTTATTTCATACAGACCTATTACTGGCGCTTAAGAAACGTCAAAAAGTGGGTCTTATGGAGAAGAACCGGCAAGAAACACCATAGATACTCTTTAAAAAAAAGAAGTGTTTTACAATATTTTATGGGTTGACTCTGAGAAAGTTATACAATGCAAGTTGAACTAGGAAATGAGGTATATGGAAATATTATGATATAAACTGATCTTACGAAGTTAATAAATCAAACAAACATTATGTAAAGCATCAGTTATTTATATAGTTTCAGATTTTGTATTAGGAATGAAAATCATGTTGTGAGGAAGATGGTGAGTATGAACGTGGACGGGTATAGTGGAAGGACACGACCAAAGAAACGATGGATGGATTGTGTAAAGGTAGATTTAGTAAGAAGGAATGTTACTTGTGAGATGACGGCAGATAGAAGGGTATGGAAGGAGAAAATATGTTGCGCCGACCCCAAATAAAAATTTGATAAGGGTAGGAGGATGATGATGATGTTTTGTATTAGAGACTGTTTAGGCAGTCAAGAGTTGCGGAAATAGTTAATAGATGTTTTATGTTATAAAAGTGCGTGAGCCATGCTTGTGTTTGAACATATGTACCTTGATTGAGGCACTGGAGTTTGCCAGGGTCACAAAGGTATGGGAACCAATATTGTTTGGGATGGGAACTTCAACTGACTAATACAAATGTGTAATATTTATATAACACACCTGATCGGAAGCTGTACAAGTAAACTTAGGAAGTACCTAAGTGTCAAGAGTCTACATTAATTATGTGCCCTGACGTTGACAAAAACAACGTCTTATTACATACGTAGGAGTAGGTACTTAGGCACTTGTCTCACCGGCAACGATTAACGAGTAACGAATAGAGCTAGAACTAGAAACGAGTTAGCGAGACGCGGGGAGCGAGTGCGTAGTTCCGATATTTGTGTAGCTCGGCTATAAGCGAGTGTGCGAGTTAGGCGGGCGATTACTCGCATCACTCGCTCGCTAGATACGCCCTGTAGAGAAATGACCAATGGTTGCTCTCTCGGCGTGAGTTCTAAACGCTTGGCGAGTGTCGCCGAGCGAGTGTTATCTTTCATAGCTTTTGTCGCTCAGAGACAAACTAGTGAAGCGAGTGATCGCCGGCAGTGTGAACAGCCAGCGATCAACTATTTGTATATGCATCTCTTTTGTTCACTTGGAAAGTATATCTATTGTACGTTTCTTGAGCGAGAAAATAGCCGATAGTTAGTCGTTTTCTCGTCGTTGGTGGGACAACTGCCTTAAGTATAGGTACATGTTGCGTTTAAAAAAAAAAATCAATAATAGGTTCATTTAAATGTAAATTGATTGTTCTAGTTACTATTATTAGGTTTTGCATTTAATTCGTATCTGATTAATTAAAACCATGTGCCAATTACGACAATTAAACACTTTGTCACAACAATCGAGTTTCAGTTCATTAAACTATGTACAATAGCATATTCATACATTCGCTCCATGACCGAGGTCTACGTACCTTATATTAGATTCACAATACTTAAATTGAACAAAGCTATTACGATATCACATTTAAATATGACGTTGGATTTACCAACCTATTTTAAATATAGGTGTGATCAAATCAAAATCGCCCAATAGCACAAAATACTTAAAAATCAAGTTACCTGATTGATCGAGTGGGGATTTCTTGCCTTATTCTTATTAATTACAGGTATTACCTACATCCTTTTGATCAGATTTCAAAATACGTCACATATGTATCTTCGTTGATAAATGAGTATCTTCTAATAAGCCGATCCACGTAGATCTTTGCGGCTAATTTGAAGGCGCCCTTTACGAGATTTTTATTGCAGACAAACAAACCATTCATCTTCATAGTATTAGAATAAATATTTACATATCTTCTATCTAAAGTAATAATGATTAAAACCGCTAATTAGTTCCACAGCATTAGGGCCGGGGACAGGTCGCTTCACAGCTAGTTTTCCAATTAACCGCGGAAAAACCAATGTTCCCTTGACACCTATTGTGCGCATGCTAAATGTGATTTACGACTGTTTAACCGTAGTTAAGACAATGGAGTTAAAAACAACACGTTTGCTAATTTCCAATGAATTGTTACTTACAACATATTGTTGGTTACATTGTATTTACATTTTGTGTTAGTTTTGTAAATGATGGAAGTGTTGGAAGTTTTATTTCTAAATAAACATCAAAAGGACGCAATACAACCAACTTCTGGTAGTGCTACTTCCCGCACCTGGATAAAGTAGCTTAGATACAGGAAGCCTCTGAATTAGCTGGGCTATCTTGAACTGAATAAAAAAAATTACACGCAAAAGCAGAAGTACACTTTTGAAAGAGGAGTTTCTTTGAAAATTATTACCTATCCTATATTATCAAAATTAATTGACCCTGAGACTTGTGTTCTAAAAGTAAATCGAGAGACTTAAAAGATAAAAATGGTATTAATTTGTTGCAGGACGATTTTCTGTTACGCCACTACGACAAAGGGCCGTGCAAGAACAAACTGGGACACTCACGCGCATCGGTCTTATGGCATCGTGCACAGGTAAATAAGAATTTATTTAACAAGCTAGTCTTTTAAGCATGGCACGTTGGTCTGTTGGTCCCGGCTGTCATCGACCACCGGTAGCCGTTACCCAGCCGTTTAGGCCAGTAAGTCTGACACCTGTCTAACCAACTGGTTGCCCGGGTAACTGGGTTGAGGAGGTCAGATAGGCAGTCGCTTCTTGTAAAACACTGGTACGCTACGCAGCCGCATCCGGTTAGACTGGAAGCCGACCCCAACATAGTTGGGAAAAGGCTCGGGAGATGATGTTTCTTTTAACTTCAAGTTTGTGCCTTATTGAGATGTTGAGTTTCTGTTTTCCAGGTGGTAGGCATATTCGCTGGCTTCGGACTCCTACTGCTGGTAGCCAGCCCGCTGCTGCTGCTCGCCGCGCCATGCATCGTTTGTTGCAAGTGCAGGTATGTAATCACAACTATCAATGTATGGGTACAGGGCCGTATTATGGGGGCCCTTAAATTTTGTACTTCTGGGTCTCGTGGGGCCCTCAAAAATTTGCAAGTGTATCGTGGGTTTTGGAGACCTACAGTGGTCATTGGATCTGTGTACAATACTGGCAAATAATATAAACATTTCAAAATTGAACCAGTTCAAACCGAAGCTTTAGTTTTAATTGACTTTCCAAACATGATTATAAGCTATGCCAAAAAAAAGTAAGTAATAATAATCCGAACTAATATGACTTTTCACATCTTCCAGACTCTGCAACCCGAACCACAAGAATCTCGAGGAGGTAGACGAAATCGACAGCATCAGTCCGACACGAGACGACGACGGCGACGACACGCGGCCGACACGATATCTGTCGGACTGACGGCGCCGTGACGCCCGGTACTAAGCGCGGGATTCAACACTTACAAGGAAATAGTAACCGTTTTGTTAATCGGTTTGAAAATTATGAGAATTAGTTTACACGTACATTCTGACCGGTTTTAGTATACTGTAGAAAAATGGGAAATTAACTACAGTCCTCAATAGATAACTTTGTCTGTCTGAATTCAGCTATTGGACACATGCGCATACGTTCATTATTAGTGGCCAATAGAGCGGGAAAGTTATTTGGTAGCAAATACGTATACGAACTTGGTCCGTTCTAGCCAAGGCCGGTTTAGGCTATCGTGGGGTCCCTAGCAAATTCGGAGTGCAGAGTTAAAGAACTAAACGTCTTACTAGACGATCGAGGATGAACAGTGAATATAGTTAGGTTGACAGTGCCGGGCCCATTTTAGCAAATGCTGGTCTTTTTATTGAGTTAATCCGGCCCTGGTTCTGCCCGGTTATAAATGGGATAAAACATATATTTTTCGTAATTGCATTGCATTGTGACTACATATCTCATAAACTGTACTAACGTGCACACATGCATTAATTTTGACACAAACTGCAGTGTTTCACAAGTGACAGATAAGCATCTCAATTGACATGTCGGCGAAAGGTAATGGTTAAGATTCTTGTCATATTGGAATTCTGCATATACATAAGCAGGAAATAAATAATATTTTGACTTTTAAATCTGATGTCAGTGATGTTGTACAGCAATTAGTTTGTATCGATAGATTGTGATGATAACGAATATCGATAATTGTATCGATACTAAAATCAGTTGGAACAGGTGTTAGCCTCATTTATGGCTTGTAATAAATTATTAAATTATTGATTAGCGATTCAATTGACGAGATATTTCATAATTATTCGTTTATCAGTGTATAGTAGAATTAAATAATCACTAACTGCAGATTTCAATAACCTTTCTATTTATTTGGTTACTAGAAATAGGAACTAGGTATTATCATGTCAAATTTCTATCTCTAGTGATCAAAACGATAGCTAGGTTATTGAAATCCGCGGTAAGACAGCAACTTTGATGTTATTATGAAAACTTCTTGAAAATGGAAACCAAGTTTACTCAAGATTTATGTACAGTGACTTCAAGATAAATAGATGTGTAATTGACGATTTTAAATGATAATAATACTTCATTGAGAAGACTAAGTGAATCATGTTGAATTGTGTCGTGACGAAAGTTTTAAAGTTGTAAAGTTCATCAATACTCTTTAGTAGAAGTTTGTTTATATAAAATGGTGTTATATAAGAACACTGTTTTATACGAATTATGGATACTTTACTCATTGGCCAAAAAGATCTCAGGATTATTTCGGTCACGATTTTTTGACCGAATTTCAAAAAGGTATATGGACATTTTACAACTCCTGACAAAGAAATTAGATTCGACGAATCGTTGATTAATTAATAATTTTATTATTGTACAAACAAACTAGTTTTATGATACTGAACTTTTGTTTTTTTTTTTTGGTGTTGACTGAGACTTAAAGTAAGCGATAGACTGACGAGTGAGAGTGATTGTGAAATGAAGAAAAATATTAAATATTTATTTCAGTTTTTTTTTATTAGTAAAAAAATTAGGACTTCTATTTCAAAATATTCTATGAGATAATTTACCTACCAAACCAGAAAAGGAGTAATTTCGACAACTGAAAAAGTTTTGGGCTATTTAGAAATACCTAATGTAGAACACCGAAGTATAAAGTGACTCATAGTTCTTACTGTGTCAAATTAAAATTTTGTAGACCATAGACCAACCAACCGACAGATAAACCACTAATTTCTATATAGACTCTAATCAAAACCTTGAAAGTTACTTATGTAGTACAAAAATATTAACGTATTTTATACTGTCGTAAGTCCTTTATTTGAAAACAAGGTAACAGTACTTATTTCAGTTACTTGTATAAAGCTACCCTATTGTTATTATCATTTAAGAGATCACGATATGTTTTTCTTTTTTTTATTAGTTAATTTTATCCATCTTAAAAATATTCAGCTTTTAGTTTTACTTTGACAAAGTTTCTTCATAGATGGGTAAATACAGAGCATGGATTAGGTCCGCAATGGTCAGAAATTTGATAGATGGCACATAGATTGATTTTTCGCTCCTCATACTTTATTTTGTAGTAAAAGATGTATTTCATTTCAATGTACAGATTTTTGATGATACTTAAAACTAGCCACGTGAAGTTCTCGTACAAAAACAACTCTCTCAGTAAATTCGAAATAAAATAATATGTATACCTTTATATTTATATAGTTCATAACTATTATGTGATTATAAATAAAATATTGTTAGTGTTAGGTTTATAATGCAATACAAATATTAAATCAATAAAAAACGGAGAAAATGTTGAGAGTAAGTGTAACTGCAATGCAGTGTGTCTATGTATGAAAAGCCTATAGTTGCAGTTATTTGCTATCTCAGATGATGGCCGGTAACAAATAGCTCTTTACACAGTGGCCGATGTTTGCGCATTTTTACTTATTATTCATTAATTACAAGCAGTGGAAGATCTATACATTACTAGATCTATGGTCAGAAGGCACTCTCATGCCATTATTTAGAGCCTCAATATGCACACTGCTCCCCGTGACGACGGGACCTTAACATTAACTTATTATAGTACATTAAATATTTATGACTTTATTGTAAATAAGAAAATAATATTGTACTTAATTTTATAGTTCGAGGATCGATGATGTCGTTCTTTCATCTGTATTGTATTTAAACATTGTAATTATATTGTCAACACCGTTCTGTGGGTGTTTTCCTTAGTATGTGTAAAATATCTCTGTAATATAAACTGTATGGCATTAGTGCCATTTTTTGTACAGTCAACCACATAAATTGGTTAACACAAGCAAATATTATAATGAAGTGTTTCATGTAATTTCACAGAAACATGTGTTATTTATTATTAACTGTTGACCAACTTGTGTAGCTAACTGTACCATGGATGTATGTATTTTTCTAACTGATATTAAGACTCCATCGGTCCTTTGTAGCTTGTGGTAGCAAGCTAGTAAAAGCATTTGTAGAATTAATCAAAAATTGTCAGTAGGTGAATAGATGTGATAAGCGACGTGGATATTTTACACTTGTAACACTATCGTGCCCTCTTTATTTAGTAAAAATATATATTTAAATGATGTAATTTTTCTTATTTAAAACTAAAAAAATGCGAAAATATTTTGCTTGTTGGTAATGTAAATAAAAACTGTGTTGCAAGTGTATAATAATCCTAATGTATATCATTAAGTTGATTGTAAAATGAATTGTCTATCTATGGTATTGAAAGACTTTCGTTTTAATTAATTACTGTCTTATTGTTTCTGGTAGGTGCAAATATAGTTTTAGGATTTTGGTAGTGATATCGGCTGGTCAAAAGATTGAATACACAAATAGTATACAATATTTGCATTTACCATTTATTGATAAAAATATGGCATATTGTAAATAAAAAAAAAGAATTCTATTTTTTTTGTTATTAATTGTACTTCTTTATTTTTGTGTTGAGACAAGACGACGTATTTCCGTTACTATAGTTATAAAGAAATAATAAAGATTTTTCTGATAAATCTTCACTTCAAGTTGTTTTATTTTATTGAATTTTTACTGCTCTATCTTTATAAACATCTTATTGCTTGGATAATATCACACATTTTGTACCTTCTATATATCATATCTGTAAATAGGTCCTATTACTTTGCATCAACATACAAATAGTGAGTCCTATATTCAAATAATTTGAATATTCAATTAATCTCAAATTCTAATTTCAAAGAATAGCTAATGAAGATCGTAAATATCAAAGTACAGGTTGGCTGTAATAAAATCTTTGAATTTGCTCCAACTATGTTCCTTCATTGAACACAAAGTAAAAAACAAATTTTAAAACAAAACTAAAGCTATATTTACAATAAATAACACAATACACTTATAATCAACAATCTTCACCACTTTCTCATCAATCCCGCAGTACAATCAAATAGCAGAGGGTTTTTAAATTCTCCTCGCATATCAAGCATATAGTGCATCCATCGGTTCCTAATTTTCAATGGTAACTGCACTCTGGCGATATTCCTGGCTTCCTTACAGCAGACATTTTCTAAAGGAACGGTCATCATACGGTTCTTTCCAAAAGGTGTGTAGGTGATGAATGTGAGGCTCTTGCCACCTTTGTTGAGGACTAAGTAGCGGACGGAACGGAGTGTGTACATCCAGATCATTGCTAGTGAACCACCACCTGTAATAAATAAAATGATACTGTTATGGAGAGCGTTATAAACCCTAAGACAGCACACCTAGTGACCAAAAGATGAAACTTGAAGCTTGGAACTCCAATACTAATTGAAATGAGACTAATACTAACCAACCAAAACAGAAACAGTTCCTAAGGCATTCCTGTACTTGTTTTCGCCGAGGTTTATTCGCCTAAACCACGGTGTATCATCGTCAATGGTAGATTTGTCGACCGGCGCGTCCCTCAAAGTTGTGAATGCAAACAATCCCAAATATGTCCAGAACATATACTGAACTATAGCAAATACATTCATGTACATAAAAAACTTCGGGTTCTCGTATTTAAATAGCATTACGTCTTTAACTACGTTTGTATTCACATCATGAATAGTTCTTGTTGTGACACTACCAGATGCTGTTCTTGTGTTATTTACAAGGGGTTTATATATAGTGCTAAATCTTGATGCTACAGCTCGCTTGAGTACTGTTGATGCAATCGATATTATTGACATTTTGCGGCGTTTTCTTCAAGAAGTAAACATTTAAAATTGGTTTTTGTATTTTATAACCTAAAACGAAAACCTGCTGCTTAAGTACTTTTGTCAATGTCAGTCACCTGTCAGTTGTCAGTTAGCATTCAAAACAAACATGGCTACTCGATGGTCCTTGGTCTATCTGAGGGTCCACCAGCGTCATCACTTGTTTACAAGTTAATTTATAGTACTAGATGTACTTCTATAGGAGCTGAACTGGCTAGATGGCTGTCGAAAAAAAACTGAATATTGCACAGTCACGTGCTTGTCGGGGCCCCCTAACATGCGGGGCGAGTAGCATTTGTTACGTAGCTAATTCGGTGACTGGCTCTATGAAGTTATCGCCAAACTTAATGGTGGCACAATTAAATGACTATGCCATTTCTACAAACACATACAACATTTTGCAGTAGGAAACAATCCAATATCTAGACACACGGCAGTGTGTCCGCCAAGTTCGAGCAAAAAAAGCGACACACCGGCCGTGGGTTATATTACACGAACCATTTCGGGCCAAATTCGACCCCCCTATAACTCAAAACCTATTTTATTTACGCACATCAAATTTCTAGTATCTGTTGAGACCCCCTCACTTATCTAAAATACAAAATTTCATTAATATACCTATTGTAGGTCTTGAGATATTGACGTCAGAAAATCGCTATTTTTACTATACACTCACTGACTGACTGACTGACTGACTCACTCATCAAAAACCTAGACCACTTCCAATGGTCGTATTGACTTGAAATTTGGCATGGAGGTAGGTCTTTATGTCAAGGTAAAGGGAAAAATCTGAAAATGGCCAAGTGTGAGTCGGTTTCAAAATAATGAAGGTGTAAATTTATACCCGGTGTAAAATACCCCTAAGGAACTAAAACGAACTAATTTATATAATATATCTTCGAATGATCGTACCGATCTGAAATTCGTTACAAAAAGGTTTGTATTTGGTCAAAGTAAAGTAAAAATCTGAAAACGGTCAAGTGTGAGTCACTTTCGAAAATAACGAATGTGTAACTTTGATCCACGAACATAATATAATGATAACATGTCGTGTCAGTTGGTAAATCTAGTCCATTTAGTTAATCTAGTTCATTTCTTTGTAAGAAACATAGTGCATATTCAAAAATCTGAAAGATAGTATAAATGAGACATTTCCTTAACTAATATATCATAAGAAAAAAATAAAATAAACAACCTCACAAAAATAAATGAAATCCCACCCAAAACAAAAATGTGAAAGACTGCCAAGTTCGATAATATGGGAATGCTTCGTCTATAAAAGAAGTGAGATCTGAATAAGTACCAAGTTCCATACACATACCTCAGTTAAAAATAGTTACTTTTTAATGATGTTACTTGGCAAGTTTTAATAGAAAATTAAATACTTGATTCATTGCGTTTAGTAGGTTTATATCAAGGTGTGTGAAAACTTGCCAAGTAACATCATTAAAAAGTAACTATTTTTAACTGAGGTATGTGTATGGAACTTGGTACTTATTCAGATCTCACTTCTTTTATAGACGAAGCATTCCCATATTATCGAACTTGGCAGTCTTTCACATTTTTGTTTTGGGTGGGTATATCATCATCATCATCATCATCATCATCATCTCAGCCATAGGACGTCCACTGCTGAACATAATATAATATATATATTATATTATGGTATATAATCCTGAAATAAACTATTTTGGCAAAATTGCCACATTCTGGAAAACCGTAACTAGTGGCGTGTGGACCTGGACTTGCACTATGGTTTAACGAACGAGTTTAAAAAAAATAACACACTTGTTTATTGCTATTCTTGGCGTCTTCGTTGTTTCATTGCAGTTGTTAAATATGCTCTAAAAGTTAGTTAAAATGTTATTTTTTAACGTGGAGCGTGATTAATATCCCTTTTGTTCTGGTTACCAGACAAACATTTGTTCGCGTTGATCGTACGCGTTTTAATAGCACCTATAACAAGATGGCTGATATAAAGGTAAGGGAAGCATTTGGCGGCATTTTGATCACTAACGGCCGAATTTATAATATGAATTGGGACTTCAAGGATTCCTGGGTCTATAAAGTTTATGAATAGGAATAAGTCCTACCAAAGAATTATTCCTAGTTCGTCTTGTCTTCTTTAATTGATTTGCGTACATGTTAGTGAAAGTACGTGTAAAACTAAAACACGTTTGAGTTCATTCACAAACAATAACTGCAATAAATTATGTTGTTTTTCTAAACAAAGAAATGCCTTTATGTAAGTTTCAACTGCGGCGTAAAACAATGGATCCTGATATACTTCATCTAAGACTTATCATTTATTACATGTCTGTTGATAAACTACCCTCAATTATTTTTTTTGCAGTCACAAGTAGATTTTGTAACGGCAAATTCTATGTTTAAAAACTGCATTGAAACTTTTTACTACCCTGTTTATTTTTT
The DNA here is from genome assembly GCA_033682625.1 of Helicoverpa zea x Helicoverpa armigera. Lineage (NCBI taxonomy): Eukaryota > Metazoa > Arthropoda > Insecta > Lepidoptera > Noctuidae > Helicoverpa > Helicoverpa zea x Helicoverpa armigera. The sequence continues at coordinate 2,043,355 of JAWIIS010000008.1, forward strand.
AATGTATGTAAAACTCTATGTATTCAAAATATCAAGGCCGCTGTTTATTTCAAAATTAATTGTCAGATGTCTTAGTCCTAATAATAGTTTAAAATTGTAATTTAAGTATAATTTAGAGATATATTTTGTCCAGAAACCTAAGAACCAAACAAGAATCAAGTATAAATTGTAATGTTATGGCTTGGTTTAGGTTTTTTTGATTATGTGTGGTCAAATAGCTCCGGAAACAGAAAATTTATGTGTTTGTGCTTTGTTTCTAAATAAAAGGAAATACTGTGGTGACAGACATGACAGTTAGTTGTCTTTTTTAATGGAGATAGGAAAAAAGTGTCTGTCATAATTTCATAAAGTTTTCCTGCGTCCCTTATTAGTTTTTCGGTGCTTTCCAGGCTATGTTCAATAAAATGACCAGCAACAGCACGGCACAAAATGGTGCGCCGGAAGCTCCGCCCCCCGCCAAAGGGGCTAAAGGTGGCTCTATAGAAAAAATATACCAGAAGAAAACACAATTGGAGCATATTCTCCTACGTCCAGACACATATATCGGGTCTGTTGAGCGGACTACCGAGTTGATGTGGGTTTTTGACAAATCCAAGGAGTGTATGGTTCAAAGGGAATTAAATTTTGTGCCAGGTCTGTATTAACTTGTATATTCTACTTTATGCTCCTAAATATCTTTCTTTTACTCCCATTTACTATAATTATTCATTAAATTTTCAGGATTATACAAAATATATGATGAAATCTTAGTCAATGCGGCTGATAACAAACAAAGGGATCCTAAAATGGATGTTATAAAAATTGACATAAATCAAGAACAGAACACAATTTCTGTCTATAACAATGGCTGCGGTATTCCAGTAGTTATGCACAAAGAAGAGAAAATGTATGTACCTACTATGATTTTTGGACATTTATTGACATCATCAAACTACAATGATGAAGAAGAAAAAGTGACAGGAGGCAGAAATGGATATGGTGCAAAACTGTGTAACATATTTTCTACCAAGTTTACCGTAGAAACTGCATCGAAACAATACAAGAAACATTTCAAACAAACTTGGGGTTCTAATATGACCAAAGCTTCTGAACCTAAAATTAAAGAACCTGGTAAAGATGACGATTTTACAAAAGTAATATTTAGTCCTGACTTGGCTAAGTTTAAGATGGAAAAACTAGAAGATGACATTGTAGCTCTGATGTCTCGAAGAGCTTACGACATTGCCATGTCAACACAAGGCGTCAAGGTGTACCTTAATGGCGAAAGATTAAAAATAAATAAGTTTAAGGATTATGTAGATTTATACATAAAAGGCAAAGAAGACGAAAATGGACAACCATTGAAAGTAGTTTATGAGAAAGTAAATGACCGTTGGGAACTGGCATTAACACTCTCTGACAGAGGTTTCCAACAGGTATCATTTGTGAACTCCATTGCAACCACAAAGGGTGGTAAACATGTTGACACTGTCTCTGACAGCATAGTTAAGAACGTTCTAGAAATAATCAAGAAGAAAAATAAGGGTGGAGTTAATATAAAACCAGTGCAAGTAAAAAATCACATGTGGTTGTTCATCAACTGTCTGATTGTAAACCCAACCTTTGATTCACAAACAAAAGAGTACATGACCCTACAAGCAAAGAGTTTTGGTTCAAAGTGTAATTACTCAGAGAAATTCATGACGGCAGTGTCAAAGTCTGGTTTAGTGGAGTCTGTGTTGACCTGGGCGAAGTTCAAGGCTCAGACTGAGCTGGTGAAGGCATCAGGCAAGAAGCAGAGCAAACTGAAGGGCATACCGAAGTTGGAAGATGCTAACGATGCTGGTACAAAGAATGCACATTTGTGTACACTGATCCTCACTGAGGGAGACTCAGCTAAGTCCTTGGCTGTGTCTGGACTTGGTGTGGTAGGTCGCGATCACTATGGCGTCTTCCCATTGAAGGGTAAGCCTCTCAACGTCAGAGATGCTTCACACAAGCAGGTCTTAGAGAATGTTGAAATAAACAACATGATCAAGATCCTTGGACTCCAATACAAAAAGAAGTACAACACAGTTGATGATTTAAAATCATTGAGATACGGTAAAGTGATGATCATGGCTGATCAGGATCAGGACGGATCTCACATTAAAGGTTTGATTATCAATTTCATACATCACAATTGGCCAGAATTATTGAAGCTGCCGTTTTTAGAGGAATTTATTACTCCTATTGTAAAAGCTACTAAGAAAGACAAGGAACTATCATTTTACTCGCTGCCTGAATTTGAGGAATGGAAGAACAATACGGAAAACCATCACACGTACAATATCAAATACTACAAAGGTTTGGGTACCTCCACATCCAAGGAGGCTAAAGAATACTTTCAGAATATGGAACGTCACAGGATTCGGTTCAAGTACGCTGGACCAACCGATGACCACCACATTGAATTAGCATTCTCGAAGAAGGGTGCCGATCAACGCAAAGAGTGGCTCACCAGTCACATGGATGAAGTGAAACGCAGGAAAGAAATTGGTCTTCCAGAGAGATATTTATATACAAAAGATACTAAAGCGGTTTCGTATTCGGATTTCGTTAATTTGGAGCTGGTTCTCTTCTCTAATGGTGATAATGTTAGGTAAGAAATCCCTTCAGAATATTCTGTAAAACTGAATTCATTCAAAGTTTAAAATATTTCATTATTTTTTCGGTTTCCAGGTCAATACCTTCCATGGTAGATGGTTTGAAGCCCGGTCAACGTAAAGTTATCTTCACATGTATAAAGAGGAACGACAAACGAGAGGTGAAAGTGGCGCAACTGGCTGGTTCCGTTGCAGAACACTCAGCTTACCATCACGGTTCGTATTATACCTACGTATTATAAATAATTGTTTTTACATAGCTAATAACTATTTTGTAAGGTTGAGTAATATAACAAGATAGCAGATTATTAGCCCATTAAATAGATAAGTGACACTCTTGAACAGGCCTTGAAATCCACTTCTGTTTGGTATCAGGAATTCTATGATTTTCAATTTGTAAATGTTAAAAGTTTTTGTATACACACTTTCAAAGTTTTGGCCTGAAAACTGACAAATCAGCTATTCAACTTAGGAGTCATGATTGTATGTATTCAACATGCTTTTTTTTGGCGTTCTTAAAAATCTTGTGTAAATCTTGTCTGAACTTCCCTTATTATAAATGCAGCTGAAAATTAACTTGATCTTGCACTGTGCATGGTCACAGAACTTATTGGAGACCTTTTAATGATATTTTCGTTCTGTTTTTCGACAGGTGAACAGTCCCTAGCGATGACGATAGTGAACCTGGCCCAGAACTATGTGGGCTCCAACAACATCAACCTGCTGGAGCCGCGCGGTCAGTTCGGTACGCGGCTGTGCGGCGGCAAGGACTCCGCCAGCCCGCGGTACATCTTCACGCTCATGTCGCCGCTCACCCGCCTCGTCTTCCATCCGCATGATGATCCACTGCTAGTCGTAAGTGTTATATCTGTAGCTATATAGTGATAGTGGGGCTCCAACACAACCTGCAGGAGCCCTAGGACAGTTCGGTACATAAGATAATAGGTAGGTCTAGGTAGTCCAACAACATTGAAGACCACGTAAATGTCGGTCCTGCGCCTAATCTCCCCGGTCGTGTCGGATTACCGTCCCATCAGGCTATAAGAATGAAGGTATAAGCAAATGCACCTGTGTCCAAGCAAATGCTTGTGCACTATAATATGTCTTGTACAGCTGGCTGATCTCCTTATATGAGAACTGCCGCCGTGGTCGAAAGCCTAGGACGCCATTATTATTAGTTCTTCATGACTCCAAAAATTCTATAAACTTGTTAGAGAACATGCAACTAAAATTTTCAAGTCCTGTGTTAATAATATCAAATTCTTACCTTTTTAGCACGACTTCGAAGATAACCAGAAGATTGAGCCGATCCAGTATATCCCGATCTTACCCATGGTGCTGGTGAACGGCGCTGAAGGAATCGGCACGGGATGGTCTACCAAGATACCCAATTACAACCCCAGGGATATTGTTGAGAATATTCGGTAAGTACCGTTCAATTATATGCAGAAAAGACTACGATTTCTCATATAAACAAAATTGAAACTTATATAAATATAAAATACTAGCTTTTGCCCGCGACTTCGTTCGCGTGGAAAAGTGACTTCTGGCAGATTTTTGGCTTGACTAATAGATGGCGCTTGACTGATATATGTCCGGAATAAATTTTATTTTTTATTTTTGTAACAAAAACTATCCTATGTCCTTTCTCAAGTTCCAAACTATGTCCGTACCAAATTTCACACAAATCGGTTCAGTAATTTAGGCGTGAAGAAAAGACAGACAGACAGAGTTACTTTCACATTTATAATATTAGTTAGGATAAATCATGAAAACAATATTTTTTTTGTGAACAATAAAATTGAGGATGAGACAATCTTAAACATAAAAAGCTGTTACCATTTTTTTTTATACCTGTAACAAATCCAATGGTTTCTGACTTCCTAAAAGTTGAAGGGTTGTATTTTTTACTTGGGTGTATTTACGAGTAATGTAACTGCATAAAATTTTAATCATGTGTTCGCGTATTGTAATAGTGTATTTTTTTCAGGCGAATGTTAGACGGCGAAGAACCAAAACCCATGCATCCATGGTACAAGAACTTCCGCGGCACTATCGAAGGTTTTGGCGACAAATACGTCATATCCGGCGAGGCCGCCATCTTGCCCGGCGAGAAGATAGAAATCACTGAACTTCCGATCGGCATGTGGACTCAGAATTACAAGGAAAATGTTCTCGAGCCTTTGTTGGGGAATGACAAAGTGAAGCCTGTTATATCTGAATATAGGGTAAGTAGAAAAACTTGGCTGGTATTTCCTTTCATACGTTTTAACTATTCCACTTTTTAAAAATGTTGAGTTTTACCATGTAAAAAGTATTGATAGATGAATCAGCTATATCTGGAGGAATCAAATCTTGTATTTTTGAATTTTCAATTTTGAATATGAAAGGCTTTTAGACCTAACAATGAATCCGTATGATTCCCAGTTTTTTATCCATATTGTTTAAAAAATTGTGGAGACCTCACTTCCATCTATCTTATTGTGAAATATGATATCTTCTGTCTTTAACCACCCTTCATTCACAAAGCTAAGCAGCTAGCAAGTCATTTATCGAAGTCCCTTTGGATTTCTGTCTCTGGAGTCCTAACCACTGGTAGCTTGGACCTTGTGCCTGATTTTGGTGGCCATGTATTGTTTATGTATGATTAAAAATGTAAATTTTGATTAGGTAAATAAATAGCGTAATACTTGTTACAGGAATACAACACAGACACAACAGTTCGGTTCGTAGTAAGCCTACTCCCTGGCAAGTTGGCCGAGGTTGAAGCTGAAGGAGTGCACAAGGTGTTCAAGCTGCAGACCACAATCTCGCTCACCTGCATGAACGCGTTCGATCATAACTGCTGTCTTAAGAAGTAAGTGTAGTTTTATCTTTCTTAGATGACGTAGGTACTGAAGTGGAGTTTGTGTGATTAGGAAAGTTTTGAAAGGGTGATGTTTCGTAAAATCGCAAAACACGGTTATGTTATTTGACAAGAGAAATACGTAATGAATAAAATATAAATATTTCTGAAATATACCTGCTGTAAAAAAGCCACCGCTAACCACAACGCTAAGATCAATTTGTTACAAAATTAGAAGTAAAAATTGCCTGATTAGGCTTAGATTTAAACATGCCTCAACTGGGAAACATTGAAAAGGAATATTTCTTTTTTAACACAAGTCTAATATTTCTCAAAAAAATAATTAATTTACCTAAAGCTAAATATTTATTTATTTTATTTCTAAACCATAAACTCAACTCAACAGATACGACAAAGTAGAAGAGATCCTTCGTGATTTCTACGAGCTCCGGCTAAAATACTACGCGCGACGGAAAGAGTACCGCGAGGGACAGCTGCAAGCCGAAGCCGACAAGCTGTCCAACCAGGCCAGGTTCATACTCGAGAAGTGTGACAAAGGACTTGTTGTGGAGAACAAGAAGCGAAAGGTTATGGTGGAAGAACTTATGAAGAGAGGTAAGTTATAAATGTTATATAATTTGAGCTCTGAAGTTGGTGGTCAATTGGTTCTTCTAAAAGTGTAATATTGTGAATTAAGACATGAGTCGGACTTTCAAATGCCTTTGGCATAACTTTAAAAAAGTCTACCAAAATAGGAAGTTTATTTACACTGGCAAAATCTTGATTATACGAGTAACGACACTGCCGAACCGTGCTTCTAGTCGGCTATCTAATTTGTATCTCTCGATGGAATCCTCAAAGATTGCACTTTCTTTTAAGAATAACAATATTTTTCCTTGTACTATAACTTTTAATCTTTCCAGGCTACGCTCCCGACCCTATCTCGGAATGGAAGAAGCGAGCCAGCAAGATGCAGGGACTGACGGCGCTGGACGACGAACCCGTCGAGTCCGAGGACGAACCCGAACCTGAACCCGAGAAGGGGAAACCTGTTGATCCTGGTACGTTTATTAACACATAATGTCTTTTATTAGCATACCATATGCAGGTGGGACTTTTATAAAGTAGAAACAATATGGAGGGTAGGGGAGAGCTTATAGAACTTGAAGAGTAATGCAGTTATTTATAACAAAAAAAAAACTCGAAGAAAATAATGTGTCCGCATCTGCATAAATCCACAGTTAGCATTTATGACAGTTCTCAAAATGTTTTGAAATGTCTACACTCAATTTCTTACCGTTTGCAAAAGCGAGTAGACAAAAAGATTTGAATGCGTCTCATTGCCGCATATTACTTTTAAAAGTTCTTATGGTACATCAAAAGCGTTAGATCTGTAGTTATTAAAAACGTATATCATTTACAGAGAAAGCATTCCAAAACCTAAAAGAAGTGAAGAAGTTCAACTACCTGCTGGGCATGTCTATGTGGATGCTGACCAAAGAGAAGAAGGATGAACTGCTCAAGCAACGAGACCAGAAACTGTCCGAACTTAATGCGCTCAAGTATGTATCATGTTTTTAGCTCTTACTCGCGGCTTTACCTGTGTAAACTAAGTTAGGAAGGCTAGACGTTCGATTGAACGGCTATTTCAATCAACTGGCTGCCACATCCATCATCCATCATCAGCCTATCGCAGTCCACTGCTGGACATAGGCCTCTCCAAGTGCACGCCACTGAGATCGATTTTCGGCTGCCACATGCATATGACAAATTATAATTTAAACAAAAATTATTGTAAAGTGTTACTGGATTAGCGGAAAATGTCGGCTTTAGGCGCTTGCTACGCTCGAGACTTTTCGGTGTTTAATACTTTAAAAATCTTCGAACTGCCTAAAAATTGTGTAGTGGATTGAAAACACTGCTAAATATCCTGGGGCGCCGAAATTGCTAAAGCTGACTTCCTAATGTGATGTACGCAGATATATGTATGTACTTTAAAATGCTAGTATGTAATGTAAATATTTATTCGATGTTTTGTAATTGTCCAGGGCTAAAACGGCAGCGACTTTATGGCAGGAAGATTTAGACGAGTTCTTAGTAAGACTAGAAGAAGTTGAGGAGAAGGAACGACAGGAGGAATCTTCTGTTAACAAGAAGACTGCTAAATTCGCCGTGAGTGACTCGCTAGGCTTCCTATTTATTAAAATTTAATTACATTAATGTCTTCTTTGACACAATAAATGGAAATATTTGCACTATTGTTTTAAATATTTTGTACTTACGTTATAATTTTGTGTTTATGCTTACTAGATGGAAAGGATAAAGGTAGGGTCTTTCTTTCCTTTTACGATATTATTTTTCCTGTTGGAAAAAAATTGAGTTATTCTCAATTTTAATTCAATTGGCTTATCATAACAAGTTAATATAAATATTTATATTTCAGAACGCAAACAAGAAGAACCGCAAATCCCTGATGGACGTCGCTCCGGCAGAGAACGGCAGACGCGTGGAGCCCAAGATATCTGAGGACCTCATCAAGAGGATCCAGGCCGCTGAGAAGGCCAAGACTAGGAAAGAGATTAAGAAGGAATATGATCCTGTAAGTAATGCTTATACAACCTGTATGGTCAGCTGTAGTATGGCTGACACATTTTTAACCAACTTTCCAAAAATAAGGTTTTCAATTCGGATGCTTGTATGTTTCGGATGTTTTTATGAGTGACTATGCCATAACCCCCTCTTATCCTTGATATAAACGCGGTCCTAAAAAAGTACCGGTTTTACTAAGTTAACGCTCTAAATCTAGTAAAGTCTAAGTAAAGTCAAAACCCAGTACTTTCGGAAGGCACGTTTATTGTGCCCAACTGCCATTTATATCAAATGATTAATTAAAACACACTTTTAATAGACATCCCAAAAAGAGGAGGTTGTGAACCTCGTCTGATTTTTTTTTCTACTCATCTCGATTTCGTAAAGTCTGAAGTCTTTTATTCAATAGTTAACTGGAACGGTTTTCTTTCCACAGGATGATCCAACAGGCATCAGTCCAATAAGTGCGGAGAAGAAGCCGAAAGCCACTCGAGTGAAGAAGGAAAAGGCTGAGAAACCAGAGAAGGAGAAGGTTGATAAGGCTGGTGGCGATGGACTGAAGCAAACCAAACTTGGATTCAAGAAAGAAACTAAGAAGGTATTTACTTTTCTCATTATGGTCAAAGCCCAAGTACTCGCATTTTTAATGATATATTGGCTGATTTTTCCGTCAGTGGTTTCACCCGCTTCTTGAGGGAACTACTACATTAACTATCAATTATTTTTGGTATGTATAAAACGACTTGCCATACACAGATAAACCCAGAAAAAAAAGTATTAAGAAATTATGTAAGTGCCTTAGAAATAAATAAAATAACCTTAATAAGAAGGGAATTTCTCCTGGTTCCAGATAAACAGAACGATAATAAGTCTATATATTATTCTGCTGTTTAAGCTATTTTACTGCCGAGATTTCTAACTAGATTCTGCGTGAAAACGGAACAAATATACTTATAATCTTTCTTGTTTACAGTATTAATAAAATAGGATAATAAAGAACCATTATTGGTCAGTAAGGTATCTTTCAAATATTAGCGTGTTATTTAGAATATTGGTATATCTTTATTAATTATGGGTATAATTTATGTTGTTTTCTCGTGTCCAGAAGCGCATGACGTTCAGCGGCAGCAGCTCTGGCGGGTCGGGCTCGGAGGCGGAGGAGCCCGCGCCGCCGCCCAGGGAGCGGGCCAATGCACGACGAGCTGCTACTAAGGTACACCTTATTATAATTATGTATTGTTGAAAACATTTGACCCACATTCTGAAGTCAAAAAGTTCGTAAATAATCGCTGTTCTGTTTGTCTTCGAGAAACATCACGTAGAAGTGATAGTTTATGTTTAAAGGAAATAAAGTTTTGTCTCAATTACTCTCAGTATAATGTCCAAAATATTTCCTATGGTAACTAATAGCCTGAAATAGGGGCAACCTTTAATTAGATATCACGTAAAAATTAAGTTTTGTTTGTGCGTGTAATTCTCAGGATAACATCTTTGTATACACAACTTCTATAAAATCTAAATATTCTTTAAACACACAGGTTCAAAAGTACAAAGACGGGTCAGACGACTCAGACTCAGGGTCAGAAGTGGAGTTGTTAGACAACAAGCTGGAGTCTGACAACGAGGCGCCGCGTGCTCTGTCCGTCAGTGACGATGACGACGACTTCGCTATTAAGAAGAATAATAAGAATAAGAAACCTGCCGAAATGGATTCAGGTATGTAAGAACCATTAATTTAGGACCCCACTATCTTTTGATTTAGCGACAATACGTGAAAGATATCTATGGTATGAGTTCAAAACATGGATATGTCTAGAAGCCTGCAGAGGTCCTGTATTGGCGTTAATGTCAACAACAAAACCCGCGATATTTAAAAATAGTACTAGTTACTTAATCATTAGTCTGCGCAAATGCTTGTGCAGTATTAATAATTTGTCCTGCGCAGATGACTGATCTCTTTAGAAGAAAACAGCCGCCGTAGTACAATTTTCTGACAAGCACAATAGAATAGAAAAGTCGTTGTCTTGTCCATGTAGTGCTAAACAATTTTCACGTACATAAATAAATCAGTTCATCTGTTTTTTTTACAACAACAAGTTGTATAATAAATAAACAATTTGCATTTGATGTTTAAGACGTTTTCGACCCTATTGTTGAAGAGCCAAAAACTGAAGAAAAAGAGGCGTACGAAGAGGGTGCGTGATCTGTTGTATCAAGTTTTTAAAATACTTGTATTTTTAATTTCAAACATGTACATAATTTGATACCATATTCATGAGTAAATATGTATGTTTACAATTTATGTATATAGGTTTCATGTTTTTTTTCATAGTGAAGGGTAAAATTTGATGTGTCGTTACTTTGCATAGAAGTTGCATTATTCAGTTGTTATTTATTATTTTAAGAAGAGTAATTATTTAATTAGACAATTTTGCAAAATATTCCAACTTAGTCAGCATATGTACTACCTCATGTAAAGCATCCTCCATGCAAAAAACCTTTCGATATTTACCAACTATAGATTAGGTACTTACAGAGCTTATATTTTTTTACAGACTGTCTCTTTGATTCCCTAATCGAGGAGACTAAAAATGAAGAAAAAGTGAAGAACAACGGTGCAGCCGACCTCACGGTTCTCTCAAGCGACGAGGAAGAAGTGGTTCCTCCTTCTCCGCCGAAGAAGAAGGCTGGACCTAAGAGGAAACTCCTCAATGATGACAAGAAACCCAAGAAGAGGCCTGCTAAAGAGATGCTCAGTGATGACGATGATGACAGCATATTTGATAGTAAAAAGGTCAGTTGATTACTTTTGCTAATAGTTAAACTATGACTAAGAATCTTATATGATTATGTTAAAGGGAATCTGTCGATTGAAAAATAGTTCTCTAAATTACCTGATTGACAGTGTAGTTTAAGTAAATTTTTACTTAGGAGAATAATATATGAAGAAATAAAATGCACTATCCTTTGAGTAAAACTACTGGGTAATCAAATAATGTTCTAGTATTTTTGATCTTGCCAGTTATCTTTCCACCCATAACAGTTCTATGTATTCGATTGCATTATTAAATACAAATAATATAACTGATTATTCTCCTACAGGACCAAAAGAAGAAAGCGGCGCCAAAGAAAAAGCTAAAGAAGAAGGTGTCAGACTCGGAATCAGACGCCGCCAGCGACACAGCAGCCCCGCGCGGGAACGCGAGGGCGAGGGCTGCCACCAAGTACACCTTCAGTGATAGCGATGACTAGCGACATGTAAGTATACTGGTTAAAACGGTTTTAAAATTGACGGATTTTTTGACCCCTACACTAAAATAGAGGTTCAGTTTCAACCATGGAGTTCAAAATTGACTAGCAGAGATGTTATAACGCAAAATCTTCTGAGAAAGTAGCATGACAAAATGCGGAGGGTTCGGGGGACGAGGAACGTTACTAGCTCCGCTCTTACACGCCTTTTATAGAATCCGCCCCTGTTTAAAAATAAAATCACCAATCAATCAAGACCAATCTTTGATAGATAAATTTTGATTTGAGATCGCCTCATTAGTTCTAGTAACTGATCAGTGTGATCACGCTTACCATACGTTGTTTGACCTACAAGAAGGCGCCTGACCTACCTGCTTTATGGCATCTCCGCTTATCTTTCCTTTCTCGGAAAATATTTCAAAGTACCTTCCTTATTACTTCCTAGATTTATAAAAAATACATGGTCCAATTTTTAAACCCTTTTTAACCATAAATAATATTTCTTCAGATACAAACAGTATTGAGGGGACAGCGATTTGAATCTACGCCGCAGCATCGCTGCTGGTTGCGGCGCGAAACTTTATTATAATTTATACTTTAGGACTACGTGAACACGTTATTTTTATACCGGCCTACAGTCTGTGACTGAAATACAACTTAGTAAGAGAACTTTAAACTACAAAGTTATTTATAATTTAGATCTAATTAGCTAAATTAATTATTAATTAGCTAAGGTAAAGTATCGTCTGGCACGTTCGCTCAAAGACACGATATTCGAAATTTTACTGATAGACCATCGAGCAAATTCTGTAACGTTTAGTTAATTTTTTATATGAGAAATTGTAAATAGTCTTAGTGTAACCTTATTCATTTTCTTTGTATTCTTCAATTATTATTTCTTTCTTTATTTCTCTTATTTTTTAATATCTTGATAATTCATTATCAAATTGTGTGTTGTCGTTAATAATTCTTTAATGTTGTATTCGTGATTTTTTCCTTAATATTTTGATAATATTGTGAACAATACGATGAATTTGGGTTACATAGTTAATTCCTTACTTTTACGTTACAAATGTAATTTCTCGATATAATTTGTTAATTATAACAATGTAAATAAATAAACATTTGAAAATGTTTAGTTTTATTTTGTTATTTCGTAAATTGTGACATTCCAAGTAGGTAGTTCTTAAACTTCGGGGAAACGTGATGAGGAAGAAATTGAAAATAAAACAAGTTTTAAGTTAAAATTTACACAATATTATTTAATGTAAAAATATTTTAATTTCGTCTGTTACTTCTAAGTTGCATTGCTTCTCACACTGTACATAGTTTGAAATGAGATTTTGTTTAGTTTACATGACTTTCATACAAATACTCAACATCTCTCAAGTTTTACTAAAAAGTATTTTTGTCGGGGATTAACTCAAGAAAGAGAAAGACAGATGTTTGAGCAGCCCTTAAAATTGAGTAGCGTGTAAGTATTCGGTCGTAAAGCTTAGGTAGATTCCGATAAACTGGAAACAACTAAAGGTGGGTAAATTCTTGTTTCATTTAAGAACATTTTAATGAAATTATTTGAATCGAAAACATAAATACTTAGCCAACATCTCAATATCATAAAATGATTGTTTTTCTGTATCAGCTTTTTGTACCGTCTATCCAGACTTCGCTTAAGCCTAAAACACTCCTACAGTAATGGGTAAATTAATATGGCATTTAATTCTGAGTGTTTTGCTTAACCGATATTACATATTTACATTAAATTAATTATTTATAAAATATATATATTTAGACAAATTGTTACTACGTATTAAAATAAGTACAATTACAATAATATTCTATAGATTAATTCTTAACTAAAAAAATATATTTATTTAATGGTTTTATTGACATTTTAATAAAATTAGTATTTTTATTTATAGATCTACAGATAGGTGTGTAGAAAGAATGTTAGATTGTAGTTTTCAATATTATATTGTCATTGATACAGACAATATTTATATGAAGCCCTATTCCAAAAATACGGCGATTTGGGCCTAAATTGGAAAGCCACCGTGGCTGAGATTTTCTCAAAATATTTTTTTTATCAATTATCAATTTGTTATTTACAAAAAGACGTTAGATGGTGAGAGAAAAGATTGTCACATCTCCAGATCACTATTTATTATAAATGACCTATTTACCAGATTATCCATAACAAGATGAACTTATCTGATATATAAGTAAGTAGTAGTGGTCTTTTTTGGAGATGGCAAAGTAGATATAATTATTGAATTAGGTATCTACACCTTTTGTTTCTTTCAAACCTTTGTATTATGCCAAAGATTAACACATATAAATTGTTAAAAAATGTCGATCTAAACCCTTCCCGCGGAAGATCAAACGAAAATAAATTTCATCTTTTACAAGAAAACATTTTCAGTACCTACTAAGTTTGCTTTCTCTATCCGAGTAACCTTTCGCACTCTCCCTGTCGGAATACTTTCCGTTATACTTATTGTACCTATCACTGTTGCCATTTTTAATGTACTGTTTTTCACTGGCGCTGTAGTGGATCTCTGAGGGTCCTATAGTCTTGGACCAGTGGTGGGTCCAGTAGAAGTCGTCAGGGTACCGAGGGTAGGGGTTCTCTCGGCATAGCACCACGCAGTAGATAAGACTGCCTACTAGTGTGATAAAGCCGAATATCAGGAAGACTATGCCCAGGATCCTGGAAAAAGCAAAACATTATAAGAGATGTTATCCAAGCGTGTTCTTTATCTCATGGCAAACTGGTAACGAATAGTTTAGATGAAGAATTTTGCAATTATCAGAAATTATTTATTCTTAACTGTACTTTTTCAAAGTCCGAAGTGGCTTTTATGAAGGTTACCGGACTGTGAAGAAACGGAGGCCAGGGCACCATGTAGGATAGAAATTTCCTGAATATGCTATAATTTCTTTTAAGTAAAAGATATTTTCATGCTTTAACTTAATTATTTATAATAATTATTGTTATATTTTTCTTATGTATCTATTTCCAACAAATCGGTCAGCCAGCACTTTCTATATTCAGAGCAAGTCCCAAAGCGTTTTTTACCACATTATTCTCAACTCACCATACAAACAGCGGTTCAAAGAACTGCAGCACGATCACAAAGCCGAGCGTGACGAGGATCAGCCCCAGGTTGAGCAGCAGCATCAGACAGCACATGCCCTTCACGTTCGGACAGAACGGGTTCGGCGCTGCCATCGCGTCTACTTTTACTCCTGCCTGGAAATGGGTTTGGTTAAACCATTGTCAATATTGGCGTAAGTTTGCTAGCAGTTTCAGTAGCTTCCTAAGGCCTAACTACTTTCTGTACCCGGAGAAATAATATCAAAAAGTAAGCTATATTACTGAGTTTCATCGAAATTCATTTTTGCGTGAAAGAGGAACAATCTATAGAAGAGATGCAGATTGACTGCCTTCTTACGAGGACTTGTATCCACGATAATTTTAAGTTAAAATATTATTCTTACCTTCCTAGAGACTTTAGATCTGTGTGTCGAGGCCACAGATGGCGCCACCGCGCTTCTGTAGGAGTATACACTGCGGGGTGCTCGCGACTGCCGGCTGAAAACAGAAAATTCAATACGTTATATAAAGACTAGTGTTGATTTCGTGGGCAGATGTAGCCTTCAAAAAAGGTGGACACAGTCACCGAGAGTGGGGGTTGGGGAGTACATAGGGGCAATTATATAAAGGAGTTCGTAGGGGGTAGAACATAAGGCAGGGTAAAAGGCGGTAGGGACGGAGAAGGATTGATAAAATTAATCACCACGCCTCAAAAATAGAGCTCTATGGGGAAAAATATTGGCTATCTTCACCTTCACCTACTTACAAAATTACCGAAACAGTAACACGAGGAAAACCCATTCAATATACCCATAGTGATGTAAATAATTTCAGAATATAGTTCACGCCGTGACAGCATTCGTTCCAGCGCTTGGTGTATCGAGTTGCGCTCACGAGAAGCGTCGCGTCCCTAATCTTAGAACACGTATGTCACGACAAACTTCTGGTGTAAGCTGAAGGTTGTGGACTGTATAATTGGTGTGGTGCCGAATAGGGCTGCTGGCGGGGACGCTCTTCAACAAGGCAGGGTGCAGACAATAACACTATTCAGGGTTAATTCTTCCTTTATTCTTCTTGTTAACTGGAGCGCTGCTGGATTCGGACTGCCCGATCACCAAAATATGCCCTCATTATATACGCTAGAGCGCGGCTAAGTAGTCCACAATATGGCCGATGCGGCAGCCAATGGGAGCGAGGGGCGTTCCCGTGCCCTATGTATGGGAATCTTTCTGGGGCAGTTTTTAGGTGATTTGGCATACTTATAACGTTCCAGCTATGCCTATCCTATGCAACCCGATTTCCCTTATATTATACAAAAAATTCACCCTTAAAAACATCCCTTTTTAATTAGAAAACTTTAAAAAACTCAAACGGCTCTCGTTAAGGTAAGGTTTCGATAACATTCGGTTTAATTTGTCGATCATCCTACTAGCGCCGCTCGTGGCCAAAAAGGAAACTAGAATTCAAAGTACCAATACCCTAGACTTACTATTTGAATCTATTTCTAGGGTTTTTTCTAGGTTGCATAAGATAGGCATCTCACTTATATTTATTTACAAATACAAAACTTAGTACTTAACAACCTTATTTGTACTGACTATTTTAATTATGCAACCTTAGTATTCTATCTTTATAATTAAAACAATAGCAATATCTGTTTTTTATTGAAAACGTTAATCCTTAAACTAGGGCATACAAATTACACTTAAAATTAGTACTTAGATACGCTTAACTATGTTACAATTTTAGTCTTAAACTTTAAAGGAATTAAAAACAACAACAGAAAATATCTTTTAATTAACAACAGACATACTAACTATCATAAAACCTTAAAAAACTTAAACATTGATTATCACTGCTTTTATCACTTAGTTATCACTTTTACACTTATTCATCGTCGCCGACATTCTCCCCCACGGTGCGTAGCACGCCATCCTCGGAGCGCGACGATGCAGCGGGAACCAGGACGATGATTCTACGCGTTGGCCGGCGCAGCACTCCTCCCGTAGTCCTTACGTCCATCACTCGGGTTCTGCCGTCTGGCCCGGGGTAGGTTTTGATGACTTCACCGCGGGGCCACGTATTGCGAGGTAACGTGGAGTCGACTATGAGCACGATGTCGCCTTCTCGAGGGTCGTTCGTGGCGCGACCCTCTATCCGTCGTGGCATGATGAGGGGCAGGTACTCTTTCACCCACCGCTGCCAGAAGTGGTCGGCGAGCCTCTGCGCTGTTTTCCAGTTTGCCTTCCCGATTAAGTCTGTGTCGTCGAATTCTCCCGGCGCCATCGCTCCGCACGATCTTCCAAGCAGGAAATGGTTGGGGGTCAGACTCTCTTCGTCGTCGGGATCCATACTGACGGGGGTGAGGGGTCTTGAGTTGACGATGTGTTCGACTTCTGTTATTAATGTGTGAAGCACTTCTTCAGGCGGGCTTCTTTCATTGAGTACTACAGCCAGGGCCGTCTTCACTGACCGCACGAGTCTCTCCCAGGCGCCCCCCATGTTTGGGCTGCCGGGGGGGATAAATTTCCACTTGATTCCTTTTTCTTGTGCGGCCGCCTCTAGCTCTTTGTTCGCGCCAACGAAGTTAGTACCGTTGTCACTAAAAATCGTACTCGGCGTTCCTCTTCTCGCAGTCATCCGTCGCAACGCCATTATCATAGAGCTGGCACTTAGAGAGGGGGCCAGCTCCAGGTGAACGGCTCGCGTGGTAAGGCATGTAAACAATGCCCCCCACCGCTTCTCAACCCTTCTGCCAACGGTGACTTGCATGGGGCCGAAGTAATCGACTGCAGTGCAAGTGAACGGGAACTGATGGTGTTGTAGTCGCTCGCTCGGTAGGTCGCCCGTCGGAGGTATCGCGGGGACACTCTTCCTTGTTCTGCACCATTGGCAGCCATGTGACACTGCCTTTACTGCGGCCCTTAAACCGAAGATCCAATACTTTTGTCGCACTTCGTTCATGACTGTAGCAGTGTTGCCGTGAAGAAACTTCTTATGATAATGTTGAATGATGAGCTGCGCAATTCTGTGTTTTCCGTCTAATATAATAGGGTTCATTTTCCTTCGCTCTTCGCCGCGAAACTTCATCGTCCTGCTTCTTAACTTAATGATATCGTCATCATCGATGTACACGTCGATTTTCTTAAGTTTACTTGCATTTTCGAGGGGTTTTTCTTTTTTCAAACTTCTTATTTCTGTTGCAAAACTGTCGACTTGACTTATCCTTATCAGAATCTCTTCGGCCTTCCTTATGTGTTGTTGCTCTATAGGTGCGTGTAGAGGTTTCTTAGACTTGGTGATGGCTGGTTGATTGGGGGTTCGCTTCTTGTCCTTCTGTGCTCTTCTCTGCGGTCGCCAAGGCTCGTCTTCTTTGCGCACGGCAGTAGTGGCTGCTTTACGGGTCTTCTTCAATAAGAGGTATGCGAAGGTGACCACTCTGGCCGTGACGCGCAGCAGTCGCTCCCAGCTTGAAAATCTTTGTAAATCAATTAAGGCCTTCCCTTCTGTTGCTGCAGCCACCACTTGCTCCTTGCTTTTTTCCTCCGGTAATTTGCCCGCAGACTTGAAATCGTGTAGAGGCCACTCTTGTTCTGTTTGTCGAAGAAATGCGGGGCCTTGGAACCATCTTGATTTGTGACTGAACTCGGCCGGCGTTCCCCTTGTAGCGTCGTCCGCCGGGTTCTCTTTAGTGGGCACCCATCTCCAGTCCTCCGGCTTAGTGTTTTCTTCGATTTCTGCGAGCCGGTTAGCCACGAAGGTTTTAAATTTCCTTGGCTCCGCCTTGATCCACAGTAACACGGTGCTAGAGTCAGTCCAGTAGAATTTTCTTGATACTTGCAGGCTCATTTCTTCCTCGATACTAGCTGCTAATCTACTGCCAAGCAGGGCGGCTTGCAACTCTAATCGTGGAATCGACACTGGTTTTGTCGGCGATACTCTTGCTTTGCCTGCGACCATGGAGACGTGCACTTTCCCGCAGGGTTCAACTGTCCTCCAGTAAGCAACCGCCGCGTAAGCCTCAACGACGCCTTGCTAGCAGGCCCGGATCTACTTCAATCACTGTTCGGAGTGCTGCTACGCTTCAGAGAAGGCCCAGTGGCTGTCATGGCCGACATCCAAGACATGTTTCTTCGAGTCAAAGTGAGGGAAGGCGACCGAGACAGTCTAAGGTTCCTGTGGCGAGGAAGCCGAAGAACAAGCAAACCCGACGAGTACAGAATGTCGTCGATTATATTCGGGGCAGCATCATCGCCCGCAACTGTTAGCTGATTGTAAAAAGACTAGAACAGTTGATGGTATCTACAGCTTTCTTTGGATTTTTGGACTTTCAAGATCGTCTAGAGTAAAATACAAATTACCTACCAGTTTACCTTCAAATGAAAAAAAAAACTGAATTCTATTAAACTGTTTCAAAACAAACCTTCAACCTTTATCCTTATTTATCCCTTCTCCCTCGGACGCTGGCCATTCAGACGTGTTGAATAAAATCAGTCAAATTCGTCAAAGTACCTACTAGGAGTGCATAGCTTCGAGGACACTTACCGACGCCAGAACGAGACCAGTCTGTGACATCCCAGCATGGAAATTATTTTAAAGCAAAACGCTGTAAGAGTAATTTTGGTGATATCACGCCAAACTTTTCTCCATCTTCTCCTTTTACTAACTAACTACTAACTCCTAGATTCGAGATTTATTTGCCGACTTTCAAGTTACTGTTACAAACTTTTTATCGTCCCACTCCGGAGTCACACGGAGAAGGATTGAACATTAATCACCACGCTTGCTCAATGCGGGTTGGTGATTTCAGACTTTATAGTCCAGGTTTCCTCAAGATGTTTTCCTTCACTTTTTTATAAGCCAAGATATACTTGGAAAGGACAAAAAAACTTGCATTGGTAGGTACTTGCCTGACCTGGAGTCACTAGTCCACTACGACTTTCAAGTAGGTACAACAAGATAAATAGTTCGAACAACTAAAGGAAACATTGAAAACTGTGACAATCTATTTATTTTATCATTCCTATAGATCCATGTTATCCACGTAGATATCTACTTAATTTACCTACTGGTATTTCAGGTATTTGAAATACTGTCTGCTTTAAGATTAGCCCATTATGTGTCCATTCAGTAAATAACGACATACTTATAACAACTAAGTAGTAGACAAAATTACTAGTGTAGGGCAAAGTAAAAACAAAAAAAGTATCGATACACCTGTTATCGTTTCTTTACAACAGTTTCTTATCTTCCAAGGTTTTTTGATCCATGTCATCAGTCGCCTTGACCTTCATTCTTTGTGCTTAACAATCGGATTGATCTGAACCAAAGTCGTGACCGACGGGTTAGCGTCGCTGGTTACACCTTACGTTGACTCTATTCGAGATGCAGTCGCTTGAAAGTATCGATTACTGCAGGAATTGTGAATCGATTAGTTTATTTGGGTTCAAATTTCGCTATTGTGATTATTTTGCAAGTTAAACGGAAATTCATGCAACTGGATAAAATTAATTTTTCATCCCACCATCTCGGAAAGAGTAGTTTTACCCTTTGATATCTGAGCGCAAAAGCCGTTTTTATCCTCTAGAGCGGCAAAGTGATTTGAATTTAGAACATCGTGTGCAATACTCCATTTGTGACAATCTTGATAAGACTTTTCAAACAAATACATATTAAACAAATAGAATACTGCTTAAATTAATTATTCAATTAATTAAGTAATTTTTATTTTTGTTTTTACATAGATTTTCAACCTCGTTTCATTTTTAAACTGAGTTTTCAAATAAATGAACTTTAATAGGTACTTCTTTATAATTTGATACTCGTATGTGCGCGCCATTTTGTTTTTTTGCATTTAGTAATTTCCTCGAAGAGGTGGGATGAAAAGTTACGTGTTGCACTCGAGTGCAAAGATTTTTCACCTTGTGCTCTTTTGATTCCCTCGCTATCGCTCAGGATTCTAATTATTGAAACACTCGCTACGCTCGTGTCTCAATTTTAGAATCCTTCGCTTGCTCGGTCATCAAAATTGAGCCCGCGGTTAAAAAGCAACTTTGCACTCTTGTATAACAAATAACTATTATGTGTTTACAAGTATTCAATTAATGACTGGTCTTCATGGTGGAATAATTCAAAATTGTATACCTACCTAGGTAATATTTACTTACACAAAATATAAAATATTCTATTGGAATCTGCTCAAAAAATACTGTTTCATCACATCGACTTTGATATAAACGGCTGTCAACATACCTTCCTAAGTTATTATTACAAACAAACTTAAACTGGCGTCTAACAAGCTAAAAAGTCTACCAAAAAATATTTGATCATCCCATTTAACTTTTTTATTAATTCATTGACAGTTTAGAAAGTTTCCAAGTAAATTGACCAATAACTTCCTTTTTTATGAAGTCGGTTGAAAAAGGAACAAAGCCAGAAGTCCTTAGTCACTGTTCGATGTTCAAATATTTATTCAAACGAGATGTCAAAGTAAAAAGGTTTAAGTAAGGGCTAAAAAAGGTTTTTTGAATAAGTTGTTAAGCAGTCAACGTGTAGTTATTTTTATTTTTTTCACCGATTGAGTGCTTACAAAATAAGTTTATGAGGCCCTTTTGTTCGTGTTGACAAGGTATTTTAAGGTACCTATAGAATATTGAATTTTAACACATTCTCTTAAAACATTTGTCGATTCGATAAACATACTTTGATGTCTGTTTCAACTGACATTGCATCGTTGAAGATTCGAGTAAACTTAAAAAACTTAAACTAAACTGTACTTTTTTGGTCAGGATTAGAAATCTCAAGTTGTCGGCAACAGTCAAAGAAATGTGATGTCATGCAATTGAATTACCAAAATAGGGCAATGTTGTGGCTGTTCTCTATAAAGTTTTAGGGCTGTCATACACTAATATCATATTTGACTTAAAGCATTTTTAAGTTTATAAAGTGATCTTTTTTATAGATATCTTTTACCACCTCACTATTAATATCAATGACATGACGACTCACAACCTAAAACTAAGAACGTAGGAGTTCCTATATGGGAACGTAGCTCCTGGCTGGAGGCATTAAATTTAAGGCGTCTACAGGAAACAGTCCGGTTAAGCAGTACACGGCCTCCTAGGCTGAACTGAACGTAGCAGGTGGATATTGTGTAAATGTTCGTCACCTTTTCACGCGAAAACTATTGAACAGATTTGATACCCAGGCTACTTTTCATAAGG
Organism: Helicoverpa zea x Helicoverpa armigera; assembly: GCA_033682625.1. NCBI lineage: Eukaryota > Metazoa > Arthropoda > Insecta > Lepidoptera > Noctuidae > Helicoverpa > Helicoverpa zea x Helicoverpa armigera. Next base: position 2,064,982 of record JAWIIS010000008.1, read on the forward strand.
GTGTGAAAAAGTAGTTTCCTTGGCATGCAGCTGAATCCTCGCGGCTTTTTTTGATATGCATATTACTACTGGCAACCCTGAATAATTCCTGTATCCCAGCTACCCGAGGACAGTTTGAGAAAGTAAAATAAATTCGTTACGACCTGACATCGGCGTTACGGTAGCCACTAATGTTACCGAATTATATCGTTTTTTACTGCACTCGCTCTGTTGGTTTATAATGAATGAATTTGTTAAATGTGGTTCACACGGTTCCTTTGGGATTTTGTTGGAGAGCATTTAATCTTAGAAATAAGGGAAGATATTCTATGGACAACATTGCAAGTGCCAAAAGGCTGTTAAAAAGACGTATTAAATAAAATATGCTATGAAAGAATTTAATTAATATTAGCTTCTGCCAGCGGTTTCACCCGCATCCCGTGGGAACTACTTTCCGTACCGGGATAAAAAGTAGCCTTCCTCGATAAATGGGCTATCTAACACTGAAATAAATTTTCAAATCGGACCAGTAGTTCCTGAGATTAGCGCGTTCAAACAAACAAACAAGCAAACTCTTCAGCTTTATAATATTAGTATAGAAAAAGATATAAAATGCAAGCTTTTAATTGATTCAGCAAATGCACAAATAAAGCAAAGCAGAAACATTATAACAAAAGTAATAAAATAAGTTCTAGAAAACTGCAACCTACGAGTACATAGGTACAGTGGAGCCAATAAATCGTAACCCAGATGCCTGGGTTCGATTCCCGTGTCGCGACATCATTGCGCTGTCGGCGAGCGAACCGCGGCTGAGTTATTCTCTCAATGATTTACTACGTAACTGTATATTTGTTTGGTTTAAGCGATCATTTTGTATTGCTATTACGGCTCCTTGTAATATAGGTGTAGTTTAAGTTTTGATCGCGATTTTACTCGTAGTCTTCTAACTACAATTTTTAATTTAGTATGGGAAATCATCAAAATTACCTTCTTGGGTGTTTAGTGGAAGAAGGTGTCAGAGAAACGTCCATATTTCTTCTAAGCCTTTTAGATTTTCTTACCTTTGTCAAATGATAACTCTATCGCCATGTCACCATCTATGTTCCTAATATTGACTGTGTAGTGCTTATTTTAGATTCTCAGGTTTTGGATTGTAGGTACCTAGTTTTTTCTTAGTAGATCTTTACAAAACAATTCACTAGTTATGCCTTTGGGGTACAAACAAACCAACTGAAAATGGTTTCCCCTTTATAATAATAGTTAGGTAAGTATATTAACGTTAGATTAATTCGAATTCTACTTATAAGTCCTGTTGTTCGTTCATAAACGCCGAAACAAAGCTTGCGTGTTCTCGTATTCAAAGTAGGAACGTACGTGCGGAATGTTGGCAGTGCGCGCACGCATGATTCATGCATGCGCCGTTGAATTGCTTTATGAGCAATTTTCCATCAATTCTCGCGTTTAATGCAAAAGGTTTTGTTCGGGGGTTGGGCAAACGGGCGAGGTGAACGGCGCGTTATTGTGGCAGTCGTTTTGAAAACCATAAAGTTAGGAAAATATATGGGAAAAAATATATGTAGTACACCAGTGGTCTCTAAAGCCATGAAATATTTGTTAAGCTCCAGTGTTTTCTGAAGACCCTGAAAAAAATGCTAGTATAATTTTCAGAGCTTTTTATGTTTCTATTTACCAAAACAAAACCCAAAATTCAAGCAATTCTTTAATAAAATCGAGACAGATAACAAAAGAATCTTGCGCATCGGCAATCTAGCAGTATTTATTTGATTATAGATTTAGGTACATTATAGATCCAAATGGCTTTGAAGTATTGGCGTTCCAACCGCTCGTTTGCATATCCCAGTGACGCGGGCGCACGTATCGAGCTCCGTTGGACTGAATTAGTGGGATTTAAGGACCAAGCGGGACCCACGGGTTAACGGTACATTAACATAGTCGCTGAACTCCATTACACCATGACTTATTTACTATTAGACTATCGTCTTTCAAATTGGTTTGTGCTAACAGTCTTTCTGAGGTCTAGCAAAGCTGGTGTGTGTTTAGCTTTAGCCATTGCTTTGGCTCTTTTTATTTTCTTTTATAAACTTAAATAAATGGCTACTAGAGGCTGTGGAAATGGTTTACAGGAAACATGAATTTATACATTGTACACGAAGAGACTTTCCTTGATCAAATGGATATTATGCCGCACTCAAGAGTTGAAATGTAAATATCGTTGACTGACTGATTTACCTAAACACTTCTAATTAATCACTGAACAGCTCAAGTTCAATAACCCTGCTGAAAATAATGTGGGGACCTTCGCCATGTTTTCTTTGGGCTATTCTTTATGAACGGAATAAAAATAAGAAAATAGCTCCGTATATCCACTTGCCTGATTTCGGAGGGAGGTCGATAAGCAGCGCTGGTGACGTATACATCAGACCCTGAGTCTGCTCTCGGTGAGCCGTTGGTGTGCTGGTGCCTTCTGCCGTTCCTGTGCTCTCCTGAAGGTGATCGCGTTCGCTCGTCCATTGTCTGAAAAATATATTGCGTAAATGAATACATGTACGTAGTAAGTATTCTGCCTTCTACCCGCTCATTGAATTAAACATAACGAACTTAATTGTGGCTACCTAATGGGGATTCCTAAAAATTCTAGTCGGTGGTGGACCGTGTGGGTGGAAAATTCTCTGTGTTTTTTAGTGAAATTAAAAAAAAAAGACACTTGAGTAGGTCTCGAAAATCTAAAAAAAACTGAAGCATCTGGTTCGTGTGATTGATTGTTGATAGTTAAAAATCGCTTGACGTTTACAGTTTACAGCTGTGATTAAAATAGTTTACGACATCAAATTCGCATTCCCTACGATGTTTTGAACCATAAATTACAAATTCATTGATAAAACGTATGTACGAGTCTACATACTATATTATATTTCTAGCAAAAAATATGCGTCTGGTCGTTTGGTGCTACAAAATTAATGTTTTAATGTCTCTATAAAAATCTTTTAATTTCATGAAAACAAAAACACCGTTTTTTTCTCTAATATCGCTGGTGGATTTTTCGCTCGGATTTTTCTTGAGACAACGCTCGGCTGGGCCGAATAGACTTAAGAGCGTGTACGCTCGGTGCGCGATGTCAACTTTAGGTAATTCAACGCAAAAAACCGCGCAGACTAGCGTCGCTGCTGTGTGCGTGCCTATCATACTTCACGTATAGTCACACAAACCATTTTGATCCTTTCGAGTGAAATTGGTAGAACAAAAAATATATTATTTAGTAAATAGTTAATAGCGGGAAAATAGTGTAAGTCTATGGATGTCTAAAATACAAAAGCATGAAAATAAGTCGTTAATACTTACACTCTTTTGCAAAAAAATCGGGCACCTATGAAAACCTTGGTTTTGAGGACTTTCTACAATTTTCAACAGTACTAAATAGTCGACTGATGATTAATGACAATGTTAGGAGTTTCTGTATTTTAACCGATTTCAAAAAAAGAAAGGAGGAGGTTTCAATTAGATTGTTTTGTGATTGTTCTCAATTTGATTGTTCTCGATTTCTCAAAGACGCCTGGACCGATTTGAAAAATTGATTGTTTATATGAATGGTCCAGTCCATCCAGACCGAAAAATTGTGGTCAAATAACAACAATTGCCGGAAAGCCAAATATTGGTGAAGAGCTTGGGTTTACCATTGCAAATAAAGTTTTAAGTTATCTATCCTATATGCTTCAAAAAAAGTTATTCGAGATCAAAAGTCAAAATTTGGGTACATCCAAAATGGAAAAAAAAAATTATAGCTCGATTGGTAGCAGACATCTGCAATAAGTGATTTCTAGCCTAAGGAGTCCGCCATATTGGATTTAGACTCGCGACACATTTTTTTTCGAGTTATTCATAGCAAGCCCTTTCATTTGATACCCATATCGTAGGAATGCATTAAAAACATTTTTTTCTCCATCTTGGGTATACCGCCATATTGGATATAGAATCATACATTGTCATTAAAACTGAACATTCAAACAAAATTTCAACTCAATCGATAAAAAAAATATGCTTCAAAATTGAGCTTTAAATAGTAATGTATCAAGATTTGTTGGTCGCGCTTGAAATGTACTCTATTCTCGGTATCCACGGCAGAGGTTATTCACCCTACGCGATGTCACGGAGCGACACGTCCTCTCTCTGTGAAGCCTTGCGGCTGTCTGGTTTGAGTTGACTCGCGTGCAGCGTTTTATAGTAGTTTTTAAATAATTTATAAAAAAATAAAAACGAGAGATTAAATTATAATATAAAGTTTGTGTTTTAAAGAAAGAGTTATATTACTATAGTAAATAATTGTTATATTAAATTAAGTAAGATAGATAGGTAAAAAAAGCATTTGAAATTCACAATTTTTCACATTGTTAAAATATTTTTTTCTGAAAGATAGAGACCTAAATCAAAAAATGTTTTCAACTAACTATAGGCATGGGGATTTCGTCTATGAGTAAAAAAATAAATATGATTAGATTTGCCACTGTTTTCACATGAATTTAAGCTTCGAAATAGACGCTGAACGGGAATTTTATAAAACATCTGTTACGTTATAGGGGTTTTAAGTATTTAAACTACACAAATTGAAATTTATGTTCAATTAACTATATAGACAGTGAAATTACCTTGCGTTATTAAAAAATAACATAGTTATAGGATAAGTAGTTACTGAGAAACAGTGGTTTGAAAAGTACAATTTTAGGCCAAATGGCGCGCGGTTGACGTACACGCTCTTAAGGCTTGGTACTTATTGCTACACGCGGAAAATCCGTCAGTGTATTAATAATTTAATAAATGGGAATAACATTCGCTCAATTTCTTTAAGAGCACTTGAAAATATACTCCCAAGTCCCCAAACACAGTCTTGTAAATACTTACCGTATATTCAGATAGCGTCCTCTCCGAAGGTGCTCTATGACTGTCATTCTCATCCCTCGACGAAGCCCTGTGTATATAACCCCCAGACGACGGGGAGTCAACCCCCGACCGGTGGGTCGCCACATAATGATTGTTTTTCACTTTATGCGCCATTTTGGATTCTAAATTTGCACTAACACTGGTACATAGTTCGTCACCGGTCACGCATAGTCAGATGGTCGTTTGTAAGTGCGCATTTTAGGGTTAAGAATTTAGTGAGTGCACATAGTTTTGTTTTCGATGTTGTGATTTAGTTCATCGTTTCGTGTTTTGGTAGTATCTGTAACAAAAGAAAAGCGGGTTAGTTGATGAAGCGCTAGTTTTATATTTGTAATTTATTATGAGTAGGGTAAGTTATGAGGGTAACTTTATGGTGACTTTTGTCTATTTAAAAAAATATTAGATAAAGATCGATTAAAAATAGGTTCTATAGAAAGACTTAGACTTGTACATTTTATATTCTGCATATTCTAGTACTCCGTTGTTTCTAAGCAAGAAATGATATAATTGATTGCTTCACAAACACCCACATGACAATTAATTTCGAATTTAAATCAGTTTAACAGGCTTAAAAGCCGCACCCAACATCTGTATCTTCTAAAATATATTCTATCAAACAGAATGTAAACGAAATCTTACTGTTTCGGCGACCTTGAACGGGTTATTAATCTACAAGCAATTTTACACCTTAATTCTTAAGAAATAGAGTTTATAATCCAATGAAGTGTTAGTAACTTAAAATTATTTCACGAAACAATAGTAACATTCCGATCTTAGTCGATTAATGACGCAACGATTGCAGGTATCGATTCATATCGATATTATTTACTTGTTAAATTGTTCTTACTGTTATTGTTTTTTTTTGCAGTTTCTATCGATTATCACGGTCCATTGAATGAGTAAGAAACTTTTGACAGGCCTAAGAGTAAAAAAAATATTAATTCTCAGACTTGACAGTTAGATTTTTGTTTTGTTTGCTTTATTTTTCTCAACTGTGATTTATTTTTTACTAAAATGGTCCGTTTAAGTTTATGGTACTAACTTCTTTTAATTTATTGTAAGTCATGTCATGTCATTAAAAAAAAATACTCTGTAACAGTAACAACAGTATATATGTCATGTTTTTACACATTACAAGTTCAAAATCTTTCACATAGGTAAGTATTTTATTATTTACTGAAATGTGAGTGCAAGTAAATGAAGTTATAATTTTTCATTTCAGTCAAATCCAAATCTTTTTCAGTATAAATAAATAGTAAACAAGTAATATAGGTTTGCTATGTAAATAGTGTACTTGAACAGTGCAGATCTTAGCTAGCTACCTCAGGAAGTGGTTTACAACGGTGCATTGGGAACATTTCACGAATTCCTATAGAAATGAATGAATGCGGCCCAAGCGACGAGATATAAACAGGAAATTTTAAATTGTTTGTGACTTTATAAAATTCGCTTTGCTAAGTAAAGTAATCAAGTTCATTTCAAACATGACAACTAAAGTTGTACGAGTACCTTTGTCTGTATTTTTGTCTCAAGAAGTCTGACATGGCCAATCCGCGTTAACTAAGAGTGTTGATTGACGGTCATTCTTTCTCTGTACAGAAGAGACTTGTACCCTGCAGTGACACAATAAAAAATACTGAAAATGATGGATTCGAATTATTTCTAGTCCGGTACTTAATTGTACAGGAAAAGCACCGCACCATACGTTACTATTTTCATGACTTCATTGTAGTTCTATTAAGTTAATGCCTTGTACCATCTTCAATGCATACCTTGAACGAACCATTGTTTTTGAACGTAGCAGGTACTTTATTGGTCAGAAAGGTTTGTGATATTTCACAAATGTAAGAGTTAGGCAGGCCTAAGTTATAGGTACACTTTGTACATATGTTTTATCTCCTGAAAGCTGGTGCGCCATACTTGTGTGTACATACAAATTGTCTTTGTAAATATTGTCTTTGTAATACTAAATTTGTATTTGTAGTACGTACTGCCTTATGTACTGCCTTATGTACTATCTTATGTACTCTCTTATGTACTGCCTTATGTACTATCATATGTAACATCTTATTTACTCTCTTATGTACAAAACTCAAACGTCAAACTGCATGATGATGCAAAAATTATTCATTAATTAATCTCTATTATTATTTATTTATTTGACACTTTGAGCAAAATGGTTCTTTAAACTTGGTCAAACAGCGAACTACCCATAAACTCCACAATTTTACCATAACTGGGTACAAACTGAACTCGGTTTAAATGCCAAAACAAACATGAAAACCTATAGAATTAATTGCCTTCTCTCCAATTCTAGCTAAATATTTATCTTAGAAGGTAATTTCTACTGTATTCAAATACTGGGACCATATTAGGTGTTTAACCGATTCTGTTATTTCTCGTCGTGACTACCTTTAGTTCCTTGAGGCTTCAAATGCCTAGCTGTAATGCTGAATTACGATCTTAGCTGGTTTAATAGCTTTAAGTGTCAAAGCAATAACATTTAAGAGCCTAGTGGCTGCTTGACGCATTTTTAGACGTAAAAGTTTGATTGGATTTATCTTCAAATAACTGTTGGCAATAATATTGGTCACCTATCTGCTAATAGTCGAAGTCTGACACCAGTCTAACCAAGGGCTATCTTATCTAATCTATCGGGTTGCCCGGGTAACTAGATTGACAACAAGGAGGCAGTCGCTTCTTGTAAAGCACTGGTACTCAGCTGAATCCGGTTAAACTGGAAGCCGACCCCAACAAAGTTGGGAAAATGGCTCGGAGGATGATGATCTGCTAATAGTCGATATGATTCGGAGATTTGACCACTGACATAGACCACTATTGAGCGTTTATATACTAAAACTATGTGCATATATGATATATCCTACCTCTTTCTTCTAATTGTCTTTGTACATAAGGCAGTATATAAGGGAGTACATAAGAGAGTACATAAGAGGGTTTATCCATACAGATTCCGTATTATATAGCCTACTAGCCGTTTTCCCCGCGGTTTTACCCGCGTCCCGTGGTAACTACTGCCCGTACCGGGGTAAAACATAGCCTATGTTACTCGTGGATAATATAGCTTTCGAATGGCGAAAGAATATTTAAAAACGGTCCAGTAGTTTTTGAGACTATTCATTACAACCAAACAAACAAAGTTTTCCTCTTTATAATATTATAAGTATAGTTGTCACGAATGGCACCTGGGATCGGTGTAACTTCCCTACAATAAAAGAATTTTTCAAATCAGTTCAGTAGTTTCGAAGCCCCAAAACAAACAAAAAGTCCTCTTTATACCATTAGTATAGAAAGCCATAACAAAACACTATCCTGATTACATAACACAGGGTTAATTTCGTAACATCATGTTTTGGGAGCTCAAGTAACGTCACGGGCATACAGAAGTAATCAGAAAGTCATCATACACAAATTAGCTCTGACCCACACTCATCCACTTGTGGTGCGATAGATTTAAGATGGTAATACACCAAAAGCTATAATATGTATATCGCATATCATTGATTACTTTTAAACTATTTTTTTATTAAGAGAATTAGTATCTTTTGAGTTCAGGAGGTCAGATAGATAGCCGCTATATGTAAAACACTACAGTACAATAGTACTCTTCCGGGCGTAGTAGGCACTTTTGGGCATCCCAAAACCCGAATTTACATGTGACGACAATCAAACTCCCTTATACAGATACTTTCTATGTACTTCTCCTATCTACTATTCTCTTTTGGACTCTCTCTATATGCATGTAGCTGCCTTTATATGCTCTCATGTTAAACTCCTTATGTACTCCTTTGTGAATTACCTTATGTACTCTCTTATGTATTTATATATACTAGGTACTCTTAATGCAGTTATTTATTTTTTGATTGCTACTAGTAGAAAGCAGGTACCCACACGCCAGCAAAATTATATTTTGTAGCATCGCTTTCACTGTAAGAGAAGCTTTATTTAAAGCCTTACGCGTTGTCTATGCGATGAAATTATAATACGTCTTATTACAGCCCCGCCCTTTCGTAATGGCGTGAAAGATAAGGCCATACTTTGTCTCAATTTGTTTAGCTTAAAATTACATCACGTTCTACAGTAATATAGTTTACACTATAACATGTAGGGCCTTACTACAAAAACTTTAAACCCTGTTTTACACTTGTCTAATAAAATTTTGGCTGCAAAATGAACCATATGTCAATGTCATAATTTGACATTTTTTAGACAAGGCATAAACTGACGTTTAAAAGTTTTTGTGGTAAGACGGGTAATGTCTATCATCTTTGGAGCAAGTAAAAACAAAGTTAGCTTCTTTCATTCGGGTAAAAAATTGACTGACTGTATCAATGTGCAAATGTATCTATTGGAGCTATGGAAAATAGAAATATTGGAGTTTGAAGAGAATTATTTCCCGCATCTGAGTACCTACAAAGTGTCTGTATGTTATTCTGATGCTTAAGCTGTGTACTGCTAAGTTTCATTAAAAACCATTCAATAGTAGCAAAAAGCAGATTAAAATTTCACGTTTCATAACAATATTTCATTATATTTTAAATTCAATTTTTTTAAAGATATTTTTGATTTATGTATATTGAAGAAAGTTCGTAAACATTTTAAGTTAGTAATGAGTTATCTCTTAGAACCAATTGATTCTCTAGATTCCTACCATTGAAGCTCGTTTGAACTAAAAACGGTACTTGGTCGCGTGCAAGAATGATAACTACATATTTAAGTTTCTCGTCGTTATGCTGTCAAAATTAATATTATGAAGATTAGGGTTTAGTAATCCATGTGGTTAGCGAGTCAAAAATAATAATCTTACCGATTACAGTTACATAAACAAATGCAATTTTGGTATGAGGAAAATACCAACGTTTAGTCAATGAAGATATTGATGCCAAAATTGAACGAAGTACAGATTAATCACAAATAGTGAACCTACTTCATCATAAGCCTTTTTACTGGCCCTCTGTAGTATATCATAAGCCTCTGTTCATACAGAGTAGGAATAAGCTTTAATTACCGCGCTTGCTGAAATACCCAAAAGTTGACGTTAAAGTCAAGGTTTCCTCAAGTCCACTTCGTCCACAAGTCCACTTCGTCATTGGTAAGATATTTCCCTTCTCCGTTACTCTAAACTAAGTGATATACTTAGAAAGGACATAACTTAGCAAAATTACATTGGTAATTGCCACATCTGGACTTGAATCCACACACTCGTACTTGAAAGGCAGAGGTTCTTTAACCAATAGATCTAAATTGACTTATCGACTATGCAGGATATCAAACTAATTTAGGCTTACCAAAAATAAAGTAGGTAGCCTTTTCACCGTAGACCGTACATTCCAACATAGAGTGTAGTCACAATTGTACTGCTTGTTGTCAGCCACACCCTCACTGTAACGCCGTAGCTGCGCTTGCGCAAGCGTGTTCGCGGCCTGAGTATACAAATAATGTGGGACCAGTGGGTCGTGGCATGGAACTATTTTGAGATTTTGCTACATGTGTTGCAGATAAAGTATGGAAATTATCTTACACTAATTCAAATATTACGAATCTATTTGGTAACAATAATAGGTGTAGAATATACTTAATATTTACCTCTATTATCCCAAGGCAGAGGTTTTGAAGAATCCTCTACGTATCTGTAAAAATCGTGCTAAGTAACGCACAAATCACTTTTTATAAATCTATCCAAATAGTTTCCAAATAACATCCATAAATAAATTATCCCGAAAAGCCTGACAGCTGATAAAAATATCTGTAGCAATTTGAGCCGCCCGGACTTGTTGTTTTGGTTGAGGTATAATAGGAGGCATAGGATGTCCTATGAATATGATAATAATGTTTTGAGCTCGCCTCAAATACCTACTCAAAAATGTCCCCCAACCCTCCAGTTAAAACACATACTTTATATTATCATTTAAACTTTATTCTGGTCAGCTTAACGTCGGAATAAGCTATTAGCGCAGGTGTGTGAGCTGAGCTTTAATTGGGAGCATGTAGTTGCGCTATCACTGCTGTATCAGCTCCATGCACTTCCTAATGTTTTCCTTTCAAATTAAAGTAAGGCGAAATTATTAACTTCTGTGATTTTTTGGTGGAAATTAAAGCGGCTTATGTGTGTCCAAGATATAGTTAAAAAGTACATACTCGTCATTTCACTGAGACAGGTTGAAGCTTTAATCAGTAGACCACAATGACAACAGATGAACGACAACGGCATACCTACTCGGACTGCATACATCGAAGTTCACTGATGGCTTACTCCTTCAACACCATACTCAATTCCTTTTCAGCATTCCATATCTTAAACAGGTGATACATTCTCTAAGGTGGGAAACCCCGTACCTGGCGTGTATGTATGCGTGTTTGACTGTAATCTTCAATTGGCTTCCTTGCTCATTAAAATTTCGATGTTTATATCTAGCAAGTTACAACTTAAGGTATATTAGACCTGATTGTCCTTCAAGGACTTGATATTTTTAAGTTCTTGTTTTACTACAATTGTTCAACTGGCATTTGAGTTGATAACGTGGAATGTACTTCGTAAATAAGGTGTGGCCAGCAATAATAGTCTAGAATGCAAATATCTTGTAGTATAAGGCTATCAGTGCATAATAGTTTGTTTATGCAGGTGACATAGTACTTAGTTGTTAATCAATATGATAATAGGATGAGACTACGAATCATAATTACTTATCAATAGCTACATATGTTCATGCACACAAATGATTGACATGTGCGGGAATCGAACCCACGACCTACAGCGTAGTAGGCAGATACACTAACTACTACGCCATCATCATCATTAGCCCCTTTTACTGTCCAACTGCAGGACACACGCCTCTTCTCGCACAGAGAAGGAATGAGTGTTAATCACCACGCTTGCTCTGGACAGATTGGCATAATTGGTAAAAATTCAGCTTTTGGAGGTAATGTGTACTAATAATTGAAGCTGAAGAGTTTGTTTGTTTACTTGATCGTGCTAATCTATGGGACTACTGGTCCGATTTGAAAAAAAACTTTCAGTGATTGGTAGCCTATTTATCAAGGAAGGTTATGGGGCTATACTTTTTATCCGGGTTCATGCAAAAATTACCTTGGGATGCTTGTGAAATCGCTGGCAGAAGTTAGTCAGCAAATAAAACAGAAGAACATCTACCAGTAAGCTAGTAGCAGATTAATCGGATATAGATCTAAGTAGCAGTGGGTCGTTGACCCTGTAATACCGAAGGGCTGACCACCTGCGAATCTAAGACAAGTGAAGCGGCCAAGCGGACTGCAGTTACTGAGATAACGGGCCGAAATGATAAACTGCCCCGCGGCTGCCGTCTTGTAGGGCTGTTAGGGATAGGAAAGTGTATTGTATTATGTTCCCTTCTAGATATTACAAGAATTTAAGTCAATCAAAATAAACTTATCAAAATTGCAAATGCTCGAGGCGTCAAAGCTGTTCGTAATGACCGTGTTTGCTCATAATTTTGATGTAAGGTCCATCCATGTGACATTTTGAACCTGTGCAATTAGTGGTAGGTAGGTACATTTCTCTGAGTGAGAGCAGGCTTGGTGGGACGATACAAAAAGGATGTAACTGTAACTAACTGTACATTTCTCAAGAGCTTGAAAGGCCTTTTTGAAATTTTTATAAGACATTGCCATTGGAAGAATGTTCAGATTTTGTCTGCAATTAAAATCATTCAGTTATTGCGTTTTTCTATGTGATTTTTTTTGCGCCGTCGATAGTAATTGCCATTTCCCTGTGATATTGAATATCAAATAGGTACCTGATTAAATAAGAACAGTTCTGCTTAACCAATTAGGAAAAGACACTCGATCGATATTATGTAATTAAGCTATATTTCTATTAAGCGACAACCCTTGTCGCTCCCGTACACATTGTACATTGTACAAACTGCAACATAGATAGCAAACTATTTTTAATAACGCTCCACACTAATTTCAACCCTACCCCCCTTGTTTAAGGTTCAAAATTAACAACAAAACGAAAGTGTAGAGTGGTTGATTGTAGCGGAATTGGGTCGGAACCAAACCCGCTACTATTATGAGACGATGGTTTAGCAGCTTGTTCCTATGTGTAGACGGTGAAAGAGATTTACACTGGCTTGCGAGAGAACTGGGCCCTTTGTAAGATGGGATTTTTGTCGATAAATGATAATAGTGTTGATATAGATTTTTATCTAAAGTGACTATGGACGCCGAGCCCAACATAGTAGGGAAAAGGCTCGGCAGATGATATGATGAAGTGACGATGGATGCCCGAGTGACTGAGTTGTGGAGGTCAGACGGGCAGTCGCTTCATGTAAAACATTGGTGCTCTGTTGTTGAAAAAGGCCCAAGCAGACAAATATTTTGAAAGATTTTTAACACAGAATTTTTTAAATGTTTATCAAGATAGGTTTGTCGAAATAAGATTTTAAATCAGTCGAAGATCGACAGTAGAAGGATAGCATGACCAATAATATGGCGGACTAATTTCGCCAAGTCATAATTAGTTATGGTTTGGTCATTAATTCATGGTCACAGAATGAAGGCTTTATGGAGTTTCCATGTATTAACCTTGTCATGAAATGTCCAACTAATTCAGATAAAAAAAAACTGCTAATAGATTTCTCACGGAATTACACATTGGGTTCAAAAAAATGTAACGCAGAAGCCCAAAAAACCCACAGCCCTATTATTGTTATTTACAATATCAGTTGGACACCCGGATGGCCATAAAGCTGCTGTCACATTAATAAGATGAAGCGATAAGCGGAGCGGGCATCTAAATGCGATGGTCAGTCGTGACCGCGCGGGAGTTCGTGTAATGCAGACTTTGTTATATATACATTTTAATTAGCAAGTTTTGTTTCTGATTGTAGATTAGAACTGTTTTATTTGTATGGGATTAATTTTGTTTATATTTCGAAGTATGGGGATCTAGGATCTTAGAGAGTTGTTCAATTTGTAATTTTTATTGTATCCAATAGACTACAAAAAAAGTTATGTTAAGGTTCGTAGGTCACATTCAAGCTGGCAGGTAGTTCTAGGTTTGTTGCACAATCTTTTACAAAAAACATATTCTGTTCATAAACGTATGCTATTCCAATGATAGACACGACTAATTCCAGTTCCAGGTACCTAATTATTTGTTATCTTTACTGTCGCTGATTAAAATTAAATATTTTCTTTTTATGACAAGACAGTGATCAAAATAACAATGTACAATCTCCGTACATTTTGCCAGTGAACTAATAAATAAACACAAAATCCGCCCCCGCTTCCGCCTATCACACAAACAGCTACATTACTGAATCGCAAGGCCGGCTGCACGCGTGGGAACGGACAACTATTCCGCTCAATATTAAATAGTTTAACTTAACTATAAACGTGATTGGTTTTGCATTAATTTCAGTTTAACATTACATTTTGAGCATTTAAATTTTAAGAGGCCGTTCGTAAAGGTTAGTTAAGCTTTTCATTTAAATTAGGTTGGCGGTTTATCGGGGTTTAGTTAAAAGAAGTATATAATGGAGTTAAGTACCAATGCAACTTTTCTAAGTTTGTATGTACTTTCTAAGGATACTTAGACACCAATGGCTGATAAAAAGGTGAAGGAAAACATCTTGAGGAAACCTGGACTATAAAGTCTGAAATCACCAACCCGCATTGAGCAAGCGTGGTGATTAATGCTCAATCCTTCTCTATGTGAGAGGAGGCCTGTGCCCAGCAGTGGGACGATAAAAAGGCTGTAACAATAATGGAGTTGTTTCGTGTTTTTGAGATCAAATTCGAACCAATGCAGGGCACAAGCACCCGCACAGAGAAGGAATGAGCGTTAATCGCCACTCTTGCTCAAAGCAGAATTAGTGATATTCAAGTGCAGGTTTCTTCAGGAATTTACAAAACTGAGATTAGTAACGTTGCTCCTAGAATCGAACCCACGCACTTATATTCGAGCGGCAGGAGGCCATAGACCACTACCGCTGTGGGACCTATATCAAATACAAATTCGTGACATAGATGTCAGATCCAATATTTATCTTTGAAAACATATCGCGAAACATTTATTATTCCATTCACAGTAGGTAATCAAACAAAAAATTAATTATAAACTAATAATCTTTATAACTAACAAAGTCTTTGTATTCTTTTCATCGATAATAGTACTGTGCTCACAAAAGAAAGTAACATCACTATACAAACGACTAGTGATGTGCCGACAAAAGATATCGACACGCGTGATTCTGATTTCAAAAATAAATTATTTTTAATTGAAACGTCAATCTGTGATGCGCAAGAGCATTCATTTGTCTTTTTTCTTTTATATTTCGATGGAGATCTTTTGTGTTTTTGTTTTTCTTATTAAAGATGTTTTCTTTTGTAGCTTTTTTAATTTCTGGGCTTTATAATAGTGGTGCTTTGATATAAGAATGGTTTTTGGTTTAATAAAATAGTAATTGATTTTGTATTCATCTCTTTGTTATTAGGTATATTGATGTCTAACTTACTGTGTGTTTGTAAGACAAACTTTATTCTCAAATAGGATACATATTGAGAGGTATTTTCAAATATTTTGGGCCTAAGCTGCTCAGATTTAAATTTCTTGCGACAGAATTTTTTAATTATACCTAATGAAAATAGGATTCGTGAGTTGTTATGTTCCAAACGAGTTTCTTTTAAAATGTCACCTAGATCTACGATATAATATGTATGTGTGACTTTTAGATCATTGAAGAAAATAACTTATTTGTACAAAATAAATACTATCTGCAATTGTGCATATTTTCTACTTGAAAGCGGTTTCTAGCTCACAAACAAACAGACACTGTTATTTAAACTCCTATCTGCTTAGTGTACTTTCTTATTGCACTCTCTTTAGTGCTAATTTCTACCTTACTACGTTCATTATAGAGTGCAAATTAGCATGTGTTGTTAGTTGAACAGTATCTTGGAGCAATGATCATTATTGATAGGATATAGGCCTTCGTGGTAGAATTGTTGACGTTCTTTGGTAGAAAACATATAGTTGCGGATTTTGTAAAGCAGGCTTTTAATTAAACTCTAAGAGGATCTTCTATAGTGTAATACTATAATATACTTTAGTAGATATACTTTGATTTATCTAGGTGGCTGGTTGACGCTTCTCGTGACCAAAAGGCTGGCTATTACCTCGGACAAAGGATCAGCATGGCCATCCAACGAGGTAATGCTGCCAGCCTCTTGGGCAAGCTCCCAGCCGACCGCGATGGGGTTGAATTTTTGACGCGTTTTAGTTGTAGTGTTTTTTTTGGTTTTACTAGAATAGTTTTTTCATATGTATTGTAAATATCTATGTAAATAAACTCCACAACCAATATTTATATTTTTTAACTCATATCTAATTAAAGTAGGTGACATAAGGGGCGGTCTTTTCGCGAAGAGCGATCTCTTCCAGACAACCTTAGGATGGATTGAGACGAGAAGTAAAATATTTTTAAATAGATGTTATCGTTACATATTTTACGTAATTTCTGAAGGCAATTGTCAATATTTTTAATAATAAATCCTTAAGTTAATAATGCAGCATAGACACTTCGGTATTACACTTATTGGTATTATTTTACTTAGGTATTGTATTTACCTTTATATTATTGTAGTAAGGCAAACTGGATAAATCTGAAACAAAAAATGAATAATTAGTTAAAGCCATTACTACATTTTTCTTAGAACACAGAGGTCGTGGGTTTTAGACTTGTTTTTTTTTTTGCCCTACTTATAAAGTCCTAATCACATTGTCTAATTTGTAACGTCAATTTTCAAATGTTAATTAATGCGTGTTAATCATTGTCTGTCATTGGTTTAGACATAATGAGATAACTATCGAAATAGTTTAATGAGTTGAGTCGTGTCAAGTTCAATCAATATCATTTCGGAAGTACCTATTTATGTGTTGAGTTTTCTTAAGAATAATTGTTGTAGATTTAAAGTCTAGATATACTACTCTAGATATAACAACAGCAGGATGATATATAAAGGATTTAAGCGACTGTTAAGCTTATTTTTATTTCTATTTAGAACGTGTTTTGCTTTCGTACCTACATAATATCTGTCTAAATTCATTTAGTAAGTAATGGAGTGGGAGTCAAGCTATGGTAATTCATGAAAAGAAGAAACATACCTAAGCTATTTACAACGAAAGCATAACCACCCTTTTCATGGGCAGTCGAGTAATAAACATTGGCAGAGACCACGCAATAGAACCCACGTGATAAAATTATGGGTTATAAAGTTAATACAGAGACGACTCAAGATGAAATCCTGAAGATTAAGCCATGCTGTGTTGACAGATATATCGAAATGAGGGCTGAAGGATGTAATTTATACATCCCGAATGAACTACTACCATTCCTGCATAACACTCAAACGAATTTCAATCTTACAGCTATAGCAATAGCGTTCAAATTACCAGTTATGTTTTAGGTCTATAAACCCAGGTGCAAATTGCATGAACCACAGTTAATTTGTTTGTGAGACTAGCAAGCCCATACAGACGTATAGACTTCCTTTACGAACGTAGATAACATCTAGATATGATCATACCAACTTGTTGCAACTGGTATCAATGATTTCCGTGCTTAGAAAGATTTAAGATTGTAAGCTTTTGGTATTTAGAAGTATGTTAACGTGCTTTGAGATCTTGAGCTTGAATGCGGCAATTTAAACTGATCTAATTTAATATTATATACAGGAAAAAAACATTTTATTTGTATGTTGAAGCTACTGGATCGATTGGAAAAAATATTTCACTACGACATAGGCTATATGGGAACGCAAAGAAGTTCCCCCGGGATATGGGGGGAAACCGCGAGAGATTGTGTGAAAAGAGCTTGTGTTTCATAAGCAAAAAAAGGCTTACAAAAATATACTCAGACAAGGCAAAATACTCAACTATTTCTCCGACGTATAGGCGGGTATTATGTTTGCAAACCAAAGAAAATTTCTTACAGCCAAAAACAAAACTACATATATATTTCTTTTTTCTACGTAGTTTAACGTAAAATAAACAATACATTTTAGTTCTACACAGGAAATTGAAATTACCCCACATTACATTGTTATCCTAAAGATTTTTTACCACTTGTCGAATTTGAAGTAAACACCCATTTTCCAGTGAAACGATAAAGATTTTCTCAAAGACCTGGCAGATGAAACATAAATAAAGGTTTAGCACATAAAGATTGTAACGTTTCCGCTGCGCGCGCGCCGGACAAGTTTATTGGGCTGTGCTCGCGTAATGTTAGCAGTGTGTGGCCGGGACATGGAGGATTGAATTAATGGAGTTTTATATAAAAATGTAGGTAGGATACCAAATGATTGGGAAGTTAATAATTACCAGTTTTGTCGCAGTAACTTTGGTGTAGCATAGAAGATCAATTAAGACGCTAATGAAAGGAAGAAATGGACAGTCTTGATCTGTAGCGTTTTCTGTCTATTTTGATGTTGGCTCTATGATTTGCTAGTGACAACTAGTGGGAAGAGGATCAGGATTATTTGAATACTAGTATTCCTGAATATGCTCTTAACCACAATGAAAGTGACATCGTCATCTAAATTGTTAACATTCTATAGATAGTATAATTTTTAAGTTAGAGTTTCATAATTATTTTTTTTACAATGGACACAGTTTCAGTGTTCAGCAGTGTCAAATTGAATAAAATTGAGTACTCCATCCACTCATTACTCCGTGGTTGATTACAACGTATTGCGCATGCACATATCCGTTTCATTCAGAGGCGTGTATCTTTATAATCTCGTTGTTATTTAGTCATAGTTTCGTCATCGCCTCAGTATTTAGTTCTAAATGTTGACTGTTTCATTCACAAACACATACGATTTCGTACTTAGTTACTGCACGTTTTTGGTAGACATGTACCATTTATCTGCCTAGACTTTTCCCAATATTACCTTGGTCGACTTACAGTCTAACCTGGTGCAGCTAAGTATCATTATTCCACATGGAGTGCCTATCTGACCTCCTCAATTAATTCATCTGGATAACCCCTTGGCAAAATTATTTGTCAGATTTTCTGACTTCTGACTACCCGTAACGACTGCCAAAGATGTTCCAAAATAGCTGGAAACCACCAATTTGAGATGCTTTCCAAGAAACATGGTAAATAAACTAATAACCGATGAGGTATCCATTTTCCATCCATATTAAACAACAGCGTTACAAAATCGAAGTACTTAAATCAGTTCCTACAATTTACCACCCTCCCAGTTCCTTGTATCCGTATAATAAACCTCTAGTTTGTATCTATGTATATAAACTGTTGTCCTGTGTCTGTCCGTCTGTCACGGAAGCCCTGGGGTACTTCAAATCGACCGCTACCTATGATTAAGTATCCGATACTAGAAACCATGAGTTTGTTTTAATAGGGACTGGTCTTGTTAGGTTTGGTTTAAGTTAGAAACTTATTTAGATTGAAAAACAATTTTTCTACCTTATTAAGTATCAAGTGTACTGAACTGATACTCAGAAGCCTTTGGCTTTGATTAGCTATATACTTCCTATAAGAAAAGTATACTATATCATTCCTCATTCTCTAGACTCCCTCTAGGTTTACTCTTAACTCTTGAATACTTGTAACTCTTTCAATAATTTAAATAGGTTTAGTGGTTTTGACGTGAAAGCGCGACAGAAATACAAAGAGAGAGAGAGTTTCTTTCATATTTACAATGTAAGAAACATTTTCCAAAAGGAAGAGATAATTTTATTATCTGAACGCCATACATTTCCTGGAAAAGCAACTGTTCCAAATTCAAAGCGTTGCCTTTCTCAAAATCATCTGTCTACCTTTTATCCTTTGCACCACAACCCAAAAGAATAATGTAAACCACTGTCCGTCGACATACAAACTTACAACAGATGTCGCTGCCGATACGTCAGTGTTCCAGCCTATTATAATAGGCCACGGCAGCCATTTTGATCCCACTACGGTAGGTCCTAGGCTGCTGTGTTATTATTGGAGTTTATGCAAACGATATGCTATCGAAGTGTCGTTTTGTTCAGAAATTATTCTCAGTATGAGATTAGTGGTGCTGTGGTTCTCAATGTTATGTATGTGAAGAAGAAAATGGTGAATCTCTCAGTTAAAATCAAAGCTTTTTTAAATTGGGTTTTGTCTGTAAGTAAAATCACACTAGTTACACGGACAAAAAGCAAATATCCTATGAAGTTGAAATGGCAAGAAACTCCAACGACCTGTTGACAGACTTGTTGTGTATTGTAAATTCCTGTACTTTTTTATTGATATAGATAACTAAGTATTTTTAAATACATTAAAGAGAGCCTTTATGAGCCTCAGATAAAATGACGTTTTCTATCAATGAAAGAATGTCTAATAGAAGTTCACTGGAGAGTTATTATAAAGGTAAATTTTAAATATAATTTAAATATAATAATCTAATAATAATTTTAATTATAAATATTATAAAGGTTAACAGACGTAGAAAATATACGCCGCTAATTGCCAATCACTTTGAGAACCTCTGTCTTAAAGTAAAGTTTTAGCTAGTTATGAGCCGACTGCTCAAGGCGAGGGTCGTTTGAGCAGAGTTATCGTTGTGATGTCTTCCACTTTCGCACTAAAACAGATTCTATCTAAGTTAGCTATAGGATCTCCAGATCTAGGACTAGTAAACTACTTCTAAAGATGGTAATATTTAAACTTGGACCTAGATAATTATGGTAGAGAGTTAAAAGGGGTTTACATTTTTATTTGATCTTATTGCACTATTTTTTGTCAACGATCATTGTAGTGTCGGGCATCGTCGATTCAGCGGAAAGACGTCCACTGCAGGACAAAGGCCTTCCCAAAGTTTGCTGTTTGGTCGGTCTTCAGCAACATGCATCGAGCTTCATAAATCGATGTATCGGACATTCCTTTGAATCTACGTAAGTTGACCTGTGATTGTGCCTGTCTTAAGTAATGGATCTTAAAAGATCTTCACAGGCTCCTTTATATCCGGCTGTGTGGACACGAGCAAAACAGTGTCGAGTGAAATTGGCAGTGAATCTTTTCGAAAATTGTATTATGCACAGCTTTCACCGTACCATTTCCATTGAAGTCATTTTTATAGGAGAAGGCTATTCAGTCTCATGTTTTTAATATCACAGAAGTTGAATCAATATCACTAATATATCTTCGAACCATTCACAAATACCTTCAGCATCGTTCACAATCCTCACAGTAAAGTCTTAACATTCTACGGCTCAGCGATTGGGCCTCCATTTGGCTCGAATCCTATCTGTCATCATAGCATATCGCGACCGTGGATCGTGATTGAAGTCTCGGATCTGAATACGTCACGTACTGGTGAACCTACTGGTGAAAAGTGGAAGATAGAAGGTAAAGTTGGGTTGAACTTGAGAAAGAAAGAAGTAGTGAAGAGGGAAAATATATTTATTTGCGTGTTTGAGGAACAACGTCTTTTGTGTTGTGTGATATAGTTTTGGGTCCTGGCTGTGTCTACAAACAATATTTGGTAGCTGTATGTCTGTGACAAGCGTTTTTTGGAAACCATTGGCTAACGGTGAAGGAAAATCATTACGAGAAAACATGAACACAAAGCTCTACAATCTCCAAACCGTTTTAAAAAAGTGGCTCTCTAGGTTAAT
The DNA here is from genome assembly GCA_033682625.1 of Helicoverpa zea x Helicoverpa armigera. Taxonomy (NCBI): domain Eukaryota; kingdom Metazoa; phylum Arthropoda; class Insecta; order Lepidoptera; family Noctuidae; genus Helicoverpa; species Helicoverpa zea x Helicoverpa armigera. Next base: position 2,086,583 of record JAWIIS010000008.1, read on the forward strand.
GAGATAAACTCTTTCAATGTCAATGTTTTTTTACAAGTAGACTTCAGCAGTTTCGAAGAGACCCACTTTAGATGTTGTGTTGACAACAGAACTTGTTGACCTTGATGAAGCGTCTGATTGAATTTAATAATTCGGACGTGATTAAGCGACTCCTTATATGTATATGCTGTATGATTAAATACATTGTCTATTTCAGGAGAAGTTCCGTTTAGTTGTACTTCTGCTAATATCTTGTACAAAAGCCTTTCAGAAGTACATGTCACGTCTAAATGACACGCCGATGGTGATCTCATTGCGTTTTTGCACGACTCACCTGCTCCAGACCGTTTGATTACAAAACGCCATAAATCTCACACGATGCATTCAAAATCGAACTTTAAAGCCTGCAGTTAAGAGTGATTTTCCTTTGAAGGTTAAGGTGGTAGAAAAAAATATAGTTGTACATTGAATTTTATGTATGTGAGAATTTTACGCCATCTCTATTTATGCCGAGTTTTTCTTACGATCGGTTTAACAAGAATCCTAAGTATGATGTTTCATCCGTCGGTACATCTGCTGTAGTATTTATTATGTTATTAATATTAATGTTGCTACAGTTTGTCCTGTGTAGTGTAGCGGTACCTTTATCTATGGGAGGAAAGAAACATGGGTCGGTTGAATCAACCCTTATATTATTTTAAAATAACGAATGTTAACTTCGTGAAGTTTGATAGCTTGTGTATAACAGTTCAGATCCACTGGTTCAGATTCTTAAAATCGTTTTTCGAAAAGATGGCACGTCCCTATACTTAGGAAAAAACTATTTTGGGAAGTAGGTACCTACGATTTCGAAAAGAGGGCACGTATAGATGGCGTAGGCCATTTTCCGAATAACTTTTCATCTATTCATTTAGTTCTCTAGATTTAATTCCAAACCATTCAATGAAATTCACAAAAACAGCTTCCATTGATAAATATTCTCACGGTCAATAACAACGGTTCAAATAAAAAGTTTAAGTTAAAAAAAGATTAACAATTCTTAGTAATCGCTTCATCTGAACGGTTCAAATTATCAAACGATTTCTTTAAAGATACTAATATGGTTTGCAAAAAACTTAATCATTCTTACAATAATTTAATACGTGAATTTGTTACAATTTTTGAGTGTGAAAGTTAAAATTTTCACTTTAAAATTTTTCATGTAATTTCATTGTGATATGAAAGTTACTATCTGTAGTGTCTATTCGTAAAATTTTCACGGTTCAAATCGCTGATTCGATTTCGGCAAAATTTTGCATAGACATAAAACACAATTTGTCGAAAGGATATTTTTTGTGTCATAGAGAGATTTCATATTGAAAGCGACTAAAATTCATTATGATCCGTCAAGCCTTTTTCTATTTTGGGGTCGTTTTCAAGTGTAACCAAAGGAGTTACGTTACAGTTGAATCCAAAGTGATATTCATCATCATTACCGTTCATTTGTCCCAAATTATTATAGTCTTCTTCATCATACCTTCTTATCTGATATCATCTCCCAAGTCTTTTTGCTATATTATCTTTCACACTATCCATCCATCATTTCTCTGGTCGTCATCTTCCTCTATATCCATCGACATTCATGCTCAACACCTTATATACCTGTCTATAATTTTCATTTGTTTCAAAGTTTTATTAACAGTATGCTCAGATTCACCTTATACCTACTACAGTTCTTTTTCCCAGTTACTTTTAACAGTTAACCCTACACCGCCTAACCCTAAACCGCTACAATAGCGGAAGCAAGCTAGCACGCGCTGCCAGGATGCGGCCGGTAACACGACACCAGTCGAGGCGCCCGTATCGATTGCAACACGATCTGGTAACTGGATATCTGGGTTGATCCAGTGTCTAGTATTAAATACTTCACACTTAAGGCCAGATTTATTTGCTTTGTTTATTGTAAATGGGGCATCTATAGGTCACTCTAACTGTTCAGAGGGTCCTAATATATCTCTTGGCTTACGATAGACCTTTTGTCCAAAAATCTTCAGTTGTATTTGGGTGTGTTTTTTCACAGCTGCTGAGAATAAAATCTACACTGACAGTGCTGGGACTCTATCTTATATAGGGCTCCAGCATTACGCTCTTCGAGGGATATTAACTTCTACCTAAGGACTGACCTTGGCAAGTGCAGCTTTGTCAGCTTGTAAACAACCTTGTCCTCAAATGACTCGCATTTATATATATAAATCATCATCTGCCTAGCCTTCTTCTAACTATATTGGGGACGGCTTCCAGTCTAACCGAATGCGGCTGAGTGTCTTTACATACTTCATCTTCGTCTTTACATAAGATGCATATAAATGCAGCGATTGTCTACCTGACCTCCACAACTCAGTTACCTGGGCTCTAATCTTGCCCAGATAAATATTAAGGGACATAATGAAGATATCATAACTCTGAACCTTTACATAACACGACATAGGAAGTGGTGTCATCGTGTGTCCGGTAATTTGATTAGCACTTCCCAATACTGGTGAAGTTTTACATAACACCCGGGTATAAACATATGTGCTGTTAATAAACATACATGTGTGAAGGTTGAGTATGCTTTCCTGTACTTTAAGTTATGTTATGGTATCTTTGGGCTGATCGGGATAACAGAATTTTGACGTTTTGGTTTTGAGTCATGGTTGGTTGGATAGGTAGATATGGTTTAGGAGATTTATCTACATAGGCAGGTAAATTGCTACATATTGTAAAAAAAAATCCGTAGTCTGTTCTGTTTGTCTGTTCGCGACAAACTCGAAAATTATTGCAAACATTTTCATACCATAGGTAGTCGTACGCACACCGATGATGTTGTTCTAATAGCATTTCTAATATATTTTAACAAAAAAAAGGTAAAATCAAAGCTAATTATTAATTTTTTGACTACTTGAACAACCGAGAACAAACACAGTATTATCTACTGCAAAGTTCATTCCGAACCTACGATTACTATAATGTCGAAATTGGCCCTCGATCAAAATCATTAGCTTCCAAATAATGACCTCATGACTTACCAAATATCATGCCTTAGGGTCATCGCGCCATATAATTGCCATCTTCCATCGCTACAAAACACCATAAGTCACCAACTTTTACAAACACAACTTCCTACCTTATTACATACGTCTTAAGGTTGAGATTTCAATGGAGGGTTGTTGGTGTGACTGTAGGAGTAAGATGGTGTCTTCGCAATGGCATTGACACCATACTTGATGGTTTGTACGTGGTCTGCTTGTTGTATGGGCTTATATGGCTTGGGTTAGCCCTTGGGTTTGCCTGTTTCAAGGTTATTATGCAAGTGCAATTGTTTTACTGCGATTTTGTAAAAGTTATCTATGCGTCGTTTTTGCGATTCGAGATTGAAATTAGCTTCATCCTACAAAACAACGGATAGACAAGTTATAGAAATCCACCGTTAGTAGTGTAGAGGGTAGATATATTATGTACTCGATTCAAGCCGATTGTATAAAGGTTTACACAAATCTATGGGTTCAAGTCTAAGGTCTGAGAAAGTAAATAAACTACTTTTTATCCGGGTGTGAAAAATAACTCCTGCGGCCTGGAACCGCGGGGAACAGTACTTACTCAGATATCATAAGTAAATCTCCTGTTGGAAAAATACTAAATTTTCTTTAAAATAAAATCCAATTTCAAATGTATTTTTCGCGATATATCTATCAAATTACTTCACCGTATTTTGCTGTCAAGTACAACAACACCTGCTATAATTCAATCGCCCATACCGGACATTATATAGAATATTCAATGATTTCCTTATATACCACGTCCGGACTTTCCTTTTCAATTTGTAATTCACTTTCTTTCCTATTATTGTGACAAGCGTTGGTGCTCATGTTCTGCAATCGATTTATTTTTTCTAACAAAATTCTGCGGTCGGATACATTTAATTTTGTGTTGTTGAGATAGGTAGTTGGTACGTGTATCGGAACGCATAGCGAAAGTTCAACGAGAACAAGCTTGATTTTTTATTGGGTATACTTTTCTTTTAGTGGGAAATAATTTTGTTATTTCTGGGTATCCCACGAAAATCACAAGCAACAAGCAACCTTTTGAATTTCGAATAAGTTCAAAACCGCTTATGAATTCGGAATGAAACAAAAACAGTAGTGTTCTTTTTTTAATTTAATTTTCTTGAGTCCCATAATATAAAAACAACGCACTTAAACCACCGTGTTTTTATGCAGTTGCCAATTTTTAAGGGAAAATAGTTTTTATTTGTACTGACTGACAGAATTGTCAACTAATACTTACCTAATTATCAATAACAAATTCCTATAAACCCAATAATATAATGTCGGGACACCTTTTCACACACGGTTGGTTAGCCCCATGGTAAGTTATTAATTAACTTGTGTTATGGGTGCTAACACAACTGATAAACTACATATAGCTACACATATACATATTTATAAATACATATTGTAACACCCAGACCACGGCCAACAAGCATGCTCATCACACAAATGTCGACCGAACCGGGAATCGAACCCGGGACCTCAGATTCGGCAGTCCGGCTTGGTGACCATTGCGCCATAGAGGTCGTCAATGATGCACTGCTAGTGTGTCCGATTCGCACATTTCCAGCGTTAACTATTTTATTTATCTATGGTTGTAGGTATGAGGATATTTTTTTAAACCGTGATGAGGAAAAGGCATTCCCTATTCAGCCTTATCTCTCTACTATAACCTCTTTGCTAAAATCATGAACCTACACTAACAAGGTTCTCACGCCTACCTAAGCTAGTAATTTATTTATGGAATTAAATTCTAACGGGCGTGTATCTAGGATGAAATTATTATTAATGGGAAACAGACAGACTGAGTTACCTCGTGTTAGTAGATAGGAAATGTTTGTATTAAAACTACGTCTTGAATTAAGTCTAGCGTTTGAAGTTGTGATGTTTTGCATAAATAGTGGAGGATGATTTTCTGAGTTAGTTTTCGGTATTTGGGTCATGTGTATTTGTAATTTGTAGGGCTGAACTGTATTTATAGGAAAACGTCTTTATTTTGTTCTAGGTCCCGGAATATAATATAGTAAGTAGCTGTACCTACTCCAAATATCGTAAGAGATAGGGGCAGGAGGATGATGACGCCAAATATCGTAAAACCTTTGAATATAATTGATTGACTATTTCAAGGTGTGCTTAAAAAAATATTAGGTAGTGCTTTCAATCAAAAACTAATTATTCCATTCCATTATAAAAACTAGACAACTTACGTATTATTTAAAAAATAATTGTCCATAACGGTAACAGACAATCAGCATAAAGATTAGAATAAAACACAAATGGTACATACACATACAATTATAACAAACCAAGCTACGACTGTACCTATATTAAAATGTTTGCACACACTTAAACGCCATAGAAAAACATAAAAACCGTATTTACGTGACTTCCTAGCCCATTAGGATACCGCACCCATCATTTAAAACCATGGAGTAAGGAACGATGAGCAGAGATGCTGGATCCCGCAGGTAGGTCAGGGGCCTTCTTCTAGGACAAATACGTACGGAGGGCATGACCAAAACAATCAGTTACCAGTGAACTAACGAGGCTTTCGGATTCTTTGGAACATCTGTCAATGTTTTTTGGTATTATAAAAAAAATACAAAGGCGTATAATTTTGGAACCAATAAAGTTCGTCGTTTCCCGCTCACCCGCATTTTGGCGCACTACTTTCTTGGGAGAATATACGTTGTGGCACCTCCGCTAGTCATTTTGTTCTCCATGTCTAAAACGCTCAGGGTCCCGTTGGTTATATAAAAAACGCAAATACTTCATTATAAGACACGAGGAAATGCTTATTTGAGTAATTTTCACCTCTGCTTGACGAACTTAATTAGTTCGCTTAATTGGCTTATGCGTGCGCGCAGCTGTGCTAGTGATTAAGTTTTTAATTCATTATGACGATATACGTAGATATGGAGGATGATACATGTAGGATTCAGGAGTTGAGTAAGATGAAAAATTATGTATCAGTAAAATTATGTGTTAGTTTGTGTTTGAAACTAGGCACATATAATAACAAATAGAAGATGCCATTGCATTTTCTTCGACAGCAGGTAGGATAAGATCCTCCTCTTTTACCACATCTATACCTTTCTAACGTTTAACAGTGGAAATATTTGCATCAAAGATAAACTTGCAATACCATGATCATCTCCCGAGCCTTTTTCCCAACTATGTTAGGGTCGGCTTCCAGTCTCACCGGATGTAGCTGAGTAGGTACCTGTGCTTTAGAAGGAGCGACTGCCCTATCTGACCTCCTCAACCCAGTTACCCGGGCAACCCAATACCCCTTGGTTAGACTGGTGTCAGACTTACTTACTGGCTTCTGACGACCCGTAACGGCTGTCAAGGATGTTCAATGACAGCCAAAAGACCAGTAGGTATATCAACAAAATGCATGACCGGTTTCATTGAAGAGTTCTGCGTGAAAATGAACGCAATATTGTGTAATATAAGCCGGTTGAAACGGAGTGGATGCGCCGGCGACGCGTGAACGACGCAGTTCGCACTAGACATGCGTAATTTGCATTATAGCCTGTACGATGTATTATAGTGCAATCGTATTACTGTAAACAATCAATTGAATGGCCTTTTTGACCTATCTTTATGGCTGTGAAAGGACATCGTGACTGGCCTAGACACACACGCTAGGACACGGCGCATTGGACAAATTGGACTCATAAAAAGGAAAGGGCTCCAGTTGCTGGTACGGTAGACCGCACGTCAGTGGTAACTGTCATGCACCTTAATTCAGTAGTAATAAGTACGATTTTCCTATAAAACTGTTACCACTGACCTGAAGTTGACTGTACAATGTCTAGGTGCCAATATATAATCTCACGGTCCTTCTGGGAAAAGAATCATCTTGATAATTAATGTAAGTGGTAGAGCAAGAGGAGGGAAGAGAGACTTTTGACTAACAGTGGGACGAAACAAGCAGAAATGATAAAAATATCGTGTATCGTATGTGTTATTGAAGGGAAAACTACCTAGGTATGTTTATTCCTTTGCTCAATCTTCAATTGTTTGTCTAATTTTTGTTTGACAGAAAACGATGTCATAGTCATATATTGCGTAGTTTAATTTACCACATTCCTGTGCCATATACAATACTGCACCTTTATTCTGCGTACGCGCATCGAAGCATATTATCAGTTCATTCGTTTGGTGTATTGTTTCGCACTTTCCCTCACAATGTTGCATTCTTTATACGAACTGATGATTTTCCGATGTTTTGTAACAATAACATTGATTCTATCAGTTTCCATGATGATGAGGTTTCTCATGCGTTTGTATTTAAGTTGGAAATTTTGAGGAGTAGGCAGTACTGCAGGTTTGACTAAGTAGCGTGATGAGTGGTAGGAGATATTGTGATAGTAATTGATGCATGAACACATAATTATTTGTGAAATCAATGCTTTTCAAAATCTATAAGGACCACTCTCTAAGATTTTTCAAAATCACGATAATCAGTAGATAAGAAAATTAATGGAACAAATATAAATATTCTTTATTGTGGAACATAGGTAAAGAATGAGTTTATTTATATGTTGGACTTCATGCCTTTTAAACTGGCTTTACTTACAATATTTGAGCAATTTATACTCATACATAGTTTTGTACTTATTTACGTACGTACACTTTTAAGCTTAAAGAAACCATGTTTTCTTATACAAATAACGGCAACACATCTCACACACGACATACAGCGACAAGGCACAGTATTCCCACACAATAATTAGTCAAATTACGTAATAATTACATAACAAGCACACATACAAACATACGAACAAATTACATGCATTTTTTAACGACACGTAACTGAGTGACATATGTCCTTAGAGTATTGAACTAACTGGAGCGCCAGGATCAAAATCTCTATGAGAGAGTCTGTCAAATGCGCGGGGGCGATGTAATGCAACAAACAGTGGTAGCTCAATGACGTATTTTGGATAACGATAAAATTGACAAACAATAATCTTAATAGATACTCTTTAGCACAATATGAGCAGTTTTGAATGCCCACTTGTCAGAATCGTCCGCGGAGTAGGAATCGAATTCTGTCAGAATTTGTGTTTCTGTCAGAATCCGATGATTCGACCGACTCGCCGTGCGATTCCATATGAAGAATTCTTAAATTAGATTCTTACACTGTGGTTGCTTCGATTCTCATGGGTTGTGTTCACCATCCTGCCGGGAAGGTATCTTCGTATATTTGGTGGCAAAGGGAAGACACGGCAATAGCGTCTCCACTTTGTTAAATGCTCTTAGAAAACGAGTGACATACGTCATTCTGTTTGAACAATAGGATTACGAGAACGGAGCGTTTGAATGAACGAAAGAATGAATGGCTGAAGTTTTCAACGTGACTTGTAAGGTCTTTTCAAATGTTTGTCTACTCGTGTTTATGATGCAATGTTTGAAGATGTTGCGACTATGCAAAAGTTGGTGGAATTTGGTCTGACTAATATTTGTTTTGTTTAGGTAATAGAAACTTTGGTACTATCGATCCTATGTTATTTCATCATCGTCAATCTCTTATCTTCCCATTACAGGCCTCTTTTCTAATATTGCTTTTATCCCAATTTTAATCGGGATTGGTAGGTACCATTCTTCTCTGTTTGACATCAGTCTTTCCCTACGATATTGTCGATCTTATTTAAACTTTATCAAATTGTGGCCAATAGTGGCGGGGAGGTTTTGAGTTAAAAGACGACAATATTGATGTTTTCGATTTGTAAGATTAGATAAATGGTCATGCAATTATATATAGATAGATCTACAGGTATCGCTAGCTTTGATTCGTCCCAAACCTTAAACTGTCATGTTCTTACTCAAAATAATGTACACATGAATATCGAATTGCGAAAATGATAATAGGCTACCTTTCTTACGCTTACGGCCAGTAATTTCAAGTCAAAATTAATTTCACAGCCACATTTAACATTCAATTTGAACCCATTTTGATCTCGTTAAACTCAGCACGCCGTTTGACCCGTCAAATTGCCCGTAATGGCCGCTAAACGGTCACTGCACGGTCATGAGTCGTGCGTGCGTACAGGCAAACACAATGGTCAACACTTTCACTCATGTCGGATTTGTTAATACGTACACTGGAGAAGAAAAGTTGCGAAGGATTTTTGCACGGCGACATTTTTTTTGTGTCAGATAAGTTGCGAAGAATTTCTGCATACTGATTTTTATTGTACTTATAAGAAATCGTATTGAACAACTAAGTTTAATTCTACCAGTAGATTTTTTTTCCAAATTATTTAACTGTCTAATTTTGCAACCATCCTGTGTTACTTAATTAATAGTAAGAAAATTTGCAAATGCCAAGATTTTTTAATTCACCTTGCGAATATTATATTTTTGTAGTAAATTAGCATACTGAGCATTACTTATACTAAAAAAAAACCCCGATTTATAAAAAATCATCGCACTATTTTTTTAGAAGTCTTTCAATGTAGGTCATATTTTTTTCTTAAATTTTAAAACTGTCATAATAACGATGCAAAACTAGAATATTATTAGTCATGTAAAAGAACGTTGTGTTATCTATTTTTAGAGCTAAAACAACATTCCTACATTAGAATATCTAAATCGGGCACTGTAATATGTCAGTATAATAGTCTAATCCCGTACTTTAGCGATTATTTGCAATAGATTACAGGGAGTTATGCAAAGCCGACTGTAACTGGTAGAAACATTATGAGAGATTTCCATAAAAGGAGGTACTAGCATGCTCTTAAGTCATACCGTTTCGAAAATATAGATGCTATCTTTAATTCTTTGCTATGTAATTGAATAGTAGATTGATTTTAAATGCATAATTATGTCATAAATAAAGTATGATACCTACGTTGAAATGATAGAGTGCATTATAAGTTTATTTATTTTAAAAATTTGTTTAAGTATGTGTTTTATATTAAAAAGTTTTCAACTTATCTATCATGTAATTTGTAAATATAATAAGTATGTTGTCTAGTACATGTTGTATTTATTCATGCATCTATCTATCCACATGTTATTGGCGTAACATAATCTATGTCACCTCATTTTGGATTAAATTAAAACAGTTTTTTTGATATTAATTTCCCTTCAAAATACGATTCAATTTTATACTATCTAGTAATACCTCTTTCAAAATTAATAAAATTCAATTTTCTTATAACTTTTCAATCATAGTAACTAACTGAATATAACATGTGGCGCAGAACAAAAAGGCCTTGTCATGTCGCCCGACGACGCTATATTTGGAAGTTTGTAAATGACATCACGGCGTCTGACGTCTGTCTGACATATATCTTCAAACTGGTCTCCACATATTAAGATTCATGTTTTTTCAATTGTCTCCTTTTGTGTCGGTTTCATCGTCAATAATTATGCAATGTTCAATTAAGCAGGGAAAGTGAGAATTTCCTAATTGTTTCTTTTTTAGTTTTGCTTTATGATTATGTACTTCGAATAGGTTTTAGGTTTTAAAATTCTTAATTTTTTTTTGTAATGGATAGTTAAAAAATAATGTGCTGTACAAAATATGTTCCAACATTAGGTACTGTTCCTGTATTTTCCACTAGTAATTTTTTTAACATTATGACTATCTATTTTTATATTAGGAATTGGGATATTTATCAGAACTAACAAAGCTAACTTAGTGCCGCTGCCGTAGCGCAAAATAATTAATAAAAAAAAGATTGAAAAAAAAGCAATATAGGTAGTGTTTACACGAATTTCATACGCGTTTACATGAATTTCATACTATTCTTTGTCCAAAAAAACACAATAAAAATATACCTAAATATCACTGAAAAAAACCTCTTTACACTTTTCTCACCACCAGTACACAGACAATCTCGTTCGCAACATGTAGTCTACTTTCGATTTTCAAACTACAACCTCGCGATACCATATCGCATTACCATAACTATACGGTTTGCGTTTTGGGTTACAGCATAGGGAACGGAATGGGCGAACGTAAAATTATGCGTTACGGTAACAAATTGTAATTAGGGTATAGCTAGGAATTTTAGGTTTCGGTAGTACTTTGTTTTAATCAGATTGTTCTATGGCTATGTTTAGAGGTCGGGTTTGATATCCGAGTCGGGTCAAACTGTGTAGATTTTTACTAAACCTCATAGTTTCCGTTATTTGACAGTTTTAAATCTAGTCGCTAACTGCTACTCTGGTACCTTCACTTTGGTACATTGTCACTTTTACATGAAAATAAGATCACTAGGAGGTCTTAGTCAAGTCTACATTATCTCTTTTGAGCGTTGGCTAAAGGTCATAGGTCATAACATAGGCTGCTGACAAATAATAGAAGAAAAAAAAAAAACTATTTAAAATCCATAAATAAATAACCCATGTGTTCTTAAATACTTTCCTTACCAAGGTATCACTAATGCTTACATAATATTCTAGATATACTCAGTTATATTAATGTATAGGTAATATCTAAACCTACTATGTAGTTGCAATATCAAGATGCTTGCCCTTAAGTGTTTTGATTACATGATTCAATCAAACCTGACACCTTGTCCAACCCGTCTGTGAAGGCGTTAAATTACTAGGTATTTCATATAAATGTTAATCCCTCCTATTGAAGTTAACTAGCTGCCGACAGCGGTTTCACCCGCTTCCCGTGGGAACTACCTCACAGATTAGGATGAAAAGTAGCCTATATATAGCCCTTCTCCATAAGCATATAAAACAGTACGCTGAAAATCAGCACTTTTTGAATGTCATGTTTACACAAGACAGCCCCCAAAACGCTCGCACTTCACGACTTTGTATGTGTTTTAGTTGGGAAGCAAAAGTGGTGGAACAAACTTCCCAGCAACGTTAGTAGGTATAATATATAGCAATCGTTTTTCAGGCCATTCGTTCCGGAGATTGTCATGAACAAACCACCTTTTCAGATTTATAATGATCCAAATCGGTGCAGTACTTTCTGACATTACACAGTTTAATTGGGATAGCTGACATTGAAAGGATGTTCCAAATCTGTTCAGTACTTTTTGAGATTACCGCGTTTAACTAAACAAAACGGATTCGGTAGGCTGTTGAATAATTTCTCACCGATTGTTGGCAGTGTATCGAATTATTCATTCTTCACACTATGAACTAAGAAAAACCCAGTAGTTAAGTGTCAACAGTTTAATTTCCTAATTCCCACAGGTGTGGAAAGGCCTAGTTTGTAGTTTCCCAACGTGCGTGGAAAACTTAGACATTTTCCTGTGAACGTAGCGACTTGTAAACTCTTGTGAAAGGCTTTGAGATCTTTGTAATTCTTGTACTTTGATTGGCTTTGTAATTATTGCGTAATATTGTGTTTGTGGACACTGATGTGATGGCTTATAAATAAGTAAATGGCTACTATGTTGCACTGGCTCAGATCAAAGGGCCCTGGTATATAAAAGGCGTACGACGGAACACGACGGTTTTAGTCTAAGCGGGAAGGGTCATTTGATGATTTTTGGAGTCGTTGGTTCTGATTTCATCTGAGCCAATTTGATTAGGTTTACAGGCGGAAAAAGCCAAAGAATGTATTGCATATTGAGTCATAGGCGTAAGTAAGTTCCTAGAAATATGTACATAAGGAAAAGGAATGTATTACTTCCTCAAAATTATTTACGTTTGCTTTAAATTATATGATTGTAAATGGCGAAAGTGATTTATCGCTTTAGATAAAAATATGTAGTACCGGTAGGCCGATCATGCGTGATTTCTATTTTTAGACGGTAATAAATTTTACTGGCGAAGGAAATAAGTTACAACTAATATCACGAACACAACCATTCTCCTCAGAAATCACTTCCCAAATAATACTTTAATGTTATAAATTTTATCAATGTACCATGATAAGTAATACAGTTATTTTTGTTGGGTAGCCTTTTTTTAAGAAAAAGGAAAGAAAAACCATATATTGTAATAACAAATAAAACTAATAACGAAACAAACATAATATACACAGAAAAACTGCACTTGCGTCACCTTGCGAAAAAGGCTTTTTCATTTACTTTTGGAAACTTGGGGGATTGGGGATGAATTTTTGGATGCTTTTTAGTTTTTGTTTTTTTGTATGTTAATATATTTGTTTAATTTCCAATTAAGTTCGAATAATACTTAAAAAAACCATCAAATCTATTCCAAAGAACATCCTGAGACTTGGTCCCTTAACCACGGCGACAGAAGTAGGTCGGATCCGTGACGGGGACGCCTCGCCATCTTACTTTCATCGAATGACCTCACGACGTGACCCCAGACCTCTAGCATTACGACACAGGGTAAATACTTGGGAATCTTGAGAATAGATGCTTTTGTTTTATTTAATGTTTTGGGTTGGTTTGTGGTAATTAGCTTAGAGTATGTAAAATTATTACTGTGTATCTCATGTGAGGAACTCATCAGCAATTTTAATAATTGTGTTGCTGGGTCCTTATACATAATGTAGCTCAGTATTTTATGATGTCCTCCTAGTTGATTCATTACCGGACATGGCCGGTACTGCCATGGCCGCTGTTCTCATATTTAAGCAGGACATATTATGGTGCACAAGTATTTGAGCAGACACAGGTGCACTCACCATTCCTTCAATCTCATAGCTCGATGGCACGGTAAACCGACAAGACCGGAGAGAGATCAGGAGCAGTATTTTATATAAAGCGATTGGAGCACTGTTGGAGTACCACAACGTATATAATGAAAGAAGGAATTTGAACTTGGTTAAAATCTAGCGCTATACCTATCCTATATCGTTGGATCACAATAGGTACTCCCTACAATTTAAAATCTTACCAACTGACAAAGTTGCTTTGGAAATTACCTGAAAAAATTAGAAAGGAAAATATTAGTATTATAATCAAATCAAAACAAAAACGGTAATAAACGTATGCAAATAGATAATAATTTAGTTACAAGATAAAAGTAGTAAACACTTTCCGATCTATAAAACAATGATAAAATAAATCTATATTATGATAACAATTTCACCTGATATCGATTTCCGAACAATGTTATTAGGTATTCCTAAAATTACTCATTTGGACATACAAAATGACCTCGTTATAAGAAATTATTCATTAAGTACATACCGAAAATTGACCATTTACATAGGTAGTATACTATAACTATACTATACTACTAGGTATGTAGGGATAGTATACTAGGTATGTAGGGATTATGTATCACAAAGTTGTTTCAAAAGGGTTTCAACTTGATGTATTGGAAACATTGGTCATCTTCTATCTCCTATCATTAATCTTAAATCTAAGTTTGTTAGATAATTAAGAACTACAATATATTACAGCTATAAAACCCTACTAAACATAAACAATAGATGCCGTGTCATCTATATAAACAAAGCTAAACATATTAATATCAAACTGCATTGAGGATGACACAAGTATGCTCTGATGAATGACTTAGGTGACGTCATCTGTAGGAGTCTGAAGGTCAGAAGCTAAGGTCTGATTGTTTATGAAGATATTGTGTTATTATAAGAAATATTCGGGACAAAACATAGTGCAAGTATTTAGGGATTATGTGTCACCATTTCGTTTCCATTAACACAGCTGCACAGATACCCAGAGATTGTCCTTGGGTACATTTCTAGATGCATGAGCCACCATTTCATTATAGTTGTATCAAACGGGCCTACGGCCAGTTTTTTCATCAAAAGTTAAAGTTAAAGTAATGTCTAAAGTTAAAGTAACGGTCAAATTCGTTTTCTCAAGGCTAAAGTGACAGCAAAATTCATAGAAAAATTGAATTTAACCGTTACTTTAACTTTAGATATTACTTTGACTTTTACTTTGGCTTTAACTTTTGATGAAAAAACGGGCTGTTAGTGTGTTGACTTCGGTCCCACGTTCGTCTTCCAAAAATCCGAGAATCTTAATTCAAAGTCTACTAGATAGTTAACATAGAGTTAAAACCCTACTAAACATACACAACGAAGCCGTGTCATCTCCGTAAACAAATCTAAACATATTAATATCAAATTGCATTGAGGATGACACAAGTATGCTCTGATGAATGACTTAGGTGACGTCATCTGTAGGAGTCTGAAGGTCAGAAGTTAAGGTCTGATTGTTTATGAAGATATTGTGTATTGAACTGTATGTTATGAACATCAATGTTATGACAGCTGTTTATTGGTTACCTTGAAGAATGTTGTATGTAGACTGATAAAGTAGGTACTTCTTGGTTTGGTGTGGGCTGCAGGTTACAGGGTAGAAAATTTTTCAGGTATTGTAACTTAATCTACTTCTTTCTTTTTGAATGTTATTTTCTTTATAGCCAGATCTTTGAAACGGCTGCGTAGATGACGACTATACTTCAATTTCTTAAAATTACAAAAGTTAAGGTGTTTGCAAATGATAGATATGCAAGTGTTCCATAGAACAGTCCCCAAATACGACTTTTTACCTTGTTCCTATAATTTCAGATCGTTAGTTGATATTTTTCATGCACGCTGGCTTTTGTTTTGATAAATAATATCTTTACGCAATATCCTTATGTGGCATACATAAACATATTGACGCCATAAAACTGAACATCAAATAAATACATGTATAAAATGAAATATAAAATGAACAAGGCAATAAATTCAATGATCGGTAAGTATTACTAAGATGTCGCAACGCAACTTCGCTTCCGGACATTTTATATTAAGACCAATAAGGAAGGTGAAAAGCAAGTTTTATATACTTAGGTATGATTCATTTTGTAGCCAGGTATACCTATTATGGTAGAACCTATAGATTTTAGGGAACCAGTTAGACGTGTCAAATAGACCTATAGAAAATTTATGATAAGGCACATAAAGCTAAGGTATTATTATTATGTTTTTTTTGATAAATAAACACGAGAAAAAAAAATTGTGTAACTATTTTTAACCGCATAGGAATTAGGGACATAGGTATTACCAGTCAGACGTGTCAAATAGGGAAAATTTATTATAAGTCATGTAAAGGTAAGGTATTATGTATTTTTTGATAAATAAGCATAAGGAAAAAAAACCCTTCGTTTGCGTCCCTAAATTGTTTGCCTGATCAAGTAGATCAGAAGATACATTCGTGTGTGTCATAGTACCACACACCTTTGGAATCGTAACCGTCATATTCGAAGACACACAGTAAAGAAATAAAATAAATAAAAGACGCGGAAATCTATAGCTCTTACATAAGATAATATCGTAATCTGTTGGACATTAGCTGGTGACACAAATACTTTCAAAGCTCTGGTTCGCTTTGATGATTGGCACACTGGTTGTGGACATTTTAGTATATTTGTAACACTATTTAATACTCCCACTTAGCCATTATTAATTCTTACTAATATGAAAGTAAATGTGGGTCTGCTTGACTTTATATTTGATTGTTAAAACCACTGAACCGTTTCGGATGGAGATAAGAGTAGCCTACAGATAGAGGTCCTTTTTATCCGGATGTGGGACGAAGTTCCCTCGGGAAGGTTCATCGCAAGCATAATTAAGTATTGATGCCAAAAAGGTAGAAGGAAACGGGTATGATTTGGTATAGGTACTTTGCATCGTCTTAGAGAACAAAAAAATTGGTTAAGTTAATGTTTATAACGAAAAAGCGCAGAAGCTACAATATATTTTAGTTCAAAACCCAGCATCGATTTAATTATTTATTTTACTCCAAAACAAACTGCATACAAAACCTACTTTCTTTAATTCTAAGTGAAACCGTCAGAGATCCCAGTCAAAGCGTAAATGACAAACAAATAAATAGCCATACAGATTGCAAGCTGCGTTCTCGTTGCGTCATGCACTTCACTATGCAAATAAATTGCAGCCATGCTCAGTACTTTCTCCTTAAAGCCTAATTTCTCTTGTTACTGTTACTTGAGCTGCATTTTGTTGGAGTTTTTCTAATGGACTTGTTAAATTACATACATAGACATCATTACTTTATAGTAGAGAATATGTGGATTCACTCACCGTCATACCACAAAATCTTTTAGACGTCTGTTGAACGCTTGTCTAAAAAAATCCAAATTATGACGTTGTAACAAGGTCCATGTTGCAGTCACACTTTTTGTAGGCAACTGTTCAACAGATGTTTAAGTTTTTGTATTAAAGCTGTTAGTGTCTAAGTTGGGAAACCTCTAAGTTGCATTTAGGAAAACCATATGAAGAGCTATCGAGTTCCTGAATTAACGTACTTATTACGCAGAATAAATACAATAAAGGCGGAAGTAACTCTGTGAAAACTATTGAACCAATTTAAATGGAATTTAGTACAGATAGTCTAGCGCCTAAGAAACGACAAGCTATATTTCATCCTCGTGCATAAAGTAGAAGTTCCGCCATGACGGGCTTAAGATTATGTCATTCAACCAAGAGATATTCGAAATAAACCTCAAATAACCGAAGCTAATCCACATTCAGTAACGGGGCCCGTATTTGGACCTCAAGGCGATTGGGTTCATCGCCCACGTGCAAATTTGCAATCAGCCTGTGATGAAAACATACGGACCATTCCGGTAACTGGTCCAAGGTAAAGTGGGGGTTTATAGCTTTTAGTATACTAAATAGTGGAGAGAACGTAATAATTTTAATGGACAATGTCTGTCTCCGGTGGTGTCAAATTGTCACTTTAGGGGACCATGAGAATGATGGAATAGAGAGTGCATGTCCTCGTAAATGCTAGTATCATATTTTAATTATAATAGATGATAAAATTATACTTCTTGAATCCTTTTAGAGAAACTAAACCCCTTCTCATGAGGAACTTCCATGTATTGGGGAAAACTGCATGAACATTCGTGCAATAGTTTTTGAATACACTGCTAAAAATATACACTACTATGCTACAGGACTTTGTTTAATTAACACCATTAGCATATTGTGGTAGATGTGGTTACTATAACAAATATGTATTTCTAAGCCTTCATTTACTACCAAAAGACACATAAGCAGTAACAACAATATTCCATAATTTAATTCTCGAAAAAGAAAGTACTAGAACCCTAAAGGCAGTTCCACACGGCACTGTAGGCTGAAGTATGGTGAGTCACGATTTGCACCCGTTGTGCGTACGGCACTTATCATTTTGCACACGAGTTCGTCACAATATACACTATATATTGTGCGGTTACGCGCTTATCAGTATTAATTGTTCGTTCGTATCAATTAGACGAGTGGAAGTTATAACAGTGCTACTTGCTTTGTCATTGTCATTGTTTATTTTGGTCCTGTTTTTGAGTGATTATCCTGAAAAGAAAGGTAAGTTTAACTTTTTTGATATGGTTTTGAATTGTGTGCTATTTATAGGACAGTTATGCAAATGTTTTTGCGCTATATATACCTACCATGAAAATGCCAATGTTACAATAAAATTATAATGTTATTATCTACAGAGGAAAACTAACTTCGGAAATATTTTGGATAGTCCAGATATTTAATGTTTTTTATTTCTATTCTAGAACCAATCATGCCGTGCTGCAAAGTATCAGTCAAGAAAACCCTGGTCTGCTCCATGAGCGAATGCATCTGCATCCAAACTGAGGGCAAACAATATGTCTGCCTGAGCAAAGATGTCGACGGCAATATCGTTCCCTGCTTCGACTGCAAGGCCGTCGTAATGGAAGGGAATGAATTTAAATGTGTCGACGAATCCTGCATCTGTATCCCTACCAATGGGAAGAACTGCCTCTGTGTTTGCAAGGACGAAGACGAGACCATCAAGTCTTGTGACGACTGCCCTTGCATCAACGCTGAGAAGTGTAAGGAAACTTTCAAGAGGTGCAACAAACCTGGATGCGTCTGCCTCCCAACTGATGGGAAGTCTTGCATCTGTGTTTGCAAGAAGAATGGGAAGATCGTCCTTTGCGAGTGCAATGGGACGGGAACTTGTGGCAATTCTACTTGTGTCTGCGTTTCTACGGAAGGAGCCAACTGTATCTGTGTTTGCTGCGACGTCAAAGGCAATATAAAAGTCTGCAAAGATTGTACTTGTGAAGGCAAGAAGAAAGATTCACTGGTTTGCAACAAAGAGGGCTGTGTCTGCATTATAACGGATGGTAAGGCCACCATTTGTGTCTGCAAAAATGATGCAGGCAAAATTGTGTGTTGTGATGAATGTGAGTGTGATGAATCTGGCAAATGTGATAAGCCAGGGTGTGTATGCGTTCCAACTAATGGAGCCAAGTGTGTCTGCGTTTGCTGTGACGAGAAAGGCTCCATTAAAGTCTGCAAAGACTGTACTTGTGATGCCAACAAGTCTGTGGCTCCGAAATGTAGCAAGGCTGAATGCGTTTGCATTTTAACTGGCGGCAAGTCTTGCATCTGTGTTTGCAAGAATAAGGAAGGCAAGATTGTCCGTTGTGATGACTGTAAGTGTGACGATTCTGGCAAATGTGACAAGGCTGGATGTGTTTGCATCCCTACTGATGGAGCTAAGTGTGTCTGCATTTGCTGTGATCAGAAAGGCGCCATCAAAATCTGCAAGGATTGCACTTGCGATGCCAATAAGTCTGAAGCACCGAAATGCAGCAAAGCTGAATGCGTTTGCATTTTGACTGACGGGAAGTCTTGCATCTGCGTTTGCAAGAATGACGCAGGCAAGATAGTCCGTTGTGATGACTGCAAGTGTGATGATGCTGGCAAATGTGACAAGGCTGGCTGTGTTTGCATTAAAACTGATGGAGCCAAGTGTGTTTGCGTCTGCTGTGACGAGAAAGGCTCAATTAAAGTCTGCAAGGACTGCACTTGCGATGCCAATAAATCTGAATTCAAGAAATGCAGCAAGGCTGAATGCGTATGCATTCTGACTGGTGGGAAGTCTTGCATCTGTGTTTGCAAGAATAAGGAAGGAAAGATTGTCCGTTGTAATGACTGCAAGTGTGAGGATTCTAGCAAATGTGACAACCCCGGTTGTGTTTGCATTAAAACTGAAGGAGCTAAGTGTGTTTGTGTCTGCTGTGATGAGAAAGGCTCCATCAAAATTTGCAAGGATTGCACTTGCGATGTCAATAACTCTAAAGCTCCGAAATGTAGCAAGGCTAATTGCATTTGCATTCTGACTGACGGTAAGTCTTGCATCTGTCTTTGCAAGAATAAGGAAGGCAAGATTGTCCGTTGTGATGGTTGCAAGTGTGATGAATCTGGCAAATGTGACAAACCTGGATGTGTTTGCATCCCCACTGATGGGGCCAAGTGTGTTTGTGTCTGCTGTGATGAGAAAGGCTCCATCAAAGTCTGCAAGGATTGTACTTGCGATGCCAATAAGTCTGAGGCATCGAAATGCAGCAAGGCTGAATGCGTTTACATTTTGACTGAGGGTAAGTCTTGCATCTGCGTTTACAAGTATGATAATGGAAAGATAGTCCGTTGTAATGAATGCAAGTGTGATGACTCTGGCAAATGTGATAAGCCAGGATGTGTTTGCATCCCTACTGATGGGGCTAAGTGTGTTTGTGTATGCTGTGATGAGAAAGGCTCCATTAAAATCTGCAAGGATTGTACTTGCGATGCCAATAAGTCTGTAGCCCCGAAATGTAGTAAAGCTGAATGCGTTTGCATTCTGACTGGTGGGAAGTCTTGCATCTGTGTTTGCAAGAATGAGGAAGGTAAGATTGTACGTTGTGATGACTGCAACTGTGATGACTCTGGCAAATGTGACAAGCCTGGATGTGTTTGTATCCCTACTGAAGGAGCTAAGTGCGTTTGTGTATGCTGTGATGAGAAAGGCTCCATCAAAGTCTGCAAGGACTGTACTTGCAATGCCAATAAGTCGGAAACCGCTAAATGTAGCAAGGCTGAATGCGTCTGCATTCTAACTGATGGCAAGTCTTGCATCTGTGTTTGCAAGAATGAAGAAGGCAAGATTGTCCGTTGTAATGATTGCAAGTGTGATGATTCTGGCAAATGTGACAAGGTTGGATGTGTATGCATCCCTACTGATGGAGCCAAATGTGTCTGTGTATGCTGTGATGAGAAAGGCTCCATTAAAGTCTGTAAAGATTGCACTTGTGAAGCCAAAGAGTCTACTGGAACATGTAGCAAAGTAGTTACTGAGTCTAAGAAATGCTGTGCCTAAATTCTATAACCTTTGTTTTCTACATACTATACTCCTATATTATTACATAACAAATTATGTATAATCTTATAGAATAGAAATGTATAATCGTTTTTGCTTATCACTATAATCTTTTTAATCACATGTTTATTGTTGTTATGGGCTTATGTTTATTCTATTCAAATAGGTTTTAATGATAAATAGATAAGTATAATGATATGATGTTATTGAATTATTTTTATTCGGGCTTGGTGTATCTACTTCTTATTCTGCTTTAAAATGTACTGTGTGTTTATTGGAAATAAATATTTAAAAATGTATTCTTGTTTTCTTTAACAAAGTCTTCTACATCTTTAATGAGATTATTGTGGCAGTTGGTATCCATTTAGGAGTATTGTGGGCTGCGAAGTCAAAATAAAGCTTTGAAATCAATAGATACTCTTCTCTAGTTCAACAAAAAACCTTCGCAACTCCACGGTTGCACGAATTACGTACTAATATTAGTTTCTCAACAACAAAAACAAGTCCAAACAATCGTCAGTTAAAACTGACAGTAACACAATTTAGATGACACTTGATAGGAATCCATTACTGACAGTGACGTCATGACAGTTGACGTAAACGGTTGAGCTGTCAAAATGACTGACATGGCGGCCGCTGCGAACCACATGGGTGGTATTTTAATATTCAGTGTGCGTTTTGTTTTGATGTTCAATTATTTTTAATGTTAACTTTTGTTATTTTTAGAGCATACCTAGGTAATTATTCGTTGATAAAGTTTGATATGAAGACGTTTTGTTCTTTCTTTTAGTCAGGTATGTTAAATCGTTTTCTTGGTCACTCTTTAATAACGCTTATGCATATTTTGTTTTGTAAAACAGAAGGAAAAGTGAAAGTAAGTTAATATTATGAAAGGATAATTTAGGTAGCTGAAACTGCACAAGTAAGAAATAAGATTTATTCAACTTGATTCGCCAACTTCTGACAGTTGTATTTAGGTAGGATTAAGAAACGAAAGTGTATGTATAAATTAGTTTCTCTAGAGTCTAGATAACCATCGTAGCCTTAATAAGTGATTGTAGATTAAACCAGTTGTAGGTAATTATAACAAGTACTTACACAATTTAAATTCTTAAGATTTTCGTAACAATTAATTTACTTTATTGACTACATAAATACAAATTATGCTAGTTTTCATACAAATGTTAGTTTAATAGCTATGTATAATGGAACTTGCGTCATATGTATAAAAAGCTGTCATTCCAATACATACCTTGATGTTGACTTTATTGAGGAAAACTAAAACTAAACGTGTTTATATCTACTTTGTAATAGTTAATCATAAGAATTTGTTATTGTATCAAGGATATGAGTAATCTAAACTGACAAAACTAAAGGGGATTACCTACCACGAATTCGTGGAGGTTTTGCCTTGAAGCTCATAATTTAACCAGGCAATGTCCACGTATTCTTATGCATGAAATAAAAGTAGCTCAGGATTATACCTACCTAAGTAGCTTAGATTAGGAAAGTTGAAAGAAACAAAAACTCAGATTGTGCAGGCGTAGATGGTATTGTCAAAGAGTTGTTCAAATTGTTGGTAAAAGACGGACATATGCGCAAACCAAAAAATTTTGAAACTCCTTTTTTTGGGAAATCGTTTAAAAATTACGACTTTTATATACATTTACAAATTTCTTTTTCAGAGGACGTAACTAAAACCATCAAAAAGTCTATGACAGCATAAAGCACCAAAAAATTCTAAAGCCCCATTTCTAAAATCTTTTAAACCCACAAAACTTAAGTCAGTTCATTAAAACGACATCAACTATGGCATACCATAGAGTTCTATGGGTAAAGCTAATTCGAACCGCCATGGTCCACTTCACAAGTGTGCCGACAGTGGTAACCGAAATAGTTAAACTTGAACTACAGACGAGTTAAAAGGCCGTGACACTAACTAAGATTTTGTTGAAACAATGTGTATTTTGGGAAAAGAATGAGATTGATTGTTTTGTAAAATTGTATATGAATGTTAAACTACTGATTAGTTACACTTAAATCTATTCTAACATTATAAAGCTGAAGAGTTTGTTTGTTTGAACGCGCTAATCTCAGGAAGAAATGGTCTGATTCGAAAAATTATTTCAGTGTTAGATAGCCCATTTATCGAGGAAGGCTACGTATCGTGGGTTCGTGCAGAGGTTAAACCCATATTCATTATAGTATTCGTTGTAAAAACCCATATTCTCCATATCAATAACAAAAACAATCTAGTTACAATAAAATACATTGAATAAGTGAAGATGGTACATTTACATATTTCTCTTAGCACAATTTGATGTGGCCTATATGCTAACTGAACTGTAGCGAGCTTTGTTTCAAACTAGACTTTTGTGTATTCAGGTCAAAAAGATACCTACGTGTTTAGACAAATGATTTTGATTGTGAATAATGTCTTGTTATTTTATGATGTTTGATAGAATTGTTTTTAAGAAACTTTGCAAATACGTTTGTGTAAGATAAGGTCATAAATGTGGCTTTTCTTAAAAAGTTAATAAGGAAAAATGCATAGTACATAATTGGATCAGTTTTCTTTGATAAATGTTATTGAGGAAAATTTGTCGACCTATTGAATGTACAGTAATTTCGAGTATTTTGGGCAGGGGGAAAACCGGACAATATTTTCCCAAATCTAAAAACATTACACCATGCCATAGTTTTCCCAGAGATTTCAATATCGACACACAAATACTTCTTTACATACAAACTTCTTTACATAGAAAGAGATTAATGGAAAATTCTAGTAACTTCTTACACTACATGCATATAAACCACGTTTTTCCTTAGTTCACACATTCCGGATTGTTCCCGCATACGATTTGTTTAGTAATTAATTGTTTGGCGTGATAAATACAGTTATTATGGTGTAAAGTGTAGCGGGAATCTGTGCTTGAGTTCTTTGAAGGTTGTGGAATGATAACACGCTTGATTTAATAGGCTTTTACATATCTAGTGAGTTGTAGGCTTCATCAATTGGGAGCTTTAGTGTCAGAGTTTTCTTAAATCCGCATGACGGCCTCTGACTTGGGATTTTAATAAATGCTGCTACTGTAAAACAGACGAGGACGTCTGCTTGACATGCCGCTTCAAGTACCTGGATGTAACTTATATTTACACTATGGAGAGCTCTGTGAAAGCTTGTGAAAGACCACAGGTTGATTTTAGCTCAGAAATTGAACTTGGAATCCCCTGCACAGCAGTTATGCAACGGGCAGATAGTAGGTAAAATACTTTTATATTTTAAGTATGCAAGATAAAGTCGTGCTGCGCTGAACCCAAATAAATATTGAAATGAGGCCGGGAAAATGATGGTGGTGAAGCAAGAATAAGTTTTATATAAATAATATTTTAGTAATATCGTATAGGAGAACTTTCTAGGTTAAACGAACATACTTTGATGTTTAAAGTGCATTTGGTTTATTTTACACAGTTTTTTTCATTTTTATTGAGGCTAGTGTGGTTTTATAGGATTTACAAAAAAATAAAATTTATGAGTAAAGATACTGGATTTATGATGTTATTCTTTCTGTAATACATATAAACCAATTTACCTATTTTTTCAGTTACTTAGTAAACGACATTAACCTATTTTCTGGCATATCGTTCTGACTGAGGCGTTTGCGCATTCAAATGGGTAGATTGAGAAGGTCAGATAGGCAGTCGCTTCATGTAAAGCACTGGTACTCCGCTGCCTACATACCTACATTTACGCTGGAAGCCGACCCCAACATATTTGGGAAAACTCTTGGCAGATGATAAAGTAAAAGTAAATTGGACTTTCATTTCAAATGGACATCCATGAAATACTAGATTTCCCCTACGTATAAAACTACTACATTCCCAGTCATCATACCATACAGTTTGTTACTGTGTAACTTATATTAAGTTAATAATTATCGCATGTATGCCCCGTTTATAGCGAGTGATGCTGTCGATCGGCTGAGCGGCGTGTAATAAGCCGCGATCACCCGTTATGCTGTCATAAATGTGCAAGCTATAAGAGGTAGCGAGTTTCTGGAACATTCTGGAAGTGATCTAGAATTCCAGGCTGCTTCAATGAAGGTGGCACGTCAGTGTCTTACGTGTGCCTTTAAGGGGTGTCAGCAAAATTGAAAAGGCCTCAAAAGACACCGTTAGGACCAAAGAGCACCTACATAGGGGCTGCAGTCTAAAGTGGTAAGGGCATTTTGATGATTTTCTACCTACCAAAATTAACGGTTTGAACAAGGTGAATTCAAAGGTTTTTTTGTATATCTATTACATATTCGTACGAAAAGTCAAAAGCTAGGTGAACCACTGACATTTCGTAAGAACTGAGCTATTGCTCAAGTATGCAATCAAATTACAATGTAGAAAATAATTCTCATTTTTACACCAATAACAACAATATGACACTGCACAAGATAAGTTGATAAATCAAGCTGCTATACCTGCTATTGCTTAACAACTGGACCAACCCCAGTTATCTAGTTAAGATCAGTAGAGTTACGGTAAGTGTCACATGGCAAGTCAAACAAATCGTACAAGTATGAGATTATCGCCGATACGCCGTTATTTAGTAAACACTTGTTACACCGTAAACGGAGTTTAACATAACTATATCTATCTATATGGAAATAAAAGAAAAGTCTGTTTGTGACGTCAAAATAAAGAGCATTTAAATTAGCTTATCAGACGCAAGTTCAAAAATTATCTGTAGGTGTGTTTGAGGTTTTATCTCCAGATCAGGTGCACAGATTTTGACTACAGTTTTATTAGCAGATAGCTAATGTTATATGGAGCTAAAGCTATTAAGCCTTTTACCTTAAAACAGTAACTAACATTTACAAAATTCAGTTAATCAAATGTTCCAAAGTCGGCTACCAGACCCCTCACAAAAATGTAAATACAAGACCTAAAATTCCCTGTCAAAGAAGTTTGTCAGCCTGAATGTCTTGCGCATACGCAGTAGAATCTATCTTTAGGAGCCAACTTTACAGCCGTGAAGCTATTTGAATAGAGTAGCAAAACACTTGAACAATGTGAGCATCGTCGCATGACAAAGCTAGTTCAACATAATAATATATTAAACTGATGGAATGTTGACAGCAAACAGTATTGTCAACTGGATTACGTTGAGTGATCGACGTTTATCGACATTTTGATCGATTTGTGATTTATGGACCGAACTGTTATTCGATATGGGTTTATGGTGAACTGTTTCAGATATTAGTGTTGTGGCCCGTTTAATAAATATACTTAACTTAACCATGGTTCGTATGCACTTAAAATGATTAAATACTAGGTTTTGACAGTGGTTTTATCCGCATAAAGTCTTCTTCGAGAAATGGGATATCCAGTGCTGAAAGATTTTTTGAAATCGGTCCAGTAGTTCCTGAAATAAGTGTGTTCAAACAAATGAACAAAAAAGCTTTTCCATGTAAGTTGAAACTTAATAGAAATAATTTTAACTCAAGATAATTAAATAATATTCAAGATCTTCAAAAAGTGCGTGAAACATTTAAAATCAATCGATTTAATTTAGGTATCAATTATTTATTTTGAATCAACTCGTGAATTATATTTTGATTTGCTCTAAAATACCTGACCATACTGAGTGTTTAATTAACTAATAGCGATTATTATAAACTTAAAACTAGTTTTTCACGGATGCAGCTTATGCAAATTATGACAATTTGAGATAATCTATCTCGAAGCATCCTGATTTACTTGTGATTAATCACGATTTTGAATATTATTAATTTTAGCTCAAGTTTACCTTTTGTTTAGATAACCTGTTTTAGCAGATTGGTTTGTTTTTAACCGTCTTCCAAGAAAGGAAGTTTTTAATAGAGATCAGGCTATGTATGTTTGCTATTTATTTACTCTGATATGGCTAGGCGCAACATAATATTTTTTTTGAAGAAATGGATTCACATGCGTTGTTATCCAAAAGCCATAGAAATCCTACTAATATTATAAACGCGAAAGTTTGTATGTATGGATGTATGGATGTATGGATGTTTGTTACTCTTTCACGCAAAAACTACTGAATGGATTTTAATGAAACTTTACAATAATATAGCTTATACATCAGAATAACACATAGGCTACAATTTGTAAACACATCGCGACAGACGAAGTCGCGGGCACCAGCTAGTTCTTGTATAGTTCGCGCCAAACGTTTTGTCGTTTCCGTATACTTAATGATTACACGGGTTATTCGTCATAAACCAATTTTATGGTAATTGAAATGGTCGCATTCGTGTACTTGTGTTTCACGAAACTACTACTAGAACTGTACCTACTTTATTAATTTACCAATAATAAGCATTTAAATGAATCACACAAAAGAATTCGAGATAAAAATATCTGAACGTGTCAAGAATGAATGTCAGCGGTCTGACATTTACTTGACATTCAGTCCTGTTGGGAGTGGTCAGTGGTCAGATGTTTTTGTCAGCTTTTTAAGTAATTTTTAGCTCTTCGTTAAAGCGGTGCGCTAAAAACATGCCTGCTTAATTGCGTGTTTTAGTTTGGGTTAAGTGGTAAGACGTGAGCGGGCAAGGGTTACAATTTTTAGACTGTGTTTTAAATAAATTATGTCGAAACAAAATCTAAGAGAAATATAAGTTTTAGAGGTTGCTTTGAGTAACACCTCTGAAATTATTAAGATTTCAGGGGATTCAATTTTAAAATGCTGTTTGGAAATAAAAGATGGGTATTTCATCTAATGCAAAATATATAAGCAATAAGTCCTCATTGGTGGTCTTTGTAAAGTGATATACATACTATCAAACCAATATAATAAAATGTGCGTGCTTTGCAACATGAGGTACCCTTAGAAATTACTACTGCTTAATAAAATGTCACATGAATCCAATTTTCCTCATCTCTTCAGCCCAAAACAGACACCAAACAATAATAATCTTACATTAGCAAACAAGTTCTGTTAATGTATGCCGTTGTCTTCATCAGAACGAGTCCTGTAGGTCAGTATGTGTGGCTTTATGTCGAAAAACGTCCTTTGGAACCGGTCGGCTCACCTTAGAGTACCATGAATTTGATGGGGCTAATGTTGCGAACTTGGGATTTTAGAAGGTTTGGCTGTTTTTTTGTAGAACTTGAATTTGATCATGTCGATTCGATAAAGAAGCTGTCTTTGGGTTCTTCTTAATAAATAGATAGTAGTGGAGAAGATTCACGGAAGAAGTTATGTTCCTTGTTCATCTTGTTATTTAGAGAAGTTGGTCAAGTTTCCACGCGGAAACCTAAACGGTCTAGGTGATGTTTTTCTGGATTGATTTTCTTATATACCTTACTTAGAGGCATATAGAGGTTCTAAATAACTATGACTTTCCTTTAACGCTTTGATGATCAAAAATTCTCAGTTTGGTTTCTCCCATTCGCAATCACGCAACTTAGTCATTCAAAATTAGAATCTTGATCCTGTAGGCACGACGTTTTTTCTATAAGAATTCATTTGATTTAATTCAAATGATGGAAAGTTCTAGAGTATATAAAAACATTTTCTTTGTAGCGTGATCGCTTCAACACAACCTATAAAAACGATTTGAATGTTGTACTTGATTTCGACCACAAGAGGCACTTTAAAAATTATTTTTTTTATCAACCAATCAAGATTAACAAAAACGAAATGACGTTAATCAATATGTAGGTATGACAGTCATTACAAAACTAAAAAAAGCTAGTCCAAACATGTTTATAATCTTAGCTTATAATAATTAAAGTTCTAAGAAAAAAGGTTTCTTTGAATAGTTTTTATTTAAGTTTGCTAATGAAAAAGGTTAAAGGTTTGTTGTCTGACAGTTTATTAATGGTGAAATAAGCTGATGAATAATTTTAATACACATATGTAGCCTAGGTAACAACTCGCATTGATCAAGCGTATTTATTAAGAGGACGAATTGGAGTTTTTGGCGCCAAAGATGTCAATTTTTCTCAGTAAATACAAAACGGATCAAAATACAACTTGGTTACCTGAAAGTTCATGATATAAACCTTATTTTGTTAGTTGTAGAAACATGATTAGGTAACTTTTATAACAGAGAAAAATATATCAAACATACCTCTTTTTAAAAAGAGATTCACATATTATTAGGGCTGCCATCTCGAATTTCGCCAAACCCGGACAAACATTAAAAAAACCCGGACATTTGGCGTAAATCGCATTTTTTTAGCGAACGAGTACGATTTTTTTTTAAACAAAATAATACCTAATTTGTAATCCATTTACTAGAGGTGCTTCCTTACATAAAAAGTGTCCGGGTTTTCCCCGGACACTTCTTGAAACCCCGCCCGGACGGCCCCCGGACGGCCTCCAAACGAGGACAAATCCGGGGAAACCCGGACGGATGGCAGCCCTACATATTATGGGCAAACGGGACCGATTAAAGCCTCTTAACTTTTTTAGTAGTTGAGTATATACATACATACTCTTTAAAATTGTAGAAGGATTTTTTATCAAATTATCATTTCTAAATAATAAAATTACAAAACCATTTTGTCGCTTACGACTTTTAGTTATAAGCTAGCGCGCGTATTGTTATCCTCGCCCCGCTCAGACGCTCCGACCCCTTTTGGCGCCTTAGATGCGCGTGCCGGTTATGGAATTATTGTTGACCAATTCCTCGCCTTAACGCCCAATCCTTCTATGTGTGAGAGGAGGCCTGCTCCCAGCAGTAGGACGATAAAGAAGCTGATGATGATGATGGTCTTAGGTTATGTGCAAATGGTTAAACAGATACCTACATAATTAAGTACTTGGGGAACAATGGAACTTTTTGTATTTTTTTTTTAACGATGATTTTTTTTAAATGACCCCCCCTCCCGCAGTGGGTTAACAGCGATGAGGGAGTGTCAGACTCTTACTGACTAAAAACCGTCGTGTTCCGTCATAGGCCTTTTATGTACCAGGGCCGCGGTATCTCTTTCGAACAACCCGCAGCCCTGGCAGGAGGGAACAATGGAACTAAGGACAATTTCCATTTTCAAAACCCACCAAAATTAACAATACATCGTTGTCTATTATTTTATAAAAAGTGGAACATCCAAGAAAAAAAAAAGAAAAAAGATTTAGGCCTCTGTCAAAACTACTCATGCTGAATTTATTGTCGTGCTAATGTACTATTTTTTTATTAATTCCTATGACATATCAGGACAATAACGTCAGAAAAATATGTTTATACTGAATCAATAACGTTTCTGTATAATTATATAAAATTGTTATATTGAATCGTACATTGCTAAAGTACCATTCATAGAAATACACGTGATCGTAATAAATGTGTATAGGAATTGAAATTAATTAATTTCTCATAACTTTATAGTACCAGGTAATAAACACGTGTGGTAGGTAAATGTAGATATATAACTGGTTGTGATAACTACTACCTAGTAATATAAGTTGAAGAAGTAAAATCAATTTATAACTATTAGAATCCGTTTGAATGAACAGATTATTCCTCAGTTAAAAACATAATGTCCTTCTAGCCGATTATCGGCTACGGCAGTTGTTGTCATATAAAGAGATCAGCCAACTGCGCAGGACATATTATAGTGCACAAGCATTTGCGCAGACACAGGAGCACTCACTATTCTTTCACTCTTATAGCTCGATGGGACGGCAATCCGACACGAGCGGAGAGAGATCTGATCAGTCGCAGGGCTGACATCTACGAGGTTCAGATTAGCCAAACTTTTTGTTTTCACAGAACATTCTACAAGTCGCTATTAGGTTTCTAAATAACAGGTGTAAAAGAAAAAATATATATTTTCGCCAAATAACAAATAATAATGTGACTAACAACATAACGTGTGTGTAATGTGTATGACTAGTTGAAAAACTATGCCAAGGTGAGCTAAACCCATTCATTCATACACCCACATGGCTGGCACTAACGATCCCTAATTAGTTATCGATTTTTTTCCATGATCGAGTTGAATAAAACTATAAATGTCAGGGAAAAGTACGTAAGTAGAGATTAAGAATTTATAATAGCACACTTTGATAGAGTACTAGGTAAACAGTTTTCCCCGGTTTTATTTTAAATATATCCTAGGGAGATATGTGATAGTCAATTTATACCAAAGTTAATAAAATAATATCTCCTCACGCATTTTGGCATATCGGAGTGCCCGGAGTTGTCAATTTTTAGCTGTGCTTTATTTTGTTAGAACTTTATTATTTTTGCCTATGTGCTAAGCTATAATTACAAAGGTAATTCAATAAATGTAAAAAATATGTTCTTTTCTATTTATTGGAAAATCTAAATAACAGTAATTTAGACATGTCCATGCAAAGTCTAAGCAAAAATGCGGCCAAATTGTCCTCAATAAGTTATCGCTTTTAGTATGAACATTTAAAAATAAATTAATTCAGTACACGCACAAGGTTAAAGCCGCAGTAGGTGTCTGTCAATATTTACATACAAACCAAACCATTGAAGGTTTCGTCCCATACAAGTTACGTACAAAAATGTTCAGAAGATCCACCCACATAGACTATTGCGAATTTTTGCTTTAAAAAGTTCACTGTAAGATTTTTAACAATTTTGTTTAAAAATGTATTGGCATGATTTTTTAAAATGTAATATGGCAGACTTACAGCTAAAAAATAACAAGGAAGTTATTCCTAGTTATTTTTAAGTAAGTATTCCAATCTAACAATGAATTGATCGTTATAACTTACTTGGGTATATTTGCAACGCTGTACGAAGAAAAATCTCTGCGTAAACCTTTGGTTTGGCCGTGTACTGTTGCGCGTGGCGCGCTAGGGACCGGGGATCTCCAGGATATTCAATTAAAACATTGGAAAAAACTTTAAGTTAGCGTTTATTGACTGACTCGGGGGTGAAGTGACATACTTCAGTATAAAATCTATTCTATTTCTATTTATATCATTGTCCGGCCAGTATCAATTACAATTAATAAAACCTACTTCTAATCTACTTCAGTACTACATCTCTACAGTACCTACTATTCCAAAATTATAAAATACCTATATATTTACATTTTCCTCGAATACTTTCATGACTACTCAATGTTACTTAAAGTTGGTTTGTTTTCAAATAAACTTTACATATGCATAGTTTAACTTTTGAAGTTTAACCAAGTGGACCTTCTACTCCTATTTGTTGTTTGTATCACCTAATAAGTATGTCACCTTCGATCATCGCCTTCACAGTATGATATAATGCCAGTTGTCCGCAGAAATATGTGTTGCGTAACATACTGATAGCTTTTATATCATTTTAGTGGACTAGATAATACTAAATTACATATTATAGCACTTAAGTTTTTGAAACCAGGGTTAGAATTTGAATATCTCTGTAGGTCATACATATATTTTGTGCAGTTAACTTATGTATATAAAATTGTGACTTTCCTCAGCTTTGAAAGTTTAATGAATTTAAATTATAGGTATATTTATGACGGACTTCAAGAACATCTGTAAGTTACATACGCTTACTAGAGATTGCAATTTTGTATTACTCGTATGAGATATAAGTAAAAATGTTATGTTTAGAAGGCAATTAATAGATATAATAGGTGATAGATAGGTTATTAAAATCCGCAGTTACCTTCCTCACGAATCCCGCTATCTATTGTCGAAAAACAAGTGAAAATCGCTCCAGCGTTCTTTGAGTTTATCGCGACAAAAAGACGCCGTAGAGAACTTTGTTTTATTCACAATTTATATAGTAACAGAGATATTACTAGATTTTACGAGCATATCAACTGAAACGTTTGAAGTTGTACCGTATTTCCTGTAGAACTACGCGAAAAATTCACGAAAACAATGCGTTACTGAAATGCTCATTATACCTCAATGATGGTGGGACAATAAACTGGACTATAAAGCTGGTTGTTTTGACGTAAAATCAAGCATGTTTTGCGCACTAAGAATTAGGGAAATGCATTTGTATTTGGCCCATTTGTATTGATAGACAGGGTGTATGAACTTTTGGAGTGATTCCAGGGTGTTTCCATTGTTTCAGGCATGATTTGTTATTGACAAGTGAAATGTTGGAATACCTCTGTTATGCATACATTTCAGGCAGGCTAGCTACGACTTTCTATTATATTTCTAGCCTTTTCCCGAACTATGTTGGGGTTGGCTTCCAGTCTAATCGGACCAGCTGAGTGATCTGAGCTCTTCTTCAAACTAGTTACCCGAGTAGCCAGATATCCTTGGTAAGACTGTCAAACTCTGGTTTCTAACTACTCGTAACGACGAAAGATCTTCAGCTATAGACTATAGGTATCTATTAGTTAAAGAATTTTTGGATTCCATCCAGTAGTTCCGGAAATTCTTCACAATTTTCAAATGTTTATTAGTTAAAAACGTCAGCTAAATTAGTACCCTTTAGTTTGTTGACTTAACATTGAACATCAGCGTGGGTCTTTACAGTTCACCATAAAAGAGAATTTTATAGTACAGTTGACGTCAAATGATGGAATGCGCTATTTACTTCAACACATCTTTGATGAAACGTACAGTTTCATGAAAAATATTTACATGAAACATACCTATATAAACAAATATGCTGAACGAGACTTTATTGCTTATACTAAATAATGTTTTCGACAAAAATGTTGTTTGTAAATATAATAAATTAATATTTTTTTACCTGTATATTTTTGACCATGAGGTTTCTTTTCTCGATTGAGGGATGGTCGAGGAGGATAATGCTTTAACTTGTTTGTATTTTGTTTTCGTACTCATAAACGTAAATATTGAGACATTAATTCAGGGATTTCAGCAATTAAAAAATATATTATAAACAACTAAAATACTGAATAATTTAAAAAGATTTTACCGTATTCTACAAAATAAAGGAATTTTGCAATCAACAAATAATTTTATGGTTTTATTTACAAACGTGAGTTGAGAAATATGCAGTTTACTTGTTTCGAAGCTTTTGATGTTTTATTTTAAAGGAAATCGTTAATTAAACCGTGAAATTAGTTATGTTCGGTTTTTAGTGTTTGTTATATGCGCATACGCTGAACTCTCGTTAAGGTGATTTACCTCATAATATTAAAAAGTATTATAATAGGAGACGGTTATTTTATTGAGAACATAGGAGATCATCTATAAATAAAGTAGATAAAGCAATTATTTTGATCAGTAATAGGTATAGTATTGTCAATCTGACACCAGTCTTTCCAAGGGGTAGTGGGTTGCCCGGGTAACTGGGTTGAGGAGGTCAGATAAGTAGTGGCTCCTAGTAAAAACACTGGTACTCAGCTGCTCTTTGTAAGACCGGAAGCCGATCCTTCCTTACATAATTGAGAAAAGGCTCGGGAGATGATGAATTACCACCAAACATTTTGTCATCGCAGAATATAAAGCGAGTCGCTACGTATTTGTGCTTTTAATACACATATTAATTGGCTCACGTGTATAGATAATCGTTATAAGTTTACTTTTACATAAAAAACCTACCATTTTGAAAAATACAACTTTAAACATTTTTGTCATGACCAAGAAACTAAGAGATACCAAAAACCGGAAACCGCAGTTTAAATAAATAAACGTTTACTTAAACAAAGCCTACACAGTCGTTTATACAGTATGATGTCACGAACAGCCTTCTAAATATAGAGATATATATCGTCATTGTGAATACATATGTAATGTGTGTCGTGCTGTCTATCCTTATTAGGATTTGTGCATTCTTAAACAATGAATTAAGGATGTAGGTTTGTATATAAGTAGGTATACGTTGTGGATTAGTAAAGATGATGTTGGGAAAACTAGAAACAAAAGATGCTATAAATTAGACACAATATACATACATACTATATCCGAACTGACTGCCAAAAAAGAGTAGTTTCGTCTATGCATTCAAGATATTTTTTGCGGTAATTCTGTTAGTTGACTTCGATCATATTTGAATTCATCATTAAATTAAATAACTTTCAGAGATTTTTGAGACAAATAAAAATAATTAAAAGGGATCCTCATCCTCATCTTGTTATTGTCCCCTCGGAAGGCAGCTTAAGAATAAGTTAAATTGATAAAGTGTTGGTTTTACGTTATATGATAAACATAACGATAACGTTAAGTATTAAGTTAATTGCTTAGAATGAAAAAGGACAAAAAAAAAACACCGATCTTGTCAGTTAACACTCGAACCACAAACATCGACAATCACGTTTAGTTAACAGTCAACTAGGTATCAAATAACATAACAAACAAACAAATAAACATTAAAATAACAATTTAGTGTTACTAATAAGAAAACTAAGCGTTAATTCCGGACCCATAAACCATAAGTTATGGGCCATAACTCAGTAACTAGGGCACTATTTTGATGAAGGCTAATGAAGGATATAAAAACCGGCCAAGTGCGAGTCGGACTGCACACGTAGGGTTTCCTACAAAAACATAGACACAAACTTTACACGTTTACTGTACGAGAAACCCTAAAAAGCAGTATTTTCTAGTTTGCAGTGTATGTTGGTAAAGCGGCAACAGAAACATGGTCTGTGATAATTTCAACAAAATCAAAGAAAAATTTTTCATTTCAAATAGGCCTTTGCATTTATTACGAAACGTCACACTGCTTTTCCAAATCGTTAGTGTCATGGAGAAGAGTCTTGATAGATACTCTTTTTAAGAAAGTAATATGTACCATGAGACACCTTTTCAATGGACAGGGGGACATCGAAATAGTAATAGGGTACCATTTTACCCTTTATGTAAGGAACCCTAAAAAGGTTCATGTGCGAGTAATTCTGTAGGTAACTGCAATTTTATTCCCACGGTCAAAGAGTTAGTATTTACAGTAAAGTGAACTTAACCTAAAAACGAGTTACGGCCCAGTGTAGCTAATATAACTGTGGGCTGTTGGTTTACTTGCGTTTTAGTGGAAATATAGGTGAAAAGTTGCTTTGGTTGAGATTGAAGAAAGGTGAGTATTGTGTGAAAATAGTTTGGCAAAGAGGATTTAATTACTCGACAAAAATATTTGATAAAACTACAATATGTATGGCAATATTTAACTTAATAACTTTTAACTGAATATTTTTGTCAAGCTAGGTATCGATCATTGGACATTCAAAGTTACTTTGGTATAGATAAAAGCAAACTTCGATGTCCTATTGTTAGAAAAGAGGCGAACTAGATACTGCTAGGAACACCAGGTACATTTTTACGGACATAAAGAGGTGTAGGTGACTTATAGCCGTGTCACCAATAACATACAAAAATAAGACTCATAGTTATACGGCTCTCCAATAGACATCATATCTCCCAAGAATCATACCTAATTACACTCAAGTGCAAAAAAAACTGGTCAACCAACTTTGAATATAAATATTAACAATAATAAAACTAAGTCTACTGCCAAGTGAAAAAGCATGTAACAGATAATTTTGATTAGCATTTATCCTAGAGAACAGTCTGTGCGCCGCTCACTTTGTGGTTCGATCGTAAGCTAAGAATTAACATTGCTAGTGAAATCAGATATTAACGAATTAGTGCACGATCCGATAGCCGTGGGTTGGCTTTTAAATATTTATTTAAGTAGGTTCTGTAAGGTTTAAAAACATATGAAGAAAATTAGATATTTGATTACTTTGATAAAATGTAGTGAAAAGCTTGAAAAAGTTGGGGCAAGCGATACCTATTTCCTTTCATACATAATGTAAAAGATATATGTATTTTGACTTTTAAGGTTACGAATATTTTAATTTTTTTTACTATAAACCCAAGTAACCCATTAGGTATAATTAAAAAAATTAAAAAGTCCTATTTGCCCTGTGAACCAATGACGTAAGTATAATATGTTTTATGAAAACGTTTTGGTATGGTCTGTACCTAACCTACTTAATCTTAAAATAACTCTTTTATTTGTTAATCCTTCACAGTTAAATTAGATGACCTATTTAGATTAAACTTTGTATACTGTATTACTTTGTTTAATACCTATAAACTTAAGGCGTATATTTTATTAGTTTATTAATAACACTAGTTTTGTCGAAACATACCATGAATGCAAAAGTTTGTATGTATAGTTTGGAAGTTTGATCCTCTTTCACGCAAAAACGACTGAATGGATTCTGATGAAACTTTGCAGTAATATAGCTTATATATCAGAAGAACATATAGGCAACTTTTTATCCGGATGTGGTAAGTAGTTCCTTCAGGAAACGGGTAAAACAGCCAGTGATGCTCGTATTTTATTACTCCTGAACCAGTTTGTTGCAAAGGAAGGAAATCTCACATCAACTGCTATTATTCGAAGTAAAATTATCAATAATATCATAAACACAGTAAAGCTTTTACTGACTAATGATAAAACTATAAACAAGCTTATAATTTACGATTTATTTATAAAGATGCGTTTATTTAGCACCGCCATGTTTGTTTTCTGTTTCGCAGAAAATACACGAAAACAGTTTTGTGAGTAATTAAAATATTTTTGTGTTGTATGTTCTTTAGATCAACATACTGTACAACAAGCGTGTTAAAAATGTTCAGAAATGCTGGAGGATTATACTATTAAAAAATATACAGAACTACATCTATGTTAATTTCATCCTTAAAAAAACGGCTTTCAAACTTCCTGAATCACGTACCTACCCATATTTTTTATTATTTTGTTTGCGGAAATCATATGTAGGTACTTAGACCTGCCTTTCTTTATTTACTTATAAAAATCTTTTGAAGGACCGCAAAAAAAAACAATTTACTTACTTTTACACGTGAATGTGTGATAATAATTAACTTTCGTTGTTGACGGTACGTAACAGTACAATTTACAATTAAAACAGTTTTTTTTTCTCACGGTCTTTTAGTCTAATGAAACTTTTTTATTTCATACAAATCCCACACTCAAGTATTGTTGGACAGGAAACGCATAATATCTCCTTAAACGTTTTTAATGTTGGTTGTTGACAACCTACTGGCGAGAAAACACTGTAAAGGAAGTTGTGAAAAGGTCCACTTTGCTGTTAACTATAAAAATATAGCATAGCCATTGTAAAATTAACTTCACAAAGCAAAGTAACACTTTGTTACAACGATTTAGGTAAGATTCAGGATAACGCCTTTTCTCTATGTAATTATGACAGGTACAAGTTTATTACTAGTTGTCTACAACTGTTGCTGCCTCATATAAAATATCTGATGAGGAGTTTCGAACAAATATCCTGAGATTAAAATTCTCTAGGTCTATTTAATGACCCATGTTTTCTTGGAAAGTTAGATGATACTTAGTCCCTTCATAATACTTCAAATATCCAAGTGGTATCTCGATTAGATATTTACCCAATTTGATTGTCGCTATCCTCGATATTCTTGAGAAGGGCCAGGCCAAAAAATAGCTCGAAATTGGACATGTAGGTGTACAGATCAATCTTCACCTTCTGGTCACAATCCTGTATGGTGGTGTAAAGGTCACCAGCTGCAATCAGCCTTCCTACCCACCCACGCATAACCATACATATGTTATGTCAGTATTTAAATAAAGAGGTTTTACTGCTGGCTGATGACGTCATTTGTCATCTCTTGCTTCCAATACCTGCTTCGTTAAGTTTTACTTCTTAACGTTTTGGGAAGTCTTGAACTGGGATGCAGTGATTTAGGCATTATTGTATTACCAGCTTCTACCAACAGATTCACCTGTGTCCTGCAGGGATTACTTTACGTAAATAAAAAGAAGCTCAGGTAGTCTTCCTTGATAGAAGCGCATTAAAACAAAACAGAAAAGCTATTCGCCTTAACAGTAATACTAGGTATAGTATATGTCCTATCTTTTTTGCTCGATAGTTTTTGCAGTTTTTCTTACTATTTTTGGAAAGCTGTTTTCATGTCGACTCCAGCTTAACAACAAATTAATTGTATATTTTACTAAACTACTCAAATAAACAATTTAGATTCGGTTACAAAAGATATTTATTGAATTATTAATGTACACACTATACTACAGATTCGGTTACAGAGGTTTTCAAAGCCGTCTAAAGATTATTTTATCAGCTTTGCCTCTGAAAGACGGAAACACTCATAAACGTATCTCTATATTTTTGTTGAAAAGTTTAACAGACAATTTCTTTACGCTCTCAACAAGTTAAAATGGTTAAAATACACAAATAAACCATAAATTAACCGTATCAATAGCTTGCTTTAACTTTTACGTGTTTATTTAAGATGCAAATGGCAAGTAATATCTTACGTATGGACCATACGGTGATCTCACAGTTACATCACACTTTCGCTAACCGTACCGGTTTTCGTCCGATTTCTTTGCGATTGGCGAATTACGAAATTTACGCCTCCAATGTGAGACTTTTTTGTCGCTTTTAATTTTTTTTCATGTTGGGTCGTTTTTTTTTGCAATGCAGTGTATTTTGCTGATGTCATTTTTATTATTGTCGTTGGATTTTGGAGTTTTATTTTTTAGAGGTTTCATTGGATTTTGGCAAAGAATCATGATGATTTTTACATTTTTTGAACA
Source organism: Helicoverpa zea x Helicoverpa armigera (assembly GCA_033682625.1). Taxonomy (NCBI): domain Eukaryota; kingdom Metazoa; phylum Arthropoda; class Insecta; order Lepidoptera; family Noctuidae; genus Helicoverpa; species Helicoverpa zea x Helicoverpa armigera. The sequence continues at coordinate 2,126,216 of JAWIIS010000008.1, forward strand.
AAGTAAGAGACCCAGACTGTTGACCAGGCTTTTTACATAACTTGTAGTAAGTTTTTTTTTCAACTGTAATTACATAACATACAAGACAGAATATTTTATGTCATTGTTTTTTTTTTTTGCACTTTTGGCTGCTGAATCATAATGACGCATTTCCGAATTCTACATATTTGAAATCGCCCCAGAAGTTTCTGAGATTAGTTTGGTGAAGCAAACAAACAATCTGCTTCATAAATTAACGTAACTAGCAGGACTACTACTGTCAACCAACCAATATACAAATTCATATTCTTAAAAAAAAACAATTCCAAATTCAAAATAATACCACAAACAATAACCACTACAGAATAGAGTAGTTCCTACGAGCGGTTACCGTTGTCCGGTACGGAACGTTCCGGGTCGGTGCGCAAACCATCTGGCTGTTCACGACACCTGTTCTTTTTGTCGCTGTTATTTTATCATATCTGTTGGCAATATTAGTTTGGAACAGTTCCGGGAGTACAGGAATTTTAGATTATATGAGCAAAATACTCTTGGTTTTTAAGGAAAGAAGTCGCAATAGCCTTTTGTTTTTGAGAGATCGCTCTACTCTCTAGTCTTAATTGGTTGGAGCTGCAGTATTTGAATAAAGTTTTGGTAAGATTGAGAAAACTCTTCATTTAAATAAGAACTTTAGGGTCCCCTTAGATCTAACAAAAATGGAACTAGAGTTAGGTCAAGTGCGTAGCTTACTTCGCAGCGCAGTATAATAGCGCTCTTTCCCCGTATTTTTTTCCTTTTTTTCCTATACATCGCTGATATAATTATTTCGTGTTTGTTTTCTGAAATAAATACAGTTGAGGGCACAGAGTACATTTGTATATACTGAGAGTTGAGAGTAAAATAAGCATTATACACTCTTTTGATCTAAGCCTATCCTGTGACAGATTCCGTAATACTTAGTAGAAATAATGTCAGTATATCATTGGAAAAAGCTGCCTGTATGATGATAAAGAAACGATTAAAATTACAAGTTTCTCCTCATCCTGCCTTGCGAGAAAGGCGTAAGGCCTTGACTTCATTATAGGATGAATCATACGTACATACATACATACATATCTATATACATAGTACAATAAAGAGTGTACTAACAATAGATAGGTATGACGTTAAGGCTAACTTTTCTGATGTATGAAGGACGACAGGTCTATAATTATTGTATGTCTATAGTTTAGGACTGAAACTATATTGGATAGTTTACGTTTAGGATAAAAGAATGGGGGTGCTTAAAATGCTTTTAGATAGTTTTGTAAATTTTGGGAACTTTATACTTATTTCGGAAGGATTTCAGTTTATGATGGACGAATGTTTTCAAGTTTGGCAATATTTGGGTGTTGAATAGCGATGTATTTAGTTAATTATACATATTTATAACTTATGTAATGTGAATTTTGATTTATTTACATGTTTGTCCAAATTATGCAGTATTGCATATTAAAAAAAGAAATCGAGAAAACGGTCATTAAAATAAATGAATGTTACGAATAAATAAATACGTTTTACTTCCAATCTCTAAAAATCGACGGACAAGTAAATAATAATAAGCAGAAAAGCTACCAATTGGTAGAATTTAAAAATCATTGGTCGCTTATATTACGAAAAAGGTCATCATACACATTGACTACTAATCGTCTCGCGTCTGGACTATTTTATTTGCATTTTTTAATAAACATTATCTGTACTAAATATTAGTTTGTTTGTTCTCTGAACGAAACTACTGAAACGATTAGAAAATTATTTAATCAAAAAAATCTATAAGCATAAGGTATTATATTATAGACGACTCATTTTTTGAATTTGCTCCGAAACTACCAAACCAATTAAAAAATTTCTTCAATGTTGCAAAGAGTAACATAGGCTATACATATTTTGGTCAGGGTATGGGAAGATTTTCCCAGGACTCGGGTAAAACCGCGAGCAAATAGCTAGTGGTAGTGTTTTATATTTTTTTGCTTATTTAGTGTTATAGCTTCATTATTATTCTATCTTTTGAAATACCTGTTTAATATTCTGAAGCGACCTTACAAGATTTATATACCTACCTACATAATATAGGTTTTTTCGAATGGTTTCCCTCGGATTATGCTAAAATTTGTGTCCTATGTAAACCCGGATTTAAATCCTTTTCTGTGTTCGAGATTATCTGGCTCTAGGTAAATTGAATTTAATCAATAACCGTCGTGCCACAAAAACTTTTAAACGTCTGTTGAACACTTGTTTAAAAGAATGTCAGGTACCTATGACGTTGAAATAAGTTCCATTTTGCAGCCACATTTTTTAGCCAAGTGTTCAACAGATGTTTAACTTTTTGTAGCAAGGCTGTTATGGTTCAGTAAGATAGGAGTCAAATAAGCAGAGGATGGACAAACAGATAAAATAAAATTACCTAGCTAATGTAGATTTTTTTTTGTAAAGATTAAATTAGACCGGATTTTAATGCAAAAAACAAATGCATGATGCAAGTCTGTTTCAACATAAGTTTGTAATACTGAATCATAAAGTAGATCCTAAGGCCATTGACGCTAAAGTTTCATAATTATTGACAACCCAATGCGAGCGTGCAAATATGATACTTGATAGGCATGGAAACGTGCATCAAGTATCGAATTTTAGCGTACAGGTGTATTGGACAATGATTATGAAAGTTTATCAGTTTAGAGTAGCTTAAAATTGTGTGTAATTTTTTCAGAATACATTAATGTTCATTTTGGAAGAGTATGGGATTATCTATATCTCTATTTATCTGCTGTTTATTACTTACTCATAAAGTCCAGTCATAAGTAAATAATTACGTTTTCACAAAAACAAAACGATAAAGATATTGTTCAAATATTTCAGTTTAGAACAATATTTTGAACACGGACCATGACCCGAATGTTTTAATGAGTTCAAATTAAAAGAACATCAAACAACTTTGAATCAAAATTAACATCTCACATGATCGTAACTCGTAAACAGAGTAATAATAACGACGAAACATAGTTATTTCAACAATTTACAACCACGCATAAAGTTTAAAACGATCATTTTGTTACACATTAACTAAGGCATGCCAATAATACGCAAAACTTTAGCAATATCCACGAAAACACGAAACCTGTATCGATAAAAATTGTGAAAGAATCGACATAAAATAAATCGATTACATTATCGTATAGTATCGTTACAAAACACTAGAGTATTGAAAACAAAAGGAACGTTTCGGAAATCAATAGGCTCACCTTGATAATCCGTTTATTTTGACAGCTGGTGCAGATCAACAAAGAAAACAATAGTTTGCACTTGTCCACTTCTAGTACTTACTAACTCTATGAAAAAAAAACAACCCTACACAAATAAGCACGTCACTACAGCATTTTGAACACAACATTCGAACGGAACAATTTTGAATTTCGATTTTGGAACACTGTTCACTTTTCGTTTGTTTCGTTGTTAAATTTTAAGTTTGGAACGCGTCGCGGCATGCGCGCGCGCCGTCGTTGTACACAACACTGAGTTCGCGTAGCCGCCATTTTCTCGGCAAATGGTGGGAGAAGGCACCGAAATAGGAAATAAATGGAAAAAGAAGGCTGTATGGGTAGGTTGGCGTGCGCTACTCATTTAGAAAAAAAAACTGGATGTTTAACCTTACTGATGTGGAGAAAATTGAGACGCCACCTTTGAAGTCATTTTGTAATCAAACTTAAAGGATGGAAGACTTTTATTTTACAAACTTATTTTTGCCACTGTCTTACCTACTTACTGTGTACTGAAGATGCTTGATTTTTCCCCTCTAGAAACCCAAGTCTTAAATAGATCTTTTTAAATTCCCTAATTACCTAATATTTGTTTGTCCCATATACATTTTCAGTGAATGACTTCCCCACACATTGTCAATAATTAGCCATTTGTTATTTCTTCCCTATGCTACTGCCAAGTTTTATTTCATCAAAATGTTTTGTTGTGAAAGAGTAAAGCAGAACCACGTCCATCCTTAAAAACTTTCGCATGTACGATATTATTATATGTAGTGAGGATGTCTTCCTACAGGATCACCGAAGGTCACAATCAAGCTAATCTGGCGGTGCGTTATTTTAATAAATTTTCGCATTAATGTTCGATAACATGTTTTGTTCAAAGGTGGAAAGGCCACGCGGCCTTGAAGTAATTCCAATTAACCAGACGCAAGATGCCTTAATACTGAATACCGATTATTTCCTTAATAATTTATAGAAAACTAGCGGTTCTCCGCGGTTTTACCCGCTTCCTGTGAGATCTATTTTCTGCACCCGGTTATAAGTACCCTAAGTTAATGACATATAAGATACTTTTAGTGTAGAGTGGCATAAAAATAAAATTGATCAAGTAGGTTTTGGATCAAGAGTAACAAACATCACTGTGAAAATCTTTAAAAAAATTAAACCCGATATTGGTGTAATAGTTCTATCTTTTAACTGTGACCCCAATTAAGTTATTTTTATAGTTATGGGCACGAATCTTGAGCTCTGACCTACATTTGCGCAAAAGTAATTTATTGGGTCCCTTTTGTGGTATGAAGTGAGCGGCTAAAGCGGTGATTGGCCCGCAGTGCATCGCGCCATTGTCGTCACTCGGGATTGGTTCTTTGCTAATAAATCACTTCCGAGCAGATGTAGGTCAGAGCTCAAGATTCGTGCCGGTAACTATAGTAAAATGAAAATCTCCATTACGTCACCCTTATAGTCCTAAATCACGGACTGGAAATCTGACAAGACTGTAGAGATCTGTTATTAGTTCTTCTTTCCTTGTCTTGTCATTCTCTCATTTGTCTCTGCTTTTTTTTCTTCTTTCTTTTGTTATTAATGTTAAGTTTTATTTAGTAGAATGTCACGACTGTAAAGGATGTGGTCGCCTATAATTGGGAGCGCACACTGGACCTGATTTATATGAAATGATTTAACTCATGTAATTGTGTAGCTGTTGGCAATCCCAAATAAATAAATCAGGCGCAAAAACCTTTTTGGAGACACAGAGAGATCTTAGAATGTACCTTCTCTCTACCTAGAAAAAAATATAACTCTTTGCAAGATTGACAATTGTACAGTAGGTATAAGAAAAGTAATGTCATTAAGGTCATCTTGGCAAGCATTAAATATAATTATCAGGTACAATATAACCGCAATAGATTTGTCATTATGGTTTTGTTCACCTATAAAGAATTTAAGTACAGTCGGCGACAAGGTGAAAGATTAGAAGTTATGATTGTAAGTAATATTAAGTGTAGATTTTCGTAGGTAAATAATTAATTTGGATTTATGTTTGTCCATTATAGCTAAATAAAATATATATCCTCTCCTGTTATTGGATTAACAAACTTCTGTAAGTTCGTCAATTCCAGCATTAGCATTTTTTATTTAATTAAATGGGTAAGTGCATGGAGGAATTTCTAAGCAAAATAACTTCCATAACAGGTAGGTACACCTAAAACCTTCTTCTAAGCCTGACAAAGACTATGCTGAAATCTGCAAAATCTGTTCAGCCAAACGTGAGATAATCGCACTCAAGCATAGATACATACATACTTGCATGTCAAACTGAGGATCTCCGTTTTTTTAAGTCGGTTAAAAAAGACTACAACTTTTTACGGTGACTGTACATTACTGAATGACATCTCTTTTATAAGTAGGTTCACTTTATTCGCGATACTAATAGCATTTTATCTTCGTGAAAGTATTTTTAGCTATTTTGTATTCCGATTTAAGTACGTCAACCATTTTTCAGTATTATATTTCATGGGAGAAAGTTGAACTCTTAATTCTTACACACTTATGCATACTTAAATCTCCAACAAAAGAGCTCAGAAACCGGCCATAAGTGCTTGGGTATTTGCATCCAATATTAATACTGTACCTCTATTATACCCGCAGTTCCATCCACTCCTGGAGAGAACTACTTTCTGAACCCGGATAAATAATAGTTATTGTTTTTTTTTTACAGTACTGAAACTAGCGGAATTAGAGGTACATATGTATGATGCCTCTGCCAAAAACTGTTAACGTGTTGATGAATCAATTCGATTCAAATTTGATGTCGACAAGGTGATTATTGTGATATTTTCACCATATTTTTAATTATGAAGTCTCTAATGATCTGTGAAGACAAAACCAAGAGAAAAAGTAAGTATAATATATTAATAGAAAACAACAAACTCAAATTCGAAAGCTTCATGATCTAAAACCTTGAACTTTTGCAAGAAACGGTAAGTTGTCGATCGTTTGTGCGATAACATTCACTTACTCGTTCTAGTTTTGCACTATCTCTGGTATCATAATCCTATTATTATTTAGGTATAATGGATATAAGAGCTACTGCTGAGTAAGAAATATACTAGCTTTGACCCGTGGTTTTTCCCGCGTAAGTTCCAGAATTTGGCTCCTGGCAAAATATTTTGAGCATCATATTTTACTCAGAAGATTTCCACAAAATTGTCAGGCGCACAGGGTTTTTTAAAACAAATGCATAATTAACAAAATTGGCATTTGTATCTAGGACAATCAAAGAAACTATGGATGGATTGTGTGAAAATTGACATGGTTAGAAAGAATGTTAGTTGTAAGATGACGGCAGGTAGAAGAGTATGGAAGACATGCTACGCCGACCACAAATAAAATTGGGATTAGGGCAGGAGGATGATGATGTATATCAATATAAAGAAATAGGTATATCACATCCTTTACACCTTTCTTATTAAGCTAAATCAGGCTAAATGAAGAGTTCGCAGTTTTTCTTTTTCATTTCTTTTGTAGGTTAAAATCATCAATCAGTAGCAATGAACTAAACTAAAAGGTATGCTACTATTGCATCCAATGCGGGTTGTCATTTGCAATATATGACGATAGACGAAAATATTCAGGGATGGCCCGTGATAAATTTAACGTAATGAAGAGATCTTTAAAAATATTTAGGTAAGTAGCTTGATAGATCATATGCGGCTTCTGGCAAACGTGACCTAGAATGTATCTATAAAAATATTATAAAGCTGAAAAGTTTGTTGAAACGTGGCTAGAACGCACTAATTTACAGAAATTACCCATTTAAAAAATCTTTCAGTGATCCATTTAGAAGGTCTTCCTCGATAAATAGGTTTTCTAATTGAACTATGAAGTACTCCGGCAACTTTTCATCTGTGTATGCAGATTAGTGCCCATGGGACGCGGGTAAAACCAGTGGTAAAAGCTAGTGAGTATTATGTTTCAACCCTGTTAAATATGACTTGAACATTTACATAACGCAATATAGTTGAAAATTATCTTAGTTGTTGTAGTAGTTGCACAGCTGACAGATGCTTGTTTCACAAAATTAAAGGAAAAACAGTTTTCATAAATTAAAGGAAAATTGTAAAATCATGGTTTTAGTAAAATTGGTTAATACTTTGTTAATTATGTTATTTATTCAATCTATTAGTGCTGGTGATTTTGAAGATATTGATGATTGTAAGTATTCAACAAACCGTTTAGTTAAAACTAGACGTTTTAGCGGTTTAGCTTAGATACCTACACGAGAGACCCGATTCATTCTCTATTGTATTATAATAATAGGGTATTTTAGTCTAGATGAGAAAAAAAATAAAAGTGTATTACAATGATTGTTTAGAGGAAAAGCAATCGGGAAATGTTAGTTTCACTTCGTAAGGTACATAAATATATTTTTTATTGCAGTTTAAAGTTTTTAGGTTTTTTTATATGTCTTTGAACACTACGAAATGTCGCCGCCATGCTAATGACGTCATTACGGTAGTAAACAAAAGTGTCAGTGATTTTATAACCTCTAAATATTATCCACATTTCCCAAAGTATTGATTCTTGAAGTAGTTAACCTATCATTAAAGAGTATATTTCATTAGATAGGTAATGTTAATACAGTTACTTACATCAAAGTTATCTTCACAAAAGTATAAACGAGATTTATCTGATAACAGTCCGGGATCTCGTCTCGCAACTTTTAACCAAGTGTTTCTCATATTTATATCCACTGGTACTTGAATCCATAATTTGTCTGGTGTTTTTACACTAGTGTTCTCACATTCAGAAACAACACACCAACGATACGGAGCATAATTACTCATTATTAAAATTTTCAATACATATCAAAATATGTATTACTGACAGCTGTAGTTTGTTTACTAACGTAATGACGTCATGACCAAAAAACAATCATGGCGTCCGTTGTGTGCCGCGTTTTCGCGAAATACGCGCGAAATTTGAAATTATGATAAAACAATTAATTTATATTCGTACATAACGTGAGAAAAAAAAAAATATTTTTAATTTTTTAGAGATATATTAAGACTAAAGAATTTATTTAAGATATATTTCAAAAATGCATGTAATACCCTATTCTTGATTATAAGCCTTTTTATCGTCCCACTGCTGGGCGGGCGGCCTCCTATCACACGGAGAAGGATTGAGCATTAATCACCACGCTTGCTCAATGAAGATGGTGATTTCAGATATTAGATAAAGTCCAGGTTTTCTCTAGTTGCTATGGTACTTGCTCTCGAATCGGACCCACAGGTACTTGAGAAGTTGGACCTTTATAATAATATACCTACTTACCCACTAGGCCTTGGACTTGCCAGCAAACAAAACAGGAAGAAGCTAGCATTTATTAAGTGTAATAAACCTCGTGATCAGCGAATATGATGATTGTCAATGACCATCATCAATGACAACCAATGCTCCAAATTGCGTTCACTAAGTCACTTTAAATTAGGTATGCAATAATTTAGTTTTTTACCTTACATACCTACAAAAACATAGTTTGACTCGAAGTATATTTTAATAACTAGGTATGTTTTATTTCAGTACAAGCCATTCCCCGCGGATTTTCCCGCCTCCCGGTAGGTTCAAGCCCCGGTTCAAAAATAACCCTTTTTAGACTTTAAAAGATCTATATACCAAAGCGAAGTAGAGCCACAGACGTATAGACAGAGTTAGGTATTGTAGTATTTTATAATATTAGTAAGATTGCAATAGACAAGATAAGGCGAGCTTTCAAAATGTTGATTTAAATGCACCTGTAAACAATATTTGAAATAAACCCGCTTCACGACTAAATATCAGTTATTAATACACCTGAGTAAACAAGTTTTTATTAAACGATCATAATATATAGCATGCAAGTTATTAAATTGTATTTTAGTAAATAATACCTTCCTACCTACCTATAGCACGACGACTTCAAAAACGACCTCTGTTATATTTGATAGTCAAAAGACAAATGAACATCTAAATTATAAATGAAATTCAAATCGAGCTAAGGCAAAAATTTTCTTTATAGAAAATCTTGATTCCAATCAGTTTTCAGTCGGTCTGATACCGGATAAAGACCTGATCTTTCGAATATGCGTAGTGTCATTCATCTTTTACATATGCTGATTTCTGAGCCCAAACAAACGATCGGCCGAATAAAAGTTTTCAGTGTGCGGTACTCTAAAAGAATGACGCCCTGAAACAAAATAGTAGAATAATCTATGAATATTATCGTCTTATCAGGACATATTCATCTCTATAATTGTTATGTTAGTGCACAACAAAACTATACACTATTGTATCACAACAAAAAAACCTAAAGATATAATTTATCAAGAACAAGGTGACTTTATCAGCGTTTTAACTGGACTTGTACACTCATACAAAATGTATTTTTCATCCTTCTGTTGACAATGAGCACTTGGTAACCGACTTTACACGTTTCGCGACGTTTTTTCCCAAAAATATTCGGAAAAATATTTTTTTTTGTTTATAATGTACCGTGTTTGTTTGTTTGTTATGGTGCTTGTTTGTGAGTCTGTTTGTATGTATAGTTCGAAAGCTATGGAGGGATATCCTGCGGGATATTTGGCTGATTGTAAGTAGCTAGATAAGTTATTTTTTGTTTGATCGTTGAAAATACTAACTGATGAGTTATTTATTTACATATGAAAATATATAGGTACTGAAAGTTTTGTTAATTCCAAAATTAGATAATTATCCGAATGTCGCGTAAACTATTTTAATCCTTAGCATACTTAAAAAATACGCGGTGAGTAAATCACGTTTTTAATCAATCTTCATTTAATAATCAGGTGTTGCGAACCTGATAATTATGAAATGCAGTATATTTTCATATTTAATGGCGCAAAGGCCAGTAGCTCTCAAAACTGTAACATTGAAGATTATCCTCATTATTATCCTTAGCCTGCAAATATGATAACTGCACTGACTACTTTAGGTTATTTTGGTAAAGAGCTATCATTAAAAATTCTTACCACAGCTGTAGTCTCAGGTCCTTAGCGTAACCTGGATATAGCCATAGGGAGAGTTCGGGCAATCAATGGCTTTGCAAAAATAATTAAAGTACATAATAAATATGTACTTTAATTATTTTTGCAAAGTAAATTCTCTCTTAAACTCTGTGATCAGTTTCATTCGGTCGAATATATTTTAAGTGTTGATTGTCAATCAATCAGAGTGGGGATTTACATGGTTGTCATTGATTTAAGTAAACGTTGCATTGCTATATTCGTCACCTTTCTTTCAAGCAAGGTGTGGACTGTTTACGATAGCCACCTCAAAATGACGTGTAGAAACATTATTTGTTTTTACGACAAAAGAAAATGTATATTTGTTGTTTGATAAACTTCCAAGGATCGGAATTTTTACTGAAGGAGTTACAAGGTTTTGTAGGTCAACAGTGCGATTTTTAGTTACACACTTCATTTGGAAAAAAAATGTCTAGGTTTATTTATTATTTTTCTATATATACAGACCTGCTTATAAAATAAAAAATACCTACCTACTTACTGAACGATATCTATATTTACATAAAAGAAACTTAGAACTAATATAGGGCGTCGAAAAATTGGCCTTTGTATGATAAAAATAAAATTAATGATAAGTTCGATCGAAACGGGATATGTATGAACTGGAGATGTAGGGGAGTGCGCACAAGTTGGGAAGCTACACTATCTCCGAATGAAATAGACTATATTTTATCCTAGCGCGAAGAAGTTACTCCAGCACATTTCTGAAACCGCTGTAAGCACCTACTTTTACTCAAATAAACCCCATCTTTCGCAGGTCCCGGAACAACAACACCACAACCAATACCTCTATCAGACTTAAAATACCTGACAATATCACTTCAAACAAAAGGGAACATCTTATGGCCGAAACCCAAGTACAATTACTATCAAATGAAGGAGCTAGCCAAAGACCCCCATATCGACTTTAAGAAGAAAACTGTCATGTATGTGGGGGGGTTTCTTGATCATCCTCAATTGCCTTTTGCTTTGACAGCTGGTGCAGTTTATAAGAGGATGGGGTATAATGTTTTCTTGTTGGATACTAATAGGTTCACGACTGTGGCTTATCCTGTGTGAGTATTTGATATATTTTATTCATTTTTAAATAAAGCTCTAGCTGGGATATGAAGAAGCGTACCTATGTCCTCCGGGGATCACCTAACTCCATGCCAAATTCTAACTCAATCAGTTCAGGTGCTTTAGCTCAAAAACGTTACAAAGGAACAAGCTTAGATACTTTCACATTACATCATATATTTTATAATATTAAAAAAATATTAGATTTAATAACTTAGATCTATATCTATATCTATACATATAATAATCTATACATATAATAAAATGATAGGAAAGTCAAAACTGTACATTGAATATTTTTTTTAAAGAATACTTGGGGGGTGATCCATGATCGATTCTGAACCCAAATATGTAGTTTTTAGAATTTTTGTCTGTATGTCTGTTTATCTGTTTGTCTGTATGTTTGTCCCGGATAATCTCAAAAAGTACTGCATGGATTTAAATCAAATTTTGCATGACTATTACCTGGAGGCCGGTTCAACACATAGGCTATATATTATCACGCTATCACCCACAGGGGTTGAGCAATGAACGATTAAATAAACGAAATTGGAAATTCTATGTTGCCCACGCAGACGAAGTCGCGGGCAACAGCTAGTACGTAATAAAGTAGTTATATACTAATGTACTTGGATCTGCCTATTCATATTGATTCCGTGTCAAACTTATCATGGTCTGTCATTTCAGAGCTGCAAGCAATATGCGGACCATCGGAAAATACGCCGCCGAAATGCTTGCCACACTCAACAAATATGGCTTAGACCCTCAAAATCTGGAACTCGTCGGCCTCAGTCTTGGAGCCCATACCATTAGCTTCATAGCCAAAAACTACAGGCTGCAAACAGGCATGAATATATCCAGGCTAACAGGCTTAGACCCATCTGGTCCATGCTTCAGAAATTTAGGACCAGAGGACCGGTTGGACCAAACTGATGCTGATTTTGTTGATGTGGTCGAAACTAATATAGACGGGTACGGAATGGCGGCACCCGTCGGCCATGTTAATTTTTACGTCAATGGAGGGGAATTTCAACCTGGAGATTTCTTTTGGGTTCCTTGTGAAGTTATTTGCAGCCATATAAGGTCTTTTACTATTTGGATAGCGGCTTTAATGAACCCTAATAGTTTTATTGCTATGAAATGTGATTCCGTCCAAGAGGCGAGAGACAAAGATTGTTACGATAAGAATCCTGTTATAACGAACCTTTTGGGCCCAAATACTGATAGGAATGTACAGGGAATATTTTATTTGGCGACTCAAAATAATTTTCCTTATTTCTTGGGCTTGAAAGGTTTGGAAAAGGATTATGAATTCTTTGACTCGAAACTGAATTTGTACAAAAAGACGAGCTGGTCCTTTTTTTAAAGTTCAAATAAATAAAAAAAACTACGTGCTTTTATTCCTAAAACGTATTGATTACCATTCTTTTTGTACTTTTTACAGAACATATTAATTTATCCCTTGGGTGCCTAAAACCATCTTAATTATCTGCTAGCGCCATCTATTGCAATAATATTGTACTTTTCACAGCGATTTTTCCTCACCCTAGTACCATGACGTTGGAAGCACCACGTTGTGCGTGACGTGATACGTGTGGTTCAACTGAATGCTGATAGATGGCGTTGTACCATACTAACTTTCGTTTTAAATAGGTAGATGGCGTTATCAGCTCTTTGGTTGACCAGAGAGTTATTTTGATGTTCTTTTATTTATTTAGTACCTATTTGAGTAGTTTTGATGTTATACAGTAGAAAGATTGTATTTATTCCAATCTGTTCTAGTACAGGTAGAGCATTTTGGTACTATTTAGGTACTTTTTTTTACATAAACAAGTATCATGCTCGTACTTTTTGGTTTAGGTACCTACTACAAAGCTTAACATAAGTTATATGTTCTTATGGACTTGTATGGCATAATACCTACCTATCTACGTTATATTGAACTAGTATTTGCAATCACTGATCTCTGACCATATCATATCATACCACGAATGAAACTTGCATTTTTCTAATAATAATTAAGCATAGGTACTTTCCTATGTCCTTTCATCCGAAAACTTATTTTTTTTACCAACTTATAACAAAGATCCATCGCTATTCAGGACCTTTTAACATTCGTAATTAAGTACCTAGCATAATAATCCCTGCATTTCAACAGATTTTTTTGCGATCAAACAAGGGTTAAGCTTCCTTATTTTCGAGGTCAACCCTGTCCTGCAAAGTGCATTGTGTATCCACCAGCTGTTTACCTGACCCTTTGTGTCCATTAGATTTAACCCTCGTAATTATGCAATGTCAATAATAGGGGTCATATTGTCCGAAGTTAACCCTTCAGTGTTCAGGTTTGCGCGCGGATTTTAATGCGAATTTTAAGTTGAGATTTTGGGGTTAGGTGGTATTTTTAGGTTGGCACCAATTTTTAGGTCTTTTTAAAATGAAATGGACTTGATATTGAATCTTTCTATCTTGTGCTTACTTTTGGACATAAGTTAATAAATGACCATATATTATTTATTTTATACAAATTTTATTGCATTTATAGTGAAAGAAAAAGACTGCCTCTCAATCTATTTTCAGAATAATTTTTATAGCGTTTATGCAATGGCACCTTTAATCTACCATTATTTTACCAGTTTATCTTATAGTCACACAAACAAACTTGGGCATAACTTTTTACATACACAAAACTCTTCAGCGAAACCTGCACAGAACATTCAACCTTGTCATGTACAACATAAGGTTTAATTTCCTTTATATATTTACACCAAACAATAGACAATTTACGCCTGAATTGCGTAGGGTCAGTAAAGGAATTCTAATAAAGAACTCAGTACAATTAATAGTTTTTTCAGTTTCTAATGGACACCTGGCCCTTATTTGAATATAATTATTATTCTGCTGACCGTATTTAGGGTCCCTTTGTGGATATTATTTTTAGTGGTCTTTTGTTAATTAACTGACGGTACCCTGCCCATCCTAAATTAGATGCGGGATGAAGATATTATTATCTATGTAAAGGGATTTTGTAATCCGTAGTGTGTTTGCATGCGGTAGAAGTGTTGTTAAATAATTGCACAGGCGATTATTTGATAAGCCACCGCAAAGGAATCTGAGCAAAGTGAATGTAGTTTCAGGTATGGAAACTTATTGCTTTAATCACACACTAATATTAGGTGATTAGAAGCTCATGTATTGAAAAAGGCTGTAAGATACTATTTAACCCGCTGTGCTGAGTACTTAGTTCCTACAAGACGTAGGTGTGGTGTGGTCTATGATCACGTAGTGATTAGTCAGTATTGATAATGTTAAGATAAGTAGACGATAGGAATGCCTCATGACATGTAGTTCTGTTGTTTTATTAACACGTCTACCCTCATCAACACCTAAGAACCCTGCCTGTCGGAAGGTTGGCAAGCCCAACATCTCATAGGTGATATCGTCAAAAACTAGATAAATAAAAAGGCATTAGATACTTACTAGATATCTCGCCAAAAGCAACTTATTCATATTTTTCAATTAGACATAGACATAGAGTTCCATCCTTTTTTAAACTAGCAATTTACTAGATTCTCCCGATCATTAAGCCTTATTAAAAGCTCCATGACAATAATGACAAACAAACTAATTACCATATAGGTAAGTTAACCAGTAATAGCACTTACCATAACCTCTTTACATGCGCAATTTACAATTTTAAATAACTTTCTTTGTTCGAAAACTTGGAAAAAACAACTTTTTTTAATAATCGCTCGTTTAATTTTCAGCCTATTGCAATAAGCAGGTGTAATGTGATGTCAAGGCTTTGTGGGAGTTTTGTATTGATGTCGATATATCGGCAATTGATTTGAATCGATATTATAAGTACCTACTTGTACCTAGTTGATTGTAAATATGTCCCTATATTTGATTTATTCGGAAAATCTGTTGTTGTCAAGTGCTGCGTTTGTTACAGAAAGCTAAAGATGTAATAGATGTATTTTATGTTATGTTTCTATAGTTGGATAAAAATTTGAATTGGTTTGTCAAAATTGTTACGTCAGTTTAACCTTCCGATATAAGCAGGTACCCATAATTCTTCTAGATTCATTATTTTCAATTCTACTAATGGGATCAGCAAGTAATGCGATCATAATTCATACGACAAATTTACAGAATCCAAGTGACAGGATAATCAAAATCTTAGTTACCTACTCCAATTTTTCATTATGTAAGTAGGTATCTGAAAAAAAACGTTTATAAATGTATCTATTTTAGATCAATTTACAGCCTATAACACAAAATGCTTACCCAATAAGTACCTACGCGTAGACAACAGCCTGGTACCAAAGGCTTCGAAAAAGGCTTCCAAAGACAAGTGCTCTTGCTGTTAATCTATGCACTAGACGTGTCTAAGCATCGGATCAATTTGCCATCGACTTCAAAAGCCGGGACACGCATATCTTAGCCTTTGAGAAGACTTTAGGCTTTTTTTAAAAGCTGCTTTGGGAATTTTTATTGTCTGTAGAACGGAGTGGGAATTTGCTTGTCTCCTGTTTATAATTGAGACAAATCCAAGTAATCCATGGTTAAATTTCAACACTATTTTTATTAAGGTATTCGTCTTTTTGCTTAAAATGCACCCTTTGTAAGAGACACTGGGAGCTATAGTTGATATTTAGTTATTGAAGTTTTCATGTTGTAGAGTTAGTTATTGTACAGACCTATGTTTAAGAAAAATAAAGCCTTTCTAATATAACTGATAGATTAAAGAACTTCTGGTAGCGTCGCAACCATAGTTTTGGGGTAGAAATCATCAGGCATTTACTGTCTAAAACTCACCTTTCTTCTTTCCGGAACTCTCAGTATACCAGTGAACATGGTAACTCTTTGAAGCAATCCCATCGCCATGCTATCCAACTCGTTCTTATACTATTTACATTAAAGAGTAACTTTAGTTACTGCGCTTAAGTACATTCAATACTTATCTACTTACATGGGTACTATAGACAGAACAAAACGTACAATTAAAATAATGTAACCAAAGACACATACATAAACAAGAAAGCACTTAGAAATGAACGAAAAACCATTAACTACATTCTCTATGTCCTTACACAATTATAATAACTTAAGTAGTGAAATATAACGACTTAATTTTGTATTCATAAACTACTGATAGCAGGCAGATGTTACAGAGAAAGTTATTTAAGTTGCGAGTAATTTTAAAAAGGCTTACCATTGTTTTAAAAAATGTGGAATAAATAATGTCATATACATTGTATAGGCATGTGGGGGAAAGAAGATTATGTTTAGGAAGGTTTAGAGCATAAACGTTCATAATTATAGATGGAGTTGACGGAAGGGAACCAAACACATATTTATATGATGTATAATTTAAAGAGGTATCAAGTGGTCCGGGTCCCTAGGTTGAGGAGGTCAGATCGCACAATGTGAAGCACTGATACTCAGTGACTGAAACTGGTTATAGTGGAAGTCGACCTGAAGATAAAGCAATTTTACCAATAAAGGCAACCACGCTTGCTACCATTGGACTTACTGTGCTGAAATGATTTAATAATAGATGTATTAAGCACATCTTTATCATCTTTTATATATTTTGTCAACTATTCTATATTATATTACAGTTATTATATTATAGTTTATCTCCAACCTTAGTCTCGACCTTAACAAGAATCTGAAGCGTAAAAAAAATACATAGGTACCGCAGTTGGTAAAAACGAGAAAAAACACTCAAGTACCCATAAAATACGTTAAAAGTAGCCGCTTGAAATCCAGTTTATTATCCCTTAGATATTCTCACAAACAAATAAAATCGATACTTTATTACTTTAACAACCAATCGTTACAAATCGAAACAATTTAACCGATATAATATATAGCTTAAAGTCTATTTAAAATTCATAGGGCTTAACATTATAATTTGATTTCAGAAAATAAATTAACAATTGAACATATATTATAATCATCAAATGATTTAAAAATTCCAACCGATCATTCGAGCAGATCTAATGCGATTCCCATAGAATCGATTAGACACATACTTTCACGTCACTAATGAAGCTTCATCTATTTTTTGTAATCGATTAATTGATATTTAGTTGTCGATATGTAGATTGGAGACAACCGGCTTGAGGAATCAGCAAGCACTTTGTCATGGTATTTAGATAGGGACGAATAGGAAATAGAGAAAATGTCTAACATATTTTATTGGTTTTTACAGTATGTAGGTACACCAGGCTAGTAACTACTTAAAATAGGGCTCTAACTCGCACACATTTGTGTGAATCATTTATCTGTCTAAGTCTGGGTTTCCCATGTGGGATAATCATAGCACCTCGACAAATCTGCTTTTAGACCGATGTTAGGACGTAGTGTTATGTGTGTCTTGTGTAATGCTTGCGTACACCATACCCTTAGGTAGGTTGTTACAGCCTTTTCAACGTCCCACTGCTGGGCACCGGCCTCCTCTCACACGGAGAAGGATTGTGCATTAACCACCACCAATCACAATGCGGCTTGGTGATTTCAGACTTTATACTCCAGGTTTCCTCAAGATGTTTTCCTTCACAATTTTATCAACCATTGGTGTCCAAGATATACTTAGAAAGTACATACAAACTTATAAAAGTTGCATTGCATGGTGACAATAATATTCAGAACCTTCAATTGTTTCTACCACCATCACCACGACTTTTTTTTCTTTGACCTGAAGACCACAATCTTCTAAAACCAGCTAGCAAAACTTCGAAATTCAAACCCTAGAAAAGCCGTCTATTTATATAAGCCGAAGGTAAGAAACATAGGCAGTGTTATACGAACCTGCTTGAGGGTAGCTCGTTCTGCGCACTTAGCTCTATTATACACGGGGTGCTGCACCCCTCACAAAAAGAAACAAGCCTATGGCATACAGGGTGTCTGTGTGATGCGATGGTGCAGTCTTGATAGTTAAAGCTTTCTAGGTAAGGTACAAAAGTCTTTGAAGAGGTTGTTTGAAAAAGTTAACGAGGCTCTGGTACATAATAGCTTTAAAGGATCATGGTGGGTTTTACTTAGAAAGAGCATGTGACTCGCGACAGCGGGAAGGTGTCATTTCATGATTTCTGATCAAAATAAAGGTTCCTCTTGTTTTGGATCAAATCTGATGAGGTACTTAACTTATCTTGTGGTGGTTATCATTTGTTCATATTAATTACACAGTTAACACGAAGTTGGGAGCCAGAAAGTCTGATACTGCATTGCATGGATATTTGACCAGTATTACTAAGTTAAGTGGTATCGTGTTGCTCACTCAACTGGAGCCTGATGCTAGCTCCTATGTAAAAAATGTAAATATACATACATGAGTATCTACAATTTGAAATGTTCAAAAGACAGTAGTACAATGTTACAAGATATGAATGTTACTTTTGACAAACGTTCTACTCTAAACTCAAAACCACAGCTGACAGATTTCCCAACTACCAAATATCCCAAGTATCAAGAATTTCAATCGCACTACAGAATCCCGTTGTTAATAAGGAAAAGAGTAGGTACACAAGGGATCTTGCGAGCGTCGGCCCGTTGGGGAGACGGCCGCGGTTCAAATTTTCTTTTTCACTGAGTTTTTGACGCAGCGGCTTTTATTTATATATAACTGGATCTTTTTTTTGTGGATCCTACCTGTGTGGTGGATTAAAAGGCTTTTTTAAATGTGGTGATTGAAATTTTTGGTGTTAAATAGATTTTGAGGAAATGTAAATATGGTAGATTTATGAACTTCGGGAAGGGTTTAAAGAATTAAAACTAGTTTATCGTATTTTAATCAATTTTTCACTTATTATCGATTGATCTGCGGAGTACCTACCTATGTATGAATTTTGTTTCTTTTTTACTTTTGTTCTTCTTTGGTCCTAATCTTAGGAAAAATATAGGCTGATTTGAAAAACGATTGTGTAGATAGCCCATTTATCGAAGAAGGCTACAGGCTCAGGTAAGGTGGTTGTAGGTAAAACTACAGGGAACAGCTGGTATATATAATTCTGATAAATTTAGGCACTAGATGATCTAATGTTCATGTTTTTCAATTATTAGAACTTTTTCAATTATTAGACTTTATAAGGTACACATATACCTACACATATGACACTCTTCAAAGACATACTTTCAAGAAACAACTCCATACAAAGAAAACACCAAAAAAGAACCCATGAAAAGGTGGCAAGAAAACTCCCTACTTTTAACACACGAACGAATACTTACACAGGGGGGATATTTAGCATTTTCTTTTACTTTAAAACCCTTTGAAATGTAAAGGGGTTCTTAAGGAAATACCCCTGTCCACGGGTTTACGTTTGGGAAACCATAGAGGTGGATAAGCAATGTGTCTGAAACTTTTTCAAAGACTTTGGTACCTTTTTCAAAGTTCTTTGAAGTTTTTGTTGGGTTTGCTGTTCTTTTTTTGGGTTGGTAAGTGAGGGTGATTGGGTTGAGGAAATGTATTTTCAAAAACGATGTTAAAATAGTGGCTACGTTTTCACTTATAGTGAAGGGAGCAGCGATGAAGGAAATTCAGTAAAACACTCAAAATGTTCAATAGTTTGTAAGTGAGAAAATATTTGTTTTGTAGATTTCCCTAATGTTTATTACATGTATTTTTTTAATAATTCAATCCAAATAGAAATTTAAATTTAATAAGTAGGTACTTAATCATTTTGTGATTCAGTTCCTACTAAGACTTGTAAATCTAGATTATTTAATAATACCCCATAACCATACAGAATCATAGCTAACTTTTTTTCGCATAATCTCTAAGAAAGCATTATTTGCAAAGTAAGTAGGTACCTCCTTGGTACTTACTTTTCTCAGAACCGAGTTATATCGCAGTTAAAAGCAACAAAAATTAACAACAATTAAAACAATCTTGGACGAACCTAAACAGATACCACCAACCTCACCCAAAATCACCATTCTATTACATTTTCAAAAAAATGTTGATTATTTATTAGCTCTCCGGAAACATGCGTCTACGTCACTGCCGGATTGAAACCGGTGTACCACCCGCACGGCCGGATATTGGAGCGCAGTTGGCACCCCTGTGAAGGAATTGCTTCTTGATTATATTATGATGACCGGGAGTATGGTCCGTGGCGATTTATTTAGGTTATTATGGTGGTCAAGGTAATTAATTAATTTTGGGCGGTGATTAATGTGTTTTGCATGGCTACATGCAGCGTAGATTTTGTGCAAAAACATGTCAACGAACTATTTTTCGTTATCGTACCTACTTTCTACCTAGCTCCCAAAGTATTTTTTTATGTTTTGTCTAATGAAACCTATGCGGAATGGTCATAATCAAAACAAAATTCATAATAGAAAAAGCACGATTATTGTATTCGGCAATTAACTACTAACTTTTCATTTAATTCCATATCAGCTAAGAAAAATACTTTTATAGTTTTTCCATAGTAATTCAATTAGAATCAGTTAAAGATTAGAGTGATTGAGTGAATGATTAGAGTCAAATTAAAGACAAATCCAACTGATGTCAGTTTTCAAATTGAAGGCAAACTAAAGAATAAGATATCTTTTCCGCCAATAGCAGATAACCGCACGCACCAATCCTACTTAAGATTAAGTAGGTATCAGCTCCAAGTATAATCCAAATCCATCATACCAACCCACAACCAACTTAAAGACCATTAATCTTAATAAAAAACGAAATAAAACAACCAAACAGCTAATACAACAAACGAATCCGCATATTTAAAGAAAAATCTCAATAAAAATAGGTAAAAAACGACTTACATGGCCATTTTTATTTACTCGTATCTGATAAATCGATGACGACAAATGCTTTGCCGCGGCGTCTAGCGCGCATGCGTCGCAAAAATGGCGGCCGAAAAAAAGCCGGGAAATAAGAGAAAGAAGTGGCGTGGGGTGACCCCGAAGTAAGGAGAGTTCGCGGTGCAGTGAGGGTGTTGGAACTAGATTTTGCACGCGACTTTGCTTGTATTTCTAACAGTTTTCATTTTGAAAATTGTAGATCTGATTGGCACATATTGGTGTAGGTTTTCCAGAGGTTTTCTCTAAGTACCTAGGTATAATATATTGGACAAAATACGAATGCCGAGTTGAATTTGATCGTGGTAACTGTAAACACTCTAACGCCACTGTTGACTCAGTTATTACGTTAATAACAAGGAACGTAACAAAATCAATTAAAACAAAACAAATCCTAAAACAACAATAATTATTACAGAGACCACTCGTACACGTAACTACTCGTAACGTACAACAAACCCAATTTCAACTACAAATAATAAAAGTTAACAAAATGCTTTTGCTCCGTCACTGCACCGCGAGCCTAGGGGTGTGTCTTCCCCTCAGTTCCCGCCCCCCGGGAGGGGTGAATGTGCCCTCGTGAAGACTTCACTAGAGCCCCGTTTACTTACTAGCGAGAGCTACTCGCGCTAGTTAGCTGGATAGTTGGTATGAAAGTAGCTGTGTTAGAATATTGTTAGATGGGTTTAGATTTCATGAATTTTAATTTTGTCGGACTAGTTAATAAAAGTTTAATAAAATGGATGACAATATTTTTATGTAGGGTTGAATTAAAAACATTCGTTGTTTGAGGTTTACTTTTTGTGAATATTAATTTTGTAATCTATGATTGGCTGGACCAGTGTCATAGAACATTGACGTGCATACATATTCTCAGTTTTAATTTTATTTTAAGATAATTTTTTATTAGGGTTGCGCTGCTAGCGAGAGACATCATTTGCTTTAGTAATATTTAGGAATTTCGTGTTGACCCTCGTATTAAAGTTAAAACTTACCTTTACTTTAGTCAAACCATTCGTAATTAAAATACTATAAAGCTACCTACTCGCTCAAGCACTATCCTAAGTCTAAACAAACATAGATACAAGGAGTGTCACATCTATCTTTCTTCGCAAAGATAATGTCAAAACACGGATTATAGGACCAAAGATAAGCACACTTTTTGAAGAAAACTTAAAGAACAAGGTGTCCATTAAATTCAGACTAAAATTAAAATCTGTCACAAAATGATATATCTGAAAATAGACTTTATTTTGAGAGATTTTCACTTCTTTCCCTTCGTCAAGAGAGGTTTCAACTTTTTTATGTATAACCTATTATTATCTGTAATATGTCTTTTTGAAGGCAAAATAAATGTGCAGCTATTATATGCATTTGTCAAGTCATTAAGTATCTCTTTTTTATATTTGATTCCACCCTCACAAAACTATATTATGTAGTCTAAGAAATGTTCTATGACCTGCACCAGGTCTATATCACTATCTATTTCCATCCAAATTTCATACAAATCCGTAAAGCCGTTTCGCTTGATTTCACAATAGCATCCAACAGTAATTTTAGTTACCTACCAAAACTTTTTCAAAATCCTCGCATTGCACGGCTAATCTGCTACTAAATAATAGACAGCATTCACATAACTAGACAGATGGACAGTTTGATTCGGCTGGGGACCGTTACAGCGAGCCTTAATGATATAAAACGCATATTAAGCCATTTAGAACTCAAAATCTGATGTGATATTATATGAATTTGCATATAATTTTGTATTTTTAATCGACTTTAAAATATGAGGCTCTCAGTTTGATGTGTATGTTATGTATATTTGTGCGCGATTACCTCGCGTCTTGGCTGACCCAATATTGATGCGGATTTCAGCATAATATTTGTAGGTTCAATCAAATCACTCTTTCACTCTAAGGTTGGCTGGAAGAGAACCCAACTCTGGGTTAAGCTCGCCATTGTACATTATCTCTCTATTTTCAGTATGTCAAATGTATTTATGTGTGCAATAAAGAAAAATAATAGGTTTTAGGTAGGTATATTAACCGACTTCAAAACGCACTGAAAGCCAAAAAAGGTTTACCTATAAGTGCATCGGTTTAGAAGTCGGTGTATAATGGATGTAGCTGTGTTTATTTAGCCACCGACTTTTAGACCAATTTACCTAAGTTTTTTGCTTGAGTTACAACAACCAAAGTCTTAGGCGTAAAGGCCAATAGTTTTAATAGCCCGCACTACAATTAATAATTATTTTAATTATAGCAGCCGTTATTTACATTTCAATTTACGTCCCTATGTAATTAAGTTAATATTCAAGACTGTATAAAATTATTTCTGATTAATTATGGGGAGTTTTAATGAAGGGGTACCGGTATATTCTATACAAGTACAATACCAGTTTTAATTAATCAGTTATGCTTGTTTAATTTAATATTTTCAGCTTTTAAATATAGTTTTTTTTTTACCTGAGATAGCTTTGTCTTACCTAGGAGTTATAGCATACTTGTGTATACAGGGTGTGTCGTACCTAATCACATTAAATCCTATCACATATACTTTATGATATTCTATGGCGAATTGTAAAAAAAATAACCTAATCCATTGAGTGGTTTAGCCACAGGAGTCATTTTTCGTTTTCATAATTTACAACATCATGTGTAAAGCAGAGATAACGTTAGGAATATCGAATGTTTTGATCAGTTGACATCTGTCAGTTTTCAAGGGAGAATTTCTATTGTTTGTAATGACTGACATGTATGTGGTGTTCTAATTTTCACACATTTTTATTCTATTTAATTTGTTCGAAAAATTATTTTTTTTTATTTTTGTGTATTTTTATTTTTACTTTGTGTTAATCTACATATATTAACCAGTATATTAACGCATTTCATTTAATGTGATTATGAACGACACACCCGATATGATCAGACAGATTTTCATATCAGCTGAAGTTTCTAGCTACCTATGTATTTTTAGCCTAAAACTGAACACAAATTCTTGAGTTCGAGAGAATCATCTTCAAAAGTTTGTAGTCAACAAAATCTACAGATGAACTACCAATCGACAATCATAGATTCTGTACTAATACCTACCTACAGAATAAGGTAGAGTAACGAAGAAAAAAACCCGTATTAATTAAAAATAAAGCACACTCAATTAGCCGGCCTGATATTTTCAGGTTACGTTAGGCGTAGGTATTATACGATGCACTTTTACGCGGGGCGAGTTGGGGCGAGATGGGGTGAAATGCATAAATACAGGCGGGGGAGGGAAGAATACAAAAATAGGGTGCTAAGAGCCGGGCCGCCATCTTGCAATCACCCCCGCAACGTCGATTTTTCGTGACGAGGGTGGATTTTTTTTAATTTCACTGTTTTAGCGCGATTATTGTTCTTTAAGTTTAAGTTTGCAATAAGTTTTAATGATGTAGGTTTTATTTAAGATTTAAAATAAAATGAAAATAGAATATGAATTTCAAGTTGATCTTTAGCTGTAAGAAAAAGTACTAATTATGGCTTGATAATTAAGTGTGTTGGGGTTGAAATTAAAAGAAATGTTCGTCTGTCTTTTTTGGTATCTTATTAAGACTTTGCTTTGCTGGTGGAATATGATTAGGGATTAAGATGAGTGTAATTATATCTTGAGTATTTTTATTTTATTCTTTGGATAATATGGAATCTATCTACCTACTTCAGTCCAGAAGGAATTTGTAATGAAAATACTGATGTATGTTATTATGAAATTTCCTAATGCGATTTAAAGTATAATGTTCTCTCATTTTTTTAACAAATTACATTGCGTGTAATACAGTAGATTCACCAATAAATCTACGATCCAACCCATCAATTTTCCACTTGATATAATACCAGAAAATATCATAAACCGTACAATAGATTACCAACTTTCTTTAACACTAGACTACTTTCCTATTCCTAATTGGAATTCACTAATAAATCTATACTGTAGTACTATTAATTACATTCCAAGTTACAATAGAACGAGGTTTTTTACTCAGTAAAGTTAACGTTATCTTGAAAGAAAATCGTAACGCCTTACGTGCTGTGAGAATGGTTTTAACCAATAGTCTTGCTGGTTAACTCATTACGGTTAAACTAACCACGCCTTTATAGTGTGAGGTTAAATTATGACTGTTTTAAACAGTTACTAATTATTCTGCTTTGCCTCTTTTGAATAAATGTGTTGGTTGAAAAATGGTGTCTGTTCTATCAATAGATATGGTTTGTATACCTATGTTGGTTCGCGTTTCCGGGTTTTGCCTTATTAAGTAAGAAAGCGTTGGGTTGTAGTCAAATACGATTAATTACTAACTTTTCTTATATATATAATTAAATTAGCAATTTTTCATGTAAGGATTATATAATTATGGTTTCGAGTGTATTTAAAACTAGCTCTATTATAAAAGTAACATAATGCTTAATTTCATAGTCACAAAGCTTTTCTTTTCTATATCATTTTAATTATGTTTAAATTGGAAATACAATAATTAACCTAAGTTCTACTTATGTAAGTTAGTTTAGTGTAAAAAATCTATGTCATTAAACACCATCTGTCACAACCATTTACAGAAAGAAATACATATGTACCTTTATTTCAATATACCATAAATAAAGTACTCTCGTTAACTAAAGAGTGACGGGGGTGTTTCTATAAATAAGCACATAATGATGTACTAACCATTGTGATTACATCCCCCTGGTGAAAAAATGCCCAAAAAAACCCCAGGGGTAAAATTCCACCCTCGCGTTTTTTGTCCATCCATCACTCACCCCTGTTTTTGATTTTTCGTTTCTATTGGTACATAATAGGTATTGATTTTGGGGTTGTGACGCTTTGTAGATAGAGAGATCAAGATTTTTATTGTGACCGTTCTATGTATGTACATACTATATTGTTGTGATTGTAGAGCTACGTAGGTCCAAGCACAATGATTCTTATGGTAAGTTAAATTATATGACATAGTGCAATATGAATGAACAAACGTGAAAATAATCATATTCATAGTTTGAGGCCAAAAGTGTATGTATCTACAGTTGGTACAGTTGGTATGTATATTTTTTACTCTTTCAAGAAATAACTCAGGAAAGGTTTTAACGAAAGCTGGCAGTACTGTAGCCTATATTTCGGAAAAACATAAAAGTGGCTGCTTTTTATCAATGTGCGATAAGCAATTTTCTCGGGAAGCGGGTAAAGCCGCAGGCAGAAGCGAATAAGGAACATATTTTTAATTGATCCACTATTCAAAAGAAATTCAATTTGCTTTAATTTTTTGCGTAATTGTATGCTAAACAACTTCCAGATTTACTAGAAAGTAGGCAACCAAAGGATTTGATAAGATCCTAGAGCGAAATAGTCTTACACTCAACTCAAAACGATTTTAATCAAAAACCCAATAAAAAGCAAAATTAGACTAGCAAAAATTCCTTTGCCGCGAAAAATGTTTAATAAAAAAATTCTCTAAAAAAAAAAACAAATGCATAATGAACTCTTGAAATCAATTAACAATTTGCTGAGTTTAATAAAACAAATTAATTAGCTCGCGAAAGTTTCGCGAAGTTTTATAAGGGTTGAGTTTTTGCCGCACTTCGAAGTTTGGCTGGACTCTCGTTACGACTTTCTACTGGGTCCTTTTTTGCTGTAGGGTTTATTATAAATACGGAAAAATGTAGTTAAATATTGTTGAAGGAGCAAAAATAGTCGCTATGATTTTAAATAAAATTATTTACAAAACTAGGTGGTGATTTCCATCTTCGTCCTAAGGGAACAATATCCCGGAATTGTATTAGAAGTAGACTATGTCCTCTCTCTGGTTAAGATTAATTGTTTACTAAATTTTATTAAAATCGGCTTAGTACTTAGTTTTGGCATGAAAGTACAACTTAAAGACAGCTACTCGGCTTCGAATAAAGACAGCTTGGGATTTATAATATTAGTAAGGGTTTTTGTAATAACAATATACCCATTTTATGTTAAAAACGTATGTTGTAATGTTAACCTCCGAACTGACACCCCCTCTTTTATTGGAAGTCGGTTAAAAAACCCTATAAATAAGGATTTTTTAAAATGTTTTTAATTAAACTGCATACGGTTCATTCACATTCAAAATCTTACCGTTCATTGCTAAGATCCGCACTTAAAAAAACTGGTCCTTCAAGCCGAACATTAAGAAACTTTTTTTCCACCGACAACCATTAAGTTTTTACTTACAAACACACAAACGAAAAAAACCTTAAAAAAGCGTATTATTACTAGAGATTATATCTGCGAACGTTATGTAAGTACAGAAACTGGTTTTCCATACAATTCCATAGGGAACGGGTTCCATTGATGCTAAGAAAACATTCCCCCTGTGAACCGAGTTGTACGCCGCAAACAACTACTAACTGTTGAGAAAAAAACAAAGCAAATGTACTGAGGAGTTGGTGGTTCCGTGGGTATAACTTTTCTTTCAGGTAACTTAAGGAAAAATAACGTAATAAACAAAAAGAAAAATAAAAATCGCAATCATGTAAGACTTCAGTTGAACGGGGATCAATTTTATAGGGCTCCTAAATAAAGTTCATTAAGGACAATAATATGGTCAATGATATCTAAAACATTAACAAGACCCGTGTACTTTAGCGTAAATGAGGAAGAGCTTCAAAGTCAAACCTCTTCAGTAAGTACCTAAACTATTAACGGAATAAAATTCTTTCAATTTACCATTTTCATTTTCTGTGGGTATCTCGCCAAACAGTTCATACAAAACCTTTGGTACTAACTACAGGATATCTTCTAATCTATCAATATTTGGTGCAATTGACAGTAACTGTCAGCCAGTACAAACAACAGAATCATCTCTTAGAAGCTGATACCTGAAAACTGCACGAAAGACGTGCTAGCACCATAGGTGCTTCCACTGCCACAGATCCACAATTCTCCCGCAGAACCCCAACACCAATAACTTACGAGTAACGTTCAAGTTTATATAACTGGTTCCCGCCGCTATCTGGACCTGTTCCAAGGTTGAAGTAGCGGTGCTGCGAATGTAACAAGTCGCTCTGATGGTAAGCAACGGAGCAACGGGAGTCAGCTTCCGAATGTCAATGGAAAATTGTTGGTTTGAGATACCTTTTGGAAGAGAAGACTGGTCAAAAAGTGACTTGGAAATTGAATAAATACATAGATTCAGATGATCTAAACTTAGTAATATCATGAATGTCAAAGGTAACAAGTCGCTCTGATGCTGAACAACGGGTGTCAGCTTTTGAATGTCAATGGAAAACTGTTGGTTTGAGGCACCTTATGATAATTTTGAGAGTGAAATAGGTAAATTGTACAAGTGAGAATGATGGATGCAATGTAATCCTATAAATTTAAAAAATGCTAAAGTTTACACACCTTGCTTTTACTCTAAAACTACTGGATGTAAGTATTTCAATAAATCTTGGCAGTCATATCAACTGAAATATCAGAGTGACATAGTAGGCTACTTCTTAGAAATTTGTTCCCTCAAGAAGCGAGTGAAGAAGCTCTGGTGGAAGCTGGTACCTATAACAGATAAACGCTGAACCAAAAAAACAAAAAAGCATCACTTAAAAAAATTGTTTAGTTGTGCAAAGTAAAAGGTAATAAATTAAAAGAAGATTACAATTATTCTCACGGTGAACTGCCACTCTAACCAACAAAAAAACAGTCCTTAACTAACCTCACACGTTTTTCTTACCAAAAGAGAAAAAGTAAACGCAGAAAAAATCGCAAACATTAATTCAAAATACATCTACCGTAAGAGAGTTAAGTGGCAAACATAGACAAAAAATAAAAAAAAATACGGGTCCCATAATTAAAATTCCGTTCACACATCGGATCAACTTTTGAGCCAGTGAAAAAAAATTACAATAACAAAAAAGCTTAACAGGTTTTTTTTTCTTAGAAAAAAAGTGCGCCATGTTTTTTTTTATTCTTTTTTTGTGCCTTGTGTTAGGGTGCTTTTTTACCTGTTGTCACTTGATAATCGATTAGATCAATAGAGGTGTTCGTGCTTTTACAATCGTTTGGCACGAGCCGATACTAATAGGGATCGATATTTTTTGTAAGGTGCTATTGTTGACAAGTGTATCATTTTGTTGTGAGATGTTTATGGGTTTGATTTTAGGGAGCTTTACCATCTGGGAGATTAATTGCATTGTCGCTATTGAAAGATTATTTGTGTTCAAGTTATTTTTATGCATTTTTAATCGCTAAGTTGCTATTTTATAGAATCTAACAGGCTTGCGTATTACTAAAAAACATGATTCTTATTTATCAATCTATTTATATTACAAAATTGAACTCTGTTTGCTTAAACGCGCTGGTAGCAAAATTCCTGGACCGTTTTCAGAAATTATTTCAGTGTTTAATGGCCTTTTTATCACGAATACCTACACAAAATAGTTCCAAGCAATAGGATGCGGAAGAACGGCTGACAGAAACTAGTCAAAATAATAAAAAGTCCTCATGTTTTAAAATCCTCTGCCAAATCTAAATAAACAAGCCCGTAGGGATGTAAGAAATGCTCAAATCTCAAATCAAGCTCAAATCTTAATTTAATTTCAGCCTACTCTTGTATATCTTTGACTAAGCATATAGCAATTTCCACCTTCAAAAATCTCAACAAGAACCACTAAACACGGTAGGTATATAACCAACTAAAAAATATTCGCCTCAACAATTTCAATTCCGCTGATATCTTATTTAAAGGGAGAGACTTATTTTTCACCCCTAAGTATACGCCGCCCCTTACGCTCGCGTGCTCTTTGCGAACTTCAAAGGGGGTTGCTACCCCCCCTTGTTAACAAACTTCCACCTATCTGCATTTTTATTTAAGTTTCGACAAAAATTTTCCACCCCTTAATTCAATTTTTTTTTGCTCTCACTCGCTCTAGGAAATTAATTAGCGAATGAAGCTGATCTTGTATTCGATTTTAAAGATTACTGATTTAAATTATAAAGGGGCTTGGGGGTGTTAATTTGAGAAAATAAATATGGTATAATGAACTCACTACAAAGGATGAAGACGCTTTAAACATTTTTGTGCGATAGTGTATCAAAGGAGTGGGTGTTATCCGCCTTTTCTGAGTCAAGTTGGCTTTTATTTTCAGTTGTAGGGAGATATTGGATATCAGTAGAAAAAGAATCATTGCCCATTTGATTGTTATGATTACAGCACCGTTTAGCATCATTATTTTGATTGGTTTATTTTGGTCTGTCATACTATAAGAATTTTACACTGGCAGATTCAGTGATCAAATATGCGTTTAACAGTCTTCGTTTCTTCACAATCTACATAGTATTTGGTTTCGCAACTATGTCCACGTCCCGAAAAAACCTGGTTCCACACTTGTTCAAAAAGTAGATAGCTTATGTTCATCTCCATCTTTCGCCACGATATGTTTTATTTCAATCAGTTGAATTATTTAAGCGTTGAAGACTAACAATCCAAATGGCTTAAAGAAAGTTGCGTCTCAAAAATTGCGTCGTTCGACGAAAGTAAATATTGCAAAAAGAACTGCATAATACCGGCTTGAGGCTCAATAATTTGGCGAAAAGCATATTATTTGCATTTATTATTGGGGCTTTGAGAGAAAAGAAATAATTAAAGAAGGTCGCGTGCCGTCTTCGATTGAAATCATATACAGTCAGAAAAATAACAATTTATACATCTTGAATATATTTCCATTATCAAGAAAAAGGTAAAGTTTTTGACTTAGTTGGAACCTCCGGATCTACCGAAGAGGTTAAAAAATATTAAACTGAACACTTTCAGTATGATATGACCTACGTTGGTTTGAGATCCATATTTTATCCTGGTTCGGAAACACTTTTTACGGGATGCAGATAAAACTCCGGTTATAAAGTAAAATTAGAAAAGCAAGCTCTAAGAACAATTCATTTAATATATAAATTATTACGTATTGACCAGAACCAACATTCAACATTACTTGAGGAGGTTCCATAATACAATGTTCTATCTAACCGCCTGGTATTCATTACTACGGAGATTTAATTTTATGGTATTACATCAGGCCTTTTAGGAATATTGTAATTACACGATATTTGGCTCAAAAATGTACATATGTAATTACAAAAGTTTTCATACCACGTACAAACACGATTAAATTCTTCAAATGTCATTCAAAAATTCAGATATAATCATCAAGTACCAACAAAGTAATTTTATTTTCACCGCTTTTACAGATATTTTTGCTGACCCTACAATATTTAAGATGAAAATTATTTGCCTAAACACCCACTCCGGTACCCCCGAAAATGAGCATTTCTTTTTAGCAATTTGCTATTGCAATTATGGAAATCAAATAGGGGGTACCTCTTGGCGTTTTCTCGTTTAATTTTGGTTTTAGGCACCTCCTTTTTTTGTACACAAGGGTACATAGCAATCGGATATAAGCTGACTTTTGCATATAGAGACACTAGCAGTAGAGTTCGGTTGTATCGTGTTTCCAAGAGAATTCTTCAAAAGTCCGTGATAAAAACTATCCTATGTTCTTTCTCGAGGTCAACTGTATCTATGTACCAATATTTTTATTAAAATCAGTTCAGTGGCTTAGACCTGAAAGCTTAACAGACAGACAGAGTTACTTTCGCATTTATAATATTAGTAGGGATAGGCGAAACCACAGATAGATAAGACTTAAGTTTATATATACTTTCTGTTAATTATAATATGTGTTAGTCTTTAAAGTGTATGTCTATGGGCCTATATAGACTGAAAATAAATGTATTTTTATTTGATTTGATTTTTGGAACGGCTATTACAAAATAAAATTGTCTATGAATTGAAATGTAATATTAATTCAACCATATTAGACGCCGTAGGCAGAAGCATATACCTAATAGTGAATAATAATTAATGGTCGGCTAATTGGTGGTTAATTATATTCAGTAATTAATAGGTGAATGGCCTCTCGTGTCTAATTAACAGCCTTGTTGATTAGCTTGCGTGGATTATCCGCGGAGATGCGGTAAATATTCGACAGTTGCCAAATGAACAACAAAAACAATATTAGTTTTTTAATTTCATGCAGTTTTTCAATCACAATTGACGTCGCCATTTTGATGAAAATGATTCGACTTATGGTTAGTTTCATTACAAAAGAATTACAGAAAACTAACATATAGGTGCTTATGTAGAAGGTGATAAGATTTTTTGGTTTATTGTGTAGTGTCTGATTGAGATAATAATTACTTTAAAAAAAGGACTCAACGGCTAAGAAAGCTGTTGAAACACACACTCATCGAATATTAATTATTTCATTCATCAAAAAGATGTTGCGGCTATTAAAAATAATAGCAATATATACCTACTATAAATAAAGATAGATCACCATAAAGTAATAAAAGATCACAACCGCATACAATTCAGTGGAAAACCATAAAATATAACTTTAACAATTAAAGATCCGAAGATTACTGAAGGCGAAAAAATGGCGAAAATCACAAAGAAAAGAGGGGCCATTAAAAACAATCACCAACAATAATTTTTGGTGAAGTTTGGAGTTCAAATCACTTGTCTATTGCAGTCCTTTGATAAATATGAAGTATGAAGGGACTGAAAGGAGCACGAAATTTTTTAAAGAGATTTTTATATGAAAGTGAGATATTTTAGTGATGACATTTTAAATGGGTTTTGTCAAATCCACATATTAACAATATTGTGTATTTGAATGATATTCTTGTTTGTTTCATTTACAACCAGTTTTTAAACATTGTCAATGTAAAGGCTGGTTATTCACAAACACTTTCGCAGTTCCAAAACTATCGTTTTATGCATGAAACTTGCAATAAGTCTCGTATCCAAGGGATATTTTTTGCACAAAGTTCCAAAAAATGGATAGAGTCCCTCATAAGATTGACAGAAATATGCTTTAATATAGAATGAATTATTATTGGCATAGTATAAACTGAAGTTTTTTTTTTAAAGATGACATGGCAAACTTTTGCCTCATTTGTGTGCTGAAATAAATGGATTTTCCTTCTTCTTTCTTTCTTTCTTCTAAACTACAATAAACTTACCAGTAGATATACGTGTACCTACTAGTGCGTTATAGTTATACAGTATATTTAATAGGTACCTACCTACAAATATACTAGTAAGTTCAGTGACCATTAAAAACGTGCAATGTCTAACAAATTGGCGTGGCACATAAATTGTACATAAACTATTGGACAGGGGTTGTCGCCCCATGGAGTCACCCCCGCGTTAAACCCATGACCCCAACAAGTATGGTGGTGTGTTTAGAAAAATCGATAATTTCGCTCAATCATGTGAATGTTTTGAGAGCAATAGAGGTCAATGTGATGGTCATTGGATTATGTAGGTAGTTTCAGATTGAATGATATGTCATAGGATATCGCATCATACATCAAACTACTTTTTTTAAAGTTATTTTAGATGTGTAGATGTTTGTTACTCTTTCATGTTAAAACTAATGAACGAATTGTGATGACACACACATAATTTCTAGGGTTGAAATTCCCAATGAAAGTTTTTGATATGGTATAAAAGTGCAAGGGAACAAAAACCTGAACAAATCAATGAGATGCTTTGGTCTTAATTATTTCATTTAGCCTCAAACTCATAGCTAGCTTAGTTTAATTTTAAAGGAGAAGATTTAATAAGTAGTACTATTGTTTTAAATTAGCAACTGTCGACAATGACTGTAAATAATGATCAGATATGACGCCATAAAAAAGCTTTTATTATGTACTTTTGACTCCACCATGCCTGCTCTGAAATACTTTCTCAAATTGTTACCCTCAAAAAATCAAAATGAGGTAGGTATCTCCCTTATACCCTCGAGCCAAAACACGGCATGTTATTTACCCGCCCACCCCAAGAAATTTTTACAAATAGAAAATTTTATATTCAAATTCGATCGTCGCCAGATTGATGGGAGGCCAAAAACTCCCCTTTGGTAATCATATAAAATAAAATACTAACTTTATGCCATGGTTTTACCCGCCTCTCGCAGTTTTTGACTGGTTTTGGTAAACTTACTCCTGCTTTTGTCATTGTACTTGGCTTTTTATAGAAACACAGTTGATTTTCTATTGTTTTATACTTGGAGACAGACAAGCGGTTAGTGTAGTGATATATGTTCAACCTAGTTCAAGCAATTATAATGTTAGCACCTTTGATTATATAAATTTATTTATTTATTTATTTATTTTCCTCTCTTACAACTATCCTTACAGATTAAATCTAATTCGATAGTGTAACTTAATTCTATATATACATAATATAACTACTGGAAAACAATTTCACTTAATAATCTAATTCTATGTTTTATAACTAATAATAAATACTGTGGTTCTTTCAAACTCGCTCAGTGAGCAACAAAATAGGTCAATTTCGTTTGCTATGAGGTTCATGGTGCGGAGTGCGCGCGTCAGCGGTGCCTCTCCGAGCAAGTTAGTGCGCCCCCGCGGCACGGCCAGCAACGGCGGCCGGCGCCGTCGCCACACGTATCTGTCAGGGACGCACACGCCCACTTGCTCCAGAATATCGGGGTTGTGTATTACACCTCTTAGCACTTTAACTAAATACGATATGAGTGCCAGTTCCCTCCTGACTCTCAGCTCGTTATATCCTACCATTCCCAGTATAAACAAAGTGGGATACATTAAGGGATAGAACGGATATACCCCGTAATACCTCATATAAAGATACCTAATAAATTTGTTTTGCACTCTCTCCAACATAATACTATATTTAGTTTCATGTGGAGACCAGATGACTGCGTTACATTCTAAGTGACTTCTGACTAGAGCGTTGTATAATGCTATTATAACCTTAATATTAGTAAAATTATGTACCATCATAAGAGTAAAACCTAAATTCCTAAATGCCTTTTTACAACAATTCACTATGTGATCACGAAACACTAACCCCGAGTTAAGGCGAACCCCTAAGTCCCTGACCTCTGTGACTCTAGGCATCGGTGTTCCGTCCACCTTATAATCACAGAGGACAGGTTTGCGCGACCGAGAGAAACTAATAGTCTGACACTTCGACACATTGAATTTTAAAAGGTTCTGCTTACTCCAGTTCACTACTCTGTCGATATCCTCCTGAAGCGCTTCACAGTCCTGTTCGTCGGTAATAGCTAGGGACAGTTTAAGATCGTCAGCAAACAGTAGACATTTTGCCTTTATAACTATCTTTGGTAAGTCATTAATCATTAGTATAAAAGCTAAAGGTCCAAGATTACTGCCCTGACTAACTCCAGATCTTGTAAAATAAGGTTGTGATGTACGCCCCGCATAATCAACATATTGCTGCCTATCTCTCATGTAGCTGGCAAAAAAAGTTAGTAAATGTGGTGTAAAACCAACGGCCGCTAACTTTGTTAAAAGCACGTCGTTGTCCACCAAATCAAACGCTTTTTTAAAATCGAAGTAAGCGGCATCGACTTGCCCCCCACTGTCTACTATCGGTACCACATGAGCCATGTGGCTAAGGAGATTGCTGGTGGTACTCCTTTTATGTCGAAACCCGTGCTGTGCTTCCGACAGTTGCGCACTTACCTGCTCGTGTATTGCTTTGTGTATGGCAGACTCGAATACCTTGGCTACAGTTGATAGCACAGCCACCGGCCTGTATCCCTCCACCTGCGACTTCAAACTTCCTTTTGGTACCGGAACAACCCGAGTTAATTTCCATATTTCAGGAAATACCGCTTGCTTTAGACTTAAGTTAAAAATATGTAGCAACGGACCACAAATTACCATTTGACAGTCCCTAAATATGTAAGGTGGAATGCCATCCGGACCGGCTGATGTTTTCGGTTTTAGTCGCCGTAGAGCATTTCGTACATCTTCCAAGCTCAACCTTTCTAAGTGGACCCGAGCCGCCCCGTTTTCGCTTCCCGCCGCGTTTATCGCTGCTTCCACATTAAGATCCGCCCGCTTGGTACTATATACTGAATAGAAATACTCTGCGAATTCTCTAGCACATTCATCATCCGACAACTCTATACCGTCTTTTAAAATAGTTTGTTTATTTCTAGTACCTCTTCTAGATTTTGCATAGTTCCAAAAGGATTTAGGATCTTTTTGAAACTTATTCTGAATACGCTGTTGGTAATTGTTATGTGCTGTTAATATCATAGATTTCACGTTTGCCCTACATACAGAAAATGCTTCGTAATCACACCTTAACTTACTCGATTTGTAGGTACTATTTGTGTAAACTAGCTTTCAATTTAATGTCGCGAATTATATCAGCAGTGTACCACTCGGGATAAATGTACCTCGAGTTTACATGCCTTCGCCTTTTTCTGGGAACAAATGTTAGGACATATGTTTAGATTTTAAGAAATAATGTTGTGTTTTAGTGAGAACTTTGATATATGAATAGGTATAAGATTTTTGATAGTGAGATGCATTGACGCATAACCTTCTTTAAAACTGGGCTAGTATTAAAGTCAAAAAGACTTTGTTAAATCGGCTTTGTAGTTTCAGACATACATACAAACACTTTTTCAATATACCTACTTGTGACGACAAGATATCGACGTATGAGGTTTCAAAGAGAGACGGTGTTTTTTGAAGAAATTCCTCTTTTCTAACTAACTACCAAGGGTATTGAGTACAGTTAGAGACAATGGTGTTTGTTTTTATTTTTTAAAAGTCACCGGGGCAACTGGTCTACTGGTAACCAAAATGGTGTGAACTACAATTTTTTTCTTAAATATAATTTACACCTAGAAAGCCCTGTTTCTTTTACTCTCAACTGAAAAGTTGTCAAGTATATAATTTATAAAATGGACTGAGTCTTGTTCATTCAAACATATTACATACCACGAAATTTTTTGATATGCCTTCATATTAAATCCTAGTAGATATTCTAGCATCAAAATGTTTGTACCTACGTTTATTCACTTCCAAAACACCATCTAACTCTCAAACATTTTCTACCCGTCTATACGAAACATGACACCCCAACTCGATGGGATATTTTTTTCCCAAATCAGATGCACTCCCCCATCGCTTGTTACGATATTATTAGATTTGTTAGCACACAGACCGATTCTAATATATAAATCTCTATATACATCAACCTACAAGCTAAATACGACCCTAGGTTCAAAGCTATAAGGTTGAATTTCGTGAAGATGGTAAGTATATACGGGTATGTTCAGGTATTGAACTTGTGTTTACTAACGATCGAATATGTCTGCTTGTTAGGTTGTTTTGCTTTGCTTGATAAAACAATGGTATTCTGGCTTTTTTGCAGGCATGGATTTGTACTTGTAATAGATTTAAAAGGCTGTCAAATTGGATAGATCCGATAATAGAGGTTACTCACAATCTCAAGTTTCTAGCTAAATGTATCAGACTGTAATGAGAAAAAAAAATGGTTGTGTGTTCTTCTTTAAGAACTACTGAACTTTTAAACACATCGTGTTTTTGGACGATTTCATGCAATTTTCAGACTGCCTATAGCTGAATTCGCAGGAATCTGGAAAGTTACAGTTTATAACTATACTTTACTTTCTCAATCTAGGTGCCCTATAAGATTTTCTATACATGTACTATTAACTCACTTATACTATATCAATTTTCACCATATCACTTCACACAGACTTCGTTCACAAAACAAAATTCAACAACCGACCTATCACAACTTTAATTCCGAACCCATCTGCCAACACCATATCAAATTCAACTATGTAGCAATAAAACAAAAATAACTGCCAGCTACAAAAAAACAAAACAAAAGAACTTACTAACAATGAAAGTCCGAAAAATAGGGTCAACGATTCTCACATGCAAAACCGTATACTACTTAAAAAAACCGAAAATTTATTCAAATTTTTGCACCTCTATTTTTACTAAGACAATATGACTGTTCCGAATCCAGCTACATCTGTTTTGTACCCTAAGTTTTATTGTTTATAATAATAGAAAGCAACAATAGTTGCCGTTGACAATCATAGAGCAGGAAAGGTGATTTTAAAACAAAAAATAAGATTGTTATAGTAAAGAACAGGTTTTCATTATCATTAGAAAGGGTAGAATGAGATGTAAGCCAGTGGAGTGTTTTGCTCATAAATATAGGGTTGACACCTATTATTTTTGGTGGTGATTTCGGTACTAGATAGATTATAACTTTTATCTTATTATCATGCTCTGATTAATATTTCATTTTTATGAATTGTAAAAAGTATTGATGATCAGATGAAATTAAACTACAAGCAGGTACTTTGTTCTGTCTAATAAAGATACACAAGATGCAATACATAAAGGTAATGTAGAGAAAATTATAAAATTAAATGATCATGAAATAATCTTAATTTTTCCTTAGAAATAAAACCAAGACTACTTAGTAAGTATTCTATTCTATTCTATTTTTGTTTCTGGCAATCTCTGCCGTCGATGTTGATGTCGACGATTCTGCCACTGACAAGTGATATGAGAAGCAAGTAGGTACGATAACAACTTTAAAAACTGAAAGGAGAAAACTTTGCACTTATTGTAGAACTTGTTGCGTTAAGTAATTTGTTACTATACTAAAAGCTAAGCAGTCAATATTCTAAGTTGTCAACCCTACCGTCTCCCGTATTTTAATTATAGCTTCCTCTTCCCCTGCTCCTTGAAGACATTGTCCTCATTTATAATTTATTCATACATTTCATTAGAAATTATTCACAGCTCGCACCGTATGCAAATCTACCAAAATTAAAATATAGACAAAGTACGCATTCTTTTATTTTTTTTATTAAAAAATAGTTTTGTCATTGCAGCCGTTTGACAGTTCCCACCGAACGAGTTTCATTTCGAAATAGGAACGATGCCATTTGAAGTTTTAAAAAACATAAATTGTTTTTTTTATTAATGTCATTTCTTGGCGGGAAATGTTTTTATGATTAGTTCGACTGATTTGCATCTGTGAAATTAATAGGCGCATTGTTAGCGATCGTAATAAATTATTATTGTTTTGATAGTAAGATGCTGTGGGAATAAATTAAAGTTCTTGGCTGGAATGTTGCACAACTAGTTTCATGTTTAGTTTTTGAACAAATGATCCAATTTATTATAACAGTTAATCCGTCCCTATAATCTTATGTACATTAACAAGATTCATTTATTCGAGGTAAATGGTAAGTAAAATTGTGAAGGGAAATGGTGATCAACGCTCAAGATCCTGATTTCACTAGACCTAGCAAAAATAGTTTTAATTTTCACTTTTGCACAAGAAAGAAATGTCAAAGATTTAAATATAGTCACACATCACTTTTGACTCTAGAATGTTGCAAATTGTTAGTTAATTGCGTCCTAAACCTTAACCCTCTTATTATAAAACGCGGTATCAAATAAGTATCGGCTTTTGTACTACCTTTAATCCACCTTTAAGTACGACCTTGAAAAAACGTTATTACAAAACGCAGTTTATCGCAAGTCCTATTACTATCTGTAGTACAAAAGATAAACCATCAAGCTACCTAGTTTAACTGCAGTACTTAGTCGGCAAACGTCAAATTCCGACATTATTTACTTTTGAGGTTATTTGTTTTGTGATGAAAAAAACGAAAGTGGATATAAATATGTGTGATTTGGAATACTTGGATGTGTTAGAATACTATTGAGAGTGTCCGGGGACCCAACAGAATGCGTCATCGACAAAATCTCTTCAAATTACCTGACGACAATTTTCG
The DNA here is from genome assembly GCA_033682625.1 of Helicoverpa zea x Helicoverpa armigera. NCBI lineage: Eukaryota > Metazoa > Arthropoda > Insecta > Lepidoptera > Noctuidae > Helicoverpa > Helicoverpa zea x Helicoverpa armigera. The sequence continues at coordinate 2,166,167 of JAWIIS010000008.1, forward strand.
ATATAAATATCGATTTACGTTTTTCGAAATAATAGTCAATTGAATGCATGAGGATAATCCAGGATGATCCTATGATGCTCAACTGGGCTCGCCATAAAGTAAGTAGCCTTTACAGTGCAAGTAGGTTGCCAAAACATCCTAATTAATTGTATACGAGTCAAAGTTTTTATTATGGATGTTTGTTTATGTTCCACACATAAACTACCACATAGATTTTGATGAAACTCCGAAAATATATCAGATTATCATACAGTCTATTGTTTATTTACAGATTCAAGACTATTTTGGCGTTTTGCACGCCGTAAAAGACTGGAAGCTTGCTAAAATGTACAAAAATGCCTAGATGAGAAAGGGAACAAGATTGTGTGATGAAGAACAGTGTCCAACATGTAGCAGTGCATTTGACTGTATAAATAGACACCGGAATAAAATATAATTTTCTACTTTTATGTTGTTTCAAATGTTTCATTTTCTTTTGGTAATTTAATGCACACGATATTCTGTGTGTATGTTATTGTGCACTTAATTTTGAAGAGGTTCTAATTAGATGCAAAACGTCTTATTTAATCATTTAAATCGGGATGAAAATAATCCAAATTATTTCTAACCTAAAAACAAAACAACTCGGATACGCGCGCTGACGTTCCGTTATACGCGCAAACTCGATAGTTGTTTAAAAGAGAATAATTGGATCATGTATATCGTTAAAAGATACTAGAAATATAAAATTACCTTTAAATAATAAAAAGTAATATTTTCAACTGCAGAGATATTTTTTTTATTATCATAGTTATTTATTTTTCATCAAAATAGACTTAACAAAATAATGTAAAAAGGAACGGCGCATAGAATTCGGAACGATTGAGCGAATGATTTAAATATTTGTTGCTTATAATCTGTGGATATTATTTAAACCACACACACACACAGACAAATCGAAGTACTAATCAGTCTTCTCTTAGTCTACGTTTTGTAATAAGGATGTCAAGACTATCGTAAGTACCGTAACAAACCAAGACGTCTTCAGTCGGGTTTAAACCACTACTTGCGGCAGTTTTTATAATAAGAGGGTAATAATCTAGACTTAATTCATTACTATCTGAATTACAGACTACTTAATAATTTAAGTTCAGTATTCGAAACAATTACATTCATTCTAGGATTCAAAAGCGGGGGCGGCCATGTTTCTCCCCGACATAAACTATGATATGATCAACTTCTGCTTTGAACTCGAATAATAAATTCAAATGCACCTAACTAGACACGCAATTCCATACATTATGACCGCCATTTCCCTTTCTACCATAGAGCAGTTATTTCAAACAATCAACATGTCAATTTAATAGGATTTATTTAGCAACAGTTTACAGAAACGCTTGTAATTGATGAAGGTTGATTTCTATAACGTATCGATGCGTTGTTTTGCGGTTAGAGATTGACTTTTAATAACAACTCCAAGTAAATTACATCAAACAATCTTTGATCGCATTACCATATACAAGGATAGATTATAGAAATTAGACGTTAGACAGTAAATATACGTCTGAAATATTTAGAGGTTTTAAGTGTTCATCATCATCCTCCGAGCCTTTTTCCCAATCATGTTGGGGTCGGCTTCCAGTCTAACCGGATTCAGCTGAGTACCAGTGCTTTACAAGAAGCGACTGCCTATCTGACCTCCTCAACCCAGTTACCCGGACAACCCGATACCCCTTGGTTAGACTGGTGTCAGACTTACTGGCTTCTGACTACCCGTAACGACTGCCAAGGATGTTCAATGACAGCCGGGACCTACAGTTAAACATCAACACTTAAAAGGATTTAAGTGTTGATGTTTTTTTAAATAATTTAGTTTACTTTCAAACTATGTATTCACGCGTCCAGATAAAAATTTGCCAATAGCCTTCCTTGCCGAATGAGCGCTATATCCACTGATCAGATATTTCAAAGTAGAATAATTCATACGATATTGAAATCAAATATCACAAGAACCAATCTCCATCATCATCATCATACTCCGAGCTTTTTTCCCAAGCATGTTAGGGTCGGCTTCCAGTCTAACCTGACTTAGCTGAGTACCAGTGCTTTACAAGAAGCGACTGCCTATCTGACCTCCTCAACCCAGTTACCCGGGCAACCCGATACCCCTCATACATGTAACTCAAGAACCAATCTCCTTATAAAACATATTAAAAGAACTCATTAAGGCGAGGAAGTGGTCAACAATAATTCCATAACCGGCACGCGCATCTAAGGCGCCAAAAGGGGTCGGAGCGTCTGAGCGGGGCGAGGATAACAATACGCGCGCTAGCTTATAACTAAAAGTCGTAAGCGACAAAATGGTTTTGTAATTTTAATATTTAGAAATGATAATTTAATAAAAATTCCTACTACCATTTTAAAGAGTATGTATATACTCAACTACTAAAAAAGTTAAGAGGCTTAAATCGGTCCCGTTTGCCCATAATATGTGAATCTCTTTTTAAAAAGAGGTATGTTTGATATATTTTTCTCTGTTATAAAAGTTACCTAATCATGTTTCTACAACTAACAAAATAAGGCTTATATCATGAACTTTCAGGTAACCAAGTTGTATTTTGATCCGTTTTGTATTTACTGAGAAAAATTGACATCCTTGGCGCCAAAAATTCCAATTCGTCCTCTTAATACTCTTAATTAGTCTATAATCTAAGTTCGTACTCCAAGCCTATTGATCCGCAGTCTAGGCAGGAATATTAGCAATTAATTTAAACGTCTGTAGTATTAAAAAGAGCGGTAAGAATAAATTTAATACTAATTGATTGTGTTTACTGCGTCGTGTGGGGATGCTTGCCGTGTAATTATGGGTTAAGTCATAGGCGGTAGCGGCTTACTTACAACTTAAGCCTTACTTAAGAAGTAACTTACGGTTACTTATTCCAACAACATAAACATAAAGTAAACACTTGTAAAAACGGACGTTAATGCAGACGTCGGTTGAAAGACACGGTCATCATCCTCCGAGCCTTTTCCCAACAATGTTGGGGTCGGCTTCCAGTCTAACCGGATTCAGCTGAGTACCAGTGCTTTACAAGAAGCGACTGCCTATCTGACCTCCTCAACCCAGTTACCCGGGCAACCCGATACCCCTTGATTAGACTGGTGTCAGATTAACTGGCTTCTGACTACCCGTAACGACTGCCAAGGATGTTCAATGACAGCCGGATGTTGAAAGACGCGGTAAGCTACTTTTTATTCGATTGCTCACAAGGGCTTATTTTCTTTGGATTCTAAAGTTCGCCCTGGACTTCACTACACTAAAATCGTCATTCTAAGTATTTTTTCATACAGTTATTTACTACTGTTATTGATCAGTTTAGGCTTGGTAGGTAAGTGAGCTTTTCCGTGGCTTTTCTTATTTTTATTTTTCTAATTTTAACTTTAGTTACAGTAATCAGTTAGAGGTCAGAGAGAGCGAGAGTCGCTATTTTAGCGTGATACACCAGCAAGGAACTAGAGCGATTTAAACAATAATTTATTTGCTTCTTAACAATTATATTTATTATTTTTTTATTTTTACCGTATTTTACCCCGCCGATCTCTCATTCCTTGCACCATACCTCAGCTTGTAAAATTGCACTGACGTACGCCACAACAGTCACGTAGCCCATCGCTTGTTATTAATAATTAATATATACGGAACCCGACTACCGCACTTGACTCATGCTTTATCGGTAATATTGGTGAGGTGTTTCCTTATTTTTTTATTCTTTGTGGGTGTGCTTATCAGCTATGGAGTTTTTAAACCTTTTTTTTCTTTACCTATCGGAACACCTTCTGAAGTTAAGTACAATTCAGCAAAAAATTCAAAATGATTTGGAATAATGAAATTGTAATCTCATCATCTCCCCAGCCTTTTCCCAACTATGTTGGGGTCAGCTTCCAGTCTTACCTGATGCGGATGAGTACCAGTGTTTTACAAGGAGCGACTGCCTGTCTGACCTCCTCTATCCCGTTACCCGGGCAACCTAATATCTCTAGATAATACGTGTCGTCAGACTTACTGGCGTCTGACTGCCAGTAACGACTGCCAAAGATGTTCAATGACAGCCAATGATAGAAAAGAACAATAACAATGTATCGTATTCCATATTCAAAACAAAGAAAAAGAAACTAAAACCGTTATCTATCCTCCTTCTTTATGCCAGTACTTTTCAAATTACGCGACATTAAAAGGAGGTTTTAACAAACAGATGTCCCATTAGGAAGTTTGCGTCTAATACTTCCTAGCCTTAGGAAACAGGGTTCTAATATGCTAGAAATAAATAAAAAAGCTATCGTATTAGCGTAGGCACCTTTTACGGCTGTATATAAATATATACAGGACTTAGATACTTAGACAAAGGCATTAGGAACATCTGCCTAGCATATGTTTTTAAATGGCCCGAGTTAGAAGGGTAATATACGGACTCTTTGGTAAAATCTAGATATTATTGTCGTTGTAATATTGTTGTATTTAGTACGGTCAGCTGTGATGATAGTATCGGTATGATTATCTATTGAATTTTATGATATTAGAGGTATACTATAGTAGTATTTCTTTTTTTACAGGGTGTTGGGTGTTGGTGACAAATACTTATTAGAAGTTAGGTTTTTTTGTAGAAAATGTGTGTGAATGAATGGCATAGTGTAATAGAAAAGGAAGTCATCATAATGCATAGGTTATAAGCGTTGAAAAGAAAAGTAGGTGTTAAATGCGTTGTTTGGATTAAAAAAAAAAAGAAATAAGTATCTACCATAAAATGTCTTCCTGCATTTTACTTAATTTACTCTTGGTCTTTTGGTACCTAGTAAGTTAGAAATTTACTACGTATTCCTGAAATTACAAAGAGGGCACACTATTTTCTCACATATAAATCAGTCACAATCAGGTAATTAGTTTTAGTGAAGCTCGTCTTTAACTACTACGCAGGCATAGAGAAAACACATTCCTTTTTCTTTATTTAGGTAGGTATATTAGATTAATAGGTATCTAAGAAATGATCACAATATGTAATACATTAATTATAAAATACCTGAGAAAAATTACTTAATCATCTAAAATAATTTGACTTTTATGACTCTACTTTTAGACAACAAAAAAATCGTGTGACTGCGAATATAATTTCCCCCCAATAAAATAACCATTCGTAACTGGGTCACACTTAACAGGCTTCAGACAAAAAACAACAAAAAATAAAAAAAACAACAAAGCTACTGGCAGGTAAATCAGCTTGCAAGCGATGCATGAAAAATGACTCCGGCGCATCGTAATTAAAAAAAAAACGCGGCGACAATAAAGTTCTTAATTTAAATTCGAACGTTACAAAAAATTACCCTTTCAAGGGTCACTTTTTTGCAGTGACTAAAAAAATGACCCCACATTTTTAGTGTCACTGCAGTGAAACAATAGATGAAATTTGACTATTACCTTTTGATACTTTTTGATTTAAAGCTTATGTTACAATGAAGGACCAAAAATACTGGAATCTGTGAGAGAATAAAAACAGTGAACTTTTGTTTAGTTTTTTGTAGCATTTGATTATAATCAGTAGAGATGTCACATGCTTGTTCTATGCAGTGACAATTTCGGATTAATTTATATTATTTTTATTCAAACGGTAAAAACATTGAGTTAAGCAGCTTCAGGGCTATACAACAATGTGACGATTATAGCCCTGGATTACATATGTATTTGAGGATATATTCTAAAAATAAAGGATTCAACAAATAACATTTTGCGACTCCCGCCCTATTTATCTGACTTATTTTAATTTTCAAACTGTCTCATATAAATACTAAAGTAATACAAGCAATTTAGCTCGGTAAATGCTTAATTAAATTTTGTACTTTATCCATGTCATTACAAAATATTCAGTAGTTTTTGTTTTATTTTTACAAAGTAACTGTAGTTTCAATTTTTATTTTATCACTTCGTAGGAGAAAAGAAACAAAGTATTTAGCACCTAATTTTATTAGATATTTATGTTAAATCTTTCCATAAAACATAGCATTGACGTAGGTAAGTATTTTGTTTTATTAAATAATTACCTATAAAATAAACCATACGATACTTTATCCAGGAAAAAAAAAAAAAAAACTATAGTTCCTACTAACTTGAGAAACAGTTACAATATAATTCCTATGTTCTAGTTGCGTGCACGCATTTACCCCAAAGGCTATTTCAACTCAGTAGTTTGCATCGATAATAATTGCATGTGCGTTTAAATAAAATTTTAATACTTACATAGTAATAGTAGGTACGACATTTGCAATTTTATTTTCGCAGAAAACAATGTGTGGTCATTGGTAATTATTTAAATAATAATTATAATGTTTCTATAGTCCTTTATGTGTACTTATAGTCAATGCTAAAATTGTATTATGGATTGTAAATTGCATTTATCAGAGATAACTTTTCAGTAATAAAAGTTCGACGCTAAAAAACAGTTGGAGAATAATTTGTTTTGAAGTAAATAAAGAAAATAAAAAAAATTAGGATTCCAATATTGTTTTATTTACTTATGAATACCTAAATAAGATAACTTGAGTATCTATAAGTGTCGTTTCTAAGGTGTATGATTCAAAAACTGCTTTAGGTTTAAATCCTGTAATGAATAGTAATGATAGATGTACATGAGTGAAATAATTGCATAAATCATTTTCACTTTTACAGTGGCTGTCAAATTATTCGTCGAAATACTGAAAGGAATACGAAATAAATTTTATTTGATCTTGAGAATTGCTACTAAATAAAGGACTATTATTTACCTTAGTACATAATCTAGATATATTTTAAATATTTTTACTCAATTTTAGACCTAAAACTGATTACTCAAAGAATGATTGGCTCTACAAAGTAATTGCAGTGTCGGAGGTCTGCTTTTATAGACAGGGTGTATTCAGAAGTAAGTGGCCATTATGTCAACACAATAGACTGATATTCAATACTGAAATGATTTTAAAAGGAGTTTTTGCAGCATTATTAGTATATGTAAAGTGTCTTTAGAAGAATTATAACGAAAACAATAGTTATCAAATAAAGACTACTTTAATAAAATTTGGTTGAAAAAATTGCATTATTTTGCCAAAAAAATTACTTAAGTGTTGTAAAAATAACTAAACTTGTGTGTACTTTTGATATTAAATATAATAGTTGCCTATCTATGCCAAATTTCATTTTACCTAATTAATTTGTAATTTACGAACAGTTGAATATTAATAGCAAACTAAAAGCTTGCAACTCAAGCATCATTTTTATTTTCACAGTAAACAAAAATAATTTTCAAATAGCTATAAAAAAATATTATCAGAAAGCAAGCATAAAACGCGGCAAAATTCAAATTCAGAACAAAGTCGGTGATGGACAGCCGACGCGGATATTTGAATTTCGAGCGCTTTGGCTCACGCACACATACACAATACCATCCCTGTATTTACGAGGGAGCTCAAAACGTCACATTTGGTTGTAAAGCAGTTTCTTAATGTTGCTACTCGACACTAGATGGCGCTAAAATAAATTTCTAATGAGTTATGAAAATAACCATTTCGTGTTTATTGCCTCCTTTTTGTGATTTTTTATAATTTTTAAACTTGAAATAAATAGGTAAGCTTTGCAATAAAACTATTTGAACGGTAATTGTTAATGTTCTGATTTTAATTCATAGTTTGCTTCATAGATGGCGTTACAAGTAGCAAAGGTTATTTCTAAGCCTAGTTGAGCAAATATCCTGTTTGCCACCTCCCGTACGTGACTTTAAAAGTAAACTGTCTCATTTTCTGTTCAAATTGCCACCTCACATCTTATTCTGTACGCTTTCCAGCATTTATATTCATTTCTCGACTCTTTTATGAAGATGCATGTACTTTATAAGAATCCAATAAGAAAATGTCTGTATATTTTAATTTAAAACTTATTAGAATTTAGTGTATTAGAAGTTCTTACTTAAAGTGGGAATTGGGTTCTTACAAATGGAATGTAGTTGGTTTTCCTTGAACCATAATTAGACGGAAATGATTGAAAAGTTTTGTAAGAAGTTTTATTTACAACGTAGAATATAAATACTGGAATATATTTTTGTTGAAGTGTAATTAAAATACCTAGTTACTACTAATTGTAGTTAAATATTATTTTGGTTGACAAAAAGTTTGCCTACTCTGATTTATAACTTTAACATCCGTAGAGTTGGAAATGATGAAGTTCTATGATACTTACTTAAAATTGTGTTATACTTAGGTATTACAGCTTAACTGTAATTTCCCAAAAAGATAAAATATTATTTATTTATTTCTTCAGAAAATACCAAAAACCTATGAAATTGTGATCAAGCTGAAGATAGGTAAGTACCTATGTAAGTAGTAGATATTTAGTTTCTGTTTGTAAAGTTTGCTCTGATACGAACAAAATTATTATCTAGGCATATATTTCTATAGCTGAAAGCAAGTAAATTGAAACAAAGTACTTTTCTTTATAACAAACTTTTATTAAACATACGTTGCATACCAACAAAATCGATGCAGTCTACACACACCTTAATACAAAATAAAAATTATTATTCTTACACACATTATTACAAAAATACATCTATCCTTTTCTAACACCACAGTTTAATACAAAGTTTTGTTATATTTCCGTCTCTTTTTAACGTCACACCCCTTTTTATGACAAAGATTTTTTGCCGACTTCAAAAAAGAAGGGTGGGGGTTGGTTCGCGACGAATAACGATCGATTTTATTACAATTTAGGTGCGCAAGAGTCGTTGTATTTCGAGTGCTTTTGAGAAATTTATTTTTAACGAAATTCTATGGGCTTTTGTGTTTTGTAGAAGATTTTTAGCTTTTTGTTCATGTTAACTTTTTAATTTGTCGGTGTATGAGTATTATTTGCTATGTAAAATGTTGATTGTTTTATTTATTTATTAAGTGTTATAGTTATACAAAAGTTCTGGAGTCTTTTGCTTCATGTTGATGTTTGTTAATTTGAATGAAGTGTCCCGTGTAAAAGTGTGCTATATTTCATAAAAATCGGTTCCACCGTGTTTGGTTGATTGAGTCACAAACATCCTATTTTAACCCAATTCGATAATTGTGAAAGTGACGTCTTAGAACACTCTTATGATGTGTCATACCGATACCTATATTGAAATCTTCTAAATCTAGTAACATTATAAAGGTGAAAATATCTTTACCACTGTTTTACACTACATCCGATTGAAATGTAATATGCTACCTACAAGATAGTCTACAACCTGAGAAAGGACACAGGGTACATTTCACCCGGAAAGTTATTCTTCTGGGACGTGGACTGAAAAAGCATAGAACAACTACTTATGTACAAGTGTCTAGTTTAAAACAAATGGAGCTATTACAACATAGGTACATAACAACTTTAAAAAAAAGCCCTATCAACCACAAATACATAGAAGATAACCCACAAACACACTATGATGGCGATAATAACAGTGTATGGTCAGTAAAAAAGATAACACTAGTGATTTGAATCCACTATGGCCTCACTGATGTACCGTCAGCAGAACACTCCTTTGTCTGCAGCCGCTACCGTGAAGAGATGTTATCGGGTAGCGATAGCAACAATAGTGTGATGAATATAGTGTTGGAGAATTATTTTTAGATTTCTATAACCTATCTACTTATCCGTTGATTTCATTTTTTTGAGATTATATTTTGATTTTCATAATAATTTCTAATAGCAAACTAAGAGACAGGTAGGTCACAGAATTCCGCAGTTGGTAAATGAGATTTGTTTGAGGTAATTATTTCTCTTTGAGGTCTGCAACTGACTTGAGATTTCAGCTGGAGTTATAGTACGTAATAATGTTACAGGTAAAAGAATTCTAAGACAAAACTGTATTGAAAAAAAATGCAAGGGAAAAAATAAACTACTCCCTTATTATGAAAGAAGGTTTTTAACTATTTGGTTCACCATACACGTGATTTTGTTATTAAAAACTTTCAGTAAGTAACAAAACGTCTAAAATAATGCAGAAGTTATAGAGGTAGTAGTTAGTACAGCCAAATAAAGCGATCCGTTCATAATTAGCGACAATGGGCTCATATATCAAAAATCTCATACTGTTTACTTAAAGAAAAATATTGTATAGGTAAATACAATTTTCTGCTAATTTGTTTTTTAACTTCAACAATATTTATTCTGCTATCCCTCCACACGTAAAGTAGCATAGGTGTTGTATACGAACAATGAGCTAATTGAATGCTTAATCACTAAGCTTTACTGAGAACTAGCCATTCACTCGGTAAACGCTCACAAATTAACATTATGTTCAAGAACTGAAGGCAATAGTGGGGGCAATGACCTATCTGTTGTTGGCTGTGACTGAAGAATTTTGCGTCAAAAGTTAGGAACTGATTTGGACGCTAAATGTAGGTTCTAAATAGGTACAATACGATATTTTTTATAGATTTAATTATAATTGATCGTAAGGTTAACCAACGCTTGTCACGGTCGGGTCCGTCCGTGGGTGGGTGACCATTTTGTCATGGCTAGTTCCTCCGTGTTTCAGATGGCATGTTAAATTGGTGGTATGCCAAATGGCAGCCGGTCCTTTGAACCTTTGGGAAGGAGTTACAGGTAGTCAGAAGTCAGAAAGTTTGACAAAAGGTTGCCCATACTGCAAGGTTGTGGAGGTCAACTAGGCAGTCACTCCTTGTAAAACACTGGTCCTTAGCTGCATACGTTGAGACTGGAAACTGACGTAAAAAATTCCTCCCCATTGCTGTCAACTGGGAGCACACCCAGGACCCACCTGCCAGCATTACCACGATAAACAACAACAATCTTCCTTAATTAATAACTTAAAACCCTAAACAATACCGTATAAAGTTATCTGAAACAAGCGACCACGCTCTTCGCTCACTCCGCTCATTTCGCTCGTTTCGCTTAACTAACGAGCGATTTTCAGATACCCTCCCGATTTATTCGCAGATAGTATCATTTGGACGTTTTATTACTATGTGAGCTTGTAATTGGTTGGACAGTGGACTGTCGTGTACAGTTCAAGGAAGTTTTGGGCTGTTTAGTAATATTTTTCTATTTGCTACAGAACATAAAAACCTAAATTTAATAGAAAATATTTAAGAGCAGATAAATGTTTGTAGTTTTGTCTTGCGGTCCTTAAAAAGAGTACTTCTATTGCTACACTGTAGATTTTTTAATAAAAATAATGCTCTCTACAACTTTCAGCTATTGGCGTTGCGAGACATGATATTTTTTACAACTGAGCGAATTATTTTACTGGCAAGTCTTTAATGTTAGGATTATAGCTATTCCAGATAAAATATCACTGGTTACATACTGCTAGAAAATCTTAATGCGCTCTGAATGTGTACAAATTGTATACAAACTTACCTTCTCCTCAAGCCTTACCTAATCTTCCTCAAGAACTATTCTCTGTATTGATGAAAACCGAATGCAAAACATCCAGTAATTTTTGAGTTTATTACCAACAGACTGACCGATCGCGGAGGGCTTTAGGGTAGTATGTTATAATAAATAATAAACCAGCAAATATATTAACATAATACCAGTGAAAACCAACTTAGTATGCTTACAAAGTCGAGCAATAGTTGCTGATAACATCATATCGAAAGTTTTATAGCTGCGTAAACCAGCAATTGGTGGAACGTAGCGTAAAACGGAACGTAACGCCTCGGTATTGGTCGAGAGGCTATTAAAATTATTTGAAGGTGTAGTGTTTTAGTTTGTTGTGATTTTATCTTAAGGTTTGTATGTGTTATTGCGTTTTGACATGAAGTGAAATGTAAATTAATGATGGCTACCTAGTTACCTGCTCTTTTAAGTATATAATTGCAACCGCAGTTTAATCAGTATTCCAGGGGAACTACTCCCGGACAAAAAGTAGCCTATACTAGTCTCCTAGGTACCACTAATATCTGCGTTAAATTCTGGCACAACACAAAAACAGCTACTTTTAAGTTTTGACAACTTTACCAAGGAAATAAAAGTAAATTGATAAAAAGAGTGATCACGGCAAAACGGCTACCCCGATTTCGATGAAATTTTGGACGGAGATAGGCTGATAAACGCCTAGTAATTTTTATCTGGATAATAGGAGCTGGTCTCATGTGCCATCTAATAAAATGATTAAAAATGTACAACCATCTAAATCCTATGTGGCATTCACCTGTACATCAGATGTGTAGGAATGCGTGTACACAAGTGCTGACCTCTGGCGAACACTGAAACTAACTGCGACAATAATGTATGAAATTATCTGATCTCCAGCTAATTAGTTACTCAAATTACTGTAGGTAATGTTAGAAAATATTGTCAGATTGTATCTGTGGCCTATGGGTTTATTCTTCATTATTTTGAAGTATGTAGGTATGTACAGGCTATTTGTCTGTCAGTTCATCTTGAAGTTGAAAGGATTTCTGATACTTATTGAAAAATGATTTAGTTAGTTGACTTATTTTCCGCAAGTAGGTATCAGACAATCTTAGATAAATCTTAAAAACGTAAAAGTACAAAAAATATGTCACACAATAATTGTTAAGTTTAACTGCCAGATTCTGGCGCAAACTACATTCAAGACAGATAGTCCTATACTTGTCACGACTACTTGTAATTGGAAATAATCTTTCAACTTACAAAATGTATTGAAAGTAGGTTCGCTCGACAGTAAAGTAGATAACGAGACCCTGAAGCAGATTACAGTTACATTTCATAACTTCGAAAGAAACCAAACAAATAGAAAACTGACACTTAGACGACTGCCTACCCCTAGAACCTTCATTTCCAAGTAAAACGACACACAATTATCTTTGAATAACGAATGACCGTTATTTTGACAGCTGTCAATTTAAACTCCGTCCGAATTTCGAATTCATTCAAATTTGGAATTCGCGTCGAATACGAATCAGCCAGCCCTCCGGAATCAAATAAAGTCGATGCATCTTACACGCAACATGACATCAAAATCATAAGAAGTCATTAGGCATCCGAGCGTACGATATACGGACCCTAATTTCGTTGCGAAGACCGAATAACTCCCATATACCACGTTTACTGAGGCATTTTTTGATAATCACCCTCTAACCCAAAACCCACCTTATGACTCACAAATTAGGATTGAAATTACATTGCGAAATCAGCATGACAATCGTCCACATATCAAGGAGGTTTTTAATGCAAAATCAACCTAGTTTTGGAAGTGTGAAAGTCGTGTTTTACTTGGCGAAAAGTTTAGTCAACAAAAACACACGCGAACGAGAAAAAAACCGGGCATCTTTTTGCGTCCCCTCGCCCCCTAAGCCGGTGGGGGCGAATGGGGTGAAGAAAAATCCACGTGGGGTGGGTTGGGGTGGCTGTAGTAGTTTTTCGTTGGTATCACGCGTACGACAAGCTAAGTATTGATTTTCCAGCACATGGTGCCTTTCAGGTGTCCGCATTTTTTAAAGAAACACGCCTTTTTAGTGGAATGCGACGATGGTGCAAGTTTTTTTGGTCAAATTCTGTTCCTACGGTAGCGGAATCGAGCGTAAGTTGGAAGTAATTCTTGGAAGTTGGATACCTGAAATAGGTATCTAATAGCTTCTGACAATTAAAAACAAATATATATATAAAGTCCAAATATCATTCAATAAGAATTCAATTCGAATCTGATCTCGTAATCTATACATATAATAATAAATAGTACGAGAGTAAGTTTTCTCGCCGGTCGTTATTTGAATTGTACTTCCTTAAGCATATAAGTATTCTTTTAAGGTCATAATGATTTAAGACTAGAAACTTATAAACTGGTTTATTTCTGATCACTTAGGGCGCTAAGAGTCGTCAATCTACTTATTAGGTAAGTACTTACTTAGTATTGATTGTCTGAAAAAACTTTTGACTCGATTGACTCCATCGTCATTCCGGTTTGCAAACAGAACTTTTCTTATATTAAGTGAAGTCGGGTAAAAATTAAATAAAAGGTACCTACTTAGGACTTAGGAGCATTAAAACTAAAACATGTGTGACGTATTAATAGCAAAATATTTCACATTAATTCGCACCGTTACCTAAGCCCTTTCACACACATATGCAAATGCGAGCGAGCAAAGGTGTAAAAGATTAGCATCTTATTGTGATTCGGCGATTAGTTCCGAACTCTTCATGTTTGTACGCGATTCGTTGCGGCCCGGTGTTTGTGTGGCGGTGCCTTAATGTTTAACTGAACTTGATGTTCGAATGTTCGAATTTTGAATTTCGGATTTGTTTTTTTTTTGTAATTTTTGGAACTTTTTGGCACGTTTGGTTAAGCATAAAGTACCTATGTAATATGTAAGTAATATATTATTGAATATTTATTAATTTTGTGACCAAAGTTGAGCTTAATATTCTCTTCAGATTCGATGAAAAAAGTACAGATCGAATATTTTTTTTTCAGATTTACCTGAAAAGTGTACCTATTTATAAATAAATATTTTTTTAACTTGATTGTAGTAATTTTTTAGTTTCAACAATATGGTTCTCCTCATATCGCATAGGTATGCAGTTAACCCCATAAACATTATGTTGATGTACTCTTAATACAATTTTAACGCTGTTATTACTAATTTTACACCTCATACTCCTAACAACCTATTATAGACTCTATCTCCTATAACTTAAAGTTCAGATTTCCTTGTGAAAGAATTGTCACACAGTGTACAAAATGAATGCATACGGGGACAAAAAGGTACGTTCTTTGTTTCGACCCGACGATTTTGTTTTCAATTTAAATATTTTATACAATGTGACAATAGACAAAAACCGGTACTTGTAACAGTAAAAATTAAATATTAAAAATTATGACGGTTCAGCCTTTATCTGCTAATGTATGCAAATTCGTGTTAGGTGATGCTCTGAGTTTTGAGGTACGGGAGTCGAGATCCGATTGCGTTATTTTTTTTTGTTTTGCTAACGACAATGTGAGAGATTTTTTGCAATTTATTTACACTATAGTATTGTACGAAACATCTTTGGCAGCCGTTTCGGGTAGTCAGAAGCCAGAAAGTCTGTCAACCAGTCTTATCTTTGCCCAGGTAACTGTGTTGAGGAGATCAGATAGGCAGTCGCTCCTTCTAAAACACTGGTACTCAGCTGCATCCGTTTAGACTGGGAACCGACCCCAACATAGTTAGGAATAGGCTAGGCAGATAATGATTCTACGATTAATTGAGTTTTAGATCATTAAGCTTTATAGCGATTAATTCATAATTACCTTGTAAGCCAGATATCTAAGTGTACAGGAATTTAAACTAAGGTAAACGCGGGTGAAGTCGTCATGCCCCAATAGTCGTCAATTAATCTAAAAACTTTTATTTATTTTTTCTATTGAACTTAAAATGGGCCGGTTTATATGTCAACATATTGTTGATAACATATTGCACAATTGAAATGACAATATGGGGTTTTAACAGTCATGGTATCGGAGATATGTTAGTCGAAACGTGTGTGCCCTAACAAAATCGTTTTTTCGTGAAGTTCAGCTGTCAAAAGTGAAGCTGAGCACGTGGTTTTGTGTTTTGATTTACATGACTCCAGTGGTGGCTGTGGTATGTTTCTTTGTTTAATTGGATAGTTAAGTTTATTTGCTAACGATGTAATATGCGATTTGGAATACTATTAACATAGAAGATATATTTTTTTTATGTGACATCTATTGGTACTTTAAAACTCCCATTTGACCCAAAACTCGTCAATTTTAGAATTATTATGACGACTACTGGGACATGCTCAATAGTTGCACCTAAACTCGTCATAATGAGGATATTTTGTGTTTTACAGTACAAAATGCGAATAAATAGCTAATATCGGGACTTATACAAAATTGTTAACTCTCTAGGACAAACATATTTATTAAGGTTTAGACTACAACTGTTGATAATACTGTGTTTGACTTGACTGTTCTTACACTATGCTTTTTGTTCGAAATAACTGCATGTCGTCACGCGTATTGTACCGCGTCTCCCTAACGTGTCTTCGCCTGTATAAAAAATATGTCATTCAATTAGCTAACTGTTTTGATGCAAAAAATATTAAAATCAGTTTTAAAACTAAGATGACATAGCTTCCAGCGCTGTCACTTCTTTGCTTGTCGTATTCGATATTGATGGGTAAAGAGTAATCTTAAGTAAAAAAAAATACTATTTAAAGTTGTATGTACCTAGTGATTGCATCATCGTCATTTTATTAGCAGGTCATGACTGTAAGAAACTACAAGCAAGAGGTCCTTTTAAAAGTCATAGAAGCTGTAAAGAATAGAATAATGAAATTCTAAACCGCCGTGGAACGCCGGCTTAGAATTGCGTTCCCCCAAATCATCCCGTGGGTGTCGTAAGAGGCGACTAAGGGACAAACCGGAGGTCGAGCAGCAGCGCCCTTCGTGTACCGCACACCCTCACTGCGATCGCCAACCCGCCTGCCAAGCGTGGCGATTAACGGCAAATTATGATTATGATAGGCACAGAAACTAGGCCCCCAGTCCCCGGCAGCTCTGCTATTCCTAGCGCGGGTAACGGTCAAGGTAACGGCGGAGCAAGGGGTGCTAAGAATCCCCGGAAGAGATCCGGCTACCCACCCCCACGACGACTGGCCCTGGTAACACACAGCATACGCACATTGAGGACTGATTAAAGGATCTGCGAGCTGGAAAAGGAGTTGAGCAAGTTACATTGGGACATTATAGGGTTATGCGAAGTCCGTAGAGAGGGAGAGGACACCGTAACCCTGCAGTCTGGTAACTTGCTCTACTACCGGGAGGGCGACCAATAGTCCCAAGGTGGTGTCGGGTTTCTCGTTCACAAGTCCCTCGTGAGCAACATAACAACCATCGACAATGTTTCGAACAGGGTGGTATACCTAATACCTACTGAGAATATCCGAATGATAGTCGCTGAAGGTCATTCAGGTGTACGCACCAACCTCGTCACACTCCGATGATGAGGTGGAGACTATGTATGAGGACGTAAGTAAAGCCATACATAGTTCCAAAACCCACTTGACTTGACTTTAATGCTAAATGGGGAAAGAAAAGCGGTGATGAGTTGAGAGAGGGGCAATTTGGGTATGGGCAACAGAACCCTAAGGGACAGAGGCTGGCCGAGTTTCTGGAGAAAAAGGGACTCTTCATGATGAACTCTTACTTCCAGAAACCGCCTCACAGGAAATGGACCTGGTTAAGTCCAGATGGTTTCACGAGAAACGAGATAGACTTCTTCATGACCGACAAGAAACGGGTATTCAGCGACGTCTCTGTGATCAATAGGGTAAAAACCGGTAGCGATCACCGAATTGTAAGAGCCTAGCTGAATATTAATGTTAAACTTGAAAGATCCAGTCTGATGAAGTCTACGCTCCGACCTACTCGGTCCCATATTCAAAACCCAGAAAGCTTTCTACTCGAGCTCGAGTCTAATCTAATCGCTTGGCTTGCCTTGAGAACCTAGCATCAGTGGACGAGATCAACGACGGGCCAATGGAAACTGTCCGCACGGTAGGGTCTAAGTTTTTTAGACCCTGCCTTAAAGATAGACCTCAAAAACTGACCGACCAAACCTTAAACCTCATGACTGAATGATGCTTGCTACAGTTGCAGTCTTCCAGCGACGCGAAGTCATATAGGCAGCTCAATAGACAAATATCTAAGTCCTTGCGACACGATCTGCGTCTCTTTAATACAAATCGTGTTAAAGAGACCATACAGCGAAACCAAGGCTCGACGCCTTCAAGATCCTGGAATGGGATGGACTTGGCATCAACATCAACGGCGAATACATCACTCACCTTCATTTTGCCGATGACATTGCAGTCATGGCAAAGTCGATGGAGGAACTCAGTATGATGCTCGATGGCCTCGACCGAGTTTCATAACGGGTGGGCCTGAAAATGAACATGGACAAGACGAAAATTATGGCAAATGTCCATGTTGAGCCCACCCCGGTCTCTGTTGGAAGCTCGGTACTCGAAGTTGTTGACTCATATATCCTACCTAGGACAAGTAGTCCAATTAGGTAGGTCCAACTTCGAGAAAGAGGTCAATCGCCGAATCCAACTCGACTGGGCAGCGTTCGGGAAACTACGCGTCCGACATACCTCACTGCCTCAAGACGAAAGTCTTCAATCAATGTGTATTACCAGTGTTGACTTACGGCACCGAACCGTGGTTTCTCATTATCGGCCTCATCTCAAAGCTCAAAGTCGCTCAACGAGCTATGGAGAGGGCTATGCTCGGGGTTTCTCTACGTGATCGAATCCGAAATGAGGAGTTCCGTAGACCAACTAAAGTCACCGATATAGCCCACCGGATTAGCAAGTTGAAGTGGCAATGGGCAGGCCATATTTCTCGCAGAGCAGATGGCCGATGGGGTCGAAAAGTGCTGGAGTGGTGACCACGGACTAGGAAGCGCACGCAGTGTCCACCAACAAGGTGGACAGACGACCTTATAAAGGTCGCCGGAAGACGCTGGATGCAGGTCGCCTCCAACAGATATCTGTGGAGATCCAAGGGGGAGGCCTATGTTCAGCAGTGGACGTCCTACGGCTGATATGATGATTAATGAATGTGGCGTTTATTTTTTGTGAAAACTGATTATTTTATTTTACAATTTAAATATTTTAATAGTAATAATTTTACTCGTGCCACATATGCACATGACTGCACGGTTATCATGATTAAAAAATATATAGCTTAACAAATTCAACCACAAAAAAATGTACATAACTTGAACTTTATGTTTAAGAGCAGAGAGTTTACATTAGCATTAAAAGTTGACGAGTACTGGGAATATTTGACGAGTATCCGTACAAATCAGACGACTATTGGTACAAATCGCCCTTTTTTTACTTTTGCCTTAATAAGTATATAAACCCATCAAAATGATTAAAAAAACATTAGTTACTTAGAATAACGAATAAATACTCTATCACGTCATGCAAAAAATTTCATTTTCTATTGAGTATTTAACACACAGTAGCGCTTCAAAGTCAGTGATTTCCGAAATCCGACGACTATTGGTACGTTTACCTTACTAATATATTTGCCGCTACATAGAACCACATAGTTTGAAGTTATTTACTTTTTATATATCTAAGAGTATCGGCACACTGCACACTTTTAGTCGGCCGATAGTTTGTTTGGGCTCATAAATCAGTATGAAGATGAATGGTAGTACGCACATTACATAGATCAGGTATTTAGGCCGGCTTTCCAGTCACACTGACCATCGGCACTGACAGCTACGCGTCATTCAAAAAAACTTCATAGAGTTTCATATATTTGCGGTCGTCGGCGTTGATGGTCAGCGCATGATCAGCATGACTGTAAAGTCAGCCTTAGTTGATATCAGATTGACTGAAAACTTTGATTGGTTAAAAGAAAGAAGCCAACTATCGGGTCAGATTGCTGTCGGCCCACTGTTCAGTCTACAGTGTGCTCTGGTTAGATACTATTACTGCCGTTTTTATTCAATAGAAATATCGCATTTTATTACATAATTGAAAATGAAACAACGCTAATCGGATTCTTTTGATAGCCAGTAAAAGGTACAATTTCTTCTAATAACACCTATTAAGGCGATAATTAAAGACAAATTCTAGAAATATGTAGAACTTTTTCCTTTTAATTATCTTGTAAATGTAACGCGTTTGGAATGAGAAACAGGCGATTTATAGATTATCTTTTTTTCTTTAATTGTAGAATTCTTTTACTGACTTGTTTACTCATGGGTTACTTAAGCATTTTTATTACGATTCCTTACATGATTAAATAAGAAATAAAAAGTATTTTATTTACCTAGTTGTAAAAAAATACAAGACGCAACACACATAATATTTGTCATAGTGTATACTAATATAATAAAGAGAAAACCATTTTTTGTTTGCGCGCTAAAAGCTCCAAAACTACTGAACCAATTTGAAAAATTCTTCCACAGTAGGATACGCCAAGTAGTTCCCCTAAGACGCGAGGAAACTAGTGAAGAATAAAATATATAAGTGTGATTTTTTTTCTCCAACTAAGTAAAGCTGGATTGTACATGAAAATATACCATCTCCGATTAGTCTGAATCTTAAGATAAGACATTAAAGTAGAGACAATATTTCAGCACTTACTTTCAAGCGATTAACCCGAGTTATACTGCTTCGCGACAATTTATGTTAGCAACCTATTCTTAAAGTATTCGTAAATATATTTAAAGTCTATGAAAATCGTGAAAAAGTTAAAAAAAAAAATTTTGTAATTTCTGTAAAAGTCTAATAAAAGTACCGACAATGCTATGAATAAGAAATTGAATGCGTGGTATAAAAAGTTTGTTTTTAAACATTTATTGATTATAGAGTCATAAAAAGAAAAAAGAAAACTATTATAAATACTTACATGTATTAAAATATAGTAAATAAATGAAAAATATAAAGTAGATACAGAACTGAAGTCTTTTTTGTCTATACAGGACTAAAAATACTTTTCACTTTTTCTTCCTTTAATGGGAGAGAACACTATTAGATATTAAGCGTAAGTATTTATGTCGACTGATATACTGGGTAATAATACCCCAGACAAAAATATAAATTGAACAATGTCTACTACTACATACCTTTCTTTTCATACATACAATACTGCTAAATATAACCTGACTACAATATAATTTATTTACCTATTTGACACCAACTAATAATTCGTAAATTAAAATGCATAAAAATAGTAATATCAATAAGATAGATTGTCGATCGCGTCATACAAAAAACAAAACATGCATGAATAACAATCTAAAAACTTAAAATAATAACCATTTCAAATATGCAAATGCAATCAATAAATTATAATTGTAGCCAATAATTTATTCAAACCTTATTTTATTATCTGCGAACTCTATGATATGACAATTGTTTATTTTATTTTTAGTCTATGGTTCGACAATTGTCTATCAATATAAAATGGTTGTCTATTGTCATTGAAATAAATAGCAATTAATCTTGCGTTTTTTGTCATTATCGCTATGATAGATACTAGTTTTATGAAGTGCAGCTATTCTATTTGTAGATTTTATTAATAGATATGTTTTTTTTCCTAAAATAAATCACTTTTATCTATGATTAGAAATAGATGCACTTCACAAGTATAAAGTTACGTTAGAACTTGAGATGTGTTTCACAAAATTATCGTTATAGATCAATTGTCAGTTTTATATCTTTTTGTTTATGTCAATATTTTTGTTTCGAGACTTATAAAGTAACCCGATACAATGATATTCTGACTAGCTTTACGTGCTCCGAAAATTAAGGTAACCGGTAATTTATGTCTACTATCCATGGGAACGTTACACTAACATCCGTCACCTTCTCACAAAGCATCGTATAAATTAGACTAACAAAATACAAATATGACAAGGCAAGGAAAATATTTTATCTCATTACACATTCAAAGTAACGCATCGACCGGCAAAAATCAATAAAGGACGCACCATACCTCTTTGTACCACTGTGCGAAAAGTTAAGATGCGCGCAAGAAAAAAAAAGATATGCAAAATAGATCCCGTGCATTCAAATTTCAAATATTCAAATTAAGAACCATTATTCGAATGCGGAAGAACAATTTTTGACACTCCGAAGAATAAACCCTTCCACTTTATATTCAAATTTCGAATCTTAACTGGCCGAATTTGAATGAAATAGATAAAAAACCTTTTTTTAATGTATTCATGGATTTCGTGGGAACGGATTCGTGGATTCTTAGGTTGTGAGACTTGGTTCCTTTATATCCTTTATGGTATAATCGATGGGGTTGCCTGTTATGGAAAGCTGTGTCAACATTTGCAGTAATATGGTAATTATTGATAGGTCATAAAGGATAGGTGTCGGGGTGTATCGATTGATTTTAATTTATTGGGTGTTGAAATCGGGAGAGCGGAATGTGTTTGACTATTGTTTGGTTTGTACGGTTTGAGTTGGAGTTGGAACTATTCTGAAAATGCTTTTTGATAAGTATTTGCTTTGCAATAGAGCTAGATGAAAATAAAGTTTGCAAAGCCATAGTTATCCAGCTTTTTGTGAGACTGTATGCCCATTTTATAAGAGGTCAAGAGTTCTTGCTCCTTACGCTGGTAAGGCTACCTTTAGTCGTATCCCATACAAAATCTAAGAAAGTATAGCAGAGGCAGAATCAGACCTTACAGCGCAACATACTTTTTTCAACTATCAAAAAAAGTTAAAAATAAAAGCAGCTAATTATATCCCGAACACATTCAAATTCCAATCTTAATTCAAATTCAAAAACGCACGCATAGAATTCCGAATACCAATTTCAAAAAAGTTCATTGAGCAACGAAACGTCTTCAACCCTTCACTGGGCATTCAAATTTAAATTCGTGTCCCCCTGTCTGGCAGGTGTACCTTGTACCCTGGTACATTAATGTACATTTTGTCTTTTGTGTGTACACTTCCGTCAGTCAAGATGTCCGTTGTCTTGTGATGTTGTTAAACATGTGGTTAAAGCTTGTGTTAGCTTTGTTTTTGTCGCAATTATGGCGGTTTTGGGTTGAATGTCGTTGGTTTGAGCGTTTTTTCGGTTGTTGGGATGTGGGTGAGATTTTGTGTGGTTGAGATGTGTTATGATAATTGTTGGGTCATAGAATACTTCAAGTGTTTGTCAAATACGTTATTATAAGTATTGGGTCCACAGCAGTTTTAATTTCGAAAAACTACAGAGTGAAGTCCTTTGCTTTTATTCATTTTTTTAAAGCCTTGGTATGACCCAAAGAACTCTATTTGCTTCCTTAGACTTTATTATATTTTTATTGTATGAACCTTGAAAGACGTGTGTTTCAATTTGAAGCTGCCATCAAATGAAATGACTTCAAAATCTTACTAACCCGTCAAAAAACTGTGACAGTTCCAAAATCCAAAACGGTGTACGTGACCTCTTTTCACGAAAAGTTTCCTAACAATATTATCCCCAAGTCGTATGCAAATTGTTTTTAAAATAATAACACACCTGGGTCTGAAAGACCGGTCGTGATTTCGCATCCGTACCACATTCGCATGCGAAGGGTTAATTCTTCGCGATTATTTGCGCTCACGCATATTTTTAATTATTCAAGGGTTAATGTATTCGGTTTTTAAAAATGCAGATTCGTTTGAATGTGATTTTTTTGTTGCACATTCAGTTTGTTAGAGAGTTTCGTAGTGTGAGGAAGGTTTTTTGAAGATTTTGAGTTTGAATCTTAGTAATGAAGTAGCCAAGTAATTACCTATGTATGTTATCTGAATATAATGTAGATTTACATAAGTGGTTTTAGTGACAGTGTGATAATTGTGTGACATGTGAGTACTATTTGTATTATTGACTTGCAACTACTGAAAATATAAGTACATACTTAACTATAGCTTCATAGTGGAACACCATACGCTCGTACTTCTGAAATCGTTTAAAAAATATTTCCCTAATGCAAACTGGGTTGAGGAGGTCATATAGGCAGTCGGTCCATGTAAAACAGTGAAACTCAGCGGCATCCGGTTAGATTGGAAGCCAACCCTGACATAGTTGGGAAAAATCTAGGGATATTTTGCGATGACCAGCCAAAAAATCTAAATAATATATTTTTTTACCCCATCCATTGCTAGAAACTATTTAACCACTTCAAATTCGAAACCCAACTCAAAAACTAATTTTCGTAAAACGTAAAATCGAAAGTCGCGAATCAACCATGCATCAAGGATAATGATTGGAACGCCACGCCTTCGTCATCAATCACCCACAACGACCATCACCACCAGTTCAACTTGACCCCTGACTTTGTACCACTGACCCCTTCAGTCACCTGTCTTTGAACTGTATAGGGGAGGGTGGGAGGTCAAGTTACGCTGGTGGGTATGTATTAAGGAGGATTTAAGCGAAAGCATTGTGTCTTGTTAGAAAACGTAATGTCTTTAGATGTTAGTAAATTAGTAAATTGTAAATTAGTTAAAGTAAATTAGTAAATTTAGTAAATTGTGTTTTTTTTTGTAACCGATTGCTGAATTGGAGGTTCCCGATTTGGATGTTTTGTGTTTGAAGGTTGTATTGGGTTTTCAGTGTTCTTAGTTTTTGAGAGTAAGAAATTTCAAGTTCGTAGTCTAGATGTTCTTGAAATGTAAGTAGGTACATAGGTACTTGACCTAGGTCATTCTTGGTGGATGGGCAGATACATGAGCCCCTTTCAATTTATTTGAAAAAAATATAATTTTGTGCACGATTTGGGAAAATCCGAAGGAAATCATGCCTAACACGGATTTTTATACGAATCAGTTTTCTAAATTGCAGTTTAAAAGTTACTTTTTTTTAGAATCTAGCCATTCCAAATCCAAAACCCAAATTCCAACCAACCAGCTTCAACAAAAAATTCTAAACAATACAAACACAAACTCCTTCACAAAATTCATAAATAAAATCCAATCTGTTCGACTATTTCCTACTGGCTGGAAATAATAAAAAAAGAAAAATCGCCGTGCGGGGGTAATCTCGGGGGGTGGCTTCCCCGAAATTGAGACGATGTAAGAAGATTACGCTTGATACATTACGTGACGAAGGTGGCTCGAGGTAGATTCACGGGGCTCGGAAAAATGGGTATGTGGTCAATGACCTGAGTGAATAGTTAACTTTCTCTACATATACTATCATACAACTTAATCACATAGCACTAATCTTAGAAATGTTTATTTAATAAAGACTGTCATCGGTACTTGGTCGTATTACACTCGCGCTCACTTGCGAAATAATAAACGTTATTATCCGGCAAAATGAATGAAGATGCAATATCTAAATCGTATGTGATGTAGCACACGACTCTTTATTTTAATAGAGTTATAATTACGTTCGGAGCGCGTTAGCTGACAGAACTTGGAATTAGCACTCTTCTGTCTTATGTACCTATATAGTTTCGTTTTTGAGAGTATTGGTATATGTAGTTCTTCGAAATTGAGACGATGTAAGAAGATTACGCTTGATACATTACGTGACGAAGGTGGCTCGAGGTAGATTCACGGGGCTCGGAAAAATGGGTATGTGGTCAATGACCTTATGTCTTATGGAGAAAAGTAGTTTTGATAGTAATAATAGGATAGGAAAGAAAGCATAGGTTGTGAGTAAGAAAATTAACGTGTCAAGGATTTGATTTTTAATACGTACCCATTTGGGAAAATGTCAGTTTTAATTTTAATCACCTAACAAACCCTAGTGCCAACTATTCATAATTTAATAAAAAAATAACTTTGAATAATTCATAAACGTATTCGTATCATCATAATTTATTGAGATATCTACATAGTTCAGCTTACTGCTAGCGATTTATCTGTCAATAAAATAGGAAAATTGCTAATAACACACCCATTTTAATTAAAAACTTAATAAACATGCAATCATGGTGGGTTAGGCAAAAGTTATTTTTATTTGGCACACCTTTCGCTATATATATACTTGTGTCATGCATGCAAAATAGGCCAGGCCTTATATCGTTACAAAACTGGCCTAAATATAGGCTGTGAGGCTACTGACTAATTATTATGTGGCGGAAAATCTCCAATGACCTTTCTTAGGTCAGAAATAGAATTTAGAGTTGATTGAAAATAAATCTATATTAATATTATAAAGCTGAAAAAGTGAAGTTTACGTTTCAATGCGATAATTTGAGGAAATACGGCGCCTATTTGAAAAACTTTTGCTGTATATAAAGTAGCATATAGTTTTCCTCGGTTATGTAAGCCGAGGAAAACTATAGATATGCTACTCTTTATTTGGGTGTGAAACCACTGGCGTAAGCTAGTTTGATGTTGTTTATTTTAGTAGGCCTATAAATAAGGCACTTATCTGTCAATTAGGTAGGTCCAACTTCGAGAAAGAGGTCAACCGCCGAATCCAACTCGGCTGGGCAGCGTTCGGGAAACTACGCAATGTCTTTTCGTCCGACATACCTCAGTGCCTCAAGACGAAAGTCTTCAACCAATGTGTGTTACCAGTGATGACTTACGGCACCGAAACGTGGTCTCTCACTATCGGCCTCATCTCAAAGCTCAAAGTCGCTCAACGAGCTATGGAGAGGGCTATGCTCGGTGTTTCTCTACGTGATCGAATCCGAAACGAGGAGATCCGTAGACGAACCAAAGTGACCGATATAGCCCACCGGATTAGCAAGTTGAAGTGGCAATGGGCAGGCCATATTGCTCGCAGAGCAGATGGCAGATGGGGCCGAAAAGTGCTGGAGTGGAGACCACGGACTAGCAAGCGCAGCGTAGGACGTCCACCAACGAGGTGGACAGACGACCTTATAAAGGTCGCCGGAAGACGCTGGATGCAGGTCGCTTCCAACAGGTATCTGTGGAGATCAAAGGGGGAGGCCTATGTTCAGCAGTGGACGTCCTATGGCTGAGATGATGATGATGATCTGTCAATCAATAGAAAGCCTAATGGAGACTATATGAGGATTTATTATTTCAAAACTCTCTCATAACTATATATATCCTTATTTCTATCCATGTGTATTAAATATAACATAACAGTCAAAACATTCACAGAACATCCAAGTCTTCATACATACTTAATACGGGAACTGTAGCTGAAACTTCAACTGAAAACTTTTCACGATATATCATCGTTTTCAAGTTTGATATGAAAACCCGTTTTATAACCGTAATGCTCGCAAATCTTCGAAAAGATATACTTCTAAGAAAATAATATTGTAATATAAAAATATATAAGATACATTTTGTTCACTTCTAAACTGGTTACTTATCTATGTAGAGGTTTTTATGTGGCAGCTTTCTTAGGCTGTGGATAGAATGACGTTTGGCGAAAATTTTCGAACATAGGTACACGGTTGTAGTTAGATATGGCTGTGTAATAAGCTTATCTTCAAAATAAAAAATGAATTTAGAATTCTTGTTCCAAAGTGTTGACTAATTTAGAAAGAAGAAAGAAATTATATTTATTTAGTGTTAGCTACGGTTTTAATTCGTTCCAAAGAACCAATATGATGTCTTAGTTTGTATTTATATTAAGTACAAGTATGTGTTTCAGTAAATGTTCTGTGCTTCACGTTGTGCTGAAACGATACACAGCCATTTTACCAACATTTTTCGCCATCAAAATTCCGCGCTCCGTCAATCTGCTCCCGCCCTTACGATACCAAGCTTAGGCCACATTTCCATACATATGAGGTAGTCTGCGAGGAGCCGAAACGAACCTTCTTTGTAAGTCGAGCATTTTTCTACCTACCCTCCCTTTGTCTTCACTTTTACTTAGAACGTGGCTTGTTTAGGATACTTTTTTGAAGGTATCTGGCTATATACCTAAGTTGTTTCTTTTTCGTGTATGTAAAGTCTGAAAGGGGTATAGTGAGGTTGATTACTTTGGAGTTGTTAATTGTTTTATTAGATAGTTTACTACTGTTCGTCATTACTGCTATTGTTTCATAATTTACCTACCTACTTGTGGAGGTTTTATTTACATGATCAGTAGTAGGTATTCTGGTGAACATTCGCTCTCTATAATGTTGTTATATTCTAATATCCCGCTGTTTAAAAAAAATCTATAACCACTACACTTTCACAAATCTAATAACCACCACCCAAAACTTTGTTTAGATAATTCAATTTTCTCGAAAAAAAATGGCGTCCAAAAGCAAAAATATAGAGGGAAAATTGTTATAATATCGTAAAGGAGGCGAGGCTCCAATATATCATGGTCTGACGTCACGGGGTATGCGGCTGACACGAAAATATTGCGATGCATCAAAACTGCCAAGGAGCACCGAGAAAAAACGAACTTTGCGCGGTTTGGGGGACAAGTTATAGAAGAGAGCGTTTTGGAATTGCGGGATTGTCTATGATGTGACGGATAAAATACATACGTAGTTGGCTTGGTTATATTATTATCAAGCTAGCTACAGGATTAGCTACAAGCACATACAGACTACCATGTGTTGCTGGAGAGTTTGTTCCGCCACTGCTTCCCAGCTAAAACACATAGAAAGTGAAGGGTGGGCGTTTTGGGGGCTGTCTTTTGTTGACGTTCAAAACGTGCTGTTTTGCAGCTAAGAGCTTGAGGCCTTTAAATCTGCGAAATGTTAAATAATAATGACACTACCACTTTGACATAGAGAGAAAGCTGATAAGCGGCTCCAAACTACCAGCTCTGTTAACACTCAACTGATCCTTTCTGATAACAGTTACATACACCAAGCCGATTTGAGCACCGTGATGCAAAAGTTACTGCTACAGAACGAATCAGTGCCGATAAGTGCTAAAGGATTGGCAACGGCTGCCAGTATTCCTTTTGTATATGGCTTAAAGATATTAGCATTTTTCCCGCTGTCGCATATGATTTAAACCAAACAATAATACGTTCAGAAAAGCGAGGGTGGATTGTGTCTTGAAAAATGCTTCGCGGAGCTCTGTGGCGATGGCTTGTATATCATAAGACATATCGCGGGATATATCTCTAGATATATCTCCGTTTGTGTATCTACCTAAGTGAATATTATTTTAGGTAGGTATTGAAAATTGTATGCTTGTTATGTATTATGTATATGTAAGGCTTGAAGGGAAAAACTTAGATGATTAGGTATACAGGCTTATATAGAGATTTTTTTAGTTTTTCAGTAAAAGCTAAGTAGGATTTCGAGAATAGAAGAAAATAGACTTAAGTTTTAAAAATAAATAATACGTTATGTATCTAGCTCATTTCAGTTTAAAAAGTTCCCGCAAAATTCTATAGAGTATCTCTCATTTGATATAGTTTTTGATGATCAAATCCACAGACTTGAACCAAAAAACTATTCTTTTGGGAAAATTATACTGAATTATATACTGCAGAAACAAGCTCATAAGCCACAAACTATCATACGAGCTTTAATCACCCCCACAATAGATGCAACTGTCTCACAGAATTTCAAAATCTCGTCACAAGTTATGCTCTCACACCACGAACCAACATACAACATTTACACCTGTCTGCCTTTTAAATCGTACGGGAAGTGAAACTCTAACATCTATTGAAAACCCGAAACAGGGGGAGTTTCTCCCCCATACCTCCCACCCCCTCGTTATTCCACTTCCCGTCTCCCCTTTCTTTCCACTAACTTCGCATCGTCATCCGTATTACTTGGGCCCTAACTTATGTGGGGTATATGAGGTGTAACATACACTCAAAAATAGACCTTAATCCTATCCTTGTAGAGTTCTAATTCCATTGTATCAAAAAACCAATTTACAACAGTACCATGCAATAGATATTGTTCTTTATTTTTGAGGACATAAGAGTGAATATTGCTTGGGGAATTACAGATCAATTTCGTGATAGTCTGTACTGATTCCTTTGCATTACTTTTTCCTTCTTTGTGGATGTATTTTATACGAGTTTAAGGTCTTATATGGATAGTCGGCATGTCGCAAATGTTAATGTGTTGTTGTGTGCGTGCAGCTTTATAAGGTTGAAGACGATTCAATTTTGTATGAAGCACCTATTTGTAATAGAATTTTAGGAGTGTGTAAGTTGTAATGAATTTGTTTGTTAGTGTGTTGTCGTATTTTGTAGTTATGTGAGAGCCAAATTATATAATACCTATAGGTACCTACTTCAAAGATCTGGTTAATGATTCAGTTGGCTTAAATAAATTCTATGATGTTAGAACCATAGCCTGTCAACTGTAGGTGTTTAGTATCTTATGTTTAACGCAAAACGATATTGAAATAGCTAATTCCTAAAATAACGTCAACCGTAAATAAATAATATTACGAACACTGAAATAAACAAGGAAAATGTGATTCCAATATTATTAACAAAGTTGATAATTTTCAAGTTTAATTTCTTTTTAAATTTGGAATTGCAAATGCTAGTAACACTTGATATGAGCTGTTTAGAAGCTCTTGATGTAAAAATTTGGTAGATTTACCAAGAAAGTTGTAACTGATTTTCCGAGCGAGATTTCTTTACGTGTTAGCGAGACTTAACTTTTAGTTAGGCGGGTGAATGTACTAAGTAATGTAGGTTTGTACTAAGCTTATGCTTTCAGTAAAATTTGGGTTGGTAAGGCTTAATTTTGTGGTCATGTTATTGTAAAGGAATACGTTAGCTCGAGTCATCGAGCATATGAGTCATCATATGATTATGATAAATACACGTACATAGCTACAACTACATGACAATCCAAAATATATACCTAATGTTGAAAGCTACAGAACCTTAAACTTAATAAGCTGGTTGATTGTTCTTTTTAAAAAGAGATGCTGCGAACTTCATTAAAATTCTCACATAAATTAGGATTTAACTGTACCAAACAAATTGGGTGTTCATCATTAATGAGACATAAACAGACAAACCCTCCTTGGCCCAATATAACAGGCAATTAGCGGTTTGACAAATAACTGCAAATATTTAGGGTACGACTTATAAATTAGACATCTCCTCAGCCAAAAACCAACTCTAAGCCTCAAGAAACACAGTTCAATTTACGTTACACAGATCTTAGAAGAATTAAAACACAATGCAGCAAAGAAAAGTTGTGTCTGTTTACTTTAATGACGTCATTAAATGTCATAACATAGGCCAGACGAGGATAATCCGGGATATTTTCAAAGAAACAATGAATTATGTAAGGAAAGTCTTATTGACAACGGATTAGGTCTTAAGACTTGACAGTAAGAAGGTAGGATGGTATTCATGAAAGTTTAAAAAGGAGGCTTGCTTGTAAATTTATCTTTTTTATATGTCTTTGGCGTAACAATTGATATTGAGCATCTACATTTTAGAGTGCCACACTGAAAACTGTTAGTCGGATGATAGTTTGTTTGGGCTCATAAATTAGTATGAAGATGAATGGTAGTATGCAAATTATAAAGATCAGGTACTTGGCCGGTGTCGGATCGACTGAAAAATGGGAATCAAGATTTTTTTTTTTAATCGACTGTTTAGTTTGTAATGTGCTCTTACTGGCTATCAAAAGAATCCGATTAGTGTTATTTCATTTTCAATTACGTAATAAAATGCGATATTTCTATCGAATAAAACGGCAGTTAGATATTGAAGAGTAAATAACTTCGAACTATGTGGTTCTATGTAGCGGAAAATATATACAGTACTTAAAATTTCCTGTAGTTTAACTGATATCTTACTTACAAGTAATTATGAATTAATCATTGTAAAACTTAATGATCTAAAACTCGACTAGAATCGTAGAATAATATAGTACTCTTTTTATCTATAACCCTTTCGCTGCAAATGTCATGTTTTGTCATTCGATTTGACAAAAAATATTCGAAGTGACAAGATTTGAATATTTTGCGTGTATCGATCGAACGTTCCTTAGACGTGTGCCCTACTCATATTTTATTTATTTATTAGGTAGGGGTGTCAAATCACCCGCTGATAGAGAAGACGCGTTTGGCGTAATGGTACGTACCAAATGTTTGTTTGGGAGCGGTAAAATTGTTTGTCTGCTTGGTGTTTGTAGTTTATTATTTTGCAAGAATTTGTAAGGATAAAATATTAAGATTTATTGATACAAAATAAAGATAGGTTCTGTGGCATGCACAAACGTTATTTCGTTTAGAATTCTCAGAATGCTTCAGATTATTACTACCCTTATTGACAGCAACTATGATTCCCACAACATAAAACTTTTAATGAACTAAAATGTCATTGAAATTCCGCTTGTAAGGAGCACTAAAAATTTAATATCCTTTCGCATTCTTACAAAATATCTTCGAATATGGTCGTTAAAGTCCAACCCCACGCGGGGGTGGTTATTATTCATTTTTCTCCAGTCAAATACAGTGTAGGGTTCACTAATGTGCCACTCTAAAATCAACCCCTACGAGGTTTTCGCGACCATGTTTTTTCTCGTAGAAGTTTTTTGTTTGTCCCTCGTCCCTTTCTTTCTGCGAAAAAGTATATTTTGGTCCCTTTCCCTCTATCACAGTGCGTGGGGTGGCAACAGCGAAATTATGATACGTTTTTTTGGGGCTTAAATTGATTTTTAGGAAGTATGTGGAAGCCATTTTATAGCGGTTTTCGAATGATACCATTTTTGATGGCGAAGAAAGTTGGCACGTCTTTCGAAGTTTTCTATAACTCAAAAAGTATTGTGAATAAACCTTAACATTAAGTTTAAATGATTTATTAAAGAAATACTTGTTGAAGTTTAAAAATAAAATCTTGAATTCCGTTTCTTTAAATGTGGTTTAACGTCATTAATATATCTTACTCCTTTGTTTCCCTGACTGTTATGGAGTGCGCGATACATTCTAAGATATTCATAGATAAGCCAAAATTACTTTTCTATTTTAATTTAATTGTGTGTTATTCAAAAATTCATCGTAAGGCCCATTAAATTCTTTTAACATGTTAAACAGTAGATTAGATAAAACGTTGAAATAATACCAAACACGCGGTTTTAAAGAAAAAATACAGCACCTACAATATTTTTGATATTATCAAATGAAAATAATATTCTCGTAAATGTCATAACTTGTAAAATTATGGCTCCATCATTTGTCAAGAATATTAAAAAAATATGTATTTATCAAAGACTTGGTCATTGGTTAATTGCTTATGGTTTCACTTTAAAAAAAAAAACTATGAAAAGCTGAATAAAAAAATTATAAATGTAGTTTTTTTAGCTTTAGTTTTTAATTTAAATGGCTGCTATTAATATAACAAAATAATTATTCTTGATTATTATAATTATAAAAACGATAAAACGGGGCATATAAAAATTATTAAATGTTCAAATTCTGTTTAGTTTTTTTTTTACTTACTTTTCGTGGTTTAACTTAAATGGCATTAATAATAAAAAATTATAATTATTGAAAAAAAAAACGATAGAACTGGGAATATAAAAATAATTAAATGGTCTAATTATGTTTAGTTTTTGTCGTTTGAATTATGTGAATGATATTAATATTAAAAAATAATGGTTATTGATTATGATAATGATTATGTGACGGCTTTATCAAGTGGCAGGTGCAGGGTTAACTTGTCAACCGCCATTGATACTTCTATTATCTATGGCTTTTATGAGTTATATGCGTTTAGTAACTAAGTGGATTTTATCATGATAGGTGTAACTTAAAGATTATTAATTCATTTTAAGCTGAACCTTCTTTTTTGTGTATAATTATTTTCATTTTTCAAAGATGGATTTTCCATTACCACTTTTTAAATTATTAAAAAAATGCGTACGTATAGTATTTTGTTTTAGGAACTTTAAACATTTAAGAAAAGTTACGTGGGCTGCCAATCCAAATACTAAAGTTGGAATTGTAGTAGCAGTATATTTCTGTTTACCGTATCTTTAGTAAATATAGATCGTGTTAACAAACCAGCGGGTAGTTTTCATATGCTTATAGATTTGTTATCATATAATATTTTATCTTTGTGTTATTGCTAACAAAAAAGTTAACGCGAAATAAGGCGTCGATGCATTGTTAACATATTATGTGTCTAACTAAATAGTACCTATGCATTTATTATGTAGAATAGTTCTGAAAATGAAAGCTTTTCGATAACATATAAATACTAATATTACATTTCGTTGATATTCCTTTCAAAAAAAGATAAACATCCTAACTGAGAGCCTCCTCCTTTTCGGGAAGTCGGTGAAAAATTCCTTCTGAACACACACTTGGCACCTACTAAACGAAAAATTCGAAATTATAACTTTAGTTCAAAACAAACATTGTGACCACATCCTAACTGGTAGCGTGTTACAGTTAGCTATCAGATAAGTTCCAACGGTTAACATCAACCACGTTCACAATTAACCATTCAGATTGTAAAGATAACCGACAGAATGCAAATTAAACGGTCGAAAAAAAATGTACTCGACTGAGCATAGTTGGGCTTGGAAGTACGGTCGGTGTCAAAAGTAGCTGAACAAATCATCATTTTTAAAAGTGTATAACAATGAAAACGGTCAAAATTTCGTAACAACATGAACGCCAAAATTTAATAACTATGTATCCTAAACCTAGGTATTGTGTTGTAAATATCTATGTAAATACAAGATATTAAAAAAATAGAAAAATCCTAAACTTAAAAAAAAAGTATATGAATAATCTGATAGGTTGGCTGTAATGACAGCCTATCAGCCAACTATTCTATATTATCAATGGAACATCCTTGGCAGTCGTTACGGGTAGTTAGAAGCCAATAAGTCTGACACCAGTCTAACAAGAGGTATTGGGTTGCCCGGGTAACTGGGTTGAGGAGGTCAGATAGGCAGTCGCTCCTTGTAAAGCACTGGTACTCAGCTGAATCCGGTTAGACTGGAAGCCGACCCCAACATAGTTGAGAAAAGGCTCGGAAGATGATGACTCTGATAAGTTATTAACGACACGGTTTTAAGCAGTTTTGAAAATTTTGATTGTTTCAGCTACTTTTGAAGCTGACAGTACTTTAATAACAAAATTACTTGTACTAAAGTAGTGGATTGTTGAAATTTTTGAAATGATATGTTTAAGTAGTAAGATTAGAGGTATGATTTCAGATCTTTTGAAAAGATAAGCAAATAAAATTATTACGTATGCTAATCCATTTTTTGTTTGAACAAGCAAAATTAGTGCGTAGTGTTATTAGTTGAGAAACTGTTAAATGCGTTTTAGTTTTCAAGCTTTGTGAATATGTGTGAAACTTCTTTATACATATGTACCAAGGGCTGTGCTTTTCATGATCTACCAATATCATAATCATCATCATCCTCCGAGCCTTTTTCCCAAACTATGTTGGGATCGGCATGATCTACCAATATACTTACCCTTATTCCATTAGGATATAATGTTATTTAATTTAATTGTAGGCACAATATAGGATACCACTACCATACCACGGTAGGTACGGACGTAAGCTATATCTACACCTTATTATATAAAAAAAACATTCGAATTGAGAACATCCTTCTTTTTGGAAAGTCGGTTACTTAATTAAAAAAATATTCCGACATCCTGAGAAAACTACTGAGCCAACATTTTAACCTATTTTGAAGAAATAAAATTCATTAAAACCCTTAATTATTGTTTCAGGTCACCACGAAGTCTTCCAAATATGAAGAAAAGAACTACAAGGGCGAAATACAAGAAGTTTCAAAATCCATCCCCAAACTACGGACTTACATTTCGTTGCACAAAAAACGACCACAAACAAGATGTATCATTGAATATTCTAAATTCAAAACCATGTCCTAAAAAAGACATAAAAATAAAATAATTATGTCATTATCTAACCATTGTAATACTGTATCTCATTATACTTAAATTATAATCGAAAATATATTCCTCAGATCCTAATCAGGGTAATTAATAGGGCTCAATTTAGAGGTCCAATAAAACACATTTTTATAGTGAATTTTATGGCAAACAACAACCGTAGGTCTTTATGTTGGTTTAATTTATTGTTTTGGTCATTGTAATTACAATTTTAGTTTTTAAATTAACCTTATTTGTCACATTGTGGAGTAAAATTAAAAAGTTTAGTGTTTTATGGTCATTTTTATTGGGGAAGTGGAACGAAGCCTATAAATTAAGGTTTCGTAAAAAAACGTTAGGGTTAGTGGCAGTTACCAGATACGTTAAATATGCTTAAATTATTCAATTATAAAAAAAAAACTTTATTAAATTCAAATCAATTACATATTCTACCTAGATACACGAGATTTCAATTAAAACTACCCAATTATAATGTAATTAAATTAATCATTATCTAACTCGAACCATCAAACTACCTTAAAATAGGTGTTAAAAATAAATTACAATAAATTAAAGTTATTAATTTCCAAACGATTATGCAAACAACATACCGACAGCCATTTCTAAATTCCGCCTGTTTTACCCCAAAATATTAAAAAGCATATTATATGCATATTTATGCATATTAACAAGATGGTTTTAACTTAATCGAGATATTAACACTACAACCCCTAATTCTAAGTCGTTGTTTTAACAAACTGTTAATGGGGTTTGTGTTATCGACCCTTATTTTGGAAGGCAATTTTTGATCATAAGAGTTTAATAAGAACTTATTAAAAGTCGTACAAAATTGTCAGGAAAAATAAATTGTTGAAATCATATATTCGGCCGAGTATGCAAAATGGAAAAAAAAAACTAATAACGATTCGTGGTTAATTTAAAAAACATTTATAAATTCAGATGCAATTGAAGGCTTTTTTGGGCTTAATAAACGATTATTAAAGTATCTGATATGGTATCTTAGACGTTAACTTCAGCCCTCCTATGTGGGAAACCATACCAGCCTATGTGCCTATGTCATATTTTCTCTGTCACTTACGTATATTTCCGAAGTTAAAATACCTCGACATCCGGGAAGAACCGTATCACGAACAAAAAACCAGGAAACGATAAAGACCAGATACAATTCTAATCACTAATTAAAATATTAAAATATATCTGTCAACATAAATAAAATTATTATCAAGTATCCCACTTAAAGCGATCGTAAAACGGAATATTCAAGGGTGAAATAACTATCGAGTTAGCGCTTTCACTGTCCATATATTACCATAATAAGTGGATATAAATATTTATACACAAAAAACTATGTAATTAATGGTCACTGCAATCCTGTTTTTGGGTTAAAATGTACGGAATTACTTGCGATGGTTATCTGTTAATCGATGATCTTTTAGGGTTCCGTAACAGGAATAATAAATGCTTGTGTTTGAGTCTACTATTTTTGTTTTTTTAACGTTAAGGTTTTCTGGGCAGGTAGGTCTTAGTATTGATAAAATTTAGTTTTGATCATCACTGACTTTACAGAATTATGATTTCGATTTCGATAATTAGAAATATTGCTTCGGCATGGCAAAAAGTACAGATAACAGATATTATGTCGATTATCCTGTTTAAAGTCAATGAATTGAAGACAACACCATTCATATATTTAAGTGATAAGAACATACTGAAAAGGTACTAATTTTCTTTTTAATATAACGTACAATTACGTGACACAGTAACTAATTGAGCCAAAAACTTATAAAATAATTATTCAAAACCTCATCAAAAGCCAAAATCGAAAACCATCATGGCGATACCACCTTGTTTATTATTAAGCTTAATGACCATTATACATCAACTTGCATAATTTTATTGTTTACAAAATTACAACCTTTAACGAGCAATCAAAAATGCATATCAAATCATAATTACCTTTAATTAAATGTACGGAACCCTCCGCCCATTTTCGGGTACTTAAATTTTGTATAATATGTTGAATAATTCATCTATTTTTTGTGAAGTATCCCCGATAACTATTTCAGTTCGTGTCCAGATAAAAAGTAAATTCATTAGACTTAAAGATAATTATATTATGGCCGTAATAAAACCTTTTTTTGAGCCGTAAACAAAGACATTTTGTTGTTGTGTCAGTAATTTTGAAAGACAGTGTAAAGGCAGTGTTTTTTTGTTTCTTTTTGGTATGTTTACTGGAAACGTCTGGAATAGTTTTTGATAAGATACTTGGCTAATTCCTTGTTGTCTTTTGTTAAGTTTTGGAGATATCTGAGTTGATCAAAATGTCAAGAATTTGAGGTAGATGACAAGACTACATAGCAACAAGCTAGAAAAAAAGTGACGTTAACAGGTCTTGGAAATGGCTTCTTTGAATACCGGACTAACAATGCTTTTAATGCTTTCAACTAAGCCGTTTTTTTTTTCACTTACAAACGGCGGTTTTAACACCGTCTCACAAGTTTATTAGATCGTTTATCGACTCAAGCGCATAGAAATAATCCTTTTATAACTCCTTTTGTAAATACAATTTTAAATATTTTATTTAAATTACGTTTCAAGGTGTTGAATACACAAAGGAAACTTGCACTCACACTTTTTATTGGCATATCACGCGCATATCTTTGCTCTATTATCTTTTAATACTAAACAATTATAATGCCATCGTTTTTCAAACAATTTTACACTCACGAGCAAACATCTAAATCGATTCAATTATGGAAAAAAGGGCTTGAAAAAGGCTAAATTTCATTTTACACTCGGTACGTAAAACACGAAAATAACCTTTTTGAAAATGGCGTATAATTAGGGTTTATAGATAAGTGGGGACATGCCAAAACATGGTGCTAATGACAGCATGACGGGTGACAACCTGACAGCCTAATGTGACAATTTAATTGTCAGTGAAATGTCACTGAGGGGGTAAACATAGTGGCGTTTGTGTGACAACGCAACGAGACAAAAAAACGTTGAGTAAATACGCGCTTTTTTTAAAAGTTGCAGTCTAGACTTATTTGGAAGTAAATAATGAGAAAGGTCAACTGTACAGTGGCTGTCAAAAATAATGAAAATACCTACTTAAGGTAGTTTAGGTAATTCGACACGTTTTAATAGACGATCAAAGGCAAATGAAAAGTTAAGTTTTTAATAATATATCCGATAGTTAACTGTTACGATTATAGCAAAAAAAAAATATATTTATTTTCATGGGAAGTCACTTTCATTACCTGTGGTTATAAATTCTGTAAAACAATTATAGTTTTCATAGAAAATTAAATGGTATTTGCTTGTTTTAATTACTTTCACGGCGAATTGCATTACTGTTAACGATATTCATAGTAACTGGGGCAATGTTAATAATACCAAGCATAAAATAGTGTCGAAATATTCTTAATACAAACTATGTATGTTAAAAATTCATATACTTTTCAGCATTATTTTTTATGTGAATCCAGCTTTTAAGCCGATATATATGAGCTACCTTTCACATGCAATTTATTTCAATAACAAAAGAAAATAATTATCAAAATCAGCACTAATTGTCAAGTTACACTGATGAACTTAACGAGATCAATTACCAACTCAACGATAATTACAAACGTCAACTGTCAACAATTTCAAAATAAGAACCTGCTCATTACTTTTTAAATTGTAAACTCTTTTCTTAAATGTGACGAAAAGAAAGAGGTTGGTGTTTTTTTTTTATTTTATTTCAGGCCAGCAACATTGTTATATCAATTGCGGCTTGTGACGTGACGTAATTACTGTAATAAATTTAAAAACAATATGGCGCACAAGATGGCCGCGATAGCCGATGTTCGCAATAAACTGT
This sequence comes from Helicoverpa zea x Helicoverpa armigera, assembly GCA_033682625.1. Taxonomy (NCBI): domain Eukaryota; kingdom Metazoa; phylum Arthropoda; class Insecta; order Lepidoptera; family Noctuidae; genus Helicoverpa; species Helicoverpa zea x Helicoverpa armigera. The sequence goes on from JAWIIS010000008.1 coordinate 2,205,304, forward strand.
TTTTAATGACTCAAGGCACCTGCACGAATTTGTCCCCGAGACTTGGCTTCTACCATTTATTATTAAGAAAGTAATTGTGAAAGTTCGTACTAATTATTATTTTTGACGGTTTTTAAACGTACCCCCTTGATTTAAAGGCTGTAAATCAAACTAAAGTGTTTCCCTTTTGGAGCGTTTTGGTCGTTAACAATTAATTAGAATCTAAAATAATTAAGTATTCCACTATTATATTTTCCTAGAATTTTATTACATTTTTTATTGCGTCTAAGCCTACCAAAAAAATGTTTTTTTAGTTGATAAAATCTTAAAAAAAAAATACGACTTTAAAATGCCGCATTAATGATGGTTTAGTACATAGATTAACCACAGCGACAAACACGAAAATTTTATCAATTTTCGCAAAACATTCTTTAGGGATCTCTAAAACAAAAAGGTTTTTGTGAAATCGAATTAATTAGCGCTTCAACAGGTGGTGAAGATAACTCAGTTACGACTTCAGGCGTCTTTAATAATTCCATTTCTACTCGTCCGGAGAGTTTTAACGATTTTGCTAAGTGATGTACAAACTTGTGGATGTGGTAGGTGTGAAACACATATGTATTTCGAGGGAGTAAATTGCGAAATAGATATGACACGTTAGTAGTTTTCACTAAATATTATTAACGATATCCGTAAACTTTCCAGACGATCGTAACATTAGGATTTTAGAATAAGCTTCGATTTATAGCTCTGATCAAATAACTTTGTCTTCCCAAAGTTATTCATCTGTCAAGTCACTAGGACTTCATAGTTTCAGCGACAAAATGTCTGACTCCGACTATTGTGCCATGTATGAGGCACAAATTCGTCATCACATCTTGATAGAGGTAAACTTATTTGACGAGATCCATATTCCATCGCCTATAACTTCAAATTCAACTAACGAATTGCCGCCTCCACATCTTCCCACATCGCAAACCAAATGGAAACACCCCAACGGTGTCTTTTTGTCTCAATTTACTTAAAGATTGCATTCCCTCCGTAATTAATGATTAGTCTGTTCCTGATTACCGCTAATTGTTCTGATTGTCTCGTTTGTCAAGTCATTTTAAACAATTTGTTTTTGTTTTTTCTGGCTTTTGTTTTATTTGAACCTGAGATTCGGTTACGCCTTTCTTTGGGCTTAATTTTAAAAAGGTCGACTTTAAGCTCTCTGGGTGATTGAAAAAAAGTATTTTGTAAGACTGAATACTGATTTTTTTAACTTCCTTTTAGTAGTCTTTACACTATATTTCTTTGTACATTTTATTTTTAAACTCGACGGGCACTTTATGCTACTAAGTAAAAAGTACTTAATCAACTATTCCTAATTACGTAAAAACTAAATTAAACACATAATATACCTTGTTATGTATTACACCAGCTAAAACTTAATACCAAGCTAATCCATTTTACTTATAAACGAAAAATTTCAACACTCTACTTACCAACACATATGTATTTAAAACCACACATAACTATATCATACAAACCTCCTTACATAAGGGCTTACTACCCTTGCCATAATCATCCTCCGAGCCTTTTCCCAATCATGTTGGGATCGGCTTCCAGTCTAACCGGATTCAGCTGATTACCAGTGCTTTCCAAGAAGCGACTGCCTATCTGACCTCCTCAACCCAGTTACCCGGGCAACCCAATACCCCTTGGTTAGACTGGTGTCAGACTTACTCGCTTCTGACTACCCGTAACGACTGCCAAGGATGTTCAATGACAGCCGGGACCTACAGTTTAACGTGCCATCCGAAACACAGTCAATGGTGTCTAAGATATACTTAAAAAATACATACAAACTTAGAAAAGTTGCATTGGTACTTGCATGACCTGGGATCGAATACGCGCCCTCATACTTGAGAGGTTGGTCCTTTACCCACTAGGCCACCACGACCCTTGCCTACCCTTGCCATAATAAAAAATAAAAAAATGATTTATAAACGCTATGTTCTCAACGTTCACAGGACAAGGCGTTTCCTGACCAGCACTTCCGATGTCGTGTTCCCGCCATTTTCCTTTACCAAAAGAAGGTTTTACTTGCTGTAAAAAAAAGAAAAATATATTTATATTTAGTGTGTAGATGAAGGTTTGGGCTGTTTTTTATTTATTGGAGAAATGTGATGTGATGGAGTAATAATAAATGTTTATTTTCTGATGAGTTTGGTTTTATTTCTGTGCCTAGTTTTGTTTTATTAACTATTTTCTACATGCGCCTGATTATTATTCTAAGTGCCTGATGGCATAAAGATTCTGATTATAGTATAGTGATAGTAACTCAATAAACAATTATTAAGTTGCTACACGTATAAAAAGCCGCCTATCTATATAATTGCCAAGTTTCATCAAAATCCAAACAATAGTTCATTTGCTCAAGAAGCTTATAAACTAGGTACTATTTATTAGGGTGCGGTAAATAACTGCAGAAGGAAGCTGACAGTTCATGACTCAAGCTTTTTGTGGCATTTCCCGACCACGAAATAGACGCTTCTATTTACCAAACACTCTCAAGTCTGATTATTTTATCTTCTAACAATATACAAACGAAATACTCCTTCATAATAATCCTATAGAATCCACAAGAAACAACTAGGTACTACATACACTCACATTTTTCAGCACAAAATACCATTACGATTAAACAGCACTGCAGAAGGTGGTTGATAAAATTTATTGTACGCATTCCTAGAATTTATTGCTACCAAGAAATCATGGGGGTTTTACCCCTTACCCCTTGATTCTTACCCCCCGTTGTGTAAATATGCTTCGAGTCGTTTGAAACACATTTGTTTTCAAAAGAAAACGTTTATTGACCTCTGTGCAAAAACGGTTTAAATGGCAGTTTTTTTCCTTGTGTTTTGCTATGGGTTTAATGAGGAAAAAATATTTTTACAATAAGAATTTGATCGAAATGGTACCAAAGTCGATATCCAAATTACACACACACATTATATACCTAGTTAAAGTGATAAAGACTAGAGCTCATACCTACACCAGAATAACTCTAGAGACACGGGTAAAACTGTGAGGGTCAGCTCGTATGCCAATAGATCCTATCCTACAGCTTAATATTATAAATGCTAAAGTTTTTATGTAAGCATATACATTTTATGTTTGTTCCTCATTCAGGCAAATACTATCTAAATGATGAAACTTGATGTCATGTAGGCTATTTTTATCTGAAAATCAAGTATTTCCCATGGAAAGCGGGCCAAACTTTTAGTTGAAGATAGTATTCCTATAAATTAAATTAAAACAATCAACATCTTTTAAACCCCTTTTCTACAAACCACAACCCACAACATACCCACATCAAACAGACTGTTATTTCTCTTACAATAACACTAGGAAAGAAAGAAATAAAGAAAGAAAAACATCGAGCATAGGATACAGTATTGGTATTAATGTGGAAGACGTCTCAATGTGGATAAGGAGGGTGTTGCTGGAGATATCTTTGTCTGCTGATACCCGGGTAAGGATTGTAGTGTAGTGTCAGCTATGATATGTACCTAGTTTATTAAAAAAATCCTTTTGTATCAATCCTACAAATCATTTCATATTCTAAGTTTACTCGTTCATGTACCATACTCTACTAGTTCATCAGGTTCCAATTTTAAATGTGATGAATTAGAAAATTTACAGAGACAGTAGGAAGTTCTGAATTCAGCTCTGAGTTCTGAATTCATTAAAGTTTTATACAGTCACTGAATAATAAAAATAACGTAGAAATCATAAAATATCATACCATAAACGTAAAAGTTTGGATGTGCGACAGGATTGAACAGCTGAATAGATTTTACTGATCTAGCTTAGCATCAAAATACTGATTATGCAACAATGTACACAACCGCTACGGCACTAATAGGTACTATGTTTTATTCAGACAATGTGGATTTACTCACTATTTACTATATGAATATATAGAATTTTCACATACAAGTATAAATATTACTGGCTCACTGGCTTTCGTCCCATAAAACATCTATATCTTCAAACTCGCTTTCCAAATCCTATCTTCCACTATCCAACAGACGTAAAAGCGAATGTTTTCCCTATCCTTTGTTCCGGGCAGAAGAAACACTGTCGTTCACACATGAGTGCGTCCGTTTTTAATACCGGGGTGAGTTTTCCTCGGCAAAGGAATATTTCGTTAAAGATTAAACTTCAAGATGGAGCCACTTTTTGCTGTAGTTTCTCTTTGAAGAATTTAATCTGCAGCGTGTGTGGTTGGAGAAGATTTTTTTTGTTTAAGCTACTAGATAGGATGTGTCTGATGAGTCTTGTAGTACTATGAAGGTGCATTTAAACCTTAACTAACAATAGTGACTGTCACTGGCGGCCTGCGTATGTCGTCATATAGGGGAATATCTAAGAATATATTTTTCGCCATGAATGTATGATATAATGAAAGTAGAAGATTCTGGAATAAGAACTACTCTGGGCACCATATAAAAAGCCTAACCTTCCTTAATACACGCGTTATCTATCACTGAAAGATTTTTTAAAATCGGACCAGCAGTTCCTGGAATCAGCGCATCCAAAAACATCGATTAAACTTTACAGTTTCATAATGTGAAGTATAGAATAAATATGTGGCTACAATACTACTATAGAATCTGTTATGTATTTTTACAAAAGTATGTTCCTATAGATGTCACACAGTAAGTAAAAGAGTATTCCATACAACAAAAGAAGTTTTATTTCTAAGTTTGAAAATCTGAACAACATGGCTTCTACCTCGATCCTAGGGCAGGAATAGGTGCAGTGCACATGCTCAAAAACCATTAGTTCTAAAGATTTTGATATGAATTCTAATTGTATCCTGAAAAATGTACCTTTTAAAACTATGAAAAAAATACACTGGGCACTAGTAAGCATGATAGGTACTTATTATGTAAAACATTTTTAATTTCATTTTATAAGAATTTAGATTCATTAATTTTTAATAATTTCATTCAGTATTGTTACCTATAAAAGGATAAAGGTCCTATATATTTCACTATGACTATTATGTACATTGTACATATACTTAGGTATAGAACCTCAAGTAAATAATGTAAAAGCATAATAGAATAAACATGATCGTTTTATTCGTGAATTTTACAAACCATGCTGAATGGGGCTCATACGGCTTATAAGGATTTTAATGTTATGTTGAATAATTCAATTAAACTGGCCATTGGCCCATTAAGTATCAACAAAAAACTTAACACCACGAACAGAATTCAAAAACATTTAATTTACGCACTTTAAACCGTTTAACAAAATAAACAAAAATAGAAAATATAAAAATAGAACAGAAACTTAAGGTAAAGTATCCGAATGCACATTACCGTCGGCAACTTCAAAGAGATAACACCCGACGGCGGCACTTTGATCTCGCCGCCCGACGGTAAACGTCTTTGATGTCACCGCATTGCATGGCTATATGCTATTTTCTTAACACAATTATTTTTATTTATAAAATAATAGGCCTATTTTTGTGATTTATTTAATTTTAAACTGAGATAATGTTATTTGTCTTAATGAGGACAGTCACCTTCAAACACATTGAAACAATTTGTCAACTGTTTGAAAAAAAATTAAAAACACGAAACAAAATATAAACATGCAAGCAGAAATAAATAATGAAAAAATATTTCTTGTCTTTTTTACTTGCCCTTGTTTCCCCTTTTAAAACTAGTACAGAATTATTTTGTATGCATTGACACATTGTAATGAAATTCTCACAACTTGAGTCTTATTAAGGTAATCAAACAATTGATATAGCAAAAGACCAAATTCTAAATGATTGCCGCAATTAAAATGCACATTCTAATTGTCTAACCCTTACACATACCCAAAACCACCAAACTTCTCACCAATTGCAAAAATAATAATCTACAAAAAAAGATATCAAAAATCTTTTGTCGTTATTTTCAACCCTATCTCAGGCGACCCAGTTTGTCGGATCTGGGGTGAAAGTTCAGTGGTGGTCAAGGTGAAGCTGGGGCCCATTAACGTCTTGCACTTAGAACAACTTCGCAGCATCGTCTTAAGATTTGTGGGTGGAATAAGCAGTCTTGGTACTTGGGGGTAATGAATTTTGATTGAGGGTTAAAGTTATAAGTTGTTAAATTTCTTGGTGTGTGATGACAATTGAGATAAAGAAATTACAAAAAAGACATCATTTGATAAAAACATAAAACATAACTAGTCATTATTCAAAGAAAATCAGCTTTTTTTACTAGCTTTTAACATGCTGAAGTTCAATTTTACTAAAGACAGCAGCCAAAATGCCCGCCTTTCACCCTATGTATTTTTGCTGTGAAGAATAAATGGTGCAACAAACTCCACAGCAACACTATTCTTTGAAGAACCGGTTCTATACAAAATGTTAAAAACATACTCGGGCATTTTATCGTATATTTTGTGCCTAGAGAAAATGTGAACCATTGCATAGGTACGAGTATACATTACATATAGGTTCCAAAACCTACATTAAACTCTCCTTTATCATAATTTACTTTACCCACAAATAAAACACCACAGGACGAAGTAACGTTAAAATTCTATATTTTAACTAACAAAACGTACAAATCACAATTAGTAGCAAGTATCAAAGCGCCACGGTCGCGGTACACAAAGTTGGCTAAGTAATAAGATAATGAAGAACGTCGGGGTCGAGCTACGAATTAAAACGGGAGATGTGCGCTACAGTTGCGGGACACTTTTTAGATTTTTGGAACTTGTTGACTGAACTTGATATTTGTTTGGGATTGTAATAGTAATAAATTGCCTTTAATAGACATTTACTAAAGTGTATGGAAAGGAGTTAAATTGAAATACGATTAATTCCAATTGGAAGCTATGTTTGTTTTTGAAAGTTTACTAGAAGTTGCTACATAGTGTAATATTCTAATTTGATGATCCTTCCTATTGCTACATTCAGTAATGTAGAGCGTTTTATTGTCGTGCTGTAGTGTGGTAACATATATCGTAATTTCAACTATTACTTATCAAATACCCTCTTTAAATAAAACTAATATTTACTACACAATACTTAATCCTAAAAATGTTCCTCAACCTAAAATCTACAACCACATAAACTTTTTTTAAAAGAATTAACCAAAGTGTACCCTCAACCCTGACGGAGTTCCTCCTTGTTTATTTAATGAGTGAATCGCAGACGACCTCGTTATGACGTCACTACTTCTTGAACATCGACCGGAGAGGGACAGAATACCCTCCAATTAGTAAGTTGGAAGGAGATGAAACTCTCCTCTGAACTTGAATGAATATAAACTCTTTTGCAAAAAAAGCGGACACCTATGAGAAATCTTGGTTTTTAATGACTTTATGTATGTGTCCAAAACTTTGCATCTGGAATTAGTCTAGAACAAAGCTTAACCAGTTTTTTAAACAATTCTCCAAAATTCGAATTTAGAATACACTCCTACGCATGCTTGGCTAACCCTTTTAATACTAGTAACATATTTAGTCATCAGTCAGTCTAATCTTTTGAAACATACATAAAGTTGTTAAAACTAATATATCGAATAGGTGCCTACTTTTTTTGCAAAACACTGTATTTTCTTAAGAAGTAGGTTTTCTTCTAATGAAAACGAAACGAAGATGTGTCAATGAAAGTTCAGTTTTAAGCACTTTGCGAAGATTTCAAGGTGAACTGTTTTAAGGAAAACTTGGTTCTCTTTTACGATGTTTTTTCTTATGGTCTTTTTTGTTTTTAAAGTTGTAGAAGTCTGTTGTATGTAGAGTATATTTGCTGAAAGAGTTTTTACTCTCTAGCTTTTGTTGATTTTGTTAAGAAATTGGAGTTTGGAGATAGTATTTTCTGCTTATAAGATGGTTTATAAATGAGTGGTTGTTAGTTTAAATTCGAATTCGTTTTATAGAATTGCATTACTATTTGCTCAGAATGTTCTTAAGAATTTCAATGTATAACTCATGAATGCATGTATGCAAGTTCTGTTTATATTGTACAAAAAAACATAACTCTCTTGGAAGTCGAAAAATGAGTAAGTTTTTATTTTTCGCAAAACTAATTTTATAAACTACGCAATATAAAAATATTATCAAAGCTTTCAGTTATGTGTTTTGTAGTTACAATTACCTAAGTACATACAGCTGAACATCCGTCATCTTCGTATTGCAAACGCGAAGCAAGCAAACACATAGAAAAAGTGTAGTATTTTATAAATTCAATATATAAAAACCGCGTTGAATTATCGATATAATTACAGTCTGGGTACACGACGTATCTTTTTTTCGAATTTTCTTCTAAATTTATGTTGATTTCGTTACCAACGTAAACCCATTTCACGATTTCTTTTTTAACATTCGTATAGCTGGGGGATGTATTCATAGTCGGGTATTAGTAGGTCTTATATGAAGGTTGTACTTATGGGATTGTTGGTAATGAGAAAATGTTGTTGGAATTGTTGTTTATTGGAATTGTATGTGACAGGTGAATTTATATGGTACGTGTATCAAGTTGTATATTAAGAATATTTTTAGCCATTATTCAATATACTTGTTTGCCCTGGAAGGGTATAGAAATATAATGTCTTTATAAAAAAATGTGTACCCAGCTGCATCCAGCTGATGCCGTCCGCAAAATTGCTATAGCTAAGCAGATGAATTTTACAAAAGGTACACTTAAGATTATGTGTATTCGTAAACGCAATATAAACTGATATGCCTTAATTGTTCTATCACAACCTGATGATGTGTAGAACCTTAAACTAAATTTAAAAACTACTGAATACTAATAGTATTTAAAGATTCTCAGATTACAACATTTATAAGTCTATCGACAATTTCATGACGTAGGTATACGTTTTAATCCGACTCAGATTTATACGGCAACCCCGCACTATAGATACGGGCTGAGCGTTTTTCATTAGGCTACGATCACATTAGGCGGGCGGACAGACGGCCCGGATTATTGGATCCGACGGACGAAAGTCTTCGATCCGTTGCCTTTTTTACTTTTTTTTCTCTTTTTTTTACTTTTTTTTCCTCCCAGGCACCGTCTGGAAAGCCTTTTCCTCTTATTTATTGCTTATACGAAGCCCAAATTGGATATTTGTGAAAGGTTGAGTCGTTCGCCGATAGAAAATATTAGTTTTTTTTTTCTGTGGAGTATTTTTTTGTATTTTTTTTTTTGGGTTTGCATTTGTATTTAGTATTGAGTCGATAATGTGGTGGTTTGTGTGCCGTATTTAATCAGATGGGAGTGGGAATTTCGTTTTTGTTTGTTGTATTTTGTTGAATTAGACATACTTATGAGTGTTGAAGGATCAGGGGCCTACTTCTATCTTATTAGACTACTTCAAAAGTAATTTTCTATCACGTGCAAAAATATGAGCTTATACTCTATAGCACTCATAATAATTATATATTTTTAACAACACAAGCCGACCTATGCGCAGCAAAAACAGAAAATGCACATAAATACTTAAAAATTATAAAAACGTTAAAAACGAAAAATACTCCAACCAAAAATATCCCATTAACTTCCCAACCTCCCTTACATAATCACCAAAAAACTTCATACATATTAAAAAAAAGCAAAATAACCCCACCAACATCACACCTTAATTTTGGAAAACCACCGGCAGACGTTTTTAAGGGTTTGTCTCATTAGCGGCTGAGAGCGCTCTCGTCGCCCCGCTAATTAAAAGATTTTGATGCTAGTGCGCATAATAGTCGCATGACGAAAAGTCGCAAAAAATAGTCGTGATTCCCAGACGAGACAATAGAACGCTAGTTGAAATGTGAATGTGAAATCCTTTAAGAATTTGTTTAATTAGAATTTTAAATTGGAATGTTTTTAGTGTTACTTTTTTTGGTCTTGTAGAAGGCTAGGTTATATGACTCTGTAGGATTATTTGAAAGTTGATGATATTCAATAAATTGGCTTTTTGATCAGTGGATCATTAAGTAAATTGTCTTGAATGTCTCGTTAAAGTTTAACTTGGCTTCACTCAAAAACAAACTTAATTTTATTAATGTTGTTTAAAGAAACCAATTCATCTTCACCCTTGACATCGCACAACTGACAGCGGCAACGTACTTGCACCTAATTTACGAAAAAAAAAAACCGTAAAACACATTACACGCCGCAGAAAATTCGCCAAAACTTATCAGCCGAAAGCCACGGCACAATCCATCATCATTATGCCAAAACTCGCCTAAATTCAATAAAAAAAAACTTTGCTCCGACACCCCCATCTAGCGGCGGTGGCGGGAACTTCAACATGCGCCCCCACTATGCCGGGGGGTGGGCGCCACCCCACGTCGTATCCCTTTTTTCTTCCCTCCACACCCTTATCCATACCTGAGCTTTCTTTATCCGTAGACTGAACTTTTTATTTCGTTCCGTCTCTCTCCCACATGAGGGGCAAAACCGTACAATTGTGACAGGCGATTATCCATCTCGTTCTGTTGCAAAGAAAAAAATCTGTTTATAAAAATGAGAGCGTAGATGTGTTTGGGGCACGGCTCCATTGGACGTAGGGGTAATGTTTCATACACGGAGGGGTGTTTTTTATACGCGTTTGGATTGAAAAAAAAAATGCACCCCAACAGAAACCGAACTTCTTTTAGGTACCTACGGATATTCGTTTCGTTTCCAATTTCGATAACAAAGCTTATATTTTTTCGTCCGCTTTTTCGCATTTCTTTTGTACGTCTCCTCGAAATAATTGTGCGGGCGGTTGCTAATTCGTTTGCGTGTTTTTTTCATAAATATATCTCAAAGCTGAATAGTCCTGTATCTAATGTTGGTTAAATCTGAGATGTTCATATGCTCCGCTTGTTCTGCAAAGACGGGATTCATTAAAAATATGAATGGTTTCTGATTAAACTTGTTTGATCTGTACATGTTTGATGTCTTGCGTTCGAGGTATTTGCTATTACAATTTCTGAGATAATTTTAAGAGAATGATTTTGATAAATTATAGGGAGATGATGCAACGAGACGTAATTTTAAGCTTTAGTTTAATCAAGAACGCTTCGAAAACTGGGTAGGCGTACATTTTTGATATTGGAAATTATCCAATAATTGAAAATATAACTTGCCTTTTGCGGATAGATAGCTTCTATGGTTTCGTAATAAAATACTATTTCAGTTATTAGTACTAGTTACTGTACATAGTTATTGTTCCCCGCCGTTGTTTGATTCGAATTGTTTCAGAAGAATTGGCGTCAAAAGCGCGACAGACAGACAGATAGATTTATGTACTTTCGCATTAACGGTACCTATTACTTAGTAAGGTTTAAACCAGGTAACTAAATGTTTCCTGAAACTGCCAGCATTCAATACGACTTATTTTTAACATAAAACTAGTCAGTACATATACCTACTAATTTTATTATTTCTTCTATCTTTCGACTAGTCACACGTCACAGTAACCCTAGCTAGAGAAATCAATCAAAGCTAACCTGTAACCGTCCGCAGTCCGTCCCTCACTAACCGCCACAAAGAGCCGAGCGGTCAGTGGGTTAGTTTTCGCGGTGGACATAGATAAATCTGTGCAGACGCGACGAGGTTCCTCTATGTACCTATTTTTATGGGTGCAATGACTTTTTTTGGCTGTCGCATGGTTATGGAGCATATTTATATTTTTTGTTTTGTCATTTTGATAGTTCCTATATTTAACATGGAAGTAATCCTAAGTACTAATATAACAAGAAGGAAATTTTTGTTCCCTAAAGGGTCTAAAACTGCTGAGCCGATTTAAAAAAATCCGGGGTAAGTAGTGTAGGCTATATTTTATAGTGGTACAGCTGAACCGCTGGAAACATCTAGTGAAATACTTACTTATTGGTATGGTTATGTCAAATAACATCATTAAGGTATAAAACATTCTACCAAACTGTTGTCATCAATGATGATTTTTCAGTAAGTAATTTCTAAAATATAATTAGAAACTATGCTTACCTACATAAAAATAATCCATCCGTCCATATAACTTTGAAGTTACATTGATGCTTACCAGAATTCAAAGCTACATACTCATAACAAGACTTGAAGCGCAGTCAATGCAGGTGTCCTAACCGCGACCCACCACGACACAAAAATCCTAACGAAAAAAACCCGTGGCCGAAGTAACGGGTGCCCACTAGTTAAGAGCCTTAATATAATCACCACAGCTATATTGTGTCCACTTAAGGTTCCGTTCTTTCACCCTAAACCATTTATTAAGGATGGGCCATTAAATACACATTTGCATCGTGACACCGGTCACAAGGTAATAAAATTAAAAGCTGTACTGCCTTCGAAATGAGCTATTGTTATGATATTTTATTTAAAAAATGTCGCACTGTCGTCTTAGCAGGTGCAACCCTTAAATGGTTTTTGGTGAAATTATAATTTAATAAAAGACAAAAAGTGAGTTTTTTTTCGTTGGAACCACATTTTTTGTAGTTTTTATAAGTAATGGTTTTGTAGTGAACAGGTTTTTTATAGCATATTGTAATTTTTATGATTGAGTTGCTTGAAAACAAGACATTTTTATGTGATTAAAAATACAACGTAAAAATAAGTTGTGACAAGATAAAGTTTTATGTTTGTTGTAAAAGGTGCCTTTAAACTTTTTTCGAAAATAATGTTATTGAAATGTTCGGTCTAGGAAGTAATAAATATGTAATTGATCAACGTATACACCCGCCATATCTATTACTTGCAGTTTTTAAATATAAATTAAAAAATAACCATAAGCCCACCTTTTATTCATGCTTTTTAACAGAGTTAAGTATAGGAAATAAATCCTAAATATGCTAGAAAAACGAATAGGTATAAACCTTAAATAAAAAAATGTTCTTATTACATTAAATACTGCATACTTTGGTGCTCTTTGCAGCATATAAATAACTACATTATATTGACTATATGCCTCGCGGTTTCACCTGCATTTCGCGAAAACTACTCGCCGCTCCCGGATAAAAACCACATGCTTTCTGATGTAGGTATCTTAGTGCCAAGTTTCATCAAAATCCATTCAGTAGTTTATTCGTGGAAGAGTGACAATAGTTTACACATCCTACCTTTCACATTAAAAACAATAAGTGTGGTATGGTCTCCTTCTTCATAAGACACCAACATTTTTTCACCGACTTCCCAAAAAGGAGGAGGTTCTCAATTCGGATATCTGTATTTTTTACGACACTATTTGAAAGACCTACAATATCAAAAACCAGCACGTGCTAAAACCCAAAAAAAAACTACCAACACAAGTGCATCAGACAACACACAATACAATGTCAAAATATTACACAAAATACACACAGAATTGAAAAGATCGGTTTACAATGAGCAGAATTGTTCCCCCGATCAATCGATATGGCACAATGCAATCGAATAGGGCGTTCACAATTGAATCGATTTTTAACACGAGTCAAGTGGTTTCCATTCAATCGATATTAGTGCTGATCTTTTGTCGATTGTTATTGGGGCTGTCAATATGATTTGGGTATTTAGCTATTGTGAACTTTTTGGTCACGCCTCCTTGTTAAGGCCCGAAGTCTTTAAAAAAAGTATGCGTTTACATTCTTTTTGTTGAATTATGGATTGAAGAAGTTTTATGAAGTATTTTTTTTAACAATTGGACTTTGGTTTTCAATATGAAAAAGTTTGAAAAATATTTTCTTGCCTTGAAAAATAAATCGCTACATATTAATGAGGCTCAGTTATTATGGCTAGTAGTTTTTAGTAGCTCAAAGAATCCACCGCTATTTTTTCTCAAGCAAATCTATGCAAATTAATACAAAACGAATCATAAGTGCAATGACAAATTAAAAATTAGATATGCGCTTAAATTAATTCGTTTGTACGGAAATATCTTTATCACAAGACGTTCCCAGGCGTATCTTCACACGAACTTTATATTAAACCCAAAATTCATTTGCATAAAATACACCACTGCATTTTAGAAAAATAAAAAGTAACGAACACTTTATTAAGAAACTAGTTTATAATGAAAAAGTTCTTCAATTTCACTTCCTTATAAATATTTATTCATCAAATAATATGCAAAATACTGTAATTATAGGGTAAGTAAGAAATGGGTTAGTCAATTTGCATACTAACCCTTCAATGGTAAGTGTAAGAAGTACAGTCGAAGGAATATGCAAAATTGGCATAAAAGGCAACGAACGTAAGTTGAATTTCGAATACTTTTAAAAGTGCGTTTCGAATTTTAAAAATTCTTTTAATTTTGCAAATTTCACACCTTGAGCTTGGGGAAGCGACAGGTTTCAAGACGATTGCTTTTAAAAATAAAAAACTTGTCGTCGTGTGACGGTTTTTTTTGTGTAATGTATAATAATTTTGTGCAATTTATGCACACTGCTCGTTAGACAATTAGCAAGCAGATGTCTGTTTAAAATTTATTTTGCTACTGGTTCTAGTGTGGGAAATGGGGTGCGTTCGGTCTGTAATGCCTCGTTTAATACTTAATTTTATGCCACAATGTTTTATAGGCTCCTAGATAAACGTGTTAGACATATTGATACTCTTTTTATTACTAACGTTTTTAGACTCTCATTAGGGTGATACTATACATAATACTATAATGACGGTGTTCGGTAAGCATTTTGCGAGAAAACTTAATTTAACTCATTGATATTCTGCAGTGGTGGTCGAAATCAACTTGCGTGTGAAGAGAGCTTAAAAGTTTTTTGAAATAAAAAAGTTTTGATTGACATTCTGAACGTCGGAAGTAGGAAATCATTCTAAAGTATTTATTTAAGGTAAAATTACGTAAGTTGTTTAAGTTCCAAGTTATTATAGTGTCATCGCACCCTTTATTTTTGTCGCATGAATTTAATAATACGCCGATTAAAAATAATAACGTTACAAGATACAAAAAAATATGAGTTCTGTACAAGCATTGCATTTTTGACTCTACAGTCAAAACGCAAAAAATATTCAAATCACAAACCAAACATTTTTGAATCAACTGACAAAACAAAAAAAAAAGACAATGTCGCGAAAAAAAACTAAAGCACAGCTGCACCAATTTGAAAATAGAACTAATGATTAAAAGTATTATTCATAGCGTTACCGGTTTTTCGAAAAAAAAAAAACACTAAAAAGGCCAATAATGATATGCGTGGCCCACTTTGAAAAGACAAAAAAAAAACAATATGGCGACTCGATTTGAATATGGAATGCTCTCTCAGGGATATCGGTTACAAAATTCATTTGAATCACAACATGTAATGTCTAGAGAGATAATGTTTTTTACGCGAAGTTATTTTAATGATGGGTACCCTTGGGAAGGACATGATAATTTATGCTAAAAGGTTTAGACTGGTTATGTCACTTCCGTAAGTAGTTTTTGAGGAAGTGTGTGTTATTATGGTGTGATGTTTCATGAGAGAACTTTTTGATAATAGAGCTTTCTGGTAACAAAAATCCAACATGGTTATGTATTCTATAAAGATGCTTTTAATTTTAGGCTCTTCAAAATGACAGCATATTTTCGTGAAAACATTTCTGCCAAAGTACCATATAAAAGTGATGTTAATTTTCTACAGTAAAATTAGAAGACACACCATTAAATTCAATAGGTAATTATATATTTTTGTAACTTGGAAATGCTCAAAAGCGGAAACACATTATTAAAACGCCAAATAAAGCTGCAACACATTGCTTTTGCACTTATTTATACATGAATAAGTAATTTTACAGGTAGCACTTAACAGTATATTATCGGGTTCATATAAAATGCCAGTACTCAAGGAAACTGACCCTAAGTATGTTTTATTCATGAGCTTAAACACTTTTCTAATCTACCTTATGAACGTATAAGGAAGTACTATGTTTAAGGTAACAAATAACCTATGGGTTATTTAATAGGCGGACTTCACATTGCTATGGGCTATGGTCTTTTGCGTCGACTGGCTTAAATAGTGTAGTTTAATGTGTCTTTGTCAAAAGAACTTTGATAAATACTAAAAGATACTAGAGTGAATGTAAATTATCATCTGCTTAGCTTACTATACAATTTTTCAACGTTTTAACATTACCAAAAATAAAGTAAAAGAAGTCCTATACCTAGTATTATAATTAAGAAGTAGTAGCCAATGTTGTTTTGATAAAAAAATAATAATTTATGAAACAGTAAAGCAGCACTGTGCCAACATTAATACACAGCGATTTTTTCAAAAATATAATAAATGGACATGAATTACCTTTTTGTAAAATTACTAATTGTAAAAACAGCGCACTCAAAACCAAAAAACCTATTACAAAAACATTCGAAAAACGTAAATACGAAAATAATTATTCGAAATAATAACACGATTTGACACGGTCGCCGCTTAACCCTTGCGATGCTGCGTATGCGTATTGGCAATTTGCATATTTTTTTTTCTTAAACGATTTTTTTCTTTAAGAGCCTCCTGTGATTATTTTATGCGAACACAATGCGAAATTATAACTGTTTCGCGTTCACATGTTAATAAGTTTTTTGTTCGAAACATTTGTGCTTTTTATTTAAATCCGTTAAAGCAATGTTGGTTGCGTAACAGATGTTTTTGGCACAATAAATTTATTTTTGGTTTTTATGCGTGTCGATGTGTGCGTGTTGTGTTACGGTATGCAGTGTAACTATTGTTCGTTTGTGGGTAAGTAATTAACTTAAAGTTACACGCTTTAGTTTAGGTTTAACAAGGTGTTGAAATCTTAAACTAATTATAACACATTGCTAAGATAAGAGGAACGCAAGTTTTTTTAACAACCTTGATAGTAAATTAGTAGTCATTCTTATTTTCCACAGTAAGTTCAACTCAAAGAAATACAGAATCTTCTGCTCTTATACATGTAGTTTTAATTTTAATTAAGTGAACCGTTTTCTTTTTACAAAATCCAAATTAGTAGTAGTTTTAAGTAATTGATAGCACAAACTTATAGTAAGCTGTAAGTAAATTAATCCAGTTTCAGCAACATAGTAAGTAGTACTTATGAAGCATTTTATTTTTATTCTAGACATGTAGAAAAAAAAAACGTCAGCACAGGATTATCGAGCAACAACAACTAAATGTGAGGTTCGCATGAGCGATTTTGCAGGTGATAAAAGTGTATTTTTTCAATTTTTATAACTTCATCATCCGTCTAAATTATGGTTTTATCAAAGTGAATTAATAGCGTTTTAGTAAAAATAAAACTGCATTACACGATAGCGGACAGTTTAGAGGCGCGGTAATTGCAACAATTATGTCCGACGTTGATCACTCTTAATGAAAGAGAAGCGACAGTTTGCAGTCTTTAATTTTTTTATTGCGTTTTATTTTTAACTGTTTAAACATTTATGAGACTGAGCCGCTACTGTATTTACAAACTTTGGTTCTTTGAGACTAAAATGTGTTAAACAAAAAATTGCAAAAAATCAAAAAATAATATGCAAGTTGAAAGGTTGAAGGGTTAAGAAAGTCACAATACTAGAAATATTTTAATTTTAGCTAGGAATTTGCAGGTTACGTAAATAAGTACTATTAAAATTAAAACAAGATTTTAAAGTAGGATTCCACACTGTTAAGAACATCCACATGTAAAACTCAAATCAATTCATCTCTTCAACGAACAGGTTTCAATTAAAGTTCCATTCATTCACTGCTCGAGATTTTGTTCACATCAATAAAAAGGCCGTCGTATCCAAACATTTTGGAGAGGCTGATTCTGGCAAATGGATCTTATTTTAGGACAAAGATGTTAAAGGAAGTCTTGAATAAATCATAAACAAATATTAGACGAGTTTTCTTTAGCTTTTTTGAATTATTACTTTGTCAAAAACGCATTTTCTTCTTTCATAAAGTCAGAGTCAACGACAAAAATATAAATACTTTTGATTTTAGTTGTCCGTACCCCGAAACATACGGCGTCATAATGATAGGTAGGTGAATGGTAGGTTTATTCCTTTAAAAATGTATTCCTGGCAACCGTTCTGAAATACACCACTGTAAACATATCCAGGTAAAAACAAGCACTGCAGCTTTTTAATATTACAAATTCATTTCTGAGCGGACTCAAGTCAAACAAAAATAACAACGTTACATTCTACCAAGTGACATTATGAATTTAACTTATTATTTCACCCACAAACAAAAGAAATATGGTTGCTATCACGGAGTAAGGAAAGAGCAGAGATTCCATAATGAAGGTCAGGTCTTACTTTTACGTCAAATACGTATGGTGGGTTTGACCAAAACGATAGTTATGAGTGAACTAACGAGGTGTTTGGGTTCTTTGAAGAATCTGTCAATCAATCAATGATTGTTGGTACTTAAAAAAATGGCCTTGTCCAAAGAATGCCTATAAGGGCGAAAACAGTAACGTTTACATTTTGTCGCGCTGTTTTATTAGGCGATTTTCGGTTATGGCACCTCCGCTAGTCATTATCTTCTCCATGACTGTAATCCTTTAAGCGTCATACTTTCAAAAGTACATTTTCATAACACAAAACAAAAGAAAATAATAAAGTTTGGAGCGCAAAAGTTTTGGAAGCGCAGTCCCTACCCTTTATTTAACCTCTAGAATATTTATAAGACGAACCGTCTGCAATTTGTCCCGTCTAAAGGTAATACGCATAAAAACTGGAATTCATTATGGTTGGAATATAAAAAAAAACTGGATGAAATAGTTGCGTCCGCATTCAAAGGGTTAAACGTCATTGAGTGTTGGTTTGTGATTTGTGGAAGACGTGCTTGTGTTAATTTTTGATATTAGTTTAGATTATAATTAGTAAGATGGTTATTTTAGTGTATGGTGAGTGTTTCAATGTCAATTTTTTTTGTGAGATTGGGTAGCGTTTGTAAGACTTTGGAGTAAGTAACGGCATCGTAGGTGGGCATTTACGTCATGCTTTTGAGGAATTTGATTCTGAGGAATCAAGAGGTTGGCAACCTACTTGCAACTTCTCTGGTATTGCAGGTGTCCGTAGTTGGCGATAATTGCTTTCCATAAGGCAATCCGTTTCTTCCTTTGTTTTTATGTATACATGTCATATTTTTGTGTGTTTGAAGCTGCTAGATGGATATATGATTGCTAAGATACTGTCGTTACTCATCATGACTTCATGTTATTAAGAGTCAGGTCGGTACAACTGACTATCTGGCTGACTGAAATCAATAGATTCATAAAACAGTTGAATGTAAGTGACTGAATGAACAAATTAATTAGTGACGAAGCTGTAACTTGAACTTGATTAAAATAAATTGAGATCAAAATACCACTAGCTATGCATTTCATGAATGAAACTATACGGCTTCAATCAAGTACCTTACAAGTTAAAGGAATGATTGATAAGACGGGCGGCAATATAAATAACACAGTAATAAGATATTGAGGTAGGTAAGCAAGAATGACAGCACTATGTTGATTTATTAGTCCAATACAAGTTCAAAAGACTCCAATCGTTAGTTAAAACAAACTTCCAAGTTCCAACCAAACGGCAATAGCAAACACTTGCATTTTTACATTTCTACTCTTCAAATGAGAAGTCTCATTATCCTGTTTGAGTAAGACGCTTACAAAGCTTCGTATATAAGGCCCGCATATAAAATTGAACGCATTTTTCGTAAACACGCTACGTGAGGGTAGGGAGGGCGCGAGTGGCACGGAGGGTCGCAGTAATGGCTGCCGAATGTCGCGAGAATCCATTTTGTCCCACCTCCCTCCCGTTTGGTGGTAAAGTCGCGTTAGCGGGGCTAGTATAGGAAAAAATTGTAGATGTTTAACTTTTTCCCGTTTTTGTGTGAGGTATTTTTTGAGCCTACAGACTGTAAGTTAAGGAAAAAATAACGCAGTATTTACAGGTTAAAAATATCTAGAGTAGACTTTATTGTACTCGTGTTATGTCATGTAATTATTGAATTTTATAATATTAAAGTTAGGTATCATGTGCATGATTTTCTTTCATGGCATAAGTGTCATTCCTATAAACACTTTAAAATAAACCAACCCACTGAGCAAGCATGCTGATCACTAGTCTTCCATACAAGAAGAAACATATGTATGTTATTTAAATAAATAGGCTAGGTCTGCCTTCAATATCAGTAAAATTAGAGGGCGTATATCGTTCCAGGGCTGCGGGATTATTCGGAAGAGTTACCACTGCCCTGGTAAGTCAATAGCTCCAGAAAGAACGTACCTAGATTAGTTTTAGACAGAGGAGTGTGACTCACCCTCAGTTGAAGATAATCCTCATAATTTTAAACCGTGTTAGTTGTAGCCATGTTTATTATCTATACTAATATTATAAAGAGGAAAACTTTGTTTGTTTGGTAGTAATGAATAGGCTCAAAAACTACCGGACCGTTTTTAAAATTCTTTCACCATTCGAAAGCTACATAATCCACGAGTAACATAGGCTATATTTTATCCCGGTACGGGCAGTAGTTACCACGGGACGCGGGTAAAACCGCGGGAAAACGGCTAGTATGAAATAAAGAAGTATATGCCAGCCATGCCAGGTTCAAACTTAAAAAAAGTAAGCGAGTAACTACTGTTTTATCTACATTTCTACATATACTACTCCATGAAGTCGCTCTAAGTATTGGATGCGTGCTAACTGGCAGCGCGGCGCGGGTGTAGGCAGAAACAGGAATTATTTTTACTCTCAGCAGCACTTGTTATCCCTACCTCCGTGATCGATATTCAGGGAAATCATAAATATTGGGGTGACGGGATGTGCAGTTTGCGTTTTTATTGATGGTTAAGTAGGTATATATATACAGTTATACATTACTATACATCATTATTTAAGTACAGTTTTAGGTACAAGTATTTTGACAGTGCAAAGTTTTAAAAAGTTATTATATAAACTAATTAGTACGAGATATCTTTTGCTTTGAGTCACGAAAGGATCTTAATAAAACCTTTTTAACAAGATCTTAGTTTGAAAGTTACAAATAACCCAGTTTGAATGATATTTAAACTATATTCTTAGCTTAAAGTTAAGTCTATTCATAAGGGATGAAATAGCTATATTCCTGGAAAAAAAAAATAGTACTGTAGCGCGTGGCGCGCTAGGAACCGGGGATCTTCAGGATACTTCAATTAAAAGATTGGAAAAAACTTTAACTTAGCGTTTATTGACTGACTCGGGGGTGAAGTCACAAACTTCAATATAAAAAACTTATTCTATGGAACAAATCGAATACATTTGAAATGATTGCCCGGTCAGTATCAAAAATATCTAACGAATAAAACCTTACAAATGAAAGAGTTTCTAACTACGTTACACGAGCTACGCCCTTAGGATAAAGTCGAAACTTTATCACAAAAGCGCAACTATAGGCGGACAATCATACAAATGTTACCTACCTACATCTAACCGAAAACTGACCTATGCGTGGAAATTAAAAACACGTCCCTCACAACGGGATAGTTTACAATAACATGTGAGTTGTTTACTTAAGTGTGCCAAATTGCACTGTAAGAAAACATGTTATCGTGAACTTTTTCGCGGCAAAACCACGCAAAAAGCCTCGCAAAAAATATGTAGCGCGTGGCGCGCTAGGAACCGGGGATCTTCAGGATGTTAAATTAAAATATTCAATAATAACTTTGACTTTGCGTTTATTCGCTGACTCGGGGGTGAAGTGACATACTTCAATATAAAAAACTTATTCTATGGAACAAATCGAATACATTTGAAATGATTGCCCGGTCAGTATCAAAAATATCTAACGAATAAAACCTTACAAATGAAAGAGTTTCTAACTACATTACACGGAGGTGAAGTCACACACTTCAATATAAAAAACTTATTCTATGGAACAAATCGAATACATTTGAAATGATTGCCCGGTCAGTATCAAAAATATCTAACGAATAAAACCTTACAAATGAAAGAGTTTCTAACTACATTACACGGAGGTGAAGTCACACACTTCAATATAAAAAACTTATTCTATGGAACAAATCGAATACATTTGAAATGATTGCCCGGTCAGTATCAAAATTATCTAACGAATAAAACCTTACAAATGAAAGAGTTTCTAACTACGTTACAGTACTCTAATCAAAGTATCATATATATACCAGGTTAAGTGACCTGGCAAATGTTTTGATTTAAGTAAAAGCTACCTAAGTTGCAAAATTTTACTAATTTGTGAAGTAGGTACTATGCTTTATACCAAATCAGAACACTGTCAATTTCTCGTACGATATTACTTCAACATAAATAAAATAATAGTATTATAAAGTGAGTTGAAAAAAAATAGATAACACGAAAAATACAAAATTTTGAACCAATTTAATAATACAAACTTAAAAGGGTTAAGAAATTATCTCTCTTAACATATCTTTTACTAAAAATGACAATCAAATTAACCCTTAATATTAACACCTATTACGCAACAATTATAGAACTGTAATTAAAACCTATTAAGTCATAATTTCATCACAGAACATCACTTATCTATAATTAAAAAACACTGCGAGACACAAAAAACGGGCCACCGCACGAAAATCTAAAAACTCTTAATTGGCTCAACATTAATACACTTATAAGGAACCGAGCTGTCAAATTAAAAATACCCTCTGGTAGAATTTTCGCCCTATCATCATATAGCTTAGACTGCGCGCACACTTGAGACTATTTAGTCGTATTGTTTTTAAAAAATCGTGGATTAAAAAAAATCCAAACTAATATTATAAATGCGAAAGTAACTTTGTCTGTCTGTCTGTCTTTTCTTCACGCCTAAACTACTGAACCGATTTGTGTGAAATTTGGTACAGACATAGTTTGAAACTTGAGAAAGGACATAGGATAGTTTTTATTACAAAAAAATAAAATAAAATATTCCGGACATATAGCGCCATCTATTGGTCAAATCAAAAATCTGCTGGTAGTCACTATTCCACGCGAATGAAGTTGCGGGCAAAAGCTAGTAGTTTATAAAAAGTAGTTAAAAATGTTTTTAGTCGGTCTGATACCGAGCAAATACCTAATCGTTGTTACGTGTGTACTTCCATTCATCTTCATACTGATTTCTGAGCAAAAATCATACTGAATAAAGAGCCCAACTAAACTATCGGCCGACTAAATCTTCGTAGTGTGCGCTTGCTCTTAGTCGATTAGAACCAATTAAATGTGAACGTAATTTTGCGTGCTATTGTACGTTGATAAAGTTTTTCAGTTGTAATAAAATTTCGTTTCCCTTAGGCCCTTGTTATGCCAGTGACATCTTATTAAAATTCAGCCTAGGGCCAATCCGCGTTGCTTTCTTCAGTTTACACTGGAGGACGTGTAACTGTATACTTTTGGGATTTTACGGTACCTAGTTGAGTTTGGTTTGAAGATTTTTTTTTCGTATTGACAGTTTTCGACGGGGGTTTGGTTCTGTAATAAGGAATATTAAGACAGTTCTTTTAGATGTGAATGATAGGATGTGTGTGATGAATGATAGGAGTGAAGCATCCTTATTTAATCACGTTATAAATAGAATGGTTCAGTATTGAATCGTACACTTGTAAAGGTTTTAAGTAACAGATTTTAGGTTATTGTAATAGTAGTAATTTGTTAGTAGTTGTGTCTTTGACATAATTTTGTGCTTCAGCCTGTGAATACATACAGTTTATTATGTAATGAATAATAACAATTTTTATTATTTTAAACATAAAAAATATTTTACCTGTCAAATAAAGGATGGTAATTTTTTTTGGCTTCAACTGTAATACGTCACCTTTACCAATTTCTGTATTCCGTTTTTCGCTTTATATTTCATTTCAATAAACGCAATGTTGATAAGTAGTCAGTCGGAAATATTTTTTTTTTTCGACGCCTTCTAGTGTCCAAATTTATTCATTATTGCTTTGATATTAAGGGTGATTTTCCTTTAAATGGTTATGTACAACAATTGTATTATACATTTTCCTAATAACGCGGCGGGGTGGGTCAGAAGCGAAATTGGTTGTTTTTTGAAATAAATTTTATATGAGATGTAGGTACGGTACGTCCCCTTCATTTGAAGTGCTTCTGTCTCGTCAAGCTCGTTTGTTTTATGTATTTTTTGTCTTTTATTTGTCTTTTTAGAGAAAAAATGCTTCAATAATTGGGATAGGTAAAGCTGTGTCTATCTTTCGGTACATATAATTTGTACCTAAAACTCAATGACCGTACATACTTTTCCATACATACTTACACTATAGAACATACTATTTGATAGACTATGTCATACAGTGAAATAGGCAGCTTTAATTTAAATATTAAGTGTGAAATCAAAACCTGACAATAATGAACTGCTGAGTCTGATCTTATAGCGTGTATTTTTAATGTTAGACGATGGTGAAGGGTGTTATGGGGAATCCTAGATGAGCTATGACTTTGGGCTGATTATTAAGTACACACGACCTATCTGGCAAATTGCTTGCGAGGCATAGAGTTTTCAAATAAGCTATCATCACATTACATAAAGACATATCTAGGTATATTGCAGGAGCCAGGCCTCGTCTCATAATTACGTTTTGCTAAACAGTAGGATGAACAAACAATACATTAGTTCATGCCTTCTTTTCAAAAGTCCGTTACAAGAGGCCTATATTCTGAAATGGCTAACTCACAGACTGCACCTTTTTACATTAACTATATTTCTTTTTTTCTTCTGACGAACCACCCTTCACATGATTTCCGATACCGAACCATACTTATCTTTCTCCATAGATTTGCGCACACATCTGTGAGGGAGGCAAAATACCATTAATAAGGGGATTAAGGGGGCGAACAGAAAGAATAAATTGGAAGGAAACCGCCTTCGGGAGGCAGATTTATCGTTACTTAGCATAAGTTCGACTGCTGTGCGTCTTACATTAATTTTTCATTGGCTGCGGTTGCTGTTTTTGGGAGATGGGTAATCTGCTTATGGTGAAGATTTTTTTTTTAACCCCCGACGCAAAAACGACGGGGTGTTATAAGTTTGACGTGTCTGTGTGTGTGTGTGTGTGTGTGTGTGTGTGTGTATGTGGCATCGTAGCTCCCAAACGGATGATCCGATTGTAATGCGGTTTTTTTTGTTTAAAAGGTATGTCAGTCGGGAGTGTTCTTAGCTATGTTTGGTGGAAATCGGTTCAGGTCTTCAAGGTCATCAGCTCGTTTGCTAGATGTGATAGGAATGTTACACGCTCAGTTTACTTGCAAGTATATGTGGGATCTGAAATTTGAAACACTAATGTCTTTTGGAACCACTGAGCTGGTCTGCTGTTAGGGCACGAAGGTAGGAGACGTAACCCTGAATTGCCTTTTAGTAAACCCATCGAGTTTGGGCTCGTTGACTTTGTCTTGACGAGTTCTCTTCAAGTTTCTGATTGACGAGAACCTGATACTGGAAATGGGATGTGGCGGATGAAAACCTGGAATGCCGGAATGAAACGGATAAACCGATTTATATTTTTGCTGAAAATCTAGAATGTCCAAAGGTTAATCTTTATTGATTCTCAATCTGTGCAATTCTCCCAGAGCCAGTTTGTCATGAGGATTGTTAAACAGCTTCCTTTGGCCGAGATCGCATATAGCGACCCCTTCTTAAGATAAAATAAATTAAATGAAAGAAGGAAAAATTAAGGAGCTCCTTTAAAAAGCATGAAATAAAATTAAATTGTAAATTTAAAAAAACCCCCGACCCAAAAAAAGTACGCAATAATTATGACGAAAGGTTAAAAACGCTAAACCCTATAAAAAGCAAAAAATAACTTTTAACACTACGTAAACTAAATTTTGACGTGTCGGGGGACCGCTTTTTACCTTCATAAATACTTACATAAATCAAATGATACCTACCTAATGACAACATTCGTTAAAAAAACACGTATCTAAAGTAATGAATTAGAGCGGTCCCCCGACACGACAAAATTTAGTTTACGTAGTGTTAAAAGTTATTTTTTGCTTTTTATAGGGTTTAGCGTTTTTAACCTTTCGTCATAATTATTGCGTACTTTTTTTGGGTCGGGGGTTTTTTTAAATTTACAATTTAATTTTATATACTAAGTGGCTAAGTTGGGTATTTATAGACTTTATGTACTTCTTCAGTTGAAATGTTACTCGCGACAAAATATAACTAAACTGAATAGGTTTTTTGAGCAGGTCAGATAGGCAATCGCTCCTTGTAAATTACTGGTTCTCAACTGCATCTGGCTAGTTTGGAAGCCGAACATAACTTAGTTGTGAAAAGGCTGGGCAAATGCTGATAACACATATTCTAGAACCCACCATTACTTATAAAAGTTAACTTAATATCACCAAATATAAATCTTTCAATAAAAATCAACTCTTTAAACCAAAAAAGTACAATTATCGAAGCTAATATTGGAACAATTGTAAATTGGTTAAGTTTAACAATGATTTAACGAGTCGTTAAATAGAATTTCCTATAAAACATCTCGACCGCTGCAAAGATTGGCGCTAATCAAACTCATTGCTGACTCTACTGGAATTGTATAGAGCTGTTGTTGTATGTTTATTTTTCTGTTCTAAAATGTTTATTTTACTACCACAACAGTACAGACCTACACAATAAATATGGTCTCCTAATATTTCATATATCATTATTCACTCCTATGCATATCTATACTGTGCTCACCATGCTTATATAATGAAGAGCAAAGTTTTTTGGTTTGTATCCAAGGCTTCGAAACTACTGAACCGATTTGAAAACACTCTTTCACTGTTGCAAAGCTACACTATCTGCGAGTAGCATAGACTATATTATAGCCAGGTACGGAAAAAGGTTTGACCGGGACACAGGTGAAACTGCGGGAAAACAGCTAGTTCATAATATAAAGACGTGTTTAATATACTCTTACTATACATATGTAATTATTGTGCCTATATTGGCTGTAAGGTTGAACATTAACTCAACAATGCCTCGCTTCTAAATGATTGCATTTTTGCATTTTCAATTCTTACCTTTTACAGACAGAGTCTAGATTTTTAGATTTTGACGTTTTATTTTTACTGCAACAGGTTCAAAAAGATTGACGTATGCAGGTTGAATATTTTTACAGTTTGAATGTGTCTGGCATCGCAGCGACAACAATTTTCGCTGCGATGTTCGTTTGTAGAGAAGTTACTTTTGATATGACATTTTTAACGGTTTGTTCAATTGTTCAGTTCAGATTGATGGCAAGCCAATGCAACTAAAGAATTGTTCTTACTTAAAAATAGAAATGCGATAGTAATTCTGTGTCTATCTGTGTGGCTTACTACTGAACCGATTTAAATTAAGTTTGTTACACAGATAGTCCAGACATAGGTACATTTTATTATCGGACTGCGGGCGGTACCTATTATTATTATTATTTTTAGCTCATAATGTCCCACTGCTGGGCAAAGGCCTCCCCATCTTGCTTCCTCACTTCTCGATCTTTCGACCGAGCCCACCAGTCTCGACAATAGGCGTCAAGGTCGTCACGCCATCTCTTCCGGGGCCTACCCCGCCATCCTGAGGTGTCCACTGAGCGACGATAGTGGCCCATCTTTCTGGATGCATTCGGCTGACGTGTCCGGCCCAGTTCCATTTTAATATTGCCGACTTTCGGCCCACATCAGCGACTCCCGTTTTACCTATTTCCTACGCTACCTATTTCTTTCAAAATGTGGGGTAATTCAAACGGAATAGCCAGTCAAAAATAAAATGTCGGTAACAACATCTCTAGAAAATCTAAAAAAAAAATACGAAAGAAAGACAAAATCGCGCCAGCTAATTGATAATTACCAAGCATTAGTGCCGTGCCAACGAGGGGGTCGCGAAAATTGCACCCCCTGGGGTCATGGCGGTTACGACCCCTAACAGGTAAACGATGATTGGAAGAATTCGCTTCATTTCATTTTAATATTCGACGTAATCTTAGATTTTTTGTCGTCTCAAAAGGATTTTTTAGCACTGCAAGCCTTTCAGAGATGAAATTGCTTTGGAAAAATCTTTTTTTAAGGGACGCTGTATTTTGTACTTGAAGGACGCTATATACTGACTAAATAGCTACGCGATATGTTATTAGTTTTAACAAAATAATATCAACGGCTTATGTTTGAAAAACTAAGGTCCACTTTAGTAACATAACTTAGACATTACCTGCTTTTTATTACGCAACGGTTTACTATGAATTTTCTCGTTCAATTATCAAAGTAAGTAGTTGTTTTAAGAAAAACTGACGTTTATACTGTCGGTGACAATGGGCTTTAATAGCAGAAATATAGTTTCTAGTGAAAGAAAAACTTTTGCAAACGTTATGAAGTCAATAAGGGACGTTATGTACAACTCACGCAGTCCAAAATGTAATGTGTGTCTCTATGTATTTTGGAATTAACATTTTCATTGAAATATTTCAATTTTTTATTCTAAAATGTCCGTCAGATAGGTTTTATGATCTTTTAAACCATACCAGCCAAGCACCACTAATTTACAGATGTATTACTTACAGGTTATATTACAAACTATTTTCAATAAAGACTCCCTCTACCCACACGATTATCTATGGCAATTTTACCATAAACCACAGCACAATTACATAATGTTTTTTATTTATGAATCTTCCAATTCGCGTACCCTACAGTTTAAAGCAGGGTGGTACCGTTTCACCCCATGGGGGTAGCCATTTTTTTCCATGAGGAAACTCCATTTTTTTTCTGTTTAATCAAAAGTGGTGCGACACGCGACGTCGTATGAAACCGGGGGTGTATTTTGGGGTAGCTACAGAACTATGTCTTTGGTTTCAGAGGAAAATTACCTACGGGTACGGGTAAGGTATTTGATTTTCCGTTGAGCTGTTGAAATTGATAGGGTGATCGGTGATTTTTTTACCGACTTCAATAAATATGGAGAAGGTTATGAAGTCGAAATCTACCTATCTATTTTTTGTAAATTTAAAAGTGTTCTAGTAACACACAGATAAGTAAATGTAAATAGTAGTTGCATCGCTCTAGGAGTCGGTGGCATAATAAAATTTTATGAAAATTAGAAATTTGTAGTTTGTCTATTAAGAAAAAGAAGTGTATTTTAAGAATGTAAACATATTGAATGACACAAATTGTAATGTCAAATATGTTAATCATAGTGGTCATTTAAGAAATACCTAAAAAACCAATATAATATTTTCAGAACATTGTTACTAATCAATAATTCTTCGTATATGAGTAAATAATTGTATTTGATTGATTTATCGTTGTGGATTTATTTAATACATACCTCATTATTCCTAAATTAAATAAGTTAATGTTTATACTTTATTTTTAATGTAATCTTGCTAATATATATTGTTAATAACTAAATAATATTAGATGTACCTACGGTGACAGAAAACCATATGTATAAATGTAAAAAAATGAAAATAAATTATTTTACTGTTGATTTCTTGTTTCATTTCACATTTTTGTTCAATCGCCATTTCGTTTTTAAAGTATAGGTAGGTTAAATCCTTAATTATTTCTTTTTCTCTTCTTTAAGAACAATATTGACTGCAAATATTTAAACATTACCTATGCTCTAAGATCACAAAACCAAAAATCAAACCTAACATTTGGGCCAGTTACGTGAAATCAAAACTTTGTTCTACATAGTACCATACCTTGAAAGACTTTTATAACTACAAAAAAAAGCTATACTAAAGTTAGTGGCGTTCAAAACTTACGCCGCATCGGTTGACGAGTCAATTCAATATAAAAACGTCATAAGTTCAGTAATTACGTGTCTGTCATAGATCCCATAATTTCTTGGGACTCTATAATTTCGAAGCCATCATTAACTCATTTTGGTATCATAATATTTTAATTTTTATTACTTTTGACTTTTTTTCGTCAAGTTTTTTTGACAGCTTCGTGGAGTTCCGTTGTCTTTTTGATGTTGGTTTTAGTTTTTTTTAGGATACTATTATTTAGGTTACGTTTGTGATAAGTTTACGTATAAGTAGTAGGACGTTACGTTATGAATGTTTTGTGCCTTACTGCAAACTTAGTTTTTATTTTTTTGTTTTTTAGTTTGTTTTGTTTTGTTCTTTTCAGCTTGTTTCATATAAGGTTGGATTTGAAACTTTGTTTTCTTAGGCCCATTATTACCAAGGTGATAAACGTCCGATTAAGTAAATACTGTGTATCCTAAATGAAACTGACCGCTGATTCTCGTTGAAAAATAATATGGCCAGAAAACAAAAACTTACCCACTTATGATGTTTGTTTTATTATGAATGTTTTTATACTGCAACTAGCTTTTGCCCGCGGCTTCGCTCCCGTCAACTGACTTCTCTACTTTACCCTATTTTATATAAGAACCTTCTCCTGACAATAACAAACACAACAAAAAAAGAATTAGCCAAATTGGTCCAGGCGTTGTTGAGTTATGCGCTTACCAACACATTTTGCGATTCATTTTTATATTATAGACTAGCTTTCCGCCCGCGGCTTCGCCCGCGTGGAATTCGGTTATATTGCGGTATAAATCACAACTATAAGAAAACTCATTCATACGGAAAAATCTAAGAAGCGCGATGTAACGCTGGATACGATTAGTTGTTAAACCAAAACTGAATGGTACACTATATTATACGTTTTCCCTTGTGGAGCAAAAACATGCAGATTTTGGGCACTGGAAACCCGGGAACACGCTACATAGAGCTGACCATGCGAAAAACAATGTTTTTCTAAGTGTACTCCAGCAACCCTTAGAGTTTGGCCTTGTGCTTTATTAATGGTCATTGCAAATGAAACCCTTATAGAAAATTGTAGTCTTTTAAATTGAAATGGGAGGTCTGTTGGAATAATCGGAATCCGAGGAATGAGTACACTTTCACCCTTTGCTGCGCCAGTTAAAATAGTGGCTGTAATAATGTTCCGCCCAAGCTGAGTGACACGCAGCCTGGTACCATTAGACAGTCTAGGGGCATCGAGATTACGCATGAGCATCACCGGAACACCTACTTTTAGTTTTAATTTATGAGAAGGCACCCCAGATAATTCCAAAGAATTTAAAAACTCCACAGGATATGAGGCACTATGTAGGCTTCTGTTTCTATCACTGTGTCTACAAATAAATATTTAGTATTTTCTCCCATAACTTCATTCAAAATATTTTCATTTATTATTTTAGTGACCGTTTCATTTTTTGGTGCTAATATTGCGCGTTCGCAGAGCCATTGATCATCATTTATATGACCGTGTAAGTCAGTATAAACTTTTGCTACCAACTCCGATTCGCTGCCCACAACATTACAAAACTCTTCCGATAAAGTTATCATTCCCTCTGCATCTACTGTCATTTTAAACGACACACAGCGCCATCTACAATCCATCTATCAAGCAAACAATATTTTTGTTTTCCCTCGGGAATATGTATTTTTTTCGGGATAAAAAGTACCCTATTATTTAATCCGGACTTCTAACTTTACGTCTGCAAAATTTCAAAGCAATCGGATCAGTAGTTACGGCGTGAAAGCGGAACAAACAAACAAACAAACAAACAAACAAACAAACAAACAAACTCACTTTCCGATTTATAATATTAGTAAGGACTAGTAAGGATAGTAAGGATATATCTTGGAAAGACGAATTTGTCAATTACATGATTATAACGTTAAAAAAGAATAGCTATTTATAGCACATACAATTTATAGGCATAGCCCCGCTCATAGATACAAGTTAGATGGCTGAAAAGTTAAACTTCAGGTACCTACTAACTATTTAACTATTACAAAATAGAATAAAAAAATAGAGCAAGTTTTCTCACAGAGTTGGGCAGACAAAAGTTTTGTAAAAATATTATCTGCCCAAACTTATCACAACTATGTTGGAGTCGGCTTCCAGTCTAACTGGATGTAGTGGAAGTATGAGTGTTTTACATGAAGCGTCTGACCTCCTAAACCCAGCTACTTGGGCAATATTATTTGTGTTGAATATAAGTTTCATCTATCTTAGAGAGTCACCCAACCACGTATCCATTGTTCTTTCTAGCTGATAGGTTAGTAATTAGCCAAGAGCTTATTGTGTACAATACTATGTATATCTGGAAAATTCGACAGATTGTTATCAATTTTTGTATGATACAGTCTTATAGTGGATTTCTATAACCTATTCGTTGATTTAGGTACGACATATACTTACCTAAAATACTAACAACGGATAGATAAGTTCTTCAAATCCACAATCCGCAGATAAAGAAAAAGGTGAGATTTGTAAATAAAAGTTTGTCCTAGCTGTTATAATAGATACTAAAAGGACTACGGCAAGGAAAAAATATTTAACACCTTTAGCTAGGGTATGGGAAAACTACGAAATACCTACTCACTAGGTTAATCTAAAAAGTTTAGTTAGCTGATTATTAGTAATAGGTATTAGCACTGATAAGTAATATCTAATGATGATTAAAAAGTTATTTTATTTCTCCCGAGAGATATTTTGTTATGAAATTATAAAATTAATTAATCAAACTTATAGATGGAAAGTAATTCATGTCATAAAATACAAAATTCTGAATATAAAGTTATTTAAAAACTCCTCATTTCAGTTAGTACCTACTAATAGCTAAATACAAAAGTAAAACATAATTATTTCATAAGGGGAGAAAAAACTTAGCAGTGCAGTGCATAGGTCATGAACTTTTTCATTATTTTTACGCAACGTCCCGAACCATTCCGGAACTGCTTTACCGACATGCATTTTTGTTAATCTATTCGATACTAGATGGCGCTAGTAGTTCCAACAAGAAAGTTTTCTACAACTTTTCTATTCGTATAAGATTTTCTTGTTAGAATTTTCAAAAACCTTTGTTTAGTTGCCTAAAATTAAATACTAGTAATCATTAAATATGAAAAACATGTTTTAAGGCTGGATTATTATAATACAATTAACCCCAAGAGAAAGAGATATAAATTGTTTCAACTAAGTAGGTATACTTTACGATAAAAAATTAAGTAAAACCTGTTTACAAAATAAATTTAAATAAATTATTTTTTGAACATATCAGGTATTACCACTAGTTTATTATTATTTAGTTAAGTTCTTATAAGTTTTTCAAGCATTTTCATACCTATAAGAATTAAAAATTCAAAACATGCCATTTTCTAACCACCCACTAGATGGCATTGTAAGCCTAACCCTCTACCAAAGGGTGATGTGAAACATTTCCATCAATTCTGGCACATAGATGTCGTTAGTAAAAATGTTAGGTCCACATTTTTTAACAAGTTTTCATAAATAAATAAAAGTTAAGTTACTTATACCTGTATTAAAAGAACAACTTAAATAAAATAACTGAATTAATATTATTCGTCTGTGACTGCCTTTTATTTTTATAGTGATAAGATTAATAGTTGTATTTGTAATAGTTTTACTAGCATTTTTTTAGCTAAATGACAGATTCCCATACTAAAAATATAAGTAGGTACTTATTATAAGAACAACGAAAATGTACCAACCTATTAATTTAATTTTCAAATTGTAAAAGTTTGGGCCTTTATTAATGTATTTACTACCATTCTTGTTAGATACATCTAATTCTGAACTGAAATCCAACTAGATTAAAGACTTGTTCCTTTTACTCCAAACCCATTGCTTTCTGTTAGCAAAGTTTTCATACATTTCTTTCACTTGGGTCTAAAAATTTTTAAAACAAAAAAATAACCTACCTTCAAATTCCTTCCAAATATCTCCAACTGAAGATGCAGAACAACACTTTCTCGATTATTAAATTACATTTTCTGTGGATATGTAACATTATTTCTAAATAGTCTACTAGTCCGATGAAGCTGAGACGGCAATCTGACGTGACCAGAGAGACAGTCTGTTTTCGTATTTATTTATCAAAATCCGCCTATCCTTTTCCCTATTATTTGGATTCGGGTTCCAGCCTAACTGCCAGATGCAGTTGAGTACCAGTGTTTTACTTAGAGTGACTTTCAGCCTTCTCAACCAAGTTACTTGGCCAGCTCGAAAGCCTTAGGTAAGACTACTTATTTGTTAAATATCTCCTATGAAGCTTGATGTGCTCATTGTCAGTAGGTATAGTACGTACTGTTATTACAATATATATAGTTATATGGTAGGTACTTGTTATTGTTCTGATTTAAAGTTACACGTACAGTTGTATATAATGCCTATTTGCTCTATCAGAGGCTTACATGGCAGTCTTATACCTCTGGTACTTATTTATTTTGGCATTTTTATAGTCCTGCCAGCATACTTCACTTGCTATTTTCCCATAGCAACTTTTCCGAAACCTATGGTTTTCTAGGATTTTTATTGTTTTTGATACTTACTAAGTCAGCCTAGATTTTCATTCTTAAACTTACCTACTCATGGATTACTCTGCTGAAAGACTGGTATCGGTGTAACCACCACACAGCACCAATTGGGATATGTTTTGCTCGGAGACGGGGAGCAGCATCTCCGAAGCTAAAAAATCCCACAGTACGCTTACCAACATAGACTCCCAGCGCGGTGAGTATATGGGCAAATCCTCTATGGCCTGGAGCTGGAGGAGGCCTTTGTCCAGTGGTGGATATTTTTAAGCTATGATGACGATAATCGGTTTCACCTTCAATCATTTATTAAGCCAAATATCTATCTACTGGCTTATTTTTATAGGATTGCATTTGTAAATTCAGATTTTAAGTAATCTGCTAAGTAAAACTGGAGCTTTACCCAGTTCTCTTCAGGACAAACAAATATGCTCATCATACAAACGTTGACCATTTCTCTTTCTATTGTAGTACCGGGAATCGAACCCGGAAGCGTCAGTTCTACAGTTCGGGCATCTTTATGGCACAAGTGATAGATTAGACCTTTTATATAGCGCAACCTCTGATGATTTTATTGACATATCTATAGTTCAGTTTCGAGTAAGGTTCGGTTACAGACAATATTACTCTTGTATAATATAGGATCAGACCTTATACTACTTCATTGCTCTGTAGTTCATCGTAACACTTCTATGCGGGAATCGAACCGCATCATAAAGATAGTTACTGAATTAAAGGAAAGGTGTGGAAAGAAAGAAAAGTACAATTTATAAAAACTTATTTTTATTCAATAAAAAACTTTTATTATAGAAAGAAATGCACAAACAAAATGGTTTCTTAAACGGCTCGACGCGTTGACGGCTTTCTGAAAGCTGTGGGTATAATAAATTAATTACATTAAATAAAAAATCAACAATGAAGTGGCTATATAATAGAGAAATCCAAAAAAAAGTTAGGCTAAAAACTGCATTAAAAAACATATACCTAACTCTATAAATCATCAAATTATAACCACGAAACTGACCGTACAGTATACTGGACATTTAACACTTCGACCGCTTAAGTGCGGTCGTTAAGACCCTACAGCTATTTCCGTCTATAATAATAGACTGAGCAATAAAACAGATAACAGGAAAAAGCTGACACGATAGCAGTAAAGGAAGGGTTAGATCGCCTACGGTCTTAGAAAAAACTTTACAAGTTATAACATCTTAAGTCTGTCATCCCACAAAGAAAATTCAACTCTATCTATGAAGATGTACGGTTCAATTTCGTGTGTTGTAATGTTGAATGTTGTAACCCGTTGAATGCGCGCGTCGTATATATCCGACTTCCGTAATACAGCCAGTGACAGTATAATTGTCTATAATGATATATTATTTTTATCTGTCCATCTTGTGGAAGCGCAGACCCGCGAATGGACGATACACATCTAACATTTTACAACATTTTTCTAATTATTTTTTGTCGTACAATTTTTTGTAAAGTATTGTTTCTTTATTAACATATGTTATAGCAGTTTCTACTTGTTTAAAAGTTTAATCGGCCACGATTTTGTCTTCTTCAATAATTGGAATTAATTAAACTTTATCGTAACGTTACAATTATATTTTAATTTTTTGGACAGGTGCAAATTAATATAAGTGGATATGAGCAATGCAAAACTGCGACTAGATAAAAAACTCAGAAACTTATCTGCAGAAAAAAAATGGTTGACATTAACCAAGCAAACCGGTTATCTATTACAACCATTAACTAAAGTAGGAAACGGAAGTACGACAGATGTGCGTGATTTTTCTTTAGTAAAAAAACTGTATGTAAATGTCGCCTTCATTTGCATAATACAAAAGTGTTCGCTTTCAATCGTAAAGCAAAAAGTTAACCCTTTATCGACCTTTTTATTATTATTTTTTTTTCATGTCGGAGCACGTTGTCGGTCTATGCATAATTAGAATAATGTTCTTTGTGTAGTGTATGTCATTTTTTGTCGCACACATGTGTGGAGTTCAGGAAGTAGGAAAAAACGGCTAAAGATCGAAAGTGTAGGGTTATATTATTAATAAAAAGTAGGAAATAATACCTAGTCAACACTGTTCCGTTGAGGTGGGTTTTTTGTTGGATCAAATGCTGATAGTTTTAACAGCTTTCGATTTCGTTGATCCTACAGATCACTTTAGAAGATTTCATTGTAGGCAGTTTCATTGGGAGCATTTTAGAATAGTTTCTATATAATTAATTATTTTGCTTTTAATATGCATATATGTACATACGGTATCTCTTAAGCAGTAAAAACCTAGCAAGTTAAATAAAAAATATTTTTGAACCTTTGAATAATTCAATTTAGACGTTAAAAATTATCCAAATAAAAAAATTTAAAAATATTGCAGAGATTGATATTGACATACATCATTAAGCCTCCGAATAAAAAAAACATCTGAATTGAGAATCATAATGAAATCTTGTAAATGCACTCGCCCATTTCAGAAATCTACCACTATCACTTAACGGACATTCAACCGCTCAACATACTGACAAACAAATCTTAGAGTAACCGCACACTGCAGACTTTTTAGTCGCCCGAGAATTTGATCGGGCGCTTGATAACTACAGAGATGTATGGAAGCTCGCACAAAACCAAGATCAAGAATTTAGCTGCTGTCAGACTGACTACAAACGTTGATTGGAATCAAGATATACTTTTGAAAAAAAATGCCAACCAAGACATTGGAACAACTACTGTTTAGTAGTGTCTGTAGTGAGCAGATATTCTTAACTAACTGAGACTCAACCACTAATATTAACAAGCAAATCTTCATTCAACCATTTTCAAAGCGAAACTAACAACGGAAGATCACCTGAGCTCCTTATTATTAATAATAATTCGAACTATCACAACTGCAAGAAAGGGTTAAGCATTATTATAAAAGATGACTCCAAACGCTGGGAACCAATTTGAATATGCATTGTGATTATAATTTATTCAAATTTACCCACAATGCTTGGGTGTAATTTAATAATTTTTGTAATAACAACTTCTTTGGTTGTTCCGTTATTTGTTACTTTTGGCTATTCTTGAGGTGTGAACTTTTTGGTGTTTAATTGGTTTTTTACTGCTTTCTAATTCTTTAAATTTGTATTTTAGAGATGTTTCCTGCGGTTTGTAACGGACTTCATAACCTCCTCCTTTTTAAGTCGGTTAAAACTGTTTAATTTTGACAATGGGATTCAATGGGAATAGCAAATGGGATCCATGTAGCATCCAACGGGAATGATTTGGCGCACTGAGATAAAAATCAGTCAAACATTTTCTATGGAAAAAAATATAAAAGGGAATTGTTATACTCATATCTGCTGTCATTTATAGACAGATTTACACCTACTCTTTCATTTAAAATCTGTAAGTATAATTTTAAATGAAAGAGTAGGTTTTTTGAAACCAGGCTAATATTAGTAGTTAACGTCCAAATGTACAATGTTATGTGTATTATGTACTACCCCACAGCGCTTCCTAGAGTTATGGCGAGAAATAAAAAAATAAATAAAGTGTGGCTTTGTCGACACTGATTCTCGTACAGTGTAGAGCACTTTCATTCGGTCTTTTTCGTCCATGGTAATGAACAAACTTCCCAGCAACAGAGGGTTATTTTTTAATAGATAAAATATTAATTATGGAATTTAGCAGTCTTTCTAAACAGCATACTGGCATCTGAAACAAAAGAAATTAAATATTTTTAT
Source organism: Helicoverpa zea x Helicoverpa armigera (assembly GCA_033682625.1). Lineage (NCBI taxonomy): Eukaryota > Metazoa > Arthropoda > Insecta > Lepidoptera > Noctuidae > Helicoverpa > Helicoverpa zea x Helicoverpa armigera. The sequence goes on from JAWIIS010000008.1 coordinate 2,243,297, forward strand.
CACGAAATAATGACATAAAAAGGTTATCATGAACATAATATTGAGATGTTGGAAAAAGTCTAGTAAGTTAGGTATAACAGTTTTGGAGAAAAATTACGAATATCTTTGAACTTCAAACAACAAGAAAAATATATGGAACTTCTAGTCAGCAACTTTGTCACCACATTGCAAACACGTAAAAATCAATGACTTGTAACTTAACGTACCATTCATTCGAGCACATGCCTTACCTGCACACGAAATACTCTAAAAACTCTCAAACTTACTAAGAATGAACAAAATTTCACGTTATTCAACAAGAAAACTGAGTTATTTTCATTATTTTAGTAGCTAAAATGAGAAATGTGTGCCAAAATGGCGCGACGCGGGTTTTCGTCCGCCATCTTTCATATGCGCGAAACTGATGCGCAGTGGGCCGAAAACTAACAACCCCATTCGGACACTATTGTTGCCTCATGAATTCACCCACGCGATATTTTCAATTCGGAATTGGAACATGCGAATACCAACCTTCTCTTCTAAGTTTTAAAGTATATTTTTGCAAGTTATACTGTGTGGATATTTTTAGACTAGCGCGAAACGAAACGGCGTAAGTAGTTCGTTTACATTTTCAAATTAAGAATCTTATTGGTTTGGGCTAAGGTTCAGTTTTCTTTGTAGCATATTGTTAGTAGAATATTTTTCTAGTTATTCCAAAGTCGAACTTAAAGGTGAAGTGACAAAGTTGAATATCGTTTTCCACTCTAGTGTTGTGCTCGTGTGAGTGCTCATATCGATACGAGAAAACCTTGTTATATCCGCACGTGTGTTAGTTTTTGATAAAGAAAGGGTAACGTCATATCTGGATGTTGAATTTTTACCTATGAATGTGACATTCGGCGGAATAAGCATACATTGATGTGTGTGTGCGGTATGTTGTTAGGGGTGGAAAAATTTCGTGCCCCGAATGAGACTTTCGGATATTTGGGGATATTGAATGCCGTTTGTTGGTGAGTATTTTTAGAATGTAACTGTATGGTTAAAGATTTTGGAAAAGACTAATGCTGTTTATTGAGGTAAAGATGTTATTGAAGGCCAGGAAATTTCAAGCGTGGTTAAAATGTATTTTCAGCATATTTATTTATTAAGTGTGTGGTATGTTTATATCTTTTTAACTTATCAAAAGATTTATTAAGGTGATTAACATAGGTACTTGTGGATTTCAACAGAAGTTTATATACCTCTAGTATATATTTTTTCAAGTATCAAACTCATCTTACAGAAATATCCGCGTCCCAGATAAAGGTACATCACTATCTAGAGCTGCGACTGTGTGCTGTCGTATTTTAATAATATTCATTTTTCCATGTCAGCGAATGTTGGAATTCTATGAAATTCTCGGCAAGTAAACCAATATAAACGTACAATGTATATGTATAAAAATGTATACTATTATAATATGTATATGTATATTACTAAGTGGCTTCGTATTATTATTGTATCAATTACATAAGAGTGCTTTGTTGGATTATTGTATGGTGATAGGCTTGTCAATTTGTATGGGTTTTATGTTTTGTTACTATAGATATATAGATGTGTTTTTGTATTGGTATTGTTTGGGGATTTATAGTGATTTTGTTTTATGTACCGTATAATATTATAATTTCGAGGAAGATCACAAATAATAATGACAAAGTTGCTTTTTGGTCCATTGAGTCTTGAGAAATTTTTGAAGCTTCAGTCTTTAGGATACAGTTACCTAGTACTTTTTTGCACTGTGCCTACAATTTTTATATAGAGGTAAATACACTTAGGTAGCTAAGCTACAAGCCTTATTTTACTACTCGTTATTCTGCACGATTTCACCTGCATCCTGAAGGAACTAGACACATTCCGTATAAATAATAGATTTATTCAGTAGCTTATACCTCTACATGAAAGAGTAACATATGGAAGGGATACTTCAAACAATACTGCGATTTCACACATACCAAAATAATTCAAACTATCAATCAAACGCAAGCGATTGTAGAATTAACTGAGTAAGTAAAACCCAGAGTAGTGAACGCTCAATAAATAAAAAGGAACCGTCTGTTGTTGCGTTAGGAAAAACGTTATTGATGGTAGAATGTCAGAAACAAAACTGTGCACATTTGTAGTGGCCCTGAAATTGTACGCCCCAGCGCCGAGCGTTTCCGCGTGAGGTAGGGATGGGAGTGCGGATAATTTTGTCGATAAAATTTGAATGGTGTGTTATGGCCTTTATGTTTAGGTTTTCTAAATTTTGACAAGTATTTTTTAACAAAATTGAAATTAGTTTAAAGATTATAGGTAACCCTAAAACTTAAAAAAAATATTTACTCATGGTTAACAATAACATGGTTAGCTGTCTGATATGTTTTCTAAAATAGGAATAGATATTGAGGACTATAAGATACAGGTATTTTCATGAATGTATTCATTACATGTTTAAAAAGATATATGAGTTAACATAATAAATCTATTTAAACTAGCACGGCAGATTAATATCAAATAATTTCCCACTTCCATTGAACAAGACCGATATCGCAACATACAGTTACCGGCTGATCCCGATTTAAGATACCACATGAAATAAAACCGCCGCTTCAATACCAAGAAACAAACTAAACCATTCTATTTAATCAGTAATCATTCATATATTCACGTACATAAGTAGAAATATTCCATTGCTATTGATTACCACATCAAAGAGACGCGATATACAGCTAATTTATCGAATACCTTTTTAACCAACCGACGTTTTTTGTAACCATTTGCATACAGTGTGCAGTAATGATTATAAAATGGCGTAAAAGACCGATAAGGAAGACAATATGCATACTTGCATAATTTTAAGTGGTAGGTCTGTATTTAGAATCGCGGAAGATATAAACTATGCTCGTGTAGGTAGTAAAGGTTCTTTAGGTAAATTACTTGTTTATTACCTGAGGCTAAAGTACATAGATAAGTGTGAGTTTAAGACAATTTTTAGTATTTTTTTTTTTACCAACGGAATATCACATTTGTATGTTTCCATCAACTATGTTTTTCACAAGAGCTCTCTGTATATAAGTAGTGAAAAATTTTTTTTTTTGTTACCCATTGACATTATCTTCTTATTACATTGAATGGACACTTCCGCGCAATATTTCTCGGTTTCTTTCAATTTTCATCACACCCATTTTCATACATTAATTCCCAAGATTTTCTACTCCCACCAGTTTTTCGAAAAAACCAACACGTGCAAAACGGAACTGGTTTACAACCTGGTCCGTTCAGTTTTTGCAATTACATAAATTAATAAACTTTGCCTAGTTAAAGTGTGAGATCATCATGCAACGCATATATTAATAATATAGGTATGTATTGCATATGTATGTACATTGGAAACGATATGTGCGGTGTAGGAGTCAATCGACTGAGAAATTTCTAGATGTTCGGTTTTCTTTATTTAGATAAGCCCGTGCTTAGAATGTTTGCAGATGCAATAATATTACCTACACAAATGAATGCCGCCGTATTATACTGAGTAAATCAGACATTTGTAAATTATTGACAAGTAGACGAAAATACATTGTCATTCTTTTGCAGAAATTACTTAATCGGGATATTTAGTTACAATGTTTCCATTGTCTTTAATTATTTGTTAAGTTTTATTGACAAATTATAAAGGATTCAGTGGTTTGCTAATAAATTAAAAATGACAAAGATCAATGTTACCTACAGTTATTTTATATCAAGTAGGTACGATACTTAATACAAATCTGAGACTTAATTTTGTTTTTGATAATTTTACACCCAATATAATTCAGCAGAACCATGAAACACATTAGAATAGACACTGCACAGTCAAGTATCATAACAATGATATGCACAAAGGTGCAATGTTAGTCCATGCACTCATCTGCAGCATTTGTAGGCTACACAAATACTTAGAGCACTCGCCTAGTAGTCTCAATTGAGAAATCGGATGCGTACAATGACATTGTCAAATAGGATGTGAATGCAATGGTATTTTATTACAAAACTTTACAAATAAGTAAATAACATACTAGCCGTTTTCCCGCGGTGGGAACTACTGCCCACATCGAGAAAAAAATATAGCCTAAGTATAGTACTAAGTATACCTACTTGGAAAGAGTGTAGCTTTCCAACACAGAAAGATTTTTCAAATTGGTTCAATAATTTCGGAGCGTTTAGGGTATAAACAAGCAAATAGATTTTATTACTTAAATTGAATTCAACATTTAAACAATACAGATTTATTATTATTTTAAAAAAATATTTTACTAATTAATTTTCTGTCTACAAAAAATCTATCGATAAAAAATGACATTGTTTCCCCACCCTAAACGAAGTACGGATACAAGACATTTGTTTCAGTAGCTACCCGATTTCACTCCTTCTAGCGGGGCACCGAAAATAAGCGGCTCGGTGTTAAATCGACTCACAAATTACTTTTTCCTACTTTTAGAAGGGTACATTAGTAAATATTGCGTGATTACTAAATGATAAATGTGGATAATTTTTGAATTTTTAATGGTAAGACATGGATTAAGTTGTTCCTTTTTAGTTTGGGGTAGTGTCTTAATGTTGTTCGGTTTTGTTTGATTTTAGAGTAGATATAGCTGTCAATTGACGAGTAGGGTGATGTCTTTTTAATGTTACGTATTGGATTTTTTGTAAAAAAACAGTTTAAAAACATTAATTCTTTGTATCCTAAAGGCTCCGAAACGACTGAACAGAATTGAAAAGTCCTTTCACTGTTGGAGAACAACATTCTTACCGAGTTAGAGCTAGTTAGAGTTAGAGCTATATTTTATCCAGGTACGGGCAGCAGTAGTCATTAGTTACAAAAAATGGCTAGTATCTAACAAAGCATTAGTTTTAAGAATGTGGATAGGAAATACCCATGATTATTTTCAAGAACGAATCTTATTATAACCGTTCAAAATCAACCTGAATAGCATGGTTTATTCTCCTCAGAACTACTTAGAAATGCTTAAAAATATACGCAAAAAAGCCAGCTCTTACAATCCGTCGTTCCTATTCTACCCCGTCCAATTCCTTGACGTAAACTAAATTTTCCGATAGTGAATGGTTTCAAGATGGCGGCCGGTCCCCATGTGCAATGTGTGTGTGTGTGTGTGCTTGTTATCCAGTCACTCTTTCTCGAATATTTCCCATTCGTTTTGACAGGCGTAGCGAGGACAAGCATAAAGGTGTATGTGCACATTTTTTTCGAGTTTTTTTTAAATATTTTAATAGATGTTTTGCTTGTATTTTGAAACGATAAAATTAAATTTGAATTTTTTTGGTCTAGTTTTTCAGAATAAAACGGCTGAAATCGTCTAAAAAATTGGTGTAATGTAATAAAAAAAAAATCTAAGTTAAGATTTTGTCTGTCTGGGCGTGAACATTTTGTAAACTGCTATAGGTATGTACGGTAAAGTAAAACACTAAGTAGAGACTATAATGTCGCTTGAACCACCAAAGACAAACAGTTAAAATACTCGTAAATAAACAATTCCATTCACATCCCCACTAAATAATTAACCTAAATTCGAAGAAGTAGTAAAATAATACATTAATAAACATATGTTTTAACTGAGCTTCACCCATAATAATAATAGGTAATTATTACCAAGTTTAATTATTAATAATGATTGAATTATGTATATGCGATTTGACTTGGCACGCACTGTTGACGTGACTACGAATTGTGACAGCCGTAAATAGGGGTTTTTAGGAGAAAACCATTAAAAGAAAAATTAGGTAACACAATATGATAATTTTATATTTTGTAAGCCTGTGCTATTGTAGTGAAATGTCCTCTTCACTGTATATTTTCCAATACATATATTAATATATAATTTATTGTCAGATGCCAAGTTTAGAGAAAAAAAAGTTTTTTATTTCGATTAAAACATTTATTTTGTCTTTAAAATCTAAGTTTTAGAGATAGTAAGAATTGAGACTAAGAAGTTCTATATCAAATTAAACAAATAGCATAGGTTTACGAATGATAAATTAATTAGTAATATTCTCCTTTTAAATAAATCTCATGTCTTAAACATCGAAGTTCATTTTTAGCATAAGTTTTTACGAAGCTTCACCAAAAACGCTAACCAAATTGAAAGTCATAATTTTTCACGAACCTCCCTACACTAGAGGCTCAACTCGCGTGCTCTCAAGGGTTGCTTGTTAGCCGACAATACAGTTCTGCGGCTACCAAATTATTATTTACTATATGCTTAAACGATTATGCCTGCCTCTAGTTACGAAGAATTGTTAAGAAATGGCACTAACGAGGTAGAGCTGGGAGTTTATCGATATCGGTGGAGATTGGTTGACAAGTAGAGGTGGGCTATGGTTATTTTTCGTTTATCAAGCGAAATTAAAAAAATAATGAAGCTTTTGCTGTGCCTCAATTTTTTGATTTTATTCTTTTTATCTATCACTGGCTGTTTTCCTGCAATTTTACCCATGTCCCGTGAAAACTATGCCTATATTACACCGGAATAATTTAGCTTTACAAAAGTGAAAGATTTTTTTCAAATCGGTTCAGTAGATTTGATGCGTTTGGGATACAAAACAAACAAACATAATGTTTGTTATTTTGATTTATTCCCGAGGTACTTTATTTCATAAATAGATAACTTCTAACTCTTTACCTTTTCTAACAATAAAACGCCAGCCACAATTAAAATGAGAAAAAAGCAGTGAAATCTACTAATGAACGCAGAATCTCAACACAGCAAAAATATGAATAGATGGGGGAAAATTTTCCATTCATAAAAGATAATGTCTAAGGAAAAATATAAAAAGAAATCTAAATACGAAACTAGTCATAGAGGTTTTAAACCTTATTTCGACTTCGTTTTATTTTTGTGTAAAAAAATTCACCCCTGAAGAATAAAGCACGTAGTTACCTATATAATATAATAAAGAGAAATATTTTTTTTTGTTAGTTTGTACTCTAAAGGCTCTAAAACTACTGAATCGATTTTAAAATTTATTTCAATGTTGCAATTTACCCCGGTTGGGGCAGTAGATACTACGGGACGCTGGTGTAACTTTTAGAAAATTGATACCTAGCAAATAAGAAAATGTTAATTTCTAAGCAAAAATAGAAAAAAATACAAAACTAGCCTTAGGAGTTTGAGTTCCTTTTAAATGAAGACAAAAAAACTAGCCATAGAGGTTTTAGTTCCTTTTTATATAAACGTATTTTGTGTTACTGTCAAAATGTTCGCCCCCAAAGAATAGAGCACGTACTGCAAAATATAAAGAAAAGGCGAATGTACTTGGCAAGGGGTAGCGTGGGGGTGAACTTACCCCTATCTCATTTTGATGCGTCAGACATGACAAGTGTCAAAAATTTACTAAAAAAACTGGTAGTCGTGACGGTATTTTGAGATACGATATTTATTTAGGTGTCGTAGTGATTTTTAGTTTTAGCTTTCACTGTTATAGCTGTAAATTAGTTGATCTTAAAATGATTCTGTTTTATTGTTATATTTCTAAGTTTCAGAATTTTTTATAGACATATACTTTTGTATATGATAGACATTGTCAAGTAGTAGACTTATATAAAGACATACCTCCCCAAAAGTCGGTCTTTTAATGAACACTTACAAAGAATAAATGATAACTCAACAAGCTCATGGTTGTGGAAATAACCAAAGCCATTACATACAGTTACAGCCATAATTTTAATTCCATTAATAGCCAATTAATCACAGCGACTCATGACTTTACCTATAAAATTGCATGAATAACCGCCATCTACCCCATCCGCCATTTTATTGCCTCACAAATGTACCTCTACTAATCATAAAGCTATAAAATTAATCAAATACAAAACGTAAATTACATAATCACGGGATCGTAACTCCGAAATCACCCCTAAATGTAACAGTTAACCCACTAACCGACTTACTAATAAAACACCAATTTAACCTTGACACAGCCCTAGTTAGCATGCACAGTCTTTCTTTTAAAATCTTACGTATTAATTTGCAAACTTTCCTTCCAAGGAAAAAACAACCCAATCCTGAAAACATTAAGAATGAAAATCCATCTCGCTACGCTCATAGATAGAGATTCGTTTTTCAAAAATGAAAAATTCTAACATAATATTTCTTAAATTGATATCAATACTTAATTTCAACCTTCGGAGTTCGCACTAAAGTTCAATATCAATGCCAAAAATAAAGCACTTAAGGCATTCTGAATTTGAATAAGTTATTTAGCACGTGGTTCTTGTGACGACGTTCGCAATTTGAGTATAAATTAGAACACTTATCTCGTCGCGGTACTATCTTCTTTCTCCGTCTCACATCGGGTTTTGGAGCTCGCTGTCTCTTTTTCACCCCTTGTCAAGCAAGCGTAGGGGTGTCAGCCGCATCAAGTGAGCTTTATCGATATTTCCAAGATAATACTCAAACGGCGACGGGGTGGCTTATGAATAGTAAAATGATAAATGTAAGCAATTTCTGAGTATAGACTGCTGTGTATCAAGACGAATAAGGTGAGGTATATCGATCACTGGGGTGTTTTTTGTCGTCGAGGCACTACTGAAATTCCATAGTGTAGTAGGGACGGTTAGTTGTCTTGGAGAATTGTATCGATGTCGATGTTTTGGTTAAGCGCGGTCCGCTCTGATATTTAATTTAGCGGCGGAAGCAACAGGTTATTAGCACGGAGCTTTCCCGCCTAACTTTCCGGGCGTTCACTTTTTAAATTCCTCTCTTTCCCTTTCTAATTGGATTGCCTTCTCGTTTTCCCGTGAATGAATGAAACTTGTTGCTTGCTGAATCATTTCGCATTTATTTAAGAGTTTTTAAATGTGTGTCATTGCATCAGGCGAGTGCTCGAGCGTCGGACCTGAAAATCGATTGCTTCTCGATTTGATAAACCGATGGTGTCACTTTGAACCGAATTTTCGTATCCCCCATTATCGTTTAACCGTAAAACTTATTTTAGCGTATAATTTTATGCATGACGGGCTACCCTTTGGGCGTAAAAATTAACACGTTCGATGGTTAATAATTTTCCGCTCATTAGTTCTATTGAACCTCTTCTGTGATGTTACCTTTATATTTTTATCATAACAAAAATAATAAAGGCGACCTCATTTATTTCTTCGTGAAATACCTAACAGACAAAAGAATTGATGTACAAAAGGAAATCGTCTAAACGATATTGCTTACCCGATATGATATCTCATATTGTGACAAATTGCGAGTCGTATCCTCGTATCAAAATTCACATTTTAACCAAGCGCCGTCTACCTACGTATAGCTTCACAGTCATACGTGAAACGAAGCCCACACCATATCTTACTCTCGAACACACGAATCTACATACATAAATATATTTCTATTCACCACCCAATACATTTTATCTATGTTACCGTTGCCTTACTAGAAATTCCAACTATGATGTAAGGGCACATCACTATTGTACGTACATTCCAACTAGACTCTTATTGACATAAAGACAGATGTCAATTTGGTTTGGCAGGCGTGATTCTGTTAGTGCGAGATTGAAGTGGATCCGCGATCGAGTCTCACGAGGTATTCTCAAGGGGTGAGCGTAGTTCTTGCGCTTAGATATAAAGAAAGGTAGATACTTATGAAATTCGAAGGAAAAACCACCCTTCCCTATACTTACACAGCGCAGTCGATTCGGTTTTCGCCGAGGAAATTGTAGCGTAGTTTGAACGGGACATTCGCTCACCGTACGCCGCATAGAGACGACGATTTTCTCAAATTTCCTTCGGGACGCGTCTCTTGAAAATTTGTCTTTGAATTTCTTTTTTTATTTGACTAGTGTTCGATTTTTGAGTGACGCGGTTTTTCTTTAATTTACTTTTTGTTGTCTATTCATTTTTTGCTTTATTTTCAGTGGCAAAAATATTTTTTTAAAGTCGCGCCGCGGTAAAATTTAGACTTGAAAACTTTGCCGGTCGCCGATGAGGTAAGATTTTTTTCAATAGATATGAAATTAATATTATTTAAGGCCAAATTAGAATATTTTTATATTTTCTACGGAAATGCCGGAATTTGCGTTTTTTGCCCTGTGCTTTAAGAGTTTACGCTTAAGCTCGGGAAAGTTTTGCCGGTAACCTCACCTAATCGGCGCAACGATGCCGCGTAATTAAAAATGTGTTCGCAAGTTTATAACTTAACATTTTTTTTTAAATATTTATGATTATTTAAAATACTGATGAGCCTTAATGCTGCTATAAAGACTACATTTTTTAATTTTGATTGCGACTTCGACTAATCAATCTTCGGCGTCATTTTTTTGTAAATTTAAACTGAATTTCATGTATTGAAATCGCATGTATTACCCATTTTCGACGACGGACATCGGATAGTAGCTTTTATTTTATTTTAGGAACGAATTGTAGAATTATGTGGACTTACTGTTTCGTTCTGCGTTCATACTTTTTGGTTCTCTCTTGTGAAAAGAAGATACGGAATGCTATGAAACGGACATAGTAGAGGTAAATTTTTCATACTAAACCAACGGCTTTAAGACTATTGTAAATATCTTTTTTATACTAAACCAACGACTATAAGACTACTGTATATCTAATAAAATAATGTTGTACAGACATGATCCTCCTCTCACATGTACCTATCACGAATATTTTAAAAAGTAACACAGCTATCGAAATGGAACCAGCAAGTTAATTTAATTCGTACCCAACAGATCATAGACTACCGGTACGCCTAATAGACAACTATTTTGACTAATTGAGCATTCAAAATGACAGAGAGGCGTGACTGCTGTCAAAAATGACGTTACAATGACGAAATGTCATGAATGACGGTACGTAGGCGGGACTAGAAACTTGTCATATTAATGCAAGTGACATTTTCTTGATGTAAAACCGGGTTTTGATAGTTAAGAGTGGTGTAGATGACTTTATTAGTCGCCGTATTTTTTTGTAAGACTATGCTTTGATAGCGACTTTGTCTACCTATATGGAAATTAAACATGAGTTTCAATGACGTAGTACAAGTAGAGTAACTTATATATTCACTTATACTTTTTTGGTCGAAATATCATAATCACTCGCATTGCCTTACGATTTTTTCGACATTTTAAAATTGATTCAAATGTAGATGAAATTCGAGTTAGTGAATCGGTTTTTTAGGACTGTTTCTAAAATAGGGTTACGATACAACTTTGGGTATGTTACTACATAAGGGTTCCGACTTTGTGAAACTTGATCCTTGTTTCAAGTATTGACTACCTAAGTACAGTTAAAATATGGCTACGGCCTGTAATATTGGGATTACATTGTTCATTTGAAATATAGTTTCACCTTTTTCTAATAAGACTAATACTACCAATAAGACATAGCTAGAGAAAATCGCGAAAAAGAATGACGCAAATTCTATTAAATAAATAATTTCACTTTGAAAGAAAGGATTGGATAAATCTATCTTTAGGTTTCAATAACTTATGTACTGTTGATTTATTTTTTGAAACAGGCCCATACAAGCGAATTAAAAAACAAAGTTCTATCCATCAATCTCCCTAAATACATACAATACCGTACGTCACATCTACCTAACTACCAAATCCGCTCAGTTAGTTAAAAAAACCAATATAAAAACGCACGCAGAGATAATCACGTATAAATATTAACTAGTGACGCGACCCGGCTTTGCGCTGAGGTAATTTGCAACTGACAGATATCCGATTTTGTGAAAGGTTTTAGAGATGGTCTTTTGTTTATGGGAAAGCGGTGGAAATTTAGTTTTTAGTCTCCTTAAAAGGTCTAAAGTATAATAAATATGAATAAGCGTTTTAAATATCGGAAGCTAAAATGAGTTTTGAGCTTGATATTTTATTTTAATTATGTTTTTTTTTTGTATTTTTATATTTAAAACACGGTAGCCGTAGTAAGTTATCCGATATTTTATTTAATAGCCGTTGTCATAGTTCTGCAGAGACAAATTACAAATAATAGGCATATTTAATCACGTGGTGTCCTTTTTTATGTTTTCTGAACATTTGGTTTCATTTCATTTAAATGGGAACTTGCTTATTAAGCCGTCAAACGTTTAACGCATTAAGTTGATAGCTAACAGCCCTGCTGTCAATTAAGTTCGATGTAGTGACTTACTTTAGAAAATAAACATCTAAGAGGAAGAAATAAATTTTGAGATTCTTTTTAAATGAGGAATAGAATCGGTTCAGTTATTCGTATCCGATGCAACTGAATCTTAGTCTTAAAATTCTATTATGAATCAAAACCTCGTCGTTGAATGATAAATTACACGGGAACACAATGTTTACTCTATTCCTGAATAAAACACGGCAACTTTATTTCCATCTAAACAACCTACTTACAAAGCAAAATCGAACGGAACACCTATCACAAAATAATATCGAATCTCCATACATTATACTATTGATGGGGTGAACGACATATAATTTATATACCTACCGTACGTATAGCCGATAGTTGGTTCCACCCCCGTACCTTACAACCCTCCGACGCATGTACCTATATACATAATATATACATGTGAGTAGGGTTGAGGACAAAATCGATAGGGCTAACTCCTTTGTAAACCAACGGCTTTGCACGATTTTTGAACTGTCAACTTTTTTTTTCGGCATTCGGAATTTGATTTTTTTTTCGGGTTACCACGTTTTGATTTTTAACAGTGTCAGTGAGTGATAATTGATTTTTGCACAAGTAAAATATTACTAAATATTCATCTATAAATTAAACTAAGTTTATAGCAAAAAAGCAATTTTTGATTCATCTAAACACACTTGGAGAATTTTAGTATCCTCATTTACATCATTATGCTTTTAGAAATATAATAATGTAGGTAAGTAACATTAATATTCAAAACACTGGCAGATTGTTTTACTGCCTATTCAAATGTGTATAAAATCGAATTACAATTAACACAGAGGAAACTGCATTGTATCACATTACTTCAAGTACCATAAAAGTTAATTATATTTTATTACCTCTATCGTAAGCTTAATTTAAGTACATAACTAAGTGTTCAAAAGGTCAATATTACATAAACAAACATACTTAATAACTTGTAATAATAATAATAAAGTACACTTATTTCTGATTAAGCTATAATCAACAGTATTATTACTGTTTTTAAATTTAATAGCCCATTTATTGATGGCAATCATCTGAAAATTAAACAAGCGATATATTTTGCTCTTAAAATTATTTTAACAGTCATCGAACAAATTAACCCTACGATGACAACGCGAACTCGTAATGGGAACTCCTTCTTTTGCGTCGGTAAAATACGGTTATTATGACCATAGCTGTCAGAATTTTTTTTTTACAAAAATATTGGTATTATTTCGAAAAGTGATAGTCTTTGATGTAACTATACCCGACATTTCTCCAGTGAATCATTTCAAATTCAGTCTGCAATGAATTGGTAATAAGTTTTCTGCCGCGACCTTTTTCGCGACATTTACTTGTCGCAGCCAATTACTTAAAAATATTGATCAAAGCCCTCGACTGTTCAGTGTGAGAACATGGTAAGACTATTTAATTATTTTAAAACAACTCAACGTCAGTATTTTTTACACGTCCCGGTTAATTTATAGCATGACCAAACGGGGAATCGAACGCATAGTTATTTATTTACCGGTGAAGAGGTAGGATCATAAAATTTTATTTTGTTGTTTGTATTTAAAAGATGCCTAATAAAGAAGTTGTTTAATCGACTATGATCGCTACCGACGATTATCGAAAACTTCGAAAATCGAATCTTGAAAGCCTTTTTATTTTACTTTGAGTATTTATTGTTCATCATGTTAAATAGTTGGTTGTTAAAACTTAATTGTCTATGACAAGAACCATGTTTCGTGGTCATTTGATTCTTTTCATTGCTGTAAGTTAATTAAGCTTATTGTTATTAATGATTTAGCTTAATTTAAAAGATAACTTATTGGATACTTTGTATTTTACTGACGTCTTTCAGCCTTACTTATAAAAATCAACAAATCATCTTCTAAGCATTGTTTTAAGTAATTACTACTTAAAGCCTTAAGAAGTGATTAAATTATTTTGACCTATAAACGTTGCTTAAGCATGTCTTAAGTAATGAACAGATAATGACATAAAAACATACTAATTTCTCAACACTACCGGAATGTTGGTAGCTTAAAAAAATATTTGTCATCAAAACGTTGTGTAATGGCAACAATGGCATCCGTAAAATATAAAATTAAAAAGTTGAGCTGTCAATAAACCGGAAATGAAAAATCAGCTGGTAAGAATCCAGCCATTTTGATAATTAGCGGGTTAAACAAGGGTGTGAGGCTACTTAATTTGACAGCTCATTTAAGACATTGCTAAGAAAATGATTTATTTCAGCCACGTTTATAAGTAAGATTTTTTCTTAAACATCTCTTAAGTATAACTTATTATTTTATAAGTAAGGCTGTTTATCTTTAACATCGGGATATTATCGCATCTTAATTGTCGATTCTTGTTTTTTAACGAAGCCATCTTGAATTAAAGAATGACGCACACACGACGTCCGTCGGTAGTTTAAAGTGACTTGAAGTTAATTGATTAAAAAGAGTTTTCGTACCAAAAAAACTATCAGAAAGACTTTACACGAGATGGAAAATTCCAAATTCTTCAAATACCGAGTACAAGGGAACTAAAATGTGGCCTATTGAATTCGGGGGTAATATTATTATGGCAAACCCCACCCCCGTGTTGTCAATCGATCAAACATGTGCAAACAGTATAGACTTACAATTTCACAAAACGGCCGTAACTCACGCACCAACCCCAAAGAAAAATACACCCTAACGTTTTACAAATATGGTTCAGTTTTCAGTGACGAAGTTCCCATGCCCAATGTCTCGGGTTTGCAATTTGGACATATTTCTCTTGTACATAGGAGTCATGGAAGCTATGGTAAATGTATTGACAAATATATCAAGTAACAGTTTCCATTAGGATATTGTTTATATCAATTTATGAAAGCACTCGAGTTGTCTCGATTCTTAGAATCGATTGAGTTATGTATGTGTTTAGTTTTTAAGGGTTAGGTAGGAATATAACCCTCTTTTGCATGGGTAACAAGTACGTAAGTGTAATTTTTGAAAGATTTTTTATTTTACTTTGAGTATTTATTGCTCATCATGTTAAATCCTAGTTGGTTGTTAAAACTTAATTGTCTATGACAAGAACCGTGTTTCGTGGTCATTTGATTATTTTCATTGCTGCTGCAGCTTAATTTAAAGTGAGTGAGTTTATAGTGTGCGATTGATTTGAATTGGTGTTAAAAATCCGATTGATTCTTATTGGTTTCAAATTATAGTAGAAAAAACAAGTAGAAAACAAGATATAAAACAAAGATAGTAATAGAAATACAAGATACTGAGGTATATTTAATCATTATCATCATCTGCCTAGCCCGTTCCCAATTGTATTGGGATCAGCTTCTGAGGCTTTCTAATGTCATACATCAATTCAAAATGGCGACATTCGCAACCAAGCCAAAAGAAAAATACTAGCACTCTACAAGAAGTTAACCCTTAAAAGAAGACAGCCAACTTTCCGCTCAATAAATATTTTTACAAACACTACAACCTAGACGGTGTTACCATTATTTATCCGAAGTAGAAAGGCGATACTTTTTAATAGATACCATCACTGTAAAGATAGTGAATTTCAAGATAGCCATCGAATATCGAGTAACTATAAATTTCTCTTTACTTTATTAATTAAACTATCTTGTTTAACGAAGTAATGCTCTTACTATTCTTATTTTACATTTTAACTGACTTCCGACGCGCATAAAACAATCAGGCTGAGTTTTTAAAACGGCTTTTTAGATGGATAGATAAGAAAAACCTTTAAAATAGAATACATTAGTTAGGATCATAAATTATGGACTGTTTTGTAAGGAGTTGTAGATAAATAACAATGTAACTTAGTAAACGATAATGGAGGGTTGTAATTGTACTTTAAATATAAAAAGGAAGCAAACATTAACCAATAAAATTACATTACTATAACACAAATAGAACAAAATGAAATTACCTTAGAAAATCTCAAATGACATTTGAAAAATTCGACTCTAGAAACCATTGGCACTTTGATCACCCGCCATTTCTATCACGCATGCGCACAACACACCTGAAAACTTTGACACTCATTTTTTTATATTTTTTTTATTAAATTTCTAAAAAACTAAAAACTAAATATATTAAGAAACACGTCTGATCACGGTTGTAGTACAATTTTGAATGCGACCTCGTTCCCTGACCTTTATCTCACGTGAATAAATTATGAACATTTTTGTCCCCTCTCGCAGCGAAAGGGTTAAGTTCAATAGAAACTTATGGTTCGTGAATTTGCATATAATTTTTAGTTTATTATTTATGTTTGAAGGGTATTGTGTTGTAACGTTTTCAGGGGGTTGATGTATTGCTAGTATTAATATGGATTACGAAGGTTTGTCCTGTTCAGTTTGGGTTGGGACGAGACAACGGTTTTATCGTCACCAAAGAGTTTGTGTCACTAGATTTTTTTTAAACCGGTAGTTGTTTTTGGCGATTCCTTTTTTGAAACTTGCTTTTTTACGTCAGATAAAACGATATGTTATAGGCCTATATTAAAAGCTCTTCTAAATATTACGACAATGAAGAGATAGTTTGTTTGAACGCGATCTTCGGAACCAGTTGAAAATATCGTTTTGAAAAATATCTATCGAGTGAGACCGCTAGAGGAAGCTAAATTGTAACGTTACCACCAGTGTTACCTAATTCAAATACTGTCTTATTTACTCAGCTAAGAATTTCTAATTAGACTCGATAGTCCTCTCACAAACACAACCCTTCAAATGCTCACCTCATATTATTCACAAAACACAAAACGTGACTATTATTAATATAATATGAATAATAAAACTGATACGATCGCATTTCTTATTATCTATATTTATATTAAAATCTACCACAATATGTCCGATGAGCCGGAAGTCTGATCTTTTGTAACAGACGTTCTAACCCTTTTTGGGAACCGATATCTTGAAATTATAGGGGTTTTGTCTATCTTTTGTGCATCCCTAATATTTAATATTCTTTTGGTAGTGTATGTGGGAAGTTATCTTGAGAACGTAATCTTGGTTTTTTAAATTGAAAAATATTTAAGTTACCACTAAAACTATTGCAAAAATATTTATCAAGTAACAAATTAGTCACTAAATTGTCATATTTTAATCGTTGCATATTATTTTATTCTTTAGTATTATAACATACCTAATTACAGAAGTTAATTTAAATTGCAACCCCTTTTTGATAAACGAATTTAAGCGCCAAATCTTACCTTCGACCCGTTTGGCGCTTAAATTATTACAAAACCCTAAAACAATCTAACGCCATTTCAAACCAAAACATCATTCAAAAATAAACACACTTACACGCATTTCAAAAACCCACAATTCTAACAAGTTCTCAAATATTTACTCAATGAAAAAAAAGCACAATGCACGCTATTATAGGCAATCATCATAGTTACTATAGATTATAGATAAAAAAAAAACTTTGCAAAAAGCCACTACAACAAAACAAACATTTCACGGGTCTGTGGCAAAGAAAAAAAAACCCGTGTCTATGCACAAGGGGCCCTTTTGTACAGAATTTGACTATCTATTGTTTAAAATACTGATTTATAGGCTATTAAACCCTTTCTATTAATGTATGTATAGATAAATTTATGCGCATTATTCCTTGTAAAAAATTGTTAGTTATATTTTATCTGTGGTGTAACAAAGGTGTTTTTTTTTTTTATAACAGGGGTGCGTTTGCATGTGCTAAGACACACGACGATGACTTGAAAGTTATTAATATAATCTAAAGGGGTTTAAAACGTAAAACAAAAGATGTAGAATGACCATAAGTTGTAAAAAAGTCGGATACAAGAAAAACATTAATATTTTTTATTACTCATAACATTTTATTCGAACACGATCTGATAAAGTTTTACGACAATTTTTATGAATAAAATACTAAATTAGATAAAATATAGTTTATTGTGTAATAAAATGGCCTAATAGCGACAAAAAACGAACTCTTTGACAGAGACAGCAAAAAATGCAGGGAGATAGTTTTTGTTGACAAACCTTTGAAATATAAGTGCCATTAAAATGGTTTTTGTTAGCATCAGGTAGGTGTTTTATAGTGTGAAATATTTTTTGAACTTACCTGTACACTCGATACTCAACACATATTTTAAATTAAATTAAAAGTAACATCATAAGTAGCAATTAAACTTTCATTTCGTCTCAGTTTATTCTTTATCATCAAGCTATCTGCTAACTCTAAATTACAACCATGGCACAACTTCATTAATCAACCATTTTTGTGCACCTAAAACATTTGCCTCAACAAAAAAAAAACAATATCTAGCAAACCTATCTGACTTAAAAAAACAAAAGCATCACTTAACAGGAAAAAAGAAGGTTTATTTTAAAAGGCAATGCCCTACTTCCGAAGGCAATCCCGGACAACTTTCACCTATTCCCGTGTAGGAAAACGAGCTACAAAACTAACGTCCCTGAACTGAGTAAATGGCGTGAGAAAAAAGTAATTTTCATTCATAAAACCATTTTCTTAGAAGCGTGCGATAAGGATAGATGTACTGTATCAATAGAGCGCCGTCCCTGTTTCGCGCACTCATTTTTAATGCACTTTCCCTGAAGAGGTTCTTTTATACTTCTTTTTAAGAGTTGCAGGAAGAACGTGTTTTTTTTTACTTTTCCTTTTGAGACGGAATTCCGCCTTGACTTTGTGGAGTGATGTCAATAAGTTTAAGCGTTTAACGCCTCGGTGCAGATGTTACACTTTGCAACATATTAATTAAGGAATTAGGAGATACATTTTTAAAGGAAATTATTGTACCCGGTTTTAGGAAATTAAATAATCTTGTAAAGAATGAACTAATTTCGAAGACAGCCATAAATTATAGGATAGTAGTGTTAGTTTATGCAGATGGCAAAAATGTAGGTAGCTAGTTGCCTACTTTAAAATTGTGCCACGAATTACTATGACCCACTAACATGCAAAATCACAGGACATTAGCCGCATCATGCACACTCAATAAAGTCCTATTTAAATAAACCAATCAATTGTAACGATTTTAGAATATCGATTTTAATCCTTTGAGTGGTACTCGATTCAAAGGGATGCTACCGTTGTCCTCATTGTGTCCTTGTAATTTATTGTCACCCTAAACATGTATGGGATGTTCTAGTTTTTTTTGTCAATAGAATGGGTCATATTTTAACTATTCGACTTTTCGATAGGAGTAAAATATTTTGTTGTAGATTTATTGCGGTAGTTTGAATATCTGTTGTTTGTATGTAAATGTATAACAGTCTATAATAATTGTTAGACTTTGAGCTATAAGAAAAACTAATTTAGATATATAGGATATCTGCATATAGAGTGTATTATACCACCAAAATAAGCACCCTTATTACCGCAACCGAACAATATTATTTCCAAAAAATACACAAGGACCCAAAACTCGCAAAATACCTGATAACCAAAGAAACCGAACCGAAAACTTTTTCCAAGTATGTTATAAATAAAATAACGTATTCAGAAGCTTCGGATGCTCAACTTACGACTGCTAAAGTTGGGAAACCACTCCAGGAGTCGGCATGAAGTTTTACCAACAATATATTTGTCTGCCCGACAACCGTATGTCGGTTAAAGTGGGGGTATGTTGAAGAGCGGAGCGAGTAGCGGGTAATGACTCAAACTTCTTATCGAATACATCATAATGTTTCTAAAGCTATATGTTCTGTTCATGGGCTTACAAAAAACTAAACAGCCAATAATTCTGAAACTAGATCATGTTCTTATTGTAAGCAACTAGGCAGAGAGCATTATAATTGACATAAATATTTTGATGGTAGAAGTTACAAAAGAAGTCCAATACAATACGGTACAAGGCCTCTATCAAGACGGCTCCATTTTAAGGCGTTGTATGGATGGGGCTTATACTTATTAAAGTATAAAAACATCATACCTTAGTATTTCGTCTACTAATATCACAGATTGACTCGCTCCCGCTACATCTCCGCTCGTCTCACCTCCGTCAAAGTTTCGCAAAAGGCAAACAGACATACACCGGACTTAGCTCCACCACTTCACGCAAACATTTTTGTGAGTAAACTTTAAATATCATAATATTTCACGACTTTTGCGAAAGTTGCCCCATTTTAAAAGTTTCGAGTTTTTTTTTGTGTGAGTAAAATCATTTTCGTGTACGAAACTCAGGGTGTATTTTTCTCTAAAACTTATGAGAACGTTAAAAGGACTTCATGAGATTTGTTCATGGAATTTATTTTTTAAGGCAAACAATTATATTCTCACTCTTTGTTCTACTTAAATGAAAGGAAAACTGATGCTTGTCTAGATCCAAATCTTCGCACCAGGAGTCGGTTTGAATGTCCCAAACAGGCCACTACTTAGTCATACACTATACAGAAAATATTTACACTTTACATAATAAGCATTAATTACCAACCTTAGTCCATGCGGGTTAACTTTCGAACTGTATTAGGATGAATGCTATGAAGAAACAGTGACAAGAAGCACCACAATATACCCTTTACGTAAAGAATAGTAAGTATTTCTATTCAAAAAAGCCCTTCTTGTACACTTAGATACTTCTTTCCGAAAAAAGACCTAACCCAAGGACTTCCATTACACACATACGACAAACACGCAACCTTAATACAATAAACGCAAACACACACACTTTAAACAATTTTGTACATCACAAAAGTACTTACATAACGTCATCCAATATTACGAAACAAAATAATATTCTTGGGAAAAAATTGAAACCTTCATATGTAAGGAAAATAGTAGAATAAAAGCGTGTGTGAGGAATCGACTGTTTCCTTACGTTTCTTTGGGTGGCGTTTGACAAAACAGCCCCCTACCTCCCCCGACATATGCGAGTAACACATTATCTATCACGGAATAAGAATAGCTGGAGTTGACAAGAAATTGTGACTACATTTTTTTGGAGGGTAGTTTTTTTTTAATTTTTTTGTTTGTGATAGTTTTGGCTGGAAATACTATAAAGTAGGCTGATAATTGGTCCATGGAGATAAATTTGTCAGTTTGCTGTTTAATTTTGTAATTTTCACTCCAGTTTTCGATTGCTACGCCTTGAGAGTCTGATTGTGAAAAGGACACAAAATTATACAAAATTTTTGATTGCATTTTTCAAACGAATCGATATTATGTAATGAAAATTGATATTCTTTAGGTAGAGTCTACAATACAAGTAATTTATATTTTTCATCATGTCGCATTTTTCTTACTAATCCAAATAAAAATACAGTGGGCGACTCCACTCGCGTCCCTGTTCTCAGCCCGCGCTATATGACACATGTGCGGCATAAAGCGAAGTATTGATCTAGTGCCGACTTTCTGCAAGATAGTGTATCAGACACAACATTGTATTTCTTTTCACTGTTTGAAAAGTTTCTTGAGAAAGGTAGATAGGGTTTAGGTACATTTTGCAAGAAAAATATTAATTGTTGACGAAATGGAAGAATAGCTCAAAACAAAGTGTTCACGCTTGAAAATTGCTTTAACTTTAATGAAAAACACATTTATCAAATACAGTATGTTCCAAAACGCATCCACGACCATCACACATAACTTACACAGAACAGCGCAAAAATAATTCTTAAAAAATTTACACTTCGTGCCAAGAAAATAACATCGAAGTTGGCCGCTTGCGATAGCCACAAACTACTCGGAGGAACCAATAAACGGCTTGTCATCCCACTCTGATGGATCATTATTTTATGCGCCAAACTATCGTGGTATCTCTCTCACACTGGAGGACTGCCAACACAGCGTGGTGTAGAAATTTTCCGTTTCCGTTTTTATTTGAATACAGAATCGCGTGATAATGACGGTGTGAATTTTTATGTGCCGTCATAGTTCAAGATGAACCGAATGTGTTCGGAATTCAAAAGTGGAAGTCCAATTATTCTAGTGGGAGGATGCGAACACCTACCGTTGTTATGATTGCCAAAATGGCGGGAGGTGATACTGTAGGAAGAAAAATGTAGGTACGTAAACTAGGTAGGTACATTTTTCTTTCTATTTCTTTATACTTAATATAGAATTAGAATTATTTATTAATTCGAGTCAAACCTTAAATTATCTTAACGACTTGAACGTTTATCTTATGGAGAAAATATGGTGACACAGACTTTGGAACTATGATTTTATTAGCGGGGAGTATGTCGGCAGTTTGTGCCAAAAATGTAATTGTGTTTTAGCATTATTCAGATTTATTTTCAAATAAATAATTCTGGTTTAGTAATTGGCTTCCAAACTCGTATAATTTCCATAGTTTCTTGCATGAAACCAGTTCACTTAACTAGCGAGTCAAAGCTATTACCTAGAACAATACTAGATAGTTCTTTACTTTCTTAAACATTAGCTAAGACAATCTACTAAAACATACCAAAAAAAAAATTATAAATCCTTACCACATTTTTTTCGCAAACCATCAAAATATGAACTGACGGAGAAAAAAAATAGTAATTTTTCTGCCGCAAAAAATCCGTTACTTTACGTAATATACGACTACCACTAGGCATGCGGTTGACAGGCGGGCTAAAGGATTTATGAACGTTCCCTCTAACGTTTGAAGAAAAAAACCTCGAGTAAAGCATGGCCTGCTTTGTTGTATATATTTATATTAAAATATAAAGTGTTAATGTTTCTTGTGAGATGTTTATGGAACATAGAACTTCTATGATGCAAAAAGAAAAATTGTAATTGAGAAAATTGCGATTCTTATCAAAATAACGACCCCCAAAAAAGTCAGAAACTGTTCATGTTTTTTTGCTAAGAAATGTATTTACCCGAAGTACATTTTAATTCACTATCGAAAAAAATATTTGAAAAAAAAAATAACTTTCAATGTACAAAAAAATATTTTATTAAAAATAACCGTGTTTTAATAGATACCACCACAAAACTAAGCTTTAACAACCCTCCGTAGCTAAAACTTTACCCTTTTTTTCAGGCACAGAATTCATAGCGAACACTAAACTTTTTAAACTAAAGTAGTGGTACCGCCATTATGATGCAAATCTGTCCCAATTAGCGTGGCTCCAAGTGTAGGCCCCGGATGTACTCACATCTGCTAGCTAATTTGCCTAACAATACAAGTTTTTTTTATTAATATTCAAATACATCACCTTTCTATAGAGTCTATGTGATTTTCTAAACAGTAAATCTGTTTTGAACTGGTTTAAAATATGTTTGGTTCAGTTTGAAAATGTTGGTGTTGTTTTTCGTGACATTAAGTGTATTGGATAATTGTTAAATTGAAATAATAGAGTATTGTTTCCAGTGTAAGTTTTAATTGGGTACATACATTATCTTCATATATTATCAATATGTAGCAAAGCAAAGTCTTATACTTTTACAAACCCTTTTCGGCACTAACCTATGTAGAGGTACATATTTGACTCCTATTTAGTGCAAATTTTGGGAACAATATTGTGTGACTATTTAAATTATCTGCTACTCAAAAGGTTTAATTACGTTTAAGTAATTATAAGTAGGTACTCCTAATCAATTAAGTATTTAATTAGTAACAATTTATAGGTATCCTACCTAGTTCGCTACTGCCTTAAACTGAACTATTGGTTCATTGTGACATTCCTAATCCCTATTTAAATAAACAATGAAAATAATTTACCTTATGCAATTACTCAACACGGATTCTTTGGTTTTTACACGTCATTAGAGCTACATGTGATTCTGTAGATTTCATGGAAGTAGATATACTTAGGTAAATGATAAAAAATAAAATAAAAGAAATTATAAAAGCATACATGAATTAATTTAACTCGACTTGTTATCGAAAATAGAACCAAAAATAAAAGTAAAAATTAAATAAAATCTTTTCCCATGATCTCCATAGCATTCTCATTATTTTTACCCAACTGCGTCACGAAAAGGAGTAAGCACATATCATACTTAGGTACGTACCTACATACCTATAATCCGCACTTCGCTTTAAGATATCAAAATGTGACACCAACACAAAATCGAAAAATGCAAATCAGTGTATCAAAAAATCTCAAGCATCAACACTTAACCCTTTAGAGCTACGCAGATAAAGTAGACGCATAAACTCGGGGTACTAAGTACCCCAGCGATAAGCCGTTATAGAGCTATTTCCTAAAAATGGCGCCTGATAGCTAACAGGGTTATGAACACCGATAGAGGATAGGAAGTGTGGCAGTGCGTACATTGGGGGGTAAGAAGTTGGTTTGGGCAAATGAGTTGGTTGTGGATTAGAGAGGGTTAAAAATGTAGGTGTTCATTGGGAGATGGGGTGATAATATGCCCCTTAAGTCGCAGTTTTCAGAAAAATAGGCACTTACATAGTTCTAATAATATATCCTAAAGCCCTAAAACAAGTCTATTCTCTATCACTCCAATTGTAAAGTTTAATCTAGCAAGTCTAGAGCTAACAATACACAAAAATGTCTCCACCCTCTTTAATAAACATGAACTCCGTACAAAAAACCGCCAACGTCAAAATATTAACAGAATATAAGAAATACCGAAAACATTCCAATAATCCTTTACTTTTTAGAGCATCGTATGTCGCCACAAGATTAAATTCCTTACAATATAACTAGTACGCAGAAAATGTACCATCGTCTTTTTAATATCGTATGTTGAGACTTTTTATACGGAATATAAAATATACAATTTCAGCATCTTCAGTGACATTGTGTACCATCCATCTTTTCGGGTTTAGCTTTCCTCCTCTTTCTTCCGCGTACCTCCGTCTCGTTCCAACGGATTTGTAGTTCCCCCCTCCTTGCCGGAGGAGTTAACTCTTTGAGCATTTTTCATTGGAATACGGCGGATATGAAGAAATGTATCGCGTACTCAAGCGTGTTATGATTTTTTACTTGTTTCTATTTTTTTTTGTGTGCGGTGCTGTTATGAAATTCGGATTGGGGAGAATTAGCATATTGTTGTGTACGAGTAGTGTTGTCTTTGAGAACTGTACTTATATTCTGGTTTTTGAAGAACAATCATAGACCCTTTGTCAATTAATAGGTATGATTTTGTAGGCGTATCGTGAGTTATGTAATTTGTTTGGGGTTTCCTTCGATTCATCATAGATCACTAATAAACATGGATTTGGCAACCTGAAATCTTGTCATACTTTATTTTCTAGAGAAGGCCATTTTCTATGACTGTGCTATTAGGTACAAGTTTTAGTTTTCCCTAATAAGTTTGATATCTTGGAAAAAAGATAGGTAAGTATATAGATTTTGTAGTTCTCTACAACTCTTTGTTTTCGGATAGTCAACGGTCAAATAGACTCCAACGACTAAAACACTGGACGTAACTGAACAACAATCACACATTCAATCAGTCACGTATCCCGAATCCTCTCCCTCACGTCCCCCAAACACAGAACGGCGCTTACCAAAAATATTATTCCACATCCGAATTTCAAAAAACGAACACCGAACAAATTCCATATTCAACTGCACCTACCACCAACAATTGGCGCTTATTCCAGTCACAATTCAGTTATATTTGCTGAAGAGCTCGCGATTCCGAGAGAGCTTTAAAAACCATCGATTCTATATTCGAGATTCCGATCACGTTATTCGGTGGCGGCGTAGGACGTGCATCTGCCATCTAGCGTAGACAGCCGGTACTATTATAGAGTTAACGTGGTTTGAGTCTTACGTGCCCAGTAACTAAGAGTTTAGCTTTGTAAGCACGTTGGGTTACGCCGTGTGTTGGTTAACTGATGTGCGGTGCAGACGGGCAGGTTACGGCTAAGATATCCTATCTTACTCTCCAGACCACTCATCCGTCATCTACAGCCATCAGCATAGGTGTTGATCTCGAATCACCCACGTAATCCTAATTCTCTACTACATCATAATCTTTAGAATCCTAAGGACCGGTTCATATGCCAGGCGGATCAGGGACCAAATAGATCACGCTGTTTTTTGGAGCTAAGGTATTTTCTTATCAGTTCAGCAACTTCTACTGTAAACTGAACATCAAAATTTTCTACAAACATCTCTACTAGGATTTTATAAAGGATTTACCCTGCTGGAACATTACCTAATGTTTTACAGATACCACGTTTTTCAGCAAAAACCGTCGGTGTACATCTCCTATGTTTCTATGCATGATTCATAAAACAGTACTCAACGGTGATGTAATATCATAAAATAATTGTAGATAGGCGTTATTTATAGATAATGTATTGGCCACAATTTATATTCAATACACTGAAGCTATAATATTCGTGACGGCCTATCATGTTACTTTGACTAAAAATAGGCACTATGTATTAAGCAATAGAAGTCATTATTGCGCAGAAGATGTTGATGATGTTATTCTTAAGAGAGACAGAGGTGAATATTTGAGAGCTGATTTTTATAATATGATGATAATAAAAGGTTGTTGCGTACTGCTTAAGTGTCTTGGACATTCACAGCGCATTTTGCAACTGTAAAAAGGTTTACGACTCCTTGCACCTGAATGCCTAATGAAGCTGCAAACAGTCTAGGTATGTGCCTTACCGTTTGTAACGGCTAGGAAATTGTAGACTGGATTTAAAGTATGGTGGACTCTCGCATTCTCAAGAAAATTGTAGAGGGTCCACAAATGATGGATAAAGAAACAAAGAAAGACATTATAGATAAAATTATAAGAAAAGTAAGGATTGGAGATTCTTGACCAGAAACTACTCAGTTTTATCGTTGATCCTTGGAGAAACACGATGTTACTATTCCTACTAAAACAACGTGCGAAAAGAAACTACAGCAAATGCACATTCGACATGAAGATAACGTTACTCCAAAGACAGAAACCCTCAAACTACTTCTCAACCATCAATAAAAACAACTCAAAACCCACATAGCAACTCGAATGCAAATCATAAAACCAAATATAAAGGAGTCTACAGAATCAGTAATGTGTGGTAAAGAAAACATGGCATTACCATGAGGTTCGGATGCCAATCTGCATGACGGGCGGCATTCGTATTTACCCAATGAGATAGGATAACACAAATGTATTGCTCATATACTGCCTGATTATGGCACGTGATACAGAAAGCTGGGATTTGTAGAAGGAATTGATTTTTCTGGGATGTAGATGCCTGTTGTTGAAAATTTTGATTAGGTCTGGAGGCTAGTGTGAGTTGTTGGTTCGATTCTTTGGGCCTGCTCTGGACTAACATAATAAAACAAATATGTGGTAAGATATTGTGAATTCTGGTTATGACTGAAACGTAATAGATCTACATATTTGAAGTTCCCTTTTCATCCTCTCAGAAATTTTAAAATTAACTATAATCGTTAGAAAGGACGACAGCATTCGTTAGCGACAGCCTTTAAAATGAGTTCATTAAAATATATGTAATTCTAGATATTATACGGACTTTAGTAGGTGAAAATAGAAAATCTAAGAAACATTTTGTTAATAACAACTATGACGGTTATACGATAAATACTATTCTAAAATTCAAAAAACATCACGCAAACATGAAAGTTTATTTACGTGAACGACTTTTCATTACAAGCAAGATATTTTTCGCATAAAACATGTTTACGTACATTTCGTCATAAAAACAGTGCCATAACCCGACTTTGCAATGACAAACGCAAACCTTAAAAAAGGTAAACAGTGGGTAAACAAACATGGCTTTAAAATAATCCAGAGAGAACACACGCGAGATAAAATAATGAAATATGAACTTTTGAGAATACACTACACTCGAGTTGGAACACCCCTAAAGAAATATCCCATCCATCAACAAAGAAAATAGCGATCCTCCTTGCTTAGACAAATGATTGACAGGGAAGCGAGAAAAAGAATAAAAAAAAAAGATAGGAAAAAAGAAATGATTCCTTATTCAAATTTTCACGGCGTTCGATTTTTTCCTTTGTCGCGAGACGTTCCTTTTTTGTTTCCATTTGTAATTTGTCGGTTTGCTCTTTCGTTGTAAAAACTGCGTTCAGTCAGCGTAAATGTCTTTTGGCAAGTTTTTTTCTATTGGTTTTTATTATAGAGTGTAGACGTTTTGATATTCCAACGGTGTGTGTAATTTCGATGTTGGCCTACAATTTGTCATTTGAAAGGCGAAGGACATGAAAGGAAAATAGGTAGGTATTGACGAATCTAGTAGGTACCATAGTCAGTCTCAAGATGTAGAAGCTTTGAAATTCAGCATATAAAGTACATAGAAAAGGATACAGTACTATTTACACCAACACCATAATACTATTTTACACGAACTTACCTCATTTATTTTCACCGCAATTAAAAACCAATTACATACTTACCAACTTAACAAACACAACAGCCCCTCACAAGAACACAACAACAACTCAAAAGCTCGAACATTTAAATTCAAATTTGGAATCGACCGACACCAGCTGATTGCCGAAAGCGTTCGCAATTTAAACTGGTGACCCAGTAAGCGTTAATTCAGCCCCATCCCCGCGTAATTTGCGCTTACCGTAAAACTGATTACGCGTACAACAGACGATTCCGTCTCTTTCTTTGTAATGCTGTTCCACTCTCTCCCATTCATGAAACGTTTAATTATACCGCCTTGGGATGGCTTTATGCGATAGTGAAAGTGGTAAAGTTTGATTGGACTTTCCAGGGAAAGTGGGACTGGGTGGGTGAAGTTGGGTTGTTTCGATAGTTCGGTTCTGTTGTTGTTTTGTGGATGTGGGGCACATAGTTTTCTGGGCAACCTCTGTTTGTTGTTCAACTTTACCGTTTGAGTGGAACTGATCGGAAAAGCATGCAGTGGCGTGAAAGAAAAGTGCGTGGAATGTGTACTTTTAACAGTCTGGCTGTGATTTTCACGTTTCATAATTTGTCTACTACTGTTCTATAAACAATGAACTTGTAAGAATGTCTATAGAAAATCAGAAAAAAAATACCTGATGCTACAGTAAAAATAGCATACTTAATAAAAATATATAAAACGATTGCATAACACCGCCCATTACTTACGAACGTCTTACGTCTGCCGACTTTTTAAATATGGCGGACGCCTCAGGCTCCGAAACACTCATTTACTCGTATACCCCCCTTGTTTTCCGGAACCGGATGCTTTTAATTTTAAACTTGGAACGTTGTGCAGGTCCGGGTTGCGACGTAATGAGTGGGGGGTGGGGGGGATGAATTAGGCAAGCGTTTGAGGGTTATTGTGTCACTTGTTGATTTAGAGCGATGAATTAATTTTGTGAGTGTGTGTGTGTTTGGTTGTGTGTGTGTTTTGTGTGTCCGATGTTTAAGTAACGATGGTAAGATTTTGTGAGACTGGTACGTATATTAGAAATATTATGAACATGGATTTTATTTGTTTAAATAAGTGCTAGTAAAGGTGGAAAAAAATATCAGATGTTCCATGTTCAGAGATGTAGAAAACTCGAGACAAGGAAAATTATTCTCCTCAATTTTCCTCTACAATATCACAATTGAATGAATAGTAATAAGAAAATAGCTATTGCTATGTAATTTCTAAAACATGATGCTATAACTTAAACAGAATATCACAATATAGGTCGCAAATCACGAAACGCCTATTAAACAAGAAAACCAGTAGCCAATAACAAAACCAATTTAAATTTAAAGCCTGCAAAAAACATTATTACAATAAAAACCAATACTTTTCATTCGCCATTATCCGTTATTACGGAAATGATACAATATTACGGTACGCTACGATATTACTGTTATTGGTATTTGTACCAATAATCATTTGGACCGATATCATTTGGGCCGATAATTATTTTGTTACCAGAATTATGGTTTTGTGTTTTAGTCTATTGCATTTGTCACGCGTTGTTATTTTAGGGTTAGTTTTGATTTTGACAAGGTATATACATTTTATATTTTCATGATAATTTCTCATACACGTCAAGGTTCATAATTTTTTTTGGGATGATTTTTCATACACGTTTATCCGGAGGTATATTAAACAAAATCTATTCTACAGTTCTTTTTAACCGACTTCCCAAAAAGGAAAAGGTTCTCAATTCGGCCGGTATGTTTTTTTTTCTAAGAATATTTCAAAGATCATGTTTCTCTATACCTAACTTGTCTCAAATTCGTCTTCAAAACTCAAACATCGGTTAACAAACATGAGAAAAAATACCGATATTTTTAAACAAAAATAAAGAGCAAGAGAAACATTTTTATGCCCAGAATATGTAAAACAAAGTAATGAATAAGCCAATTTGAATTCTGTTACAATGACATAAGACTGAAATCAATAATGTAGCAGAAAATCTGACGTGGAAAATAAGCTGACATTGAAACGGTACGAAGATGAAACATAAGAAAATACTGTAGATATTTGAAACCCAATCTTTGTGGACGCAATTGCAGAATTATATTCAATAATATCGGTATAGGAGGTAAATATACGTATACTCAATAGTATACCTATATTTTCCCCAGTAGGTATACTATCTTGTCAGAATAACCACGAATATGTATTACATATAATACTTTTTTTTCAAAACGACACAAGTACTACCTCAGAATAATACTTAGGAGGCACTCGAATGTCTGATACCACATTAATTTTAGCTCTCAGTATCAATATGAATCCTAGTTCCAAACAAAATACGTAGATTAACACACACAAATACCACAAAGACACAAAAAAGTTCTCAAAAAAGGAACACAACGCTTACACATGTCGAAAAATCCCTCATCCCTTTAAAATTGACACGGAATAATCTCTAACTGAACCTCTGTAGTCAAACAATGACCTTATTAAGACGACATACACGAATAATTCAAACATACATATGTTTATACATACCTATGTTGTATAATACACATGCTACTTGGTAAATCCTTCGGAGTAAAACGAGATGGGACGGGGTGGCATCATCCCCTTAAGGGGGGCGCCACCCACCCCTATAGAATGTCTCCACAAACCCCTTTGTAGAAGGAAGGGTTACCTTGGGAATGGAATAGAAAATAGTACATAATAAAAATTCAAAATATATTCTTTGGAGGCTCCAATTTTCTGGAATACCCAAAGGGTTCCTTTAGATTATTCGTTTCTTTTCGGTAGACAGGCTTGCCATGTGATGCTTTTGAATTATGTTTCCTCATAACGATCTGAGAGAAAACATAATAAAATACATGTTTCTGTTGAAATGATAACCTCGGTTTTGTTTTATTCGTATGCGAACTAGGGCTTTGTTTGATCATCTCGTAACTGGGAACTGGGAACAAACGTTTGTTATTTTTGTCGTGTTTAATGATGTCGTTTGGCGTGCCTTTTGGGTTCAAGCCTTTGGATAACTGGTACGTTGGAAATATATCTACATTGTATTTTGTGTAGGTACCTAATAAAGATCTTTAGAATAATGTTGAGTTCAGTATGTATTCTTTGGGAAAACCTAACATTTTTGGACTTCCGTTTTTCCAACACTTTCAGTTCAAAGTTTTTTATGTATTATCTGATTTGGTTGTTAATTTTCCGGCATTATCTGTCCTGATTGTTCTTGACAATGACCAAGACCATTTTGATTACGTTTGCTTAAATACATAACAACCCTTTGCAGTTAAATCATTACTTTCCAAAAATAAATATCTCCTTAACCAACCGACCATGAAAACAGAGCGAATTTAAACCACCCACATTAGTACTAACGAATAATATCCTAAACCATCAAACGTTTCAAATTCAACTTATTCCAAATAAAATGTAATAAGGAAACAGTGGTTTGATCGAACACGCCGTGTCAGGTACCGACTTCAAAAAAGAGAAATTCTATTTCCACAAACGAAAAATCCATCCAATACAATATATCACAGAGTTCTAAGCCCGTTAGGAATAGAGGGGGATAGATATATGCGGTGTACGTAGGTGAGAGGGAGACGGAATCAGATGTCCCTGCGAAATGGAACGTAAGAAGATTGAATAGAAGTCACACTAGAACGAGTTACCTTTACGCACACTAGTGTAGGATACTATATGTGTTGTTAAGGGGTGTACGGTTTGACTGTATGTGTCAATCTAGTGATTGGTTATTTGGCAATGGAGAAAATTGTTTTTTCCTGCCTATACGTCTTTTGCTAAAGGATTGTTTTATGTTAAACTACAAAAATCCAATTAAAATATAATCACAATGAATAACATTTGTAGACCATATTCACTGTTTTATATTAAAGTCATACTGAGGATTAGAACAATATTTTGAACTCGTCACCGCATTTAAGTTAATGTAAGAGTTAAAACATTATTTCGAATCCGAACAGGGTGCCTACATTCATTTTCGAAAATGAATACGTACCTACCAACTACAACTAACACCAATTTTCCACTCTTCAAAACCAGCATCCCCTTAACTAAAGGGTTATGCATGTGTGCGCCTAAGTACAACAAGCACATGCAAAAATTCAGATCAACCGTAAAGAAATCACTCACACATACACAAGTAAAGGCTTAGATGACGCACACAGTGACACTGTGTACGTACACGCGGCAATCTTGTTTGGGTGTGTATGTGTTAGTGATTTTCACGATATAGTACCCTTGGGTGTAGAATATTTTATTTATTTTTCCTGCATTTGGTATATCATTGTTACTTAGGTTTGTATTAAAAGAGGTAGGATTGGTGATGTGGGCTCGTAGTTGGGGGATTAGTAGATAACAAATGATGGAATTCTTCTTATCGAGTAAGCTGCAGTATCTGAGCCGAGTATCTGAGCTTTCTCAAAACCTCTTGACGGCCTTATGGTGGTGAAATGCTTCTTAATCAATGAATTGGATTTTCCTAGTTTTCACTATGTACTCTCTTGGTATTGCTCTTTATCATTCTACGCAAGCTTCAATGTACCTAAATTCTCTAATTTAAGAAACTTTACCTACCTTTATTAAAAAGAGTTCGTACTTTTTCCTCTATTTCGGTTTGCATATTGAAATAACCAGTTCCAACATATTTCGATAACATTTCTTGTTCTTATCGATGTTTTCAACACCACACGTCACGAGAAAACCAAATATCCGTTATACACGTACCAAACTCAAAAACACGAATTCTACTCGTAAAAATCACGAGCCCATAATAATTCCTTAATACCTACTCCACATGCTTTTCATAAAACACATACATAGTATGGCCGGTAATAGGTTTTTATGTTCGCGTAGCACGGAACGGAACCCAATGGTTAAACCGTAACGTTCGCGTTTGAGTATTTGAGGCCGTATTTGTGCTTCGTTTAGATGGGATGAGTAGGAGAGTAGCTTGGGTTAGTCGAGTGGAGTGATTTCTTGCCTTTAGAACTAACTTATGTATGTTTGATATGAAAACAATTATCATGATTATATGTACGCTACTTTAACAATGAGAAAGCATTACTCTGGTAGATCTGAGTTTAATGGAGTTGTCAAAACCTCAACTTGCCTTCAAACAAGCCATGATGGAAAATCATTGAGAAAGCTTCAGAAGTGGATGTCCTCACGCATTATGTAAAACTAAATTAAATAATGAAAAACACAGTACCTACATATTTTCAGTCACACAATGAAAAACACAGTATTTTCAGTTACAGCTTTTTAACACATTCAATATCAAAACTAATTTAATCGAGGATTGCGTCTCACAGCAGTCCAGTAACTCGACTTGCTTCATCCAAGCAAGTGAACTCCCCCATTCAAACGCTCCACAGTATAGTGCTGTCGTGTCACAGCTACATTCGCTGCGTATGGATCGCGAGCCTTCATGTGATATGCAAATCAGTCGTATTATACCATGATTTGTGCGCCCACCGAGATTTGTGACATCGTGTGTAGCAGCCATATTTATTGGCTATTACTACATACTAGTAGCTAGTATATGGGTAATATTTTTCAGGAAAATGTAACAGTTGATGGCTTTAGGCTCGTCAACTATGAAATTAAATTGTGGTGTGATGTACAATATATTCAGTAACTTTTGAATGTTTGGTAAATTAAGAGCTGCTCGTTAGTGGTTTCTTATTTTCCTGTGAAAACTGACTAAATACCTACCTACTGTAATCACCTGAGATTTCTAATTTATCCATAAAGCTTTAAATTAAATTATTTACTGGTAAAGAGAATAGACCGGGTCACTATCGACTAACATATTGGAGAAGAAGAAATATTGAACAAACATCAGATATGTTAGATACGATATAGTCTACAAATATACGCCATCATTCATCACCTAATACCTAATTCACATACACACAACTCAGTCTAGAAATCCAGTCATTTCACACCATGCTACCACCCTACCAGAGGGCCAAAACTTAGTGCTCAAAATTCATTATCTTGTAGGTACCATTGCCAAAACATTTTGTGTAATTTTGAAAGTTGTATCACCAATCGTCTGTACAGGATTTCCGTCGGTCGTCAATACATGGGGAGTTTAAGGGGTACTTATGGCTAAATTTAGTCCCTAATATTTTTGTTTAGGGCTAAGCTTTTGTTTAACAGGGGATTAGGGCGATTATTTGTGCGTTTTTCTTTTGTTTTCTAGGGGTTCCTGATGAGTCATTTTTTGTTTTGTGTAAAGCTTGTTTGATGCAGTATTTTTGGAGTCTATATTTGAATATGGCAAGAGTTTGGAAATCATTATAAATGTA
Organism: Helicoverpa zea x Helicoverpa armigera; assembly: GCA_033682625.1. Lineage (NCBI taxonomy): Eukaryota > Metazoa > Arthropoda > Insecta > Lepidoptera > Noctuidae > Helicoverpa > Helicoverpa zea x Helicoverpa armigera. The sequence continues at coordinate 2,278,052 of JAWIIS010000008.1, forward strand.
GTTTTTATGTACGTTTTACATTTTTCGAAAAAAAGAACAATGTACCACAAAAAGTCAGACCAAAACTTTGCCATCAAAAGTATTAACAAAAAAATCTACATTCAAAATCACAGACCCGGAATACAAAAAATAAAAACCAGCCATTCTTTTGTGTGTGTAAAATTAGTAGACTAATTAAAAACAATGATTCTATCTCTGCGAAAATATTAAAGCTCCTCACAAATTCCTTGCTTGTCTATTAATCTTTATGTACCTAATGTTACTGTTACAGCCTTTTTTATCGTCCCACTGCTGGGCACAGGCCTCCTCTCACGCGGAGATGGATTGAGCATTTAATCACCACGCTTGCTCAATGCGGGTTGGTGATTTCAGACTTTATAGTCCAGGTTTCCTCAAGATGTTTTCCTTCACCTTTTTATCAGCCATTGGCGTCTAAGATATAAGTACTTAAGAACCTAATGTTGTATTGTACCTAATGTATTGTTAACATTTTATTAAAAGCACTTAAAAATAACATACCAAAGGTAGGTCCGCTTGTAACGATTGATCCTTTCTCTGACTCAAACTGAAAAACGGTTATACAAACGTCCTTTCGAACGTCCAAAAGAAAAATATACTGTAATAAAAATAAACTGCCCAGCATGTCTGTCTGTTAGGTTTAAACAACCATAATATTTATACAATACGCCATGTCCACCATTTTAAGACTTAAGAATGTACCCTTTCAGCGCAATCCACAAAAAACTAATAAACAAAATTGAAAACATTTGTACCGAAAAATCTTTGCCAAGCACATAAGTATTGTACAATGTTCGTTACACCAAACGTTAAAGAGTATATCATTCGGAATTCCGACGTATTTACGATTTTGGCACGGCACGACAACGATACGACGGCGATGCGTCTGCGACTGCGAATTATGACTGAAATCATAGTTTCCAATTTCGTAATGGGATCTTGTGATTTAGTTTGAGGCTATAAATTGGGGTGGGGGAATTTTGTATTTGTTTATGGGAGATGGCTATTGTATTTTTTCTATTATTTTACCATGGTAAATGACGTCACTAGTATGTAAGGTATAATCACGGTATAATACAAAACTTACAGGCACAGCTTCTACTAAAAAAATAAGTTATACATACATAAAAAGATGCCAAATACCAACCAAAATGGCACAAAGATGCTTCAAATAAAAATGAAATAAATGTTGAAGTCGATTAATTTATCTGAAATACCCTTTGTTTCGAAAGTAGTTACAGAACACCTTTTTCAGAAAGCAAATTGCTATCTAATACCAAAGCAGAGAAAAAGCTAAAGAAGTCTAAAAGGCCCATAATTTTACAGCACCATGCATTTTAATAATGATTAACGCAACACTTTAAGGCTTTCATCTAAAATCAAGCATAGTATTAACTTTGTATGTACGTACATAAATAATAGGGCGAGTGCACCTGTCCCCGCCACCCTTAGGCACAAGTTGCACATTAATTGTATCGCAATTTCCATTCAAACTACCACACAATATGTCCGTCTATCTGTCTACTTTAAGGGCCTCCTGTCTATCTAAAAAGTCACTACAACTGAACCTAGCTGACATTTAATAGTATTGTATTTTATTATTTACGGTCACAAAACCTATGAACGTCTATAAATTTGTTTCGTTCACTGCACATTTATAACAAGTCTAAAGATAGACGCAAAGATAAAGCAATATATATCGATTTCTAAACGCAATTAGCATTAAAATACTTTGATGTTAGACGTACGCAAATAAGGAGTAGGTATTTTGTGTTTTTTGTAACAATTGCTGCATAGTAGAGAGTTATAGGATAATTCGCATGCCGTAGATTCATTAGTTCCTAACAAGGATCCCGCAATGTAGCCGCGAGAATGCAACAGTAAATAAACAATAAAAGCAGTACGTTTATAAATTATCGACACAATAGCAAAAAGGGCCACACAGTGGGCACTGTTCTTTAGACAAATTCACTGTGCCCATAATTGGAGCCGCCACCCTAAGGCGGTGCAAGTCTTAGGAAGTTTTAGTAACGTTTAATTTGGCTATTGTATAGAAAATAAATTTGAATAGGTAACAAGTAACTTACCAAGTTTGGTGGTACTGGAAAGTTGTGCAAGAAAATTATATTAATTAATGCAGAATGGTAGTTTGCTTTTTTGTCCTGTCAGCTGTGAAAGGAATCGTGAAAATTACAATTGATCAATTAATCAGCAGAAAATGATGTTGGCTAAGAAAATTGGTTAAAGAATAATATTATTCTGCGTTTGAGCAGTTACAAGAATTCTCTTAAAAACAAAATTGCACCTCATTTGCCGAACTACAACTCAATACCAAAATATAAACAAAAAATACTCTTGACAGCTCCATTTATTAAAAAAAGCTGATAAAGTAAGTACTCCATAAAAACGAAAGTTGCTATTGAAAAATATTATTTTAAAAAAGCTATAATATTGATGTCATTATGACAGAACTGCATTTTATCAATATGGCGGCCAGCGTGGCGACCGGTATGTTAAATAAAGTCGCTCATTGGTCGCTGGCTATAAAAAATAACATCATAACATTGTCACATGTTATATTACAGAATTATACACTGTTATTAGCACTTTATTATTCAGTTTTTAATAAACTTTTCGCGTGGCACAGGTAACACAGAAGGTTTAATTTGCACAAAAATTTAAATCATCTCCCGATAAGAATTGAGCCGATAAGCAAAGCTGTGGTATACAAATAAACTATATGACTTCATTGAATTAACGTATATGTCTACTAAAGACTCCTGATTGTTTCTCAAATCGAACCTGAGATTATTACGTTCAAGCCAAGTTACAAACTCTTTGGTTTTACAATATTAAGCAGGCATAGAAGTAGTGTAGGATAGATGTAAAAGTATAGTAGGGATGTACAAAATAAAAACCAAACCTTCTACTCAAAAACTTCACACAACAAACTAACAGTCATTTATTCAGTTTTTAATATAGTTTTAGTCAACAAAAATGGTCTGAAAGGTGTTATTATGAGCATCGGCCGCCTCACTTTGTTACTCGAGTGAAAGGGCGCACTAAATGTGCGCTGTTTGTCATCAGACGTTATTAATTTGTCACGCCCCTTTTGGAAGTATTAATATACAATTTGAAGTATAAATTAAGATGGAGTTTCAACCTTTTTGGTCTTGCCAGTGGACGTCTGCTTAAGACAAAGTCTAGAACTTTTTCAAAGTCTTTCAGGTGAAGAAAGTTCATGTGCAAAAACATATTTTGTGATTTTCAGTCATGTCAATAATCTCCTTAAATATTTACTATTAAATATAAAAAAAATCGGTAAAAAAACTTTTAAGTTAAACGGTTTTATCTTATGTGCACTGAAAACTAGAAAATAAAAAAAACTGTTACTTACCTATGAACCTACATAGGTGGTCCCGGTCATATTAGACTAAAATAAAAACGTGGGGCCCATTACCTAACTATTGCTGTAATACTTTCTTCTAGAGGTATAATAGGTGTGGATTTCTACTTACTATAATCGTAACTGGAGATTTTGACAATCAATAATCAGCCGTAGCGGCTTCACCAGCGAACGCCGAGCTCACGATCTACCAAAGTATGAAGATATGCTTTGCCATAGGTAGGATTTCAGAGGGCCCCCACGTTTTTATTTTAGTCTAATATGACCGGGACCACCTATGTAGGTTCATAGGTAAGTAACAGTTTTTTTTTATTTTCTAGTTTTCAGTGCACATAAGATAAAACCGTTTAACTTAAAAGTTTTTTTACCGATTTTTTATTTTCTAGTTTTTAGTATTTAATGAAAATGCCTACCGAATATTCCTCATTCTATATATGGCTCAGCAGCGATGAGGGAGTGCCAGACTCTTACTGACTAAAAACCGTTGTGTTTCGTCGTAGGCCTTTTATGTACCTACCAGGACAATCCCGCAGCCCAGGCAGGCCTTGGCCCTGTTGGGCCCCGCTGGGGTTGCTGACAGTATTCTACTTGAGTAGCCCTTTCATTTGATACCCATATTGAGGGGGTTGTGAAAAAAATATGTAATCCGCCATTTTGTACCGGCGGCCATCTTGGATTTACAATGTTATTGATATTAGTATATTGTATTGTCATCGGAATTAAAGGTGTGTACCAAATTTCAGATCAATCTGACAACAGCAAGGTACTTAAAATTGAATTACTAAATTTGACCCAAGAATAAATAATAAAACAAACAGGGTAAGCTAAATAAAACCGTTTAATAATAAAAAACAAGAGGATCATAGTTTTATGACGAGGTAAACAATGTGTTTTTACTTAGATAATTAAATTCAATATTAACAAGCGTTTAAGCTGGAAGAAAATGACCTTTTCTCAGCAGGAAAGCAACTTAGCTCATACATAAGATCTCAATAATAAACATCCAATTTTACTAACTAGGTAAATAAAAAAGTATATAGTCTGCATTTCCATACATATGCAAACACATTATATCTAATTTTATCCACAATTTGCATGGTATACACATTAACCCTTAGAGCATCGAACCCACTGGAATCGCTATAAGCACAAACTTCTTTGCGAACGAGTCTGCCAACTTAATAACTGATCCAGGCAACGCAACAAATAGTGGTAGCTCATTCATGCATTATAGATAACATAGTTACGAACACACACAACAATATTGAAAAACACAATTTTTAACTTAACGCATACCTACTATTATTTGTAGTTTGTACATCTACCTTTGACACCAATGACTGATTGAAGATGTAGGGAAAAGATCTCGAGGAAACCTGCACTAGGCCTGTAATAACTGAAACCACCAACCCGCATCGAGCAAGCATTAATCAAATGCTCAATCCTTTTCATTTTCATCCATTCCATTCAGCTTTAACCGGACAGTTTACGTAACTACCACAATGTAGCACCGGTCGCGTGACGTTTCTTACTGTAAACTAACCTTATATACATATGTATTCTATACATATATATGTACGGTTAATCAACCCTTCTGTCAGAAAACAGGGAAATACTCGAAAATAAAGTGGGTTTTGTGAAAAGTTGTTACTGTTTAACTTTTAACCGACTTCCCAAAAAGGAGGAGATTCTCAATTCGACCGTATTTTTAAGGTTCCCAAATCATCTGTGATCAACTCTCTAACTATCACGGATCATGAGATACAGCCTGGTGACTGACGGACGGACGGACAGAGGAGCGAAAACGATAGGGTCCCATTTTACCCTTTGGGTACGGAACCCTAAAAAGTAGCACTAAGCACCACAGAAAAACCTCAGGAGGCCTTAGGTATAACACTAAAAGCCACATTTTGAAAACCTACATCCCTGTCATGATAACATATTAAAATTTATAACAAGAACAAAAAAACTTGTCTAATAGCACACGCGCGACAGCTGCCATTAGTCGCACGAACTTGCGACAAAATTGTCGCATTACCTGTTAATAACTGCTAATAAGGCTTAATTGGTATAGCTTCTGATCTTGCCGGAATTGATAATTCAGGTAATTTTTAACTAAAAATTCACACTAGTCGTGTTAAAAGTACGTTTAATTTAAATAAAAAGACTGATGTCAAATGTTTTTACTTCAAATAGGGCTTTGCAGGCTCTTATGAAACGTCACACTAATTGCACGGTTTGGTCTCACGGAGAAAAGCCGACAAAACCACCATGGAGACTGTTTTAAAGAAAGTATATTATACTCTCAAATGTTCATAGAATCTAAAATATACACTGTTACAGCCTTTTTATCGTCCCACTGCTGGGCTGCGGCCTCCTCTCACACGGAGAAGGATTGAGCATTAATCACCACGCTTGCTTAATGCGGGTTGGTGATTTCAGACTTTATAGTCCAGGTTTCCTCAAGATGTTTTCCTTCACCTTTTTATCAGCCATAAAAAATATATACAGATATCATTTTTTTTTATTTTGGTTATCTACTGTTCAAAAGAAACAGTCCTTTAACAGACGAATAGTCTGACAGACATCGTCGCTTTCGTAAGTGTGAAGCCAGCCCTTAGAGCAAGACCCCTAAAATTGTACCCACCCAAAACAAAAATGTGAAAGACTGCCAAGTTCGATAATATGGGAATGCTTCGCCTATAAAAGAAGTGAGATCTGAATAAGTACCAAGTTCCATACACATACCTCAGTTAAAAATAGTTACTTTTTAATGATGTTACTTGGCAAGTTTTCATACACCTTGTTATAAACCTACTAAACGCAATGAATCAAGTATTTAATTTTCTATTAAAACTTGCCAAGTAATCATCATTAAAAAGTAACTATTTTTAACTGAGGTATGTGTATGGAACTTGGTACTTATTCAGATCTCACTTCTTTTATAGGCGAAGCATTCCCATATTATCGAACTTGGCAGTCTTTCACATTTTTGTTTTGGGTGGGATTTCATTTATTTTTGTAAGGTTGTTTATTTTATTTTTTTTCTTATGATGAAGTTAGTTAAAGAAATGTCTCATTTATACTATTTTTTAGATTTTTTAATATGCACTATGTTTCTTACAAAGAAATGAACTAGATTAACTAAATGGACTAGATTTACCAACTGACTGACATGACATGTTATCATATATTATGTTCGTGGATCAAAGTTACACATTCGTTATTTTCGAAAGTGATTCACACTTGGCCGTTTTCAGATTTTTACTTTACTTTGACTAAATATAAACCTTTGTACCATTCGAAGATATATTATATAAATATAAATAAATTTAGTTCGTTTTAGTTCCTTAGGGGTATAAATTTACACCGGGTATAAAACACCTTCATTATTTTGAAACCGACTCACACTTGGCCATTTTCAGATTTTTCCCTTTACCTTGACATAAAGACCTACCTCCACGCCAAATTTCAAGTCAATACGACCATTAGTTCCTTAGGGGTATAAATTTACACCGGGTATAAAACACCTTCATTATTTTGAAACCGACTCACACTTGGCCATTTTCAGATTTTTCCCTTTACCTTGACATAAAGACCTACCTCCATGCCAAATTTCAAGTCAATACGACCATTGGAAGTGGTCTAGGTTTTTGATGAGTGAGTCAGTCAGTCAGTCAGTGAGTGTATAGTAAAAATAGCGATTTTCTGACGTCAATATCTCAAGACCTACAATAGGTATATTAATGAAATTTTGTATTTTAGATAAGTGAGGGGGTCTCAACAGATACTAGAAATTTGATATGCGTAAATAAAATAGATTTTGAGTTACAGGGGGGTCGAATTTGGCCCGAAATGGTTCGTGTAATATAACCCACGGCCGGTGTGTCGCTTTTTTTGCTCGAACTTGGCGGACACACTGCCGTGTGTCTAGATTTATTTTCTTTTTAAAATAGATAGTGACAGTTCAAAAGGTTGTCTTCATAGTAACAGACGTCTATTCCTGTCAGTTAGTGTCCAACTTAGAAAAGATAACCAGAAAAAATATCTACATAATACCACATACATGATTAGTATTTTGTACAGTCAACTTCAGGTCAGTGGTAACAGTTTTATAGAAAAATCGTACTTATTACTATTGAGTTAAGGCGCATGACAGTTACCACTGATGTGCGGTCTACTGTACTTTAAATTCTGCGACTTTTTGTTACAAAAACTCAACATCCAATTACTGAAGTTAATTAATTAGTAACTGTTAACAAAGCATTTTATTAATAAATATAACTGCGTTAGTTTTTGTCGGCTAAGTTAGTTTCGTCCCTGGAAATACAGGGTTGCCAGTTCCAGAAAAAAATCTACCTATACTTCTTGTAAAATGTTTTATGTCATCTTTATAAATCACATACCTATTTTTTTTATAATATTAATTATACAGTTAAACTAATTAAATATCTTTTAAATTTTTCTAGCAACAACCCTGCGTTCAAAAATAATAAAAAAAACATTTGATGTGTAATTAAAGACTTGATATTATGTGACGACAGTATTCGAATTAATTTAATGATCAATTACAAGTACCAGCATTTAATTATATCCACTAAATAGGTTTTTAAGTGTAACATAAAATTGTAGAGGACTTTACAGTCTTTGTTCGAAATAAAAATAAAAAAAGATAATCAGCTGTAGATGTTTAATAGCAAGTTCTTGGACATAAAAGATGGATGGCATTTGAACAAATGTCTTCTTACACGTTTAATTACTAACATTTAGTCATTCAGTTTTATCCTAGTACTTTTTTTTAGCGACGTTAAAAATCATCAAATGACCCCTCCCGCTGTGGGTTAGCAGCGGTGAGGGAGTGTCAGACTCTTACTGACTACTACTGACTAAAAACCGTCGTGTTCCGTCGTGGGCCTTTTATGTACCAGGGCCGCGGTATCTCTTTCGAACAACCCGCAGCCCTTTTATCCTAGTACTCCATTTTCAATTTTATAAAAGAGCTAAAACTGAGAACTTAGAGATTTTTGTCCCATTGATAAAACTGATTTAAATAAACTTCCATGCGTGTAACTAATCACACGAAGTAAAATTTGAACAAATGTTGTCACAAAAAAGTTTAAATAACAGCCGTATCAAGTGATCTATAAAAACGAAAGTAATCACAACTGACACCAAAACAAACCTTTTTTACAAAAAAAAAAAAAACTTCAACAAATCTTGCCTCAAAGTTACGTATGCTGTTCCATTATTTAACCCTCAAACGCAACGAAGATTCACTTTCACCTTTTAATATAGGTTATTAACCCTCCAAGTAAAAAAACTTACCTACACATCGGTTTGCGCCACCTGAGATTTCTAACAAAGGGATGTTTAGACCCTTTTTCTTGTCGACAATTGTCTGTTTAACCCTTTCATTTCGGGACAGGAAGTCTTGTACACCTGCGTAGAAAGTGAATCCGTGGGTACAAAAGTACCCCGTTTGATTTATTTAGGTTATTGATCGAAGACAATATTGAATCTAAAATATATTAATAGTGGGAATCTCTGGTTTTGGGGTCGAGTTACCAAAAGAAAAATAATTGTAACTGGAGTTCATAACTTCGCTGATTAATCAATACCTATGTGTTCGGTAGTGAAACGGTAAAAAGAATATTAAATAGGTTTCTAACACTCAAGTTACCGGTTGCCATGCAAATTTTACACAAGCATAATTCTGAATACGGTCAATCTAAAAATATCACTACTAAATGGAAATTAATTCATTTACACGATATTTCTTACCGCAAAAAGTTATGTAGCGGGATATTCTAGAGATATTTCTAGAAAAATCTGGAAACAAAAGACGCTTGAATGAATTGCACACTGAAGACTAAATAGTCGGCCGATTGTTGGCCCGGCAGTTTTTTTTTTAAATCGTGGATTCAATCAAAGTTTTTAGTCGGTCTGATACCGGACAAATACCGTTTTTTACGTGTGTCCAAACTAACTATCAGCCGACTAGAAGTTTGTAGTATGCCCGAACTCTAGATGACATAAGAACATGGTTGTTTAATGAAGAAAAATATTCTCAGTTCACACGCATATTAAATAGACCGTCTAAGCCCTCTATAGCAACAATAATGTGAATGATTTTTTATTGCAAACCATTGTGACACTTTTACACCTGAGTATTTCAATGCCGTATTGTACTTAATACTACATGATTTATATTTGCATACCGTTTTGTATGAGTTCGTTAGAGGTGTATGGAAAGAAATCGAATGGGTAAGAAATTAAAAATGTATGATAGATTGTTCGCACCGTCGGCAGTTTAGGGTTATAGAATTTAATATAATATCGAAGGGCTTGAGGTTTGAGAATGTGCTTAATAAATTGTTTGTTAATTGAAATTTTATTATATTTATAATTTCTTGATGTTCTTAAAGTTTGCTAGGAATTCAGGTTTTGAATAATCTAGTAACCATACGATTGAATTTGATAAAGCGATTGACTTGATGATTCATAAATAAATTGATTTTGATCTTTAAAATCGAAAATATTACAGAATCTGACGTTATTTCTTAGTTTCAGAGATTCCAATAAATTATATGGAATTTTTATTTGTTAAGCTTAACTTAAGTTATCTTTTAAACTGGATAAGAGTATTAAATACTTTTTCTTGTTAGAAGAAAAGTGTTTATGCCAATATATTTTTTGGTACAAACCAAAAGGATTATTGAACTAATATTTTGCTCACCTGCACAGCGCAGCTCACTGCTCCAAACCACACTTTGCAAATGACAATCCCAATCTCAAAACCTGGATGCTGCATCCCACCCCAGATTTTATGACAAAAGGGCTTTAAAAAATCTCTTATTATTACCAAAACTCTTGCACATGTCCCTAACCAGGTACTGAACAACAATAGTCAACCTTTTTATATGCAAAATAATTTCGGTAACCCAATATGCAAATGCAAATTCCCATTGCTATGCAAATTTGTCTTTCGGCAAATAATAGTTGATTTTGGATCGATGAAAAAGGGATCTCTTTGGATCGGATCAATACGGCTATTGATCATTCGAGTGATTTATTGGCTTATGAAGTTTGGAGCTTGTTATTTTTATGTTCACGGTTTGATTCTGTTTGAGGGTTTGAGTTTTAAGTGACAGTGTGTCAATAGGTTTAGGATGAGGTACAACTCTTGGTGAAGCTAGTTATAGACCCCGGAGCCCGCGCAAAATGCAGACCAAACTATCGGTCGATGGTTGGTTGACAGTTTTTTTGACCTCAGTTTGAGCAATTTGCCTTATTAGATATATCGTATTATCTATACTAACAAAAAAAGCTGTAGAATAGTTTTTTTTTTTTTGCTAAACCGAGCTCATCTCAAGAACTACACCGATTTGAATTACCTACTTATTATTTTATCAGGAAAGGCCATAGAACACTTTTATTCGGTTGCGTGGAGTATTTCCTACGGGATGTGGGTGACTATTTAACAACCCAATGTTAACATTTTCATACTGCGTGGTTGTACAACCTTCATTGTAAAGTATCTTCTAAGGAGTTTTTACTCAGTCGACTTACACACATTGATGTGGGCGCATTATTAAGCTAATTTAATTTCACACCTACGCGAAATAAATAATAATAACTCTATAACATACAAGGTTATTAAATTAAATAATGTCATTTCATACTCAATAAATAAATTATTTTAATGAATAGAAGAGATGACTTAATGTTATACACTTGAACTTGTAGTTAGGCTTACACCGCAAATATCTTTGCTGCTCTGTGCCCGAAGAAAAGTGATTATTTATTTGTAGATTTTATCAAATAGCTTTGCTTCTCATAGTTGTGATAACTGACGTGTATAAATCAGACCATTGAAATTAATAGTAGATACCTATAGCCACTTCAGTTTGGCAGACTTGTTTGACGAGGACTGTATATAAAAATTGCGGAAACATCGATTCACAACTACTCAGAAATACATACATTACATGCCAAAAAAAGCTCAATATGCACCTAATAAAACGAATAATCACTCACTTCCTCACTTTAATAATACAACTATTGTGTAAAAAAAGTCAATTTCCCGGCTGACCGATCACATTCGAGTTAGTTTTTACCCCAAAATTCAGACCCTGCCCACTCCTTTGTTATGCACCCTTAAATAGGGGACTATTGGCCATCACATGCAATTTTGGAAATTACTCGTATATGCAATTGCTATTCGAATTTCAATGAAAAAAAGGACAGTAAAAAAGCTAACCTCCTTTTTGGGAAGTCGGTTCTTAAAATATAGGTACTGTCTATATCTTTGGCAGTCGTTACGTGTAGTCAGAAGCCAGTAAGTCTGACAACCAGTCTTACCTAGGGGTATTGGGTTGCTATGCGGGAAGCATAGTTGGGAATAAGGCTAGGTAGATGATGATGCAATTGCTATTCGAATTTCGTAGTAAAAAAGGATAGTAAAAAAAATACGGAATTGAGAACCTCTTTTTTGGGAAGTCGGTTAGTAAAACATGGACATTTGAGGAAAATAAGTTTTTTTTTTCGCTAATTGGAATAACATTTTATGTTACATATGTAAGGAAGGTTTTAGTGGGTTCTAGGAAAAGTTATTTTCATTTACTTACTAAATGGAAGACAAACATTATGTCAACAAAGGATTGTTTAAACATTATTACTTAATACAGGATTTTCCTGTAAGAACGTGTAGCTAACTTCATTTACCCCCTGACTTCTCGTGGAAAATTGTGGACGAAATAAATCAAAATAGTTACTGACATTATGACTGGAAGCCTATCTCAACATAGTTGGGAAAAAGGCTCGGAGAATGATACTGACATAATGAATCTATAATTAAGTACTAATCTTATAAAGCTAAAAATTATACCTATTTATTTTGTTAACGGGGTTGATCTCAATAATAGAAGAATTTTCCAAATCGGTTCTTTTCCCCAATTATGGAAGAAGGCTACTTTCTATGCTTAGTTTTGAATAGGTCTAACAAAACATGGAAATAACGTCTGCGAAAAAAAAAAAAACAAATAAAACGATGAGGGAATTCTTAGATAAAGTCCTCACTATGGGTAACAACAGTCTTCACTTGACACGAGTTTGTATCTCTTTCCTTATTGAGTCTTTGCGTTATAGTGTACATAATACGGTAAACACATATGTTACATCATATATTTCAATAAGCAGACAGGTAAATAATAAGCACGAGTAACTTGAGCAAACATCGTCAGACGTAAGTTCATAGAACTAATTATAAAGCTCTTATTTAATAGACCTTTGCCATCGAGACACGTGAAGGAAAAATCTATTAAATACTAAATATCAATGTTATCTATCAACATCAATATTTAGTAGGAACCAGTCGTCAACCCGATTAAATTGCTTAAAATCATACAATCTTTAAAAAATAATTTTACACTGGCAATAACTTTTACTTAGGTATATCATCATCATCATCTCAGTCATAGGACGTCCACTGCTGAACATAGGCCTCCCCTTTAGATCTCCACAGATACCAGTTGGAAGCGACCTCCATCCAGCATCTTCCGGCGACCTTTATAAGTCGTCTGTCCACCTTATTGGTCGACGTCCTACGCTGCGCTTGCTAGTCCGTGATCTCCAATCGAGCACTTATAGGCCCCATCGGCCATCTGCTCTGCGAGCAATATGGCCTGCCCATTGCCACTTCAACTTGCTAAACTGGTATATGAGCTTATGTATTCAAACATATTTTAATGTACATATGTAAAACCGCAAGAAACAGTTCTTCCTTTGTATATAAGTTGATACCAATGGATAAAATAGTGACACGAAATCCGATTTACCATTACATTACGTTTCAAATCAAATCAAAATATTTATTTGTGAACCATAGGTAAGAACAGATCTTAAATATATAAAAAGTATATATTGTATATTATACGTTTTATATATTATAAGGACAGAAGTTAATCTAAAACACGAGCTAAGTATCAATAGAATTACGAATGCATAGAAACACCCACAAAATATTGTTATAAGACATCATTCATGGCTTTATAACAAATTATAAATATTTATTGTTATGATTTATTATAAATTCCACGTGGGCGCACAGTGACAACGGGCGGAGAATTATATAGTGTAGTGATGTGCTGCAACGTTTTAATCGTAACAGTTACTATTTTATATTAGCGGTTACAACATTACCTTTTATATAACAAGCGCTTCCAGAGGAAACTGCACCTCCCGTCCGGATAGAAACTAACTTAAAAACTAAATTAAGTCTTTAAGTTAGTTTCTTTAAGTAAGGTTCTTGTATGTCAAATTTAGGTTAAATCGGTTCAGTAGCTTACCGTGTATTTAACACCATATAAACAATAATGCTTTCCAAGAAACAATGTTTATGAAGAGACAAGTTGGATTCAACATTTACACATTATTTAAAGTAAAACATGATTCATTTTCATATTCTGTTATAAAATAAAAATATTCGTACTTCTCACACGAAAGAATTATCATCTTCCTTCAAAAACAACAATATGTCGATACTATTAATAACACAGTCACATCACTAGTCAACAATATTAATTTAAAAGGAAGTTGCATACATCTACCGTTAGCGACAACATGCATCCCATGATAATAATATCATAATAATTCATAATAATACCAGACAGCTTAGCTACCGACAAGACAACTAGTGTTTTTTAAAATTAATAATATTGCCGTACAAAGATCTTATTAATAGTCTAATGTATTGAAAACATGTAATTTGAGGCTCGGGTATTACAATGTTGTGGTAAAAATAGAATTTTTAAATTGTAGCATCTATAAAATTGCTATTTTATTAACATGCTAGAAGCCTAGAGCGTAACAGAAAAATATTAAATTAATTACTCCTTATAGACCCACTCTACAATGTATAATACTTTAAAATTCATTTTTTTAACCGACTTCCCCAAAAGGAGGCTATCAATTCAGATGTACGTAATTTTATGAAGGAACACTCACTGTTTAAAACAGTTTATTACTATAGGGACACAAAAAATTAAAATGAAAAAAAAAACATAATTAACCCAAAATTACCAAAACCGCATAACGAAAAAAAAAAACAGTTTTACCTACCCAAAAAACATGTCACAACGTAAAAAAAAACGGGAAAAAATATATGAAAAATACACTTTACTCGGCCACCCTATAATTTTAAATTGCGTCGCGTGATGCGAACTCCATGAATGACCGAGGGTTGCAACCCCGTCAACCCATGGTGACGCCCATCGATTTTTTTCATAGTGGGGTTAGCTCAACCCCTGATAGTTGGGCAACAGCTGTGGGTTTCTTATAAGATTTTTTTTCTTATAGTGTGGTATAAAATAAAATAAGTTGTGTGGAACGAGATTATTAAAATACAGTTTTTTTGAGGTACAAAGAAGTTGAGGTATTGTTTTTCAATTGCATTCAAGCATATCAAATACAGAAATTATTTAGAAAAAACGTTTTTCACAAACTGGGTCTTCAAAAACCGGTCGCAATACAGTTATAAAGAAAAATAAATTATTGTCAATAGCAACTTCTATTGTAAAAAATACATTTATAAAGTTTTCATAAATTTTTTCTATACTTTTCATATATTAAAAGTTTCAACTACTAAAATATTGCAAAACCATACCACGATTAAGATCCTCTTGTCGGCAGTAGGTAATTGCAATAATATATCTGTTTGTCTGTCCGTATATTTGAAATATCCATAACAATTATGTTTGTCTTATAATTGCATAGCAGTGCAACAAATACAGTCATCATCTATATTGTCTATAATTTACTTGATTGGCGTAAAGATTGTTTTGCTAGTTTTTAAAAGCATGTCAGTCGGACCAATTATAATACGTTGATTGTATTTGAGATATAATTTTTGAATTTTATGTACCTACGAATAATCAAATAAAAACTTCTCAGTCGCTATAGGTATAAGTATTCTAGGCAATAAATTCCAAATCATTATGGCTTGTATTGTTAAACTAACAACACGGTTTTTTTTCATCCTTTTAATTCATGTACTATCACATTTTCTGATTAAACATTTCCGAATTCCTGTTCATACATTCTCATAATTGATAACGTTATTCTATCGTTTCAAAATAACGTAATTTTATTCTTACAGTTACTCCGTTATTCCTATAAGAAAATAACTATTTTTCTCATTGCAGATCTGTTTCAAACTCCCAGTAGCGCCATCTATTGAGCTAACGGTGAGTTGCACTTTTGACATTTTGTAGCTCGCCCTTCGAACCTTTTTGCTAGTCACCTCTTTCGTTTGCATAGCTAGCGACATCTGTTGTCAGATTTTGGAAGCAAAATTCGCAAAAGTTCTTGCGAAAACCGTGGCGTTGGTGTACTTGTTCTGAATTGGAAGTTCTTTGCCAAGTTGTAAAGTTACTTTGAAAAGAGTCGTATCGGTGTTTCACGATTGTTTTTATGTACTCATATTGTTTTTTAAATAAAAATACATAATATTTATTATTTAGCAAAAATACATATACTTAATCTTAATATTTAGATCCATTATTAGAAACATAAAGAATTATTTTGATGTTTTTACTCATTAGCTTTAAGTAGCATTAATAATTAGGTACATCAAAGGCCATGCATTAGCAGTAATTAATCTTAACTTTTTTTTTTATAAAATGCTTCAATCTTTGCGCTTTTTACATAAAAAACTATCCAACTAATGTTATGACAAGCACTTCTTATAAGTCCTTTTAAAATAAAGAACTTAAAAACCTCAAGTTACCGCTATTATGTTCTGTTTCAACGATTTATAGATCCATAAGTTTTTCACATCCATTGTTTAGGAGATAATTTGCTACTAAAAACTTATTGCAAAGGTTCAATCGATCTTTTATTATTGTAAGGAACACACGCCTACTTTTTACGATTGAACAAAAAATATGTATTAACTGCACCACAATCAATGGAGTATAAAGAAGACAATGCAATTTATTATCGACTTTTATTACTTGATCAACTGCTAAAATATTGGGCTCCTCTACATATAGTTCGTCGATAATAATATTGTTTTCACAATGAAGTGTTTATTGCTTTGAAACATGTTTATTGATTTTCATTGTTCGATCGATGGCTGGAAGACACACCTTTCCTATCATCTGTTGCAATTGCCAATTAGTCTTGTCCATAGGTACATTTAATTGCATTGTAAATTACCAAGTTTTTAATAAAATATACACGAGGTTTTTTCCTTACTACAGCCTGTGGTAAACGTGGCGATACAAAATAATTATAACGTTGACATTGAATTCCAATGACTCTACTTTCCACTTAGCATAATTAATATAAAAATGTCACATGACATAACAAGGAAAAAATCCATTTTCCTATAATGTCGATCTAGACACGATTGTTTATCGCAACTTGTCTAGCTGATCAAGTTTTTAGAAACGGCTGCAGAATTCCAAAGAATCTGGTTCAGTCACGCCAACTTATCTAATGAAAAACAATTATTTTGCAAGCCATTGTCTCACGCTATAAAACTATAAATCTTACAGAAGCCTTTGACACAGTTGAGTAGGCAACAAACAATGTTGCTTGCGAACCTTGTCATTTCTACTACGTAATTGATAAGTTAGCACGTGTACTGAGCACGGTATAGAAGCCTGGTATCAATACTTTGTCGTTTTGCATCGAAAACTCGCCCGCGCCGTGCGGTGTCGCCCAAGGAGCGGTTATTGGACCACATTTTTACATTCACATGTGACTAATTGCTGACTTTATAGCCCTTTATGAAACACATTATTCAAGTTTGTTATGAATAAATCAATGTAAACCTCGATTAAAGTGGCCAATCAATTTTTAATAAACTCTTGTTTAATTACAAAAGATAAATTGCTTGTGTTGCTATTTCAGGTAATTTAAGAACCTTTACTATAGTAGTGTTATAAACAGTAAAATCATATTTTATTATGAACTGTCAAAACTTAGATATTATCGCCCATAGTTTATTGTATCCAGATTTATTTAGCAAAATTACCAACTATTTACAATTACGCAAATATAATAAATTTGCCAACAGCGAAATTAAGAGCTGTATTTAAATGCCTCCCAATTATATCGGAAATTAGTGGTTAGCGGGTAATATTACACTGAATAATTTTAATTAACGAAATTCTACAAAATATGATGAATTTTAGGAATCCATTGGCGATTTTAATTATGCATTAATGATGACATCAATAAAACCATATAAACATTACTTTGGAAAATATTTATACGAGCTAACAATTTGCATATTTACATAGCATTTAATGACGTTAAGCTGTAATTAAATAATGTCAATGATCATAATAACAATTATAAAGTTTATAATCCTATAAATACTACGAGAAACAAGATTTACGTGAGGTGTATCGATTTATTAACTGAACGGATCATGCAAGGCTTGGATCAGAATGTGCAACATCATCAAGTTTATTATCCCTTGCAAGATGGCAATTTATTTCAACTTTAAATTAAAATGATCGTTTTGTATTACTGGCTGAATTAAAAACTGAGTCAGCTGTAGTTGAAGTCATTATTGATATAATAGACTTCATATTGCGAGGAAAGATGAGGATGACTAATTAAGCGATGGATAGATTATGTGAAAGGATATGACTGAAAAAAAAATCTTGTGAGATAACGTCAGATAGGAAGGTACGGGAGAAGATATGCTGTGTCGACCTCTAATTAAAATTTAAATAAGAGCAGAGGTACGAAGATTCTTAATATATAAACTTCAAAAATGCAACCTTCGTTAATAGGTGCTTCCGTCTTGCATGGATCCTAATTCCCATGTTTATGACCCATTATCAAAGAACTGCTATACGAACCCAATTTTACATAATATCTTGATCCACACAATACTCCTTTAAATAATAAATGATATGCAAGTAACCCTCTTCCACTACATCATCAATAAACAAAGCGATTTCATGATGCAGCGAATAAGATGATTTGCAAAACCGTCCGCCCCGCATACAAGATCGGTCTTATTAACATTTTAAATGTTGCAACGTGATTGCAACAAAGTGCATTGAGTTTTTACATTATCATTGTTAAGTGAGATTTATCTAGGAATTGTTTTGAATTGTGCTGTCCTGGTTGTTTTCCTTTTGTCGATAAATAGGTAGATACTCACTTAAGTTGTAGGACATGTATGTATTTTCATTTCTGTAGCAATTTACTAAATATATTGAGTGAGATGTACTGAGGTCATTCTCAACCAAAATAATAATGCAACAATCTACATAACACCAAAATATTGAAAACAATTCTAATATAAGTATACTTAATTTTTCATAATCTTTATCCTTAAATCGATTAAGAAAATTGCCAACCTGACGTGTCATGTTGCTTTATGTCATATTCATATATCATGTTAGTATTCTCAATAATAAAAGTCATAACACAGGTAATATTAACGATTATTCAAATAAGCATAGGAAGCAACTTTATCATAATATTATTATATTAACAGTATGAATCAGATTACATTATTTATCACCAATTACTACCTGACTCTAATTCAAAACATAAATCACTTATAATTAGCAAGAAGCACATTGACATAAATCAATTATAGAACTAATTATTGAATTTTACTCAACATATGGCTATCTTTAACATTCCTATAAATAGTTTTATCTAAACAAGTGGCATTCGGTTATAACCAAACCGGGAATAGAACCCGTTAAGGGCCTTGTCGCAAACAGCTTTAGCACAAATAACTTGATTATACTTGACAGAAAATCAGTTAAGTTAACCAGGTAGGATAGATCTGTGGTCGTTGATAGGGTGACCCCGATTTCTGTGAGACTTCCGAGATGAGGAGGGGAGTGGGGGGTCAAGATAAATTGGTGGTTATGTCTGTACTGATAGTTTGTAGTCTGATAGAAATCAGATTGGGTTTCATTGCAATTGTTGAGCTGACTCACGGACACGCTACGGTTTGATATGATTTATATCTCGCTGGTAATTTTATAGAAATCCAAGGAAATGTTTGGATTGTTGTTTGTTTGTTGCTGTCTTGTCCTGATTTGGGCCGAATCAATGTTTTTAAAGACAACCGTGTGACAGTTATAATTTATGATTTGTACGACCACAAGGTAATTGACAAAAACAAAGTTTATTTCCACTTAATTCTCTATATTAGGTACATAGATATTTTGATCACATTTATTTTCTTTAACAATAATTTAAAACCAGTATATCTCAACTCTTTCAAAAGCTATTATTTTATAATACTGAAGTCTTTATTATCCTGTGAACAAACAAGTTTAAGAATAAGTTATTCAAACACGAGACAACTCGATTCCTGCTTACTTCTATATCGATATTAACTCGCTTTTCCATATAAAGGACGAAGAGTAATGATAGTTTTAGCCATTTCGGTTACAATAAATATTTATAGTCAATTTCTTAGTACATGCTGTGTCTTGGTTATAGGGTGACAAGATTTAAAGAAATTAGAAAGAATGGATGTTGAATACTTACCTATGCTTAAATAAATGAGTTATTTAATTGTATTAGGGGTTACTGAACAACGAAAAAACTGTACTAATAATATTGGCAAGACTACTTGAGACAAATTAATAAAATATTTTTAATTTTACATACAACGAAGCAATAATTAAAAAGGGTTCAAATCATATCAGACGAAATACATACAACATAGTTATTCAAAAATTTTAATCCGGTTAGTAAAAAGTTTCATTTTCATTTTTCGGAACTTTTTTGTTTTCATATTTCCAAATCCAACTGTCGAGATGGTTTCCATATACCTATCCAAATCCAATTGTCCTAGAAACTTCAAAATGCTATTGTCTGGTCACCCTATAAATACGGTACACCACATTTTACAATGGCTACTGTAAACCAGTCGATTAGGCATCTAGTTGGTCTTGGACCATATTTGGGCCCGCAGATAGTTATAATGCTAATAACAAGAAAACCATACTGTTTTGGCAGTACAGTTAGTTTTAACTAGGAAGGAAACTGGGATTTACTTACTGCGGGAAAAGTACTTTCTTTGTAGTTTTGCCGACTTGGTAACTTTTCAAGATCCCGACGCTGCAAACTTTTAGTGGGCCGATAGTATTATGGGGAAAATAATTCTCTGATCATTATTAATTTCCTGATCTCTCTCCGGTCGTGTCGGATTGCCGTCCCATCGGGTTATGAGAGAAAAGGAATAGTGAGTGCACTTGTGTCTGCGCAAATGCTCGTGCACTATTATATGTCCTGCGCAGCTGGCTGATCTCCTTATATGAGAACAGCCGCCGTGCCCGAAAAATGCCGTGGACCCCATTATTATTATTAGGGAAAATAAATACTGATGGTGCCTATCCCCGACCCGGCCGGAATCAGACCAACTATAAAATTTAATTTGATTCACATCAGTACTTAGATCAATATAAGCTGTCAGCCAACCATAGGACCCACAATCAGCTGACAGTTTACTCTGCAGTGCATAGTGTGTTTACTCTACTCTTTTATATCTTCAAATACCAACCAGCTCCGTTTTACCAACGGGTATCCTGTTGCCTAGGAAACTGCGTTGAGGAAGTCAGATGGCAAGTCGCTAATTGTAAAATATTGGCAATCAATTGTATCCAGATAGTTTTAAGTCGACGACACCGACAAAGCTAGGAAAAGGTTGGACACATGATGTGTCTAGGATAGTTACAAAAGTATCTGAAATCACCATTTTATATTCAGCTGTAGATAATTGTTTATGCTAAAAGTACCTAATAAAATGTTTTATAGGATTTATAAACAAAAGGACAATTCCTCTTTTATTAAATTAATTATAATTAAACTGGAATAGTCACCTCGTAAAAAGTTAATTTGCTTAAAAGATTATTGAGTCTGCCTGTCTTTATTGTTTTTCTAGCAATGCGGATGTATTTTAATTTCAATAGAAATTTAATGAAGGAAGTGAATATTATTTTATGGTTATTTCTAACAAAGATTTTATTTCTTATTGATATTTTATTGTGATGAAGATTATTGAATGCTTAGGTTATTTCCTTTATTACAATTATTAAGTAATAAAATAGATACTTAATTCCTTTTATTAAATCGCAACAAAATCTACTTTTATTGAAATATGGTCCGATCCAAAAAACTGTAATCATACATGTGTACGAGAAATAAGAAAACTCTCTAGCTTATTAATATTATGAGCTTTTGTCAACAATTTCACCATTGTCGTACAGGTACTAATACTCCGCACATCCGGATAAAAAGTACCCTAAAGCTAACCTCGATGAATGGGCTATCGAACTCTCAAAGAATCTTTCTAATTGGACCTGTAGTTCCTAAGAAAGCATTCGAACAGACAAACTGGCCAACTTTATAATATTATTATAGATATAAGTATTGATCAAGTATTCAGTAAGCAAGGCCAGTTCTTAATAAAATATTGTTGGTATAAGAAGGACAGGCTCAGAATGACAATTGCGTTGACAGTTAGCGCGAATTTGAATTTTAGTGCAGTCGCTACGTGAATGGGGCGGGTACATTGTTCTACGGATTTATTTGGCTGTCAAATAGCTGTCAATCTGTAAGTCCTAAATTAGAATTATAAAGCTGAACAGTTTGTTTGAATGTGCCAATCACAGGAACTAATGGTCCCAATACAGAAATCTGAATCTGAATCTGTATTTTTCAAATAATTTGTATCTTCTGAAATAATTTGAAAAACAATTTCAGTGTTAGATAGCGTAGCATAGTGTGGCATATATAGGCTATTTTAACACGCTTATATTAGCTTCACTTGTAACTAACTATGTATGTAAGAAAATCTTGGAATCTTAATTTGACCCACTTCCTGGTCTCCGATTGGGATGAAATTTTGCACACACTCTGAGTTCTAATGACAATACATGACTAGCGTGTTTTTTAGTGTTTAAAACTATTATTTTTTATTTTATCCTGATGCGCGACGAGCGTGACACCGCTGGTGGAAGTTAGTACAAGTACCTATTTAAGTATGGAGATGCAGTATATTTACTAAGCAAAACTAGAATCTATCCGGCTTCAGAAGTGGAAACACACCGTACCTTATAAGGGACATTTAGTATGCACAGTGGTTCTATTACGAAGTAACAGTGTGCATATTTGTTAGGCCGGGTTCCGCATGCATAGGCTTGCATAGATATAGGCCATAATGCACTTTGTATGAATCAGATGCGTTTGAGTGATTGGTGCGATTGATATGTTGTTTGAGATCTTCATCTGTCTAGACATTTCCCTATTTGTTGGGGTTTTCATCAGTCTTATTAAACTTAGTCTTACTGGATGCAGCTGAGTACCTATCTGGTACTCAGCTACATCCAGTAAGACTAAGTTTTACATAGAGCGGCTGCTTATGTGACCTCCTCAATCAGGTAACCTGGGAATCCTGACACTTTACCTGTAAGATAATTGACAGAAAATAGGGATAAGGTTCGAATGCTTTTGAAAAATAAAGTGTTTTGAATTTGATTACGAAAACTACAGGTATGAGAATATCTATATGGGAAACATCAAAGGTGATATAGCACATGTTAGTGTATATTATTTGAAAACAATACTTTGAAGCTGCGGAATGTGTTTGGTTAAACGTGATAGCCAAAGAAACTATTAATGGATTGATGAAGACTATCGAATTTTTTTTTAGATTCCGGTATACTCAATTCTTTATTAGCATTCCATATGTCAATATAGGTGGTACATTTTATAGTTTAGAAACAATTTGATCCCTATCGGGCACAGCTTATATGAGGTAGTTGTATGAAGTAGCTCCTTTAAGACGCGAAAACAGCAGGTTGCCAAATAATGATGACGCTGACATTAAGACTGATAAATAGACGTGTCCGACAATTGACATAGAAATTCAAAATAACCAACACAAAACAAAACCAGACCCCAAAACAGTCACGACATACCCTTGACAAGTAGAGTGTAACACAAAAAATCTTATAAGGGCTAAAGACTGTACACACGAAGTCATTTAGCGGGATGTGTTCCAGATCTTATCGTGTGCTCTCGGCTTTATGATCGCCGATTATATAGAGCGTGGTGTAATAATGAAATACATGCGATGCTTCTGTAGATAAAGGTTAGAATTATGTTGTGGCTTCGGGTATTTGTTGGTTATTTAGAGTTAAGGGGATTTTTGTAAAGACCTTTGGTTTTTTCAGCCCAGGTGCAAGTTTGAGAGGATATACTTGTCTTGTTCTTTCTAGTGGTAGATACTTATATTGCTACTTTAGCGTGAGCTCTGAATTGTTCGTAATTTGCAATGATCAATATAAGCATATTAGCGTGTTCTGTGTTCAGACAGACTGTATCTTGCACTTCATCTATTAGTCTTCGTAGAAAAATATATTTTTTATATAATATAAAATATATTCTTATCTTTCAACTATAATTATAAAGCACTTTTGATCTTTTCCACAATCATACTACATCGTACAAAGTAACATTACAAAATGAATCACAATAGCAAGCAAACCCACACAGTATCACAGGTCTCACGTAAATCAGAACTCAGACCTTGAGAGAACCCTAAACGTACCTATAAGATCTATACCTACTTACCTAAGACCTACACCTATGTACCACGGAGTAAGGAAAGCTGAGAGGAGATGCCATAATGCAGGTAGGTCAGGTGCTAGGTCAAATACGTATGGTGGGCACGACCAAAACGTCCTCTCAACAATTTTTGGTATTAAAACAAAATGATCGGATCCAAAGAAGGCGTATGAGGGCGGAAGCAGTAACGTTCCTCGTCCCCCGAATATCCGCATTCTGGCGAGCTACTTTTCTTTTCTTTACTGACTAAAACCTATCATTTTCTTTCTAAAGCCCTTTATGTACCAGGCCGCGGTAACTCTTTCTCACAATTAAGCAGCCCCACCAGGCGTTGGCTCTGGGGTTTGCTGACGTTCTTCGAAGAGCTCGAGAACAACGCGCGCCGCCGACAAGGGCCTGTTGTCTTATTCAGACGGAGAGACGATGAGCCAAGCGTTATAGCATCTCCGCTATCTTTCCTTACTCCATGCTCGTACCTATAAGACCTATACCTACGTAGGAGTCAGGTCTTAAAGCTATAACTAATAAGCTAACAGATTGGTTAGCTCAAACGCGCCGGCTCCGTGGGCTGGTTTTAATTATGTTATACCCTTGAAGGAAGTTATGGGCAAAACCGGTTTTTGTACTGTTTCTGTTTTGTTAGTTAAATCCAATTAATAAGTGTAATTAGGTAGTTGTTTTGATGGGGCTGTAAATTGATCGGTGGAGGTAAATCTTTTGTAAAATGTTGTGTGGGTAGATGTCACATAAGATGAAGTTGAAGTGGATATTTATTTAATAGTTTATGTACACTGATACATAGACGAGAAGAAAAAGGAAAATTAATACTAGTTGGAATTTCAACTTTTTTGAATAGGATCATCGTGTGAGCTTCCCAAATCCAACCCATATGATTTCTCATTTCTGACAATGTACTGTTAACTGTTGCATCCAAAATATCGCGGTAGGTACTCAAAGTCCTTAAAAAAGGTTAATTGATGATGTGAAGAAAAATTTTCTATCTATATGCTAGTTAACAAACCGCGAGCCCCTTTTTACAAAGCCCTAACTCTCACAAACCTATTCAATTAAAAGCTACTCGTGCCATATTCCATAACCTTCAGAAGTGAGGGAATTCTCGTCAGCAAGGAATGTCATTAATGCTGGCTAGTAATATACTAGAACAACTTTATTTTTACACCTCTTAAAATCACCACCCCACCTTATGTTAATAGACTTAAACTTCAAAATCCCTTGGCATGATGCTTGCTAGTAACATACTGGAACAACTTTATTTTTACACCCCTTAAAATCACCAGCACACCTTAAGGCTATAGATACAGAGTTCATAATCCCTTGGCAGGTGGTGTGTCAAGTGTGGGGTTAAGATGGTAATGTTATAATAGTGCAAATCAGTCGTCGTGATCAGGGCATTACATTGTCGTGCATTGAATGCGTAGCAGTGAGACGGTTTTAAGTTGTATTCTGATTAAAGTATGGTGATGTAGAGAGAAAAATTAAATAGAGAAGAGTAGAATTTAGTAGGCAGATTTTCTTAAAAAAAAACTTTAACTACAATTCTTTTATTTTTCAAGATTTTTACTTGTTTTTACCATATTGTCTGCCTGACGTTTTTACAACTTTGCTCTCAGCTTGCAAAAATATTTAAATGACAGCAGGGGTCGTCTATACTATAGATGACTGTTATAGACTTTACTAGCTGGTGCCCGCGACTTCGTCTGCGCAGGTGTAGTATTTCGAACAATATGTTTACAAATTGTAGCCTATGTGTTATTCTGATGTATATGCTATATTATTGTAAAGTTTCATTAAAATCCATTCAGTAGTTTTTGCGTGAAAGAGTAACAAACATCCATACATCCATACATACAAACTTTCGCGTTTATAATATTAGTAGGATAATGTGCCTTCCAAAATTCCCATAGGTTAATTAATACTTATTTAGTTCAAAGGAGAGTTAAGAATCAACAAATTAATCAGACTCACAATATTTTGATTTCTTGTCTAACTACATTATTCAGTTTCTTTGTTATACCTATCTACACCTAATTATAAACTGACATGCTTTATTATTTAATCGTAAAGTCATGACAAAGAAATACCTTATTTATGACCTATTGTAATGAACTGAATCATTTTCTTGTAAAACTAGTCATGAGATATGATTCATTACAATACATACAAAGGCGCGAACAAAGAATGTGGATATTTGTTTAGTCTGAAATAATGAAGACGTTTTCACGGAATTTCATAAAGAAGTTATATGAAGAAATTCTAGGTATTACATTAGATAAAAATATACACATTTTTAAATCTGTAAAAGAAATAACACACAAGAAATTGTCCACGATATACATTTTGCATACAGGGATTTTACAAAATCATAAAGTGACCAAAATACATACCATTTGATCGAAATCATTTAACAAGTGTAATGCCATCCTAAGCTTCATACAGTTAATTACATAATCATTTGCCTAGCCTTTTCCCAATTATGTTGAGATCGACTAACAGTCTTAACGAATTCAGCTGAGTACCAGTGCTTTACAAGGACCGACTGCCTAAGTATCTGACCTCCTCAACCCAGTTACCCGGGCAACCCAGTACTCCTAGGTAAAACTGTAATTAGGTGATACAGTAAATTGCATAATATACCTAAAAATTATATTGTTAGTTATATAATTTTGCCTGCATAACAAACAGTCCGTCCTTCTACCATTGTTGACTGCATACCATACAAACCAGACCTCATAATCATCATTCACAACAATGAACCGATCTAGACCACACGTAAGTTCTAAGAAACTAGTGCTTACATAATTTAAATAATTAAGACCAATAATCGTGAGTGTTGCCCGCCTTAGGGCCTTATCATACTAGCGGATTGCGAGCGTGTTCAAAGCGGAACGGACGCGCAACGAATACGCCGCGCATACGCAGCGAATTCATTGCGGACGCGCAACAAATTCGTCGCGAAATGCAGTGTTTTATTAGTTTGCAAGAAAACACAAAATAGACGCTCTCTTCCATTCGATTATTGTTTGAATCCATTTTGTTACTGAGTGTATTGTACGTCGTTAATTTGCTTACAAACACGCGACGAAAACGTTGCGAATTTGCCGTACGTCCGCGACGTCTTCGCTGAGCAGCCGCAGCGTATTCGCATCGCATTCGCTACTCGCCCGCTTCGCTTTGGAGACGCTCGCAGTCCACTACTATGATAAGGCCCTTAGCGTGCGTCTACACGGCGCAAGTAGCTTGCGCTTGTGGAGGCATATGCGCAGCTTACATGCATTTTAAAAACGTGCGCATCCAGCGACTCGGGCAATGTACCAAAGCAAAATACCCACCCGCGAGCTCTTGTCACTTGCGCATGTTAACTTGCTCCAGCTACATGCACCGTGTAGACGCACCCTAACTGTGAGTGTTGCCATCATAAGATGTTGGGTTCCTCACAAATATCTCACTTTGTATAAAGACGTTTATGCTCTCAGTTATTAAAATTTAATGAGAGATACTTTATGATTTAGGGTTGTGTTAAATCGATGTGATGTTTTGGTCAACTATAGTTTTAATGGGAGCAAGAGGTTGAGTCTGATTGGGGTCTTAGTACTAATATTCCAGAGAGACTTTGAGAATGCAAAAGAATTCATAATAGTACTTAAAAATAGCCTTTATGTTATATGAGCTTAAAGAAACTGTGTTGCTGCCAAGGATCAAAATCCGTCCAGTAGTTTTTGCGTGAAAGCCTAACAACAAACAGATTGACTGGCTCAAAAGTTCCGCTATGTTCGTAAAATAGTGCAAGACTTGATATATTTCAAGCTGTGCCAACCCTAACAAGGTTTAAGTAAATGAAACTTGATCCAGAGTATAATACTTTGTTGCGAGTACTTAGTACTCAATAAGCTCTTTATACTGAATTATTTTAAACGTTCTTGATATATAACTAAATGCAGTTTATTGCAAGCTTGATAGTTTGATATTATGAAAGTGATTCGTATTGGAACTTTTTATATAACTATCATGAAATGGCCCTAATTAGAAAATATATGTCTTCTATATGTCCGTGAAAGCCTATTAGAATTTGGTACCATCATCATCATCTGCCTAGCCTTTTACCAAATATTTTAAGAATATATTTTAGTGGGATCGACTTCCAGTCTACCTGGACGAAGCTGTGTACCAATGCTTTACAAGGATCGACTGCCTATCTGACCTCCTCAACGCTGTTACCCGGGCAGCTCCAAATAACTCTCGGTAGATTGGTTACCTAACTTTCTGGCTTCATGTACAAATCAAAACTGGGACTCATAATTTAATGTGGTAATCAATGGTTTGATAACATATTCATATCAAGGTGGGTGAAAACTTTTCCCAAAGTACATAACCTAATAGACTTTTATCTGACACTCAATCAATGTAAAACTAACCATTCAACTTCTAGTCAAATAAAGTCACACCTACACCCGACAGAATACAGTACAAAAAACGAGCACCCAACAATAATAATTAAACAGTAGCGTCCATACCGTCATAATTAGTGAGTAAAGCGTTAATTGAGGTCACTTCCATCAGCAGGGCCTCAAAATAAACAGTTTGTTAAGCATTAGGGGCATCGCGATTAAATGCAGCTGCATTGTTACAGTTTATTATGAAATTGTCATTTGTGGCGTGACTAGGCGACAGGCTATTTCAGTAGAGTTTTTGACGAGTAGCTGGTCCGAAGTTGGGTACTAGAACTTCACTCACGGTAGTCAAAAAAAATATGTTGTAAGGTTTCGAAGTATACATATTGTTGTTAATTTTATAATACTATCTAACTTACATTTTTTTCCATAACGTTTGGGTATGTACCAGAAATAATTGGACGTAGTTATGCAGAAACCCACAAGTCACCCGAAATCGAGTTATTGTGATTGAACAGCCTAAAATTTAGCATATGGTTATCTAAACTCAATATAATTCAACAATAAAACCTCTAGTACCTTTACTAGTTAGAATAAAAAAGAATAAAGCCATGTATTCACTGAGAAACAATTGTTTATAAACACTGTTTCAGAAACAATATATACGTGTTTCTGAAACAAATAATTTTGTTTCAGAAACATATAATTTTGTTTCTGTGGACGATGTGGACGGCAGAATTTCCGAAACATTGTTGCTGTAAACATCTACGTGATGTTTCAGAAACTGTGTATCTGAAACATTGTTTCCCAGTGAATACGTGGCTTACAACTGAAACGCGTAAATGCTCATATCTCAAATTCAACTTGAATTTGAGATATAAGCATTTACGCGTACAGTGGGTTGGAACGTTTCTGCATAACTACGTCCAATTTTGAATCGTCTATTTACACAACTATTACATTACTAAATATCTTATAGCCTCAAAATACTTAATTACGTCTCGGTAATTAAGTACTATCAATAAATAAAATAGTTTAAATCATAATGAAATAACTCAATTTACCGGTACAAGTTTAATTTAAAATATTTACAATAATTAATCACTTCAAAAACTTGAGTTTTGTTTATTAGCCTCATAAAACTTTTGTTAATTACCAGCTACAGGCCTTGGGCTTTACGTAGTTTCAATTCAGATATTACCTAATTTTTGCGAAATATTCAAATGCTTGCTAAAAATTACAAACATAACAAGAAAAATATTTGTGATCATCATCATCATCATCATCTGTGTGTAAAGTGTATTTTACTAACACATGTTTTTCGCTTTTTCAGATACAATTTCTTCAATATCAATGGAATTGGAAAGGTAAGGTTGCAGATATCAAAATCCCAGGTACGCATTATAACTTCTATAATTAATAAGAGCTACAGTTTTAACAAAAGTCATTAGAGGTCTAGACAACTAAATAACGAACTTAAATATACGCAGGTGACAAAAAGTTTGGTGAGATTTGGTATCAGCTGGCGTATAATAAGTACTAATAAATAGTAAAACATAATTTACCATTTTTACTAGAGGAAGGGAGAATACCCATTCGCAAGATGTCTTAAGGCCAAGAAAATCTATAAACCACTAACAAAAACCATTGTTCCGCGAAACGACTAAGAAAAAGTCACCTCTAATTAGTCTATCTCGTCCTTAATTATTGTTTTACGTGAGGATTCGCTAACGGACTATTGTTTATTCTGGACTAGCTTTTTGCTTTGGTTTTCCCCGCATCCATGCCCATTATTTCATCAGGTCTTTACCCTACTAAATTGGGGTTTGCTTCCAGTCTAACCGGAGACAGTTGAGTGCCAGTGTTTTACATGGTGCGATTGATTATTATCTGACCTCCTCAACTCAGTTACCTGGACAAAACGATACCTTGGTGAGATTAGTTGTCAGTTTTCCAGGCTTCTAACTGGTAACGATTGCCAAAGATATGCCAAATAAGTTAACGTGTTTTCCGAAATCAGGGGTACCTAATTTTTATAACACAGACGGTCACCCATCTAGGGATTGACTGCGCCAAGCATTGTTTTGAAACTTCCTCTACTTCTTTTCTCTATCTCCATATCAATGATCATCACTATCGGGTCAGCAATGTTTCTGAAAAACCGTGACACACAGACAGACTGTAACTTTCTCATTGACAATATCAGTAAGGATTAATTAACAGCTTAATGAACTGGGTAGTTTATTAACGTTAATTAGTGCTAATAACGGCCATTGAAATCTTTCACGGTAAGAATTTTTATGATAAACTGTTGTTGTGAGATCAGACAGCATTGCTGATATTTGTAATTGCTTTATATGTGATTGTTACGTGATATTATTTTGAAGTCGAAGTCAGGAAATTTTATTGTTACTAATGGCCGTTCTCATTATTCCATCTGTTAGTTCGCCTTCTAGAGATAGGAATTTAGCATTTTAACATTTCTTTGGACTCTTAGCTGAAGTAGGTATGGAGTTAATTGTCAGTTCTGTGTTCTGTTAAGTTTCTGTCTCCCTGGTCCTTGCTCTGGTAGTCTTATAAGAGTCATTAACACTTGAGGCCAATTCTCTTAGCCTATATTCTAATTAGGTATTCATCGTCATTATCTTTATCCTCCTGCCCTTATCCCAATTTTATTTGAGGTTGCCGCAGCATATTTTCTCCTTCCACACTCTTCTATCTGCCATCATCCTACAATCAACTTTAACATTTGAATTCGGTATTCTTTTACATTTTTGCAGTCATCCTTTCTTAATTATTTTATAGGCTAATAACAATCAGATCAGGAATTAACACATGAGTCTGATCATCAATATGTATTAGAGCGTCCATCTACATGGACAGCCGAGACACTAGTCAGTCCATGTCTTATCCAAGAAATCATTTACATTTGCACGGACGTCGCGGATGCGCCAAATATGGACATTTCAGTGCATAATGTCGCGTTTATAGACAATATTGTGTGTGGCTGTTTGTCCGTCTAGAGAGAAGTATGAGAAGTTCAGAACTGAGTCATCTTTCAGTTATCCATCATCATCCTGCCTATTTTTGAAAATGTCCTTTGTCCCTGTGGGTGCATTGAGAGAGTGACAGACTCCTATTGACCGAATCCCACCTTTCTGGAGCCCTAACTCTTTTGAGTATTCCCGTAGCCCCGGCCTATTCTTAAACGAGATTTATTTGGGGTATTTTAAGCATGTTTTTTTCATCAATCTGACTTCATCTCATAAATAACATTCTTTCATACATTCTTTCAAACATTCCATCGTTTCTTTTTTCTGGATTTTAATAAGCTGTCTCTCCGTTTGTGTTTTCGAGACTATTTGGCATTAGGTCAAGTCTCAAGACATGATAGATAAGTTATAGAAATCTGTAGTTACTCCATTCCTGTTATGTCATCTTTTAACCAACCAATACAGATATTAAGAGGTATTCCCACAAAAATGTGAACAAACCCAGGCTCTTACATTAGTGAACAAACGCAAGCTTAGCGACAATTACTAAGTAGCATTGAAATTTGTTCTCGGTAAGTCTGTTTCCGAGATTTGCGCGCACAGATACAAGCCGGAAAGGCATGCGACTCGTTTAGTTTACTACTTGAAGAAGGTTCGCAGAACAAAGTTAAGAAAATATTTATTCTCCATTAAAGATTAATTTCTCAATAAAAAATTTAAGGATAGCTTACAGATTAATGATAACTAATAAAAGTAGAAATAGGCAAGGATGTTTGGTAATAAAAAAAAAAAAACCTAATCCGTTCAGTGGTTTGGCCACAGGAGTAATTTTTCGTTTTCATAAATTACAACATCATGTGTAAAGCAGAGATAGCTTGGAGTATCGAATGTTTTGACCTGTTGACAGCTGTCAGTTTTCAAGGGAGAATTTCAGTTGTTTGTAATGACCGACTCTTATATGGTGTTTACTTTGTTTGAAAAAATAATTTTATTGTAACGAATTTAATTTAATGTGATTAGGAACGACACACCCGGTATATTCTCAAAACTTTTTGATCTCTACTAATCAAGTCACTTTCATATTTTTTCCAATTTTCATACATTTCACAAACATTTTCCCACTCCATTTTTTTTACAATCTCATCACACCACCTTTTCTGCCGACGCTACCGCCTCCACGGATAGCAGCGCAATCAAGATCCCTGTTCGATTGAGTTATGATGACTCGTGCGCAGCGACGGAATGTTTTGCTGACGCTACCCTTGTGATTTTATCGACCGCTCTAATAGATTGAGGTGGCGGTTCCTTGATTAGGTAAAGGTTGAAACTAGATGGTTGTTTTATTGGTTATTATATTTTTTTTATTAGGTTTTAGCAGTTGATAGGTACTTCTTTATTAAAAAGGTTTTTTCCTCGTTTCGGCGGATCTTCTTACTGTACCTGGGTAAAATATAACCTACGTCCCGATGATAGTGTAGCTTCCCAAAAGTTCAAGAATTTGAATTCTGCAATTGTAATAACCTTTTCTAAATAAATACTTCTAACTTTGTATACGAAATTATTCTGATTACCTAAGAATATAAATCATCATCTACTTATTCATCATCAAAATGTCACAAAGTATACTTTTAATCCTGACCTCATACTAATAGATATAAACACACTGACTAATCCAAGTTTATTTTATCAGTGCATTAATACTGCAGTTTACTTATTAATACCAATAATCAATTAAACATCCGCGTTCATATCGTCATTATCAATTATGATGCACATGCATTTTTATGATATCTCTATTTATATTTTTATCATTATCATGTTTATTACATAAAGGTTGTTTCAAAGTGTCCTTTCCACTATCAGCGATCAACATTATCAAGGAATTTTGGTCTGATAATGTCTTTACGATAATATTGACTCACAATGGTTGATTGTAGACACACTAGTTTAGATTGTAACTAGTTTAGGGTTATTTAAGGTAAAATATAATAGTGAAGGAAATAGTAATATTGATAGAGGTCATTTGGTAGGTGGTAGAGTAAGAATTGATGAAGTTAATGAAAAGGTACAATTATGTCCTATGTCCTTTCTCAGATTCTAAACTAGCTGTGTACCAAATTTCATTTAAATCGCTTCAGTAGCTTTTGAGTGAAAGCCGGAGAGACAGACAGACATTCAAAGTTACTTTAACTTAAATAATTAAAGTAAATATTAGAAAGTATACTTAAAATCTATTCAACTTTGGTGTTGGTATTTTGTATCTTACACTTCAAATAAATGGTTCAAACATAAATGCTGTCATAAAACAAACAACAGCTATGCATAAAATCCTTAATTAAAATTTACAACAACCACTAGAGCTAGTCCATAAGAATTATCGAAACATTTACATAACTCCGGTATGCCAATCAATTAACAGAATTAATTACTGAAGTCTAAGCTTTAACAAAACGTAATTAAGTTCATAAAGTTACTACAGATTTAACTATTTGACTTGACTTTCATTCAGCCTTGCTAAGTTAATGGCATCAAGTTTTGCCGCTGTAACTTATGTTAGCTTAGTTTAAGTTACCGGTAATGTTACAAGAACAAATCGTGCATTTGTATTGTTTAATGAGGCTTGGTCTAAATTTCAATGTTTTGGCCCTACTTTGGAATCTACAGCTCTATTTCTTTAAAATCTCTTACTACTCTTTCTAATACAGCTTCATTCACTTCGTCTTCAATATAAAATCCATCTTCAAATTCTTCCCAATATTGTAAATAATAATTATAATTTTTCGGTTTTCCTGCCTGTCTCACTTCAACGGCAGGACTCCTGAATCAATTTACCCTGATAATCCTTAGTCTGAGAAAGGACATACCGTCAGTTGCAGAAAGATCCATTATAGTTAAAACTTCTTTAAATCGATTGCTGTCTCTTTTTTTGTCAACAAGATGAATGTAGAAGAATGTAGACGCTCTAATTTTAATGGACCTTTCTGCAAGTCTTCTTTTTACTCTATTACAGTGTTTCTCCCAGAACGTGGTTCAAACAGCTGTTAATATTTAGTTTCCAATATCAAGATCCAAGATCACTTCTTTAAATGCATCATCATCATCTACGTCATCTAGACACTAAATAATACCTACAAAGTTTATTACTGTATCAAATTGGTAATTAATAGTGAGTCACAGTGCATGTGCAATATTAAGGACGTTGCATCACTTGTGTGTTGTGGGCGTCAAAAGGATGATTGAAGGTCTCTCCAATGCATCATGTTTGATCAAGGTTATTTACTAAAGTTTTATTTATATGTTAAATATTATCTACATTACATTTAGTATTAGTTCTTCATTTAGTGGTGTTCCGTATCTATTTAGCCTATAATGAATTCATAGGAACATTACAAGTGACCAATAAGTTTATCAAGTAACTTATTAGAATTTAGGGCCTTTTTTTGAAACTTCACCAATGTATTAAGAAGGTAAGCATAAGAATTGGACTGTGTCACTTTTGCATTGTGGTTCATTGACAGACGGGGCAGCAAACACATTTGCAAGTTTTATCATAGTATCTCTGAAGAGTAGATTTCTGAAGAATTCCAATTATATTTTTGTGGAGATTCTAACCAAATTTTTTGTGCCATTATTTATTTTCAAAATTTTAAACTAAGTCCTTCTTGTACCATAGTATCAATGCCCAGTATATCCTTCCTAGGTCGTTCTAATTTGAGTACCAAAGTAATTTGTGTAACAATTTGTTCATTTTATCTATCAACAGTACGTAACATTCAATATTTATCAGTCTCTGGCGCCTAAGAGTATCCGCACACTGCAAACTTTTAGTCGACCGATAGTTTGTTTGGGCTCATAAAAAAGTATGAAGACGAATGGTAGTACACACATAACATCATCTTCCAAAGTCTTTCCCCAACTATGTTCGGGTCGGCTTCCAGTCTAACCTCATGCGGCTGAGTACCAGTTTTTACAAGGAGCGACTGCCTATCTAACCCAGTTACCCGGACAACCCAATACCCCTTGGTAAGACTGGTGTCAGACTTACTGGCTTCTGACTACCCGTAAGACTGTCAAGGATGTTAAATGTACACACATAACAAAGTTCAGATATTTGGCCGGTATCAGACTTTGATTGGAGTCAAGATGTTCTTTAAAATATTTTTGCCTATCATTAGATCGACCCACTGTTTAGTCTCCAGTGTGTATGTATTCCAAGCTAGTTCCCGTTGATCGCTATTCTATTATTCCGTGTACGATTAACTATTTGATTTCAGTGCTATGAATATTTTAATGGTTTCGAGTCTTTTGTTCGGTTCTAACTTGTTTTTAGTTAAGGCCCGTTGTGTTCAGGAAATTGTTGGTATTGCTCTTAGTTTTTGCTACACAGTATGATTTATAAATAATAAGAATAAATAATTACAAAATCATGACATGTCTTAGTAAATGTGTCTTAATGAAAAAATATATCGTATGATATGAAAAAAAGGAAAAAAATGTTTTTTTTTTCCTGGAAATTAGGAAAAATCGTAAACAAATAAAAAACTTGAAATAATCCGAGCCCATTTTCATGAAGGGTGCGGAACCTAATCAACTCGATCACGGTTTAAACGACAATTTCGAAGAAAACAGTTTATCATAAGACCATTACAAAAATCATAAATTGGACCCCAAATTACCTGCCTACCGAACCCAATAAAATTATAATGGACACCAATCTAATGGCAATGGAACACGAAAAATTAACGAGCTAGTCCATGAAAACAAAATGACATTATTGACTTAATCATTAAAGCAACTTGGAGCAATTTTTCTTTCTACGGCTCTAGTTAATCCAGTTGTTGGACCGGCTCCTAGCGCCCCCTGCCGGGAATCGCGGCTAAATGCGCAAATAAAATGCTAATTCGCCAAGTTAAATCTGTTTTGATTAAATTTAAAGTAGGCAAGACAGATTTTTTCCTTAACGGCTTACGGCCGGTTCTATAATTGATTCTTGGTCGCATTAATAAACGATTTAATTAGCAAAACAGCACGCAACTTATTAATGAAAATGGAAAACCCGAGTCGTATTTTATGCCGACACACAGCGCTGCACTGCGGCGAGTGGAGGAACTAAACTGGGATAGCTACCCCTTTCTCTCAGTGCTGCCACCCTTACGGTGAAAGCTCACAAACTCTTTTCCATCCTAAAAGTTCCGCTATTGCCCGCTAGGTGGCGGCGACACGACACGTCCCGAAGCATTTGCCACACATTGCTTGCATGTGTGCGTGACAGAGCGAGACCGCGAGTTAAAAATAAAAAAGGAGTAAAATAGACAGCAATATGTGTGTATACAAAGGCGTGGTTACGTGCATGCAAGCATTTTTTTTATCGCAAAAATGGCCGGAACTTTACACTTTTCGCATTAGACCATAAAGTCGCAACTGCATTAGAGGCGGTAGAGCTTGAACTTTATAGTAAATAGATAAGGTCGAAAATCCAAATTGATGTTTGTTCGGGTTGCGTTTGGACTCTAGTGTGGCAAAATAATTGGCGTCTCCGACGCGTCGCGGCGTCACTAGAAAGAGAGGATATAACGTAGCTAGCGTCGCGTCGGAGCAGTGCCTACCGACGACCGTTAGAAGGAGGGGGATGGCTAGTTGGCGAACGAGCCCGTTAGACAGAGACGTCGCGAAAAAAATACCCGAAAAAAACTGTTTTCATTAAAGGTGCGCGCCGCGATAGAAATTACAGAAACATGGGCGCGGTTTAAAAAATGTCAGGGGCGCCTGCGCCCTCGGTAAAAAGCCGGCACGGAAGTAAAGGGGGAAAGAGACGTTGTTAGTGGGCATTATGTGACGAGTTGCAGTGGCGAAGCGCGCCGCGAGCGGTCGCCACTGGCGCGCACCAACAAAAACAACAACCGCTAATTATTGCGATTAATAAGCGAATACGGCTCGCGTGCACGCCGACCGCTAGTGACGGCCCATCAAAACCAAATGAATTTCAAACGTGTGCTGTTGTGTTCGTTCTAAGTTTAAAATGTTCCAAAAGGTAAATACCTATTCGGACTTCGAAAATAACCTCGAATTTCGAGTGAGGGCGATTTGTGGCGAAGTCGTGTTGTTTGTTCGATATCGACTGCAGCGCGATGACTGTGCCGTTTTCCCGCTAAAACTGGTAATGATCGAATTCGAACCGCGCTTTTTCGTGTGGCCCACGTTGAACAGTGAAAATTACTGAGAGTTCGATAAACTGTGAGAACTGTTAAAACGTAAAATAAAAACGCCAATGGTGACTCAAGAAGGAAAACTCTTCTTAAAAAATAAACAGGCAAAACATCAAATAACACACGGGGGCGAGCTACGGTTTATTTAAGTAAATATTGTAGATATAATAAATACAAATTATCACATAACAAGAATATTTGTCGACGCTACATTTTAACACGACGTGCTAAATGCCAAAATAGATTCTTGCAAATATGAGAATGTCGTCTAGATAAAATAGATGTTTTGCTGAACTTTAGTACATACTGCAGCTATTTGCACGCACCTAAATTAGTAAAACGCTAAAGTAAACATAAGTTTGATAGCGAAGCTCGTTATCTCTTGAGTGGTGTGTTTTCTTGCGGCAAACCTGAAATAAATGTCATTGTCTGTGAGTACGCGCTCAGTGACTCATATCTATCTAGTTGGAACAGATATTTTTTACTCATGACATTTCTTAACAACATATACACGATATCAGGTATAGCTG
The DNA here is from genome assembly GCA_033682625.1 of Helicoverpa zea x Helicoverpa armigera. NCBI lineage: Eukaryota > Metazoa > Arthropoda > Insecta > Lepidoptera > Noctuidae > Helicoverpa > Helicoverpa zea x Helicoverpa armigera. The sequence continues at coordinate 2,316,239 of JAWIIS010000008.1, forward strand.
GTATTACTGAATCCTAAGAACTGATCCAAAGAACTGGTTTTTCAGATGGCAATACAAAGCCAACTCTCTATGACAATGAAAAGTGACATTGTAAGAAAAAATGGGAAAACAAAATAATATTTATCTCGAATGCCAGTGTCGTAACATTGTGATACTGATACCGTGACAGGTGAGAAGTGATAAAATCGTGTTTTTAAATTGTTCTAAGGAGAGACTTCTCATGTAGGTAATGTTTCAAACTGAATTCTCATAAATCTCAATTTGCCGTCAGCGAATTTTTCTTTGGGTAAGTATCCAAAATATTCTGGAGTCTATGTTTTTACATTTTCCCATTTGTCCCATTTGGACTTCTTTTGAAGTCCAAATGGGACAAATTTCTAAAAAATACTACTTGAGAAGCTCTTACTAAGTTCAATTTGGCTCCAAATTTTGACCCCTGTCTGCCTAAACCCAAGCGCACTGATATAAAAATGTACAAGACAATAAGGTAGTAGATTATAGATTGATATTATACATATTTACTAAATTACTGAACACATATTTTTAGTAAAAATCACAAATACCTTCATCTTTCAAAGAATACAGAAATAGCATAATTGAAACTGAATCTTATTCGCTGAGCGTTAAACATTTTGAAGTTGAGAAGAGGAATTTGGAAAATTCCAGAAATCTGGACCTAAAAGTACAACTAATGCAATTTTAGTAGAGAGAATGCCGGTATGAGAAGTGATGTGAAAATTGAACAAAATTATAATATTTCCTTCACGTGTTTCTCTGTCCTAAAATTTTATTTAAAACATGAGATTAGACATATTTTTTACTATACTTTTCCTGCTGTTTCCTTTGAGGCATATCGAACTGCGAAGGTTATCAAAATAGATGGATATACAATTTCCTCAAACAAAGGTCGTTAAGGGCAATTTAAGTAGGTATCTCATTTACATTTGGAACAGGTAAAAAAGCCAAAAATATTAATCTGTTTGCACAAAACCACTGCCTTGAGCTGGTCCACTTTGTCAAAAACTCCTTTCCTTGTGGTAAGCACAAACTAATAAGCTCGAGAGAAATTTGGCTTCTTTCCTCAAAAAATCAACTAGGCCAAACAATTAAATAAAAATGTCATAAAACCAGTTATATAAAATCAAACGAAAAAATGGCTCAATGGGCTGGCAAGTCAACTTTCAAAAGATTCTCATCAAAATGTCTTTAACCGTACTAATTAAGTTTATTACTTTTATACCGTAAGAGGCTCGACACGAGTAACACCAAAAACGGTATAATGAATTAGCGATAGCACCTGTGTCAACAGAAAATATATGCATAAATCATACTAAAACTCCTATAGATAAAAAAATCAGGTTTATTAAATCGCCAAGATGAAACCAGTCGAATAAATATTAACGATGAAGCTGGCTGGTGGAACGAAGCTACATGTCGAATGCCCTCTAACCAATAGAAATTCGTAAATTTTAATTTTGAATTGCAAACGTGGGATCGCGTGTGAGTGGGTGTTCGTACACCTTACCAACTGTGTAAACGATTTTCTCTCACGATTTGATAATCAAATTTTATTCGTCATATCGCCATCGAGGTATACCTACACGAATAAGGTCTTTAAACTTGAGATTTCTTATGAATACGCTTGGATCTTGATTCTTGACAAAATGTTTTTTTTATCTGTCTCATTGGGAGAACCACTTTTACATGTTTTAACATTTTTATTTAGGATCGATTTCGTTTCCAAAGATGTTTTCGAACTTAGGCTTGACAAAACTACCAAAGTGTCCAAAATTATCAATTCCTTGACAAAAAGCAGGTTGATCGATTAAAGATGAACTAAAACTGCTTTTCAACATAAGAAAATTCTTATGCTTTTGGGAAATCAACTCGTAGAGTCATAATTAAAACTGTCACGTTAACATTTCTAAAACCTGTTCCTCAATTGCATGTGTTGCTTGACTGAAATCTAATGATAAATTTTAATTAAACACAGCCAATAATATAGTAATCGTTATTAACATCACAGGTAGAAATGTGGGCATCATGTCGAGTAAATTGAACCGAGCAATATTCACTGATCCGTGAATACGTGTCAATTAATAATTTCAATGTCAGAGGAGTTGGGTTGTTTGAGCGCCACATGGCGTCGAGGATCCCATTCGGCTGAAATGAAACAGAGCCTCGTTTATAACAATTTTAAGACTGCTCTTCTCAGCTTCGTGTACTTACAAAGTCTGACACTATGCCACTTATGCCACTATTGCATCGCCCCGCGCTTAAAGACACACATGCGTTACGCGGCTCAACTACCGATGATCTCCCATCTCTGTCGGCACCGTGGCAACCGTAGCTCGCTCTCTGTCTACACGCACGATCTGATGTCGGTCGCACGTCGCGCTTCGGTCATCACATCCCTCGGCTCCTATACCTATCGCATAGGAGCTAGATTGGCGCGTCGCGTATTCAAAATAGGAACGTTAGTAATGGAGTGGTGTACGGTGGGGTGGATGTGTGCGTGCGAGAGAGCCAGCGACCCTCCCCCGCGCCGCCGCCCCCGCTCGCGCCGCCAGCCGAGCGAGTGGCGCGCGTTTACACAATCCGTTGGTTCGGAGCGCGAGCGACACTCGCGTTGGATGCGTGGCTTCTTCTTGTGACGACGATCGACGCGCGAACACGTATCGTCAATTGTTTTTTTATAATATCTTGAAACTCATACGAGTTCAGCGCTCCCTAAGCGGTTTTGGAACCTCTTATAAGAATTCAAGTTCCATTATTATCATAAAAAGCAACCAACAACCAATGAATTGAAGCTTCAAATATTTTAGTGCGGCTGCCATAGTGATTGGAATATTGAAAACAGACAACTTTTCAATTTCAAAATGAAAATTGAAAATCTGAAGTTTCTTTTTTTTTGAAAAATTTGAAACTGCTGTAAGATATTATGGAACTGTAAATGTTGTGAAAAATAACAAAGTGACGATTAGTGGTACAGTGTCAATGGAAATCAGGCGCAAAAAGTGCCAGCATCAAAAATTAAAATAAAACATAGAATTTTTTCATCGACAACATAATAAAATTGGTAAGTGTTTTTTTATTTTATTTTCTTATTGTATAGTTTATAATATAGTGTGTAAACCTCCAACAAACTACCGACGGATACGCGACCGCTGTATAAACAACAAAATGTTTATTTTTCCTTTTTTTAAATACCAATCTGGCATTTAAACTTTTTTAATAAAAAGTCAAAAGTTATGTTTATAAAAAAGACGTTCACTAAAATCGTCACCGCACGCAGCCCGTTTTTGTGAAGAAACTTTTTGCGGTCCAAACTTTAACAAAAAATGGGCCGATGTTTTTCTAAATGAATTACACCGACCGTAAAAAAAAACAGTTATCGAATAGTTAAATTGTTAGGCTGGCAACATTATTATCAACAGGTTTGTGGAAAAAAATATGTGACATTTTAATTTTAAAATTTTATTTTAAAGTTACACGGTTTTAAAAATTAGTTGCAACTTTTGAAAAAACTTACTGGTTTTATTCAAATCAGCGAGCTAAAAAAAACTGTTGGCTCTTATCACTTTGGTTAGCAACAGCCAATGTTCGTGATAAAGGCAGTCACATGTTTTTATCACAAGCGACGATTTAACATACCTACTCGTCCCTTATCGAGTTTAAATAAAGGACACCAAAAACTCAAGTACCTAAAAAAAAAAAGTGTAAGTACCAAAATTATTATTTTTCTGAAAAAAGTTTATGTTACTAGGTAATAATACTGTAGGTAACTACCTAGTATCGGTGTGTAATCTTAAAAAAAATACTATTTAATAAAATTATCGCTCTCTTACGTAATCAACTGGCCAGTTATCTCGTTCACCTTTCAACCTACCAACATGTTATTGCCAAAAGGTGTATTCTACATGTCATTTTAAATAATATAAAATCTATACATGTTACGTAGATAATGCTAATTTTAACCGATTGCATGACGATGCAGACACAACAAAATTATTTTGTCAATGTTATTTTATTTTAATACTTTGTTGCTTATCTGTGTTGCCATGCCACGTCGGTGTAAACAGCTAAATACATGGACATAGTTACATTAATTTTGCTTCGAACATTTTACTCATTTAAATGCAAATAACTTGCTTACACGTACTGTTTAGCTACGGTGAATATAATCCAGCTATTAAAATATAATAAAAAAGGCGATTAAAAAAAAACTTGTCGGATAATGCGGTGGTATCGATATAGCATACTTTGTATTAACCTACTATTAATGATCATCAAACTGTAAGACTAACACTTGCAAGGCACATAATTACAGTTTATTGCTTACACAAAAAGAACTAGTTACAAAAGTAACAGGTATTAATATCAGGTCGAAAGAACGAGTCGAGGAATAGGGGCGCGTTCTAAAAAAACATTCGTTTTCCCTCACCAAATTAAAAAGTTAACGGACTTCAACACTTTCACCAGCCAAAAACGGATAATGACTGGTGCAACCAACAAAATCTGTTTTGGTCCCAGTAAGAATTTCGAAACGTTATATTCGGTTTAATTTTTTTACAAATTCGTGGTCCGCTGAGGTCCGAGATATGCAATCGTACGCCCACATGTAAATGTTTTTATCTCAAAATTATTTGGGTGTGTTGCACGAAAAATAACCGCTATTAAGTACCTATAAGATTGTGAACGCGGAATTATTAATTTAGTTTGGCCGTGGGCAAGATTTTTTATTTTCAAATTCAAATTCGGCCTTAAGGCTTATCGTGACTTAGTGGGACCTTATCTTCAGGCGTTTTTGAGGCGATCGATTTTAGTTACAATGTTTTCAGGACAACGGTAAATGATTGATGTGGGCACGCTAATGGCCAAGTTTCCGTATGCCACGGGTGTGTTAACTTATGAAACGTTTGTGTTGAACACATCCGAAACGTGTGAGTTTTTGCTCACTCCTACAATCGCTAATTAGACAATTTATCTTAAGTCGGACGTTGTAATTGGCGTACTTACGTTAAATCGAATCAAGTATAAATGATTACCAAGTATAGTGGTTCGTATGAAGATATAAATCAGATGGTCGTTGCTTGCTTATTAATATCTGTACGCCTGAGGCGACAGGTAGGATCGTTAGTCACAAAGTGCGGCCCAGGTTCGATTCCTGGCTGCTAATTATTATTTATGAGTAACTCTTATCTTTAGCCAGCGGCCGCTAGGAAGTGTTGGAATTTTGTTCTTTCGTGATTACTTGATGCTAGTTTTCGATGTATCTTAGAATCTATATCTGCAGATTGTAAGCTAGTTTCTCGAGAAGTTGAATCATACAAAGTTTTTGTAACGAAGATAATGAAGAGAAATAACTATACAATATGCAGGTTTTTTTTAAGTTGTTATAGGTAAGTTCATTATTTATTATTAAAGTGGAATCGTGTTACTTATATCTACATATTAATATTTTGGCAGATTCAAGAAATTAATGGCACTAAAAAAGAAACAGATGCTGAAAATTTAAATAAACATGTAGCCATTTTTTAAAACTTAGTTTTTTACTTCTTATTATGTTAAGGTTTGGTAAAACCACAATTTATTATGTAAATTAATCATTTTTGATAGATAAGAAGGCAATTATTTAATTTAAGTGTCTTTTTCAAATAAAGTGAAGATTAGGTAGGTACTAGAAACAAGATAATAAAAAATAATGTTAAGAAAATACTTTAAAATAGGAAAGTACCACATGAAAAAAAAAATTATTTTGTATCAAGTTTATAACGTAATGCGGATTCTATAAATTATTTTTTAAAATCACCATCTGGTCATATATTGTACAAACACCCTTTTCACACGTGTGCATATGCATTTAATTATAAGTTTATGTGCCAATAAAACAACCCTAAAATATGCCGAAATAAAACCTCAGTGTTTAACCCTGATTAAAATTTCAAAGCAGTATAATAATTATATTTAATCCTCTCTGGTTAACACCTCGTTCGCTACCAATATAACGAATATCCTCACCCACTTCGTAAATTAAATAAATTATCAACTTGCAACATCAATTTAAAAAAAACAACTTTATTGTATAGTTTGGCGGGTGGCCATTTTCCTTGCAATTAAGTGTAATTCACTACATTTTGTATGTTTGTTCGTTTGTGTGTTTATTTATAATTGTTTTCTTCACAATTGCATGTTGTTATTGTAATTAATTTGTCACATTTTATGTACCGTTCAGGAATGATTTTTATCTTTCGTTTAGAAACATGACTTTGCTGTTCTAGTAATGGCGACAAACAAGGTACTTACTATAGTTTACGCTTAACTATGTGTATACAGGTATAAATGCTATAATTTATTTACAAAGTCATGTTGTTAATTGTCAGTGAAATTCCTAAAAAAATCACGTACGTATAAACAGGGATTTTTGTCCAAAACATTTCTACAGGAAAGATTATCTGACTGACATTGGCACATTAACAAAAAAAAACGTAAAAGTAAAATCTTAAAAACGTAAAAGTAAAATCTTCAATTTCTGAACCAAGAAATGTCCAAAGAACAGGAAAAAAAATCAATAAGTTAGCATTTTTATAAGACCTCTCAATTTCAAGTCCGGTTTTATTAAAAAAACGAAGTTAAAACATTACACCTACAACCCAACTTAGTATTGAAAACAAAAACTTTTGACATTCAAATGTGTTCTTACGAAAAAGGTTGAATGCAATTCGATGCATATTCGACACAGTGACTCATAAACTAACTAATCAATAGAAAAAAAATATATAATTGAGGTTTTATTAAAAACAAAGATGGCCGCTCCCATTTTGTTGATTGGCACTATTCTAAAAATATCACGCTGTATATTTTTACACTACGACCTTTTGACGTTTATGAAAAAAAAAGCGCCTTCAATGACAGTTGCTCAATCGTTCAACCGTTTTTGTTTTTACCAACGTCTATTTTAGCTAGTGGCATTTTAAAAATAAAGTGGTACGTACAACAATGTTTTCCCGCCCACGAACCTAAATAAACGTTGAAAAATGACAGCTCGCCTTCATATGGTCGCAATATGGCTATTTTACGAGCAGTACTTGTGTACTTGATAATATTTCACATGTGTGCATTATTTGTTAACTTATTTATTTCGTGTACAACTCAGATTACTTTGATGATAGTGTTGCGTAAGATATCGAAAATATATGTCTGTCTGTGTGAATAAAAAGAAAAAAGTAACGAAAAATATATTATTAATTTAATATTTTTTTCTGCAGTTTTTTTTATTAATGTCTTTAGAGCATTAATTGAGAACTTCTTTTATTGTACTCGGTTGAAATTACTCCAGTTCATCATTTGGAATTGCATTTTTTGGTGCACTCATAACGTTTTGGCGGGACCAGTCAGTTTTATTGTAACCTTGTTTTTTGTAAATCAATATAGAATTTTATGTATAAATCGCAGGTTTAAATAATTAGAAGTATAATAAAATCAACCATTCACAGAGTGGTTGTATAAATTATTGCTTGTCATAACGAGCTGAATAATCGATTTATAATGTTATATGATTGATAAACTTACATGAGAACACAGCTGTAAATTATTATTTTACAATAATAAATTATTAAATTATATTTAAAAATAATTCTCAAATTAGGAATAACTTTTCTTATAATTATGTAACATTATTATTAAAACACATATAATAATAATCAGCAACGTGTATTTTCTGTATTAATAACTTAAAAACGATCGTATATTTTTAAAATAAAATAAATAATCTATTTTATTCCTAATTTATTGAATTAATTAACAAGTAAATTATCTGTGAACGAACTGGAAATAAAATAAAATAATAAAGCACGAAATACATATATTTATTTGGTATACTAAATAAAATAATTATTAATTTTATTCTATTCTAAACAAAAACACATAAATATTTAACAGAAGCACAATTAATTTACAATGTTGTATTTTAAAAGAATATTATGTACCTATTCTATGTAAAATATTGCTTATTGGTAAAAATATACATAAATAACCTATCGTTTTTATTACGTATATCTATATTTAAAAATAATTTATATCTCTACTAAAATGATAAAAAAAAACTAAAATGGTGGGAAAATCGTCGCGGTAGAGGTCGTTCCCCTATGAAATTGGTCAATGAAATTTTCAAAAAGCTGGACCAAATTGCATTAAAGTGGCAAGAAGTAAGTAGAGATGGGAAGATTTTGGAGGAGGCCTACGTCCAAAAACGGACTACCCAAGGACCGTGATACATGGATAGACTAATATAAAAATATATTTTTAACCATATTAAATTTTTTTTTTTTTTTTTTTTTTTTTTTTTTTTTTTTTTTTTTTCTAGTAACAATTATTTATTTTTGATAAATTTCTACAATGTACACACTATACATATATACAAACTTAAGCTACTTATCTTTATACAAAACTAAAAATAAAATACTATATACAAAATATATATAAACATAAAACATAAAATATAAAAGAGCATCGATCAGGCGTCGAAGTATTCCTCCGCATCACTGTCCTCCGGAAACGTGCCCAGAAGACTGGCTGCATTGCCACGTTGAATGGCAATGCTAATTCTTTGTCCGAAGAATAAGCCAGCCCTCTGGTCACGCGAAGCGTCGACAAGCCTTTTCGCGATGTCCTTATAAAGTAACCGCGAACTCGGGCCCCATGGTCCGAGCGTTTCGACCCCAAACGGCTCAAAAGTATAGTTCCCAATAAGGTTACTATACTTGCGCCGCTTGGTGGTCTCTGCAGAAGCAGCAGCCGCACCAGCATGACCTGCCGTGCAGGGAAGATGCGATGGCGCCAGGGTGTCGACGCACGTTGCATCCCACACCAAGGGCCTACCCAACTTCCATGGCAACAACGTCATACCATCTGGCCTCTTTCCATCGTCACGTACCAGTCCATTAGGCTCTAACACGGCTGGCACGCCGGCGGTGGAAAGAGCACGACGGATAATGTCGTTAATGCTGGCATGCCGTGCAATACGACCAGCACTTCTGCAGCACGACAGACCATGGTGCCCGAGGCTGTCGACGGCTTCACCGCAATGGCAGCGATGCGGAGCAACACAGGGAGCGCCTAACCGTAAGCATGTAGCGATGCGGAACGTTGTGTCATCCAGCATAGTGCCTATGCTAGATGACGGGATCGCCTGTAACCAGAGGCCCGACTCCCACTCTCCCACAGCCAACAAACGGGCACGCTCAGCAGCACTATTACACGTATTTAATAGATTATTCCGTATAGTGCTACAGAGCGGCCCGTCCCATTGTCTCTGAGAGCAGCGGTTGCCGGGCAAATCCGTATTGGGAGTAGCCATTTTCCAGGCATCCAGCGCATCGGTCAAACACGGTACTTCAACATCAACCAGTGCAGAAGACGACAATATCTTTCTGGTTAATGTATCAGTACCGTGAACCGAGGAGAGGAATGCCGGTAAACTAACACTTGAAATTTTGCGGACGCCGAGACCTCCCATGCGTATTGGGAGTGCAGCTTGCTGCCAGGCTCGATCGTCCAAGGCCACATTGAGGATGGAGGTGAGGGTGCTTCTGATAATTTGGTCAACTTTGTCCAAAATTTGTGGGTGCTTCCATATATGTGAGGAGCGAAGAATATAAGTAAATTTTGGTCCAAAACAACAGTACCGAATCAAAGTGAAGGCCGAATGTATACTGATTTTGTATAATCTCTCTGAAACATCATTAAAATTTTGAATTTTCTCGTTAATATAACTGGTGAAGGACTCATCGAGAATAGGTGATCCTAAGAGGCGAAGGGAACTTTTTTCTAGTACTGTCAAATTTGGAGCTATGGATTGAAATTTCGAAAAGACTTGTTGGTTGTTATCAGGGATGAAGATTTCACATTTTGATAAATTTAGTTGTAAGCCAATCGAGTCGAATTTTTGTATTAAAAATCTAAAGTCTTCAGCTACAGTATCTGCGTCGCCTCCTAGGATCCCATCATCGAGGTACCACACATTAAATTTAGAATTTAGCTGTCGAATAATAGGGTTAATAGCCAAGCTGAAAATGGCAGGCCCCAGAGGATCACCTTGTTGACATCCGACGGCCGAATCTAGAACTTTGTCTTTATAGAGTAATTTAGTTGAATGTCTATAACACTGCCAAAGAAATTTATATAATTTTGGAATTTCATTTTTAACTTCCGTCAACAAGGTATCTCTATTTACGGAGTTAAAGGCGTTCCTAATGTCAACCTTAAGGATGACCTCGCCTTTCCCGCTATTTACATACGTGGAAAGGGCGTGTACCGCAGCCTCACAGCCCCCCTTCGAGCCAAAACCTAGTTGTAAGGGCTGAAATTTGGCGGCCAGGGTTTCTTTGTAGTAGGCACAGCCAAACTTGGCTGCGATACGGCGGTATGTGCATCCCACGGCAATGGGACGGATGCCGCCATCTTTTTTACGCAGTGCACATAAATTGGCGCCATACAAAACGTCGATGACGGCTCCGTTCACATTGCCGGAGAGCATTAGGTTAATAAGGGCTGTCAGCTCCTTCAAAAGCGACTCACCAGCTTCCCCGGCGCTTGAGCACGTCAGATCCTTAAGGTGCTGCGGCGTCAAGCCGTCGAGGCCACCGGCAGAGCCGCTCCGGAAGGAGCCGACAGCAGCGCACAATTGGTTGGCTGAAATTGTTAGATTATCTGAGTCTGGGGCAGGAGGGTCGGGGAAGGAGAGGTCATCCGATGCTGCCGGGTGTTTACTCTCCAGAGCTGCAACAGTCTCTGGGGAGCACGGCGCAACCACATCACTACTGAAAAGAATTCTAGCGGCACCCCTTATGTCACCTTCCCCTAATTTTGACTCTACATGATGCAAGAGTCCTTTGTGGGAAAACTGTGCTGTAAATTTTGGGTCAAAAGAAGTAGAAGCACTATTACAGTTCTCTTTAACTTGGGCTGTTAGGGTTTTTTTGGAGGCCAAATTTTTTTGGACATGTAGTATCTTATATATTAAATATTTAGATATAAAATAACATCCATGGAAGGGTACTGGTTTAGCCATAACAGCAGGAAGGAACACGTGATATATCTACAAAGGATAAAGGAAAACAAATAATTTATTTTATGCATGTACAGTCACCTAGATATATTGTCATGATTATTCCGTTTAGGAGTTGAGCAAAACCCGTTCCAATACATGTGCATTGAAACCACACCTAAGGAATTTATACAAAGATTAATTAGCACTAGCTACCGTTCATATAGCACACAAAGAACTAGCTTTAATTGATATAATAAATACTAACTGAGGTAAACACCTAGGTATGTATGTCATCATCATCTGCCTAGCCTTTTCCTAACAACCTAGAAAAAACATAGACATGTCTATAGAAAAAAAATATGTAAAACCTTCTTGGTGTAAAATAAAAAATAGAATATAATAGAAGCTCCTTGCCAGCCAATCACAACTAACACTGGCCACTTATAATTTCCACGACCAATAAAACATTTTAATTCAAATTTCCCAGAACGTAGTTGATCGCAAAATTGCTATAAATCTACAACAGTATTGCAATCGCTTTCAACGACGTCAAATGACCACAAAATATCGGTTTGTGATGACCAATAACGTTGTAATAATACGCTGGTCTATGATATTATAGCATGCGGGCGGTGGTTAGTTGCTACCGACTACGGTAATTCTTGACTCGGTATTTTGTCGTAGAGAATTTCATACGAGTAATGTAACCAAGGTCGTTGGAGTGACTAATATGCGAGTTGTCATGTTATACCTATTGTCATTTTTACTTATCGCGTTTTTTTTTTAAGTTTTGATTTTGGAACGTATTTTTGGCCTGGCCTTTGACATCGATGGCAGAGGTCGGTTTGCTGAAAAGATTATTTTTATTTTCGTCGGTTTTTTTTCAAACTATCTTGTCTGTGACTGTTAAAAGTAAACATTGCGTGTTTTACCAGTTAACTGAATTAACGGCAAATTGTAATAAATAGTTGGGGATAATCACGAAAAGAAATTCAAGCCTCATTACTGGTTCCTAGAAGATTTAATCTGATTCTCGCTAGTCGCTAGTTATAATTTTCTCGATTAAATTGGTTATGGATTTAATTAGTTTTTGTATGAGTCTGAAGATAAATACTTCTGGTTTAAATAATTATCTATTGTCAAATACTAGATTAATAGGTACTTAAATTAATTACAGTTTACCAAAGAGCGAGCAAAAGTATAAATAAAAACGTGACACTTGACAGTCAGAATGTGAAAAAATAACCCAAACCTCCAAATTTGGAACGCACTGAAAAAATATTTACCCAACCTGAACTCCAGAACTCTACCATTCACAAAGGCATTTCGTATAGCAAACAATTTGTAAAAATATTTGCCAAATTTTTGGCCACACATTAATCATATCAACTTTGTTTAATTCGCCAATATGCCAACGTTGGGCCAACGTATGAAAACATGTTGCTTTGGTGACTCATGTTCGGTCATTGCCAAGAATAGAATAAATGACTTGACATGGACGCTCACAACTAATGTGTTTAGTTTATTTTATGTAATAGCTTACTTTTTAAGGCTTTAGAACATGCTGAAAATCATCATCTGCGTTACCTTTTCCCAACTATGTTGGGGTCGGCTTCCAGTCTAACCCGATGCAGCTTAGTAGGTAACAGTGTTTTGCAAGGAGCGACTGACTATCTGACCTTCTCATATAGCTAAAAAAATACGTAATTTTAACCGAATTCCCAAAAAGAAAGTGGTTGTCAATTCCTCACGCAAAAAAATGCCTTATTCCATGTTTTCAAAATAAAGTATCAATTCATATTTCCTCCTTGAGATTATTTTAAGTTAAAAGAAATTACGAATTCTGATCACAGATACATAAAATAAATAGAGTTAATAAAATAACTACGTTAGATGAGCCAACCAACTGTCAATCCAAACGGATTTAAATATTAAATAAGTTTCCTATGACAATGTAACTATTATTAGCTTTATAATAACAGGAAATAACGTTTGAAAATTAATTTCAAAGCGCCACGGAGTGAACGAATGATACTCAGAGTGAACGAATGAGTGAACGAGATTGATATAAATGAGCGAAATTGCGTTCCGTTACACGCGATCTTCATTGTTCTTAGGTTGAACAAATTAGGTTTAATGGAGGTTGCTCTTTATTTTTTAAGTGTATAAGCACGGCTACGTTTTGGAGTAAAATTAGGTTATAATTATGTACTGCACAATTTAATTTATATTAAGTTTTTAAGTATTATTCTGAACTAATTGTGATGACATATTTGAAATGAGATACATAAATGCTTACGTTATATATAACTGTGATATTTAAGCCGATGAAAATATATAATACGCCGATATTTTCTCTAAATCCCTTCTCCACATATTTCCAATCAAAAAATTAATTTAACTGAGGGGTTCAAACGTAGGGGAGAGCCATAGCAACAGTTTTGCTAGCCCTACTAGTAAAAATCTTTCAAATCCAGTAATTGACGTAAAGTGGTAATAAATTGCAATTAGGCTGACAAGAACAATGTAGTAAGTTAGGCTTGTCTAACTACTAGTTTCTGCACAGTTTAGGCAACACAATTACCGACTAAACCAAATAATTGGGTACATTAATAACATTCTTATCTCTTTACATAGTCACGTCGTTACTTTTTGGTATTAAAGACCTCATTTAATAATTCTTTAGAATAACAAAAAAAAAACCAGTTTTTCTGCTCGTACTAGTATTAATAATTAAAACGACCATAACTCATTAATTAAACAACTTCCTTCCCGAATTCTATAGTACAGAAAAAAAACTTTACAATCAACAGACAATACAAAAAACGGAAATAGAGATAGGCCATTCACAAAACGGCCGAAAAAAAAAACAAAAAAGTTATTATTTAAAAGAATATGACCTCATTTCAAGACTCTTCTGTTGTCTATGAACCCATTTTTATTCGCCCACTTGGTAAAGGTTAGACGGTTAGACGTTTGATTCTGACAGGCAATTAAACAGACAGGGATATCTCAAGTGCATTGTCGGAATACTATTCTTTTTTAATAATTTATTACTTTGAGAACTATCAAGGGCGTTGCATGACACTTAACAAATGACTTTTTAATGTTTTTTTGACCTTTTCCAATTCAATAACGCTATCCGTCAAAATGTTTTGTAATTATTACGGTTTTGAACTTTAGGATTTTTTTTATCTTAATATTTTATTTTTTGTCAATACAATATCTTTGAATATTAGTAAGTTTCTTTAAACAATCTATTCAATTTATAAATTAATGTCATTGTATAGGTATACTGCCTTTCAATAAAATGACAGTTAACCTGTCTATAATCTATACTTAAAAAAAAACAATCATCACCAAAGACAATTAATTACAATATGTCATTAACGATGAAATAAAACTTTATGATTATTACAATGCACTTAATTAAATTTTATTCATTGGTTTAACTCCATGTTGAAGCCATTCAAGCTCATGTTGACTGTCAAAACAACTGTGACATAAAGTAACAAGCAATTCATTACTGTCTTCGACACACAATAGCAAAGAAATCCATAGCCCACGGCTCCACAATAGAACACAATCATATTAAGTACAGCCTTTTTATAACAAACACAAAAGTTGTACAACTATTGTCATATAATTTCCTACTCGAAATGCGTCTTCGAGTGTCTTTTTTTTTAATCTGCGGTTTTATTGTAATACAAACTTTTTTAAGAGTTCCTTTTTTCAAAATGTTATTGAGACTTTTTAATGTTTGTGTCATACTTAGTTTTTTTTTTAAAGAATGAAGTTTTTATTTTGTTTTTGCTCGTCGTTGTGTATTGTTTTTTTGTTGTTTATTTTTGTGTCCCGATATTAATTTACAAGTTGCGCTATTATCGTTGCCTTTCTACGAAGTCAACTTTGGCAACTTGATATTTTAATGAAATTTTGAGATACAATGTTGCGTTGTGAGTTCAAGGCGAACGGCATCACATTTCATACAACTAACCGTTCTGTATTAAAATCTTATTTTATTTAGTTCTAGAAAAATATATTTAATGCTAAAAAGATTATTATAACGGCTTTATAAATTATTTTTTATTTAATATTTATTAACACGAACGTTATTTATGTCGTGTTGAATAGTAATGTACCGTATTTTATTTTCTCACGATAGGACACATTTAATATGAAAACCGTACGGTAGCCGCGTTATAGAATTATTGGCTACACTTGTATCAATTTGCTGGCTGACATTAAATTCTTTGACATATTGCTATTTATCTAAAAAAACTAAATTAAAATATAGCGAAAATATATATTTTGTATGCATTTTACAACGCGCAAACATTGAAACGGGTTAACCCTTGAAAAGTCGATGCAAATTCGCGCATAAATAAATAATGTATGGGCCATAGATATCAGCCAGAGATAACTCGAGTTAGACAAAGATGGATGACCAAATAAGATTTGTTGACACCTTCGCGCGATAATATTTTTAATAAATCATCTGAGCGCTCGTATTATTTATACGCCCGTAATTGGACGACAGTATCGAGAACGTATATTCAACTCGATAACTCTGAAATAAATCGATATATTTATGTCTTTTAATAATCAAAACGTCATTTTATAAGTCATTTCGACCTTAGTGATTTACACGTTAAGCTACTGAAAAGTATCAAATATTTTGTGTAGTTGACAGCTGTCAAAAAACGGTCATAATGTCGAATTATTCAATTTCTATGCGTTTAGTAATTGCTGGTGGATATAAAACGTGGAATATAAAGAAAATCTCATTAAAACGAATGGTTTATCCATAGCTGAAGTTAACAATCATTAAATGACATTTGTGGGGCTCGTGTTAAATGTAGTTTAAAGCGATCCGGTCACGATATACGACAGCCTTTTCAATAATGGAAAATAAAATTCTAGCGTTTAGTTTTTTCGCTCAACTTTCAAATGGTTGACAATTTGATATGCGGTTCACGATCATGTGATAGCTACTTAAAATAGCTATTTGTAGACTATTTATGTATCTGCGCATTTGCTATTTTTAATTCAGCATAATTATGTATTAGTTTGTGCCACATATTTGTACATCCAACTTAAGTTATTGGCAAAATTATTTATGTATCTTTTGGTATTGTTTCAGATGTGTTTCGTGATTGTTATGCCGAAGGATCATTCCTATGAACAAGGTAATTAAAAATCCCAATGTCTACACATTATACACCATAACACTATATTACTTTTGACCTAAAATCGTAAAATCAAAAAGAGCACAGAGTAAGATCCACAATTTGAGCACATTTTGAACTGTTGGCTTAGTCCAGTGGTATCGAGCACGGTCTGCCAATTTAAAACTCGTGCGACTCACCGTGCCGCGAGTTCGATCCTCAGCTTGGAGTTTTAGGCCTTATCGAAGCTACATATTTGTTCCAAATACAATGTGATAGTCAAATAATGGCCAATATTAAACGTTCCCGACACGGTCGCGGTTTAGATACCACATATCTTCAACGTATCACCGAAGGGATCTACAATTTTTACTCCTTAATTATATGACATTAGGTTAGTTTAAAAAGAACTTATTTTTTGGCCTCTTCTTACCTCTATCAACGTCTAAAATTATCTTTTCTACAATAATCCAGTTACGTCCTTTTAGCTTAAGACACGATAACTTACACGTGTTAAAACAATCTTCTGTCCATAATCAATAAAGAACCCTCAAGGAGAAAGTTTGATAAAAAAATTGATTGATCGAAAGGTAAAAACAAGGTCCTTAACTTATCAATCTGATTAGCTACGCTATCAAAAGAATTTCACCTTAGTTCGACTATGACATTGCAAGGTTACATTGGTATGACTTTAGATCGAAACCTGCCGTTTTTTGCTGCTAACTTTTTGCTCTGTCATTTGTATGGTATCAAAAAACAGTAGCGGTTCAACTATGATGAATTATCACTTGTAGTAAAATTGATTGTAATGTTATTTTCGTTTTTTGCTACATTTTTTCCACCACTGAAAAATACGGTCTCAAATTATCATTTTTTTGTCATTAAAATTACAACAGCTTCATATTCTAAATTAATATTAAACCACAACAAAATGTCCGTAATAATTCATTCGTTAATACAATGTTTCACCCATTATCCTTATTTCTTTGTACGGCACAGCCGTTCTAACCCTCCCTAACCCTTCACTGACATACGGTGTCTTCAATACCCCGACTTTCACATCCTTCCTGTTTTAAATGTATTCATAACGCATAAAAAACCTAATGCGTATCATTTGACGGTATCTAGACAAAAGCCCACTGTCTATTGTCGGGTTAAAAGGATTTTTTGCTGTCTTCGAAATTGGATCGAAAGATGCAACTGATAGTTTGCCCAGCGTGAATGGATATTACTTTCGGTTTTTACTTTGTATTGTAAACGATATTTTTGTTTATACGATTATTTTTATAGGTTAGTGTGCTTTTCCGTTGATGCGTTTATTAACTGTTTCTAACGTTTTGCTGGTGATAATTCAGAAGCAATTAATACCGACCTTTGATTTTACGGCACTTACCCAATAATTTTCATAGTTTGACATTTATTGAAATTGCCAAGCTATTCAAACAATATGATTACATATTTCAAACCGCACCTTGTTTTCAGTAACATAAAATTTATCACCGAAAACACGAGTTAGGAAACATCATTGAATAACTGTCATTGTTTGTGGCTCGTTAACTTCTCACCGGTAACCCTCTCGACAACGTCTTACAAACCACCACAAAGTGCGTCATTGTCCCGTCCCTATCTCTAACAATGAGCTACCGTGCATTTAAAAATCTAAGCTACTTTGAATAAAGCATCCTATTGTGAATATTATAAATATTATGCTAATGCGATAAAGGAAATTTTTGACTCCGGTCTTTATGACCAGGTGTCGCGTCAAAGGGTTGGAGGGAAATATCGCAACCCTACGTGTTCGATCATTTATTAAGATTTGTTCTATTGTCTAGCATCTTATTCCCATGCATTGTGCATAGAATTTATGTGAGAAATGTTAGTGATATATTTTTGTTCGTATTCAAATGCACGCTTGTAAGCATTCGAATGAGACAAGACGGTTCATTGGTCATTATTTTATGGATTAACGTTATTTTAGAAGCGGATCTCAAGATTTATGACAGTCGTTTGAAAGATTTTTGTTATAGGATTATTGGAAGTATTTAGATCTTGGGCCATAAAAATATCTACACGTTTTTAGGATTTAATTCGGTTTTTATTGCTTTGCTTACATTAGGAGATTTTAGAGTCGATACGTTTTATTCCTTGTTTGATATGTAGCTGGCTATATTAAAAAATCGAACAAGCAAATTATTATTCTCTTCCTGTTTTTATGTCGCTAATTTAATTATGGTAAATTAAAATACCCATAACTTGACGATTTCCGTAATCAGAGAGATGTCAAATAAACGAGTAAAAATGGTAAAATTATACAATTACGAGAGTACTGTCCCCGTGGTGAATCTGTGTAATTTCAGTAATAAGATATTGTGGTAATCGTTATTACGACTGTAATTTAGTAACTTTGTTTGTTGTTTACTTTTGTTCTTATTGTTTTTGTGAACTACGTTTTTTCCGTGAGTTTGTCCACTTTGCCTTTAGTTTTTTTTTTTAATTCCTATGCGGATAACTACTATTTATTAACTATTAAATATATTGAAGTAGTCTTCTTCCTTCAAAAACTATTCGCTTATAACTTTCTGAAAAAATATCATATAAAAACTAAGATCGAATTGAATGATGGTGGATAAAAATAGCTGTTTTAATGTTCATTTAAAAAAAAAAACAACAAATTCAATACTATAAAAGTAACTCTTACTTCTATCTGTTCATTTTAAAAACACAGTAAGTAAATTTAAAAATGCCGAAAAATTGCAGAATTCACGCGAAATGTTCGTCGATGGGTAATTGGCGCTGTTTCCTCCGTTCAATTCCATGTGTTTAATAATATAATTGGTTTTCAAAAGAAATAAAAAATCCAAATTACAGTTTTACGTCGACGAGTCGCGGTTACGACAGTTTTGCACTTATCCTTCGAGCACGCCATTTTGAAAAACTTCTTCGTTAAATGGAGACTTTATTTTTAAAGTTTTTACTTTTTTTGTTAGTAAATTATTTTATATTAATGCTTTTAAAATTAATTTAATGGAAGTCAGGTTAAAAGCGATCGGGAAAAATACAATAACTTAATTATTTTACAGGATATAGGCACTGGAACCTTTGTGTTGATATTATTATTGCTAGATTGGTATTTTATAAATGCGTAAATATTTTTCTAGAAACAATACCTACAACAACATCCATTGTTTAAATAACGGAATTGAGAAAAATAATGACCTATATCAGTGCTATTGTTTATAGCTTAATAAAATAAAAATATAGGTACTGTGAATACCATTCCTTGGAAAGGAAGCAACCATTATAACATTTTTCCAGAAAATTCAAAATAAAAAGAATCTCTACCTATAATAAATAGTTCTTATTTCAAAAGATTCAAAATCCGAATCCGCAGTTTAAAATTTAAACTTCGAACTTCACATGTGTCGTGTACACAAAACGTATGGTAATAGCGCTAACACATATGGCCGCCGAACACAGCTGTTCCTATACGTACTATTCTTATGCAAAACAGAATTTCGTTTTATCCCTTGTACTAGAAATAACCAGTAGTCCGTACTAAAGATGTATTTGTTACGTACAAGACGTGGTATGTAAATCAGTTTTTTTTCTCCAACATTGATATAAAATGCACGTGCACAAATATTCTGGCTGAATGTTCAACGACCTTTGCTTTAAAAAGGCTCAAAATACAGATTAAATAGAATCGATGAGTCGTTCACCTTGAAGGTTTGCTAGTTTTTTAGATACTTTTTTTTATTTTTAGTACTTGTAATTTGAATAACCTAAGTTAGGTTTCATTATATGCAGTTTAATTTTGATGAGGGTAATAAAGATAATTCGGTATTTAATTTTGGATGTGCTAAATGAGAAGATAAGATAAACATATAAAATATTTTATACGGTCGCTTGAACTGTTTTTTCGAAATTTTTTGAATGCATTGTTTTATAAAATAATAGGTACAGAATAAAGGCGTTGTTAACCGCATAAATGCCACACAAAACACGTAATCCGTTTAAACATATTTTTAACACATTATTAATTAGTCGTGACGCAACCCGTAGTTAACTTTAACAAACACTTGTGTGAAGAAACGTCTTGTTTTATGAGTGTCATAAATTATTTACGAGTTACCTAGTTGTTGCCGTGACGCCTCGCCTTCGTTACCCAAACCCTTTGGCTTTCATTATTTGCTAATGTTTTACAAACAATTTGTTAAGTGTGCGCGTCGATTTACTTCTGTTTAATTAGAAGTATTATTTTAACTTGGAATTATAATTATGAATTAATGTAACGTCACATATTTTTTGACTCAACGCTAATTTATTTTCTGAAGAAGTTATCAATGTACGAAAAAATACAAACATCCGAATTGATATCTTTTTTGAGAATAATTGATTCCACTTTTTTGTGAAGTCGGTGAATAAAATATAGCCCTTCTAGAGTTCACTCCGATTAGTTGACACGCGTATTCGAAATTCAAATGAACCATAGTAAAGCATTAATTTTTAAATTCATGTAGTATACGAAAGAGTTGGTATACGTTCTTTCCGTGTTGCCATCTCTAAGTTCATTGGCTGAAATATTGAGGAAAAAATCATACAAAAATTGTAGTATGACCAGTATTGGTTGCGCAATTATCATGTGCACAGTGTTTTTAGCTTTGACTGCCTTGTTTTCATGATGTTATCTAAATCGTGAAGTATTTTAAAATAAAGTATTAATATGTTAAATTACATAAAATGTATTTGAACAAAACTCCAAACTTGCAATTATTTTATTTAAATAGTAAATACACTGGATGTAAATGGATTCACCGACATTTTATCATCAGTTACTCTGAATACAGTCAGTTAATCTCGAATTCTTCGTTATAATTTCTAAACTATTTTAACATTGCACTGAAATCCCGGCTAATTATTTGGGAATTCATGTATTTTTCTAAACACTTACTGGACATATCCCCAAATTAAATCACGAATATTTCAAAATTCTATTCTAATTATATAAGTTACTGCAGAAGTTACTTGTAAACCAAGCCATGTACTACCCATTAAACGTTCACAAACCACACACATGCACATCTTGTCTTGTCTGGTCCTTCTTATGTGTTATGTCATTTAATTTCGTGGCTTCCTCAATAAAATTTTATAGGCGTTAATTAGACTAAGGGGGACCACAAGAACGTGATAAGCGAACGATTCTCACTTTTGTTGTACTTACAAAATACCTTTTTCCATACTTAAATATCGACGGGTAAAAGGCAAAAGGGGTCAAGCACCACAGATCAAATTGTTCAGGAGAGTAAAAAGAAAGTTTTAAAAAATAATATCTCTTTATTGCTTTATTGAATCACATCACAATCTTCAGAAAAGTTTACTTAAATACAATGCTCTTTAATAATTTTACATCAAAATAAGCCTGAGATCAATAGTTTCAAAGATAGATGTCGCTTGACCCCAGGTTTTTACCATGTTTATCGCATTTGCGAGGGGGTCAAGCACCAATATTGAATGTTGGAACATTAAGATTTTGGCCTAAGCTCCATGTGTATAAAGTAGTAAAGTATTTTATTTTATTTGGCACAACAGATCATAGAACTAAGTCAGATTTTGGCTGAAGTTAAAATATCTTAATTAACAGTATTATTTTATATTTGGCACAGCAGGTAGGTAATAGAACTATGAATTATGTATTAAACTAAAACAATACAAGGAACAAAACTGAGATCCAAAAAACAGCAGTTACCTAACTGATAGGACATACAACAGCATGTTATCAAATTATTTGAGTAAATAAGCCACAATAATTTGGTAAAAATTATGATTGTTTACATTTTTACTAATTTTTAATGATTTCCTAAACGCGTCAACCGATTTACCTGATTCAAAAACGGATAAAATGGTTTTATACAAAAATTGGTGTCAAATAAAAGGTCTAAACTTTTATTTGACACCAATATCGTTAAGATATCTCGATAAACACATTTTCAAGTTGTCTCGTAATAAAATTATCCAACATGTACCTATGAAACGCGTACCTACTACCTATTACCAGTTCTTAAAAAAAACACGTTTTTTGTATGGGAGCCCCCCAAAATATTTATTTGATTCTAGTTTTCAGTATTGGTTGTTATAGCGGCAACAGAAACACATCATCTGTAAAAATTTCAACTCTCTAACTATCACGGTTCATGAGATACAGCCTGGTGACAGACGGACGGACGGACGGACAGAGGAGCGAAAACATTAGGGTCCCGTTTTACCCTTTGGGTACGGAACCCTAAAAACTATCCTAAGAAACGTTAAATTTATTTTTATAAAATAAATAAAATGAGGTTGAATTTACCGATGCTAGTAGGGGAATCACATCATCTTAAATTTCTTCGACCTCTCTATTGCTATCATTATAATCAAATAACCTTCTTGGTACTAGCAAGTCTTTTTCGGCCTAAAACACTTCGCAATTTCACGTTTTTTGGAGTTGCAGACATGTTTTATATAAAATTTTAATCTGTGTTAAAAACTGCGATCGCGTTTCAAGAACGCGTGAACTTGCTTTCAAGTACCTACATAAGACATAATATGTCAGTTATTCCCATTTGCAAGGGCGCTGTCGCGCGTGCTGAGTGGATCAAATGCAACGTAATGAAAATAAAGTTATTTAAGAAAGGGGCCAAGCGCCAATTTATGTTTGGTTGTCAATTTTTACTATTGGTGTAAGCGACGTTATAGTTATTAAACAAATAAAAGAAAAATGGATACAAACGACATATTTACTTCTAATATTGTTTTTAAAATTATGCCAAATGACAAGGCGACACAAAAACGTAAAGTTGGTGTCGCTTGAGCACTTTTGGTAAGTATCGATTTGGCACTTCAGTACAAATAATTCTTTGGTACAAGCGACTTTTTTTCATGCTAGGAAAACGATACTACGACCATTCGAAAGAGAAAAAATAGTGGAGTTGGGGTCAATAAAAAAGTTAAAATCGCAAAATGTGGCGCTTGACCCCTTTTGCCTTTTTACCGTCGATATGTTTTTTTTTTGCGCAAAAATAATGCTTGTTACACCTGACGGATGTAAGATGCAAGACATTAAAATTGCTTTAATGCCACCATTAAAGTGAACGAACACTTTTTGTTGCGATGATACTTTATTATTTATGTTTTAAATGGTTTAGGAAATTAGGTTTTTGTTGACTTAGGACTGTTGTAAAAATAATAACGTTTTGCTAAAGAAAAAAAGGTGACTTGATAACTTTTTTTTAAGTCGGTTAAAGATAAGTACTCAACGATTCATAATTGAGTTCAATTAATACACCATTCGTGATAATCGATTGAAATTATTCGTATTCGAAAACATCTCGATACAATTATGTCAAAGATTTTAATTAACATTTTGTATCGTTTAATTTAATTGGAGATCGGTATCTTATTGCGTCGGTATTATTTAAAATTCTTTGTGTTAACCATTAAACAGAATGTCTGGCTTTAGTTTTTTGAAAATTACAAACTGGTTATTGTATACAGGGCACGATTATTAGATAAGAGTTTTTGCATCGAAATACGTATGTTAATAGGTGTAATTATAGTCTCTGATATTCATTAATTAATTACCATTCGTGTGCATGATACTTTACATAGATTTTTTTTCGAATAATTATATCGAATAAAAATTATTCGAATCGCTTTTAAATAGTCCTGTATTTTTAATATACCTACTATTATAGGTATATGTATATTTATTCTGTTATATGTTGGTTAGAAATATACTTAGTACTTGTGTAAGAGAAAATAGCGTAAAACCGAATTTTATCTTTCCCACTTGTCTCTAGTATGTGTGTTAACTATCTCAAAACGTAAACTTAATCTAGTCTGTCTGTTTGTTTGCGAAAACAACTGATAGTGAGCCGAGACGCTACGTAGGCGGTTTGTTCAACAATTAATATTATTTTAGACGTTATTTCTTAGGTTAGAAGGCGAAATATGTTGGTATTTGATAGCTTTATATCATTTTTATTTGAAAGCATAATAAGTTTTGTTCCATAGTAATCTGCGTAGCAGTCAGAAGTCACGTTTAATGTATTTATTTGATAGGCTAGGAAACATTTTTTAATATATGAATTGTGATTAAATACTCTAAATCTCTTGAATATTACAGACTTGTGTTTATCTGACTGCAAAAATATCCAAAGACTTTTTCACGACACATATTTTTGACAACTAATCATACCCATAGACAGTTCACTCGTTACATAGGGCTGCCATCCGTCCGGGTTTCCCCGGATTTGTCCTCGTTTGGAGGCCGTCCGGGGGCCGTCCGGGCGGGGTTTCAAGAAGTGTCCGGGGAAAACCCGGACATTTTTCATAGGGCCATCTTAACCTATGGTGCCTGGGTATGCGAATTACCCGGGAGCCTAATAATGCAGAAGTCGAAGTGTCCCAAAACTCCAAAATTTTTGCGCTCGCTTCGCTCGCGGCTTCTTTTCTTAACACATTTTTTTTTACGTTTAGCTACATTAATATCCCAATATTCAAAAAATTTTGCGCTCGCTTCGCTTGCGGCTTCTTCACTTTGCGGATTTTTTTATTATACAAGTTTAGGTGTTTTAGTGACCCAAAACTCAAAAATTTTCGCGCTCGCTGCGCTCGCGGCTACTTCACTTTGCAGTTGTTTGTATTTTTCAACATTTTTTTGTCTAACCTATCAAGAAGGTAACTCCTAGTTTCCATATGAGCTTTCTTAATTATGACCTTCGAAATACATTAAGTCATAATCTTTCAATACTAGGTACTACATGAGCTAGAGAGGCCCTGACTTTTCATGTAAGGAAGGACCTCATTGAATTTAAGTAATATGGTAATATTAAAAATTAGGTCTTGTTTTGTTAAACAAAAAAAATCGGACTCGTCCGGGGAAAAAATGCTATTTACGCCAAATGTCCGGGTTTTTTTAAATATTTGTCCGGGTTTGGTGAAATTCGAAATGGCAGCCATATCGTTACAAACATTCGTGCCCACAATAACGTGGTAAGTAAATATAATATTTCTTTTTTTGTTCGAATAAAAACAATAGTAATTTATTAAAACGTTTTAAGGGGAAGGGCTGAAACTAGGGCAGTTCTATACACGTCATATCATGATGTAATACTAAGTAATCAAGTGTTGTTGACAGCTCATAAATTATATTAGTTCATTGTACTTTATTAACTTAATTAACGGTAGAAATGTAGCTTGGATATCCTTGACAAACTTAGATTATGAGAAGTGTAGCGGTTTTTGTGATAGGAACGGTTTTAGACGGGAATTCATGACTTGCGCTGTTGGCAGGATATTTTGTTTTTGTGTTTATCGTTTTAATGTTATTATAGCCAAAACAAACGCTTAATTTCTTTATCTAAGAAGGTCCGTACAAATCCTCATTGAAAAAATTAAGCTCCCTCTTTGTACGATTATTACAAAACATACAAATAAAAACATGAAATAAAAATAATCCGGCATCGTTCATGCCTATTGAGCATTACCCCTCAATGAAATAATGTGAAGAATTATTAAAATATGGTGGCCATACCTACCCCTGTGATCAGTCATTGCGCAGGCGTGGCTATCGGTCTAATCGCCCCCGCCATAGACACGACGCCATCTTGGTTATCCATTTTTAAAAATTCCTTGTCCATTTGCAATGAGCGCTAGCGCATACAGCCTTGTTTGGCTTGATGGATCACTTGCATGAATTATTTAATACAATTTTAAATATTATTTCAATTTCTATGCTAATTCCTGTTGTGGGTTTATGCTGTTGAACTTCTTTTTTTAGTACTTGTGCATTTCTCATAATTACTGATGGTTTGTTGTTTAACCGTCGTTATAATTTCCCATAGTGACAGGTTTGATTAAGACGGATGTATTGTACCAAAAATATAACAAGAGTTTAACTGGTTGAAAGAGAGATTCGTCTAACACGCAGTTTAGCAGTTAATTAAAGCACCGTCAAGCCCATTTTTCTACAACTCTAAAAGATTTAGATCTAGTAAAAGATCGCCTTCTGACGGTCGGCTTTCGAAAGGTTTAATTTCGACTTTTTTTCTCGCGTTATTTTTCACGATACGGTACGATAAAACCTGTATGTATGTATATGTAGAAATATGGAGCGTGCAAGAGCGTATCAAGAGGCGGCATCGCCTTTTTGTCGGTTACCACGTTTTCACGAACAACAATAAGTACTTCTTATAATGTACCCTGTGAGGTCAGAAATGTGGACGTACAGAAATGACGATGTAACTGATACTGATCAAAATAAAAATAAAAACACTTGCAAGCTATAAGTTGTAAATACTTTTTTTAATGACCATTTAAATGTAAGTAGGCTAAATATCAAATAAGCAGATCTGGGAAACTTCAAAGAGAACTCGATATAAAAATTAATATGACATGAACACGTGAAGCTAATTATTTTAATTTAAACGGTAATTAATTAAGTAGAACACGTGTATCATATTTTTTTCGTTAACTAGATTATTAATTGGGCAAAAGACGAAAATATTAGTCAGTTTAAAACATTAACATAAATAATATCAAACATTTATCTAACATGTGTACAATTTTAAGGGTTAAACTAAAGGTTAAGTGAATAATCAATTATACAGCTTTAACTGGATTATTGTTTACTAACAAGTTATAATTAGACCCAGTTGTTATTAAACTTAATATTAATTATAAATAAATAACTTGTTTATACGTAGTATTTCTAGAATGCTGATACATGTTTTTCTCGTTGCGGATAACATGAGCAAAACATTTAAACTAAAATATTCACGTCATGAACAGAACACTGTTAAACTGATATGTTTGTTGAGCGCCACAACGTGGCAACCAACACAAAGATAAAAGGTCAAAAGTAAAAAAAAAAATAACCCTCTCCAAGCTCGTTACAAAATCATATCGATTAACCAAAAACTTCTTACATTTCAGATGTGTCGGAAACACGAGGTCGACAAAAAAGGGGAAAAAACGAAAAAAACTTGAATACCACCGCGGCCAACCTGTTGTGTGCACGGAGACATTTGGTGAGCGCTCCATATTATTCTTTATCCTTTTCTGTTCCACTTTTTTAAAGAAAAAACGTAAAAAACGATGAAAAAATGTAAATAATACGATCCTTTGAAAACGAGATACGAGTGGCCTCAAGATAGTGGCGCACTGAGAGATTTTAGAATATTCGAATTCAAATTATGATGTACCGGATACGATCGATGGAAATTAATTTAAACTACTTATTAGAACACGTATAGCGTGATAATTATACACACCCATAAAGCAATTTATCAATGAATTTATCTTACTACATAAATTATGACCAGTTTCACCTTGCACTATCATTTAATCTCGCTATCTGCTAATTAAATGATAAAAGATAAAAACCAGTGGAAAACAAAGTCACTTTGTTTTAAGAATATTTTTTGAACTCTGCCCTGAATTGGCTTGACACAATGCAAATGTTATAAGGACTAGGAACATAGGTATGTAATGAAAAACAGCTCAGAAGTTCATGAATAAAATGTATCATAATATTTCCGAGTAAACTATCGGAGAATAAAACCTTCTTTGTGGCGGCCTCAATAGGAACAAGTATATTATGAGTATAGGTATCGGTATGTCTCAGTCCTTACGACGTATCGGAACGGACAGGACCGCTCTAGTTGACTTTGAGTGCAGGTATCGTAGACTTTTTTTACTTTTTACCTTTTTTCAAGTGCCCTCCGAAATAGTTTAAACCTATTTATTCGATTCGAAATTGGGGTTAGGATAAAAGTTAATTTGACCCAGCTCGTGAAGGGTTGAAGTTTTTTGGGATATTTATTACGAAGAATTAATATGTTTTTTGTCGTTTTTCTGAAGACAGTTGTTCTTTAATGTGGTACTTAATAATGTTTTGGATGTTTTAATATTTATTTACGACGTTTTTACGAGTGTCAGTCCCTTTTATAACAATTTTGTATGGGCTTACAAGAAACTTTGTTATATTAAATTCTTCTCGTGTATCCCTTTCTTGCTTTATAAGGCTCATCTTGTAACAATTATATGAATCATTCTGTCTTTATGGCCATTAAAACGGTCACGATCCCGGATTCACGCGAATTCAAAATTGTGTGCCATCTTTAAAAATTTGATCCAACCCTGTTTTACCGCCTCACTTGCAATTTTATAAACATTAACATTTCATAATAAAAATAAAATGCAGTTTCCTTGAAACCACCTCAATCATGGTTAATTTGATTACTTTTTGTCACTGCAAACGTACAGACAGACAATCACGACTTGTTGATATGTTTTAAATTATATAGTGCTGTTATAGCCGGGCTATTTTGCTATCCATTCATTGATGATCATCCTTTGAATTATAGGTCTTAAATTTCATATCTATAGAGTCTATTTTTGTTTGGATAGTGTCCTGAACGATCAATGTTTCAAAGAAATATATGTGAACGTTCTACCTGCTGTGTCGAGATGCGTGGAAGGTAGTATGCAATAGTGATGCACTTTTATACCGTATTCAATTCATTCTGTTGATTAATATCTCTGTAAACTTCTGTATTGTCTATGCCGATACTTCCTGAGGTTCCTTTGCCTTTTGTCATAGAGCACTATAATCAGGAGTAGGTATTTATGTTTGAAAGAACAATAAAATTCTATACTTAGTGTACGTGAAGAGAGTTAACAATAAGAAATGGTATAAAAATTGATGACGCATAGCGAATGAATTCCTGTTTACTTGTTTTTGTTATTATTTTTTCTTCCTCCTAATTTTAATGATATTTTTTTCTCTACAATACTTGTTCAGAATTTTATAAGGTATTATCTAAGAAATATTGATTCTTTTTTAATCTCCGTTTAAGCGTTCTTAGCTCTATCTAACATAGACAGATGCTTGCACCTGCTACAAACCCGTTGGAATAGAGTAAAAAATATACTTTTTAATTTTAAAACAACTGTTTTTTTAGTTCCCGACCGTGGGACCTTGCTGTGTTTACAGTTTTCTGTTTATATTTCAACACTTGTGGCGACAAAATATTTAACAACTTTGTTTACTTATAAATAAGGCTCGGATATGGATATTTTGAGAAACCTCACGTGGTTTAAAGATTGAGGATACGAAAACATGTTTTCTGTAAAAAAGTTGAATATCAAGAACTAGTTAAATAAAATGTCTGGGCTTCGTTTTACCTAAGTAGAGAAATTGTCGGTTTAGTTACCTATAACAAAATGGATTCTGTTGTTATCAAGTTATTTATTTTAGAGGCTGTTTTTGTTGTAGCAGTATATTAACATCTCTTGCATAGTTTCTTTGGAATACTTTCAATAGATCTCTGTTACGTCTTATAAATGGCAGGCTGTTTATTCAGGCTGTGTATTTTTCTTGACTGACCCAAAATCTACCTGCAAGTAATGATGCACTATTAAGATATTATTAAACTGATAATTTTACCTATTACCGCTTAACTGCCCCTCTCATTTGTTTATCTACGCCTCTGCGGTCCCATTACCCACATGTTTAAGATAAAAACATGTATTTGGAAACTTCCAAACTTCGTAAGAGAATTCGTAATTAATGATTTTTTAATTTAACTATAAAATGTTTCATTGGATGAGAATCATTCAGTTTCGATCGAAAGATCTAACCGGTTCGTGGATCATCGGCCACGCCCGAGATCGCCATATTCTTTCGAACGCTTAGAATATTTTTAAATTTTTCTCCAGCCAGATTAGAAACTAGTTTTATTCTTATTTTAATGTTTTCTCAATCTCTATCGTTTGAGTTGGTTAGAGTTAATTGATTTTGAACCATTACGGATTTGTTTCGTGTATTTACGAGCGATGCTGTATACGCAAAAAATGATCAAAGGACAGGCCTAACAAAGACTTAGGTCATGCAGGTCGCGTCGGCCATTGCACGGCTGTAAAAAATAACGCAAAATCATCGCCAGTGCAAAAACATGTATCAGTGACTCATATTTTTATACCTTTACGGAACGACTAATAAAGGAAATTTGTTGTCCAAAGCTAACAAGTATGTCGGTCGTTTGAAATACAATGATTAGCTGTCATTTGTCAGTTTTCGTGTCTCGTGCGACGACCGACCATTGAATGTGACACAGCGGCCATTAACGTCCACTGAAAACTAAATAAATTGTGTAATTTGCACCTTTATGTAAATTACTTTAATACGTGTCTGCCGAAATAACTAAGACTTTTTTATTAAATTTTGAAGTACATAATAGATTTATAGGACATAGAGTCAGGAAAAACAGAATTCAAAAACCGTTGTTTTTATAGAGTTGCATTTGATAGGTGACGTCATTGTCTATGCAAATAGTGCGGTGATCACAATAGCAGTTGGCAAAAAGTGTATCGAGCAAAAACTAGCGCCGTTAATATCGACTAGGATAAACAGTCACAAGTTGACCGTGCCAAGGTCACGGGGATTTTGAACTTGGAACAAAAAAATATTCCACATTTGAATATTGCATTCGGCTCGGCTGATTGATGGGATTTCTTTTCACGGCACGCGATTGATTCGCTTTGTTTTTTTTTTCGGGTGTTGCCATTCACGCTGCATTCACGTTTAAGAACTCCTTTAAAATTATATTCAATTGTTATTTATTCCTAAATGTTTTTTGTTGCAGGGCCGCTCATTTAATGGCGGGTGTAACGACTCTTAAATTGTGAGTTATTTTTAAGGTTTGCTTATAACAAAAATGCATAAATTATCTGGCCACACGCCAGATCCCTTGTACGGTTGTGAGAAAAACAAGGCAATTTTAAAATTTGCTCTTTATATGAAGATGTGGAGAAAGAAATTCCACTTTATACGACGCCCCCGATATCCGTTATGCATATCGGCCTTATACGGGCCCTAGAAGAGTGTCGGTCGTCTCATTGTCTTTCTGTCCGTCATGAGTGAGTCACGCCATTGTTGGGTTACACAATAGATGTCTTTGTGCATTGTGCCCCGGGGGACCCTGATGTTACGTATTTTGTAATAATTAGTCGACTTCTATTTGACTCACAAATGATAATTACTCATGCGCCTACTTTCTAAATTTTATTAAAGATCTAGTTGCGCCAATAATTATTGATCGTCCGTGGTATAAGTTTTTGTGAAACGCAATATCTCACACGGCACGCGTTTAGGGGGTCACCCTTGCGTAGTGAAGGGCAAAAAATTCAGAGGGTTCGTCCAGCATAATAGATATGCGAAAACTCAATCGCGTTCGCTTCTAACAATAAAATCCAATGATCTAACTTGGTAAATCGGTCGAACGATTATGACCCCTATGCCGCCGAAAATATGGAGTACTTTTTTTATTCGATTATTCGATATCCCCTTTTGAATAGGCAACTTGTAGGCGGGAAAAGTGGTCGTTCGTTCAGATATGTCAAAACAAATTAGTGGTATACTTGTGTATGTAGGATCGAGCACTATTTTATCTCGTTCGTATGTCGTAGGTGCGAAAAGGACGAAATCTACATGAATATTGAATACGATTTATCACCAGTTTTTCCCCTTTAGGCGTTTATCGATGTGTGGGCTATGAATAAGGAGTTTTGAGTTGTTTCTGTTTTATTTTTGTGAATTATCACGTTATTTGTTACAACACGGTGGAAGTGTGGAAAATGTTTTTATGATAATTGATATGGTTCTGGTTTATTTTTGAATACAATTCTAGACGATTAAGTTTACTTCCTACATTGTAAAATGCCTACGCCTAAATACCCGCACCTACTTGTGCGATCTTATTCCAAACAATCTTTCACTAAATATAGCTTCAGCACATTAAACACCACATTCAAACTATCCCCAAAAAGTAAATTATTCGTTAGAGCATCACATTTGTTATAATTCCCACAAGAACAGTTATATAAATTGCTTCAAATCTTCAACTTAATGAAACTTCTACCACAAAGCATCGCGTCACGCACCCCTAAAAAACTCGACCAACGCAATCGGTATCGAATAATCGAATAAAACACGTAATAATCGTTATCGGACGCAATTACATCGATAAACGTTTGAAATTGTAAAAGCCTGATAATAATTACGCTGGCCGCGATAATTTGCCGCTTAAATCGAATAAATTTCACGTTACCGATCATGATCAGATAGCGGTATTTGTTTTACAAGAAGAGCACTCATGTGGTTTTATTTTTTCATCATCATTATCTGCCTAGCCTTTTCCCAACTATGTTGGGATCGGCTTCCAGTCTAACGCGATGCAGCTGAGTACCAGTGTCTTACATACAACGACTGCCTATCTGACCTCAAGTCTGCTCAAGTAAGCCTCAGACTTACTGGCTTCTCATTACCCGTAACTACTGCCAAGATGCTCAATGACAGCCAAATGCGGTTTTTTCTATCAAATAATTCGAATAACCGAAAAAAATAAAATGAAATTGCTCACTACTCACTAGTTGTTCAAATAACGAATGATGAGCCGAGTGGGTGGCGACGTTCGTTGATGGGGTAAAAATTACCCCCGAGGGGTAAACACCCTATGTAGTGATGTGTGTTTATGTGTGAAGGAGGGTATGGTAATGGCGTATTTCCTGGCTGCCCCACACCACTCGTAGGCAATGTTAAATTTTGCATTGCACGCACTTTAAACCATTTCATTGGAAAGACGAAAAAAAAAATTTTTTTTTTTTTGTTTTTTTTCTAGCTTGATTGTAATTGTTTTAGTTAGTTAAATCTACATAGTCTACAACTATGATTTAATAGACATATTTTGTTTTTATAACCCGTAATAAAGATTATGACTTCACAGTTCAACAGCACATTGTACAGAAATATCATTCCGTAACATTTTTACGTTTTTATTGGGCGCCATAAAAGTAACGTATAACTTACAAAATGGCCGTTAAAATGCAACCATTAAACGCCTCCCTGAAATAACCCGAAAACGAGTGTTTGCATTTTAGCGGCCCGGGTGAATGCATTTCATAGGCACTGTACATAAACTGTGTGATTAACTGCTTATCAAATAAAGCATTTTGCAAGCACAAAAATGATAAAAATAATTCCCCGATAAACTATTGGAACCCTAACGAAAATAAACGCACGAATCCATTAGAAAAACATATTCAAATGTAGCATGCAGCAGTAACACTAAAATGCGCGTTCACAAGTAATTACACTAATGTACGATGCCCCTGTAAACTGTTTTAGGGTTAACAGCGTCTGCGGCTAACGCAATAAAATTACTTTACCGACTCACTTGCCAAGTGTGCAAATAAAATTATTGTTTGCTTAAACTCCACACACGCCATTGTGATTCTACACAAAACGCCAAGAATCCTATTTGAATTGCGAATGAACACAAAAAGAAAATACTCATAGATTTTTAATTTTAGAATGTAGAACGAGTAATTTATAATGCAAAATAAAATACTCATTTTAATCGCCTATAAAATTTAAATATGGAACGCGCGGGAAATGTCGCCGCCATAAACGCACGCATCCATGCATCGACTTTTGGCAAGGAACTACTTTTTACTAAACCGTTTCCGAGCACAATAAGGATCCATTCAAGGCAATAAACCCTATTCGGGCAATTATTTTCACAAAGTCACAACACTATCTATTCATTATGTCTGGTTTCTTGCGTTACACGTTTTGAATTATTTATTTGCGGTAATATCAATTCAGATGCGACAAAAGGCCTGTTAGTTGGTGCGGCTGTGTTGGCAGCACTGTCGTTCGACACTCGACCAGATTGGCGAGAGCCATTCACAGTCGTCCGAACTAGTGATGTGAGTTAGTCGTAGCATTCCGTTATCCGCGTACAGAGGTCGCGGTACGCTGGTTATTGTGTACGCAACGGGCGTCAAACGCGTATTTATTGGACATTCGCAGCGCTGCGTCAGGCAAAGAAGATACGGAGTTAAACTGCCATCTGACACGCGAGCATTAAGTAGTTTGTATCAAGTTTCGCCGGATTCCGTTCGCTACTTGAGTTATACGTAGCTGTCGTGTGTAGGGGCACTTATGTGCGTCGCGTGGAGTTACAATTGAGCCGTTCATACATATTTAGTCGGCATTAATTTCGTCGAATCGGATTAAATGGCGATAAAACGTAACTTTCACGTACATTTTACGTAAACATTTACGTGGCGCGTGTGTTTTGTGCTTTTGATTTGGATTTCATGTAATCGGTGAGGTGCATATTTTTAATTTATTTTTGTTTCCGTATTTATTACATAGGTACCTATGTATTTATTTTTTATCAGACACCATAACATATTTATTTCCTTGTTTTAATATGTTTTGATATATTTTTTCTACTTACTTTTTTAACTTAATTGAATCAAATATTTCAATCACACATTTTATTTCAAATAAGATAATAAACAAAGAACAATACTTATCTCAGTAACTAAATTACGTATCAACATAAATATGCAATCTCTCGCTTATCATTGTGATAAAATTTCTGTCTGATAACAAGTTTAAAATAATCAAAATAGAATATTGTGCTTACATAACTGGGAAAAAGTATCTTGTAAAGAGTTATATCTTGAAAGATTGACAGAAACCTTCGTGGCTGTCATAATAATCTACTTTCTTATTTCTATCGATAGGACCTATCTAGCTATTTATCTATGAAACACGTGAATTCTATTTACCTACCTACAACACGAGATAGAGATATTTTTCATTTTGTCTTTATTATTATCTTTCTGAAATTAGTCACTTAGATAGACTAGGATTATTTATAGGATCAACGGTCAACGTCATAAGAGGCTGACCAAATCATAATTTTCAAAAGTGTTTCAATACTAAACTTAAAAAAATATCTGATAAGATATCGGCGCCACAGTGTTAAGCAGTTTTGAAAAAGAATATTTCAGCAACTTTTGAAGCTGTACCTATAATTTACAGTGAAAATATCTAGATATATTTTTGCCTACGAAAGTCACAGAAAAAAATATATAAAATCTACCCAAAACAGTCCATAAACTAAAGCCCCTTACACACAATCCGTGATAACATTACACGAACATTCATAAAGGTGTCTCCCAAATCCCTCTCATTTTGAGGATTCCCAGTTGAAATTAGTTCGCAAATCTCAGGCTTACCCACCCCAGTTACATGTAGATGAGACATAGGGATAAATAGCTTTCTTTGCCATATTGTTTAGGTTTTTTTTTTATGGGACAACGCATTTTGTAGCTTTGTGCACAGCTTTTATGGTGGAACGGAACGTATTTCGTAAAAAAATGACGAAAAAATTTTGGTGATGAGAAAGAAATGATTTTCAATATTCAAGTCGTATATTCAAATTGTGATTGATATTGAAGAACGTAAAAAACGTCTGTAGTGTTTTCTAAGTAAAAAAATCTTATGTACGTTGGTTTTTTCAGACGTATTAAAATAATGGTTAACTTGCGAGATAACATTCAATTACTACTGGTAACTTTGCAAATAAATAATCCATTTTATACTTTTCCAACTTGTAGTGAAGTCCCAACCCCAAATTAGTATCCAAAAAACGTTTTTCAAATAACGAAAAACGGTTATTCAACAAAAACCATTGATTTTGTAACGTTATTCTCCATTTTAGCGCTAATAGGCAAATATTAACAAGTCTGTCTTTCTAATTGTTTGCAGTATCAACATTTTGGTCGAAACAATGAATGTTTACATATTTTTAAGTGGAACGTACGTTTTTAAGTGATTTTTGCATTAGTGGTTATTTTGTTACCTAAGCCTTTTGTTACTAAGCGACTATCAACTATTAACAAGAGCATACAAGAAAAGTTTGTCTTTTGGAAAATAGATTTCTATTTGTGTTTATCTATGTATGTATAAAATATTTCACAATAATAAGAAATGATCGATTTTAGTGATAGCTCTATAGGAAGTGTTTAAAATAATTAAGCATATAACAATAATTAGGTACCTCTATCTGTCTAATAACGCACTCTTATAAACCAGACAAATAAAAAAAAATACGAATAATTACTTAAATGCGAATAAAGCAACTAAATAATAACAATAAATAAGAAAATACCGATACCATCTCCAAATCAGCTCCCATTTATGATAGACCTGTTAATTCCACGAAAAACTTCTAGTCAAAATGTCAACTTAAATTGGGTAGTCACCCTTTGTCAAACTAATTATAAAAGTAGGGTGCAGACAGTTCGTTATGGCTCATTAAAAATGAACTTTAAAGTACATGTGGATGTCGCCTTAGGGTACTGGGCCATAAT
This sequence comes from Helicoverpa zea x Helicoverpa armigera, assembly GCA_033682625.1. Classification (NCBI taxonomy): domain Eukaryota; kingdom Metazoa; phylum Arthropoda; class Insecta; order Lepidoptera; family Noctuidae; genus Helicoverpa; species Helicoverpa zea x Helicoverpa armigera. Next base: position 2,352,728 of record JAWIIS010000008.1, read on the forward strand.
TTAATGTAGGCCTAGGCCCTTTAACGCTCTTTAAACAACTCTGCTTCAGTTTAACGCTTTAATTTATTTTATACCACGTAATTCGTAGGTAGTGCAAAAACATGGTTATATTTGTACTCCTTTCAATGTTTATTACGGGTATTATTTTTATTATCTGTTCCTAGGAACCTTAGGAATATTCATAGCCAGGAAATTATTCCTATTTGTTTAATCTTTGCAGGTGTTCACGTGACCGTATCACTTACGGCCACTGTATACAATTTACATATCTGGAAGTTACCATAGAATTAAAAAGCAAATGAAGATTATTATTGCCTTTAAACCATCCTCCCTTAATTCAAAGTCACCCGACCAGTTCCCACGAAACTTCCTGGTTCTTTAGAATTAAAATCTAAACATTGTAACCTTCAAATAAGATGAATTTCTTATGCAAATGACCAACTTCCCACGGCTGGCATCATTTGCATACCCAAAGGGTTGATAGTCCCTAAAAATTTTGCATAAAATATGCAAATCTCAAAATACCGCGAGTATAATTATGCAAGATTTGACAGCTGCTGACTTTTTATTCGAATTATTTAAAGATGGCTACCGTATCAGGTGGGTAACCTTGGCAGTTCGGATTTGGCGGCAAATTGTTACATTATGGGACCACATGGCGGTTTCTGAATTTAATTATGATGTTTTCTTACACATTAAATGTTAATAATACGAGACAAGATGAAAGAATTTATGGAGATTTTTTAACGTATTTTTGTTCATGCTAATTAATAGAATTAAGTAAGTAATAAATATTTTATTTCAGTACGAGAAACAAGATTGAAAGCAGATTTCAAGTAAGAACAAAGAAGCGAAGGAGTCTAGAAGTTTTATGAATATTCTGGAAGTTTCTTCATACTGGTGATTACCACTAGCGAGGTATAGAGTTCCTACGTATTCTACCACTGTAGGAACTTCATACCGTGCTCTTGGGTTCGCCAATCTTCTCCAATTCTTCTTCAACACGCCTTTCAAGAAAATTCAGCAAGAATAAAGCCGAAGAAAGTTTATCTGTAAAAAATATTTTGTAATTTTTTCATTGTGATAATTTGCATTTGTATGTTATAAAATGTGTACCAAATATTATGTACCAAAGACTATGTAACCTCCTATATACTTTATGCTATGTACGTACCTATTATACCTTCTTCTGTAATTTTGTCTGTAGAGAATTAATGTGTTCATTGTAAGCCATTAGGATTTAACATACCAACATATGTATTATGATTCTTCAGCATAAATGTATTCGGCTATATATTTTCTCCAAATATTATGATTATAGATGTTACTTTGTAGGTTTTGTGTTCATCTACTTAGAATTATTCTAATAATTTGATTAAATTCTAGCTTCCTAATCCTGTGGGAACTATGTATTACACCAAATATATAAAGTAGCCTTCTCTCTGACAGAATCATATCGGGCCAGCAATTCCTGGGATTAGAACGTTTAACCAAACAAACTGTTCAGCTTTATAATATTAGTATTATGATTGTAAGAGTATAAAAACTGTAATTATTATAATAAATAGACACCTCACACAGTGTACTACGTGATGGTTGTAATGTATATAAGTTTGATTTTCCTAAATATTGTCCAAATGAGGTTGGTACAGGGAAATAAACATAAAATAACAATGATACATCTATTTATGTATTACTTACAGGAAATATATGTTTATATGACCAACGTAGGTATAACGCTAACTGTGGTTCAGCTACTAGAACTTTGTTAAGAACATACCTACATGATATTGACCATACCCAGACCGATTGTCGGCTGTTTTTTTCCGAGGAGATCAGCCAGCTGTGCAGGACATGTTATAGTAATTATATATCTTTATTCTCAAGCAACAAGACTCAAAAACTGTAAGTTAAGCTATCGGCACGGATATTGAGCTCTCGGCGGAGGAGTGGGGATCGCTTTGCGCACTGAACACATAAGGCAATAAACCAATAAATCGCTTCTGCGCAGGTGAAATTCAGGGCTCAATATCCCTGCCGATGATTTTAACAATGTTCCTTGTCCTATGTTAGTATTCTAAATACCATCCTATACATAATATGTGAATCACCATTACACACCCATCACCGAAGTGGACAGGTTGCAGCAGCGATTCACATTCACATGTTATGCCATAACAGTCATGGGGTACAAGATTTGTTCAGACTCAGGAGCACTCCCTCCCTATTCCTTCAGTCTCATAGCGAGGCAATCCGACACGACTGGGGAGAGATCAGGCGCAGGATCGACATTTTTGTGCTGATGCACGGGTGCATCAATCGACCTCTGGGTGACAGTTTAAAAAAAACAACCGATTATGGTCTTTGAATTGAACCCGTTCAAAATACCTATATGCATCTGTGGATCAATAACTGCTTTGTTTAATTAAATGATTACGTTTTACATGGTTTTATTCATACCTATTAACTTTCCAGCTAATATCCTGCAAATACCTGGTAGTGAGAAAAAGCCTAAAACATAGTGTGGTTAACTGTACTCAGAAAATATTTATAAGACAATATTCTATTCTATTTTTGTTTCTGGCAATCGATTTTTTAAGACAATAGAAAATCAATTGTGTCTCGCGCATATTACCTATTTTGCGCTTTAGCATATATAAGTTGATATAAATACCTAGGTAAAACTCAAACATTATTAATTTACAGTTTCAGTAGATACATGAAAGATTAAAACACTCGTATCTAAAATGCACATTCATTTATACAATGTATTTTCACTTACTTAGTTTATGTGTAGATGAAGAAGCAGTGAACGTGAAAATAGAACATCAACAAAAATTGGTAAGTGATATTTCTTTTTTATTTTTCGATGGGAATAAGCAACCATAGTTTTGGGCAATTCAGCATTATCTAGAAGGTAAAACAAACGACTACCTCCAATGACTACCTCAGTATTTTCCGCTCTTAAAATAATAAACAATATTGTGTTAATGCCGATTGTCGTTACGGCAACTGGTCTAATAGCCAAGAGCCTCGACACCTCATGAGGCGAGGCGGCTGTATCAAGGGTCTCACTCAATCAGAAGGAAGGTCTACGTCAGGATTGCTGTCACAACTCATCGATCCTCTCGAAATACATATAGAGAGTTGTTACTCAGTTTTTTTTTTTTTTGACTTTCCCAGTGTGAAAAAACGGTGCAAAAGTATTGAATTTTTTTTTCACCCAGAGTTGCTACTTAGTTGCTGCCCTCCAAAATTAAATTTTGGACCACATCAACTTCGTGGATAAAAAGATATTAAAAAAATGAGTTTTTGCGCCTAACAAAATTAAATTAGCAGTCCGTAGCCACATATTTTTCAATGTTTTTTATTTATAGACTTTTAAAAATGTAATGAATATGTTTATAAATAAGTAAACGGAAAACAATATTAACAGATCCTGATTCGATTCAAAAGGTTGATGACCAACGACCATATTGACACAAAACATTTTCCCTAAAGGAAACGTACCACATTATTATCAATAACAATATTATTATTTTAGTTATTAAACTGTCAGTTGTCTGTTATCATTATATTTGCCAACTATTATCAGACTTGCAGCGAAATTATCGTAAATCAATGTAATTATAGATTTGGTGTTGATATTACACGAGTTGAATATATTTTATGGAGTATTACACACAAGTAAATACATTTAACATAAATTAATACAAATAGGTACCTATGTAGTTTACAAAAACAAAATGAGATATCTTTGAAGGGATCCCTATTTTATAGTGGATACCGCTTAAAATTCGCATAGGACACTTAATAAAAAAATTGCAAGATTGAACTTATATTTTTATTTGTACTTTATTTCCAATAAACTGTATCTACTATAGGTACGCATATCTAGTGTTCACCGCAGTTAGAGCCATTACGATCAAACTGACTATCTATTGATGCACACTCGTTATTAGAGAACGGGTAGAACGGAACCACAACCCTTAATCCTTTCAATCTAATGATAATGACTAGCTGGACTTTAATAAAGAATCCTGAAATCGTTATTCAGTATGAATATTATGGTGATAAGGCCTTCTCTATAAAAGCAGCAGCAGGGAACAGTGAGTAAGTATCAGATATTGCATCAATTTTGAAAAGACAACTGTTGCGGACGCCGAGCCTGCAGTAGATTAGGCTAACATTTATATAATATGTGTACTTAATTTAAGAATGTTATGAGGTAATAGATTGTTGTTAAACCAAATGAATCTATAACATGCATGCTGAAATATGCTATAACTGACACTGTTGATAGCCAGATAAGCTTTGTTTAATATGTGTTTATGATTGTGACTAACTTGATTGTTACGTAATAAGATTTTGAATGTAACGGTTTTTAGTAATAATATCTGGCTGATGTAATAGCTTTAATCATTGCGCAATAGATAAGAAAGTTTATATGTGTGCGTAAAAGGATAACGGTCATCAGTAACTTTCCATAACTTTCACCAATGAGCATGCTTAGTTTAATCAAAGAGCCCCCTCGTGTCGAGTAGCGGGACTGAAAAAGGTCAGGCGTAAGTCGTAAAATTATAGCTAATTGGTCAATGTAAATCGCAACCCGTCCGGTACCCCTACGACTTGAGACCTTAGAATATTGTATAAAGATAGAGTCATTTTTCGGAAAAATTGTAGTCGACCCACAGTAAGCAAGTAATGCTCGTTATAACCAGTGCTCAGTGAAAATAGTGAAAGTACTAGGGTGAAACCTATGCCCTAAAACCCTTAAAATTGTTCTAAAATCTGTGCTAATAATTGTGTTCTATAAAATCGTGTAAATTGTGTTATAAAAACTGTGTAAACTGTAATATAAAACTGTGTAAATTTATAGTGTTAAAACTTGTGACCTAACTTAGTGTTAAAACTTATACTCTAACTTCATTGTGTTATTAAATCTCTATTGTGCTAAACTCTATTGTGTTCAAACTATTGTGTTTTAAATCGTTATAACTTTGTTGTGATAAATCTCGTAGTGTTTACAATCGTGTGTAATATAATAAAGTCGTGTAAACTAAAGAGTAAATTTAATGTAAACCAGTGATAACATTGTGGTGATAAATAAAAGCCGTGTAAAAGTGTCGCATTCGTTTATTATTTAAACAAGTCCCTGTGGCAATACATTCGCGTATAACTCTAACCTATACAGTCCACTCAGTGTTTCGTGAGTTATCGCCGCCGTCGAGTGTAACCGCCGCAGTTTTGGTCCTTCGAGCCGGATCTCGAGGTCGTGACCAGCTAGTGTAAATCCGAACCGATAGTGCAGTGAACGTTAAGTGAAGTGATTACGTGTGTGCCGTCTACCGATCGCGATGGTTATCACACGTAGCCAGAGTGACTTGACGGAGTTGGAGGAGCAGAGGCGGGCCTCTGAACGACGAGACCCGGGCCTGCTCGCATCGCTGCAGCGTCGGGAAGCGGAGAGAATAGCTAGGGAGCGGATGCGTCGCCTCTCCATGGACCCGCCGGCATCACCGCAGGTAGAACAATCCACTTTATTAGCCACTGAGCATGCTGTCGCTGGACCTTCATCTAGGTCAGTGAGGTCGACTACCAGCGCGACCACGCGCTTAAGGCTTGCCGAGTTAGAGGCAGCTGAAAAGCTGGCTGCTCTCACCCGTCGAGAGCTGGAAATGGAAGCTGAACTGGTGAAAAAGCGGCTTGCCGCTGAAGTATCTGTAATTCAGGACGATCAGGAGAGCGTGCAGGACGAGGCCCTGCACGATGATCACCAGCACCAGCATAATAAGGTAAGCCAGTGGCTGAATACCCATACCCCCGCTGCACGGGGGGAGGGGGCCGCACATACTGCGGAAGAACACAGACCAGCGCGAGATGAACGGCCGCGGGAGAGGTCGCCGTCTAGAAATAGAAATAGTATAGATCAACTTGCTGTAACATTGGAAAAGATGGCGCGCCCTCGGCTGAGGCATACGGACCTGCCGGCGTTCTCTGGAACGGTGAGTGAGTGGCTTGCATTTAAGGCAGCCTTCAATGATACTACCAATATGTATACAGTGTCCACGGCTGAGAACCTTCAGCGGCTCAGGACGTGCCTCAAGGGCGAGGCACGGGAGGCGGTAGCAGCACTGCTGCATACAGCAACTGATCCGGCTGTAATAATGAGGACGCTGGAACAGTGTTTTGGCCGGCCAGAAATGATTATCGACAAGGCGCTGGACGAGTTGAAACGCGTGCCGCGGCCCGGATCTTCGGCGGCAGAGTTAAATAGCTTTGCAGTTAAGGTACAAAATACAATATGCACACTCAAAGCCATTGATCGTCGCGGATATCTATATAATCCGTTACTTACAAGGGAAATTTTGGAGAAGCTGTCACCACACCTGAGATCGAGATGGTGTGACTTCGCCTGCGATAACGAGGGTACTGCGGAGCCAGAGATATGTAGCCTAGCACGTTTTTTGATGCGCGAGGCGGACAGGGCGCTGAGATATACTTACTCAACAGTAGCGAGCGCCTCGACTGCCGGTCAGAAGCGGGAGGTCCGGCCTGCAGCGTCTAAGTTCCCAGTCGCCGGCAAGAAAAAGCAAGGTGCAGTATATGCCGCTATTGAGACAGCGGCCGATCAATGTTTCCTATGTAAAGAAAACCACGCGCTGACACAGTGCCCCAAATATAAGGCCATGGATGTGGGCCAGCGCTGGGAGTTTGTTAAAGAAAACGGCATTTGCTTTAAATGCGCCGTCAAGAAACATCGGCGCGTCTTATGCCGGGCAAAGCCGTGCGGCCAGAACGAGTGCCGCCGGCCGCATCACGTGACCTTACACTCCGATCCTCCTGCCAAGAAGGAGGAAACAGTCACACCCAAGACACAGGCGGAGGAAGCAGTAATGTCGGTAGCCAACCGAGCCGCCGCCGACAATAGGGCCGTCCTGTTGAAGATGTGCCCCGTGGTCATAGGAGGACCACGGGGGGAGGTAAGGACCCACGCGCTCCTCGATGAAGGAGCAACTATCACATTAATTGACAGCAGCCTGGCAGAAAGTATTGGCGCAGAAGGCACCGTGCGGCCACTGCACATCTGCGGCGTCAACATGTCCTCGCAGGAGGAGGACAGCCAGGTGGTCACCATTAAGATAAGAGGGGTGGGCAAGGAGTGCTCGCCCCACCAGCTTCAAGCAAGGACAATTAAGGATCTGAAGCTGCATCAGCAAACAGTGCCGGCGTCGCTGCTTGGTTATAAGCACCTGCGGGACCTGCCGGCAAATGAGGTTTGTTACGCGCCTACACGTCCAGGAGTATTGATTGGAACGGATCACTGGGAACATATTGTCTCGCGAGAACTCCGGGTCGGAGGTCCGAACCAACCTGCTGCATCAAGAACACAGCTGGGTTGGGTGGTGCATGGAACAGCACCTCGGACGCTCGTGGCCACTGAAGGTGGAGTACTACATATTCATGAACGAGACATGAAAGGTGATAATCAACTTCATGAACTTGTGGAGGCGCATTTCAAGATCGAGGCCCTAGGTGTCACTCACAAGCCAAGAGTGAGCGACGCGGACCGTCGAGCACAGGCCATCGTGGAGGCCACAACCACAGCCATCGAGGGCGGCTACCAAGTGGGGCTGCCGTGGCGAGAAGACGCAGTGTCCATGCCGCCTAGCTATAAGGCGGCACTACGAAGACTGATCAAAATTGAACAGAAGATGGACGCCGCGCCTGAATTCGCGGTGCAATATACATCGCAGATAGATAACCTACTGGATAAAGGTTATGCAGTGCCATGCGACGGGACGGAGAAGGCCAGCCCCAAGTGCTGGTACCTTCCACACTTCGCGGTGCAGAACCCAAACAAGCCAGGTAAGCAAAGACTTGTGTTTGATGCAGCAGCCCGAAGCAATGGTGTGTGTCTTAACGACGCACTCCTGGAAGGCCCCGATTTACTGCTCTCCCTCCCAGGCATTATATTCAGATTTCGAGAGAAGGCTGTGGCCATCACAGCTGATATCCAAGAGATGTTCTTGCGTATAAAAATACGCCCCGAAGATCAGCCAGCTCAGCAGTTCCTCTGGAGAGGAAAGGACAGAAGCAGCCCGCCTCGAGAATACAAGATGACAAGTATGATATTCGGCGCGGCGAGCTCTCCATTCATGGCGCATTATGTGCGCAACCACAACGCTGAGCTGCATGGCGAGGAGTGCCCGCTGGCACTAGACGCCATCACACGCCATCATTACATGGACGATTTGGTGGTAAGTTATGATAACGCCGACGAGGCACACACTGCAGTACAAGAGTTACAGAAAGTACACGCCGTCGCCGGGTTCACGCTGCGAGGATGGAGCTCCAACGATCCAGGAGTTCTGCGCAGCGTGCCTTCAGAGCTGCACACTACTGCACCTACACAACTGGGTGGTGAGTTGCCTGCCAGCAAAATATTAGGCCTATACTGGAGCGCTGAACGTGACGAGCTCGGGTTCAACACAGCAATGAACCGCGTGCCAGCCGAGGTGCGCAACCGAAAGCGCGCACCAACGAAGAGAGAGGCTTTGAGCGCAGTCATGTCAATCTATGACCCGCTTGGGCTTCTAAGTCACTACACAGTAAGGGCGAAGATTATCCTTCAGAACCTATGGAGGCTCCAAATGTCTTGGGACGACTCCATTCCACAAGAGGACAATGAACAGTTCTCGGAATGGTTGTCGCAACTGTCAAACCTAACCGATTTAAAGCTGCCCAGGTGCTACGAGACAACCCACCATGATGAGCGTGAACTGCATGTGCTGTGCGACGCCAGCGAGCAGGCATACGCTGCTGTGGCGTACTGGCGGATGCCGAACAAGGACGGCGCCGCAGACGTCGTGCTGGTCGCTGCCAAGGCCAAGGTGGCGCCGCGGAAGGCGCAGACCATACCGCGCTTGGAGCTGCAAGCCGCGGTCATAGGGGCCAGGCTAGCCGAAGCTATAAGAAAAGAGCATCGGCTTAACATAACAAGAACCGTCTACTGGACGGACTCAACCACAGTCGTGCACTGGATACAGCACGACGCGCGGCGATACACGCCCTTCGTCGCGCATCGCCTCGGCGAGATCGCCGAGCTAACTTCAAAGGAAGAATGGCGTTGGCTTCCAACGCAACTTAACGTGGCGGATGACGCCACACGTTTAACTGACGCACCCATTGGTGCAAATGATAGATGGTTTCAGGGTCCGAGTTTCCTCCAGAGCGGCGAGCACTGCTGGCCTTGCCGAGCCAGCCCCGAAGATGACGACGAGCACGAGACGCTGCACGTCGCCGAGGCCCCTGCAAGCTGGCTGCCTAACCCAGCCCGCTTCTCCCGCTACAACGTGCTGGTGAGGGCCACGGCGAGGGCGCTCTTGTTCGTTGACAAGTGTCGGCGCGCCGCCACCACGCTCGAGCTCCGCCACATTGAACGGGCGGAGAAGGAGCTGCTGCGACGCTCCCAAGAAGAGAGCTTCGCGGACGAGATGGCGCGCATGCAGTCGGCGCGTCCCCTGCCACGGACGAGCCGGCTGTACAAGCTGGATCCCGTCATGGAGGACGGGCTACTCCGGGTGCGAGGCCGCATCGAGGCGGCTACTGCACCAGCCGAAACCAAACGGCCAGTCATACTGGACGGCCGTCACCCACTAACTAAGCTTTTAGTACAGAAGGAGCATTGTGCTGCGGGTCACGCCAACAGGGAGCGCGTGACCAATGACCTGCGGCAGCGCTACTGGGTGCTGCGACTGCGCCCTACCGTGCGCGCCGTCGAGGCCAGCTGCGCTTTCTGCCGGCGCAGACGCGCCGTGCCCCGGCCGCCAGCTACAGGCGACCTGCCCCGTGCCCGCCTGGACCCGTTCCACCGCCCGTTCACCAACTGCGGGGTGGACTACTTCGGGCCCATGAACGTCAAGGTGGGCCGTCGCCGAGAGAAGAGGTGGGGCGCGCTCTTCACGTGCCTGACGTGTCGCGCTGTCCACCTTGAGCTGGTGGCTTCCCTGTCAACGGACTCTGCCATCATGGCGCTGCGCCGCATGGCTGCGCGCAGGGGATGGCCGAGCATCATGTACTCCGACAACGGCACCAACTTCAGAGGTGCCGACGCCGAGCTTCGAGCAGCATACAACGAGTGGTTGCCGGCCCTGAAAGAAGTAGGGCTGGCGGCCAAGATGGAGTGGCGGTTCATACCGCCTGGCGCGCCGAACCAGGGAGGCGCCTGGGAGAGGATGGTGCGAACCGTCAAGTCGGCTCTCGGCACCACGCTCCACGAGAGGGCGCCCTCCGAAGAAGTCCTGCTGACCCTGCTGACTGAGGCAGAGTTCGCAGTCAACGCGCGCCCCCTGACTCACGTGAGCGTGAATCCCCTCGACCCCGAGGCGCTCACCCCCAACCACTTCCTGTTGGGCTCATCAACGGGCCTGCCCACTACGGGCCCATGCGACGAGGCGGACCGCAGAACCTGGCGGGCCGCTCAAGCGCTCGCTGACCGGTTCTGGGCGCGCTGGGTGCGCGAGTATCTACCCTTGCTCGCGCCCCGAGGCGAGCCCCAGAACAACGAGCGACCACTGCAGACCGGCGACGTGGTTCTCATCGCCGACGGGACGCTGCCGCGTAACGTCTGGCCGATGGGGATCGTCGAGCGCACACATCCTGGACCTGACGGCGGCATCAGAGTCGCCGAGGTGCGGACACGAACGGGAGTCTTCCGGCGCCCAGTCAGCAAGCTCGTCGTCCTCGTGAAGGAGGAGGCTACGCGTGCTGCGCCGGGGGGAGAGCTGTTGCGGACGCCGAGCCTGCAGTAGATTAGGCTAACATTTATATAATATGTGTACTTAATTTAAGAATGTTATGAGGTAATAGATTGTTGTTAAACCAAATGAATCTATAACATGCATGCTGAAATATGCTATAACTGACACTGTTGATAGCCAGATAAGCTTTGTTTAATATGTGTTTATGATTGTGACTAACTTGATTGTTACGTAATAAGATTTTGAATGTAACGGTTTTTAGTAATAATATCTGGCTGATGTAATAGCTTTAATCATTGCGCAATAGATAAGAAAGTTTATATGTGTGCGTAAAAGGATAACGGTCATCAGTAACTTTCCATAACTTTCACCAATGAGCATGCTTAGTTTAATCAAAGAGCCCCCTCGTGTCGAGTAGCGGGACTGAAAAAGGTCAGGCGTAAGTCGTAAAATTATAGCTAATTGGTCAATGTAAATCGCAACCCGTCCGGTACCCCTACGACTTGAGACCTTAGAATATTGTATAAAGATAGAGTCATTTTTCGGAAAAATTGTAGTCGACCCACAGTAAGCAAGTAATGCTCGTTATAACCAGTGCTCAGTGAAAATAGTGAAAGTACTAGGGTGAAACCTATGCCCTAAAACCCTTAAAATTGTTCTAAAATCTGTGCTAATAATTGTGTTCTATAAAATCGTGTAAATTGTGTTATAAAAACTGTGTAAACTGTAATATAAAACTGTGTAAATTTATAGTGTTAAAACTTGTGACCTAACTTAGTGTTAAAACTTATACTCTAACTTCATTGTGTTATTAAATCTCTATTGTGCTAAACTCTATTGTGTTCAAACTATTGTGTTTTAAATCGTTATAACTTTGTTGTGATAAATCTCGTAGTGTTTACAATCGTGTGTAATATAATAAAGTCGTGTAAACTAAAGAGTAAATTTAATGTAAACCAGTGATAACATTGTGGTGATAAATAAAAGCCGTGTAAAAGTGTCGCATTCGTTTATTATTTAAACAAGTCCCTGTGGCAATACATTCGCGTATAACTCTAACCTATACAGTCCACTCAGTGTTTCGTGAGTTATCGCCGCCGTCGAGTGTAACCGCCGCAACAACACTGTCTTACTCGTCGTCTCTCAGTCGTCCTTCCACTCTTCAATAAAGCTGACAATATCTGACAGTGCTTTATATGTAGCCACTATGTATCTACCCAGACTTTTCTGGTCTCTGAACAACAAAGACCGTCGAAGAGAAATACTTAGATAGTATTTTGTTTATTCTAGCTAATATGTTTTTCTTATTCCATAAGTTGTTATTGACACGCTAAGAATGTACATACATATAACTTAGAAATTGTATTAGTTGGCAGCTTGTTTATTACTCATTAAAAAGCTGAAAAATAATGCTGGAAAAATATCAGAGCTGTGTAAGATGGGTTGACGATCGAAAGATGCATTAACCAAAGTCTGTCGCAACGTGTAAACAACATTAAAGATAAAGATTTTAAATATGTCTAGCTTTCGTCAGAAATCTGTTCACAGCTTCTTTCATTTACTTCTCGCCCTTTTTATTTTACGTCTTTCACATCCCTTTCGACATCTGTAGTTTGTGGTAGAATATACTTAGGTTCAAAATACCTAAGTATGCTTTACTCTATGCATTCAACCCCCCGGACCTACCTACTAGTATCGACAAATGCTTCAATACTTAAGTTTTTCTAACGACTGCAGTACAATTAATAGGTAAGTTAAAAATTAATGAATAGGTACTGTAAATTAAGTATTTTGACTTGTCAAGATTTTAGCGGTCAATATAATAAAAATAAACTACCAAACTTAAACTAGGTATACCTACTATTCTAGGAAGGCTGCTATATCTACACCTTTGTATAGGTTTCTAGATATCCATTTTAGACCACTAAACTATAATTTATTCAATTAAAGAAAAAAGAACTCAGTTTCTGAACTACCTAGATTTTTAAATGCGATTAGACCATGATGACACTATCAAGTCTAGACGGATCAGACTATTTTTAATTTACTTTTTATTCATGAAACTAAAATAGAGAAGAAAAAATAAATAAGGCTATCGACATCGAGAAATCTTAAGTTATTTTAATTCAATAAAACTTCGTTCTGTCTAGGTAATAAAAACTTTTTTATCGAATAAAGATGTCTGATTCATGAGAAATACGAAGTGTTAAATTATATTTATTTAGATATATCTAAACGTAAGAATATGCTCGCATGTTAATAAGTTTAATATCCGTATGTAATTTTATCAATTACTTATTTTTAAATTGGTAAACAAATTATTTAATTAATTGGGAATCTGGATAGTGAGAATAGATAGGTTATATTGCAAGAAAGATTACATTTTCCAAAAAGAATAATTTCTATAATTCGAACATTTTATTTACCCCTACTAACAAAACCTAGAATAGACAGTATTAGTAGAAATCTCTACATAAACAAGCCATAGACAAAAACAAATTCCCTGTTCCCGTAAAAAGGTTCTTAACAAAAAAAGTCTAAACCAAATAGTTTATACCTTCACTGCATGTTATCTTTACCCAAGAATTCACTTTTTCGAACAATCCCGTTTACGTTTACCGTGAAAGGTGGGTAAAAAGTTCTTTTTTTTTCATAATTTTACCGTTTTTTCCTATACATTGTTCTGTTAGTTATTGGTTTTCATCACGAAATGTATTTGAAGAATGTATGCGTACAATTACGTGTGAACGAGTATTGGTCAGGCTATGTTTCGTCATTACTGAGTATTTTTTCTTCGAAGAAATTAACTGTTAATTAAATGCTCGTCCGCCCACTGTTGATTTTGTGGTCATTAGGTGATTATTTTTTACCTAATCTTCCGTAATTAAGACTAGGAATTGTACCAAAAATTTCGTCACAAAGACATTTGTTGAATAAATACTTACCGACTTTTCAGTTAGTGGATGACATTGCAATAAGAAATTCTTTTTTGTTGTTCTTAGATTAAGAAATTAAGATAGTTAGAAACCTATATATAGCCCTGAGGCGAAATACCATACCATAATGTTAGTATCTTACTGTTACGTTTATTTCCATATTATTTTGTAAGAAAACCACTTAAAAATACTGCTACATTTAAAATGTTGTTAAAAATACTTGCCCACTTAAAAACCAGTAAAAATACCATAAAAGTTTTAAACATATTTCTAAATTCCAAAGCGACTTTACTATCTAAATCGTGGTAATATCTTCGGATCAACATTAACTATTGTGTAGTTTCATTATCACTTCTACGGGACCCTAAATATACATGGTGACCAAAACTGGTCGGGTTCAACGGTCTCTACTCATTAGTTTTTGATCACACCCTCATAAACAACATAACATCATATGTCCCATGTAAACTACACACCATTTTCAACTTTATACCGATGGAGGAAAGGAGAATTTCGAGTAGCGTGCTTTCTGAAGATTTTTTTACCACTCCGTACACAACTGGTTTTCTACTTTTGGACGTTCGAAATGATAAAATTCCTCTTTTGAGCACCTATAGATTAGAAAATTCTCAACTATAAGTCAGAAATGTTTATAGGGCCGGCTCGGGGCCGGTTTTTTTTAGATAATTTCGTATGAATGTTAAAATAGTTAGTGTTTTAGTATTCTCATATCGTAAATGTTCGTGAAAGAATGTCGGCTCGCTTCCATTTGCATTGAATTGATTTCAAATTAAATATTCTACAGTGAAAACAATTGAGTTTGGCAATTTACGATACTCTTTTGTTTGTTAATCATCGCGTTTAGAGAAACGTTTTGCGGTGAGTCACGGCGTAACTGACAAATGGCTGTTAGAATATCAAATAAGATAGTTTTTGTAACATGTTTTTAACGTCTGGGTTGATAAAATAACACATGAAATAGGCAGGATAATGCCTCATTTTGAAACTTTGATATTATTCTCTCTTTTATCCAAAAGGTTTTCTATTTAATTTCCTAATTTAATCTGTGTTAAGTTTTCGACTATCGACTTGCCCAATAGCGTTCATGATACTCATACATTTTATATGAATAATAGGAATTAATAAACCCCGCTATATAGGTACCATATATACTACCTATTAACTTGAGGAAGTGGCACAAAACAATAATATATTCGTCTAATCATCGGAATGCATTACCTACGATGCATGACAAACAATCATGAGATGGACTGAGGAAAATATAAAGGATTATGCGCTATACAATATTTTAAACCTAGTGGTCAAAGCGAAAAGTTTAAAGTACGAGAGTGCGGGTTCGAGTCTAGATCAGGCAAGAACCAATGAAATTTTCAAAGAACCATAATCATAAAATCATAATTTAAATGTTACAAATATAAAGTTAGTTGACTATGCTAGATACTAACGGCCGTTTCCAAAATTCTATCCATCCGTGGATTAGCTGGAATTTTGACATTAGCCCCAAACGACTTTTACTATTTTAATTCCTAACTCTACGTTACATATTGAACAAGGGTAACGACTGCTATTGCAATAAAATGAATATACTACAAAGCATGCCAGGCATAGGATTTTTATATAGGTACCAATTTTGATTTGAATCGGTTCAGTAGTTTTGGCACAACAAACAAAATAATAGAGTCACTTTCGCAATTGGAATACTGGTAAATATTGGTTTTACTACTAAATAAGGTACAAATGAGACTTCAAACAGTATACAAATAAAACAACAACAGACCGACTAATCATTTATTGGCACTTCAATCCGACACTGTTATTCACTTGTAAGAACGTTTCAAATGCATCATTCTCAAAAATTTGTTCTCGTAGTAAACTGGCACCTTCGATACTTTCCGTACACCGCCTTCCAAAGTTGCCGGGGCCTAGGGAACAGGGTTCAATGATTAAGTGCCGCCCACTCGCAATGCACGCAAGTGTACGTACTCCGCGTAGGAACTGTGTTGGCGTGACAGTATTGTGCACGGAACAAAGTCAGCTTGTTACTCAAATGTACATTCTGATGGGACAGACTTAATTATTCGACACAATGACTCGTTTAGATTGTAAGGCTACGAATGATAGAAAGTTAACTAAGTTATGAAATTCAGTAATTTAAGACCGAACGAATAATAACATAGAACATAGAACGAATACCCAATAACATCTACGACTACAGGCGATGGCATAAAAAATTCAAACTTTGGTACAACATAGCGTGTGTACAACACTCGTATGTAATCAGTAAAACACTATATTTGTCTAGCAATTTAGCTGAGTTAGCACCAACACGCTACAAGTTAAAGTAATCACGCTAATGTACAGTTAAATTTGAACCTTGTCTCCTAAACTATAGAACACTGATTCGGGTATTGCGAACGAACAGAAACCATTTCTTTGGCTGACTTCCTGCAGCAGGCGGGGATCATCTCGCACATCGGCTGGTGCACACAGTCGGGGATGGCGTCGCAGGGTATGCAGCCATCGCACGCGCGCGCCAGGCACCGCGGGATCATGATGCACGGCGGCTCGTGTCTGCACACCATCTTAGTCTTTGGCCGCACTTGAGTACCCGCCTCCTCCTTAGCTGTCAAAACTATGTAGTTCCTCGTACAAATAGGCACTTCAGCGCATTTAGGCTTATGCGGACATGATGTGATGGCTCGGTTGCGAGCCTTTAGTTCCATCAAACACAGAGGTACCTTCTCACACATCGGTACATGCACACAAGAGTTCTGTAGCTTCGGATCATATTTAGGCTTGCGACAAGTTCTAACGACTTCACAAGGTGGATAGTGGTTGCATATACTTTGTACAAGTTTCTCTTTTTTCACTTTAGCTGGTTTCAATTCTATGATTGGTTCTGATTCCTTATTGCTATTATCCTCGGCAGGTGATTCAATGTATTGACAACTTTCATTGGCAGCCATGTGTGGTTTCTGTGTTTCAGTGTGTGACACCCAGTACTGACAACTTTCGTTAGCAGTGACAGGTTGCTTCTCAGCCTCAAAAGCAGACAGTTTATAGCGTTGACTGCTCTGATTTTTTGGGGTTGCAAATGGCGAAGGCCGGTACTGACAAATGTCATTTGTTTTGGTCTCAAATGGCTGCACACTGTATTGACCACTCTGATTTGTCGTCATCTGCTGTTTCGGGATCTCAAATGGTGACACTCGGTAGGGCAATTTGTCATTTGTCGGAATCTGATCTTGTGGTGAGTTATATGATGGCATCCGATACTGGCAACTATCATTTGCCATTTTTTGCTGTTTCGGGATCTCAAAAGTTGAGACTCGATACTGGCAACTCTCGTTGGTAGACATGTTCTGTTTCCGTACATTGCTTTCAAGTAGATATTGACAACTTTCGTCTGTAACCATCATTTGTTCTCTTAATTTTTCTGGAATTTGATACTGACAACTCTCGTTTAGCTTATCGTTCTCAAAGACATTTTCCTTCGAAGGAGGGAGATACTGGCAACTTTCATCCACAATTTGTCCTTGCTGCTTATCTATTGTTGGTAAACAATATTGAGCGCTTTTTTGCCTCTTGGAGACTTGCCCTTGCAGGAAACCAGACTTGATGCTGTTACCATTTGTAGCTACTGGGTACATATTCATAGTCGCTTCTTCTTTAGGAGGCGGCAGATTGAGACACCCGTTGATCAAAACGCACGGGGGGTTGTGAATGCATAGTATTTCACCTCTATACTTCTGTGTTAAGTTACCTGTAATTTCATCGTGTGGGACCTGGCAGGGTCGCGGTATATCAGCCATGGTCATAGAGCCTGTAGACTTTGGTACAACTGCAGCTGGGGGCGGCGCCGTACCGTTTGAATACTTTTTTGAATAACACTTACATGTTACTTTCACTTCTTCCTGTTTTTTGTTTGGTGGGGGAGCGGGTAGAGGTGCGGGTAGAGGAACAGTCACGGGTAAAATGGGAGATGGTGTAGTCTGAGTTTCATTAACAATTGCAGGAGGTCTTGCATGAAAAGAGGCACAACAGGAGCATGAATCTTGCTTGTATGGGGTTTGGCTTTGATAGGCTTGTGGAGGAGCACTCGCATATTGCGGGTTGTTATTTTTTTCACAAGTGGGTGCACAGCAATGGGTGACGATGGTAGTATTTGCATTTAAATCATTACATCTGCACGGCTTCCCCAGATTACCTTGGTATTTCATATTAATTTTATTGAAGAGATAGTCCCAAAAACCTGAGCATGTGCCCGGTAGATCACTACTACAATCAGAAGGTAATGGAGAACACCTTTTATAGGTCCCTTGATACTGACAAGGAGTTGTATATATATCATATGGAGAGTTTGAAAGTGATATCGAAGGGTACTGCTGCTGTATGTTACATTTTGGGTCTGATCCCTCATAACCTGGGGAATAATCATTGAGGAAAGTTTTGTTACGCTTAGACTTTTTCGTTTTAATGAATCTTCGAGTTCTGTCGTCCTCCGTGGATGATGTCAAACTGTTACTCATGTTAGAGTTGTCGTATCGGAAGGTTTCGCGAGGCGATAACGGTTCTCGGACAATTTTTGTGTGTTGAAGCGGAGTCGGCTTGGAATGAATGTTTCCTTCAAAGGCATAAACAGGTTGGACGGCGTAGCATGGCTGTCTTATATTAGATTTCCTTATTTTGTGTTCACGGTTGACGCTGGCCTGACAACCGTTATCTATGTTTAGGTTTTCAGCTTGGTTTTCCTTTATAATTGACATTTGTTTAACATTATTACTCGGTCGTCGGAACATGCTTGATAGACATGGCATTACTTTGTGTCGTATCAACGAGCGTTTAGACTTTATTGTTACTATTTGGTCCCCGCTGTCTAGAGTTTTGTATTTTTTGTTTTTGTAGGATTTTCGTACTTTAATTTCGCCTACTGTTTCTTCGTATTGATTTAAAGAGGTTTCTTGTCTTTCCCACATTTCTGTAGAGGTGTCTTCCGACAGTACATAATCATTACTATTGCATCTCTGTAAGTGGTGATTTCGCTTTGGGTATTGTTTCTTCATATGGAATTTATGTTTACCCTTTTTGCCTGTGACAACGGGGCTCTGTATGCCTTCGAAATCGGAACTGTCTGAATGTAGCTCTAAGTTAGAATCGTAGGTCAGTAAGACATTGCTCGATACATTGCTCATTGTTTTTTTTCTTCATCACTTGCCAAGGCACTGACATTGCGAACCACTGTCTGTGCCTATGTTTAGGCAATGTTAATACTTTGTACAGTCACATTTTTTTTATAAATAATAATAATTTAAAATTTTATCAATATGCGTCGAATTGAAGTCTTTTTATAGAATTTGTCATTATTATTTTTCTGTAGGTGTCTGTCATAAAGATTTTTGACTAAACTTCTTTTGACGAAAGAGGTTGATCACAGATGGTGTTACATAAAACCTGAAAAGTAATTATTCAGGTTTTTTGAAGAGGATTTCAGGTCACAACAAGACATCGTCAGATCTACATTTAACCCTGACATAAAAGCTCCAACAGTCAGATTTTAATCACATCACAGCAACACGGTACAAAACGTTCTCAAAAGGATTCCTGGCATTATTTCTACGGTAAAAAAGCGGGTATTTTTTGTAGGGACCAGGCCACAGGGGCTAAAACAAAGAGCACGATGTTGTATGGTATTAAATGGCGTATTAACGGAGGTGATACGTCATAGTTCATAGTTACGTTGCATGAACGGGTTGTTGTGTAGTGCGGGGGGCGTTTTGATACTTGGTAGAAGGGTAGTTATTTTAAGAAATAACTTAACCTCAAGCGGCTTAGTGTAAGAGTACTTCTGTTAAAGAAAGCTAGCAAGAAATACGGCGGTATATAATGTATGGATATTTTTTGTGTTGTATTTGTTGCGAAAGAATTTCATTTAACATGTTATTTGCAACAAGAGTGAATAAATTCATTAGGACAGTTACAAATTAATTGCATAATGAATCTGTCCATTATTCTCATCATAGCATAGGATTCTGCTACCAAATTGTTTTGTGACGGAAAACGAATAGAGGAAATAACTGGTCATAGATAAATCTAAAATGGCAAACATATTTGACGTGATAATCAATAGAGGCAAAACATTGCCACAACAAAAATAGAGACCATTTATTCCTATCCAGGATAATGAATGCATAACTGCATTATAAAATATTTTCCACCCATTGAAATATAAAAACAATATACATAACAAAACTCATTATTACCATAAAAAGCTCAGAAATAAAAACAATAATTCAATATATTCAATCAACAATCAAGATAGTTCAATCGCACTATCTGACGTCACACTATGAAATAAAAATAGAGGAACTGAATAAAAAAATATATGGAGTTGAATGCCAGAGTTCGTAGGTACGGTCAGCATCAAAAGTTGCTGAACAAATAAAAAATTTCTAACGTACCTAATAAAGTAACAGATCATATTTTTTAAACAGTAAAAATGCAAAAAATTTCTTTACAACATATTTTTTTAATCAAGTAAATGAATTTTCTTGTAAGTTATCCACGCCACGGTGTTGAGAAGTTTTGAACATTTAAATATGTTCAGGTAGTTTTTATACTGATTGTACCCTCATAATGAATCGAAAGGGTTAGCTTGGTTGCTAAGGTTGGTATAATAGGGGTGCGGCCCTACGTAATCATAGGTGATCTAGCGAGCGGCTGCCTCATTGTTTAATAGGCGATAGCAACCGGTTGCGGTAACCAAATTTGAATAAAATTGCTTTGGATGCCAGTTTGGGTGGAATTTTTGAGTAGTATGAGAAACGGTTGTCTTTTTTGAGTTTTGTTCATAGTTTTTTGCTATTTATAAAGTGGTAACAGAAACGCGACTTCTGGTCTAATACTTTTGAATGCTTCAGTAAAATTAGGAATTTCTTGATTCATAAATGAATGGTTTGGCTTATTAGCCAACGAATTTTGATTGATTTAAGTAATTTTGATTTAGAATGATTTCATTCGATTTTAAAGATTGGCCATGGCTTTTTATACTAAACTTAAGAGCTTTTACGTAAACTTTTATAAAGCTTGATAAAGGTATACTATACTTAAAGAATGATAATTAAATGATCTAAGGTATGTCATAAACACTAGATTCCCGACCACTACATTCAACAGCCGAGTAAAAATTACTCAAAAATATTCTAGCAACGGTCGCGCAACTATCGCTCATTTCTTTTATAGTGTTCTTTTTGTTTTTAGGGACTAAATTAAAAATGTAACGGCTATTAAGTTTGGGGCAGTGAGATGAAACAATTATTATAACCCTTTGTATTGTGAGTTGCTTTGTTTTCAATCAAAACGAACAATACTCAGTACAAGAGAATAATAGAATTTATAATTTGTCCGTGAAATAATTTTTTGAAGTAAGACCGTGTAATATTAGACTTATTAGCTGGTTGATTATCTAAAATTTAAGAGATTCATTCTGAGTAGAAAAAAAATATTCGGTGCTGTTTTTTTTGTAGATCAAGGAAAATTAAGACCAAGAAAAGCTTTCTTTTATTCGACAAAATTATTCAAAATATAAAAATTATAAAATCCCGGGATTTTTATCTGTCACTTTTTTCCCGTGACAGACATTTTTCCCGGGCAAGCGCATCACTATTCGTCACTAACCCTTCACAACGTATAATAAGTTACAAACAAGTTAAACACGTGTTTATGAAAACAACATGTTATTATGACTAAACTACGCCAGATTTCGTACAATTTCAATTTGTTTTTATCATTCGCTCCCCCGCAACGAACTCCGTTGTTCCACCAAATAAATATTCTGACAGTCTATGGTTTTCTTTAAAAAAATTCCCATGTATGACAGTTTGTATTTTAGTTCTAAAGAAATAAGGTTGCTTTTGCATGATGCGATGTTCAACGCATTTTTTTTGACGTTTGTCGTTGTTTTTTTTTAGAATTTTTGTAATTTTTCGATAATATTAATTGCTAGCAAAAAGTATCTAGGCATATCTAGGTAATAAAACTCTTTGAGAGTATTATTCAATAAATATCTTACAATGAATGTGTAAGGCTGGCTGCATACGGATGGAGTATTTTCTCAAACTCCTTAAATAATTTATTTTAATTATTAAAAATGTCTTATGACTCTCAGAATCAGAATTCAGAAAGACATTCCGGCGGTATAATGCCAGTTAAAGAACAGTTTAAACAAAAACTCGCTCTCTTTTTTTAGAAAATACAATAATTTTAACTTACAAAACGTCTCGAAACTAAAGATGTTTTTTCGTAAATTATGAAGCCATCATGTCACATGGCCGTATGTTGTCAGTAAAAAGGTTAATGTCTTCAATAAATTCATTTTATGAGCAAAACTGCTCTCAAAATGTTGTCGCTCACTTAGTAGGCATACAGGCATTTAATATAAAGAATTAAGCTAATATATTCATAGGCTATTAGTCAAGACACACCTCCGAAATGAAGTTGTCTTAATAACCTATTTGACGCCAAACTACCAACGATCAATCACCCAATATAAACTAGTTTAAAAAATTACGCCATTTTAAAACAGAAATTATAATAGCAAAATTATTCCGCATCTCAAATTACAATTTTAAAAATTGAAAAAAAAAAGAATATTTGAATACGCTTACTTCAAGATACGCGTTAGAAATTCAACCGATGGAACGTCAATCTTGAATTTAATTTGATTGGTTGAATCCCCACGAGTATAGCCGAGGATCCCCGAAATGGGGGAAATCATGGAAAATAAAATTTTTATTGCATCATACATGTGTACCAGTGTAACTTGAGCTATGGGACCCTAGTGTTTGTATGGGGGTTGTATGTGGTTGTTTGTGATGGTAGGGTCAGGTTATGTTGGTGGGTCGTGTAGGGGATGTGTGGGGTAACCAATCGTGAGTCGATGTTGCGATTGATTGGCAAAGGGCGATTTGGCAAAGCTCACCCCATGTGGGGGCGCCGCGATGTTTTTCGCCACATGTGGGAGGTACCGGGAGTTGTGTGTAGGTAAATATTATTATTGCATGTTAACTTGTTACAGCTTAGTAAAATCGTGATGGGTAAAAATTATGAGTGTGACAGTTTTTTTTTTGTACTACGACGAATTTAACAAACTTTAAAATGGCATGAAATGTAATTTATGTTATTACTTAAAATATACCAGTCTATTTCTATTTCTAATTTGGCAAAAAATACGAAAATGACTCGGCAACAATCTAAAAATATTTTCTCGAATAGAAATTATCATAACAAGCCTATTTACTTGAAAAAATATTAATAACTCATAAGATTAAATTAATTGTAACGTTTTAAATGTAGAGACTGTTATTGCTGTCTATTATTAGTGTTATTTTAATATTTTAACTATTAAACGAATCAGTGCGCCTTATTTAGATGGTACATTACCATAGATTTGTAAGTTAGATGTTCAAAGTTTTGTTTTTGTATAAATTAATTATTTTATTGCTCGCTTTTGTTGGTGCCGAGGTAAAATAGACAAGATTGACTAAATTTGTAATTGCGAAAGGTACGTCCGTAGTTTAAGATCCATCTGTTGTTTAACGATTAGAGAGAGTGGTCATTATTTATATGAAGCTAGTTTCAAAATGTATCTTCAATTCAAAAAATAATGGATAGATCGGTTTTTAAAATCTGCAGTTGGTTGATTTCATGATTCAATCTGGATTTTTGGTATAGTGACAGCCTGAACCTTGCCTTAAACTTAAAAAACATATCTGTCATTTGACATTAAAACGTCAAATTTACCATAAAAATTCTGCCAAAATGCTCTATAAAAATATACATACATAGCATACGCTCCCACAAAGCCACTGAAAGAACACAAAAAAAAGCAATATCGTAAAATAAAATTCAAAAAAAGAAAATCTTAACCCTAAACTAGCTGACCGATAAAAATGGAGTCGTAAATATAAATTTAATGATTTCACGGCAGTAAAATAAGGGCATACCATTGACAAACGCCATGAGATCACAGCATTCACCATGACGCTACCGTTACGCTATAAAACCTTATTTGACCATAAAACGTAGAAAACCTATTAGGTTTTCGATTGTGATTTCCTATAAACACCTGTTTTATTGGATTTTTATTGTATCCGCTGGGTTAGAAAGTTTAATGTCTGTCAAACTATTATTTTTGGGGGTAAAGATTGTCAACATAGAATTGTGATTATAAAAAAATATTTACCATTTTTTTTAAATCTTTTAACCAATTGGAAACGTATATTAAACATATATTTAATAGGAATAAAATTTATGTGGGTTCAGTAAAAATATGGACCGCATTTCTTTTATTATTATAATTTTCTCTTTTTAAAATTATCTCTTTGTAATCCGCTCACTTCTTTAAGATTCTCGTGGGACCAAAATTCAAGAATCCCAAAATTTTACATTTGAAAAAAAACGCAAATACACTGTCGATTAAATTTATTGTGTCAACCGCTACCTGAATTTATCTGTTGGAAAAATTTGCATAACCCTTAAAGGTAACAAGTAGTTTATAATACGTAGAATGTCGAGGTGCATTCCAAGAATGTGTTGTGGATAAAATTGAATTTTAAATTTAAATGTGTATGCTGTATATTTGCATAAATATACGAGTAATCAATCGGTTCTCGATTCAGAACTTGTATTGTGTTACATTTCTCACGTTAGTACTGGCATGGCGTGGCGTATGCTAATTGTGTGACTGTTAGAAGATATTTTGAATTTAGAATTACAATTTCCCGCGTAGTGTTGAGAAGACATATTGATTATAATTTATTTTTATTTATACTAGGTTTTTACACAGACGGGATAAATAAATAATAATGCCAATTAGTAATTTAATTATTACACTTAAATCGCTAAGTTATGTCAAACATATACAAAGAAAATCAATTCAAATGAACATTAACAAACCAGAATGATAATTATTATTTTTGATTTCAATCTCAACTCCATTGACCATAGACAAACGCGTTTGACATTAAAAAACCCACACAAAGACAAGTTTTGTTTCTACAAATGATTATTTATAGCCGTGTTAAAATAAATTCGTTATTTTTATAACTGGTATACAATTAATAAATCATATCAGCCATATTTAAAAGGCACTGGCATTAATGGACAAAAAATATTGAATTCCATTCGTCTAAATCATAGTGTTGTCAGTTAGAAATACCGTTTTAACTGGCAATAATTACTTCCTATCTTTTGATTGAATATTTTGAGACAACTCTTGGCCGCTCATGGATAGATCGATTATAAGGTCGATCCGTGGATGGGTGACTATCTTGTCATGACAAGTTCTTTTGTTTTCTGGAAGTCTTTGGCAGTTGTAAAATAAGTAGAGTAAGGGCAAGGGTATGAAAATGATTACTTTCTTGATAATTTGAAAAATATATTTTTTCTATAATAATAGACAGGTTAGCGGGTTGTTTTACTTGTATAAAATTATTGATACATGCGTGCGTAGTCAGATTGGTATATCTGCTTGATCATCGTGAGAAGTTTATTAATAAAGTATTCATAAATAATAATTTTATGATTTCTTGGGCATAATTATAGTGAGATTTTTTCAAGTTTCTTATTGGATTCCAGTTGTCAGGTTAATTGAAAATGATCTGAAACGCAGTTTTGCTTCATACTTTACGTAGGTACACTTATTTACCCATAAAAGTTACCTATTGATTTCTAAAACTGAAATTATTAACTAGTCATGCAAGACTTACACATAAAAAAAATATAATAAAGGCCACCGACTTACTTAGATTAATTTTGTGACATTGTTATTAGTGTCTAACTATACAAAACCTATTTTTTAACCCTATGGATGACACGTAATGAAGTAAACTACTTCATTAGGTACTTACTTATTCTTAAAAAACGATTTTCATTAAGAATTGTTTTTATACAGTCCTATATTCAAAGCACTGATATTTTCCAATAACAATAAATTGTTTTAAAAAAATAATGCTGGTTCGTATAAATAAATTAAATGTTCTAAACATGAGGTTTCTGCTTCGGTTGTTGTAAATCTTGTCAAGGTATAAGGGCAGGTGACAATGTTAGCGATTTTTACCAGTCGAGTCTAGCGTTTTCTTATAGAAAACTTAGCAATAAATAGGTACATAATTTTAGTGCGTAATTTGGAGATAGAACTGTAATTACACTAATATTAAAGAGGAAACAGTTTTTTTTTTGTTTGTACCATAAAGACTCCGACAACTTCAACTACAAAACAGATTATAAAAATTCTTACACTGTTGGAAAGCCACACTCTTTCCACACTCTTTCTACTCGGTAACTGTTAATAACTTAGGAATTAAAAACTTTTTTTGTATTATCTAACTACTTACTTTTTGTATCTCATTATAAGTGGACTGTATGTTCTTATGAGGAATAAATTTCTTTAAACCGAAAAACTGAATCTATTCACCATAGTAGAAAACCGCTTCCCGCTTATCAACCCGTTCACAGCCGCGCCGGTCTCAAATACCAATAATTTTAATCTCAATGTTCACTAAATTCGAAAAAGTTGATGGCCAGAGAAACTAGCTAGAACCGGTCCAAACCGGTCATCCGGTATTGTAATAGCTTACACATTTATACGGCGGAGTAATAGATGGTAATCAGGCCTGTCTTAGCGTCATTACAGGGATTTAATGAAGCACGTTACAGATTTAGTAAAATGCTTGTAATTTTGTATTTACATAATTTTATGGGTGTAACATGTGTTTTTGAGAGCACTACATGTGTTTTGGTATGTTATAAATTGTTTTATATGTAATGTTCCTTTTAAAGTGTATAAGCAATCAATAGCAGGTAAATTATTACACTTCTAAAAAAAAAATCTTCGCTTTATTTCTTATCCACGTTTTATATTTAATTAAATATAATTCTTTTAAAAACTGCTTTCATCAAAAGTCAGTTTAATTTATGACTATGCTTACCAAATTGCTTCTCTACTAATACTAATAGGTACTAACAAAATAATCCGTTACACAGTATGAAAAAAAGAACAAACCCAATTATTTCCAACACTTTATAAACCAGAAAAAAAATAAGCACGAAGAAATGAATCAAATAGCCGTCGAAAACGTTATCCCATTGCAGATGTATTAAAGTTAAACAATTATTACAATGAACATTCGCTAATATGCAAATTGCATATTATGTGCAACACAAAACACTCTCTAAACATAATGACATACCAATAAAAATCCCGGAAAAAAGAGCAGATGTGCTTGAAACAATAAAAAAAAAACAAAAAACTTTTTTCTAATTTTTTGTTACAATGACAATTATTTTTTTTGTTTTGCGAAAAAAAAACTTAACCCTGTGCTACCATTTTTTCTTAATATTTTAAGAGTATCTAGAAAAAATCGTGGGGTCATATTAACAAACGCGTATGCAAATAAGGCCCGGAGAATTCGTGCACGAAATATGGTATTAAAAACAACTGCATTGAAAGGGTTAAAACTTAGGGGTCCCTATAGATGCGGTATGCGGATGACTTTTTTGCTTTTTGAGCAAAAAATGTACTGGTTTTAACAATGTAATAATAGTTGTGCTATTGTATTATTATTTACGAAATTAAGTGTACTTATTTTTGAATTAAAACTGTTGTTAGACTGAATATGCTATTCGAATAATTAGAAAAACCTAGCTTTATGTCCCCACAGGCGTTTATTCTAATGTTTCACCCGCGTCCCGAGCTATCTACTAACTGTATCGGGATAAAATAGCCTATGTCACTCAGGAAGAGTGTAACTTCCCAATAATAAAGGATTTTTTCAAATCAGTTCAGTCATTACGGAGCCTTTATGGTACTAACAAACAATAAAAAAATCTCTCATTAATTATATTATGTATTTTGCAAAAATGTATACAGGTATGCATCCTTATTACTACAAGTAAAGATAGGTGCATCACCCTTTTACCCATATCTCCTCACTATATTTCCACTCCTCCACTCAGGATAAAAGACTAGGTACATATGGCTACACACATCACAAATCCACTATGGGGTAAGCAGACATCAAAGATCAGTGCATAATAATGCACTCAGTCGCTTGGAGTAAGGGGAAACTAGAGTTTAATGAAAAAAGGTTATAATTTTTCCATATTTTTATGGAGAGTGTCATAGGTTGAATAGGTACTGGCTATTAACATACGATACTTATCTTACAATATTATAAATGCGAAAGTCATCAGCAGTCGTCGCACTTTCACGCCAAAAATACTGAAACATTTTACCTAAATAGAATTTGATATCTACAAAGAGCCAGAATGTGAAAAGACATATTTTATCCAAGTTTTTTCTTATGAACAGCGGAGAACTAATACATGCCTATCAGTATTTTGATTCCTAATAGAATATAGAAGGTTACATCTTCAACGTAAGATTCTCATAAGAGGAATAAGCCGATTTGCGACTGAATTGCGTAAAAAGTGCTTCATTTCTTGTTTGAATTTTGTTGCTTTCCTAAATTAAGTAATAGTCGTTCGGCTCGCAAATCGATGCAGTAGTTCGTGAGATTAGTCGTTTATAAAAACTCTTGATCATTGTAGATTGCTAAAAATTTACTCATCGCAGAAACCAGGATACACATTAATTTCTATTGGTCATCGCTGAAGCCTGACGCCTGACCTTAGTGTAACACCACTAAATTCACTTATTTCTTAAGTTGACTCAATGACGGATCTGAGTAACATTTCATCAAAATGATTCACTGTTCATCGTAACTCTTTAATTTGTTTCTAAAAACAGCGAACGGAACTTAAAGACGTTATGATATGAGGAAAATGGTTTATACTAGACTAATTTCAACCCGTGGTTTTGTCTGTCAGCTTCCGAGCCTTGCGGGTAACCCAATACCCATGGTTAGACTGGTGTCAGACTTATAGCTTCTGATTACCTGTAACTACTGCCAAGGATGTTCATTGGTTTTGTCTGTGTCTCTTATAAAATTGTTTCGCGCACCAAAGTTGCGTACTTACCTACATAAAAGTTTTCTTCAATAAACTGGCTATCGAACGCTGAAATAATGTTTCTAATCGTTCCAGTGTTTTCTAATATATAGCATGCTCAAACAAACTCTTCAGTTTCATGATTTTAGTAACGACTATCCGTTTTCCTGCGGTTTCACCCGCGTCCCGTCCGTCCTTTGCGAGGAGTGTAGCTTTCTAGCAATGAAACAAACAAACAAATAAAAAAGTTGATTCCTCTTTATTATATCAGCATAGATAGTAATGGGTATCTTTAATGGGTTTGGCTGAATTTCTTACTGTTACTGTATCAAGGCGCGTCGTGGATAAAGTAAAAGTTAGTAAGTATTTCTTATGACTTTACCCAGTTATTTAAATAAATCATAAATAGGTATGTGTCATGAGGAAAAGTGATACAAATAACGTTGAATCATGAAATAAGTATGTGCAGCTCGTGTGCACTTTTCAATAATAACAGTACAATGATGGGTACCTATTACAGACTAAAGTATGACGTGGTGGCTGTCTCTAAAGGGTTTTTTACACTTGACTATTAAATTCAGAAGCTTAATTAGGTTCGTCTAATTAGATTTCTAAATGATTTAATGAAACCTACTTTCCTAAATGCTAAATTATTACATTTGTCTGAATTTACTGACTGAATCATTTAAACGACTGAATTTAGTAAAGTGTAGATAATAAGCCCATAACTGTGAATTTCTATACCTATCATTCAATTATTTAGTGATTTAGGATTGTGTAAACTAATATGATAAAGAGGAAACTTTTTGTTTTTTTGTACCCTGAAGGGTCCGAAACTAATGAACCGTTGGAAAGCTATTCTACATATCCCCGAGAAGCATAGTTTATATTTTATAAGGGAGGGAGAGACTGTAAGGGAAGAAGTTTTCCAAAAACCACTCATCATCCTCCGAGACTTTTCCCAACTATGTTGAGGTCGGCTTCCAGTCTAACCGGATTACCTAGGACCTATCTGACTTCCTCAACCCAGTTACCCGGGCAACCCAATACTCCAAAATAAATACTCCTTGGTTATACTGGTGTCAGACTTACAGGCCTCTGACTACCTGTAACGACTGCCAAGGATGTTTGTTTCCCGAAAACAATTGGTGGGTAATTTATATGAAGCTAATGACAAAATTCAATTTCTAATCTCAAGTCAAAGAATTAAATCCACGGCAAACAGATTAGCCAGCTGCGATTTGTATTTGAACAATTGCAAGTTTTTGTAGTTTTTAAATTTTGTTAACAATTAACTTGATTCTCAAAGCTTTTGTTTTTTGAAATTTAATCAGATAAAATGTGCAAAAAATATTTAATTATGAGAAACAAATAATAGACCGTATTTTGTTAGAACAAGGTATACAGATCAGAGATATGATTTTATTCGTATTTCAGAAAAACATAACTGAGTACTAGTATTTTATTTTTTCAGCTTAAAACGGCTGACTGAAATTAAATTCTTACGTCTTATTAGCCTTGAAAACGGTAAGAGCGCTTTCATAATAGAGGAGATATTTTCACACACAGCTCGAAAATTTCATAATAGTGGATATTTTCAAACACAGCTCTAAAAATCCCATCAACTGATATGACAACTTTATGATTGGTACATACAAGTAATGAACGGTATTTCCAATAAGCTAGCCTGCAATTATCAATTTAATGCCCTAATCAGAAATAAAACGGTAGTAAACGGCAAGCTAATGAAAATATATGACATGATTATTTTTTTTTAATTTAAAACCTACTAAATATATTCTATCAAAAAATAATAAACCTATAACCACATATTTTTTAACCCCCGACGCAAAAAACGACGGGGTGTTATAAGTTTGACGTGTCTGTGTGTGTGTGTGTGTGTGTGTGTGTGTGTGTGTGTGTATGTGGCATCGTAGCTCCCAAACGGATGATCCGATTGTGATGCGGTTTTTTTTGTTTAAAAGGTATGTCAGTCGGGAGTGTTCTTAGCTATGTTTGGTGGAAATCGGTTCAGGTCTTCAAGGTCATCAGCTCGTTTGCTAGATGTGATAGGAATGTTACACGCTCAGTTTACTTGCAAGTATATGTGGGATCTGAAATTTGAAACACTAATGTCTTTTGGAACCGCTGAGCTGGTCTGCTGTTAAGGCACGAAGGTAGGAGACGTAACCCTGAACTGCCTTTTAGTAAACCCATCGAGTTTGGGCTCGTTGAATTTGTCTTGACGAGTTCTCTTCACGTTTCTGATTGACGAGAACCTGATGCTGGAAATGGGATGTGGCGGATGAAACCCCGAAATGCCGGAATGAAACGGATAAACCGATTTATATTTTTGCTGAAAATCTAGAATGTCCAAAGGTTAATCTTTATTGTTTCTCAATCTGTGCAATTCTCCCAGTGCCAGTTTGTCATGAGGATTGTTAAACAGCTTCCTTTGGCCGAGATCGCATATAGCGACCCCATCTTAAGATAAAATAAATGAAATGAAAGAAGGAAAAATTAAGGAGCTCCTTTAAAAAGCATGAAATAAAATTAAATTATAAATTTTAAAAAACCCCCGACCCAAAAAAGTACGCAATAATTATGACAAAAGGTTAAAAACGCTAAACCCTATAAAAAACAAAAAAATAACTTTTAACACTACGTAAACTAAATTTTGACGTGTCGGGGGACCGCTTTTTACCTTCATAAATACTTACATAAATCAAATGATACCTACCTAATTACAACATTCGTATTAAAAAAAAACACGTATCTAAAGTAATGAATTAGAGCGGTCCCCCGACACGACAAAATTTAGTTTACGTAGTGTTAAAAGTTATTTTTTTGTTTTTTATAGGGTTTAGCGTTTTTAACCTTTTGTCATAATTATTGCGTACTTTTTTGGGTCGGGGGTTTTTTAAAATTTATCGTTTCCAATGTTCTTATACAGACTGTTGCGGAAAAAACGCAAAGAAAACTTTAAACATTTTTTTTTTAAGTATTTTGAATCAAAAAAAGACTTCTAGACAATAAGTCAGAAATCTTTGTCTCGCACAGATCCAATTACACCCTTTCGTTAGAGTCGGTTAACAGCCCGCATCAATGAAACGGCCCTAAAGCTTAGGGCACACTGTGTGACTATTGTTTTAAATATTTTTCGACTCGCTAAGAACAATAGGCTGATTGTTCAGGCGCCCCGTGTAGTTTTAAACCAAGGAGTCTTTTATGCAAATCAATTTTTAAAATTCGAATTATTATTTTTTTCTTTTTTTTTTGCTTTTTATTCATGCGGGCAATGCACGTGTGTGCCTTTCGAATGCGTGATGTGTTTTTTTAACGGATTTGGTTCTTGATTGTCGTATGTTCGAAATTTGAAAATTATTTAAATGATGTCTGGTTTTTAATGAGGTTTTGGTGAATGAATGAGAAAAAGGGTTATTTAAAAAAGTTCTTATAAGATATTATGGGAATTAAACAAGGTTCTATTTTATCTAGTATGTACTGAATTTACTAGTACTTTAGCTACCCTACCTAATTGGGTACCTGTTAACTAATTTACTAAATTTTGTAACGAAACCCAAATGACAAATAAGTATTGTTAGTTTTTATGGAATTGACAACAATTTTTAATTATGTTTTAATTGTAAAGTGGTAAACAATAGATACTCACTTAACTGTAATAAAGTGAAAGGAAATGGCAAATACTAAGGCGTTATGTGCGATAGGGACCTAGTTTTGACGGTTCGAAATCTAATTTCGTTATTAAAAATTAAGGATTTCTCATTATTTAAAATATGACCTGCACATGACCAAGTGAGAATATAGCAAAAAAAAAATACAAGAAACCCCAAAAAGACACTGTTTCCGCCCGGGATCGAACCGGGGGCCTTGTGCGTGTGAAGCACACGTGATAACCGCTACACTACGGAAACTTGAAATCAGTGGCCGAAATACAAGTCCAATTGCTACAATATACACTTACATACATTAAACACTGATAATATGATAAGAACATCGTAAATTATAAATAAGTGGGTTGTAAATAACTATGTTTATTATTAGTATCATATCTCTAACGCAATAGGGGGCATCTTGTATTGATGTCATGAAATATTGGCTATTTATAAACAGTTTCTAAAGCACCGAGGATCGTATGATCAATTTTATTGTTAAGAAAATGGGGACAAATGAGTATAATGTATGTGTAACTAACGAGTTATTGGGAACAACTAGTAATCGGTGTCTTTGAGGACCAGACTTATTATCTCACCGATAGAATAGATGTATTATCTAAGCTAACTTATTTAATGTACAGTGTAACTATGTAAGTTTTACCTTGACGTAACTGAAACGAGGTTCAGTAATTAGGTGCGACACTGATAGACTAAAAACAGCCAGACTTCCTTTTGCATCTTTCTATACCTACTTAAAAAAATCGTGTTACACTACCTAAAACTCAAGAATGGCTGCACAGCTGAAAATTAGAGGGACCTTAGACCCGGGAGAAAGACATAGAATTTTTGCCTTCATTCAGTTACGGGAAATAGTCTTGGGATGCGTGTGAAACCGCGGGATAGTTTATAATATTAGTTATTAGGAAATCAGGATTTCTTTTTAGAAACTAAATCATCTAGATGCTATACATCCAGCTAACATTATACTTAGCTAGCAGGATGCGTACGTGCCATGTCGCACGTTTTTGATAGCGGCAGTTAAAATTCGTTAGTATATTATCCTTATTGTAAATACGAATTTAAAATGAAATACTTACCTGTCTGTGGGAACTAAACCACTAAATTATTTTTAAACAAATGCCTAGTACCTAATTACCTAATCATTAATTTTGCTGATTGCATTATGAAATATTGAATAAAAAAAAAGTTCGGTAGGTAACTAGGTATTTAATCGTTGTTACAATGACCTTGAAGACAAGACCACACAGGAAATATAATTTTGTCTATAAACTTAAAATTTACACTAGCAGACGAAATTATTCTAGCCACGAGTAAGTAAATAGGTACATAAACCACTATACCACCATATAAAAACGTTCAAACTATATATTTATTATTTTATGACATTTCTGTCGACAAACTGTCATACGGTACTTCTTTAGTAGGGTGAGAGGACAATTGTTCTGCCCCCTTTTATCATCCTTTAGTTTATTTCCTTGCTTAAAATAAAAAGTATTAAATGGAGTAAAAGTTTTCTTCTCCACTTAGTAGGAAAAATTCATAGATACCTACTGGGATATAAATCCGTATCAAGGAAAAATCACATTGAGACAAAACATCAGTATTTTAGTATAAGTATCATCACAAGTTTTTGAGTACATCCATCTATCCATTCATCACAGCTCTTGGGTTGTCCGTTTTCGTACGTAACCTTTCCCAAATCTTTTACATTCCTTTACTTACCACTTTCATAACAGTAGGTACAAATCTATACAAAATTCAATAAACACGAACAGAACCAACCAAGTCTCCCTACCCCACTCCGATCACCGATCTTAACATCCGCAACTTTATAGCATTTGACGCTTTCTTCACACAACCGGCGCCTCATACTATGTGCTATGAATTTAAACTATTATTTAGTACAACATGAACCGCCTTTAATACCATTACGAAGCACGCAAGGCGAAACGAGTGTAAATAAAATATAAATAGGACGGCCGACAACTTGTACAATTACCTGACTTCAATCGAGATAGTCTAAAATGTCGGAGAGTTTATGGGTGTTGATCTTAGACTTTGATCCTACTGGAGACGATATGAGTGCTCTATCGACGACTGTAATTGAACATCTTTGGCAGTCGTTAAAAGCCAAAAAGTCTGAAAACCAGTCTAACCACGGCCAACCAAGGGGTATTGGGTGGCCTGGGTAACTGAATTTAGGAGGTCAGATAGGCAGTTGCGGTTGGACTGGAGCCAATCCCAACATAATTGGGGCAAGGGCTAGGGAGATGATGAAGACGACAAAAATCTGCCAATTTAAGCGCTGGGAGCGAGGAGCGAGGCAACGCAACAAATAATGACAGCTCAATCATTCATTTTTGCCCACATTAAAATTGCCAAACGAAATATGTTTGATGCAAATAATCAAAAGAACGATAAATGTATTATAACCGATGTTCTCTTACTTTGGCAATCTGGGTCTACACCAGGCACGACAATTTCGTGTCCAGTAGTTTAAATGATCTCAGATGTTGACACGACCAGTGGTGTACTGACGCCTTGGCAAACGTGTTCTGAATCTTAAAGTATGTAAAAACATATATTTTTTAAAAGAAGAGTAAAATATCTTGATTGTTCGACCACACTGAATACGGATGTGTAGATGAAGGCTTGCATGACCTTGTTTGTAGGAAGACTGATAGCCTGCTTTGGCATATTACAGTTAGGGATACCAAGTTGTACTTACCTTGCAATGGCACATCATGTACCCGATGAAGTTATTTTAATTTTCCTGCATACATAATTATCCTCAACAGCCAGAAAGATAAGTGAAATACAGGTCGCACTAATTGCTTCTCTCAATTTCACTCGCTTCACGGGAGAGAGTAGCCTAAATCCATTCTCATGCTTTGGAAGTCTAGACTATCCGTGTACCAAACTTTGTCAAACTCGGTTCAGTACTTTTGACGTGAGAGCATGACAGACAGAATTTCGAATGATACTTTCTACTTACTTTTAGGTTACCTATACAACAAGTATTAGTAAGGATATTGATAATACATACCAATTCATGAAGCATGATCATAAAAATATACAGTCAGCCGAAAACTCTATATGTTTTAGGCACTTATTTTTACCAAAGACAATCGATTCTAGAATAGACATCGCCACAACGCAGCTTATGTCTTGCAATTATTCGATACCTATAAATCGTTTTCCCAATCGTCTCGCCCGATTGGTCAGACGGCCATCAAAATACTGAGGCATAGAGTAAGTTATATTCATGTCAGATTAATAGCCATGATAAGAATAGTTAATTACTTTTTAAAAGGCCATAAAAGTAAGTACAATAGTGCCTATATTTTTTTTCAAACGGGCATACACGAGCCGTGCATACCAAAACTTTTGTGAAAACTAAAATTTTAAAGACACATGATGATATACCTATTACTTACCAAGGGGTTGTCGGGTTGAGGAGGTCAGATAGACAGTCGCTCCATGTAAAACACTAGTACTC
This sequence comes from Helicoverpa zea x Helicoverpa armigera, assembly GCA_033682625.1. Classification (NCBI taxonomy): domain Eukaryota; kingdom Metazoa; phylum Arthropoda; class Insecta; order Lepidoptera; family Noctuidae; genus Helicoverpa; species Helicoverpa zea x Helicoverpa armigera. The sequence continues at coordinate 2,388,651 of JAWIIS010000008.1, forward strand.
AGCTGCATCTGGTTAGACTGAAAGCCAACCCCAACATAGTTGGGAAAAGGCTAGGCAAATGGATGATGTATTAAGTCGAGATTCCACCGATGTGTGGCACTAAGCACTGACCAAAAGTGAAATCGCGGGCAAAAGCTATGTAGCCATGTTGTCGTCACAGCAAAACTACGTCCACTGCTAGACTAGTTCCTTCCCCAAGCAGGGGGAATTTGCTTACACCCCAAGCTATTTACAAATAATATGGTTTTCCATCATCTCATTTGCCTAGCTTTTACTCAACTATATAGGACTTCCAGTCTAACTATTTGTTTGCTGCAAATAGTTAGACTGGTACCAGTGTTCTACATGGAGTAACATGGGTTTTCCGTATAGTTATAATAGCATGGGTTGTTAAAATCTTCGTAGAGAATTGAACGTGCATATCAGCAATACTAAATAACAAAATAATAATAAAACGATGCATTTGAGAACATTTACGTTGGACGTCAGTAAATTAATGTGGACATTTACGATGAACCATCAAAATGACGGTACTTTGTGATCATCGTGTATTCTGATATTTTAGACGTTTATAACGTTACGTTATCTATTTTTTTTTTTAATTTATTTGACAGCTATTGTTATGTGTTTTATGTAGGTGCATATTTTTGCATTTTTAGATAGGTATATAAAATATTACGTTGTATTGAAATTGTAGAGTAACAATATTTCATAATTTATCATATCAAGTTTATGAAAATATATGAAATATTTAGAAAACAAATACGGTACAATTTTAACAGTAAAGTGAAGTTTAAGTACCTGAACTTACGTTGTAATGAGGTAGACATCCACATTTCCTTCCTTATTCTTAAAAAAAAACTTAATAGAAAAAAAACCGTAATTGAAGTCATTAACCGTAAACCTATTCTGAGTAACCAAATAAAATGTCGCTAAATACGAAATAATAAACAAGTAATAAAACTATCAAGTCAACATTGCCACATAATTTATGACCTTCCAAAAATTAACTAGAACTTTTTCTACATGTATTTTGCCTCATTAAAAGACTATCATCCAATTTAGTTTGACCCTTCACAAGACAGATTTTTTCTTAAATTTACAGTTCTTAGGACATATTGGGAGGTCTCCGTAATTTGGTGCTAAACTTAGCTGGCTTTATTACTGTCCAACTTTAGAGCTTGTGGTAAGTAATAAAATATTTAAATAGAAAATAGATTTTAGGATCGTTTTACGAGCGTTTACGTACCAAAGAAACGATGGAACGTATTTGGTTATGTTAAGTAGGTGAAAGTGACTTGGAGTAAGTTTATTGTGTACTAAATGGCACTATGTGAATGTAACTCGACCGTTTTACTGTGTGGTAATTTCGTTTTACATGTACTTAAAGGCTTTCTCGAGTTTCCAACATTTACATGTACAAATAAAAAAATACACGAAAATAGCAGGTGACTGACATCATGGAGCTACAAAAAGTTCTGGACAACCAATCCAAAAACAAAAATAAAATATTTCGTAAAGATAAAATCTCACGAATATCGAACCAGCGGTTTTCGTTATTTACAAGAAAACTCAAGCAAACTTTATTAATGTACTGATCGAGTCAAGATTAAAAAAGTATTCGAAAGAAATTCCAAATTCGATTTGTGTAACCGACTTTCCAATTCCTATCATAAATCGTCGCTTACCTAAAACGGGTCGATTTCCATTCGATTTTAAATCAGCTGATGCATTCGATTATGGAATTCGGTATCGTAAATCGTGGATGTGCCTCGGGTATCGAGTACTCGGATAATTTCCGAGCGATTCGTTTGACAGGTGCCGCGAGCGATCGCATTACTGCGTTGCATGTCTTTATTTGGCCTTATTCCGAGTGTCGACTATGATATTCGTATATTGTGTTTTTTGTTCGAAAGCCAGCATTATTTGTAAGAGTTTATTGTGTTTTGTACCTTTAATACTACTCGTTTAAATGCAGCGGGATGTGTTTATTTGTACATGTACTAATATAGTATTTGTGAATGTATTTTCACATTGTTTGCACCTTTCCGTGCGGGGCCATAAGTAGAGGGAATTTACGGCAGTGTATTTAGTTATGGGTCTATTTAATTTAATATATATTTAATACGGGATAAGTATCGCCGTTTAGGTAATGTTATGTTTACAACGTGTTGTTATTTCTACATAATATAACGACTGTTTCCCTAGAAAGGTGGCACTGAGTTATATCATTGCAGACTATTCACATCACGCAAATTGTTTTTATTTCCCAGATAGGCCCCTATCCTTTCCACATATCTAGTCTATTGTTTGACAATTAATTTACATAAATTAATAAACTTAAATAAATAAAAAAATACTGCCATCTCAATCGGCAATTCATGACTCAAAGGTGTAAAGATTTATTTGGTCTTAACTTAATTTTCAATAAGTATCTGAGTATTATAGAAAATTAAACGCCATAACCCAATCAACATAACTGCCTATATCTGCTTTTTAAAATTATTTTGATTGGAAATCATTAAATGACCCCTCCCGCTGTGGGTAGCAGCGTGAGGGAGTGTCAGACTCTTACTGACTAAAACCCACCATATTCCTTCTTAAGTCCTTCATGTACCAGGGCCACGGTAACTCTTTCGAACAATCCTGCAGCTTCGGCACGCCTTAGCTCTCATATTCTTTCTGAAGCCCTTTATGTACCAAAGTCGCGGTAACTCTTTCGAACAATCCCGCAGCCCCTTCAAGCCTTAGCTCACATATTTCTTCTGAAGCCCTTTATGTACCAAAGCCACGGTAACTCTTTAGAACAATCGCAGCCCGTCCCTTGACACCTCGATATAGCTCCGTGCACGATCAGCTCGTGTTCGGGTGCAATCGGACGCGTTCGTGACAGTTCGTGTCATTACGCGCCTGTTCGGTCATCATCGTGCTCGTGCGCGCCCGTTTCGTTCGGTGTTACAATTGTATGCGTGTAGGGTTGGTACGAAAACCTTTGGTATATTTTTATTCGTTTTCGATGTGGGAGAAATTGTACTTTTTCTTTATGTAGTTATGATTTACTTACGCTAGTGAACTAGCTGTTCCTTGCGATTCCATCCGTGTCCCGAGAAAACTGCGTTCCGCATCTGGATAAAAAGTAGTATAGTTTTCTAAGGCTCTACTAGACTAGACTATGTAGATATGTAGGTTTAAATTGTTTCAATAGTTTTATAGAAAAACCAAAGATTTCTGCTAAACAAATTAGAATTAAGATTTTGAGAAAATAAGAGGACAGAGGTAGATATCTCAATATTTTAAAATTCTCAAACTCTTGTAAGAAAATTCGCCAACCCTGCCACAAACACGCTGACCATAACTATCAAATCGTGCACACGATTATTAACATTGTACCTCACATTTAAAGGACATAATTGCTTGCATATTTTACGCAATTGCAACAATAGGTCGTGGGTATATGTACTTCTAACCCCGTCTTTACACTTGTACTTTGCTTCCGTAAAAATGTAAACCAAGTAACTTTTGAAAGTTGTAAGAAGTTGTAAGTGACTTACGAATTAGTTTTACCTTTGCAAATGTATCGTAGGTCAATAGCCGTGATGACAGGGAAATATAGCGATTCTAATTAGTCTGTCTTTTAGATTACCAAAAAGTATTGGTCACGTATTTTTTTTATTTCAATAAAACATTAAAAATCACTTAGATATAAGTCGGTGTGTGTAAGTAACATAAAATTCTATCGTGATGTATCTTCGTTGCTATTTGTTTGAGAGAGAAAAGAAAAATACGTGTCCATTATTTTAGGGTTATCTAAAAGACGGACTAATTACTTTTTTTCATTCACTGTGCTTACAAAGTTAGCTACTTACGTGGCTTACAAGTATAAATGCGGCCTAATGTTTGCAGTTTTGATATATTGCCGTACATAATGATATGTATGACACGATTGGAGTGACCTTTTGGCTTAGATCTTATTATCGCTTCCAGTAATTGACGGTAGATCATAATTAATTGCGACATGCCCCCTTGCTGACATATTAATTGTGGATTCGCACGATTTATTGGTAATTTGTATGGACCTGTTGACAACCAGTCTTACTAAGGGGTATTGGGTTGCCCGGGTAACTGGGTTGAGGACGTCAGATAGGCAGTTGCTCCTTGTAAAACACTGGTACTCAGCTGTATCTGGTTAGACTGGAAGCCAACCCCAACATAGTCGGATGATGAGGCCATATGAAGAAGCCTAAAAAATATATAATATCCAAAATAGTATTTTACGTCTTTTTTATGGTTTTCGACCATTTAGTAAGTTCAGATATTACAACTTATTTCTAATTTTATAGTTGACCCCACCGAATACGTTGTAGTATTTTATAGTTTTGACATAAGTAGCTAGACATTGTACATAATTAGGGACATAGTAACATGGATTCTGCTAATTTATTATATCGTATTTTAGAAGCAAGATTTTTATGGCTAAACCAGTAAATCTTCTACTTTTCAATGGGTGTAATCCAACTGACTAAGTTTTATAGTGCGGTGAAATATGATATGTTGTGAATATCCAAATAAGACCTTATATTAGGCTATATTATTATGGACCATTCCTATGGGAATGGGTCCTATGGGATGACCTGCATGCCTACAACCCTGATTGGTGGGAGGACTGAAAAGATTGAGAGGTGTGGAGGCAAAATGGGGAGACCTTTGCCCAGCAGTGGGACAGTAGAGGCTAAGACAAAAAAACTCAATTAAGTAAATAAAATAATAATATAGGAACACTCATTCGTGAGTATACACAGAAGAAGTAGTAAATCTAGATTTGTATATAATGTTAATACATAGGTATGTGTAGAAAGAAAGAAGGTGTAAGTACATACTATAAAAAACATAACCACCTTCTTTGATGTCTGATCTGACAGACTTTGTTTTATTACTAAACTAGCTTCCGCCAGCAGCCGCCAGCAGCCGCCCGCGTAGTGTTCGGTAATATCGCGTTTACAAGAGAATTCTTCAAAAGTCCGGTATAAAAACTGTCCTATGCTCTTTCCCAAGGTCAACTCTATCTCTGTACCAAATTTTATTAAAATCAGTTCAGTGGTTTAGACGTGAAAGCGTAACAGACAGACAGAGTTACTTTCGCATTTATAATATTAGTAGGGATGTCATATAACATAAGTTTGAAGATAACCTATAAATTAATGTTATCTGATATAATTATTAACGCGCAGTTTCCCAGGTTAACTTAACCGTTACTTAAGTTAACTTTTACTACGCGTTTGCAATATTAAACCTTTGTTTCTATATTCTCAGCTGATCAATTGGCAAAGATAAGATATTTAATTAGCGCCTGCTTAAATAAGTTAACGGAAAAGTAACCTTTAGTTTACAGGGTGGTCACTTGGGCCAGTGAAGTCAATCAATTACTTTGTACTTTCTTATTAACTTCAATCTTAATTATAAGCCCAGGTATTTTACAGCACTTACAGCAGTATCAATCTGTCTCGGTCGCACTCGTTTATCTTTTGATTTGGTACCGCTAGTTTCCTATACGATATACCTACCTATACCTTTTAGATTCGTAAATGTGAAATCGAAATTCATAAATAAAAATAAATCATTTATTCGTCAAAAATACAATAGTAACAACTACTTCTTGCGTACTAACATTATTCACATAAAAACTGTAATAAGGTCAAAATTCACGACACAATTCGTTGATCTGCCCAAAATGAACTTAAATGGTACAATTTCGTCATACGATATACATGTCGCAGTCATCTGGTTGAAAATGCTATTTCATTGAATAACTACATTTGATTAAATGACTAGGCGTAACGATGATTGAACGAGCGTCACTCAACGTCCAACGATGTATCTGTAGTTTACAAGTTGTACTCATAACATCAGCTAATTAATAGCTTATCATGGGACTAACCGACTGTGTCTAAAGATGTCGTGATATTTCTTTTATTTTATAAAAATCAGTTAGGTGATTAAAATTCCGTTCATTCGTCAGATTTAAAGGACGTGGCACATTACAGCAGCACCGCAACAGCACGGCTCCACACCAGCATTTAACTTGTCATTCAATTTAGAGCATTAAATCGTGTATATTATAATATATTTCGTAATGTCAATATGAAAAAGCCAACGGCGAGCAGTCAGCGCGCTTGCCGCTTCCACACAACTCGACTCGCCGCCCGCGTGCTGCAAGCGAGCGGTCCTCATGCGTACAGCGCGCCAACGGCGTGCTAATTGCGCGCCGACTCCGAGCCGGCAGCGAAACGTCATTACGTCGTGTTCAATCATAACTTCAATCATAATCGTCTTAAAATAATATTGAGTTTGCGGTGACAGCAAGCTTACACCTCGCGGCCGGCGCGCGGCCGGCGCGCCGACGGCGAGCGGACGGCGCGCCGACGGCGAGCGGACAGCGCGCCAACCACGCGCCGTCCGCTCGCCGTAGTCTTAATTCGAGGCGACGCCGTGCTGCAGCCGTGCTGTTGCCGAGCTGCTATAATGTGCCACAAGCTTAAGTCTTTCAATCAAACAGCAGTATCAACTATATAACTGCGACATACATACATACATTGGCTTTCATAAGTTAATCTAATTTATACCATGATGATGTACCGGTATGCGATGGATGCTAATGTGTAAACATTCGACGATCGGACTGTTCGTCACTGCGTGTAATGTTCTGTGGCTGGTGTAGAGTTAGGGTAAGACTGGATCTGGTAGGAGCGTAGATTGGAGGGAAGAATGAGCGTAGTTCGTAGGTTAACAGGTGGTTTCGGGGTGTCTGGTGTTGGTCCTGAAACAAACAAAAAAATGTATAGTTTACAGTTTACAAGAAGCTCCAATGAAACATGAGGTTTCTGATGTATTATAAACTGTATACATAATAGGTATTATAGGGAACTATCAAAAGATAAAGATATAATATGTATTGGGTTTTAAACAGCAGGTTTTTTTTTTTTTTCAAAATATAATATCTTATCTCTTGAAATAACATTAAGCTTAGCCTTTATATTTGTGAAGAATCCTATTAAAAAATTAAGTAAGTTTTGTGTGTATGTATACATAACATATCTAGTAACCCTAAATCATAGTAATAGTAGAAGCAGCGACCCGCGATAGAGTCATTTCCTGATTTTGATGTCGCAATACAATGTTCCACGTGGGTATATCGAAAGTTTTCACATCTTTATGACGAAAATAAAATTAATGTGTAGTCAGGTATCCAATATTTTTATTTTTTATTAAGGTAATGTACGGCGGGAATGAAGGTTTTTGATTGCGTGTTTATTGTATTGGAAGTGATGTCAAAATAGGTAAAATTGTTGTATCTTTATAGAAAGTCTATAATTTCTGAATAGCTACTAAAAGTTTCATATTAAAAAGATACGTTTTAAAAAATCGGAACATCTTAATGTATTTCAAACCAGTCGCAGTAATTATAATATAATTTTTCTTGTATTTCTGTGTAAACATTTTTTTTTTAATTTTTATCTCTATCTATTGTTATACTCTGCTGAAATTAATATAGGAATCTTACACTATTTTCCCTGGAAATTTAAGCTTGAAGGATTCTCAATCTACTGGTCAGTTAAGACATCACGGTGGTCCACAAACTCTAGTTAATGATAACTGAACGTTAACTAAGAGTTCACTAACTGATACTCAACCAGTTTTTACACTTTGCCATAGTAATCTACAGTTGTAAGATATTTACGGAATCTAGCCTTCGTTAATGTAAGATTATATTTATCTCGATTTAAATACGACTATAGTATTTCCTGTATAGCTTTTAATTCTTTGGTATTTAGTTATCTGTGGGTTATTTTTAGTTTTCTATAAATATGAAGTTTAAGTGGTATCCTTTAGAGTACCCGTAACTACACTGCAGGCTAAACAGTCGGCCTACATTTGTATATTTTTTTAAATGAAATTAAAATCTTTATTCGCAGAGACTTGGTAAATAAAAAAACAAAATAAGTGGTGGGGAACCAAAATAAGTCTCTGAGCATATTTCGCCTTCAGTAGCCATGCGAAAATTATAGCAATTAAATTTTCAAAAGTTTTCAGACGGTGCAATGCCAGGTAAATAGCAGATCTTTGTAATTTGTATCGTGCCAGTCATACTGATATATGAGCGAAAACAAACTATCGGCCGACTAAAAGTTTGCGATGTGCGGGTAGTCTTAATGATTGTTCCAGACTTATAAATATGAGACAATTATACTTATCTTAAGTAAATATTGTAATAATCATCACTTTGTGCACTATTTTCGTCAAAAAGCGTTATTATGTGAATCAGCTTGTAAGGTGAAGTTAAAGATTTTATATCAAATACGGGTTTAAAGTTTTTCAAACAAGTGAAATGTTTAGGTATATTAAATCGCGAGAGAGAAACAAATACAATCTGTGTTGCTGGGAAGTTCGTTGCATCACTTCTTCCCAGCAATAACACATTAGAAATGGTGAAGGGTGAGCATTTTAGAGGGCTGTCTCATGTCAGCTCACTTTGAATAAACGCTTTTTGATTTTGAGTATTAAATGTTTTATCTGAAACATGAGCATATACTGCGGTATAGCAACAGCGCGAACGAGGATGTGGCCGGTAGGCGCGCTGCCTAATTCCGTCTAATTTCATCCCATAACCGTGACAGACTTATTGTGACACCGCCATACAAATTAGGTGAATTTGCTATAATATGGGTATAGTAAACTGTATGATATCTACACTAATATTACCTCTATGAAGAGGAAAAAAAAAATGTTGGTTTGTTTGTTAGTAATGGATAAGCTCAAAAACTATTAGACGTATTTTTAAAATTCTTTCGCTATAAGAAAGCTACTTTATCTGCGAGTAACACAGGCTACATTTTATCCCGCAAAATCTAGTGAAAACGGCTAGTGTTTGATATACATAGTTTATATGTTTGATTAGCTATTGTAAATAATGCTATTAAGTCCGTCTAATTGATCTATATAATTCCGTCTAATTTCATCCCATAACCGTGACAGACTTATTGTGACACACTCATACACCATACAAATTAGGTGAATTCGCTGTATATGATATGTAGGTTTAAAGTATTATGATACCTTTGATAGCTGTTGTTAATTAATGTAAGGTAAAATAATGGTTACTGAGACCGAAAGAGTTAGATATACTTTCAAAATTACCTACGATAAGCCAAGTTTGGTTACATCTGTCTAGCCTTTGCCCAATTATTTTGGCGTCGGCTTCCAGTCTGGATGCAGCTGAGATGCAGCTGGATGCAGCTGAGTACCAGTGTTTTACAAGGAGCGACTGCCTATCTGACCTCTTCAATATAATTTCCTAGGCAACCCAAAACCGCTAGGTATGACTGGTGGTCAGACTTACTGGCTTCAGACTACCCACCACGACTGCGAAAGATGTAAATTGTGCATATTACCTAAATAATCATTATCTCTTCTACTAAAATGTAAACAAAATAGAGGGTACTCTTCTATCCAAAATGTTTTGTTTTCGTGTGTCACGGTTCGTAAGTTTATAGTACCGTTCTTTATTTTTGTGAGCTTTTGTTAGTCATTTGTTTGGTATCTGACCACATTGAATTAGGGCTCACCATGGGCGAAGGAATAATTGCTATTAAGTGACTTATTTTGACACATTATACCTATCTCTTTGTTAAAAACAAAAAAAAATATTTTTTGGTAGACGAAGTGGGTTTCTGAAAGAAATCCTAGTGTTAATCGAAATGCAGATTTGGTATACCTAAAATACTGGCAAAATTTAAACTCAAAAAAAAATCGTTAAAAGTTATAGGCGTATCCAAATTAAACTGGCACGTTTCATGACTGAAAATTTTCCTTGATATTAGCTAGATTTCATATCTGAAGATACCTACATAAATATGCAGGCAGATATAATTTAAATACATGGCCCAGCTATTCTGGGCATGTAAATGTGACCTGCAAGTATTACCCAAAAGATTACCAATTTCATTAGATCATAAAAACTTAGAATAGCATTAACACAGCTATGAAAATGCCGAACAATTCAGCATTGCATTACCTATCCCTTCATTAATTTATAAGCACACTCAAACCATTGTCCAAGTTGACCCAAACACGAGTAATCATATAACTGTGATCTATACTACTATTATAAAGAGGAAAACTTTGTTTGTTTGTTTCATTGGTTGTAAAGGATAAACTCAAAAACCACTGGACCGATTTTAAATATTCTTTCACGATTAGAAAGCTATATTATTTGCGAGTAATATAGGCTATATTTTATCCCGGTGCGGGCAGTAGCTCCCACGGGACGCGGGTGAAACCGCGAGAAAACGACTAGTATTTAATAAAACTGGTACACAGTTAGCATCTAATTATAATATCGTTAACCTTTCAACGGTTAACTATCTGACGTTAATGGTTTTCATTAAAAAATACGGTTTAAACAACCATTAAGATGAGGGATTCATTAGATGGTAACGGAATAGTTAATTGGATGGTTCGGCTGGGAAAAGGTTTGACGTAGGAAGTTTACAAGGTTTCTGACTTCATTGGTACTTACTGGTTTAATGTCTTCATGTATCGTGTTAACAGTGTAAGTTTAGTCTGAATGTTTTTACCTCGAGCTGAAAAAACTTCACCTCGTTCGAATTAGACTTGACCAGAGAAGCCCTTTAAAATATTTATTTTATTCTTAAGTAGTTACAGCTTCTCCGCTACGCTTTAAAGACTTTACAGGCTTTATTACTGCACCAGGCATGTTAGAAGCGATACCAAAGACCTTACTAAGAGACTATCTCCTAAAAGCATTACTGTAAGTAGGTAGATCAAAATATCGATTGCAAAAAAATATGTTTTTATCCATATTCCCTAATGAACACCTAGACAATAGAAAAGTATAAATCAAAAACTACCACTTACTACAGACCATAATTTGCCCACTTAATGAACCGATAGACAATATAAAGAGTAGATCTGCGCCGGCGCACAAAAAGTGATAAGCGATAGATTAGCCGCGAGCGGGAACTTCCAGATACACAATAGTTTTGAGGAAGTAGGTACACATTATAGGATGAATCAGATAATTACTAGGTACTGTTTTATGAGGAAAATGAGTAAATATGTTTAATAAAATGTTGACTGAGCATGAGTTCACAGTTCATCAATAACCAGCTTTGGCTGTCATTACGGGTAGAATGCAGAAAGTCTAACAACCAGTCTAACCAAGGGGTATCGGGCTGCCGTACTGGCTTGAGAAGGTCAGATAGGCAGTCGCTCCATGTAAAACACTGGTTCTCAGGTGCATCCGGTTAGACTGGGAGCCGGCCACAACATAGTA